>OX439375.1:4930664-7330664 GCA_949319445.1 Mythimna lalbum
CTACAACTACCTATAGGGATCTGATCGGCTAGGCGGTGCGAGTGCCGTTTGTTAAAGTCGTGTTAAAAATAATGTAGGTACATGTTATTTTGATTGTAAGGTATTATTACCCGTAGGTTATATATACCTACATTTATTTAGTCCATATTCTATTATTGGCACGACACAAGTATGAGGATTCTATCCATCCGCGGTCTGAGGAGAATGCGATAAACTGTACGTACTGACGGCGCGGCGACAGACCTACCGAACGAACGATGGCCCGCCCGCCCGTTCGAACGCGTACGTCTTTTGTCGTTTTACACCTAGTTCGATACGCTTTCTGATGCTTTAATCGCTTTACGTACACTGTTAACACTACTAAGGGCCATCTCGTCTTTTAATATTAATATATTAATAGGTTGCACGTCCTGGACGGAGTCGTCCGTCCTTAACTGTTCGGCGGTCGCGGTGTTTTACGACGCTTCACTTTTACCTCGATATAATTTTCGCGAGTAGGTGTTATATCGACGAAATCCTGTCACCGCACAAGCTCGATATCCTCCCTGTTGACGCGTCGACCTTTATCATCGCTCACTATCACTTTTATAGAGAAAATAACGTTTTGAACTCGACCCGACCTTAGCTTCGTTACCAGTCGTCAAAATAAAACACCGCCACGCGTCCAACCGACGTCTCACGCTTCCCGAACTCGTACACCGCCATCGTCAACTTCATGACCTATCCGAAATCGTAGACGACACCTTCGCTTCCGTACGATAAACATTCTTTTTCTATATTTTATTAGATACGTGTTAGTGAAAACTTTCAAGCGTTCATACGAGAAAACGTCCCGCGACATCACGGCTCTCGTTACGGTAAAGTTTCGTCGTACGAAGCCGTTCGTGCACGAAACTCTCGAAACCTATAAGTGGCGACATCTAAGTCTCTCTCTTATACACTTTGCGTTTGCTATACCAGCTGTTCGTTGTTGTTGTGTACGTACGTACGTGTGAATTATTTCAATCAATCGCGATAAGATGGCAGACACCGCAGTTGCTACCGAAGCTCCGGCACCCGCTACCCCAGCGAAGAAGCAGGCGAGGCAAGCCGGCGGCGCCGGTGCCGCCGCTAAGAAGCCCAAGGCGAAGCCGACTCATCCCAAAACATCCGAGATGGTCAACAACGCTATCAAAGAGATGAAGGAGCGCAGCGGATCTTCCCTGCAGGCGATCAAGAAGTATATCGCAGCCCAGTACAAGGTCGATGCCGAGAAACTGGCTCCGTTCATCAGGAAATATCTGAAGAGCGCCGTCGAATCCGGTGCGCTGATCCAGACCAAGGGCAAGGGCGCCTCCGGTTCATTCAAACTCGAATCGAAGTCGGCCGCGTCCAAGAAACCCGCCGGCGCCGCAGGCAAGGCCGCCAGTAAGGCACCCGCCGCGGCTTCGAAGGCCAAGAAGGCGACAGCCTCCGCTGCCGGCGCCAAGACAAAGAAGGCGGCAGCCGCAGCAGCCGCTTCTTCGGCTTCACCTTCGAAATCCAAATCGTCGGCCGCATCCGCCGCTAAGGACAAGAAGGCAGCCGCCGCTAAGAAGAAGCCGGCACCAAAGAAGGCCGCCGCCCCCGCTAAGGCTAAGGCGCCCAAAGCCAAGAAGACCGCCAAGCCGCCAACAAAGAAACCTAAAGCTCCTAAACCGAAAAAGGCCGCGTCTACACCCAAGTCTAAACCGGCAGCCAAGAAAGCTTCCGCCGCTAAGAAGTAAGCAACGGTCGCGTTCGTGTTACACCGGCGACGGCGACGACGACAACGACGACGACGACGATGACAGCGGCGCAGTCGGCCCGGCCGACCATCGTCAACAATAACATGTGTACAGCTACTACATAAGTTTGTACGTGTATGTGTGTGTGTCTGTGCGTGCGCGCGTCTTACCTATGGTGTCTGTGTCTCTCTCTCTCTCTGCGTGTGTGTTTGTGAATGTGTAAACACCGAAATAACGTGTACTTACATATCACAACATACATACAATACGAGTATGACATATATACTGTAGAAAGAGGTGCGTGCGTGCGTTCGCGCTCGCGTCGTACGTGTCTCTCGTTGTCCTCGGGAAGATGAGGGGTGCTGAACACCGCTCGACGTGTCTCGACAACCACCACTGAAGATGTTCGTCAGAAGCAGCAATAAGCGACTGAAATCGAAATCAAGGCGGCGGCAACGAGATGCTTAGCGCGCGTGCCATGCGCTCTCAATCGCAGCGCTCTCCGAGCGCACACCAAAAAGCCCTTTTCAGGGCTAACAGTACTATCATGAATATGAACAATATTCGTTTCTATTATACAGAGAGTCGAAAAACGCTACAAAATAAATGCTATAGAATATTATACCTAAGTAAACAATAACAAGATGGTCAAGTGGAAACCTACTTATAGGTAACGCTAGTATGTACCTATGGCCAGTTCTATTGCAGGCTATTTATTATAGGAGGGGGTTTATTTACAAACATGATCATAATTATCTACCGTTGCTTAATGAGCAACATAAACAACACTATATATTTTGAATGGGTAAGTACCCTACCTAATTATAAACTTATACTTAGGTAGGAAAAAATAAATAAATAGAAAAATGCATCAGATCATGCAGAAAGGTCCCTTCTAAACCTACCTATCTATCTATCTATCTATCTATATATTTTAATTAATAAGCTCGTGAATTTTATTTATATATACCTTAGTATATTCACTCGTACCTATAAGAAAATAAGAATCAGTTAAAACTCTCTAAAATTTTAGAAATTTGAAACGACATCTCTGCCTACCCGGTATCCAATGTGCAGTGTGTACGGAGCGAGAGCGCCGGTGCGCGCTTGCGCGTTTAGTGAAATGGTTTCGATAGACGGTACACCCCTCCCACTGACTGAGCTACGCGGCGCGCGTATAAATACGGCCGGACCGCGCGGTTTAAAAATTATTGTAAGAGATTGTCTCGACGCGCGCACACTGCGTGTTTCGTTGTTTTCGAGTGATATATTTTACAAAAAAACCTCTCTACCATGTCTGGTCGCGGTAAAGGTGGCAAGGTTAAGGGAAAGGCAAAGTCCCGTTCAAACCGTGCTGGACTCCAGTTTCCCGTTGGACGTATCCACAGGCTGCTGCGTAACGGAAACTACGCTGAACGTGTCGGTGCCGGTGCGCCCGTCTACTTGGCCGCCGTGATGGAGTATCTGGCTGCTGAGGTTCTCGAGTTGGCCGGTAACGCCGCGAGAGACAACAAGAAGACCAGGATCATCCCGCGTCATCTTCAATTGGCCATCCGTAACGACGAGGAGTTGAACAAGCTGCTCTCCGGCGTTACGATCGCCCAAGGCGGTGTACTGCCGAACATCCAGGCCGTGCTACTGCCCAAGAAGACCGAGAAGAAGGCTTAAACGTTGCGCAATCGTCGCCGCCGCCACAGCTGGTGCGAGTGGTGAACCGCAAGCGTACTTCGATATAATATTTATGAACGTACCTATATCTATTATGTCGGTTGCGCGATGCTCTTCGCTCGTACTCAAAACAAAAGGCCCTTTTCAGGGCCACAATATGATTCGTCAAATATTTAACAGGGACAGTTTCTTTAACGGTGTTGTCGTAAAACGAAAACGTATAGCTAGCTAATTACACCCAAACGACAGCTATGAGTGTATGATGTACTAATAAGAGTATGCGTTAGTACTTGTTTACCTACCTCTGCGCACTTATTACTGGCGTGACAAATATGTTTCATTCAATATTATTGATGAAAGACTGCGAGTAGGTACCTCTTCTCTCCCTCCCCCCCCCCCCCCAAACATCACAAGTAATATTAAGAAACAAAAGAAAACGCAAACAATGATGATAAGGGTAAATAGAAAGTAATGCACGTTACCTGGAATTCGTTTTGTTTTGTTTTTTTTTCTTTTATTTTTTGTCTTTTGTTTCTTTCTTTCACTTGAGCATAATTAAAATTAATCATTGTAGTGTATAAGCACCTGGGTAGTTAGTTATTACATACCATACTTCGAGCTAATAAAGGTATCGACACCATGCAGCCTATGATCCGCAAAAGGATATAATCCGTTGGTACTATGATAATATTATTATTAGATTAATGTCATTGAATTGCAACACAGAAAATAAATAGACCTAAGACCTACCTACCTACCTACCTACCTACCTACCTACCTACCTACCTACCTACCTACCTACCTACCTACCTACCTACCTACCTTTATCTGTTTTTTATTTATTTATTTTTTTTTTACGCACCCTGATTATTCAGTTAAAATACAGTTTTAATTTAAATATTTTCAATAATGACGAACGCAAGTGTCTCCCCGCCCTCTTTACCTCCCTCCCGAATAACCCCTCTCCCCGCAGCCCGCTATGGAGAGCTCTGATTGGCCGGTCGCTACATCGAGCCTGCCACGACCGCGCTACTCGACCGTCGGTATAAATACAACTTGTTCTTGTGCGGAGCGATTTATACTGTTACTGAACTCTGTTCCGTGAACACGTATATTTTAAAAATCTCATAATGCCGCCCAAGACAAGTGGTAAAGCCGCCAAGAAGTCTGGCAAAGCCCAGAAGAACATCTCCAAGACCGACAAGAAGAAGAAGAAGCATAAGAGGAAGGAAAGTTATGCCATCTACATCTACAAGGTCCTGAAGCAGGTGCACCCCGACACCGGTATCTCGAGCAAGGCCATGTCCATCATGAACTCTTTCGTGAACGACATCTTCGAGCGCATCGCCGCCGAAGCTTCCCGTCTCGCCCACTACAACAAGAGATCGACCATCACATCTCGGGAGGTGCAGACGTCCGTGAGGCTCCTTCTGCCCGGAGAGCTCGCCAAGCACGCCGTCAGTGAAGGCACCAAGGCCGTCACCAAATACACCAGCTCCAAGTGAGCGGTCGGTAGCTAACAAGAGCCAGCCGACGCTCGCTTCTCGACGCCGCCTCGTGTGTGTGTGAAAAGTGTTAACTCCAGTGCGTTTGTTCGTGTGTCTTGTTGATAGTGGTGCGTGCGTTGATTGTGTCGTTCGTCATCGTTATGTATATACCTACATGATATCTTAGTATATTGTGTATGTGTGTACGTACGAGATGTCGCACATGATCCACGTACCGCGGACACAAACCACGACAAGCGTCTGGACGCGCACCCACACCGCAAGATGCAGGCAGGAGAAATAACAAAAGGCCCTTTTCAGGGCCACAAATATGTTCATGTGATAATAATTCACTTTTCTTTAACTTGATAACAGTCGAAACGTTACCCATCTACTACTACATACTAAAATGAATGACCTATTGTGTTAATCACAGTGGTGGTATGAATGATAATAATTAAAATCCAATTAGAGAACTTGGTACTTACCTTTCCTACCTACCATAACTACCTACATGTCTGTCTATCGAATAAACTACGCTCTTACTTACTACACGATTAATAACACCAACATGCAAACTTTATTCCCGCGTACCTATATTAATAATAATTATCGTTTACTAGGATACAACTAGTGAATAAAAATGACTAGTAAGTACCTACTGTAGGTAAGACAAGAAAGTTTGTATGTGTGTTTACCTATTATATATATTATGTAGAAACGTTCCGTATATTCCGATAGTAGATACGTTGTCTAGAGTTATATAGATATTTATTACCTACCTCCTACACAAACAACCCCCGGTGTATAGATAAGAATGAATATTAATCAAGTAGGTATTCAAATATATATAAAAAAAAATAAAAAAAAAAAAATAAAAAAAACACTTTTTAAAACGTCAATATTATTTTCACCGTCTTTCTACATCGTAAGATTTTTCTTTTCCTTTGGCAAGTTTAGTTCGGCCATTATGTTATAGGGGGCGCGCGTGCGCCTCATACCCACTAACGCAGAGTACGGTGCCACAGTATAAATAGGACCGAGCTCGCCTGCTGGTTTTTATTCACTCTTGTACGTTCGTTGCGTGAAGGCGCGCGCGTCCGATTTGTGTATTATATTCTATTCGTTATTCTCTCGTTTCGTGTTTACAATGGCGCGTACTAAGCAGACCGCTCGTAAATCCACCGGTGGTAAGGCACCTAGGAAACAGCTCGCCACCAAGGCTGCGCGTAAGAGCGCACCGGCCACCGGTGGCGTCAAGAAGCCCCATCGTTACAGGCCCGGAACTGTGGCCCTCCGTGAGATTCGTCGCTACCAGAAGAGTACCGAGCTGCTGATCCGCAAGCTTCCGTTCCAGCGTCTCGTCCGTGAGATCGCTCAGGACTTCAAGACCGATCTCCGTTTCCAGAGTTCCGCCGTCATGGCGCTCCAGGAGGCTAGCGAAGCTTATCTCGTCGGTCTCTTCGAAGATACCAACCTTTGCGCGATCCACGCTAAGCGTGTCACCATCATGCCCAAGGACATCCAGTTGGCGCGCAGGATCAGAGGCGAACGCGCTTAAACTGCTGCTGCAACAGCATACGTCACAATCGCAACACACGTCGTCCTTCACGTAGACTTTATGCTCGTGTCGGTGGCTGTGTGCCGTTGGTGACTGTGCGTTCACATAAAAGGCCCTTTTCAGGGCCACATATGTATCTGATTATTAAATGTTTCTATCAGAATGTCGCAAAACGAATAACCTATATATACATACATAATATACGAATCACATAAACTACCTACCTACAAATGAAATCATATCACAATTCATAATAATTATTACTTAAGTACACTATTATCTATCTACGTACGTACGTACGTACTGTACTAACGAACATTCGCAAGGTGCCTACTTACCTTGTCGGTCAGTTTCATACGTGCCTACCCTATACCATTAATCCTAAGCCTAAGAGAATATAATAATAATTATTTTCTACTGCATGAAGCACTCGTACGAGTAATATATATTCAGGTTAGCTTAGGCTGTTTAATACCTACCTACTACTACTATTTGAGTACTTAGTTAGTCAGTTTTCTTTTCTTTTTTGTGAAACTTTTGAGTGCTAGTCACGATGTATTCTTAATTTACCTATAGAGATTAATCTATCTAAATATCTACCTAGGACGTACATACTTACGTACTTACTTATTAATGTTATTATTTTAATTTAACTTAAAGAAACTAAGTAGAAGACATCGTCGCCAAAAACAAACGACCGACCAACCAACGACGAGCATCGGCTCACCTCGTCCCGCGCACCCCTCTCCTCCGTCTTCCCGCCCGCTGAGCTCCGCGTATGGTATATATATAAGCGAGACCGCCGCGAAAAAATATACCAGTCGTTCGCGTGGTTCGTGTGCGCACACCCGTGCCGAGTGTATTATATTGTCGTGTTTGATTTTCTGCTGAGAAGATGACCGGTCGCGGTAAGGGAGGAAAGGGTCTGGGAAAAGGAGGAGCCAAGCGTCACAGGAAGGTACTTCGTGATAACATCCAGGGTATCACGAAGCCCGCCATCCGTCGTCTGGCTCGCAGAGGTGGCGTGAAACGTATCTCCGGTCTGATCTACGAGGAGACTCGCGGTGTGCTTAAAGTGTTCCTTGAGAACGTCATCCGTGATGCCGTAACCTACACCGAGCACGCCAAGAGGAAGACCGTCACCGCCATGGACGTCGTCTACGCTCTGAAGCGCCAGGGTCGCACCCTGTACGGTTTCGGCGGTTAAACGCTGTCGCCATATCGCAGCTCTACATACTCTGTGTGACGGACATAATCATACCGTCCGATCATACGTGTATGTAGGTAGATGCGCACATCAAAAAAGGCCCTTTTCAGGGCCGCATATGATTCGATATTATTAAATATGTTTCTTAAACGGAATTGTCTAAAAACGTACAACAACTACCTATGAATTTAATTCTATAAAACACATCTATCGTAGGTACTTTATACTTGATTCAAGAGTCTTTTAGATTAGTAGAAGAGTACTGAACATGAACTAGCTAATGACATACACATAGGTACTTACCTATTTATTTATACGATTGCTTGCTTACTGATTATACACATTTTTAAACTAAACTAACGTAGCTAGCTAGGTAGGTAGGTAGGTAGGTAGGTACGTAGGTACGTAGTTGTCTTTCGCCTTCACTCTCGTCCTCGCACGACGTGTCCTTCAAAAGGGTGGTACCTGAAAGAAATTATTGTTATTGATGATAAATAGGTATAACCATTACACTATAACACGTTAGAACGTCTGTCTGTCTGTCTATCTATATAATTATCTACAACTACCTATAGGGATCTGATCGGCTAGGCGGTGCGAGTGCCGTTTGTTAAAGTCGTGTTAAAAATAATGTAGGTACATGTTATTTTGATTGTAAGGTATTATTACCCGTAGGTTATATATACCTACATTTATTTAGTCCATATTCTATTATTGGCACGACACAAGTATGAGGATTCTATCCATCCGCGGTCTGAGGAGAATGCGATAAACTGTACGTACTGACGGCGCGGCGACAGACCTACCGAACGAACGATGGCCCGCCCGCCCGTTCGAACGCGTACGTCTTTTGTCGTTTTACACCTAGTTCGATACGCTTTCTGATGCTTTAATCGCTTTACGTACACTGTTAACACTACTAAGGGCCATCTCGTCTTTTAATATTAATATATTAATAGGTTGCACGTCCTGGACGGAGTCGTCCGTCCTTAACTGTTCGGCGGTCGCGGTGTTTTACGACGCTTCACTTTTACCTCGATATAATTTTCGCGAGTAGGTGTTATATCGACGAAATCCTGTCACCGCACAAGCTCGATATCCTCCCTGTTGACGCGTCGACCTTTATCATCGCTCACTATCACTTTTATAGAGAAAATAACGTTTTGAACTCGACCCGACCTTAGCTTCGTTACCAGTCGTCAAAATAAAACACCGCCACGCGTCCAACCGACGTCTCACGCTTCCCGAACTCGTACACCGCCATCGTCAACTTCATGACCTATCCGAAATCGTAGACGACACCTTCGCTTCCGTACGATAAACATTCTTTTTCTATATTTTATTAGATACGTGTTAGTGAAAACTTTCAAGCGTTCATACGAGAAAACGTCCCGCGACATCACGGCTCTCGTTACGGTAAAGTTTCGTCGTACGAAGCCGTTCGTGCACGAAACTCTCGAAACCTATAAGTGGCGACATCTAAGTCTCTCTCTTATACACTTTGCGTTTGCTATACCAGCTGTTCGTTGTTGTTGTGTACGTACGTACGTGTGAATTATTTCAATCAATCGCGATAAGATGGCAGACACCGCAGTTGCTACCGAAGCTCCGGCACCCGCTACCCCAGCGAAGAAGCAGGCGAGGCAAGCCGGCGGCGCCGGTGCCGCCGCTAAGAAGCCCAAGGCGAAGCCGACTCATCCCAAAACATCCGAGATGGTCAACAACGCTATCAAAGAGATGAAGGAGCGCAGCGGATCTTCCCTGCAGGCGATCAAGAAGTATATCGCAGCCCAGTACAAGGTCGATGCCGAGAAACTGGCTCCGTTCATCAGGAAATATCTGAAGAGCGCCGTCGAATCCGGTGCGCTGATCCAGACCAAGGGCAAGGGCGCCTCCGGTTCATTCAAACTCGAATCGAAGTCGGCCGCGTCCAAGAAACCCGCCGGCGCCGCAGGCAAGGCCGCCAGTAAGGCACCCGCCGCGGCTTCGAAGGCCAAGAAGGCGACAGCCTCCGCTGCCGGCGCCAAGACAAAGAAGGCGGCAGCCGCAGCAGCCGCTTCTTCGGCTTCACCTTCGAAATCCAAATCGTCGGCCGCATCCGCCGCTAAGGACAAGAAGGCAGCCGCCGCTAAGAAGAAGCCGGCACCAAAGAAGGCCGCCGCCCCCGCTAAGGCTAAGGCGCCCAAAGCCAAGAAGACCGCCAAGCCGCCAACAAAGAAACCTAAAGCTCCTAAACCGAAAAAGGCCGCGTCTACACCCAAGTCTAAACCGGCAGCCAAGAAAGCTTCCGCCGCTAAGAAGTAAGCAACGGTCGCGTTCGTGTTACACCGGCGACGGCGACGACGACAACGACGACGACGACGATGACAGCGGCGCAGTCGGCCCGGCCGACCATCGTCAACAATAACATGTGTACAGCTACTACATAAGTTTGTACGTGTATGTGTGTGTGTCTGTGCGTGCGCGCGTCTTACCTATGGTGTCTGTGTCTCTCTCTCTCTCTGCGTGTGTGTTTGTGAATGTGTAAACACCGAAATAACGTGTACTTACATATCACAACATACATACAATACGAGTATGACATATATACTGTAGAAAGAGGTGCGTGCGTGCGTTCGCGCTCGCGTCGTACGTGTCTCTCGTTGTCCTCGGGAAGATGAGGGGTGCTGAACACCGCTCGACGTGTCTCGACAACCACCACTGAAGATGTTCGTCAGAAGCAGCAATAAGCGACTGAAATCGAAATCAAGGCGGCGGCAACGAGATGCTTAGCGCGCGTGCCATGCGCTCTCAATCGCAGCGCTCTCCGAGCGCACACCAAAAAGCCCTTTTCAGGGCTAACAGTACTATCATGAATATGAACAATATTCGTTTCTATTATACAGAGAGTCGAAAAACGCTACAAAATAAATGCTATAGAATATTATACCTAAGTAAACAATAACAAGATGGTCAAGTGGAAACCTACTTATAGGTAACGCTAGTATGTACCTATGGCCAGTTCTATTGCAGGCTATTTATTATAGGAGGGGGTTTATTTACAAACATGATCATAATTATCTACCGTTGCTTAATGAGCAACATAAACAACACTATATATTTTGAATGGGTAAGTACCCTACCTAATTATAAACTTATACTTAGGTAGGAAAAAATAAATAAATAGAAAAATGCATCAGATCATGCAGAAAGGTCCCTTCTAAACCTACCTATCTATCTATCTATCTATCTATATATTTTAATTAATAAGCTCGTGAATTTTATTTATATATACCTTAGTATATTCACTCGTACCTATAAGAAAATAAGAATCAGTTAAAACTCTCTAAAATTTTAGAAATTTGAAACGACATCTCTGCCTACCCGGTATCCAATGTGCAGTGTGTACGGAGCGAGAGCGCCGGTGCGCGCTTGCGCGTTTAGTGAAATGGTTTCGATAGACGGTACACCCCTCCCACTGACTGAGCTACGCGGCGCGCGTATAAATACGGCCGGACCGCGCGGTTTAAAAATTATTGTAAGAGATTGTCTCGACGCGCGCACACTGCGTGTTTCGTTGTTTTCGAGTGATATATTTTACAAAAAAACCTCTCTACCATGTCTGGTCGCGGTAAAGGTGGCAAGGTTAAGGGAAAGGCAAAGTCCCGTTCAAACCGTGCTGGACTCCAGTTTCCCGTTGGACGTATCCACAGGCTGCTGCGTAACGGAAACTACGCTGAACGTGTCGGTGCCGGTGCGCCCGTCTACTTGGCCGCCGTGATGGAGTATCTGGCTGCTGAGGTTCTCGAGTTGGCCGGTAACGCCGCGAGAGACAACAAGAAGACCAGGATCATCCCGCGTCATCTTCAATTGGCCATCCGTAACGACGAGGAGTTGAACAAGCTGCTCTCCGGCGTTACGATCGCCCAAGGCGGTGTACTGCCGAACATCCAGGCCGTGCTACTGCCCAAGAAGACCGAGAAGAAGGCTTAAACGTTGCGCAATCGTCGCCGCCGCCACAGCTGGTGCGAGTGGTGAACCGCAAGCGTACTTCGATATAATATTTATGAACGTACCTATATCTATTATGTCGGTTGCGCGATGCTCTTCGCTCGTACTCAAAACAAAAGGCCCTTTTCAGGGCCACAATATGATTCGTCAAATATTTAACAGGGACAGTTTCTTTAACGGTGTTGTCGTAAAACGAAAACGTATAGCTAGCTAATTACACCCAAACGACAGCTATGAGTGTATGATGTACTAATAAGAGTATGCGTTAGTACTTGTTTACCTACCTCTGCGCACTTATTACTGGCGTGACAAATATGTTTCATTCAATATTATTGATGAAAGACTGCGAGTAGGTACCTCTTCTCTCCCTCCCCCCCCCCCCCCAAACATCACAAGTAATATTAAGAAACAAAAGAAAACGCAAACAATGATGATAAGGGTAAATAGAAAGTAATGCACGTTACCTGGAATTCGTTTTGTTTTGTTTTTTTTTCTTTTATTTTTTGTCTTTTGTTTCTTTCTTTCACTTGAGCATAATTAAAATTAATCATTGTAGTGTATAAGCACCTGGGTAGTTAGTTATTACATACCATACTTCGAGCTAATAAAGGTATCGACACCATGCAGCCTATGATCCGCAAAAGGATATAATCCGTTGGTACTATGATAATATTATTATTAGATTAATGTCATTGAATTGCAACACAGAAAATAAATAGACCTAAGACCTACCTACCTACCTACCTACCTACCTACCTACCTACCTACCTACCTACCTACCTACCTACCTACCTACCTACCTACCTTTATCTGTTTTTTATTTATTTATTTTTTTTTTACGCACCCTGATTATTCAGTTAAAATACAGTTTTAATTTAAATATTTTCAATAATGACGAACGCAAGTGTCTCCCCGCCCTCTTTACCTCCCTCCCGAATAACCCCTCTCCCCGCAGCCCGCTATGGAGAGCTCTGATTGGCCGGTCGCTACATCGAGCCTGCCACGACCGCGCTACTCGACCGTCGGTATAAATACAACTTGTTCTTGTGCGGAGCGATTTATACTGTTACTGAACTCTGTTCCGTGAACACGTATATTTTAAAAATCTCATAATGCCGCCCAAGACAAGTGGTAAAGCCGCCAAGAAGTCTGGCAAAGCCCAGAAGAACATCTCCAAGACCGACAAGAAGAAGAAGAAGCATAAGAGGAAGGAAAGTTATGCCATCTACATCTACAAGGTCCTGAAGCAGGTGCACCCCGACACCGGTATCTCGAGCAAGGCCATGTCCATCATGAACTCTTTCGTGAACGACATCTTCGAGCGCATCGCCGCCGAAGCTTCCCGTCTCGCCCACTACAACAAGAGATCGACCATCACATCTCGGGAGGTGCAGACGTCCGTGAGGCTCCTTCTGCCCGGAGAGCTCGCCAAGCACGCCGTCAGTGAAGGCACCAAGGCCGTCACCAAATACACCAGCTCCAAGTGAGCGGTCGGTAGCTAACAAGAGCCAGCCGACGCTCGCTTCTCGACGCCGCCTCGTGTGTGTGTGAAAAGTGTTAACTCCAGTGCGTTTGTTCGTGTGTCTTGTTGATAGTGGTGCGTGCGTTGATTGTGTCGTTCGTCATCGTTATGTATATACCTACATGATATCTTAGTATATTGTGTATGTGTGTACGTACGAGATGTCGCACATGATCCACGTACCGCGGACACAAACCACGACAAGCGTCTGGACGCGCACCCACACCGCAAGATGCAGGCAGGAGAAATAACAAAAGGCCCTTTTCAGGGCCACAAATATGTTCATGTGATAATAATTCACTTTTCTTTAACTTGATAACAGTCGAAACGTTACCCATCTACTACTACATACTAAAATGAATGACCTATTGTGTTAATCACAGTGGTGGTATGAATGATAATAATTAAAATCCAATTAGAGAACTTGGTACTTACCTTTCCTACCTACCATAACTACCTACATGTCTGTCTATCGAATAAACTACGCTCTTACTTACTACACGATTAATAACACCAACATGCAAACTTTATTCCCGCGTACCTATATTAATAATAATTATCGTTTACTAGGATACAACTAGTGAATAAAAATGACTAGTAAGTACCTACTGTAGGTAAGACAAGAAAGTTTGTATGTGTGTTTACCTATTATATATATTATGTAGAAACGTTCCGTATATTCCGATAGTAGATACGTTGTCTAGAGTTATATAGATATTTATTACCTACCTCCTACACAAACAACCCCCGGTGTATAGATAAGAATGAATATTAATCAAGTAGGTATTCAAATATATATAAAAAAAAATAAAAAAAAAAAAATAAAAAAAACACTTTTTAAAACGTCAATATTATTTTCACCGTCTTTCTACATCGTAAGATTTTTCTTTTCCTTTGGCAAGTTTAGTTCGGCCATTATGTTATAGGGGGCGCGCGTGCGCCTCATACCCACTAACGCAGAGTACGGTGCCACAGTATAAATAGGACCGAGCTCGCCTGCTGGTTTTTATTCACTCTTGTACGTTCGTTGCGTGAAGGCGCGCGCGTCCGATTTGTGTATTATATTCTATTCGTTATTCTCTCGTTTCGTGTTTACAATGGCGCGTACTAAGCAGACCGCTCGTAAATCCACCGGTGGTAAGGCACCTAGGAAACAGCTCGCCACCAAGGCTGCGCGTAAGAGCGCACCGGCCACCGGTGGCGTCAAGAAGCCCCATCGTTACAGGCCCGGAACTGTGGCCCTCCGTGAGATTCGTCGCTACCAGAAGAGTACCGAGCTGCTGATCCGCAAGCTTCCGTTCCAGCGTCTCGTCCGTGAGATCGCTCAGGACTTCAAGACCGATCTCCGTTTCCAGAGTTCCGCCGTCATGGCGCTCCAGGAGGCTAGCGAAGCTTATCTCGTCGGTCTCTTCGAAGATACCAACCTTTGCGCGATCCACGCTAAGCGTGTCACCATCATGCCCAAGGACATCCAGTTGGCGCGCAGGATCAGAGGCGAACGCGCTTAAACTGCTGCTGCAACAGCATACGTCACAATCGCAACACACGTCGTCCTTCACGTAGACTTTATGCTCGTGTCGGTGGCTGTGTGCCGTTGGTGACTGTGCGTTCACATAAAAGGCCCTTTTCAGGGCCACATATGTATCTGATTATTAAATGTTTCTATCAGAATGTCGCAAAACGAATAACCTATATATACATACATAATATACGAATCACATAAACTACCTACCTACAAATGAAATCATATCACAATTCATAATAATTATTACTTAAGTACACTATTATCTATCTACGTACGTACGTACGTACTGTACTAACGAACATTCGCAAGGTGCCTACTTACCTTGTCGGTCAGTTTCATACGTGCCTACCCTATACCATTAATCCTAAGCCTAAGAGAATATAATAATAATTATTTTCTACTGCATGAAGCACTCGTACGAGTAATATATATTCAGGTTAGCTTAGGCTGTTTAATACCTACCTACTACTACTATTTGAGTACTTAGTTAGTCAGTTTTCTTTTCTTTTTTGTGAAACTTTTGAGTGCTAGTCACGATGTATTCTTAATTTACCTATAGAGATTAATCTATCTAAATATCTACCTAGGACGTACATACTTACGTACTTACTTATTAATGTTATTATTTTAATTTAACTTAAAGAAACTAAGTAGAAGACATCGTCGCCAAAAACAAACGACCGACCAACCAACGACGAGCATCGGCTCACCTCGTCCCGCGCACCCCTCTCCTCCGTCTTCCCGCCCGCTGAGCTCCGCGTATGGTATATATATAAGCGAGACCGCCGCGAAAAAATATACCAGTCGTTCGCGTGGTTCGTGTGCGCACACCCGTGCCGAGTGTATTATATTGTCGTGTTTGATTTTCTGCTGAGAAGATGACCGGTCGCGGTAAGGGAGGAAAGGGTCTGGGAAAAGGAGGAGCCAAGCGTCACAGGAAGGTACTTCGTGATAACATCCAGGGTATCACGAAGCCCGCCATCCGTCGTCTGGCTCGCAGAGGTGGCGTGAAACGTATCTCCGGTCTGATCTACGAGGAGACTCGCGGTGTGCTTAAAGTGTTCCTTGAGAACGTCATCCGTGATGCCGTAACCTACACCGAGCACGCCAAGAGGAAGACCGTCACCGCCATGGACGTCGTCTACGCTCTGAAGCGCCAGGGTCGCACCCTGTACGGTTTCGGCGGTTAAACGCTGTCGCCATATCGCAGCTCTACATACTCTGTGTGACGGACATAATCATACCGTCCGATCATACGTGTATGTAGGTAGATGCGCACATCAAAAAAGGCCCTTTTCAGGGCCGCATATGATTCGATATTATTAAATATGTTTCTTAAACGGAATTGTCTAAAAACGTACAACAACTACCTATGAATTTAATTCTATAAAACACATCTATCGTAGGTACTTTATACTTGATTCAAGAGTCTTTTAGATTAGTAGAAGAGTACTGAACATGAACTAGCTAATGACATACACATAGGTACTTACCTATTTATTTATACGATTGCTTGCTTACTGATTATACACATTTTTAAACTAAACTAACGTAGCTAGCTAGGTAGGTAGGTAGGTAGGTAGGTACGTAGGTACGTAGTTGTCTTTCGCCTTCACTCTCGTCCTCGCACGACGTGTCCTTCAAAAGGGTGGTACCTGAAAGAAATTATTGTTATTGATGATAAATAGGTATAACCATTACACTATAACACGTTAGAACGTCTGTCTGTCTGTCTATCTATATAATTATCTACAACTACCTATAGGGATCTGATCGGCTAGGCGGTGCGAGTGCCGTTTGTTAAAGTCGTGTTAAAAATAATGTAGGTACATGTTATTTTGATTGTAAGGTATTATTACCCGTAGGTTATATATACCTACATTTATTTAGTCCATATTCTATTATTGGCACGACACAAGTATGAGGATTCTATCCATCCGCGGTCTGAGGAGAATGCGATAAACTGTACGTACTGACGGCGCGGCGACAGACCTACCGAACGAACGATGGCCCGCCCGCCCGTTCGAACGCGTACGTCTTTTGTCGTTTTACACCTAGTTCGATACGCTTTCTGATGCTTTAATCGCTTTACGTACACTGTTAACACTACTAAGGGCCATCTCGTCTTTTAATATTAATATATTAATAGGTTGCACGTCCTGGACGGAGTCGTCCGTCCTTAACTGTTCGGCGGTCGCGGTGTTTTACGACGCTTCACTTTTACCTCGATATAATTTTCGCGAGTAGGTGTTATATCGACGAAATCCTGTCACCGCACAAGCTCGATATCCTCCCTGTTGACGCGTCGACCTTTATCATCGCTCACTATCACTTTTATAGAGAAAATAACGTTTTGAACTCGACCCGACCTTAGCTTCGTTACCAGTCGTCAAAATAAAACACCGCCACGCGTCCAACCGACGTCTCACGCTTCCCGAACTCGTACACCGCCATCGTCAACTTCATGACCTATCCGAAATCGTAGACGACACCTTCGCTTCCGTACGATAAACATTCTTTTTCTATATTTTATTAGATACGTGTTAGTGAAAACTTTCAAGCGTTCATACGAGAAAACGTCCCGCGACATCACGGCTCTCGTTACGGTAAAGTTTCGTCGTACGAAGCCGTTCGTGCACGAAACTCTCGAAACCTATAAGTGGCGACATCTAAGTCTCTCTCTTATACACTTTGCGTTTGCTATACCAGCTGTTCGTTGTTGTTGTGTACGTACGTACGTGTGAATTATTTCAATCAATCGCGATAAGATGGCAGACACCGCAGTTGCTACCGAAGCTCCGGCACCCGCTACCCCAGCGAAGAAGCAGGCGAGGCAAGCCGGCGGCGCCGGTGCCGCCGCTAAGAAGCCCAAGGCGAAGCCGACTCATCCCAAAACATCCGAGATGGTCAACAACGCTATCAAAGAGATGAAGGAGCGCAGCGGATCTTCCCTGCAGGCGATCAAGAAGTATATCGCAGCCCAGTACAAGGTCGATGCCGAGAAACTGGCTCCGTTCATCAGGAAATATCTGAAGAGCGCCGTCGAATCCGGTGCGCTGATCCAGACCAAGGGCAAGGGCGCCTCCGGTTCATTCAAACTCGAATCGAAGTCGGCCGCGTCCAAGAAACCCGCCGGCGCCGCAGGCAAGGCCGCCAGTAAGGCACCCGCCGCGGCTTCGAAGGCCAAGAAGGCGACAGCCTCCGCTGCCGGCGCCAAGACAAAGAAGGCGGCAGCCGCAGCAGCCGCTTCTTCGGCTTCACCTTCGAAATCCAAATCGTCGGCCGCATCCGCCGCTAAGGACAAGAAGGCAGCCGCCGCTAAGAAGAAGCCGGCACCAAAGAAGGCCGCCGCCCCCGCTAAGGCTAAGGCGCCCAAAGCCAAGAAGACCGCCAAGCCGCCAACAAAGAAACCTAAAGCTCCTAAACCGAAAAAGGCCGCGTCTACACCCAAGTCTAAACCGGCAGCCAAGAAAGCTTCCGCCGCTAAGAAGTAAGCAACGGTCGCGTTCGTGTTACACCGGCGACGGCGACGACGACAACGACGACGACGACGATGACAGCGGCGCAGTCGGCCCGGCCGACCATCGTCAACAATAACATGTGTACAGCTACTACATAAGTTTGTACGTGTATGTGTGTGTGTCTGTGCGTGCGCGCGTCTTACCTATGGTGTCTGTGTCTCTCTCTCTCTCTGCGTGTGTGTTTGTGAATGTGTAAACACCGAAATAACGTGTACTTACATATCACAACATACATACAATACGAGTATGACATATATACTGTAGAAAGAGGTGCGTGCGTGCGTTCGCGCTCGCGTCGTACGTGTCTCTCGTTGTCCTCGGGAAGATGAGGGGTGCTGAACACCGCTCGACGTGTCTCGACAACCACCACTGAAGATGTTCGTCAGAAGCAGCAATAAGCGACTGAAATCGAAATCAAGGCGGCGGCAACGAGATGCTTAGCGCGCGTGCCATGCGCTCTCAATCGCAGCGCTCTCCGAGCGCACACCAAAAAGCCCTTTTCAGGGCTAACAGTACTATCATGAATATGAACAATATTCGTTTCTATTATACAGAGAGTCGAAAAACGCTACAAAATAAATGCTATAGAATATTATACCTAAGTAAACAATAACAAGATGGTCAAGTGGAAACCTACTTATAGGTAACGCTAGTATGTACCTATGGCCAGTTCTATTGCAGGCTATTTATTATAGGAGGGGGTTTATTTACAAACATGATCATAATTATCTACCGTTGCTTAATGAGCAACATAAACAACACTATATATTTTGAATGGGTAAGTACCCTACCTAATTATAAACTTATACTTAGGTAGGAAAAAATAAATAAATAGAAAAATGCATCAGATCATGCAGAAAGGTCCCTTCTAAACCTACCTATCTATCTATCTATCTATCTATATATTTTAATTAATAAGCTCGTGAATTTTATTTATATATACCTTAGTATATTCACTCGTACCTATAAGAAAATAAGAATCAGTTAAAACTCTCTAAAATTTTAGAAATTTGAAACGACATCTCTGCCTACCCGGTATCCAATGTGCAGTGTGTACGGAGCGAGAGCGCCGGTGCGCGCTTGCGCGTTTAGTGAAATGGTTTCGATAGACGGTACACCCCTCCCACTGACTGAGCTACGCGGCGCGCGTATAAATACGGCCGGACCGCGCGGTTTAAAAATTATTGTAAGAGATTGTCTCGACGCGCGCACACTGCGTGTTTCGTTGTTTTCGAGTGATATATTTTACAAAAAAACCTCTCTACCATGTCTGGTCGCGGTAAAGGTGGCAAGGTTAAGGGAAAGGCAAAGTCCCGTTCAAACCGTGCTGGACTCCAGTTTCCCGTTGGACGTATCCACAGGCTGCTGCGTAACGGAAACTACGCTGAACGTGTCGGTGCCGGTGCGCCCGTCTACTTGGCCGCCGTGATGGAGTATCTGGCTGCTGAGGTTCTCGAGTTGGCCGGTAACGCCGCGAGAGACAACAAGAAGACCAGGATCATCCCGCGTCATCTTCAATTGGCCATCCGTAACGACGAGGAGTTGAACAAGCTGCTCTCCGGCGTTACGATCGCCCAAGGCGGTGTACTGCCGAACATCCAGGCCGTGCTACTGCCCAAGAAGACCGAGAAGAAGGCTTAAACGTTGCGCAATCGTCGCCGCCGCCACAGCTGGTGCGAGTGGTGAACCGCAAGCGTACTTCGATATAATATTTATGAACGTACCTATATCTATTATGTCGGTTGCGCGATGCTCTTCGCTCGTACTCAAAACAAAAGGCCCTTTTCAGGGCCACAATATGATTCGTCAAATATTTAACAGGGACAGTTTCTTTAACGGTGTTGTCGTAAAACGAAAACGTATAGCTAGCTAATTACACCCAAACGACAGCTATGAGTGTATGATGTACTAATAAGAGTATGCGTTAGTACTTGTTTACCTACCTCTGCGCACTTATTACTGGCGTGACAAATATGTTTCATTCAATATTATTGATGAAAGACTGCGAGTAGGTACCTCTTCTCTCCCTCCCCCCCCCCCCCCAAACATCACAAGTAATATTAAGAAACAAAAGAAAACGCAAACAATGATGATAAGGGTAAATAGAAAGTAATGCACGTTACCTGGAATTCGTTTTGTTTTGTTTTTTTTTCTTTTATTTTTTGTCTTTTGTTTCTTTCTTTCACTTGAGCATAATTAAAATTAATCATTGTAGTGTATAAGCACCTGGGTAGTTAGTTATTACATACCATACTTCGAGCTAATAAAGGTATCGACACCATGCAGCCTGTTAAGGAGCACAGCGACCTGCGGCTACACTAGCCATAGTTGGCGGGTTTACCCACATAAGATAATTATAATGTGTGATTCTTGTAAGATAAATGTACCTAATTCCTATAAGAAAAGTCGAAAATGTGTATACTTACTGTCTGTTCAAACTATTGTGTAACTAAACTATACTGTATTAGAATCTGGAATAATCGTGGTATTCAAGCCACATGTGTGTATTTGATAAAGGTCCTGTTGACCGAAAATATGTAAGCAAGGCTCGAGTTAGGAAGGTCACGGCCCACACTACCTCCACCCTTGTGCACCATACAACGTTAAATTAGACGTAGATCAGCTACGTCAGCTCCGCCCCTACTTCCACCCACCTACAAAGACACATAAACAGCTGCCTCACAGCTAGTCGGGTCGGTTGAACTGCGCGGCACGCTACATTTTGGACGTCACCAGGTGGAACTACGGACGGAAATTAGCTGTGAACAACAAGAAAAATCTGCTTCTCGGAAATAAATCGAGTGAAAGAATCGGCATTCTGGAGTTTTCTTCTTCCCCAAGAATCCAATCAACCCCTGCGCCTGAATCTCTATCATTTTGGTCCTTCGAGCCGGATCGTCTTGGAGAAGAACGAAGATTGTACTAGACAAGCTGAAGATTTTAGGTGAACGTGCTACAAGTTGTCATCAAGATCGCCCTGTGAAGATCACCCAGGATGAGCGAACGTAGCATCATCACCACAAGAAGCAGATTGCGCAAACTGGAAGACGAAATGAACAGACGGCGTGCCTTGGAGAGCGACTCAGGGGTGCCGACTGAAATGGCACCCGGTTCACCGTCGATAGCGCCGACCTCATCATCGGTCCCTGCACCTGCCACCGTGATTCCCCTGGCGGGGCCCGGCCGCGTAATCGATTATAGTGACGCCGCCACCCCCAGGGAATCGGAAATGCGACGGAGCGCACGGAAGCCGGGATCAAGCCACGTCTCCACGAAAAGCGGACAACGGAGCGCCGACTATCTTCGTAGGAGGGTCGAGTACGAGGCTGAGAGGGAGCTTGTGCGCCTGAAAGAAAACTTAGTCAGAAAGAGACTTGAAGCGGAACTAGCTGAAATAGACGCCGCCGTTGAAGAAGACGTCTCATCAGACGACGAAGATACGACTCGCCGTGTAGAAGAATGGGTGACGCACACCACACCGAATGAACAAGCGCCGCCACATCAATTAGTGTCATCGTACGTACCTACGCCCGCGACCACAACCCAGCACGACGTGCCCGTGCTCGCGCCTACGTCACAGCGCGACGTACCCATGTCCGCGCCCGCGACTCAGCGCGAAGTGCCCGTGTACGCGCCCGCGAACGCTCATTGTGTACCAGTAGCCGCGACGCCCCAAGTATCAGCGCTCTCACAGTGTGCGCCCGCGACCGTACGTTTCAAGGACACCACATCGAACGCGCCCATACCGAGCGGTAGTGCAACACGTGTACGACAGGAAGACTGGGACCGGGCTTTCGCCGAAGACGCCGACAGAGGCCGACCGCGCGACAAGAAGATTGACCAATTAGCCGAGGCCATTTCGAACCTGGCACGTCCGCGGCCGGTACCGAGACAGGCGTACGAGTTGCCATACTTCGGCGGGGACCCGGCGGACTGGCTGTCTTACAAGAACATGTACTGGGACACGACGGCAATGTACGACTTCAAACCCCATGAGAACTTAGCGCGCCTGAAGTCGTCGTTACAGGGAGAGGCTAAGATCGCGGTGGAAGATCTACTTCGAACGTCTACGAACCCAACGGAGATTATGAAGACGTTGGACGACGAGTTTGGTCACCCAAACCTAATCTTGGAGTGCGCGCTGAAGAAAGTACGGGCGCTACCTAAAGTCACCGAGAGCGGACGCGAGTTAAGAAAGTTCTCGTCGACGGTACGAAATTGTGTGTCGCTGCTGAGAAATATACACGCGACGGGATATCTGAACAACCCGCAACTAGTGAGCGAGCTGTTGAATAAGCTGACGCCAGTGCAAAAGGCTCAGTACGGAGACTACGCAATGGGCATGGCCACGGCACAAGGAATAGACATGAGGGTGGCGCCGAGCTTGGAGGTGTTATCTGACTTCCTCGGCCACCTCGCGCGTGCCACGTCCTATTATGTACAGATGGAGGTGAGCGCTACCGGGCCACCAGCTTCAAAGTCGCAGAGGAACGCGCCGAAGCAAGCCGCGGAGAGGCAGCCCCCGTACAGAAACGTACAGCGCCTTCACGTACAGAGCGAGCACTCGCAGCCCCCGGAGCCCCAGTGTTCGATGTGTGGGAAGAATCACGGGCTCCCTAAGTGTGATAAATTCATCGAACTCAGCGTGGACGAGAGATGGAGTCATGTGAAGAACAAACGACTTTGTTTCAAATGTATAACAAAACAACACAACAAGAGGTTTTGTCGGGCCGACAAGTGTCCGTCGTGTGATTACGCACACCACCCGTTGCTGCACGCGGAGAGGAAAACCACAGAGAGCGTCGCCAACGTGAGCGACTACTGCGGAAAGTCACTCTTGAAGATTGTGCCTGTGCATGTGACGGTGGAAGGCAGCGTTCACGATTGTTACGCCCTGTTGGACGACGGAGCTACGGTGTCGCTAATCGACGACACGTTAGCAGAAAACGCCGGGGGCAAGGAAGAGCCTCTGGTACTGAAGACGGCGCGCGGCCAGGAAATAAAAGACAGTGCTTCGCGTCAAATTAAAGTGACAGTGCGTGGGCCGAACGGTGAGCCACATAAAGTGTTGTGCCGTACGTTCCGGAGATTGGAGCTGCCCGCGCAAACTGTGCCGGCTGCGTTGCTGGCGGAGCACGCCCACCTGCGCGACTTGGGCTGCGAGGGGATGGTCGGGGCCAAGCCGCTGCTGCTGCTGGGTCAAGACAACTGGGAGCTGCTCGTCGGCCGGGAACTACGCCGAGGAAAGTCCGGTAAGCCAGTCGCTTCTTTGACCAGCTTAGGTTGGGTCGTGCATGGGCCCGTAGGTAGGGGACATGGTCCCGCTGAGGAGTCTGTGAATTGTGTCATAGAACCTGTAACAGAGTTGCATGATTTAGTGAAAAGTCAATTTGAGTTAGAGTCGATAGGTATAGCTAGTGTGTCTAGGTCTAACGTAGACAACGATAGGGCTTTACAAATATTAGAAAACACCAGCCGTCAAACGGAGGACGGCCACTGGGAGGTGGGATTGCTGTGGAGGCATGATAGCCCGCAGCTCCCAGACAACTATGCCCAAGCCCGCCATCGCTTGGCTGGGATACAGCGGAGGCTAGGCAAAGACCCAACGTACGCAGAGGCGTACAATAATCAAATGAATAGGTTACTTGAGCAAGGGTACGCCAACAGATTGGAGGGTGGCGTCCAAGACCCGGTGTGGTACTTGCCCCATTTTGGAGTAAGGAATCCCAACAAACCGGGAAAGCTAAGGTTAGTCTTCGACGCCGCCGCGACGTACCAAGGTACTTCGTTGAACGCCAACCTGTTGGCGGGCCCCGACTTATTGAATTCGCTGCTCGGTGTATTGTTTAAGTTTAGATTAGGTCCTATAGGGTTCACGGGGGACATTGCGGACATGTTCCTACGAGTGAAAGTTAGGAAACAAGACCGCGGAGCGCAGCTGTTCCTATGGCAGTCGGGGGCCGATAGGGAACCCCAGGTCCATGTCATGTCTTCCATGATCTTCGGTGCGGTATCGTCTCCCACCTCGGCGATTTACGTGTTAAATAAGAACGCGACACGTCACGAGGTGGAGTACCCCGAAGCGGCAGCCGCCATTCGTGGGAGTCATTACATGGATGACTATTTGGACAGCGCGTGGTCCGTGGCCCAAGCGGCCAAACTAATCAACGATGTGACCCACGTCCACGCTCAGGGCGGGTTCCATATACGGGGGTGGGTGACGAACTCACAGGAGCTGAGAGAGCAGCTAAGGATAGATATGCCGCATAGTGTGCCGCTAGAAAATAGTGAGAACGCCTCCGAGCGAACGTTAGGGATGATATGGACGCCGGGCACTGACCTCTTGGCCTTTGACCTCTCCTTCAAAAAGCTGCCTAAGGCGCTTGTTGAAGGAAAGGTGGTGCCCACGAAGAGGGAGTTCCTGAGACTAGTCATGTCAGTGTTCGACCCACTGGGTTTCCTGTACCCCTGCATCATCCAGAGTAGAGTATTGATGCAGAGAATATGGCGGTCAGGGATTCAGTGGGACGAACAGCTGGGAGAGGAAGAGGCCAAGACATGGTTCCAGTGGCTACGTAACTTAGCGCTGCTGGAGAGGGTGACCATCCCTAGGTGGTACGGCCTGACACTGGAGGACGTTGAACTCCATGTGTTTGGGGACGCGAGCGAATCAGCCTACGCCGCAGTCGCTTATATAGCGGGAAAAGATGAACTCGGATGTAGGCGAGTGAGCTTCGTCATAGGAAAGGCCAGGGTGGCCCCTCAAAAGGTGGTCTCGATCCCACGCCTAGAGCTGCAGGCAGCCGTGCTGGCGTGTAGACTAGCTGCTACTGTAGAGTGCGAGTTAGGTGTAGAAATAAAACAAAGGTATTTATGGACTGACAGTCAAACTGTTTTAAAATGGATAGGTTCGGACGCCGCTGATTTCCAGCGATTCGTGTCCCACAGACTTGCCGAGATAGATACACGGTCAAAGAAGTCCGACTGGCGCTGGGTTCCCTCGGCGTCGAACCCAGCGGACAAAAGCACCCGGTTGGATTGGCCTGACAGCTGCAATGAATGGCTGTCGGGCCCGTCCTTCCTCTTCTGTCCACAGGAGCAATGGCCGACGTGTTCCGCGGGTGGCGCAGTGACGGAGGAAGAGCTGGAACGAGTGCAGCGGGTGAACGTTACGACACCACCGGCCGAACCGTTGCTGGCACCCGAGCGGCTGCCGACCTGGACACGCGCCGTACGAGTCGTGGCGCGCCTGCTGATATTTGCGGACCTGTGTCGCAAGCGCCGTGCGTCGAGCGCCGTCACAGTGGGCGACCTGCGAGAGGCGGAGCTACGTCTACTGAGACTCATGCAGGGTGAGAGTTTTAGCGAAGAAATCAGAGCTCTACGAGACGCACGACCGCTACCCAAAAACAGTAAGATCAGAACCTTAGATCCTATGATATATGAAGATGGGCTGGTGAGAGTACGTGGTAGACTGGGCGCCTGCAACGAGCTCGTCTTTGGAGCGCGTCACCCGATAATTCTAGACGGGAAGGATGCCTTGACGCGCCGGCTGATCATGAAATACCACGTGACCTCCCTACACGCCAACCAAGAGGCAGTGGTCAACAACGTACGGGAGAGATATTGGGTAACCAACTTGAGATCCACGGTGAAGGCAGTGACAGCGAGCTGCCAGCAGTGCCGCGTCGCTAGGAGCGCGCCCACCGCGCCCAAGATGGGCGACTTGCCGCTAGCAAGACTGGAGTCGACGCGCCGAGCCTTCGTGCACTGCGGGGTCGACTACTTTGGCCCCATGGAGGTCGCTGTGGGGCGGCGCCGGGAGAAGAGGTGGGGCGTGTTGTTCACGTGCCTCACCACCCGCGCTGTCCACCTGGAGCTCGCCGCGTCACTGAGCGCTGACTCCGCCATCCTGGCGCTGAGGCGCCTGATAGCGCGCCGCGGTTGTCCCGCGGACATGTACTCTGACCGAGGGACCAACTTCGTCGGGGCGCACTCCGAGCTACGAGCGGCACTACGTGAACTGGATCAAGACCGCCTCGAGAGTGAGGCGACAGGCCGGGGCATAGCCTGGCACTTCAACCCCCCGGCGGCTCCACACATGGGCGGCTGCTGGGAGCGCCTGGTGCGTTCTGTAAAGAATGCGCTGCGGGCGACGCTGAAGGAGCGGGCCCCTCGCGAGGAGGTCCTATACACCCTTCTCGCTGAGGCTGAGCTGGTCATCAACAGCCGGCCGCTCGCCTACGTGAGCGCCGACTCCGAGCAACCCGTGGTGCTGACTCCGAACCATCTCCTGCTGGGCTCTACCGCAGGAGATGCGCCATGCACGCGTCGGCACGTAGTCGACCTCGACTCGCGCCGCATGTGGCGCCGGGTGAACGCGCTGGCTGACCTCTTCTGGAGGCGATGGCTGCGCGAGTACCTGCCGACGCTGCAGCAACGACGAAAGTGGAGCAACGACGTACAGAACATTAAAGTCGATGATGTGGTAGTGATTGTGGACGAAAACAAACCGCGCAGTCAATGGACAAGAGGCGTAATAGTGAAAGTGTTTCCCGGGCCCGACGGTGTTGTACGCGTCGTAGATGTAAGAACTAATAGCGGAACATTACGTCGACCTGTTGTAAAGGTCGTTGTGCTCCCCACTGACGGGTCTGTAATCGGCTGAACCCTCTTACGGGGGGTGGGATTGTTAAGGAGCACAGCGACCTGCGGCTACACTAGCCATAGTTGGCGGGTTTACCCACATAAGATAATTATAATGTGTGATTCTTGTAAGATAAATGTACCTAATTCCTATAAGAAAAGTCGAAAATGTGTATACTTACTGTCTGTTCAAACTATTGTGTAACTAAACTATACTGTATTAGAATCTGGAATAATCGTGGTATTCAAGCCACATGTGTGTATTTGATAAAGGTCCTGTTGACCGAAAATATGTAAGCAAGGCTCGAGTTAGGAAGGTCACGGCCCACACTACCTCCACCCTTGTGCACCATACAACGTTAAATTAGACGTAGATCAGCTACGTCAGCTCCGCCCCTACTTCCACCCACCTACAAAGACACATAAACAGCTGCCTCACAGCTAGTCGGGTCGGTTGAACTGCGCGGCACGCTACATTTTGGACGTCACCAGGTGGAACTACGGACGGAAATTAGCTGTGAACAACAAGAAAAATCTGCTTCTCGGAAATAAATCGAGTGAAAGAATCGGCATTCTGGAGTTTTCTTCTTCCCCAAGAATCCAATCAACCCCTGCGCCTGAATCTCTATCACAGCCTATGATCCGCAAAAGGATATAATCCGTTGGTACTATGATAATATTATTATTAGATTAATGTCATTGAATTGCAACACAGAAAATAAATAGACCTAAGACCTACCTACCTACCTACCTACCTACCTACCTACCTACCTACCTACCTACCTACCTACCTACCTACCTACCTACCTACCTTTATCTGTTTTTTATTTATTTATTTTTTTTTTACGCACCCTGATTATTCAGTTAAAATACAGTTTTAATTTAAATATTTTCAATAATGACGAACGCAAGTGTCTCCCCGCCCTCTTTACCTCCCTCCCGAATAACCCCTCTCCCCGCAGCCCGCTATGGAGAGCTCTGATTGGCCGGTCGCTACATCGAGCCTGCCACGACCGCGCTACTCGACCGTCGGTATAAATACAACTTGTTCTTGTGCGGAGCGATTTATACTGTTACTGAACTCTGTTCCGTGAACACGTATATTTTAAAAATCTCATAATGCCGCCCAAGACAAGTGGTAAAGCCGCCAAGAAGTCTGGCAAAGCCCAGAAGAACATCTCCAAGACCGACAAGAAGAAGAAGAAGCATAAGAGGAAGGAAAGTTATGCCATCTACATCTACAAGGTCCTGAAGCAGGTGCACCCCGACACCGGTATCTCGAGCAAGGCCATGTCCATCATGAACTCTTTCGTGAACGACATCTTCGAGCGCATCGCCGCCGAAGCTTCCCGTCTCGCCCACTACAACAAGAGATCGACCATCACATCTCGGGAGGTGCAGACGTCCGTGAGGCTCCTTCTGCCCGGAGAGCTCGCCAAGCACGCCGTCAGTGAAGGCACCAAGGCCGTCACCAAATACACCAGCTCCAAGTGAGCGGTCGGTAGCTAACAAGAGCCAGCCGACGCTCGCTTCTCGACGCCGCCTCGTGTGTGTGTGAAAAGTGTTAACTCCAGTGCGTTTGTTCGTGTGTCTTGTTGATAGTGGTGCGTGCGTTGATTGTGTCGTTCGTCATCGTTATGTATATACCTACATGATATCTTAGTATATTGTGTATGTGTGTACGTACGAGATGTCGCACATGATCCACGTACCGCGGACACAAACCACGACAAGCGTCTGGACGCGCACCCACACCGCAAGATGCAGGCAGGAGAAATAACAAAAGGCCCTTTTCAGGGCCACAAATATGTTCATGTGATAATAATTCACTTTTCTTTAACTTGATAACAGTCGAAACGTTACCCATCTACTACTACATACTAAAATGAATGACCTATTGTGTTAATCACAGTGGTGGTATGAATGATAATAATTAAAATCCAATTAGAGAACTTGGTACTTACCTTTCCTACCTACCATAACTACCTACATGTCTGTCTATCGAATAAACTACGCTCTTACTTACTACACGATTAATAACACCAACATGCAAACTTTATTCCCGCGTACCTATATTAATAATAATTATCGTTTACTAGGATACAACTAGTGAATAAAAATGACTAGTAAGTACCTACTGTAGGTAAGACAAGAAAGTTTGTATGTGTGTTTACCTATTATATATATTATGTAGAAACGTTCCGTATATTCCGATAGTAGATACGTTGTCTAGAGTTATATAGATATTTATTACCTACCTCCTACACAAACAACCCCCGGTGTATAGATAAGAATGAATATTAATCAAGTAGGTATTCAAATATATATAAAAAAAAATAAAAAAAAAAAAATAAAAAAAACACTTTTTAAAACGTCAATATTATTTTCACCGTCTTTCTACATCGTAAGATTTTTCTTTTCCTTTGGCAAGTTTAGTTCGGCCATTATGTTATAGGGGGCGCGCGTGCGCCTCATACCCACTAACGCAGAGTACGGTGCCACAGTATAAATAGGACCGAGCTCGCCTGCTGGTTTTTATTCACTCTTGTACGTTCGTTGCGTGAAGGCGCGCGCGTCCGATTTGTGTATTATATTCTATTCGTTATTCTCTCGTTTCGTGTTTACAATGGCGCGTACTAAGCAGACCGCTCGTAAATCCACCGGTGGTAAGGCACCTAGGAAACAGCTCGCCACCAAGGCTGCGCGTAAGAGCGCACCGGCCACCGGTGGCGTCAAGAAGCCCCATCGTTACAGGCCCGGAACTGTGGCCCTCCGTGAGATTCGTCGCTACCAGAAGAGTACCGAGCTGCTGATCCGCAAGCTTCCGTTCCAGCGTCTCGTCCGTGAGATCGCTCAGGACTTCAAGACCGATCTCCGTTTCCAGAGTTCCGCCGTCATGGCGCTCCAGGAGGCTAGCGAAGCTTATCTCGTCGGTCTCTTCGAAGATACCAACCTTTGCGCGATCCACGCTAAGCGTGTCACCATCATGCCCAAGGACATCCAGTTGGCGCGCAGGATCAGAGGCGAACGCGCTTAAACTGCTGCTGCAACAGCATACGTCACAATCGCAACACACGTCGTCCTTCACGTAGACTTTATGCTCGTGTCGGTGGCTGTGTGCCGTTGGTGACTGTGCGTTCACATAAAAGGCCCTTTTCAGGGCCACATATGTATCTGATTATTAAATGTTTCTATCAGAATGTCGCAAAACGAATAACCTATATATACATACATAATATACGAATCACATAAACTACCTACCTACAAATGAAATCATATCACAATTCATAATAATTATTACTTAAGTACACTATTATCTATCTACGTACGTACGTACGTACTGTACTAACGAACATTCGCAAGGTGCCTACTTACCTTGTCGGTCAGTTTCATACGTGCCTACCCTATACCATTAATCCTAAGCCTAAGAGAATATAATAATAATTATTTTCTACTGCATGAAGCACTCGTACGAGTAATATATATTCAGGTTAGCTTAGGCTGTTTAATACCTACCTACTACTACTATTTGAGTACTTAGTTAGTCAGTTTTCTTTTCTTTTTTGTGAAACTTTTGAGTGCTAGTCACGATGTATTCTTAATTTACCTATAGAGATTAATCTATCTAAATATCTACCTAGGACGTACATACTTACGTACTTACTTATTAATGTTATTATTTTAATTTAACTTAAAGAAACTAAGTAGAAGACATCGTCGCCAAAAACAAACGACCGACCAACCAACGACGAGCATCGGCTCACCTCGTCCCGCGCACCCCTCTCCTCCGTCTTCCCGCCCGCTGAGCTCCGCGTATGGTATATATATAAGCGAGACCGCCGCGAAAAAATATACCAGTCGTTCGCGTGGTTCGTGTGCGCACACCCGTGCCGAGTGTATTATATTGTCGTGTTTGATTTTCTGCTGAGAAGATGACCGGTCGCGGTAAGGGAGGAAAGGGTCTGGGAAAAGGAGGAGCCAAGCGTCACAGGAAGGTACTTCGTGATAACATCCAGGGTATCACGAAGCCCGCCATCCGTCGTCTGGCTCGCAGAGGTGGCGTGAAACGTATCTCCGGTCTGATCTACGAGGAGACTCGCGGTGTGCTTAAAGTGTTCCTTGAGAACGTCATCCGTGATGCCGTAACCTACACCGAGCACGCCAAGAGGAAGACCGTCACCGCCATGGACGTCGTCTACGCTCTGAAGCGCCAGGGTCGCACCCTGTACGGTTTCGGCGGTTAAACGCTGTCGCCATATCGCAGCTCTACATACTCTGTGTGACGGACATAATCATACCGTCCGATCATACGTGTATGTAGGTAGATGCGCACATCAAAAAAGGCCCTTTTCAGGGCCGCATATGATTCGATATTATTAAATATGTTTCTTAAACGGAATTGTCTAAAAACGTACAACAACTACCTATGAATTTAATTCTATAAAACACATCTATCGTAGGTACTTTATACTTGATTCAAGAGTCTTTTAGATTAGTAGAAGAGTACTGAACATGAACTAGCTAATGACATACACATAGGTACTTACCTATTTATTTATACGATTGCTTGCTTACTGATTATACACATTTTTAAACTAAACTAACGTAGCTAGCTAGGTAGGTAGGTAGGTAGGTAGGTACGTAGGTACGTAGTTGTCTTTCGCCTTCACTCTCGTCCTCGCACGACGTGTCCTTCAAAAGGGTGGTACCTGAAAGAAATTATTGTTATTGATGATAAATAGGTATAACCATTACACTATAACACGTTAGAACGTCTGTCTGTCTGTCTATCTATATAATTATCTACAACTACCTATAGGGATCTGATCGGCTAGGCGGTGCGAGTGCCGTTTGTTAAAGTCGTGTTAAAAATAATGTAGGTACATGTTATTTTGATTGTAAGGTATTATTACCCGTAGGTTATATATACCTACATTTATTTAGTCCATATTCTATTATTGGCACGACACAAGTATGAGGATTCTATCCATCCGCGGTCTGAGGAGAATGCGATAAACTGTACGTACTGACGGCGCGGCGACAGACCTACCGAACGAACGATGGCCCGCCCGCCCGTTCGAACGCGTACGTCTTTTGTCGTTTTACACCTAGTTCGATACGCTTTCTGATGCTTTAATCGCTTTACGTACACTGTTAACACTACTAAGGGCCATCTCGTCTTTTAATATTAATATATTAATAGGTTGCACGTCCTGGACGGAGTCGTCCGTCCTTAACTGTTCGGCGGTCGCGGTGTTTTACGACGCTTCACTTTTACCTCGATATAATTTTCGCGAGTAGGTGTTATATCGACGAAATCCTGTCACCGCACAAGCTCGATATCCTCCCTGTTGACGCGTCGACCTTTATCATCGCTCACTATCACTTTTATAGAGAAAATAACGTTTTGAACTCGACCCGACCTTAGCTTCGTTACCAGTCGTCAAAATAAAACACCGCCACGCGTCCAACCGACGTCTCACGCTTCCCGAACTCGTACACCGCCATCGTCAACTTCATGACCTATCCGAAATCGTAGACGACACCTTCGCTTCCGTACGATAAACATTCTTTTTCTATATTTTATTAGATACGTGTTAGTGAAAACTTTCAAGCGTTCATACGAGAAAACGTCCCGCGACATCACGGCTCTCGTTACGGTAAAGTTTCGTCGTACGAAGCCGTTCGTGCACGAAACTCTCGAAACCTATAAGTGGCGACATCTAAGTCTCTCTCTTATACACTTTGCGTTTGCTATACCAGCTGTTCGTTGTTGTTGTGTACGTACGTACGTGTGAATTATTTCAATCAATCGCGATAAGATGGCAGACACCGCAGTTGCTACCGAAGCTCCGGCACCCGCTACCCCAGCGAAGAAGCAGGCGAGGCAAGCCGGCGGCGCCGGTGCCGCCGCTAAGAAGCCCAAGGCGAAGCCGACTCATCCCAAAACATCCGAGATGGTCAACAACGCTATCAAAGAGATGAAGGAGCGCAGCGGATCTTCCCTGCAGGCGATCAAGAAGTATATCGCAGCCCAGTACAAGGTCGATGCCGAGAAACTGGCTCCGTTCATCAGGAAATATCTGAAGAGCGCCGTCGAATCCGGTGCGCTGATCCAGACCAAGGGCAAGGGCGCCTCCGGTTCATTCAAACTCGAATCGAAGTCGGCCGCGTCCAAGAAACCCGCCGGCGCCGCAGGCAAGGCCGCCAGTAAGGCACCCGCCGCGGCTTCGAAGGCCAAGAAGGCGACAGCCTCCGCTGCCGGCGCCAAGACAAAGAAGGCGGCAGCCGCAGCAGCCGCTTCTTCGGCTTCACCTTCGAAATCCAAATCGTCGGCCGCATCCGCCGCTAAGGACAAGAAGGCAGCCGCCGCTAAGAAGAAGCCGGCACCAAAGAAGGCCGCCGCCCCCGCTAAGGCTAAGGCGCCCAAAGCCAAGAAGACCGCCAAGCCGCCAACAAAGAAACCTAAAGCTCCTAAACCGAAAAAGGCCGCGTCTACACCCAAGTCTAAACCGGCAGCCAAGAAAGCTTCCGCCGCTAAGAAGTAAGCAACGGTCGCGTTCGTGTTACACCGGCGACGGCGACGACGACAACGACGACGACGACGATGACAGCGGCGCAGTCGGCCCGGCCGACCATCGTCAACAATAACATGTGTACAGCTACTACATAAGTTTGTACGTGTATGTGTGTGTGTCTGTGCGTGCGCGCGTCTTACCTATGGTGTCTGTGTCTCTCTCTCTCTCTGCGTGTGTGTTTGTGAATGTGTAAACACCGAAATAACGTGTACTTACATATCACAACATACATACAATACGAGTATGACATATATACTGTAGAAAGAGGTGCGTGCGTGCGTTCGCGCTCGCGTCGTACGTGTCTCTCGTTGTCCTCGGGAAGATGAGGGGTGCTGAACACCGCTCGACGTGTCTCGACAACCACCACTGAAGATGTTCGTCAGAAGCAGCAATAAGCGACTGAAATCGAAATCAAGGCGGCGGCAACGAGATGCTTAGCGCGCGTGCCATGCGCTCTCAATCGCAGCGCTCTCCGAGCGCACACCAAAAAGCCCTTTTCAGGGCTAACAGTACTATCATGAATATGAACAATATTCGTTTCTATTATACAGAGAGTCGAAAAACGCTACAAAATAAATGCTATAGAATATTATACCTAAGTAAACAATAACAAGATGGTCAAGTGGAAACCTACTTATAGGTAACGCTAGTATGTACCTATGGCCAGTTCTATTGCAGGCTATTTATTATAGGAGGGGGTTTATTTACAAACATGATCATAATTATCTACCGTTGCTTAATGAGCAACATAAACAACACTATATATTTTGAATGGGTAAGTACCCTACCTAATTATAAACTTATACTTAGGTAGGAAAAAATAAATAAATAGAAAAATGCATCAGATCATGCAGAAAGGTCCCTTCTAAACCTACCTATCTATCTATCTATCTATCTATATATTTTAATTAATAAGCTCGTGAATTTTATTTATATATACCTTAGTATATTCACTCGTACCTATAAGAAAATAAGAATCAGTTAAAACTCTCTAAAATTTTAGAAATTTGAAACGACATCTCTGCCTACCCGGTATCCAATGTGCAGTGTGTACGGAGCGAGAGCGCCGGTGCGCGCTTGCGCGTTTAGTGAAATGGTTTCGATAGACGGTACACCCCTCCCACTGACTGAGCTACGCGGCGCGCGTATAAATACGGCCGGACCGCGCGGTTTAAAAATTATTGTAAGAGATTGTCTCGACGCGCGCACACTGCGTGTTTCGTTGTTTTCGAGTGATATATTTTACAAAAAAACCTCTCTACCATGTCTGGTCGCGGTAAAGGTGGCAAGGTTAAGGGAAAGGCAAAGTCCCGTTCAAACCGTGCTGGACTCCAGTTTCCCGTTGGACGTATCCACAGGCTGCTGCGTAACGGAAACTACGCTGAACGTGTCGGTGCCGGTGCGCCCGTCTACTTGGCCGCCGTGATGGAGTATCTGGCTGCTGAGGTTCTCGAGTTGGCCGGTAACGCCGCGAGAGACAACAAGAAGACCAGGATCATCCCGCGTCATCTTCAATTGGCCATCCGTAACGACGAGGAGTTGAACAAGCTGCTCTCCGGCGTTACGATCGCCCAAGGCGGTGTACTGCCGAACATCCAGGCCGTGCTACTGCCCAAGAAGACCGAGAAGAAGGCTTAAACGTTGCGCAATCGTCGCCGCCGCCACAGCTGGTGCGAGTGGTGAACCGCAAGCGTACTTCGATATAATATTTATGAACGTACCTATATCTATTATGTCGGTTGCGCGATGCTCTTCGCTCGTACTCAAAACAAAAGGCCCTTTTCAGGGCCACAATATGATTCGTCAAATATTTAACAGGGACAGTTTCTTTAACGGTGTTGTCGTAAAACGAAAACGTATAGCTAGCTAATTACACCCAAACGACAGCTATGAGTGTATGATGTACTAATAAGAGTATGCGTTAGTACTTGTTTACCTACCTCTGCGCACTTATTACTGGCGTGACAAATATGTTTCATTCAATATTATTGATGAAAGACTGCGAGTAGGTACCTCTTCTCTCCCTCCCCCCCCCCCCCCAAACATCACAAGTAATATTAAGAAACAAAAGAAAACGCAAACAATGATGATAAGGGTAAATAGAAAGTAATGCACGTTACCTGGAATTCGTTTTGTTTTGTTTTTTTTTCTTTTATTTTTTGTCTTTTGTTTCTTTCTTTCACTTGAGCATAATTAAAATTAATCATTGTAGTGTATAAGCACCTGGGTAGTTAGTTATTACATACCATACTTCGAGCTAATAAAGGTATCGACACCATGCAGCCTATGATCCGCAAAAGGATATAATCCGTTGGTACTATGATAATATTATTATTAGATTAATGTCATTGAATTGCAACACAGAAAATAAATAGACCTAAGACCTACCTACCTACCTACCTACCTACCTACCTACCTACCTACCTACCTACCTACCTACCTACCTACCTACCTACCTACCTTTATCTGTTTTTTATTTATTTATTTTTTTTTTACGCACCCTGATTATTCAGTTAAAATACAGTTTTAATTTAAATATTTTCAATAATGACGAACGCAAGTGTCTCCCCGCCCTCTTTACCTCCCTCCCGAATAACCCCTCTCCCCGCAGCCCGCTATGGAGAGCTCTGATTGGCCGGTCGCTACATCGAGCCTGCCACGACCGCGCTACTCGACCGTCGGTATAAATACAACTTGTTCTTGTGCGGAGCGATTTATACTGTTACTGAACTCTGTTCCGTGAACACGTATATTTTAAAAATCTCATAATGCCGCCCAAGACAAGTGGTAAAGCCGCCAAGAAGTCTGGCAAAGCCCAGAAGAACATCTCCAAGACCGACAAGAAGAAGAAGAAGCATAAGAGGAAGGAAAGTTATGCCATCTACATCTACAAGGTCCTGAAGCAGGTGCACCCCGACACCGGTATCTCGAGCAAGGCCATGTCCATCATGAACTCTTTCGTGAACGACATCTTCGAGCGCATCGCCGCCGAAGCTTCCCGTCTCGCCCACTACAACAAGAGATCGACCATCACATCTCGGGAGGTGCAGACGTCCGTGAGGCTCCTTCTGCCCGGAGAGCTCGCCAAGCACGCCGTCAGTGAAGGCACCAAGGCCGTCACCAAATACACCAGCTCCAAGTGAGCGGTCGGTAGCTAACAAGAGCCAGCCGACGCTCGCTTCTCGACGCCGCCTCGTGTGTGTGTGAAAAGTGTTAACTCCAGTGCGTTTGTTCGTGTGTCTTGTTGATAGTGGTGCGTGCGTTGATTGTGTCGTTCGTCATCGTTATGTATATACCTACATGATATCTTAGTATATTGTGTATGTGTGTACGTACGAGATGTCGCACATGATCCACGTACCGCGGACACAAACCACGACAAGCGTCTGGACGCGCACCCACACCGCAAGATGCAGGCAGGAGAAATAACAAAAGGCCCTTTTCAGGGCCACAAATATGTTCATGTGATAATAATTCACTTTTCTTTAACTTGATAACAGTCGAAACGTTACCCATCTACTACTACATACTAAAATGAATGACCTATTGTGTTAATCACAGTGGTGGTATGAATGATAATAATTAAAATCCAATTAGAGAACTTGGTACTTACCTTTCCTACCTACCATAACTACCTACATGTCTGTCTATCGAATAAACTACGCTCTTACTTACTACACGATTAATAACACCAACATGCAAACTTTATTCCCGCGTACCTATATTAATAATAATTATCGTTTACTAGGATACAACTAGTGAATAAAAATGACTAGTAAGTACCTACTGTAGGTAAGACAAGAAAGTTTGTATGTGTGTTTACCTATTATATATATTATGTAGAAACGTTCCGTATATTCCGATAGTAGATACGTTGTCTAGAGTTATATAGATATTTATTACCTACCTCCTACACAAACAACCCCCGGTGTATAGATAAGAATGAATATTAATCAAGTAGGTATTCAAATATATATAAAAAAAAATAAAAAAAAAAAAATAAAAAAAACACTTTTTAAAACGTCAATATTATTTTCACCGTCTTTCTACATCGTAAGATTTTTCTTTTCCTTTGGCAAGTTTAGTTCGGCCATTATGTTATAGGGGGCGCGCGTGCGCCTCATACCCACTAACGCAGAGTACGGTGCCACAGTATAAATAGGACCGAGCTCGCCTGCTGGTTTTTATTCACTCTTGTACGTTCGTTGCGTGAAGGCGCGCGCGTCCGATTTGTGTATTATATTCTATTCGTTATTCTCTCGTTTCGTGTTTACAATGGCGCGTACTAAGCAGACCGCTCGTAAATCCACCGGTGGTAAGGCACCTAGGAAACAGCTCGCCACCAAGGCTGCGCGTAAGAGCGCACCGGCCACCGGTGGCGTCAAGAAGCCCCATCGTTACAGGCCCGGAACTGTGGCCCTCCGTGAGATTCGTCGCTACCAGAAGAGTACCGAGCTGCTGATCCGCAAGCTTCCGTTCCAGCGTCTCGTCCGTGAGATCGCTCAGGACTTCAAGACCGATCTCCGTTTCCAGAGTTCCGCCGTCATGGCGCTCCAGGAGGCTAGCGAAGCTTATCTCGTCGGTCTCTTCGAAGATACCAACCTTTGCGCGATCCACGCTAAGCGTGTCACCATCATGCCCAAGGACATCCAGTTGGCGCGCAGGATCAGAGGCGAACGCGCTTAAACTGCTGCTGCAACAGCATACGTCACAATCGCAACACACGTCGTCCTTCACGTAGACTTTATGCTCGTGTCGGTGGCTGTGTGCCGTTGGTGACTGTGCGTTCACATAAAAGGCCCTTTTCAGGGCCACATATGTATCTGATTATTAAATGTTTCTATCAGAATGTCGCAAAACGAATAACCTATATATACATACATAATATACGAATCACATAAACTACCTACCTACAAATGAAATCATATCACAATTCATAATAATTATTACTTAAGTACACTATTATCTATCTACGTACGTACGTACGTACTGTACTAACGAACATTCGCAAGGTGCCTACTTACCTTGTCGGTCAGTTTCATACGTGCCTACCCTATACCATTAATCCTAAGCCTAAGAGAATATAATAATAATTATTTTCTACTGCATGAAGCACTCGTACGAGTAATATATATTCAGGTTAGCTTAGGCTGTTTAATACCTACCTACTACTACTATTTGAGTACTTAGTTAGTCAGTTTTCTTTTCTTTTTTGTGAAACTTTTGAGTGCTAGTCACGATGTATTCTTAATTTACCTATAGAGATTAATCTATCTAAATATCTACCTAGGACGTACATACTTACGTACTTACTTATTAATGTTATTATTTTAATTTAACTTAAAGAAACTAAGTAGAAGACATCGTCGCCAAAAACAAACGACCGACCAACCAACGACGAGCATCGGCTCACCTCGTCCCGCGCACCCCTCTCCTCCGTCTTCCCGCCCGCTGAGCTCCGCGTATGGTATATATATAAGCGAGACCGCCGCGAAAAAATATACCAGTCGTTCGCGTGGTTCGTGTGCGCACACCCGTGCCGAGTGTATTATATTGTCGTGTTTGATTTTCTGCTGAGAAGATGACCGGTCGCGGTAAGGGAGGAAAGGGTCTGGGAAAAGGAGGAGCCAAGCGTCACAGGAAGGTACTTCGTGATAACATCCAGGGTATCACGAAGCCCGCCATCCGTCGTCTGGCTCGCAGAGGTGGCGTGAAACGTATCTCCGGTCTGATCTACGAGGAGACTCGCGGTGTGCTTAAAGTGTTCCTTGAGAACGTCATCCGTGATGCCGTAACCTACACCGAGCACGCCAAGAGGAAGACCGTCACCGCCATGGACGTCGTCTACGCTCTGAAGCGCCAGGGTCGCACCCTGTACGGTTTCGGCGGTTAAACGCTGTCGCCATATCGCAGCTCTACATACTCTGTGTGACGGACATAATCATACCGTCCGATCATACGTGTATGTAGGTAGATGCGCACATCAAAAAAGGCCCTTTTCAGGGCCGCATATGATTCGATATTATTAAATATGTTTCTTAAACGGAATTGTCTAAAAACGTACAACAACTACCTATGAATTTAATTCTATAAAACACATCTATCGTAGGTACTTTATACTTGATTCAAGAGTCTTTTAGATTAGTAGAAGAGTACTGAACATGAACTAGCTAATGACATACACATAGGTACTTACCTATTTATTTATACGATTGCTTGCTTACTGATTATACACATTTTTAAACTAAACTAACGTAGCTAGCTAGGTAGGTAGGTAGGTAGGTAGGTACGTAGGTACGTAGTTGTCTTTCGCCTTCACTCTCGTCCTCGCACGACGTGTCCTTCAAAAGGGTGGTACCTGAAAGAAATTATTGTTATTGATGATAAATAGGTATAACCATTACACTATAACACGTTAGAACGTCTGTCTGTCTGTCTATCTATATAATTATCTACAACTACCTATAGGGATCTGATCGGCTAGGCGGTGCGAGTGCCGTTTGTTAAAGTCGTGTTAAAAATAATGTAGGTACATGTTATTTTGATTGTAAGGTATTATTACCCGTAGGTTATATATACCTACATTTATTTAGTCCATATTCTATTATTGGCACGACACAAGTATGAGGATTCTATCCATCCGCGGTCTGAGGAGAATGCGATAAACTGTACGTACTGACGGCGCGGCGACAGACCTACCGAACGAACGATGGCCCGCCCGCCCGTTCGAACGCGTACGTCTTTTGTCGTTTTACACCTAGTTCGATACGCTTTCTGATGCTTTAATCGCTTTACGTACACTGTTAACACTACTAAGGGCCATCTCGTCTTTTAATATTAATATATTAATAGGTTGCACGTCCTGGACGGAGTCGTCCGTCCTTAACTGTTCGGCGGTCGCGGTGTTTTACGACGCTTCACTTTTACCTCGATATAATTTTCGCGAGTAGGTGTTATATCGACGAAATCCTGTCACCGCACAAGCTCGATATCCTCCCTGTTGACGCGTCGACCTTTATCATCGCTCACTATCACTTTTATAGAGAAAATAACGTTTTGAACTCGACCCGACCTTAGCTTCGTTACCAGTCGTCAAAATAAAACACCGCCACGCGTCCAACCGACGTCTCACGCTTCCCGAACTCGTACACCGCCATCGTCAACTTCATGACCTATCCGAAATCGTAGACGACACCTTCGCTTCCGTACGATAAACATTCTTTTTCTATATTTTATTAGATACGTGTTAGTGAAAACTTTCAAGCGTTCATACGAGAAAACGTCCCGCGACATCACGGCTCTCGTTACGGTAAAGTTTCGTCGTACGAAGCCGTTCGTGCACGAAACTCTCGAAACCTATAAGTGGCGACATCTAAGTCTCTCTCTTATACACTTTGCGTTTGCTATACCAGCTGTTCGTTGTTGTTGTGTACGTACGTACGTGTGAATTATTTCAATCAATCGCGATAAGATGGCAGACACCGCAGTTGCTACCGAAGCTCCGGCACCCGCTACCCCAGCGAAGAAGCAGGCGAGGCAAGCCGGCGGCGCCGGTGCCGCCGCTAAGAAGCCCAAGGCGAAGCCGACTCATCCCAAAACATCCGAGATGGTCAACAACGCTATCAAAGAGATGAAGGAGCGCAGCGGATCTTCCCTGCAGGCGATCAAGAAGTATATCGCAGCCCAGTACAAGGTCGATGCCGAGAAACTGGCTCCGTTCATCAGGAAATATCTGAAGAGCGCCGTCGAATCCGGTGCGCTGATCCAGACCAAGGGCAAGGGCGCCTCCGGTTCATTCAAACTCGAATCGAAGTCGGCCGCGTCCAAGAAACCCGCCGGCGCCGCAGGCAAGGCCGCCAGTAAGGCACCCGCCGCGGCTTCGAAGGCCAAGAAGGCGACAGCCTCCGCTGCCGGCGCCAAGACAAAGAAGGCGGCAGCCGCAGCAGCCGCTTCTTCGGCTTCACCTTCGAAATCCAAATCGTCGGCCGCATCCGCCGCTAAGGACAAGAAGGCAGCCGCCGCTAAGAAGAAGCCGGCACCAAAGAAGGCCGCCGCCCCCGCTAAGGCTAAGGCGCCCAAAGCCAAGAAGACCGCCAAGCCGCCAACAAAGAAACCTAAAGCTCCTAAACCGAAAAAGGCCGCGTCTACACCCAAGTCTAAACCGGCAGCCAAGAAAGCTTCCGCCGCTAAGAAGTAAGCAACGGTCGCGTTCGTGTTACACCGGCGACGGCGACGACGACAACGACGACGACGACGATGACAGCGGCGCAGTCGGCCCGGCCGACCATCGTCAACAATAACATGTGTACAGCTACTACATAAGTTTGTACGTGTATGTGTGTGTGTCTGTGCGTGCGCGCGTCTTACCTATGGTGTCTGTGTCTCTCTCTCTCTCTGCGTGTGTGTTTGTGAATGTGTAAACACCGAAATAACGTGTACTTACATATCACAACATACATACAATACGAGTATGACATATATACTGTAGAAAGAGGTGCGTGCGTGCGTTCGCGCTCGCGTCGTACGTGTCTCTCGTTGTCCTCGGGAAGATGAGGGGTGCTGAACACCGCTCGACGTGTCTCGACAACCACCACTGAAGATGTTCGTCAGAAGCAGCAATAAGCGACTGAAATCGAAATCAAGGCGGCGGCAACGAGATGCTTAGCGCGCGTGCCATGCGCTCTCAATCGCAGCGCTCTCCGAGCGCACACCAAAAAGCCCTTTTCAGGGCTAACAGTACTATCATGAATATGAACAATATTCGTTTCTATTATACAGAGAGTCGAAAAACGCTACAAAATAAATGCTATAGAATATTATACCTAAGTAAACAATAACAAGATGGTCAAGTGGAAACCTACTTATAGGTAACGCTAGTATGTACCTATGGCCAGTTCTATTGCAGGCTATTTATTATAGGAGGGGGTTTATTTACAAACATGATCATAATTATCTACCGTTGCTTAATGAGCAACATAAACAACACTATATATTTTGAATGGGTAAGTACCCTACCTAATTATAAACTTATACTTAGGTAGGAAAAAATAAATAAATAGAAAAATGCATCAGATCATGCAGAAAGGTCCCTTCTAAACCTACCTATCTATCTATCTATCTATCTATATATTTTAATTAATAAGCTCGTGAATTTTATTTATATATACCTTAGTATATTCACTCGTACCTATAAGAAAATAAGAATCAGTTAAAACTCTCTAAAATTTTAGAAATTTGAAACGACATCTCTGCCTACCCGGTATCCAATGTGCAGTGTGTACGGAGCGAGAGCGCCGGTGCGCGCTTGCGCGTTTAGTGAAATGGTTTCGATAGACGGTACACCCCTCCCACTGACTGAGCTACGCGGCGCGCGTATAAATACGGCCGGACCGCGCGGTTTAAAAATTATTGTAAGAGATTGTCTCGACGCGCGCACACTGCGTGTTTCGTTGTTTTCGAGTGATATATTTTACAAAAAAACCTCTCTACCATGTCTGGTCGCGGTAAAGGTGGCAAGGTTAAGGGAAAGGCAAAGTCCCGTTCAAACCGTGCTGGACTCCAGTTTCCCGTTGGACGTATCCACAGGCTGCTGCGTAACGGAAACTACGCTGAACGTGTCGGTGCCGGTGCGCCCGTCTACTTGGCCGCCGTGATGGAGTATCTGGCTGCTGAGGTTCTCGAGTTGGCCGGTAACGCCGCGAGAGACAACAAGAAGACCAGGATCATCCCGCGTCATCTTCAATTGGCCATCCGTAACGACGAGGAGTTGAACAAGCTGCTCTCCGGCGTTACGATCGCCCAAGGCGGTGTACTGCCGAACATCCAGGCCGTGCTACTGCCCAAGAAGACCGAGAAGAAGGCTTAAACGTTGCGCAATCGTCGCCGCCGCCACAGCTGGTGCGAGTGGTGAACCGCAAGCGTACTTCGATATAATATTTATGAACGTACCTATATCTATTATGTCGGTTGCGCGATGCTCTTCGCTCGTACTCAAAACAAAAGGCCCTTTTCAGGGCCACAATATGATTCGTCAAATATTTAACAGGGACAGTTTCTTTAACGGTGTTGTCGTAAAACGAAAACGTATAGCTAGCTAATTACACCCAAACGACAGCTATGAGTGTATGATGTACTAATAAGAGTATGCGTTAGTACTTGTTTACCTACCTCTGCGCACTTATTACTGGCGTGACAAATATGTTTCATTCAATATTATTGATGAAAGACTGCGAGTAGGTACCTCTTCTCTCCCTCCCCCCCCCCCCCCAAACATCACAAGTAATATTAAGAAACAAAAGAAAACGCAAACAATGATGATAAGGGTAAATAGAAAGTAATGCACGTTACCTGGAATTCGTTTTGTTTTGTTTTTTTTTCTTTTATTTTTTGTCTTTTGTTTCTTTCTTTCACTTGAGCATAATTAAAATTAATCATTGTAGTGTATAAGCACCTGGGTAGTTAGTTATTACATACCATACTTCGAGCTAATAAAGGTATCGACACCATGCAGCCTATGATCCGCAAAAGGATATAATCCGTTGGTACTATGATAATATTATTATTAGATTAATGTCATTGAATTGCAACACAGAAAATAAATAGACCTAAGACCTACCTACCTACCTACCTACCTACCTACCTACCTACCTACCTACCTACCTACCTACCTACCTACCTACCTACCTACCTTTATCTGTTTTTTATTTATTTATTTTTTTTTTACGCACCCTGATTATTCAGTTAAAATACAGTTTTAATTTAAATATTTTCAATAATGACGAACGCAAGTGTCTCCCCGCCCTCTTTACCTCCCTCCCGAATAACCCCTCTCCCCGCAGCCCGCTATGGAGAGCTCTGATTGGCCGGTCGCTACATCGAGCCTGCCACGACCGCGCTACTCGACCGTCGGTATAAATACAACTTGTTCTTGTGCGGAGCGATTTATACTGTTACTGAACTCTGTTCCGTGAACACGTATATTTTAAAAATCTCATAATGCCGCCCAAGACAAGTGGTAAAGCCGCCAAGAAGTCTGGCAAAGCCCAGAAGAACATCTCCAAGACCGACAAGAAGAAGAAGAAGCATAAGAGGAAGGAAAGTTATGCCATCTACATCTACAAGGTCCTGAAGCAGGTGCACCCCGACACCGGTATCTCGAGCAAGGCCATGTCCATCATGAACTCTTTCGTGAACGACATCTTCGAGCGCATCGCCGCCGAAGCTTCCCGTCTCGCCCACTACAACAAGAGATCGACCATCACATCTCGGGAGGTGCAGACGTCCGTGAGGCTCCTTCTGCCCGGAGAGCTCGCCAAGCACGCCGTCAGTGAAGGCACCAAGGCCGTCACCAAATACACCAGCTCCAAGTGAGCGGTCGGTAGCTAACAAGAGCCAGCCGACGCTCGCTTCTCGACGCCGCCTCGTGTGTGTGTGAAAAGTGTTAACTCCAGTGCGTTTGTTCGTGTGTCTTGTTGATAGTGGTGCGTGCGTTGATTGTGTCGTTCGTCATCGTTATGTATATACCTACATGATATCTTAGTATATTGTGTATGTGTGTACGTACGAGATGTCGCACATGATCCACGTACCGCGGACACAAACCACGACAAGCGTCTGGACGCGCACCCACACCGCAAGATGCAGGCAGGAGAAATAACAAAAGGCCCTTTTCAGGGCCACAAATATGTTCATGTGATAATAATTCACTTTTCTTTAACTTGATAACAGTCGAAACGTTACCCATCTACTACTACATACTAAAATGAATGACCTATTGTGTTAATCACAGTGGTGGTATGAATGATAATAATTAAAATCCAATTAGAGAACTTGGTACTTACCTTTCCTACCTACCATAACTACCTACATGTCTGTCTATCGAATAAACTACGCTCTTACTTACTACACGATTAATAACACCAACATGCAAACTTTATTCCCGCGTACCTATATTAATAATAATTATCGTTTACTAGGATACAACTAGTGAATAAAAATGACTAGTAAGTACCTACTGTAGGTAAGACAAGAAAGTTTGTATGTGTGTTTACCTATTATATATATTATGTAGAAACGTTCCGTATATTCCGATAGTAGATACGTTGTCTAGAGTTATATAGATATTTATTACCTACCTCCTACACAAACAACCCCCGGTGTATAGATAAGAATGAATATTAATCAAGTAGGTATTCAAATATATATAAAAAAAAATAAAAAAAAAAAAATAAAAAAAACACTTTTTAAAACGTCAATATTATTTTCACCGTCTTTCTACATCGTAAGATTTTTCTTTTCCTTTGGCAAGTTTAGTTCGGCCATTATGTTATAGGGGGCGCGCGTGCGCCTCATACCCACTAACGCAGAGTACGGTGCCACAGTATAAATAGGACCGAGCTCGCCTGCTGGTTTTTATTCACTCTTGTACGTTCGTTGCGTGAAGGCGCGCGCGTCCGATTTGTGTATTATATTCTATTCGTTATTCTCTCGTTTCGTGTTTACAATGGCGCGTACTAAGCAGACCGCTCGTAAATCCACCGGTGGTAAGGCACCTAGGAAACAGCTCGCCACCAAGGCTGCGCGTAAGAGCGCACCGGCCACCGGTGGCGTCAAGAAGCCCCATCGTTACAGGCCCGGAACTGTGGCCCTCCGTGAGATTCGTCGCTACCAGAAGAGTACCGAGCTGCTGATCCGCAAGCTTCCGTTCCAGCGTCTCGTCCGTGAGATCGCTCAGGACTTCAAGACCGATCTCCGTTTCCAGAGTTCCGCCGTCATGGCGCTCCAGGAGGCTAGCGAAGCTTATCTCGTCGGTCTCTTCGAAGATACCAACCTTTGCGCGATCCACGCTAAGCGTGTCACCATCATGCCCAAGGACATCCAGTTGGCGCGCAGGATCAGAGGCGAACGCGCTTAAACTGCTGCTGCAACAGCATACGTCACAATCGCAACACACGTCGTCCTTCACGTAGACTTTATGCTCGTGTCGGTGGCTGTGTGCCGTTGGTGACTGTGCGTTCACATAAAAGGCCCTTTTCAGGGCCACATATGTATCTGATTATTAAATGTTTCTATCAGAATGTCGCAAAACGAATAACCTATATATACATACATAATATACGAATCACATAAACTACCTACCTACAAATGAAATCATATCACAATTCATAATAATTATTACTTAAGTACACTATTATCTATCTACGTACGTACGTACGTACTGTACTAACGAACATTCGCAAGGTGCCTACTTACCTTGTCGGTCAGTTTCATACGTGCCTACCCTATACCATTAATCCTAAGCCTAAGAGAATATAATAATAATTATTTTCTACTGCATGAAGCACTCGTACGAGTAATATATATTCAGGTTAGCTTAGGCTGTTTAATACCTACCTACTACTACTATTTGAGTACTTAGTTAGTCAGTTTTCTTTTCTTTTTTGTGAAACTTTTGAGTGCTAGTCACGATGTATTCTTAATTTACCTATAGAGATTAATCTATCTAAATATCTACCTAGGACGTACATACTTACGTACTTACTTATTAATGTTATTATTTTAATTTAACTTAAAGAAACTAAGTAGAAGACATCGTCGCCAAAAACAAACGACCGACCAACCAACGACGAGCATCGGCTCACCTCGTCCCGCGCACCCCTCTCCTCCGTCTTCCCGCCCGCTGAGCTCCGCGTATGGTATATATATAAGCGAGACCGCCGCGAAAAAATATAGACTTTCTGTCGAACCGTACCTTCCGCTATCGCATCGAAGGAGCGTTGTCCTCCCCTCATCCGATCAGGGCAGGAGTCCCTCAGGGCTCCGTAGTTTCCCCTCTTGCCTTCACGCTGTTCACCAGCGACATTCCCCAAGACAAAAAGGCCCAGTTGGCTCTATTCGCTGACGACACGGCCATTTATTGCTCCGGTCGTGACCCCAGGGCTATCGCTCGAAACCTTCAAAACTCCGCAAACCATTTGGGTGAATGGTTCCGGAAATGGAGGATCGAGGTTAACCCTGATAAGAGTCAGGCGGTTCTCTATCGGAGACCGCTTAAAACCGTTCTCCCCCCCCCTCCGATCACCATGTACGGCAAGCCGATCCCCTGGGCAAAGCAAGCCAAGTACCTCGGAGTGATCTTAGATCAGAACCTTTCCTTCGCCGAGCACATAAAGCAGGCTCGCTCGCGAGCTGCTTTCGCTCAAGGTAGGCTTCACTGTATGATGACTGCCCGCAGCAAATTGTCACGCAAGTGCAAATTGCGCCTCTACACCGCAGTCATCCGCCCGATCTTGACGTACGCCGGTGCGATCTTCGCACATGCCAAGGCCCGTCACATCCACCGGATGCAGACCCTCCAAAATCGTATCCTCCGTAGGATCCTAGGAGCCCATTATTACGTCCGAAATGAGAACATCCATTTGGATCTCAGAGTCCCCACCATACAGCAGTTCATGAAGCGCCTGTGCAAGCGCTTCTTTGACTCTGCTGTGAAACATCGAAACCCCCTCATCGTACGGGCAGCCCGTTACGAACCCTCCCGTATCTCCAAGATTCGCCGACCAAGGCACACTCTAGTCACCCCAGACGACCCCATCACCCTGCTCCAAGAGAGCCGTAGGGAAACCAGTACAGTTCGAAGACACTACAAACCGACATCCTTCAGGCCTCGCCGCCGAGGTCCGCCGCGAAACTCACGTAATCGTCCTCCCCGACTTTTGCTCGAGCCAGCCCGCGCCGCTGAGCTGTAGCTTTAAATTCCCCTAATAATAATAAATATTATTGTTCTTGCTCGATCCAGCCCGTCCCTTTGCTGCCCTCCCCCAGTGACGCCCTAAGCCGAGGCTCGTACCCCACAGGGGGTGCCCTTAGCGTTGTCACTTAAATTTATAAGTAGTTTTTAAGTAAGCCCTGGCTGGAGGCTTTGAATTTATTCAGGGCCGCCACAGGCAAGTTCGGTTGAGCAGACGACAACCTCAGAGGTTGACCTGCGAGAGGCCACTCAAAAAAAAAAAAAAAAAAAAACGCGAAAAAATATACCAGTCGTTCGCGTGGTTCGTGTGCGCACACCCGTGCCGAGTGTATTATATTGTCGTGTTTGATTTTCTGCTGAGAAGATGACCGGTCGCGGTAAGGGAGGAAAGGGTCTGGGAAAAGGAGGAGCCAAGCGTCACAGGAAGGTACTTCGTGATAACATCCAGGGTATCACGAAGCCCGCCATCCGTCGTCTGGCTCGCAGAGGTGGCGTGAAACGTATCTCCGGTCTGATCTACGAGGAGACTCGCGGTGTGCTTAAAGTGTTCCTTGAGAACGTCATCCGTGATGCCGTAACCTACACCGAGCACGCCAAGAGGAAGACCGTCACCGCCATGGACGTCGTCTACGCTCTGAAGCGCCAGGGTCGCACCCTGTACGGTTTCGGCGGTTAAACGCTGTCGCCATATCGCAGCTCTACATACTCTGTGTGACGGACATAATCATACCGTCCGATCATACGTGTATGTAGGTAGATGCGCACATCAAAAAAGGCCCTTTTCAGGGCCGCATATGATTCGATATTATTAAATATGTTTCTTAAACGGAATTGTCTAAAAACGTACAACAACTACCTATGAATTTAATTCTATAAAACACATCTATCGTAGGTACTTTATACTTGATTCAAGAGTCTTTTAGATTAGTAGAAGAGTACTGAACATGAACTAGCTAATGACATACACATAGGTACTTACCTATTTATTTATACGATTGCTTGCTTACTGATTATACACATTTTTAAACTAAACTAACGTAGCTAGCTAGGTAGGTAGGTAGGTAGGTAGGTACGTAGGTACGTAGTTGTCTTTCGCCTTCACTCTCGTCCTCGCACGACGTGTCCTTCAAAAGGGTGGTACCTGAAAGAAATTATTGTTATTGATGATAAATAGGTATAACCATTACACTATAACACGTTAGAACGTCTGTCTGTCTGTCTATCTATATAATTATCTACAACTACCTATAGGGATCTGATCGGCTAGGCGGTGCGAGTGCCGTTTGTTAAAGTCGTGTTAAAAATAATGTAGGTACATGTTATTTTGATTGTAAGGTATTATTACCCGTAGGTTATATATACCTACATTTATTTAGTCCATATTCTATTATTGGCACGACACAAGTATGAGGATTCTATCCATCCGCGGTCTGAGGAGAATGCGATAAACTGTACGTACTGACGGCGCGGCGACAGACCTACCGAACGAACGATGGCCCGCCCGCCCGTTCGAACGCGTACGTCTTTTGTCGTTTTACACCTAGTTCGATACGCTTTCTGATGCTTTAATCGCTTTACGTACACTGTTAACACTACTAAGGGCCATCTCGTCTTTTAATATTAATATATTAATAGGTTGCACGTCCTGGACGGAGTCGTCCGTCCTTAACTGTTCGGCGGTCGCGGTGTTTTACGACGCTTCACTTTTACCTCGATATAATTTTCGCGAGTAGGTGTTATATCGACGAAATCCTGTCACCGCACAAGCTCGATATCCTCCCTGTTGACGCGTCGACCTTTATCATCGCTCACTATCACTTTTATAGAGAAAATAACGTTTTGAACTCGACCCGACCTTAGCTTCGTTACCAGTCGTCAAAATAAAACACCGCCACGCGTCCAACCGACGTCTCACGCTTCCCGAACTCGTACACCGCCATCGTCAACTTCATGACCTATCCGAAATCGTAGACGACACCTTCGCTTCCGTACGATAAACATTCTTTTTCTATATTTTATTAGATACGTGTTAGTGAAAACTTTCAAGCGTTCATACGAGAAAACGTCCCGCGACATCACGGCTCTCGTTACGGTAAAGTTTCGTCGTACGAAGCCGTTCGTGCACGAAACTCTCGAAACCTATAAGTGGCGACATCTAAGTCTCTCTCTTATACACTTTGCGTTTGCTATACCAGCTGTTCGTTGTTGTTGTGTACGTACGTACGTGTGAATTATTTCAATCAATCGCGATAAGATGGCAGACACCGCAGTTGCTACCGAAGCTCCGGCACCCGCTACCCCAGCGAAGAAGCAGGCGAGGCAAGCCGGCGGCGCCGGTGCCGCCGCTAAGAAGCCCAAGGCGAAGCCGACTCATCCCAAAACATCCGAGATGGTCAACAACGCTATCAAAGAGATGAAGGAGCGCAGCGGATCTTCCCTGCAGGCGATCAAGAAGTATATCGCAGCCCAGTACAAGGTCGATGCCGAGAAACTGGCTCCGTTCATCAGGAAATATCTGAAGAGCGCCGTCGAATCCGGTGCGCTGATCCAGACCAAGGGCAAGGGCGCCTCCGGTTCATTCAAACTCGAATCGAAGTCGGCCGCGTCCAAGAAACCCGCCGGCGCCGCAGGCAAGGCCGCCAGTAAGGCACCCGCCGCGGCTTCGAAGGCCAAGAAGGCGACAGCCTCCGCTGCCGGCGCCAAGACAAAGAAGGCGGCAGCCGCAGCAGCCGCTTCTTCGGCTTCACCTTCGAAATCCAAATCGTCGGCCGCATCCGCCGCTAAGGACAAGAAGGCAGCCGCCGCTAAGAAGAAGCCGGCACCAAAGAAGGCCGCCGCCCCCGCTAAGGCTAAGGCGCCCAAAGCCAAGAAGACCGCCAAGCCGCCAACAAAGAAACCTAAAGCTCCTAAACCGAAAAAGGCCGCGTCTACACCCAAGTCTAAACCGGCAGCCAAGAAAGCTTCCGCCGCTAAGAAGTAAGCAACGGTCGCGTTCGTGTTACACCGGCGACGGCGACGACGACAACGACGACGACGACGATGACAGCGGCGCAGTCGGCCCGGCCGACCATCGTCAACAATAACATGTGTACAGCTACTACATAAGTTTGTACGTGTATGTGTGTGTGTCTGTGCGTGCGCGCGTCTTACCTATGGTGTCTGTGTCTCTCTCTCTCTCTGCGTGTGTGTTTGTGAATGTGTAAACACCGAAATAACGTGTACTTACATATCACAACATACATACAATACGAGTATGACATATATACTGTAGAAAGAGGTGCGTGCGTGCGTTCGCGCTCGCGTCGTACGTGTCTCTCGTTGTCCTCGGGAAGATGAGGGGTGCTGAACACCGCTCGACGTGTCTCGACAACCACCACTGAAGATGTTCGTCAGAAGCAGCAATAAGCGACTGAAATCGAAATCAAGGCGGCGGCAACGAGATGCTTAGCGCGCGTGCCATGCGCTCTCAATCGCAGCGCTCTCCGAGCGCACACCAAAAAGCCCTTTTCAGGGCTAACAGTACTATCATGAATATGAACAATATTCGTTTCTATTATACAGAGAGTCGAAAAACGCTACAAAATAAATGCTATAGAATATTATACCTAAGTAAACAATAACAAGATGGTCAAGTGGAAACCTACTTATAGGTAACGCTAGTATGTACCTATGGCCAGTTCTATTGCAGGCTATTTATTATAGGAGGGGGTTTATTTACAAACATGATCATAATTATCTACCGTTGCTTAATGAGCAACATAAACAACACTATATATTTTGAATGGGTAAGTACCCTACCTAATTATAAACTTATACTTAGGTAGGAAAAAATAAATAAATAGAAAAATGCATCAGATCATGCAGAAAGGTCCCTTCTAAACCTACCTATCTATCTATCTATCTATCTATATATTTTAATTAATAAGCTCGTGAATTTTATTTATATATACCTTAGTATATTCACTCGTACCTATAAGAAAATAAGAATCAGTTAAAACTCTCTAAAATTTTAGAAATTTGAAACGACATCTCTGCCTACCCGGTATCCAATGTGCAGTGTGTACGGAGCGAGAGCGCCGGTGCGCGCTTGCGCGTTTAGTGAAATGGTTTCGATAGACGGTACACCCCTCCCACTGACTGAGCTACGCGGCGCGCGTATAAATACGGCCGGACCGCGCGGTTTAAAAATTATTGTAAGAGATTGTCTCGACGCGCGCACACTGCGTGTTTCGTTGTTTTCGAGTGATATATTTTACAAAAAAACCTCTCTACCATGTCTGGTCGCGGTAAAGGTGGCAAGGTTAAGGGAAAGGCAAAGTCCCGTTCAAACCGTGCTGGACTCCAGTTTCCCGTTGGACGTATCCACAGGCTGCTGCGTAACGGAAACTACGCTGAACGTGTCGGTGCCGGTGCGCCCGTCTACTTGGCCGCCGTGATGGAGTATCTGGCTGCTGAGGTTCTCGAGTTGGCCGGTAACGCCGCGAGAGACAACAAGAAGACCAGGATCATCCCGCGTCATCTTCAATTGGCCATCCGTAACGACGAGGAGTTGAACAAGCTGCTCTCCGGCGTTACGATCGCCCAAGGCGGTGTACTGCCGAACATCCAGGCCGTGCTACTGCCCAAGAAGACCGAGAAGAAGGCTTAAACGTTGCGCAATCGTCGCCGCCGCCACAGCTGGTGCGAGTGGTGAACCGCAAGCGTACTTCGATATAATATTTATGAACGTACCTATATCTATTATGTCGGTTGCGCGATGCTCTTCGCTCGTACTCAAAACAAAAGGCCCTTTTCAGGGCCACAATATGATTCGTCAAATATTTAACAGGGACAGTTTCTTTAACGGTGTTGTCGTAAAACGAAAACGTATAGCTAGCTAATTACACCCAAACGACAGCTATGAGTGTATGATGTACTAATAAGAGTATGCGTTAGTACTTGTTTACCTACCTCTGCGCACTTATTACTGGCGTGACAAATATGTTTCATTCAATATTATTGATGAAAGACTGCGAGTAGGTACCTCTTCTCTCCCTCCCCCCCCCCCCCCAAACATCACAAGTAATATTAAGAAACAAAAGAAAACGCAAACAATGATGATAAGGGTAAATAGAAAGTAATGCACGTTACCTGGAATTCGTTTTGTTTTGTTTTTTTTTCTTTTATTTTTTGTCTTTTGTTTCTTTCTTTCACTTGAGCATAATTAAAATTAATCATTGTAGTGTATAAGCACCTGGGTAGTTAGTTATTACATACCATACTTCGAGCTAATAAAGGTATCGACACCATGCAGCCTATGATCCGCAAAAGGATATAATCCGTTGGTACTATGATAATATTATTATTAGATTAATGTCATTGAATTGCAACACAGAAAATAAATAGACCTAAGACCTACCTACCTACCTACCTACCTACCTACCTACCTACCTACCTACCTACCTACCTACCTACCTACCTACCTACCTACCTTTATCTGTTTTTTATTTATTTATTTTTTTTTTACGCACCCTGATTATTCAGTTAAAATACAGTTTTAATTTAAATATTTTCAATAATGACGAACGCAAGTGTCTCCCCGCCCTCTTTACCTCCCTCCCGAATAACCCCTCTCCCCGCAGCCCGCTATGGAGAGCTCTGATTGGCCGGTCGCTACATCGAGCCTGCCACGACCGCGCTACTCGACCGTCGGTATAAATACAACTTGTTCTTGTGCGGAGCGATTTATACTGTTACTGAACTCTGTTCCGTGAACACGTATATTTTAAAAATCTCATAATGCCGCCCAAGACAAGTGGTAAAGCCGCCAAGAAGTCTGGCAAAGCCCAGAAGAACATCTCCAAGACCGACAAGAAGAAGAAGAAGCATAAGAGGAAGGAAAGTTATGCCATCTACATCTACAAGGTCCTGAAGCAGGTGCACCCCGACACCGGTATCTCGAGCAAGGCCATGTCCATCATGAACTCTTTCGTGAACGACATCTTCGAGCGCATCGCCGCCGAAGCTTCCCGTCTCGCCCACTACAACAAGAGATCGACCATCACATCTCGGGAGGTGCAGACGTCCGTGAGGCTCCTTCTGCCCGGAGAGCTCGCCAAGCACGCCGTCAGTGAAGGCACCAAGGCCGTCACCAAATACACCAGCTCCAAGTGAGCGGTCGGTAGCTAACAAGAGCCAGCCGACGCTCGCTTCTCGACGCCGCCTCGTGTGTGTGTGAAAAGTGTTAACTCCAGTGCGTTTGTTCGTGTGTCTTGTTGATAGTGGTGCGTGCGTTGATTGTGTCGTTCGTCATCGTTATGTATATACCTACATGATATCTTAGTATATTGTGTATGTGTGTACGTACGAGATGTCGCACATGATCCACGTACCGCGGACACAAACCACGACAAGCGTCTGGACGCGCACCCACACCGCAAGATGCAGGCAGGAGAAATAACAAAAGGCCCTTTTCAGGGCCACAAATATGTTCATGTGATAATAATTCACTTTTCTTTAACTTGATAACAGTCGAAACGTTACCCATCTACTACTACATACTAAAATGAATGACCTATTGTGTTAATCACAGTGGTGGTATGAATGATAATAATTAAAATCCAATTAGAGAACTTGGTACTTACCTTTCCTACCTACCATAACTACCTACATGTCTGTCTATCGAATAAACTACGCTCTTACTTACTACACGATTAATAACACCAACATGCAAACTTTATTCCCGCGTACCTATATTAATAATAATTATCGTTTACTAGGATACAACTAGTGAATAAAAATGACTAGTAAGTACCTACTGTAGGTAAGACAAGAAAGTTTGTATGTGTGTTTACCTATTATATATATTATGTAGAAACGTTCCGTATATTCCGATAGTAGATACGTTGTCTAGAGTTATATAGATATTTATTACCTACCTCCTACACAAACAACCCCCGGTGTATAGATAAGAATGAATATTAATCAAGTAGGTATTCAAATATATATAAAAAAAAATAAAAAAAAAAAAATAAAAAAAACACTTTTTAAAACGTCAATATTATTTTCACCGTCTTTCTACATCGTAAGATTTTTCTTTTCCTTTGGCAAGTTTAGTTCGGCCATTATGTTATAGGGGGCGCGCGTGCGCCTCATACCCACTAACGCAGAGTACGGTGCCACAGTATAAATAGGACCGAGCTCGCCTGCTGGTTTTTATTCACTCTTGTACGTTCGTTGCGTGAAGGCGCGCGCGTCCGATTTGTGTATTATATTCTATTCGTTATTCTCTCGTTTCGTGTTTACAATGGCGCGTACTAAGCAGACCGCTCGTAAATCCACCGGTGGTAAGGCACCTAGGAAACAGCTCGCCACCAAGGCTGCGCGTAAGAGCGCACCGGCCACCGGTGGCGTCAAGAAGCCCCATCGTTACAGGCCCGGAACTGTGGCCCTCCGTGAGATTCGTCGCTACCAGAAGAGTACCGAGCTGCTGATCCGCAAGCTTCCGTTCCAGCGTCTCGTCCGTGAGATCGCTCAGGACTTCAAGACCGATCTCCGTTTCCAGAGTTCCGCCGTCATGGCGCTCCAGGAGGCTAGCGAAGCTTATCTCGTCGGTCTCTTCGAAGATACCAACCTTTGCGCGATCCACGCTAAGCGTGTCACCATCATGCCCAAGGACATCCAGTTGGCGCGCAGGATCAGAGGCGAACGCGCTTAAACTGCTGCTGCAACAGCATACGTCACAATCGCAACACACGTCGTCCTTCACGTAGACTTTATGCTCGTGTCGGTGGCTGTGTGCCGTTGGTGACTGTGCGTTCACATAAAAGGCCCTTTTCAGGGCCACATATGTATCTGATTATTAAATGTTTCTATCAGAATGTCGCAAAACGAATAACCTATATATACATACATAATATACGAATCACATAAACTACCTACCTACAAATGAAATCATATCACAATTCATAATAATTATTACTTAAGTACACTATTATCTATCTACGTACGTACGTACGTACTGTACTAACGAACATTCGCAAGGTGCCTACTTACCTTGTCGGTCAGTTTCATACGTGCCTACCCTATACCATTAATCCTAAGCCTAAGAGAATATAATAATAATTATTTTCTACTGCATGAAGCACTCGTACGAGTAATATATATTCAGGTTAGCTTAGGCTGTTTAATACCTACCTACTACTACTATTTGAGTACTTAGTTAGTCAGTTTTCTTTTCTTTTTTGTGAAACTTTTGAGTGCTAGTCACGATGTATTCTTAATTTACCTATAGAGATTAATCTATCTAAATATCTACCTAGGACGTACATACTTACGTACTTACTTATTAATGTTATTATTTTAATTTAACTTAAAGAAACTAAGTAGAAGACATCGTCGCCAAAAACAAACGACCGACCAACCAACGACGAGCATCGGCTCACCTCGTCCCGCGCACCCCTCTCCTCCGTCTTCCCGCCCGCTGAGCTCCGCGTATGGTATATATATAAGCGAGACCGCCGCGAAAAAATATACCAGTCGTTCGCGTGGTTCGTGTGCGCACACCCGTGCCGAGTGTATTATATTGTCGTGTTTGATTTTCTGCTGAGAAGATGACCGGTCGCGGTAAGGGAGGAAAGGGTCTGGGAAAAGGAGGAGCCAAGCGTCACAGGAAGGTACTTCGTGATAACATCCAGGGTATCACGAAGCCCGCCATCCGTCGTCTGGCTCGCAGAGGTGGCGTGAAACGTATCTCCGGTCTGATCTACGAGGAGACTCGCGGTGTGCTTAAAGTGTTCCTTGAGAACGTCATCCGTGATGCCGTAACCTACACCGAGCACGCCAAGAGGAAGACCGTCACCGCCATGGACGTCGTCTACGCTCTGAAGCGCCAGGGTCGCACCCTGTACGGTTTCGGCGGTTAAACGCTGTCGCCATATCGCAGCTCTACATACTCTGTGTGACGGACATAATCATACCGTCCGATCATACGTGTATGTAGGTAGATGCGCACATCAAAAAAGGCCCTTTTCAGGGCCGCATATGATTCGATATTATTAAATATGTTTCTTAAACGGAATTGTCTAAAAACGTACAACAACTACCTATGAATTTAATTCTATAAAACACATCTATCGTAGGTACTTTATACTTGATTCAAGAGTCTTTTAGATTAGTAGAAGAGTACTGAACATGAACTAGCTAATGACATACACATAGGTACTTACCTATTTATTTATACGATTGCTTGCTTACTGATTATACACATTTTTAAACTAAACTAACGTAGCTAGCTAGGTAGGTAGGTAGGTAGGTAGGTACGTAGGTACGTAGTTGTCTTTCGCCTTCACTCTCGTCCTCGCACGACGTGTCCTTCAAAAGGGTGGTACCTGAAAGAAATTATTGTTATTGATGATAAATAGGTATAACCATTACACTATAACACGTTAGAACGTCTGTCTGTCTGTCTATCTATATAATTATCTACAACTACCTATAGGGATCTGATCGGCTAGGCGGTGCGAGTGCCGTTTGTTAAAGTCGTGTTAAAAATAATGTAGGTACATGTTATTTTGATTGTAAGGTATTATTACCCGTAGGTTATATATACCTACATTTATTTAGTCCATATTCTATTATTGGCACGACACAAGTATGAGGATTCTATCCATCCGCGGTCTGAGGAGAATGCGATAAACTGTACGTACTGACGGCGCGGCGACAGACCTACCGAACGAACGATGGCCCGCCCGCCCGTTCGAACGCGTACGTCTTTTGTCGTTTTACACCTAGTTCGATACGCTTTCTGATGCTTTAATCGCTTTACGTACACTGTTAACACTACTAAGGGCCATCTCGTCTTTTAATATTAATATATTAATAGGTTGCACGTCCTGGACGGAGTCGTCCGTCCTTAACTGTTCGGCGGTCGCGGTGTTTTACGACGCTTCACTTTTACCTCGATATAATTTTCGCGAGTAGGTGTTATATCGACGAAATCCTGTCACCGCACAAGCTCGATATCCTCCCTGTTGACGCGTCGACCTTTATCATCGCTCACTATCACTTTTATAGAGAAAATAACGTTTTGAACTCGACCCGACCTTAGCTTCGTTACCAGTCGTCAAAATAAAACACCGCCACGCGTCCAACCGACGTCTCACGCTTCCCGAACTCGTACACCGCCATCGTCAACTTCATGACCTATCCGAAATCGTAGACGACACCTTCGCTTCCGTACGATAAACATTCTTTTTCTATATTTTATTAGATACGTGTTAGTGAAAACTTTCAAGCGTTCATACGAGAAAACGTCCCGCGACATCACGGCTCTCGTTACGGTAAAGTTTCGTCGTACGAAGCCGTTCGTGCACGAAACTCTCGAAACCTATAAGTGGCGACATCTAAGTCTCTCTCTTATACACTTTGCGTTTGCTATACCAGCTGTTCGTTGTTGTTGTGTACGTACGTACGTGTGAATTATTTCAATCAATCGCGATAAGATGGCAGACACCGCAGTTGCTACCGAAGCTCCGGCACCCGCTACCCCAGCGAAGAAGCAGGCGAGGCAAGCCGGCGGCGCCGGTGCCGCCGCTAAGAAGCCCAAGGCGAAGCCGACTCATCCCAAAACATCCGAGATGGTCAACAACGCTATCAAAGAGATGAAGGAGCGCAGCGGATCTTCCCTGCAGGCGATCAAGAAGTATATCGCAGCCCAGTACAAGGTCGATGCCGAGAAACTGGCTCCGTTCATCAGGAAATATCTGAAGAGCGCCGTCGAATCCGGTGCGCTGATCCAGACCAAGGGCAAGGGCGCCTCCGGTTCATTCAAACTCGAATCGAAGTCGGCCGCGTCCAAGAAACCCGCCGGCGCCGCAGGCAAGGCCGCCAGTAAGGCACCCGCCGCGGCTTCGAAGGCCAAGAAGGCGACAGCCTCCGCTGCCGGCGCCAAGACAAAGAAGGCGGCAGCCGCAGCAGCCGCTTCTTCGGCTTCACCTTCGAAATCCAAATCGTCGGCCGCATCCGCCGCTAAGGACAAGAAGGCAGCCGCCGCTAAGAAGAAGCCGGCACCAAAGAAGGCCGCCGCCCCCGCTAAGGCTAAGGCGCCCAAAGCCAAGAAGACCGCCAAGCCGCCAACAAAGAAACCTAAAGCTCCTAAACCGAAAAAGGCCGCGTCTACACCCAAGTCTAAACCGGCAGCCAAGAAAGCTTCCGCCGCTAAGAAGTAAGCAACGGTCGCGTTCGTGTTACACCGGCGACGGCGACGACGACAACGACGACGACGACGATGACAGCGGCGCAGTCGGCCCGGCCGACCATCGTCAACAATAACATGTGTACAGCTACTACATAAGTTTGTACGTGTATGTGTGTGTGTCTGTGCGTGCGCGCGTCTTACCTATGGTGTCTGTGTCTCTCTCTCTCTCTGCGTGTGTGTTTGTGAATGTGTAAACACCGAAATAACGTGTACTTACATATCACAACATACATACAATACGAGTATGACATATATACTGTAGAAAGAGGTGCGTGCGTGCGTTCGCGCTCGCGTCGTACGTGTCTCTCGTTGTCCTCGGGAAGATGAGGGGTGCTGAACACCGCTCGACGTGTCTCGACAACCACCACTGAAGATGTTCGTCAGAAGCAGCAATAAGCGACTGAAATCGAAATCAAGGCGGCGGCAACGAGATGCTTAGCGCGCGTGCCATGCGCTCTCAATCGCAGCGCTCTCCGAGCGCACACCAAAAAGCCCTTTTCAGGGCTAACAGTACTATCATGAATATGAACAATATTCGTTTCTATTATACAGAGAGTCGAAAAACGCTACAAAATAAATGCTATAGAATATTATACCTAAGTAAACAATAACAAGATGGTCAAGTGGAAACCTACTTATAGGTAACGCTAGTATGTACCTATGGCCAGTTCTATTGCAGGCTATTTATTATAGGAGGGGGTTTATTTACAAACATGATCATAATTATCTACCGTTGCTTAATGAGCAACATAAACAACACTATATATTTTGAATGGGTAAGTACCCTACCTAATTATAAACTTATACTTAGGTAGGAAAAAATAAATAAATAGAAAAATGCATCAGATCATGCAGAAAGGTCCCTTCTAAACCTACCTATCTATCTATCTATCTATCTATATATTTTAATTAATAAGCTCGTGAATTTTATTTATATATACCTTAGTATATTCACTCGTACCTATAAGAAAATAAGAATCAGTTAAAACTCTCTAAAATTTTAGAAATTTGAAACGACATCTCTGCCTACCCGGTATCCAATGTGCAGTGTGTACGGAGCGAGAGCGCCGGTGCGCGCTTGCGCGTTTAGTGAAATGGTTTCGATAGACGGTACACCCCTCCCACTGACTGAGCTACGCGGCGCGCGTATAAATACGGCCGGACCGCGCGGTTTAAAAATTATTGTAAGAGATTGTCTCGACGCGCGCACACTGCGTGTTTCGTTGTTTTCGAGTGATATATTTTACAAAAAAACCTCTCTACCATGTCTGGTCGCGGTAAAGGTGGCAAGGTTAAGGGAAAGGCAAAGTCCCGTTCAAACCGTGCTGGACTCCAGTTTCCCGTTGGACGTATCCACAGGCTGCTGCGTAACGGAAACTACGCTGAACGTGTCGGTGCCGGTGCGCCCGTCTACTTGGCCGCCGTGATGGAGTATCTGGCTGCTGAGGTTCTCGAGTTGGCCGGTAACGCCGCGAGAGACAACAAGAAGACCAGGATCATCCCGCGTCATCTTCAATTGGCCATCCGTAACGACGAGGAGTTGAACAAGCTGCTCTCCGGCGTTACGATCGCCCAAGGCGGTGTACTGCCGAACATCCAGGCCGTGCTACTGCCCAAGAAGACCGAGAAGAAGGCTTAAACGTTGCGCAATCGTCGCCGCCGCCACAGCTGGTGCGAGTGGTGAACCGCAAGCGTACTTCGATATAATATTTATGAACGTACCTATATCTATTATGTCGGTTGCGCGATGCTCTTCGCTCGTACTCAAAACAAAAGGCCCTTTTCAGGGCCACAATATGATTCGTCAAATATTTAACAGGGACAGTTTCTTTAACGGTGTTGTCGTAAAACGAAAACGTATAGCTAGCTAATTACACCCAAACGACAGCTATGAGTGTATGATGTACTAATAAGAGTATGCGTTAGTACTTGTTTACCTACCTCTGCGCACTTATTACTGGCGTGACAAATATGTTTCATTCAATATTATTGATGAAAGACTGCGAGTAGGTACCTCTTCTCTCCCTCCCCCCCCCCCCCCAAACATCACAAGTAATATTAAGAAACAAAAGAAAACGCAAACAATGATGATAAGGGTAAATAGAAAGTAATGCACGTTACCTGGAATTCGTTTTGTTTTGTTTTTTTTTCTTTTATTTTTTGTCTTTTGTTTCTTTCTTTCACTTGAGCATAATTAAAATTAATCATTGTAGTGTATAAGCACCTGGGTAGTTAGTTATTACATACCATACTTCGAGCTAATAAAGGTATCGACACCATGCAGCCTATGATCCGCAAAAGGATATAATCCGTTGGTACTATGATAATATTATTATTAGATTAATGTCATTGAATTGCAACACAGAAAATAAATAGACCTAAGACCTACCTACCTACCTACCTACCTACCTACCTACCTACCTACCTACCTACCTACCTACCTACCTACCTACCTACCTACCTTTATCTGTTTTTTATTTATTTATTTTTTTTTTACGCACCCTGATTATTCAGTTAAAATACAGTTTTAATTTAAATATTTTCAATAATGACGAACGCAAGTGTCTCCCCGCCCTCTTTACCTCCCTCCCGAATAACCCCTCTCCCCGCAGCCCGCTATGGAGAGCTCTGATTGGCCGGTCGCTACATCGAGCCTGCCACGACCGCGCTACTCGACCGTCGGTATAAATACAACTTGTTCTTGTGCGGAGCGATTTATACTGTTACTGAACTCTGTTCCGTGAACACGTATATTTTAAAAATCTCATAATGCCGCCCAAGACAAGTGGTAAAGCCGCCAAGAAGTCTGGCAAAGCCCAGAAGAACATCTCCAAGACCGACAAGAAGAAGAAGAAGCATAAGAGGAAGGAAAGTTATGCCATCTACATCTACAAGGTCCTGAAGCAGGTGCACCCCGACACCGGTATCTCGAGCAAGGCCATGTCCATCATGAACTCTTTCGTGAACGACATCTTCGAGCGCATCGCCGCCGAAGCTTCCCGTCTCGCCCACTACAACAAGAGATCGACCATCACATCTCGGGAGGTGCAGACGTCCGTGAGGCTCCTTCTGCCCGGAGAGCTCGCCAAGCACGCCGTCAGTGAAGGCACCAAGGCCGTCACCAAATACACCAGCTCCAAGTGAGCGGTCGGTAGCTAACAAGAGCCAGCCGACGCTCGCTTCTCGACGCCGCCTCGTGTGTGTGTGAAAAGTGTTAACTCCAGTGCGTTTGTTCGTGTGTCTTGTTGATAGTGGTGCGTGCGTTGATTGTGTCGTTCGTCATCGTTATGTATATACCTACATGATATCTTAGTATATTGTGTATGTGTGTACGTACGAGATGTCGCACATGATCCACGTACCGCGGACACAAACCACGACAAGCGTCTGGACGCGCACCCACACCGCAAGATGCAGGCAGGAGAAATAACAAAAGGCCCTTTTCAGGGCCACAAATATGTTCATGTGATAATAATTCACTTTTCTTTAACTTGATAACAGTCGAAACGTTACCCATCTACTACTACATACTAAAATGAATGACCTATTGTGTTAATCACAGTGGTGGTATGAATGATAATAATTAAAATCCAATTAGAGAACTTGGTACTTACCTTTCCTACCTACCATAACTACCTACATGTCTGTCTATCGAATAAACTACGCTCTTACTTACTACACGATTAATAACACCAACATGCAAACTTTATTCCCGCGTACCTATATTAATAATAATTATCGTTTACTAGGATACAACTAGTGAATAAAAATGACTAGTAAGTACCTACTGTAGGTAAGACAAGAAAGTTTGTATGTGTGTTTACCTATTATATATATTATGTAGAAACGTTCCGTATATTCCGATAGTAGATACGTTGTCTAGAGTTATATAGATATTTATTACCTACCTCCTACACAAACAACCCCCGGTGTATAGATAAGAATGAATATTAATCAAGTAGGTATTCAAATATATATAAAAAAAAATAAAAAAAAAAAAATAAAAAAAACACTTTTTAAAACGTCAATATTATTTTCACCGTCTTTCTACATCGTAAGATTTTTCTTTTCCTTTGGCAAGTTTAGTTCGGCCATTATGTTATAGGGGGCGCGCGTGCGCCTCATACCCACTAACGCAGAGTACGGTGCCACAGTATAAATAGGACCGAGCTCGCCTGCTGGTTTTTATTCACTCTTGTACGTTCGTTGCGTGAAGGCGCGCGCGTCCGATTTGTGTATTATATTCTATTCGTTATTCTCTCGTTTCGTGTTTACAATGGCGCGTACTAAGCAGACCGCTCGTAAATCCACCGGTGGTAAGGCACCTAGGAAACAGCTCGCCACCAAGGCTGCGCGTAAGAGCGCACCGGCCACCGGTGGCGTCAAGAAGCCCCATCGTTACAGGCCCGGAACTGTGGCCCTCCGTGAGATTCGTCGCTACCAGAAGAGTACCGAGCTGCTGATCCGCAAGCTTCCGTTCCAGCGTCTCGTCCGTGAGATCGCTCAGGACTTCAAGACCGATCTCCGTTTCCAGAGTTCCGCCGTCATGGCGCTCCAGGAGGCTAGCGAAGCTTATCTCGTCGGTCTCTTCGAAGATACCAACCTTTGCGCGATCCACGCTAAGCGTGTCACCATCATGCCCAAGGACATCCAGTTGGCGCGCAGGATCAGAGGCGAACGCGCTTAAACTGCTGCTGCAACAGCATACGTCACAATCGCAACACACGTCGTCCTTCACGTAGACTTTATGCTCGTGTCGGTGGCTGTGTGCCGTTGGTGACTGTGCGTTCACATAAAAGGCCCTTTTCAGGGCCACATATGTATCTGATTATTAAATGTTTCTATCAGAATGTCGCAAAACGAATAACCTATATATACATACATAATATACGAATCACATAAACTACCTACCTACAAATGAAATCATATCACAATTCATAATAATTATTACTTAAGTACACTATTATCTATCTACGTACGTACGTACGTACTGTACTAACGAACATTCGCAAGGTGCCTACTTACCTTGTCGGTCAGTTTCATACGTGCCTACCCTATACCATTAATCCTAAGCCTAAGAGAATATAATAATAATTATTTTCTACTGCATGAAGCACTCGTACGAGTAATATATATTCAGGTTAGCTTAGGCTGTTTAATACCTACCTACTACTACTATTTGAGTACTTAGTTAGTCAGTTTTCTTTTCTTTTTTGTGAAACTTTTGAGTGCTAGTCACGATGTATTCTTAATTTACCTATAGAGATTAATCTATCTAAATATCTACCTAGGACGTACATACTTACGTACTTACTTATTAATGTTATTATTTTAATTTAACTTAAAGAAACTAAGTAGAAGACATCGTCGCCAAAAACAAACGACCGACCAACCAACGACGAGCATCGGCTCACCTCGTCCCGCGCACCCCTCTCCTCCGTCTTCCCGCCCGCTGAGCTCCGCGTATGGTATATATATAAGCGAGACCGCCGCGAAAAAATATCAAAAAAAATCATAACATTCCCCGCTCGACGCTCGCCCCGATCGGACGTGCCGCCCTGTGCTCCGCGCCCGCTCTGTGCTCCGTGTCTCGCCCCACCACTCGCCTACGTCGCGCCCCGCCGTGACGTCATCAGTGGTCGCCCGGCCACGCCCACTATCCGAAGCCGCCTTTTTCAAGGCAGTGAACGATAGAATATTTCCATACGGAAATTGTCGAAACACGTTGTGCCCCTTCAGGGAAAAGCCACAGTTTCGTGGTCCTTGACGGGAAACCTAACGGTGTCAACAAAGTCAAGGGGGTGTTGCCCCGATACACCCGCCGAACCCCTTCAGGGCTAGGCAGTCAATTGGAGTCGGGAGCTAGGTCTTGGCCTTGGGGGTGGCCCCTAGTCAGACCTAATACTCCGAGTTCTCTTACAGCTACACACCTGGTGTCGGTTGGGGTGTCTATCCCTTCGCACCAGACCCAGTCAGGGCCCGATCGCACAATAAGACTGGCGATCGGATTACAAGCTTAGGGCTCACCCTTAGGTACACACCTCCCAGCGTGCACAACCCTTGCTGGGAGGGTCACTCACCCCTGGGCCCGTCCACCCAGGGACTTAGGTGCTAGGGACGTAGGAGAGAGTCCTAGGACTCATGTTCCCCTTTTGGTAATTCCTCCCTATATTTTTCGGTCATCATGTCGGAAACGACTATGACCCCGATGACCCCGCTCCTTCAAAAGGAGGTGATGACAATCGTCGCCTTCTTCAAGGATGTCCTCCTGGAGGACCCCTCCTTCCTAGAGAAGTGGGGTAATAACTACAAGGAATACGCTGGCCCCCGTCCGACGTCACTAGATGACGTCCACACCCCCCCGCCCACGGGTAACCTTCCACCCCGGAAGTTGACCCACATTGAGGCGACCCCATCGTCGGACTCCTCCGACGATGAGGATTCTACCCTCCCGCCAAACCGCCCTGCTTCTTCCCAGTCAAAGGGAAAGGTCGCCCCGATGACCCCAGCGTCCACAGTCGAGGCGATGGACACCACAGTCCCGGTCGAGAGCTCGTCGGAATCTTCCGACGACACTCGTTCCTCCTCTGGCTCCGACGACGAGTTCCAGCTCGTCGTAGGCGGCAAAAGAGGAAAGCGAAAGGCTAGGGCCTCCAAGGCCGCTAGCAAACCGAAAAAGGCCACCACCGTGGCCCCCGCCCCCGTCATCACCAACGCCGCCCCAGCTGCCACCAAGCCCGCCCCAGCCGCCCCCGCTTCGCAGGCTAGCTGCTCCACCTCCGCTCCCTCCAGGAAGCAACGCCCCCCGCCTCCCCTGTACATACAGGACAAGTCCAAGTGGACTGAGGTATCCAAAATGTGTAATGATCGTAGGATCAATTACACAAATGCCAAGGCTTGCCAGCAAGGCATTAAGGTAACAGTCCCCTCCGCCCAGGATTACCGCGACCTTACCCGATCCTTAAAGGAAAGAAACGTATGTTTTCATACGTACTCTCTTCCCGAGGATACGCCGACCCGTGTGGTCATAAGGCGCATCCCCAAGGAGATTTCTACGGACGACGTCAAGTCGGACCTCATTGCTCAGAAGATCCCCGTGACAGCCGTCCACCGCCTGCACAAGTCCCGTGGCCGCGAACAGTACGATATGGTACTGGTCGTTTGCGAGCCCACCGAAGGTCACCACCCGATCTTTAAGATCAAGTCCGTTTGCTCCCTGTCTGGCATCTCCATCGAGAAGCCATACAAACCCGCCATCGTAGGGCAATGTCACCGTTGCCAGCTATATGGCCACGCCCAGTCAAATTGTTTCGCCAAACCCAGGTGCGTCAAGTGCCTGGGCGAGCACGGAACAGGTGACTGTCCCCGTCCCAAAGATCGCACCCAGTGCACAGAGCCTCCCAGCTGTGTGCTGTGTGGACAGGCAGGGCACCCGGCTAACTACCGGGGTTGTCCCAAAGCCCCCCGCATTTCTCCCAAGATGGCAAAGCGGTTCGCCGCCCGCCAGAAAAGGGAAGCACCCTCCGCCCAGCTCCCCGCGCGCCTCGCTCCCCAGCGGGATTCCGCGTGGAACAAGCTGGACCACCAGAGAGCCTTCCCGGCCTTGGTGCCAGCCAATCCTTCTCCCCCAGCTCTGATGGCCAAGCCCATCCCAGCGCCTACCCCCGCCCCCGCGGCTCCTGCAGCCCCAGCAGCCCCAGCAGCCCCAGCAGCCCCCAAAAAGGCCCCCAAAAAGACCCCCCAGCCAGCTGGTGTGATCCCCCCGAGGACAAAGTCCATCGGGCAAATCATCACCGAGCACTACGTCATTTTTATGACACAGGACGCTAGGGACCTCGCCGATAAGCTTCACGCCGCTGAAGCAACCGGCGTACTGACCCAGGCAAAGCGCCTGGAATTCTTCGAACAGCACGAGTCCGTGCTGCTCGAACTTGACAAGATGCCTGCTGTCGCCCCATAATGGATAGACAAAAGAAAGTAGTCTGCACCTTTAAACCCCGTTCCCTAAAGTTAGGTTTCTTCAATGCAAACAGCATTACTTCCCAGCGTGATGAGATCGCCGCATTCCTCCGCGACCATCAGCTAGACATCTTCCTCGTACAGGAAACCCTCCTCAAGCCCCACTGTAAAGACCCTAGAATTGCGAACTATCGCATAGTCCGCAACGATAGGACCCGCTGTCACGGTGGTGGCACTCTCATATATTATAAAAAAGAGCTGTACTGCACTCCCATAACTCCCCCCCCGCCCTCATCTCATCTCGAATACTCGGCTTGTCGGCTGGGCATGACCGGTCATCAATCGATCACCGTCATCTCCGCCTACTGTCCCCCCTCGTCAGACAAGACCGACGAACTCTCCGCCTTCTCCAGTGACCTCACTGCCCTCTTCAGCTTGAGCGACTCCGTCATCCTGGCGGGCGACCTCAATGCTAAACACCCCGCTTGGAATAGCACCCTGACCAACCCCCGTGGGAAGGTCCTATTCAACTTAGGTGCTTCCCTCAACTTTGACGTCATCGGTCCGATGAGTCATACCCACTTTCCCCACAATCCCAACCATAGCCCCGATGTGCTCGATGTGGCGCTTCTAAAGAATGTAAACCTCCGTATGCAATCTATAGAAGCGATACATGAGCTCAACTCTGACCACCGTCCAGTGGTCATGCACCTTGGCTCCCGCTCAGGTAACCTTGACCCCGGCCAGCCCCCCCCGTCCCAAATGATTACGGTCACTGACTGGAAGAAAGTAAGCGAACGGCTGAAATCGACCGAGTCACCCCATTTGGATTCGATCCCTGACCACATAGTCTCAGCCACTGAAACGGCGGGGGCGATCGACTCGCTCACAGAGCACGTACAATCTGTCCTGAACGATTGTTCAAGGGAGATCCCGGCGACAGAGGACTGTCGCTGGAAAATCCCGGACGATGTACGGGCTCTGATGACCGAGAAGAACGCTGCTATCCGCGCGTACAGCTCTTTTCCCTGCGTCGCTAACAAGGCTCACATGCGTAAATTACAGCGTGCTGTAAAGAAGCGCATGATTGAGCTGCGTTCTGCCCGCTGGGAAAAGACGCTCAGTGAACTCGAGCCCACCCACCTCGCCTTCTGGCAACTTCAGAGGAAGCTTCGCTCCGCCGAAGAGTCCACCATGCCCCCGCTCACCCGCCCCGATGGAAGCGTCGCTTTTGACAATTCCGAAAAGGCGGAATGCCTAGCCGACAGTCTCGAAGCCCAATGCTCGCCTAGCACTCTCCTAGTAGACCAAGCTCACATCGATATTGTGGATGCTGAAGTCGAACGAAGAGCCTCCCTTCCTCCGGTCGAAGACCCCGACAATCCACTGGCCCCCGTCACCCCCGACGAAGTAGTGGAGATAGTCAAAAAGCTTCAGCCCAGAAAAGCCCCTGGAGCCGACGGCATCACGAACAGAGTATTCAAACTCTTCCCCCCCCAACTCATTGTGCTAATGACCGCCATCTTCAATGGCGCATTGAGTAACAACATGTTCCCCCAAGCTTGGAAGCAGGCCACCGTCATAGGTATCCCCAAACCAGGCAAGCCCAAGTCTGACCCCACCAGCTACCGCCCCATCAGTCTCCTAAACGTTCTCGGCAAAATCTACGAGAGGCTTATTTATAAGCGGCTCAAAGACTACGCCGAAACAAAGGGTCTCATCCCCAACGAGCAATTCGGGTTCCGTACCGAACACTCGTGCATCCACCAAGTCCACCGCATCGTAGAGCACATAAGCGTTGGGTTCCAACGTAACGCGATGACGGGCGTCTTGTATTTCGACATAGCAAAGGCTTTCGACAAGGTCTGGCACAATGGCTTATTATATAAGCTTTACCAACTCGGCGTGCCTGACCGTCTCGTGCTCATCTTGCGAGACTTTCTGTCGAACCGTACCTTCCGCTATCGCATCGAAGGAGCGTTGTCCTCCCCTCATCCGATCAGGGCAGGAGTCCCTCAGGGCTCCGTAGTTTCCCCTCTTGCCTTCACGCTGTTCACCAGCGACATTCCCCAAGACAAAAAGGCCCAGTTGGCTCTATTCGCTGACGACACGGCCATTTATTGCTCCGGTCGTGACCCCAGGGCTATCGCTCGAAACCTTCAAAACTCCGCAAACCATTTGGGTGAATGGTTCCGGAAATGGAGGATCGAGGTTAACCCTGATAAGAGTCAGGCGGTTCTCTATCGGAGACCGCTTAAAACCGTTCTCCCCCCCCCTCCGATCACCATGTACGGCAAGCCGATCCCCTGGGCAAAGCAAGCCAAGTACCTCGGAGTGATCTTAGATCAGAACCTTTCCTTCGCCGAGCACATAAAGCAGGCTCGCTCGCGAGCTGCTTTCGCTCAAGGTAGGCTTCACTGTATGATGACTGCCCGCAGCAAATTGTCACGCAAGTGCAAATTGCGCCTCTACACCGCAGTCATCCGCCCGATCTTGACGTACGCCGGTGCGATCTTCGCACATGCCAAGGCCCGTCACATCCACCGGATGCAGACCCTCCAAAATCGTATCCTCCGTAGGATCCTAGGAGCCCATTATTACGTCCGAAATGAGAACATCCATTTGGATCTCAGAGTCCCCACCATACAGCAGTTCATGAAGCGCCTGTGCAAGCGCTTCTTTGACTCTGCTGTGAAACATCGAAACCCCCTCATCGTACGGGCAGCCCGTTACGAACCCTCCCGTATCTCCAAGATTCGCCGACCAAGGCACACTCTCGTGACCCCAGACGACCCCATCACCCTGCTCCAAGAGAGCCGTAGGGAAACCAGTACAGTTCGTAAACACTACAAACCGACATCCTTCAGGCCTCGCCGCCGAGGTCCGCCGCGAAACTCACGTAATCGTCCTCCCCGACTTTTGCTCGAGCCAGCCCGCGCCGCTGAGCTGTAGCTTTAAATTCCCCTAATAATAATAAATATTATTGTTTTTGCTCGATCCAGCCCGTCCCTTTGCTGCCCTCCCCCAGTGACGCCCTAAGCCGAGGCTCGTACCCCACAGGGGGTGCCCTTAGCGTTGTCACTTAAATTATAAGTAGTTTTTAAGTAAGCCCTGGCTGGAGGCTTTGAATTTATTCAGGGCCGCCACAGGCAAGTTCGGTTGAGCAGACGACAACCTCAGAGGTTGACCTGCGAGAGGCCACTCAAAAAAAAAAAAAAAAAAAAAAACGCGAAAAAATATACCAGTCGTTCGCGTGGTTCGTGTGCGCACACCCGTGCCGAGTGTATTATATTGTCGTGTTTGATTTTCTGCTGAGAAGATGACCGGTCGCGGTAAGGGAGGAAAGGGTCTGGGAAAAGGAGGAGCCAAGCGTCACAGGAAGGTACTTCGTGATAACATCCAGGGTATCACGAAGCCCGCCATCCGTCGTCTGGCTCGCAGAGGTGGCGTGAAACGTATCTCCGGTCTGATCTACGAGGAGACTCGCGGTGTGCTTAAAGTGTTCCTTGAGAACGTCATCCGTGATGCCGTAACCTACACCGAGCACGCCAAGAGGAAGACCGTCACCGCCATGGACGTCGTCTACGCTCTGAAGCGCCAGGGTCGCACCCTGTACGGTTTCGGCGGTTAAACGCTGTCGCCATATCGCAGCTCTACATACTCTGTGTGACGGACATAATCATACCGTCCGATCATACGTGTATGTAGGTAGATGCGCACATCAAAAAAGGCCCTTTTCAGGGCCGCATATGATTCGATATTATTAAATATGTTTCTTAAACGGAATTGTCTAAAAACGTACAACAACTACCTATGAATTTAATTCTATAAAACACATCTATCGTAGGTACTTTATACTTGATTCAAGAGTCTTTTAGATTAGTAGAAGAGTACTGAACATGAACTAGCTAATGACATACACATAGGTACTTACCTATTTATTTATACGATTGCTTGCTTACTGATTATACACATTTTTAAACTAAACTAACGTAGCTAGCTAGGTAGGTAGGTAGGTAGGTAGGTACGTAGGTACGTAGTTGTCTTTCGCCTTCACTCTCGTCCTCGCACGACGTGTCCTTCAAAAGGGTGGTACCTGAAAGAAATTATTGTTATTGATGATAAATAGGTATAACCATTACACTATAACACGTTAGAACGTCTGTCTGTCTGTCTATCTATATAATTATCTACAACTACCTATAGGGATCTGATCGGCTAGGCGGTGCGAGTGCCGTTTGTTAAAGTCGTGTTAAAAATAATGTAGGTACATGTTATTTTGATTGTAAGGTATTATTACCCGTAGGTTATATATACCTACATTTATTTAGTCCATATTCTATTATTGGCACGACACAAGTATGAGGATTCTATCCATCCGCGGTCTGAGGAGAATGCGATAAACTGTACGTACTGACGGCGCGGCGACAGACCTACCGAACGAACGATGGCCCGCCCGCCCGTTCGAACGCGTACGTCTTTTGTCGTTTTACACCTAGTTCGATACGCTTTCTGATGCTTTAATCGCTTTACGTACACTGTTAACACTACTAAGGGCCATCTCGTCTTTTAATATTAATATATTAATAGGTTGCACGTCCTGGACGGAGTCGTCCGTCCTTAACTGTTCGGCGGTCGCGGTGTTTTACGACGCTTCACTTTTACCTCGATATAATTTTCGCGAGTAGGTGTTATATCGACGAAATCCTGTCACCGCACAAGCTCGATATCCTCCCTGTTGACGCGTCGACCTTTATCATCGCTCACTATCACTTTTATAGAGAAAATAACGTTTTGAACTCGACCCGACCTTAGCTTCGTTACCAGTCGTCAAAATAAAACACCGCCACGCGTCCAACCGACGTCTCACGCTTCCCGAACTCGTACACCGCCATCGTCAACTTCATGACCTATCCGAAATCGTAGACGACACCTTCGCTTCCGTACGATAAACATTCTTTTTCTATATTTTATTAGATACGTGTTAGTGAAAACTTTCAAGCGTTCATACGAGAAAACGTCCCGCGACATCACGGCTCTCGTTACGGTAAAGTTTCGTCGTACGAAGCCGTTCGTGCACGAAACTCTCGAAACCTATAAGTGGCGACATCTAAGTCTCTCTCTTATACACTTTGCGTTTGCTATACCAGCTGTTCGTTGTTGTTGTGTACGTACGTACGTGTGAATTATTTCAATCAATCGCGATAAGATGGCAGACACCGCAGTTGCTACCGAAGCTCCGGCACCCGCTACCCCAGCGAAGAAGCAGGCGAGGCAAGCCGGCGGCGCCGGTGCCGCCGCTAAGAAGCCCAAGGCGAAGCCGACTCATCCCAAAACATCCGAGATGGTCAACAACGCTATCAAAGAGATGAAGGAGCGCAGCGGATCTTCCCTGCAGGCGATCAAGAAGTATATCGCAGCCCAGTACAAGGTCGATGCCGAGAAACTGGCTCCGTTCATCAGGAAATATCTGAAGAGCGCCGTCGAATCCGGTGCGCTGATCCAGACCAAGGGCAAGGGCGCCTCCGGTTCATTCAAACTCGAATCGAAGTCGGCCGCGTCCAAGAAACCCGCCGGCGCCGCAGGCAAGGCCGCCAGTAAGGCACCCGCCGCGGCTTCGAAGGCCAAGAAGGCGACAGCCTCCGCTGCCGGCGCCAAGACAAAGAAGGCGGCAGCCGCAGCAGCCGCTTCTTCGGCTTCACCTTCGAAATCCAAATCGTCGGCCGCATCCGCCGCTAAGGACAAGAAGGCAGCCGCCGCTAAGAAGAAGCCGGCACCAAAGAAGGCCGCCGCCCCCGCTAAGGCTAAGGCGCCCAAAGCCAAGAAGACCGCCAAGCCGCCAACAAAGAAACCTAAAGCTCCTAAACCGAAAAAGGCCGCGTCTACACCCAAGTCTAAACCGGCAGCCAAGAAAGCTTCCGCCGCTAAGAAGTAAGCAACGGTCGCGTTCGTGTTACACCGGCGACGGCGACGACGACAACGACGACGACGACGATGACAGCGGCGCAGTCGGCCCGGCCGACCATCGTCAACAATAACATGTGTACAGCTACTACATAAGTTTGTACGTGTATGTGTGTGTGTCTGTGCGTGCGCGCGTCTTACCTATGGTGTCTGTGTCTCTCTCTCTCTCTGCGTGTGTGTTTGTGAATGTGTAAACACCGAAATAACGTGTACTTACATATCACAACATACATACAATACGAGTATGACATATATACTGTAGAAAGAGGTGCGTGCGTGCGTTCGCGCTCGCGTCGTACGTGTCTCTCGTTGTCCTCGGGAAGATGAGGGGTGCTGAACACCGCTCGACGTGTCTCGACAACCACCACTGAAGATGTTCGTCAGAAGCAGCAATAAGCGACTGAAATCGAAATCAAGGCGGCGGCAACGAGATGCTTAGCGCGCGTGCCATGCGCTCTCAATCGCAGCGCTCTCCGAGCGCACACCAAAAAGCCCTTTTCAGGGCTAACAGTACTATCATGAATATGAACAATATTCGTTTCTATTATACAGAGAGTCGAAAAACGCTACAAAATAAATGCTATAGAATATTATACCTAAGTAAACAATAACAAGATGGTCAAGTGGAAACCTACTTATAGGTAACGCTAGTATGTACCTATGGCCAGTTCTATTGCAGGCTATTTATTATAGGAGGGGGTTTATTTACAAACATGATCATAATTATCTACCGTTGCTTAATGAGCAACATAAACAACACTATATATTTTGAATGGGTAAGTACCCTACCTAATTATAAACTTATACTTAGGTAGGAAAAAATAAATAAATAGAAAAATGCATCAGATCATGCAGAAAGGTCCCTTCTAAACCTACCTATCTATCTATCTATCTATCTATATATTTTAATTAATAAGCTCGTGAATTTTATTTATATATACCTTAGTATATTCACTCGTACCTATAAGAAAATAAGAATCAGTTAAAACTCTCTAAAATTTTAGAAATTTGAAACGACATCTCTGCCTACCCGGTATCCAATGTGCAGTGTGTACGGAGCGAGAGCGCCGGTGCGCGCTTGCGCGTTTAGTGAAATGGTTTCGATAGACGGTACACCCCTCCCACTGACTGAGCTACGCGGCGCGCGTATAAATACGGCCGGACCGCGCGGTTTAAAAATTATTGTAAGAGATTGTCTCGACGCGCGCACACTGCGTGTTTCGTTGTTTTCGAGTGATATATTTTACAAAAAAACCTCTCTACCATGTCTGGTCGCGGTAAAGGTGGCAAGGTTAAGGGAAAGGCAAAGTCCCGTTCAAACCGTGCTGGACTCCAGTTTCCCGTTGGACGTATCCACAGGCTGCTGCGTAACGGAAACTACGCTGAACGTGTCGGTGCCGGTGCGCCCGTCTACTTGGCCGCCGTGATGGAGTATCTGGCTGCTGAGGTTCTCGAGTTGGCCGGTAACGCCGCGAGAGACAACAAGAAGACCAGGATCATCCCGCGTCATCTTCAATTGGCCATCCGTAACGACGAGGAGTTGAACAAGCTGCTCTCCGGCGTTACGATCGCCCAAGGCGGTGTACTGCCGAACATCCAGGCCGTGCTACTGCCCAAGAAGACCGAGAAGAAGGCTTAAACGTTGCGCAATCGTCGCCGCCGCCACAGCTGGTGCGAGTGGTGAACCGCAAGCGTACTTCGATATAATATTTATGAACGTACCTATATCTATTATGTCGGTTGCGCGATGCTCTTCGCTCGTACTCAAAACAAAAGGCCCTTTTCAGGGCCACAATATGATTCGTCAAATATTTAACAGGGACAGTTTCTTTAACGGTGTTGTCGTAAAACGAAAACGTATAGCTAGCTAATTACACCCAAACGACAGCTATGAGTGTATGATGTACTAATAAGAGTATGCGTTAGTACTTGTTTACCTACCTCTGCGCACTTATTACTGGCGTGACAAATATGTTTCATTCAATATTATTGATGAAAGACTGCGAGTAGGTACCTCTTCTCTCCCTCCCCCCCCCCCCCCAAACATCACAAGTAATATTAAGAAACAAAAGAAAACGCAAACAATGATGATAAGGGTAAATAGAAAGTAATGCACGTTACCTGGAATTCGTTTTGTTTTGTTTTTTTTTCTTTTATTTTTTGTCTTTTGTTTCTTTCTTTCACTTGAGCATAATTAAAATTAATCATTGTAGTGTATAAGCACCTGGGTAGTTAGTTATTACATACCATACTTCGAGCTAATAAAGGTATCGACACCATGCAGCCTATGATCCGCAAAAGGATATAATCCGTTGGTACTATGATAATATTATTATTAGATTAATGTCATTGAATTGCAACACAGAAAATAAATAGACCTAAGACCTACCTACCTACCTACCTACCTACCTACCTACCTACCTACCTACCTACCTACCTACCTACCTACCTACCTACCTACCTTTATCTGTTTTTTATTTATTTATTTTTTTTTTACGCACCCTGATTATTCAGTTAAAATACAGTTTTAATTTAAATATTTTCAATAATGACGAACGCAAGTGTCTCCCCGCCCTCTTTACCTCCCTCCCGAATAACCCCTCTCCCCGCAGCCCGCTATGGAGAGCTCTGATTGGCCGGTCGCTACATCGAGCCTGCCACGACCGCGCTACTCGACCGTCGGTATAAATACAACTTGTTCTTGTGCGGAGCGATTTATACTGTTACTGAACTCTGTTCCGTGAACACGTATATTTTAAAAATCTCATAATGCCGCCCAAGACAAGTGGTAAAGCCGCCAAGAAGTCTGGCAAAGCCCAGAAGAACATCTCCAAGACCGACAAGAAGAAGAAGAAGCATAAGAGGAAGGAAAGTTATGCCATCTACATCTACAAGGTCCTGAAGCAGGTGCACCCCGACACCGGTATCTCGAGCAAGGCCATGTCCATCATGAACTCTTTCGTGAACGACATCTTCGAGCGCATCGCCGCCGAAGCTTCCCGTCTCGCCCACTACAACAAGAGATCGACCATCACATCTCGGGAGGTGCAGACGTCCGTGAGGCTCCTTCTGCCCGGAGAGCTCGCCAAGCACGCCGTCAGTGAAGGCACCAAGGCCGTCACCAAATACACCAGCTCCAAGTGAGCGGTCGGTAGCTAACAAGAGCCAGCCGACGCTCGCTTCTCGACGCCGCCTCGTGTGTGTGTGAAAAGTGTTAACTCCAGTGCGTTTGTTCGTGTGTCTTGTTGATAGTGGTGCGTGCGTTGATTGTGTCGTTCGTCATCGTTATGTATATACCTACATGATATCTTAGTATATTGTGTATGTGTGTACGTACGAGATGTCGCACATGATCCACGTACCGCGGACACAAACCACGACAAGCGTCTGGACGCGCACCCACACCGCAAGATGCAGGCAGGAGAAATAACAAAAGGCCCTTTTCAGGGCCACAAATATGTTCATGTGATAATAATTCACTTTTCTTTAACTTGATAACAGTCGAAACGTTACCCATCTACTACTACATACTAAAATGAATGACCTATTGTGTTAATCACAGTGGTGGTATGAATGATAATAATTAAAATCCAATTAGAGAACTTGGTACTTACCTTTCCTACCTACCATAACTACCTACATGTCTGTCTATCGAATAAACTACGCTCTTACTTACTACACGATTAATAACACCAACATGCAAACTTTATTCCCGCGTACCTATATTAATAATAATTATCGTTTACTAGGATACAACTAGTGAATAAAAATGACTAGTAAGTACCTACTGTAGGTAAGACAAGAAAGTTTGTATGTGTGTTTACCTATTATATATATTATGTAGAAACGTTCCGTATATTCCGATAGTAGATACGTTGTCTAGAGTTATATAGATATTTATTACCTACCTCCTACACAAACAACCCCCGGTGTATAGATAAGAATGAATATTAATCAAGTAGGTATTCAAATATATATAAAAAAAAATAAAAAAAAAAAAATAAAAAAAACACTTTTTAAAACGTCAATATTATTTTCACCGTCTTTCTACATCGTAAGATTTTTCTTTTCCTTTGGCAAGTTTAGTTCGGCCATTATGTTATAGGGGGCGCGCGTGCGCCTCATACCCACTAACGCAGAGTACGGTGCCACAGTATAAATAGGACCGAGCTCGCCTGCTGGTTTTTATTCACTCTTGTACGTTCGTTGCGTGAAGGCGCGCGCGTCCGATTTGTGTATTATATTCTATTCGTTATTCTCTCGTTTCGTGTTTACAATGGCGCGTACTAAGCAGACCGCTCGTAAATCCACCGGTGGTAAGGCACCTAGGAAACAGCTCGCCACCAAGGCTGCGCGTAAGAGCGCACCGGCCACCGGTGGCGTCAAGAAGCCCCATCGTTACAGGCCCGGAACTGTGGCCCTCCGTGAGATTCGTCGCTACCAGAAGAGTACCGAGCTGCTGATCCGCAAGCTTCCGTTCCAGCGTCTCGTCCGTGAGATCGCTCAGGACTTCAAGACCGATCTCCGTTTCCAGAGTTCCGCCGTCATGGCGCTCCAGGAGGCTAGCGAAGCTTATCTCGTCGGTCTCTTCGAAGATACCAACCTTTGCGCGATCCACGCTAAGCGTGTCACCATCATGCCCAAGGACATCCAGTTGGCGCGCAGGATCAGAGGCGAACGCGCTTAAACTGCTGCTGCAACAGCATACGTCACAATCGCAACACACGTCGTCCTTCACGTAGACTTTATGCTCGTGTCGGTGGCTGTGTGCCGTTGGTGACTGTGCGTTCACATAAAAGGCCCTTTTCAGGGCCACATATGTATCTGATTATTAAATGTTTCTATCAGAATGTCGCAAAACGAATAACCTATATATACATACATAATATACGAATCACATAAACTACCTACCTACAAATGAAATCATATCACAATTCATAATAATTATTACTTAAGTACACTATTATCTATCTACGTACGTACGTACGTACTGTACTAACGAACATTCGCAAGGTGCCTACTTACCTTGTCGGTCAGTTTCATACGTGCCTACCCTATACCATTAATCCTAAGCCTAAGAGAATATAATAATAATTATTTTCTACTGCATGAAGCACTCGTACGAGTAATATATATTCAGGTTAGCTTAGGCTGTTTAATACCTACCTACTACTACTATTTGAGTACTTAGTTAGTCAGTTTTCTTTTCTTTTTTGTGAAACTTTTGAGTGCTAGTCACGATGTATTCTTAATTTACCTATAGAGATTAATCTATCTAAATATCTACCTAGGACGTACATACTTACGTACTTACTTATTAATGTTATTATTTTAATTTAACTTAAAGAAACTAAGTAGAAGACATCGTCGCCAAAAACAAACGACCGACCAACCAACGACGAGCATCGGCTCACCTCGTCCCGCGCACCCCTCTCCTCCGTCTTCCCGCCCGCTGAGCTCCGCGTATGGTATATATATAAGCGAGACCGCCGCGAAAAAATATACCAGTCGTTCGCGTGGTTCGTGTGCGCACACCCGTGCCGAGTGTATTATATTGTCGTGTTTGATTTTCTGCTGAGAAGATGACCGGTCGCGGTAAGGGAGGAAAGGGTCTGGGAAAAGGAGGAGCCAAGCGTCACAGGAAGGTACTTCGTGATAACATCCAGGGTATCACGAAGCCCGCCATCCGTCGTCTGGCTCGCAGAGGTGGCGTGAAACGTATCTCCGGTCTGATCTACGAGGAGACTCGCGGTGTGCTTAAAGTGTTCCTTGAGAACGTCATCCGTGATGCCGTAACCTACACCGAGCACGCCAAGAGGAAGACCGTCACCGCCATGGACGTCGTCTACGCTCTGAAGCGCCAGGGTCGCACCCTGTACGGTTTCGGCGGTTAAACGCTGTCGCCATATCGCAGCTCTACATACTCTGTGTGACGGACATAATCATACCGTCCGATCATACGTGTATGTAGGTAGATGCGCACATCAAAAAAGGCCCTTTTCAGGGCCGCATATGATTCGATATTATTAAATATGTTTCTTAAACGGAATTGTCTAAAAACGTACAACAACTACCTATGAATTTAATTCTATAAAACACATCTATCGTAGGTACTTTATACTTGATTCAAGAGTCTTTTAGATTAGTAGAAGAGTACTGAACATGAACTAGCTAATGACATACACATAGGTACTTACCTATTTATTTATACGATTGCTTGCTTACTGATTATACACATTTTTAAACTAAACTAACGTAGCTAGCTAGGTAGGTAGGTAGGTAGGTAGGTACGTAGGTACGTAGTTGTCTTTCGCCTTCACTCTCGTCCTCGCACGACGTGTCCTTCAAAAGGGTGGTACCTGAAAGAAATTATTGTTATTGATGATAAATAGGTATAACCATTACACTATAACACGTTAGAACGTCTGTCTGTCTGTCTATCTATATAATTATCTACAACTACCTATAGGGATCTGATCGGCTAGGCGGTGCGAGTGCCGTTTGTTAAAGTCGTGTTAAAAATAATGTAGGTACATGTTATTTTGATTGTAAGGTATTATTACCCGTAGGTTATATATACCTACATTTATTTAGTCCATATTCTATTATTGGCACGACACAAGTATGAGGATTCTATCCATCCGCGGTCTGAGGAGAATGCGATAAACTGTACGTACTGACGGCGCGGCGACAGACCTACCGAACGAACGATGGCCCGCCCGCCCGTTCGAACGCGTACGTCTTTTGTCGTTTTACACCTAGTTCGATACGCTTTCTGATGCTTTAATCGCTTTACGTACACTGTTAACACTACTAAGGGCCATCTCGTCTTTTAATATTAATATATTAATAGGTTGCACGTCCTGGACGGAGTCGTCCGTCCTTAACTGTTCGGCGGTCGCGGTGTTTTACGACGCTTCACTTTTACCTCGATATAATTTTCGCGAGTAGGTGTTATATCGACGAAATCCTGTCACCGCACAAGCTCGATATCCTCCCTGTTGACGCGTCGACCTTTATCATCGCTCACTATCACTTTTATAGAGAAAATAACGTTTTGAACTCGACCCGACCTTAGCTTCGTTACCAGTCGTCAAAATAAAACACCGCCACGCGTCCAACCGACGTCTCACGCTTCCCGAACTCGTACACCGCCATCGTCAACTTCATGACCTATCCGAAATCGTAGACGACACCTTCGCTTCCGTACGATAAACATTCTTTTTCTATATTTTATTAGATACGTGTTAGTGAAAACTTTCAAGCGTTCATACGAGAAAACGTCCCGCGACATCACGGCTCTCGTTACGGTAAAGTTTCGTCGTACGAAGCCGTTCGTGCACGAAACTCTCGAAACCTATAAGTGGCGACATCTAAGTCTCTCTCTTATACACTTTGCGTTTGCTATACCAGCTGTTCGTTGTTGTTGTGTACGTACGTACGTGTGAATTATTTCAATCAATCGCGATAAGATGGCAGACACCGCAGTTGCTACCGAAGCTCCGGCACCCGCTACCCCAGCGAAGAAGCAGGCGAGGCAAGCCGGCGGCGCCGGTGCCGCCGCTAAGAAGCCCAAGGCGAAGCCGACTCATCCCAAAACATCCGAGATGGTCAACAACGCTATCAAAGAGATGAAGGAGCGCAGCGGATCTTCCCTGCAGGCGATCAAGAAGTATATCGCAGCCCAGTACAAGGTCGATGCCGAGAAACTGGCTCCGTTCATCAGGAAATATCTGAAGAGCGCCGTCGAATCCGGTGCGCTGATCCAGACCAAGGGCAAGGGCGCCTCCGGTTCATTCAAACTCGAATCGAAGTCGGCCGCGTCCAAGAAACCCGCCGGCGCCGCAGGCAAGGCCGCCAGTAAGGCACCCGCCGCGGCTTCGAAGGCCAAGAAGGCGACAGCCTCCGCTGCCGGCGCCAAGACAAAGAAGGCGGCAGCCGCAGCAGCCGCTTCTTCGGCTTCACCTTCGAAATCCAAATCGTCGGCCGCATCCGCCGCTAAGGACAAGAAGGCAGCCGCCGCTAAGAAGAAGCCGGCACCAAAGAAGGCCGCCGCCCCCGCTAAGGCTAAGGCGCCCAAAGCCAAGAAGACCGCCAAGCCGCCAACAAAGAAACCTAAAGCTCCTAAACCGAAAAAGGCCGCGTCTACACCCAAGTCTAAACCGGCAGCCAAGAAAGCTTCCGCCGCTAAGAAGTAAGCAACGGTCGCGTTCGTGTTACACCGGCGACGGCGACGACGACAACGACGACGACGACGATGACAGCGGCGCAGTCGGCCCGGCCGACCATCGTCAACAATAACATGTGTACAGCTACTACATAAGTTTGTACGTGTATGTGTGTGTGTCTGTGCGTGCGCGCGTCTTACCTATGGTGTCTGTGTCTCTCTCTCTCTCTGCGTGTGTGTTTGTGAATGTGTAAACACCGAAATAACGTGTACTTACATATCACAACATACATACAATACGAGTATGACATATATACTGTAGAAAGAGGTGCGTGCGTGCGTTCGCGCTCGCGTCGTACGTGTCTCTCGTTGTCCTCGGGAAGATGAGGGGTGCTGAACACCGCTCGACGTGTCTCGACAACCACCACTGAAGATGTTCGTCAGAAGCAGCAATAAGCGACTGAAATCGAAATCAAGGCGGCGGCAACGAGATGCTTAGCGCGCGTGCCATGCGCTCTCAATCGCAGCGCTCTCCGAGCGCACACCAAAAAGCCCTTTTCAGGGCTAACAGTACTATCATGAATATGAACAATATTCGTTTCTATTATACAGAGAGTCGAAAAACGCTACAAAATAAATGCTATAGAATATTATACCTAAGTAAACAATAACAAGATGGTCAAGTGGAAACCTACTTATAGGTAACGCTAGTATGTACCTATGGCCAGTTCTATTGCAGGCTATTTATTATAGGAGGGGGTTTATTTACAAACATGATCATAATTATCTACCGTTGCTTAATGAGCAACATAAACAACACTATATATTTTGAATGGGTAAGTACCCTACCTAATTATAAACTTATACTTAGGTAGGAAAAAATAAATAAATAGAAAAATGCATCAGATCATGCAGAAAGGTCCCTTCTAAACCTACCTATCTATCTATCTATCTATCTATATATTTTAATTAATAAGCTCGTGAATTTTATTTATATATACCTTAGTATATTCACTCGTACCTATAAGAAAATAAGAATCAGTTAAAACTCTCTAAAATTTTAGAAATTTGAAACGACATCTCTGCCTACCCGGTATCCAATGTGCAGTGTGTACGGAGCGAGAGCGCCGGTGCGCGCTTGCGCGTTTAGTGAAATGGTTTCGATAGACGGTACACCCCTCCCACTGACTGAGCTACGCGGCGCGCGTATAAATACGGCCGGACCGCGCGGTTTAAAAATCGTTTGCGAGCCCACCGAAGGTCACCACCCGATCTTCAAGATCAAGTCCGTTTGCTCCCTGTCTGGCATCTCCATCGAGAAGCCATACAAACCCGCCATCGTAGGGCAATGTCACCGTTGCCAGCTATATGGCCACGCCCAGTCAAATTGTTTCGCCAAACCCAGGTGCGTCAAGTGCCTGGGCGAGCACGGAACAGGTGACTGTCCCCGTCCCAAAGATCGCACCCAGTGCACAGAGCCTCCCAGCTGTGTGCTGTGTGGACAGGCAGGGCACCCGGCTAACTACCGGGGTTGTCCTAAAGCCCCCCGCATTTCTCCCAAGATGGCAAAGCGGTTCGCCGCCCGCCAGAAAAGGGAAGCACCCTCCGCCCAGCTCCCCGCGCGCCTCGCTCCCCAGCGGGATTCCGCGTGGAACAAGCTGGACCACCAGAGAGCCTTCCCGGCCCTGGTGCCAGCCAATCCTCCTCCCCCAGCTCTGATGGCCAAGCCCATCCCAGCGCCTACCCCCGCCCCCGCGGCTCCTGCAGCCCCAGCAGCCCCAGCAGCCCCAGCAGCCCCAGCAGCCCCCAAAAAGGCCCCCAAAAAGACCCCCCAGCCAGCTGGTGTGATCCCTCCGAGGACAAAGTCCATCGGGCAAATCATCACCGAGCACTACGTCATTTTCATGACGCAGGACGCTAGGGACCTCGCCGATAAGCTTCACGCCGCCGAAGCAACCGGCGTACTGACCCAGGCAAAGCGCCTGGAATTCTTCGAACAGCACGAGTCCGTGCTGCTCGAACTTGACAAGATGCCTGCTGTCGCCCCATAATGGATAGACAAAAGAAAGTAGTCTGCACCTTTAAACCCCGTTCCCTAAAGTTAGGTTTCTTCAATGCAAACAGCATTACTTCCCAGCGTGATGAGATCGCCGCATTCCTCCGCGACCATCAGCTAGACATCTTCCTCGTACAGGAAACCCTCCTCAAGCCCCACTGTAAAGACCCTAGAATTGCGAACTATCGCATAGTTCGCAACGATAGGACCCGCTGTCACGGTGGTGGCACTCTCATTTATTATAAAAAAGAGCTGTACTGCACTCCCATAACTCCCCCCCCGCCCTCATCTCATCTCGAATACTCGGCTTGTCGGCTGGGCATGACCGGTCATCAATCGATCACCGTCATCTCCGCCTACTGTCCCCCCTCGTCAGACAAGACCGACGAACTCTCCGCCTTCTCCAGTGACCTCACTGCCCTCTTCAGCTTGAGCGACTCCGTCATCCTGGCGGGCGACCTCAATGCTAAACACCCCGCTTGGAATAGCACCCTGACCAACCCCCGTGGGAAGGTCCTATTCAACTTAGGTGCTTCCCTCAACTTTGACGTCATCGGTCCGATGAGTCATACCCACTTTCCCCACAATCCCAACCATAGCCCCGATGTGCTCGATGTGGCGCTTCTAAAGAATGTAAACCTCCGTATGCAATCTATAGAAGCGATACATGAGCTCAACTCTGACCACCGTCCAGTGGTCATGCACCTTGGCTCCCGCTCGGGTAACCTTGACCCCGGCCAGCCCCCCCCGTCCCAAATGATTACGGTCACTGACTGGAAGAAAGTAAGCGAACGGCTGAAATCGACCGAGTCACCCCATTTGGATTCGATCCCTGACCACATAGTCTCAGCCACTGAAACGGCGGGGGCGATCGACTCGCTCACAGAGCACGTACAATCTGTCCTGAACGATTGTTCAAGGGAGATCCCGGCGACAGAGGACTGTCGCTGGAAAATCCCGGACGATGTACGGGCTCTGATGACCGAGAAGAACGCTGCTATCCGCGCGTACAGCTCTTTTCCCTGCGTCGCTAACAAGGCTCACATGCGTAAATTACAGCGTGCTGTAAAGAAGCGCATGATTGAGCTGCGTTCTGCCCGCTGGGAAAAGACGCTCAGTGAACTCGAGCCCACCCACCTCGCCTTCTGGCAACTTCAGAGGAAGCTTCGCTCCTCCGAAGAGTCCACCATGCCCCCGCTCACCCGCCCCGATGGAAGCGTCGCTTTTGACAATTCCGAAAAGGCGGAATGCCTAGCCGACAGTCTCGAAGCCCAATGCTCGCCTAGCACTCTCCTAGTAGACCAAGCTCACATTGATATTGTGGATGCTGAAGTCGAACGAAGAGCCTCCCTTCCTCCGGTCGAAGACCCCGACAATCCACTGGCCCCCGTCACCCCCGACGAGGTAGTGGAGATAGTCAAAAAGCTTCAGCCCAGAAAAGCCCCTGGAGCCGACGGCATCACGAACAGAGTATTCAAACTCTTCCCCCCCCAACTCATTGTGCTAATGACCGCCATCTTCAATGGCGCATTGAGCAACAACATGTTCCCCCAAGCTTGGAAGCAGGCCACCGTCATAGGTATCCCCAAACCAGGCAAGCCCAAGTCTGACCCCACCAGCTACCGCCCCATCAGTCTCCTAAACGTTCTCGGCAAAATCTACGAGAGGCTTATTTATAAGCGGCTCAAAGACTACGCCGAAACAAAGGGTCTCATCCCCAACGAGCAATTCGGGTTCCGTACCGAACACTCGTGCATCCACCAAGTCCACCGCATCGTAGAGCACATAAGCGTTGGTTTCCAACGTAACGCGATGACGGGCGTCTTGTATTTCGACATAGCAAAGGCTTTCGACAAGGTCTGGCACAATGGCTTATTATATAAGCTCTACCAACTCGGCGTGCCTGACCGTCTCGTGCTCATCTTGCGAGACTTTCTGTCGAACCGTACCTTCCGCTATCGCATCGAAGGAGCGTTGTCCTCCCCTCATCCGATTAGGGCAGGAGTCCCTCAGGGCTCCGTAGTTTCCCCTCTTGCCTTCACGCTGTTCACCAGCGACATTCCCCAAGACAAAAAGGCCCAGTTGGCTCTATTCGCTGACGACACGGCCATTTATTGCTCCGGTCGTGACCCCAGGGCTATCGCTCGAAACCTTCAAAACTCCGCAAACCATTTGGGTGAATGGTTCCGGAAATGGAGGATCGAGGTTAACCCTGATAAGAGTCAGGCGGTTCTCTATCGGAGGCCGCTTAAAACCGTTCTCCCCCCCCCTCCGATCACCATGTACGGCAAGCCGATCCCCTGGGCAAAGCAAGCCAAGTACCTCGGAGTGATCTTAGATCAGAACCTTTCCTTCGCCGAGCACATAAAGCAGGCTCGCTCGCGAGCTGCTTTCGCTCACGGTAGGCTTCACTGTATGATGACTGCCCGCAGCAAATTGTCACGCAAGTGCAAATTGCGCCTCTACACCGCAGTCATCCGCCCGATCTTGACGTACGCCGGTGCGATCTTCGCACATGCCAAGGCCCGTCACATCCACCGGATGCAGACCCTCCAAAATCGTATCCTCCGTAGGATCCTAGGAGCCCATTATTACGTCCGAAATGAGAACATCCATTTGGATCTCAGAGTCCCCACCATACAGCAGTTCATGAAGCGCCTGTGCAAGCGCTTCTTTGACTCTGCTGTGAAACATCGAAACCCCCTCATCGTACGGGCAGCCCGTTACGAACCCTCCCGCATCTCAAAGATTCGCCGACCAAGGCACACTCTCGTGACCCCAGACGACCCCATCACCCTGCTCCAAGAGAGCCGTAGGGAAACCAGTACAGTTCGTAAACACTACAAACCGACATCCTTCAGGCCTCGCCGCCGAGGTCCGCCGCGAAACTCACGTAATCGTCCTCCCCGACTTTTGCTCGAGCCAGCCCGCGCCGCTGAGCTGTAGCTTTAAAAATTCCCTTAATAATAATAAATATTATTGTTTTTGCTCGATCCAGCCCGTCCCTTTGCTGCCCTCCCCCAGTGACGCCCTAAGCCGAGGCTCGTACCCCACAGGGGGTGCCCTTAGCGTTGTCACTTAAATTTATAAGTAGTTTTTAAGTAAGCCCTGGCTGGAGGCTTTGAATTTATTCAGGGCCGCCACAGGCAAGTTCGGTTGAGCAGACGACAACCTCAGAGGTTGACCTGCGAGAGGCCACTCAAAAAAAAAAAAAAAAAAAAAAAAACGGTTTAAAAATTATTGTAAGAGATTGTCTCGACGCGCGCACACTGCGTGTTTCGTTGTTTTCGAGTGATATATTTTACAAAAAAACCTCTCTACCATGTCTGGTCGCGGTAAAGGTGGCAAGGTTAAGGGAAAGGCAAAGTCCCGTTCAAACCGTGCTGGACTCCAGTTTCCCGTTGGACGTATCCACAGGCTGCTGCGTAACGGAAACTACGCTGAACGTGTCGGTGCCGGTGCGCCCGTCTACTTGGCCGCCGTGATGGAGTATCTGGCTGCTGAGGTTCTCGAGTTGGCCGGTAACGCCGCGAGAGACAACAAGAAGACCAGGATCATCCCGCGTCATCTTCAATTGGCCATCCGTAACGACGAGGAGTTGAACAAGCTGCTCTCCGGCGTTACGATCGCCCAAGGCGGTGTACTGCCGAACATCCAGGCCGTGCTACTGCCCAAGAAGACCGAGAAGAAGGCTTAAACGTTGCGCAATCGTCGCCGCCGCCACAGCTGGTGCGAGTGGTGAACCGCAAGCGTACTTCGATATAATATTTATGAACGTACCTATATCTATTATGTCGGTTGCGCGATGCTCTTCGCTCGTACTCAAAACAAAAGGCCCTTTTCAGGGCCACAATATGATTCGTCAAATATTTAACAGGGACAGTTTCTTTAACGGTGTTGTCGTAAAACGAAAACGTATAGCTAGCTAATTACACCCAAACGACAGCTATGAGTGTATGATGTACTAATAAGAGTATGCGTTAGTACTTGTTTACCTACCTCTGCGCACTTATTACTGGCGTGACAAATATGTTTCATTCAATATTATTGATGAAAGACTGCGAGTAGGTACCTCTTCTCTCCCTCCCCCCCCCCCCCCAAACATCACAAGTAATATTAAGAAACAAAAGAAAACGCAAACAATGATGATAAGGGTAAATAGAAAGTAATGCACGTTACCTGGAATTCGTTTTGTTTTGTTTTTTTTTCTTTTATTTTTTGTCTTTTGTTTCTTTCTTTCACTTGAGCATAATTAAAATTAATCATTGTAGTGTATAAGCACCTGGGTAGTTAGTTATTACATACCATACTTCGAGCTAATAAAGGTATCGACACCATGCAGCCTATGATCCGCAAAAGGATATAATCCGTTGGTACTATGATAATATTATTATTAGATTAATGTCATTGAATTGCAACACAGAAAATAAATAGACCTAAGACCTACCTACCTACCTACCTACCTACCTACCTACCTACCTACCTACCTACCTACCTACCTACCTACCTACCTTTATCTGTTTTTTATTTATTTATTTTTTTTTTACGCACCCTGATTATTCAGTTAAAATACAGTTTTAATTTAAATATTTTCAATAATGACGAACGCAAGTGTCTCCCCGCCCTCTTTACCTCCCTCCCGAATAACCCCTCTCCCCGCAGCCCGCTATGGAGAGCTCTGATTGGCCGGTCGCTACATCGAGCCTGCCACGACCGCGCTACTCGACCGTCGGTATAAATACAACTTGTTCTTGTGCGGAGCGATTTATACTGTTACTGAACTCTGTTCCGTGAACACGTATATTTTAAAAATCTCATAATGCCGCCCAAGACAAGTGGTAAAGCCGCCAAGAAGTCTGGCAAAGCCCAGAAGAACATCTCCAAGACCGACAAGAAGAAGAAGAAGCATAAGAGGAAGGAAAGTTATGCCATCTACATCTACAAGGTCCTGAAGCAGGTGCACCCCGACACCGGTATCTCGAGCAAGGCCATGTCCATCATGAACTCTTTCGTGAACGACATCTTCGAGCGCATCGCCGCCGAAGCTTCCCGTCTCGCCCACTACAACAAGAGATCGACCATCACATCTCGGGAGGTGCAGACGTCCGTGAGGCTCCTTCTGCCCGGAGAGCTCGCCAAGCACGCCGTCAGTGAAGGCACCAAGGCCGTCACCAAATACACCAGCTCCAAGTGAGCGGTCGGTAGCTAACAAGAGCCAGCCGACGCTCGCTTCTCGACGCCGCCTCGTGTGTGTGTGAAAAGTGTTAACTCCAGTGCGTTTGTTCGTGTGTCTTGTTGATAGTGGTGCGTGCGTTGATTGTGTCGTTCGTCATCGTTATGTATATACCTACATGATATCTTAGTATATTGTGTATGTGTGTACGTACGAGATGTCGCACATGATCCACGTACCGCGGACACAAACCACGACAAGCGTCTGGACGCGCACCCACACCGCAAGATGCAGGCAGGAGAAATAACAAAAGGCCCTTTTCAGGGCCACAAATATGTTCATGTGATAATAATTCACTTTTCTTTAACTTGATAACAGTCGAAACGTTACCCATCTACTACTACATACTAAAATGAATGACCTATTGTGTTAATCACAGTGGTGGTATGAATGATAATAATTAAAATCCAATTAGAGAACTTGGTACTTACCTTTCCTACCTACCATAACTACCTACATGTCTGTCTATCGAATAAACTACGCTCTTACTTACTACACGATTAATAACACCAACATGCAAACTTTATTCCCGCGTACCTATATTAATAATAATTATCGTTTACTAGGATACAACTAGTGAATAAAAATGACTAGTAAGTACCTACTGTAGGTAAGACAAGAAAGTTTGTATGTGTGTTTACCTATTATATATATTATGTAGAAACGTTCCGTATATTCCGATAGTAGATACGTTGTCTAGAGTTATATAGATATTTATTACCTACCTCCTACACAAACAACCCCCGGTGTATAGATAAGAATGAATATTAATCAAGTAGGTATTCAAATATATATAAAAAAAAATAAAAAAAAAAAAATAAAAAAAACACTTTTTAAAACGTCAATATTATTTTCACCGTCTTTCTACATCGTAAGATTTTTCTTTTCCTTTGGCAAGTTTAGTTCGGCCATTATGTTATAGGGGGCGCGCGTGCGCCTCATACCCACTAACGCAGAGTACGGTGCCACAGTATAAATAGGACCGAGCTCGCCTGCTGGTTTTTATTCACTCTTGTACGTTCGTTGCGTGAAGGCGCGCGCGTCCGATTTGTGTATTATATTCTATTCGTTATTCTCTCGTTTCGTGTTTACAATGGCGCGTACTAAGCAGACCGCTCGTAAATCCACCGGTGGTAAGGCACCTAGGAAACAGCTCGCCACCAAGGCTGCGCGTAAGAGCGCACCGGCCACCGGTGGCGTCAAGAAGCCCCATCGTTACAGGCCCGGAACTGTGGCCCTCCGTGAGATTCGTCGCTACCAGAAGAGTACCGAGCTGCTGATCCGCAAGCTTCCGTTCCAGCGTCTCGTCCGTGAGATCGCTCAGGACTTCAAGACCGATCTCCGTTTCCAGAGTTCCGCCGTCATGGCGCTCCAGGAGGCTAGCGAAGCTTATCTCGTCGGTCTCTTCGAAGATACCAACCTTTGCGCGATCCACGCTAAGCGTGTCACCATCATGCCCAAGGACATCCAGTTGGCGCGCAGGATCAGAGGCGAACGCGCTTAAACTGCTGCTGCAACAGCATACGTCACAATCGCAACACACGTCGTCCTTCACGTAGACTTTATGCTCGTGTCGGTGGCTGTGTGCCGTTGGTGACTGTGCGTTCACATAAAAGGCCCTTTTCAGGGCCACATATGTATCTGATTATTAAATGTTTCTATCAGAATGTCGCAAAACGAATAACCTATATATACATACATAATATACGAATCACATAAACTACCTACCTACAAATGAAATCATATCACAATTCATAATAATTATTACTTAAGTACACTATTATCTATCTACGTACGTACGTACGTACTGTACTAACGAACATTCGCAAGGTGCCTACTTACCTTGTCGGTCAGTTTCATACGTGCCTACCCTATACCATTAATCCTAAGCCTAAGAGAATATAATAATAATTATTTTCTACTGCATGAAGCACTCGTACGAGTAATATATATTCAGGTTAGCTTAGGCTGTTTAATACCTACCTACTACTACTATTTGAGTACTTAGTTAGTCAGTTTTCTTTTCTTTTTTGTGAAACTTTTGAGTGCTAGTCACGATGTATTCTTAATTTACCTATAGAGATTAATCTATCTAAATATCTACCTAGGACGTACATACTTACGTACTTACTTATTAATGTTATTATTTTAATTTAACTTAAAGAAACTAAGTAGAAGACATCGTCGCCAAAAACAAACGACCGACCAACCAACGACGAGCATCGGCTCACCTCGTCCCGCGCACCCCTCTCCTCCGTCTTCCCGCCCGCTGAGCTCCGCGTATGGTATATATATAAGCGAGACCGCCGCGAAAAAATATCATCTTTCATTCTCCGCTCGACGCTCGCCCCGATCGGACGTGCCGCCCTGTGCTCCGCGCCCGCTCTGTGCTCCGTGTCTCGCCCCACCACTCGCCTACGTCGCGCCCCGCCGTGACGTCATCAGTGGTCGCCCGGCCACGCCCACTATCCGAAGCCGCCTTTTTCAAGGCAGCGAACGATAGAATATTTCCATACGGAAATTGTCGAAAAACGTTGTGCCCCTTCAGGGAAAAGCCACAGTTTCGTGGTCCTTGACGGGAAACCTAACGGTGTCAACAAAGTCAAGGGGGTGTTGCCCCGATACACCCGCCGAACCCCTTCAGGGCTAGGCAGTCAATTGGAGTCGGGAGCTAGGTCTTGGCCTTGGGGGTGGCCCCTAGTCAGACCTAATACTCCGAGTTCTCTTACAGCTACACACCTGGTGTCGGTTGGGGTGTCTATCCCTTCGCACCAGACCCAGTCAGGGCCCGATCGCACAATAAGACTGGCGATCGGTTTACAAGCTTAGGGCTCACCCTTAGGTACTCACCTCCCAGCGTGCACAACCCTTGCTGGGAGGGTCACTCACCCCTGGGCCCGTCCACCCAGGGACTTAGGTGCTAGGGACGTAGGAGAGAGTCCTAGGACTCATGTTCCCCTATTAGTAATTCCTCCCTATATTTTTCGGTCATCATGTCGGAAACGACTATGACCCCGATGACCCCGCTCCTTCAGAAGGAGGTGATGACTATCGTCGCCTTCTTCAAGGATGTCCTCCTGGAGGACCCCTCCTTCCTAGAGAAGTGGGGTAATAACTACAAAGAATACGCTGGCCCCCGTCCGACGTCACTAGATGACGTCCACACCCCCCCGTCCACGGGTAACCTTCCACCCCGGAAGTTGACCCACATTGAGGCGACCCCATCGTCGGACTCCTCCGACGATGAGGATTCTACCCTCCCGCCAAACCGCCCTGCTTCTTCCCAGTCAAAGGGAAAGGTCGCCCCGATGACCCCAGCGTCCACAGTCGAGGCGATGGACACCACAGTCCCGGTCGAGAGCTCGTCGGAATCCTCCGACGACGCTCGTTCCTCCTCCAGCTCCGACGACGAGTTCCAGCTCGTCGTAGGCGGCAAAAGAGGAAAGCGAAAGGCTAGGGCCTCCAAGGCCGCTAGCAAGCCGAAAAAGGCCACCACCGTGGCCCCCGCCCCCGTCATCACCAACGCCGCCCCAGCTGCCACCAAGCCCGCCCCAGCCGCCCCCGCTTCGCAGGCTAGCTGCTCCACCTCCGCTCCCTCCAGGAAGCAACGCCCCCCGCCTCCCCTGTACATACAGGACAAGTCCAAGTGGACTGAGGTATCCAAAATGTGTAATGATCGTAGGATCAATTACACAAATGCCAAGGCTTGCCAGCAAGGCATTAAGGTAACAGTCCCCTCCGCCCAGGATTACCGCGACCTTACCCGATCCTTAAAGGAAAGAAACGTATGTTTTCATACGTACTCTCTTCCCGAGGATACGCCGACCCGTGTGGTCATAAGGCGCATCCCCAAGGAGATTTCTACGGACGACGTCAAGTCGGACCTCATTGCTCAGAAGATCCCCGTGACAGCCGTCCACCGCCTGCACAAGTCCCGTGGCCGCGAACAGTACGATATGGTACTGGTCGTTTGCGAGCCCACCGAAGGTCACCACCCGATCTTTAAGATCAAGTCCGTTTGCTCCCTGCATCTCCATCGAGAAGCCATACAAACCCGCCATCGTAGGGCAATGTCACCGTTGCCAGCTATATGGCCACGCCCAGTCAAATTGTTTCGCCAAACCCAGGTGCGTCAAGTGCCTGGGCGAGCACGGAACAGGTGACTGTCCCCGTCCCAAAGATCGCACCCAGTGCACAGAGCCTCCCAGCTGTGTGCTGTGTGGACAGGCAGGGCACCCGGCTAACTACCGGGGTTGTCCCAAAGCCCCCCGCATTTCTCCCAAGATGGCAAAGCGGTTCGCCGCCCGCCAGAAAAGGGAAGCACCCTCCGCCCAGCTCCCCGCGCGCCTCGCTCCCCAGCGGGATTCCGCATGGAACAAGCTGGACCACCAGAGAGCCTTCCCGGCCCTGGTGCCAGCCAATCCTCCTCCCCCAGCTCTGATGGCCAAGCCCATCCCAGCGCCTACCCCCGCCCCCGCGGCTCCTGCAGCCCCAGCAGCCCCAGCAGCCCCAGCAGCCCCCAAAAAGGCCCCCAAAAAGACCCCCCAGCCAGCTGGTGTGATCCCCCCGAGGACAAAGTCCATCGGGCAAATCATCACCGAGCACTACGTCATTTTCATGACGCAGGACGCTAGGGACCTCGCGGATAAGCTTCACGCCGCTGAAGCAACCGGCGTACTGACCCAGGCAAAGCGCCTGGAATTCTTCGAACAGCACGAGTCCGTGCTGCTCGCACTTGACAAGATGCCTGCTGTCGACCCATAATGGATAGACAAAAGAAAGTAGTCTGCACCTTTAAACCCCGTTCCCTAAAGTTAGGTTTCTTCAATGCAAACAGCATTACTTCCCAGCGTGATGAGATCGCCGCATTCCTCCGCGACCATCAGCTAGACATCTTCCTCGTACAGGAAACCCTCCTCAAGCCCCACTGTAAAGACCCTAGAATTGCGAACTATCGCATAGTCCGCAACGATAGGACCCGCTGTCACGGTGGTGGCACTCTCATATATTATAAAAAAGAGCTGTACTGCACTCCCATAACTCCCCCCCCGCCCTCATCTCATCTCGAATACTCGGCTTGTCGGCTGGGCATGACCGGTCATCAATCGATCACCGTCATCTCCGCCTACTGTCCCCCCTCGTCAGACAAGACCGACGAACTCTCCGCCTTCTCCAGTGACCTCACTGCCCTCTTCAGCTTGAGCGACTCCGTCATCCTGGCGGGCGACCTCAATGCTAAACACCCCGCTTGGAATAGCACCCTGACCAACCCCCGTGGGAAGGTCCTATTCAACTTAGGTGCTTCCCTCAACTTTGACGTCATCGGTCCGATGAGTCATACCCACTTTCCCCACAATCCCAACCATAGCCCCGATGTGCTCGATGTGGCGCTTCTAAAGAATGTAAACCTCCGTATGCAATCTATAGAAGCGATACATGAGCTCAACTCTGACCACCGTCCAGTGGTCATGCACCTTGGCTCCCGCTCGGGTAACCTTGACCCCGGCCAGCCCCCCCCGTCCCAAATGATTACGGTCACTGACTGGAAGAAAGTAAGCGAACGGCTGAAATCGACCGAGTCACCCCATTTGGATTCGATCCCTGACCACATAGTCTCAGCCACTGAAACGGCGGGGGCGATCGACTCGCTCACAGAGCACGTACAATCTGTCCTGAACGATTGTTCAAGGGAGATCCCGGCGACAGAGGACTGTCGCTGGAAAATCCCGGACGATGTACGGGCTCTGATGACCGAGAAGAACGCTGCTATCCGCGCGTACAGCTCTTTTCCCTGCGTCGCTAACAAGGCTCACATGCGTAAATTACAGCGTGCTGTAAAGAAGCGCATGATCGAGCTGCGTTCTGCCCGCTGGGAAAAGACGCTCAGTGAACTCGAGCCCACCCACCTCGCCTTCTGGCAACTTCAGAGGAAGCTTCGCTCCTCCGAAGAGTCCACCATGCCCCCGCTCACCCGCCCCGATGGAAGCGTCGCTTTTGACAATTCCGAAAAGGCGGAATGCCTAGCCGACAGTCTCGAAGCCCAATGCTCGCCTAGCACTCTCCTAGTAGACCAAGCTCACATCGATATTGTGGATGCTGAAGTCGAACGAAGAGCCTCCCTTCCTCCGGTCGAAGACCCCGACAATCCACTGGCCCCCGTCACCCCCGACGAGGTAGTGGAGATAGTCAAAAAGCTTCAGCCCAGAAAAGCCCCTGGAGCCGACGGCATCACGAACAGAGTATTCAAACTCTTCCCCCCCCAACTCATTGTGCTAATGACCGCCATCTTCAATGGCGCATTGAGCAACAACATGTTCCCCCAAGCTTGGAAGCAGGCCACCGTCATAGGTATCCCCAAACCAGGCAAGCCCAAGTCTGACCCCACCAGCTACCGCCCCATCAGTCTCCTAAACGTTCTCGGCAAAATCTACGAGAGGCTTATTTATAAGCGGCTCAAAGACTACGCCGAAACAAAGGGTCTCATCCCCAACGAGCAATTCGGGTTCCGTACCGAACACTCGTGCATCCACCAAGTCCACCGCATCGTAGAGCACATAAGCGTTGGTTTCCAACGTAACGCGATGACGGGCGTCTTGTATTTCGACATAGCGAAGGCTTTCGACAAGGTCTGGCACAATGGCTTATTATATAAGCTTTACCAACTCGGCGTGCCTGACCGTCTCGTGCTCATCTTGCGAGACTTTCTGTCGAACCGTACCTTCCGCTATCGCATCGAAGGAGCGTTGTCCTCCCCTCATCCGATTAGGGCAGGAGTCCCTCAGGGCTCCGTAGTTTCCCCTCTTGCCTTCACGCTGTTCACCAGCGACATTCCCCAAGACAAAAAGGCCCAGTTGGCTCTATTCGCTGACGACACGGCCATTTATTGCTCCGGTCGTGACCCCAGGGCTATCGCTCGAAACCTTCAAAACTCCGCAAACCATTTGGGTGAATGGTTCCGGAAATGGAGGATCGAGGTTAACCCTGATAAGAGTCAGGCGGTTCTCTATCGGAGACCGCTTAAAACCGTTCTCCCCCCCCCTCCGATCACCATGTACGGCAAGCCGATCCCCTGGGCAAAGCAAGCCAAGTACCTCGGAGTGATCTTAGATCAGAACCTTTCCTTCGCCGAGCACATAAAGCAGGCTCGCTCGCGAGCTGCTTTCGCTCACGGTAGACTTCACTGTATGATGACTGCCCGCAGCAAATTGTCACGCAAGTGCAAATTGCGCCTCTACACCGCAGTCATCCGCCCGATCTTGACGTACGCCGGTGCGATCTTCGCACATGCCAAGGCCCGTCACATCCACCGGATGCAGACCCTCCAAAATCGTATCCTCCGTAGGATCCTAGGAGCCCATTATTACGTCCGAAATGAGAACATCCATTTGGATCTCAGAGTCCCCACCATACAGCAGTTCATGAAGCGCCTGTGCAAGCGCTTCTTTGACTCTGCTGTGAAACATCGAAACCCCCTCATCGTACGGGCAGCCCGTTACGAACCCTCCCGTATCTCCAAGATTCGCCGACCAAGGCACACTCTAGTCACCCCAGACGACCCCATCACCCTGCTCCAAGAGAGCCGTAGGGAAACCAGTACAGTTCGTAAACACTACAAACCGACATCCTTCAGGCCTCGCCGCCGAGGTCCGCCGCGAAACTCACGTAATCGTCGTCCTCCCCGACTTTTGCTCGAGCCAGCCCGCGCCGCTGAGCTGTAGCTTTAAATTCCCTTAATAATAATAAATATTATTGTTTTTGCTCGATCCAGCCCGTCCCTTTGCTGCCCTCCCCCAGTGACGCCCTAAGCCGAGGCTCGTACCCCACAGGGGGTGCCCTTAGCGTTGTCACTTAAATTTATAAGTAGTTTTTAAGTAAGCCCTGGCTGGAGGCTTTGAATTTATTCAGGGCCGCCACAGGCAAGTTCGGTTGAGCAGACGACAACCTCAGAGGTTGACCTGCGAGAGGCCACTCAAAAAAAAAAAAAAAAAAAAACGCGAAAAAATATACCAGTCGTTCGCGTGGTTCGTGTGCGCACACCCGTGCCGAGTGTATTATATTGTCGTGTTTGATTTTCTGCTGAGAAGATGACCGGTCGCGGTAAGGGAGGAAAGGGTCTGGGAAAAGGAGGAGCCAAGCGTCACAGGAAGGTACTTCGTGATAACATCCAGGGTATCACGAAGCCCGCCATCCGTCGTCTGGCTCGCAGAGGTGGCGTGAAACGTATCTCCGGTCTGATCTACGAGGAGACTCGCGGTGTGCTTAAAGTGTTCCTTGAGAACGTCATCCGTGATGCCGTAACCTACACCGAGCACGCCAAGAGGAAGACCGTCACCGCCATGGACGTCGTCTACGCTCTGAAGCGCCAGGGTCGCACCCTGTACGGTTTCGGCGGTTAAACGCTGTCGCCATATCGCAGCTCTACATACTCTGTGTGACGGACATAATCATACCGTCCGATCATACGTGTATGTAGGTAGATGCGCACATCAAAAAAGGCCCTTTTCAGGGCCGCATATGATTCGATATTATTAAATATGTTTCTTAAACGGAATTGTCTAAAAACGTACAACAACTACCTATGAATTTAATTCTATAAAACACATCTATCGTAGGTACTTTATACTTGATTCAAGAGTCTTTTAGATTAGTAGAAGAGTACTGAACATGAACTAGCTAATGACATACACATAGGTACTTACCTATTTATTTATACGATTGCTTGCTTACTGATTATACACATTTTTAAACTAAACTAACGTAGCTAGCTAGGTAGGTAGGTAGGTAGGTAGGTACGTAGGTACGTAGTTGTCTTTCGCCTTCACTCTCGTCCTCGCACGACGTGTCCTTCAAAAGGGTGGTACCTGAAAGAAATTATTGTTATTGATGATAAATAGGTATAACCATTACACTATAACACGTTAGAACGTCTGTCTGTCTGTCTATCTATATAATTATCTACAACTACCTATAGGGATCTGATCGGCTAGGCGGTGCGAGTGCCGTTTGTTAAAGTCGTGTTAAAAATAATGTAGGTACATGTTATTTTGATTGTAAGGTATTATTACCCGTAGGTTATATATACCTACATTTATTTAGTCCATATTCTATTATTGGCACGACACAAGTATGAGGATTCTATCCATCCGCGGTCTGAGGAGAATGCGATAAACTGTACGTACTGACGGCGCGGCGACAGACCTACCGAACGAACGATGGCCCGCCCGCCCGTTCGAACGCGTACGTCTTTTGTCGTTTTACACCTAGTTCGATACGCTTTCTGATGCTTTAATCGCTTTACGTACACTGTTAACACTACTAAGGGCCATCTCGTCTTTTAATATTAATATATTAATAGGTTGCACGTCCTGGACGGAGTCGTCCGTCCTTAACTGTTCGGCGGTCGCGGTGTTTTACGACGCTTCACTTTTACCTCGATATAATTTTCGCGAGTAGGTGTTATATCGACGAAATCCTGTCACCGCACAAGCTCGATATCCTCCCTGTTGACGCGTCGACCTTTATCATCGCTCACTATCACTTTTATAGAGAAAATAACGTTTTGAACTCGACCCGACCTTAGCTTCGTTACCAGTCGTCAAAATAAAACACCGCCACGCGTCCAACCGACGTCTCACGCTTCCCGAACTCGTACACCGCCATCGTCAACTTCATGACCTATCCGAAATCGTAGACGACACCTTCGCTTCCGTACGATAAACATTCTTTTTCTATATTTTATTAGATACGTGTTAGTGAAAACTTTCAAGCGTTCATACGAGAAAACGTCCCGCGACATCACGGCTCTCGTTACGGTAAAGTTTCGTCGTACGAAGCCGTTCGTGCACGAAACTCTCGAAACCTATAAGTGGCGACATCTAAGTCTCTCTCTTATACACTTTGCGTTTGCTATACCAGCTGTTCGTTGTTGTTGTGTACGTACGTACGTGTGAATTATTTCAATCAATCGCGATAAGATGGCAGACACCGCAGTTGCTACCGAAGCTCCGGCACCCGCTACCCCAGCGAAGAAGCAGGCGAGGCAAGCCGGCGGCGCCGGTGCCGCCGCTAAGAAGCCCAAGGCGAAGCCGACTCATCCCAAAACATCCGAGATGGTCAACAACGCTATCAAAGAGATGAAGGAGCGCAGCGGATCTTCCCTGCAGGCGATCAAGAAGTATATCGCAGCCCAGTACAAGGTCGATGCCGAGAAACTGGCTCCGTTCATCAGGAAATATCTGAAGAGCGCCGTCGAATCCGGTGCGCTGATCCAGACCAAGGGCAAGGGCGCCTCCGGTTCATTCAAACTCGAATCGAAGTCGGCCGCGTCCAAGAAACCCGCCGGCGCCGCAGGCAAGGCCGCCAGTAAGGCACCCGCCGCGGCTTCGAAGGCCAAGAAGGCGACAGCCTCCGCTGCCGGCGCCAAGACAAAGAAGGCGGCAGCCGCAGCAGCCGCTTCTTCGGCTTCACCTTCGAAATCCAAATCGTCGGCCGCATCCGCCGCTAAGGACAAGAAGGCAGCCGCCGCTAAGAAGAAGCCGGCACCAAAGAAGGCCGCCGCCCCCGCTAAGGCTAAGGCGCCCAAAGCCAAGAAGACCGCCAAGCCGCCAACAAAGAAACCTAAAGCTCCTAAACCGAAAAAGGCCGCGTCTACACCCAAGTCTAAACCGGCAGCCAAGAAAGCTTCCGCCGCTAAGAAGTAAGCAACGGTCGCGTTCGTGTTACACCGGCGACGGCGACGACGACAACGACGACGACGACGATGACAGCGGCGCAGTCGGCCCGGCCGACCATCGTCAACAATAACATGTGTACAGCTACTACATAAGTTTGTACGTGTATGTGTGTGTGTCTGTGCGTGCGCGCGTCTTACCTATGGTGTCTGTGTCTCTCTCTCTCTCTGCGTGTGTGTTTGTGAATGTGTAAACACCGAAATAACGTGTACTTACATATCACAACATACATACAATACGAGTATGACATATATACTGTAGAAAGAGGTGCGTGCGTGCGTTCGCGCTCGCGTCGTACGTGTCTCTCGTTGTCCTCGGGAAGATGAGGGGTGCTGAACACCGCTCGACGTGTCTCGACAACCACCACTGAAGATGTTCGTCAGAAGCAGCAATAAGCGACTGAAATCGAAATCAAGGCGGCGGCAACGAGATGCTTAGCGCGCGTGCCATGCGCTCTCAATCGCAGCGCTCTCCGAGCGCACACCAAAAAGCCCTTTTCAGGGCTAACAGTACTATCATGAATATGAACAATATTCGTTTCTATTATACAGAGAGTCGAAAAACGCTACAAAATAAATGCTATAGAATATTATACCTAAGTAAACAATAACAAGATGGTCAAGTGGAAACCTACTTATAGGTAACGCTAGTATGTACCTATGGCCAGTTCTATTGCAGGCTATTTATTATAGGAGGGGGTTTATTTACAAACATGATCATAATTATCTACCGTTGCTTAATGAGCAACATAAACAACACTATATATTTTGAATGGGTAAGTACCCTACCTAATTATAAACTTATACTTAGGTAGGAAAAAATAAATAAATAGAAAAATGCATCAGATCATGCAGAAAGGTCCCTTCTAAACCTACCTATCTATCTATCTATCTATCTATATATTTTAATTAATAAGCTCGTGAATTTTATTTATATATACCTTAGTATATTCACTCGTACCTATAAGAAAATAAGAATCAGTTAAAACTCTCTAAAATTTTAGAAATTTGAAACGACATCTCTGCCTACCCGGTATCCAATGTGCAGTGTGTACGGAGCGAGAGCGCCGGTGCGCGCTTGCGCGTTTAGTGAAATGGTTTCGATAGACGGTACACCCCTCCCACTGACTGAGCTACGCGGCGCGCGTATAAATACGGCCGGACCGCGCGGTTTAAAAATTATTGTAAGAGATTGTCTCGACGCGCGCACACTGCGTGTTTCGTTGTTTTCGAGTGATATATTTTACAAAAAAACCTCTCTACCATGTCTGGTCGCGGTAAAGGTGGCAAGGTTAAGGGAAAGGCAAAGTCCCGTTCAAACCGTGCTGGACTCCAGTTTCCCGTTGGACGTATCCACAGGCTGCTGCGTAACGGAAACTACGCTGAACGTGTCGGTGCCGGTGCGCCCGTCTACTTGGCCGCCGTGATGGAGTATCTGGCTGCTGAGGTTCTCGAGTTGGCCGGTAACGCCGCGAGAGACAACAAGAAGACCAGGATCATCCCGCGTCATCTTCAATTGGCCATCCGTAACGACGAGGAGTTGAACAAGCTGCTCTCCGGCGTTACGATCGCCCAAGGCGGTGTACTGCCGAACATCCAGGCCGTGCTACTGCCCAAGAAGACCGAGAAGAAGGCTTAAACGTTGCGCAATCGTCGCCGCCGCCACAGCTGGTGCGAGTGGTGAACCGCAAGCGTACTTCGATATAATATTTATGAACGTACCTATATCTATTATGTCGGTTGCGCGATGCTCTTCGCTCGTACTCAAAACAAAAGGCCCTTTTCAGGGCCACAATATGATTCGTCAAATATTTAACAGGGACAGTTTCTTTAACGGTGTTGTCGTAAAACGAAAACGTATAGCTAGCTAATTACACCCAAACGACAGCTATGAGTGTATGATGTACTAATAAGAGTATGCGTTAGTACTTGTTTACCTACCTCTGCGCACTTATTACTGGCGTGACAAATATGTTTCATTCAATATTATTGATGAAAGACTGCGAGTAGGTACCTCTTCTCTCCCTCCCCCCCCCCCCCCAAACATCACAAGTAATATTAAGAAACAAAAGAAAACGCAAACAATGATGATAAGGGTAAATAGAAAGTAATGCACGTTACCTGGAATTCGTTTTGTTTTGTTTTTTTTTCTTTTATTTTTTGTCTTTTGTTTCTTTCTTTCACTTGAGCATAATTAAAATTAATCATTGTAGTGTATAAGCACCTGGGTAGTTAGTTATTACATACCATACTTCGAGCTAATAAAGGTATCGACACCATGCAGCCTATGATCCGCAAAAGGATATAATCCGTTGGTACTATGATAATATTATTATTAGATTAATGTCATTGAATTGCAACACAGAAAATAAATAGACCTAAGACCTACCTACCTACCTACCTACCTACCTACCTACCTACCTACCTACCTACCTACCTACCTACCTACCTACCTACCTACCTTTATCTGTTTTTTATTTATTTATTTTTTTTTTACGCACCCTGATTATTCAGTTAAAATACAGTTTTAATTTAAATATTTTCAATAATGACGAACGCAAGTGTCTCCCCGCCCTCTTTACCTCCCTCCCGAATAACCCCTCTCCCCGCAGCCCGCTATGGAGAGCTCTGATTGGCCGGTCGCTACATCGAGCCTGCCACGACCGCGCTACTCGACCGTCGGTATAAATACAACTTGTTCTTGTGCGGAGCGATTTATACTGTTACTGAACTCTGTTCCGTGAACACGTATATTTTAAAAATCTCATAATGCCGCCCAAGACAAGTGGTAAAGCCGCCAAGAAGTCTGGCAAAGCCCAGAAGAACATCTCCAAGACCGACAAGAAGAAGAAGAAGCATAAGAGGAAGGAAAGTTATGCCATCTACATCTACAAGGTCCTGAAGCAGGTGCACCCCGACACCGGTATCTCGAGCAAGGCCATGTCCATCATGAACTCTTTCGTGAACGACATCTTCGAGCGCATCGCCGCCGAAGCTTCCCGTCTCGCCCACTACAACAAGAGATCGACCATCACATCTCGGGAGGTGCAGACGTCCGTGAGGCTCCTTCTGCCCGGAGAGCTCGCCAAGCACGCCGTCAGTGAAGGCACCAAGGCCGTCACCAAATACACCAGCTCCAAGTGAGCGGTCGGTAGCTAACAAGAGCCAGCCGACGCTCGCTTCTCGACGCCGCCTCGTGTGTGTGTGAAAAGTGTTAACTCCAGTGCGTTTGTTCGTGTGTCTTGTTGATAGTGGTGCGTGCGTTGATTGTGTCGTTCGTCATCGTTATGTATATACCTACATGATATCTTAGTATATTGTGTATGTGTGTACGTACGAGATGTCGCACATGATCCACGTACCGCGGACACAAACCACGACAAGCGTCTGGACGCGCACCCACACCGCAAGATGCAGGCAGGAGAAATAACAAAAGGCCCTTTTCAGGGCCACAAATATGTTCATGTGATAATAATTCACTTTTCTTTAACTTGATAACAGTCGAAACGTTACCCATCTACTACTACATACTAAAATGAATGACCTATTGTGTTAATCACAGTGGTGGTATGAATGATAATAATTAAAATCCAATTAGAGAACTTGGTACTTACCTTTCCTACCTACCATAACTACCTACATGTCTGTCTATCGAATAAACTACGCTCTTACTTACTACACGATTAATAACACCAACATGCAAACTTTATTCCCGCGTACCTATATTAATAATAATTATCGTTTACTAGGATACAACTAGTGAATAAAAATGACTAGTAAGTACCTACTGTAGGTAAGACAAGAAAGTTTGTATGTGTGTTTACCTATTATATATATTATGTAGAAACGTTCCGTATATTCCGATAGTAGATACGTTGTCTAGAGTTATATAGATATTTATTACCTACCTCCTACACAAACAACCCCCGGTGTATAGATAAGAATGAATATTAATCAAGTAGGTATTCAAATATATATAAAAAAAAATAAAAAAAAAAAAATAAAAAAAACACTTTTTAAAACGTCAATATTATTTTCACCGTCTTTCTACATCGTAAGATTTTTCTTTTCCTTTGGCAAGTTTAGTTCGGCCATTATGTTATAGGGGGCGCGCGTGCGCCTCATACCCACTAACGCAGAGTACGGTGCCACAGTATAAATAGGACCGAGCTCGCCTGCTGGTTTTTATTCACTCTTGTACGTTCGTTGCGTGAAGGCGCGCGCGTCCGATTTGTGTATTATATTCTATTCGTTATTCTCTCGTTTCGTGTTTACAATGGCGCGTACTAAGCAGACCGCTCGTAAATCCACCGGTGGTAAGGCACCTAGGAAACAGCTCGCCACCAAGGCTGCGCGTAAGAGCGCACCGGCCACCGGTGGCGTCAAGAAGCCCCATCGTTACAGGCCCGGAACTGTGGCCCTCCGTGAGATTCGTCGCTACCAGAAGAGTACCGAGCTGCTGATCCGCAAGCTTCCGTTCCAGCGTCTCGTCCGTGAGATCGCTCAGGACTTCAAGACCGATCTCCGTTTCCAGAGTTCCGCCGTCATGGCGCTCCAGGAGGCTAGCGAAGCTTATCTCGTCGGTCTCTTCGAAGATACCAACCTTTGCGCGATCCACGCTAAGCGTGTCACCATCATGCCCAAGGACATCCAGTTGGCGCGCAGGATCAGAGGCGAACGCGCTTAAACTGCTGCTGCAACAGCATACGTCACAATCGCAACACACGTCGTCCTTCACGTAGACTTTATGCTCGTGTCGGTGGCTGTGTGCCGTTGGTGACTGTGCGTTCACATAAAAGGCCCTTTTCAGGGCCACATATGTATCTGATTATTAAATGTTTCTATCAGAATGTCGCAAAACGAATAACCTATATATACATACATAATATACGAATCACATAAACTACCTACCTACAAATGAAATCATATCACAATTCATAATAATTATTACTTAAGTACACTATTATCTATCTACGTACGTACGTACGTACTGTACTAACGAACATTCGCAAGGTGCCTACTTACCTTGTCGGTCAGTTTCATACGTGCCTACCCTATACCATTAATCCTAAGCCTAAGAGAATATAATAATAATTATTTTCTACTGCATGAAGCACTCGTACGAGTAATATATATTCAGGTTAGCTTAGGCTGTTTAATACCTACCTACTACTACTATTTGAGTACTTAGTTAGTCAGTTTTCTTTTCTTTTTTGTGAAACTTTTGAGTGCTAGTCACGATGTATTCTTAATTTACCTATAGAGATTAATCTATCTAAATATCTACCTAGGACGTACATACTTACGTACTTACTTATTAATGTTATTATTTTAATTTAACTTAAAGAAACTAAGTAGAAGACATCGTCGCCAAAAACAAACGACCGACCAACCAACGACGAGCATCGGCTCACCTCGTCCCGCGCACCCCTCTCCTCCGTCTTCCCGCCCGCTGAGCTCCGCGTATGGTATATATATAAGCGAGACCGCCGCGAAAAAATATACCAGTCGTTCGCGTGGTTCGTGTGCGCACACCCGTGCCGAGTGTATTATATTGTCGTGTTTGATTTTCTGCTGAGAAGATGACCGGTCGCGGTAAGGGAGGAAAGGGTCTGGGAAAAGGAGGAGCCAAGCGTCACAGGAAGGTACTTCGTGATAACATCCAGGGTATCACGAAGCCCGCCATCCGTCGTCTGGCTCGCAGAGGTGGCGTGAAACGTATCTCCGGTCTGATCTACGAGGAGACTCGCGGTGTGCTTAAAGTGTTCCTTGAGAACGTCATCCGTGATGCCGTAACCTACACCGAGCACGCCAAGAGGAAGACCGTCACCGCCATGGACGTCGTCTACGCTCTGAAGCGCCAGGGTCGCACCCTGTACGGTTTCGGCGGTTAAACGCTGTCGCCATATCGCAGCTCTACATACTCTGTGTGACGGACATAATCATACCGTCCGATCATACGTGTATGTAGGTAGATGCGCACATCAAAAAAGGCCCTTTTCAGGGCCGCATATGATTCGATATTATTAAATATGTTTCTTAAACGGAATTGTCTAAAAACGTACAACAACTACCTATGAATTTAATTCTATAAAACACATCTATCGTAGGTACTTTATACTTGATTCAAGAGTCTTTTAGATTAGTAGAAGAGTACTGAACATGAACTAGCTAATGACATACACATAGGTACTTACCTATTTATTTATACGATTGCTTGCTTACTGATTATACACATTTTTAAACTAAACTAACGTAGCTAGCTAGGTAGGTAGGTAGGTAGGTAGGTACGTAGGTACGTAGTTGTCTTTCGCCTTCACTCTCGTCCTCGCACGACGTGTCCTTCAAAAGGGTGGTACCTGAAAGAAATTATTGTTATTGATGATAAATAGGTATAACCATTACACTATAACACGTTAGAACGTCTGTCTGTCTGTCTATCTATATAATTATCTACAACTACCTATAGGGATCTGATCGGCTAGGCGGTGCGAGTGCCGTTTGTTAAAGTCGTGTTAAAAATAATGTAGGTACATGTTATTTTGATTGTAAGGTATTATTACCCGTAGGTTATATATACCTACATTTATTTAGTCCATATTCTATTATTGGCACGACACAAGTATGAGGATTCTATCCATCCGCGGTCTGAGGAGAATGCGATAAACTGTACGTACTGACGGCGCGGCGACAGACCTACCGAACGAACGATGGCCCGCCCGCCCGTTCGAACGCGTACGTCTTTTGTCGTTTTACACCTAGTTCGATACGCTTTCTGATGCTTTAATCGCTTTACGTACACTGTTAACACTACTAAGGGCCATCTCGTCTTTTAATATTAATATATTAATAGGTTGCACGTCCTGGACGGAGTCGTCCGTCCTTAACTGTTCGGCGGTCGCGGTGTTTTACGACGCTTCACTTTTACCTCGATATAATTTTCGCGAGTAGGTGTTATATCGACGAAATCCTGTCACCGCACAAGCTCGATATCCTCCCTGTTGACGCGTCGACCTTTATCATCGCTCACTATCACTTTTATAGAGAAAATAACGTTTTGAACTCGACCCGACCTTAGCTTCGTTACCAGTCGTCAAAATAAAACACCGCCACGCGTCCAACCGACGTCTCACGCTTCCCGAACTCGTACACCGCCATCGTCAACTTCATGACCTATCCGAAATCGTAGACGACACCTTCGCTTCCGTACGATAAACATTCTTTTTCTATATTTTATTAGATACGTGTTAGTGAAAACTTTCAAGCGTTCATACGAGAAAACGTCCCGCGACATCACGGCTCTCGTTACGGTAAAGTTTCGTCGTACGAAGCCGTTCGTGCACGAAACTCTCGAAACCTATAAGTGGCGACATCTAAGTCTCTCTCTTATACACTTTGCGTTTGCTATACCAGCTGTTCGTTGTTGTTGTGTACGTACGTACGTGTGAATTATTTCAATCAATCGCGATAAGATGGCAGACACCGCAGTTGCTACCGAAGCTCCGGCACCCGCTACCCCAGCGAAGAAGCAGGCGAGGCAAGCCGGCGGCGCCGGTGCCGCCGCTAAGAAGCCCAAGGCGAAGCCGACTCATCCCAAAACATCCGAGATGGTCAACAACGCTATCAAAGAGATGAAGGAGCGCAGCGGATCTTCCCTGCAGGCGATCAAGAAGTATATCGCAGCCCAGTACAAGGTCGATGCCGAGAAACTGGCTCCGTTCATCAGGAAATATCTGAAGAGCGCCGTCGAATCCGGTGCGCTGATCCAGACCAAGGGCAAGGGCGCCTCCGGTTCATTCAAACTCGAATCGAAGTCGGCCGCGTCCAAGAAACCCGCCGGCGCCGCAGGCAAGGCCGCCAGTAAGGCACCCGCCGCGGCTTCGAAGGCCAAGAAGGCGACAGCCTCCGCTGCCGGCGCCAAGACAAAGAAGGCGGCAGCCGCAGCAGCCGCTTCTTCGGCTTCACCTTCGAAATCCAAATCGTCGGCCGCATCCGCCGCTAAGGACAAGAAGGCAGCCGCCGCTAAGAAGAAGCCGGCACCAAAGAAGGCCGCCGCCCCCGCTAAGGCTAAGGCGCCCAAAGCCAAGAAGACCGCCAAGCCGCCAACAAAGAAACCTAAAGCTCCTAAACCGAAAAAGGCCGCGTCTACACCCAAGTCTAAACCGGCAGCCAAGAAAGCTTCCGCCGCTAAGAAGTAAGCAACGGTCGCGTTCGTGTTACACCGGCGACGGCGACGACGACAACGACGACGACGACGATGACAGCGGCGCAGTCGGCCCGGCCGACCATCGTCAACAATAACATGTGTACAGCTACTACATAAGTTTGTACGTGTATGTGTGTGTGTCTGTGCGTGCGCGCGTCTTACCTATGGTGTCTGTGTCTCTCTCTCTCTCTGCGTGTGTGTTTGTGAATGTGTAAACACCGAAATAACGTGTACTTACATATCACAACATACATACAATACGAGTATGACATATATACTGTAGAAAGAGGTGCGTGCGTGCGTTCGCGCTCGCGTCGTACGTGTCTCTCGTTGTCCTCGGGAAGATGAGGGGTGCTGAACACCGCTCGACGTGTCTCGACAACCACCACTGAAGATGTTCGTCAGAAGCAGCAATAAGCGACTGAAATCGAAATCAAGGCGGCGGCAACGAGATGCTTAGCGCGCGTGCCATGCGCTCTCAATCGCAGCGCTCTCCGAGCGCACACCAAAAAGCCCTTTTCAGGGCTAACAGTACTATCATGAATATGAACAATATTCGTTTCTATTATACAGAGAGTCGAAAAACGCTACAAAATAAATGCTATAGAATATTATACCTAAGTAAACAATAACAAGATGGTCAAGTGGAAACCTACTTATAGGTAACGCTAGTATGTACCTATGGCCAGTTCTATTGCAGGCTATTTATTATAGGAGGGGGTTTATTTACAAACATGATCATAATTATCTACCGTTGCTTAATGAGCAACATAAACAACACTATATATTTTGAATGGGTAAGTACCCTACCTAATTATAAACTTATACTTAGGTAGGAAAAAATAAATAAATAGAAAAATGCATCAGATCATGCAGAAAGGTCCCTTCTAAACCTACCTATCTATCTATCTATCTATCTATATATTTTAATTAATAAGCTCGTGAATTTTATTTATATATACCTTAGTATATTCACTCGTACCTATAAGAAAATAAGAATCAGTTAAAACTCTCTAAAATTTTAGAAATTTGAAACGACATCTCTGCCTACCCGGTATCCAATGTGCAGTGTGTACGGAGCGAGAGCGCCGGTGCGCGCTTGCGCGTTTAGTGAAATGGTTTCGATAGACGGTACACCCCTCCCACTGACTGAGCTACGCGGCGCGCGTATAAATACGGCCGGACCGCGCGGTTTAAAAATATGCCTCGCGAAGGGAATGTTCGCGCGTGCCGACGCCTCAGCTTGGCCCCACGTCAAGCACTTGGCGCCCTGGCATGCGCGCCCCCCTGACGCGAAACGACTCCCGCGCGACCTGACTGCGGGCAGCGAGTCCCCACCGACCACCCCCCCCCCCCGGATTGACGCCTGAGTTGGCCGCATCAGTCTACACGCGGCCTCCTCAAACAAAAAGACTCCACACATACTCCCACCCGACAAATGCCGTGCGCTAGGTTAATATAGGCACGGCACAAGTCGACCACACATTCGCCTCTAAACAAACACAAGACTCACGCGCCGAGTAAGAAGCGCAAGCTCACTATTCGGTGCATAAACACTGAGCGATGTCACACAACACAATGCCGCTCACACTCACACATAAAAACGTCCCTGCAGTCTGAACCGTAATCGGCTCGCTCTGAGAGCGGGTCAGACGGGGGACTCACCTCCTACTGTAGGTGCGTAACAAGTCGACATACTCGTCGCAGGTCGCCACCCGCCGGGCTTCCCCCAGGGGTCTCACCCGGCGGGGGCAGACCGCCGATATGTCGTGAAGAAGCGGCGCCGTGTGCTGCGGCGCCGCGACGCGCCTACAGTACACACAAATATACACAAACACACAGAGCTACCTACAGCTCCACATCCAAATGCCGACACTAGGCAACCCAGTGACGACCCTGTAGTAGCAGGGTACGGTAGGACCCCGCGGTCAGAGGGCGAAGCCCTGACACCGCTTGCCGCGCCCCCAGCCGGGGACGCAGCGAAGGCTCGATCGGTTTAAAAATTATTGTAAGAGATTGTCTCGACGCGCGCACACTGCGTGTTTCGTTGTTTTCGAGTGATATATTTTACAAAAAAACCTCTCTACCATGTCTGGTCGCGGTAAAGGTGGCAAGGTTAAGGGAAAGGCAAAGTCCCGTTCAAACCGTGCTGGACTCCAGTTTCCCGTTGGACGTATCCACAGGCTGCTGCGTAACGGAAACTACGCTGAACGTGTCGGTGCCGGTGCGCCCGTCTACTTGGCCGCCGTGATGGAGTATCTGGCTGCTGAGGTTCTCGAGTTGGCCGGTAACGCCGCGAGAGACAACAAGAAGACCAGGATCATCCCGCGTCATCTTCAATTGGCCATCCGTAACGACGAGGAGTTGAACAAGCTGCTCTCCGGCGTTACGATCGCCCAAGGCGGTGTACTGCCGAACATCCAGGCCGTGCTACTGCCCAAGAAGACCGAGAAGAAGGCTTAAACGTTGCGCAATCGTCGCCGCCGCCACAGCTGGTGCGAGTGGTGAACCGCAAGCGTACTTCGATATAATATTTATGAACGTACCTATATCTATTATGTCGGTTGCGCGATGCTCTTCGCTCGTACTCAAAACAAAAGGCCCTTTTCAGGGCCACAATATGATTCGTCAAATATTTAACAGGGACAGTTTCTTTAACGGTGTTGTCGTAAAACGAAAACGTATAGCTAGCTAATTACACCCAAACGACAGCTATGAGTGTATGATGTACTAATAAGAGTATGCGTTAGTACTTGTTTACCTACCTCTGCGCACTTATTACTGGCGTGACAAATATGTTTCATTCAATATTATTGATGAAAGACTGCGAGTAGGTACCTCTTCTCTCCCTCCCCCCCCCCCCCCAAACATCACAAGTAATATTAAGAAACAAAAGAAAACGCAAACAATGATGATAAGGGTAAATAGAAAGTAATGCACGTTACCTGGAATTCGTTTTGTTTTGTTTTTTTTTCTTTTATTTTTTGTCTTTTGTTTCTTTCTTTCACTTGAGCATAATTAAAATTAATCATTGTAGTGTATAAGCACCTGGGTAGTTAGTTATTACATACCATACTTCGAGCTAATAAAGGTATCGACACCATGCAGCCTATGATCCGCAAAAGGATATAATCCGTTGGTACTATGATAATATTATTATTAGATTAATGTCATTGAATTGCAACACAGAAAATAAATAGACCTAAGACCTACCTACCTACCTACCTACCTACCTACCTACCTACCTACCTACCTACCTACCTACCTACCTACCTACCTACCTACCTTTATCTGTTTTTTATTTATTTATTTTTTTTTTACGCACCCTGATTATTCAGTTAAAATACAGTTTTAATTTAAATATTTTCAATAATGACGAACGCAAGTGTCTCCCCGCCCTCTTTACCTCCCTCCCGAATAACCCCTCTCCCCGCAGCCCGCTATGGAGAGCTCTGATTGGCCGGTCGCTACATCGAGCCTGCCACGACCGCGCTACTCGACCGTCGGTATAAATACAACTTGTTCTTGTGCGGAGCGATTTATACTGTTACTGAACTCTGTTCCGTGAACACGTATATTTTAAAAATCTCATAATGCCGCCCAAGACAAGTGGTAAAGCCGCCAAGAAGTCTGGCAAAGCCCAGAAGAACATCTCCAAGACCGACAAGAAGAAGAAGAAGCATAAGAGGAAGGAAAGTTATGCCATCTACATCTACAAGGTCCTGAAGCAGGTGCACCCCGACACCGGTATCTCGAGCAAGGCCATGTCCATCATGAACTCTTTCGTGAACGACATCTTCGAGCGCATCGCCGCCGAAGCTTCCCGTCTCGCCCACTACAACAAGAGATCGACCATCACATCTCGGGAGGTGCAGACGTCCGTGAGGCTCCTTCTGCCCGGAGAGCTCGCCAAGCACGCCGTCAGTGAAGGCACCAAGGCCGTCACCAAATACACCAGCTCCAAGTGAGCGGTCGGTAGCTAACAAGAGCCAGCCGACGCTCGCTTCTCGACGCCGCCTCGTGTGTGTGTGAAAAGTGTTAACTCCAGTGCGTTTGTTCGTGTGTCTTGTTGATAGTGGTGCGTGCGTTGATTGTGTCGTTCGTCATCGTTATGTATATACCTACATGATATCTTAGTATATTGTGTATGTGTGTACGTACGAGATGTCGCACATGATCCACGTACCGCGGACACAAACCACGACAAGCGTCTGGACGCGCACCCACACCGCAAGATGCAGGCAGGAGAAATAACAAAAGGCCCTTTTCAGGGCCACAAATATGTTCATGTGATAATAATTCACTTTTCTTTAACTTGATAACAGTCGAAACGTTACCCATCTACTACTACATACTAAAATGAATGACCTATTGTGTTAATCACAGTGGTGGTATGAATGATAATAATTAAAATCCAATTAGAGAACTTGGTACTTACCTTTCCTACCTACCATAACTACCTACATGTCTGTCTATCGAATAAACTACGCTCTTACTTACTACACGATTAATAACACCAACATGCAAACTTTATTCCCGCGTACCTATATTAATAATAATTATCGTTTACTAGGATACAACTAGTGAATAAAAATGACTAGTAAGTACCTACTGTAGGTAAGACAAGAAAGTTTGTATGTGTGTTTACCTATTATATATATTATGTAGAAACGTTCCGTATATTCCGATAGTAGATACGTTGTCTAGAGTTATATAGATATTTATTACCTACCTCCTACACAAACAACCCCCGGTGTATAGATAAGAATGAATATTAATCAAGTAGGTATTCAAATATATATAAAAAAAAATAAAAAAAAAAAAATAAAAAAAACACTTTTTAAAACGTCAATATTATTTTCACCGTCTTTCTACATCGTAAGATTTTTCTTTTCCTTTGGCAAGTTTAGTTCGGCCATTATGTTATAGGGGGCGCGCGTGCGCCTCATACCCACTAACGCAGAGTACGGTGCCACAGTATAAATAGGACCGAGCTCGCCTGCTGGTTTTTATTCACTCTTGTACGTTCGTTGCGTGAAGGCGCGCGCGTCCGATTTGTGTATTATATTCTATTCGTTATTCTCTCGTTTCGTGTTTACAATGGCGCGTACTAAGCAGACCGCTCGTAAATCCACCGGTGGTAAGGCACCTAGGAAACAGCTCGCCACCAAGGCTGCGCGTAAGAGCGCACCGGCCACCGGTGGCGTCAAGAAGCCCCATCGTTACAGGCCCGGAACTGTGGCCCTCCGTGAGATTCGTCGCTACCAGAAGAGTACCGAGCTGCTGATCCGCAAGCTTCCGTTCCAGCGTCTCGTCCGTGAGATCGCTCAGGACTTCAAGACCGATCTCCGTTTCCAGAGTTCCGCCGTCATGGCGCTCCAGGAGGCTAGCGAAGCTTATCTCGTCGGTCTCTTCGAAGATACCAACCTTTGCGCGATCCACGCTAAGCGTGTCACCATCATGCCCAAGGACATCCAGTTGGCGCGCAGGATCAGAGGCGAACGCGCTTAAACTGCTGCTGCAACAGCATACGTCACAATCGCAACACACGTCGTCCTTCACGTAGACTTTATGCTCGTGTCGGTGGCTGTGTGCCGTTGGTGACTGTGCGTTCACATAAAAGGCCCTTTTCAGGGCCACATATGTATCTGATTATTAAATGTTTCTATCAGAATGTCGCAAAACGAATAACCTATATATACATACATAATATACGAATCACATAAACTACCTACCTACAAATGAAATCATATCACAATTCATAATAATTATTACTTAAGTACACTATTATCTATCTACGTACGTACGTACGTACTGTACTAACGAACATTCGCAAGGTGCCTACTTACCTTGTCGGTCAGTTTCATACGTGCCTACCCTATACCATTAATCCTAAGCCTAAGAGAATATAATAATAATTATTTTCTACTGCATGAAGCACTCGTACGAGTAATATATATTCAGGTTAGCTTAGGCTGTTTAATACCTACCTACTACTACTATTTGAGTACTTAGTTAGTCAGTTTTCTTTTCTTTTTTGTGAAACTTTTGAGTGCTAGTCACGATGTATTCTTAATTTACCTATAGAGATTAATCTATCTAAATATCTACCTAGGACGTACATACTTACGTACTTACTTATTAATGTTATTATTTTAATTTAACTTAAAGAAACTAAGTAGAAGACATCGTCGCCAAAAACAAACGACCGACCAACCAACGACGAGCATCGGCTCACCTCGTCCCGCGCACCCCTCTCCTCCGTCTTCCCGCCCGCTGAGCTCCGCGTATGGTATATATATAAGCGAGACCGCCGCGAAAAAATATACCAGTCGTTCGCGTGGTTCGTGTGCGCACACCCGTGCCGAGTGTATTATATTGTCGTGTTTGATTTTCTGCTGAGAAGATGACCGGTCGCGGTAAGGGAGGAAAGGGTCTGGGAAAAGGAGGAGCCAAGCGTCACAGGAAGGTACTTCGTGATAACATCCAGGGTATCACGAAGCCCGCCATCCGTCGTCTGGCTCGCAGAGGTGGCGTGAAACGTATCTCCGGTCTGATCTACGAGGAGACTCGCGGTGTGCTTAAAGTGTTCCTTGAGAACGTCATCCGTGATGCCGTAACCTACACCGAGCACGCCAAGAGGAAGACCGTCACCGCCATGGACGTCGTCTACGCTCTGAAGCGCCAGGGTCGCACCCTGTACGGTTTCGGCGGTTAAACGCTGTCGCCATATCGCAGCTCTACATACTCTGTGTGACGGACATAATCATACCGTCCGATCATACGTGTATGTAGGTAGATGCGCACATCAAAAAAGGCCCTTTTCAGGGCCGCATATGATTCGATATTATTAAATATGTTTCTTAAACGGAATTGTCTAAAAACGTACAACAACTACCTATGAATTTAATTCTATAAAACACATCTATCGTAGGTACTTTATACTTGATTCAAGAGTCTTTTAGATTAGTAGAAGAGTACTGAACATGAACTAGCTAATGACATACACATAGGTACTTACCTATTTATTTATACGATTGCTTGCTTACTGATTATACACATTTTTAAACTAAACTAACGTAGCTAGCTAGGTAGGTAGGTAGGTAGGTAGGTACGTAGGTACGTAGTTGTCTTTCGCCTTCACTCTCGTCCTCGCACGACGTGTCCTTCAAAAGGGTGGTACCTGAAAGAAATTATTGTTATTGATGATAAATAGGTATAACCATTACACTATAACACGTTAGAACGTCTGTCTGTCTGTCTATCTATATAATTATCTACAACTACCTATAGGGATCTGATCGGCTAGGCGGTGCGAGTGCCGTTTGTTAAAGTCGTGTTAAAAATAATGTAGGTACATGTTATTTTGATTGTAAGGTATTATTACCCGTAGGTTATATATACCTACATTTATTTAGTCCATATTCTATTATTGGCACGACACAAGTATGAGGATTCTATCCATCCGCGGTCTGAGGAGAATGCGATAAACTGTACGTACTGACGGCGCGGCGACAGACCTACCGAACGAACGATGGCCCGCCCGCCCGTTCGAACGCGTACGTCTTTTGTCGTTTTACACCTAGTTCGATACGCTTTCTGATGCTTTAATCGCTTTACGTACACTGTTAACACTACTAAGGGCCATCTCGTCTTTTAATATTAATATATTAATAGGTTGCACGTCCTGGACGGAGTCGTCCGTCCTTAACTGTTCGGCGGTCGCGGTGTTTTACGACGCTTCACTTTTACCTCGATATAATTTTCGCGAGTAGGTGTTATATCGACGAAATCCTGTCACCGCACAAGCTCGATATCCTCCCTGTTGACGCGTCGACCTTTATCATCGCTCACTATCACTTTTATAGAGAAAATAACGTTTTGAACTCGACCCGACCTTAGCTTCGTTACCAGTCGTCAAAATAAAACACCGCCACGCGTCCAACCGACGTCTCACGCTTCCCGAACTCGTACACCGCCATCGTCAACTTCATGACCTATCCGAAATCGTAGACGACACCTTCGCTTCCGTACGATAAACATTCTTTTTCTATATTTTATTAGATACGTGTTAGTGAAAACTTTCAAGCGTTCATACGAGAAAACGTCCCGCGACATCACGGCTCTCGTTACGGTAAAGTTTCGTCGTACGAAGCCGTTCGTGCACGAAACTCTCGAAACCTATAAGTGGCGACATCTAAGTCTCTCTCTTATACACTTTGCGTTTGCTATACCAGCTGTTCGTTGTTGTTGTGTACGTACGTACGTGTGAATTATTTCAATCAATCGCGATAAGATGGCAGACACCGCAGTTGCTACCGAAGCTCCGGCACCCGCTACCCCAGCGAAGAAGCAGGCGAGGCAAGCCGGCGGCGCCGGTGCCGCCGCTAAGAAGCCCAAGGCGAAGCCGACTCATCCCAAAACATCCGAGATGGTCAACAACGCTATCAAAGAGATGAAGGAGCGCAGCGGATCTTCCCTGCAGGCGATCAAGAAGTATATCGCAGCCCAGTACAAGGTCGATGCCGAGAAACTGGCTCCGTTCATCAGGAAATATCTGAAGAGCGCCGTCGAATCCGGTGCGCTGATCCAGACCAAGGGCAAGGGCGCCTCCGGTTCATTCAAACTCGAATCGAAGTCGGCCGCGTCCAAGAAACCCGCCGGCGCCGCAGGCAAGGCCGCCAGTAAGGCACCCGCCGCGGCTTCGAAGGCCAAGAAGGCGACAGCCTCCGCTGCCGGCGCCAAGACAAAGAAGGCGGCAGCCGCAGCAGCCGCTTCTTCGGCTTCACCTTCGAAATCCAAATCGTCGGCCGCATCCGCCGCTAAGGACAAGAAGGCAGCCGCCGCTAAGAAGAAGCCGGCACCAAAGAAGGCCGCCGCCCCCGCTAAGGCTAAGGCGCCCAAAGCCAAGAAGACCGCCAAGCCGCCAACAAAGAAACCTAAAGCTCCTAAACCGAAAAAGGCCGCGTCTACACCCAAGTCTAAACCGGCAGCCAAGAAAGCTTCCGCCGCTAAGAAGTAAGCAACGGTCGCGTTCGTGTTACACCGGCGACGGCGACGACGACAACGACGACGACGACGATGACAGCGGCGCAGTCGGCCCGGCCGACCATCGTCAACAATAACATGTGTACAGCTACTACATAAGTTTGTACGTGTATGTGTGTGTGTCTGTGCGTGCGCGCGTCTTACCTATGGTGTCTGTGTCTCTCTCTCTCTCTGCGTGTGTGTTTGTGAATGTGTAAACACCGAAATAACGTGTACTTACATATCACAACATACATACAATACGAGTATGACATATATACTGTAGAAAGAGGTGCGTGCGTGCGTTCGCGCTCGCGTCGTACGTGTCTCTCGTTGTCCTCGGGAAGATGAGGGGTGCTGAACACCGCTCGACGTGTCTCGACAACCACCACTGAAGATGTTCGTCAGAAGCAGCAATAAGCGACTGAAATCGAAATCAAGGCGGCGGCAACGAGATGCTTAGCGCGCGTGCCATGCGCTCTCAATCGCAGCGCTCTCCGAGCGCACACCAAAAAGCCCTTTTCAGGGCTAACAGTACTATCATGAATATGAACAATATTCGTTTCTATTATACAGAGAGTCGAAAAACGCTACAAAATAAATGCTATAGAATATTATACCTAAGTAAACAATAACAAGATGGTCAAGTGGAAACCTACTTATAGGTAACGCTAGTATGTACCTATGGCCAGTTCTATTGCAGGCTATTTATTATAGGAGGGGGTTTATTTACAAACATGATCATAATTATCTACCGTTGCTTAATGAGCAACATAAACAACACTATATATTTTGAATGGGTAAGTACCCTACCTAATTATAAACTTATACTTAGGTAGGAAAAAATAAATAAATAGAAAAATGCATCAGATCATGCAGAAAGGTCCCTTCTAAACCTACCTATCTATCTATCTATCTATCTATATATTTTAATTAATAAGCTCGTGAATTTTATTTATATATACCTTAGTATATTCACTCGTACCTATAAGAAAATAAGAATCAGTTAAAACTCTCTAAAATTTTAGAAATTTGAAACGACATCTCTGCCTACCCGGTATCCAATGTGCAGTGTGTACGGAGCGAGAGCGCCGGTGCGCGCTTGCGCGTTTAGTGAAATGGTTTCGATAGACGGTACACCCCTCCCACTGACTGAGCTACGCGGCGCGCGTATAAATACGGCCGGACCGCGCGGTTTAAAAATTATTGTAAGAGATTGTCTCGACGCGCGCACACTGCGTGTTTCGTTGTTTTCGAGTGATATATTTTACAAAAAAACCTCTCTACCATGTCTGGTCGCGGTAAAGGTGGCAAGGTTAAGGGAAAGGCAAAGTCCCGTTCAAACCGTGCTGGACTCCAGTTTCCCGTTGGACGTATCCACAGGCTGCTGCGTAACGGAAACTACGCTGAACGTGTCGGTGCCGGTGCGCCCGTCTACTTGGCCGCCGTGATGGAGTATCTGGCTGCTGAGGTTCTCGAGTTGGCCGGTAACGCCGCGAGAGACAACAAGAAGACCAGGATCATCCCGCGTCATCTTCAATTGGCCATCCGTAACGACGAGGAGTTGAACAAGCTGCTCTCCGGCGTTACGATCGCCCAAGGCGGTGTACTGCCGAACATCCAGGCCGTGCTACTGCCCAAGAAGACCGAGAAGAAGGCTTAAACGTTGCGCAATCGTCGCCGCCGCCACAGCTGGTGCGAGTGGTGAACCGCAAGCGTACTTCGATATAATATTTATGAACGTACCTATATCTATTATGTCGGTTGCGCGATGCTCTTCGCTCGTACTCAAAACAAAAGGCCCTTTTCAGGGCCACAATATGATTCGTCAAATATTTAACAGGGACAGTTTCTTTAACGGTGTTGTCGTAAAACGAAAACGTATAGCTAGCTAATTACACCCAAACGACAGCTATGAGTGTATGATGTACTAATAAGAGTATGCGTTAGTACTTGTTTACCTACCTCTGCGCACTTATTACTGGCGTGACAAATATGTTTCATTCAATATTATTGATGAAAGACTGCGAGTAGGTACCTCTTCTCTCCCTCCCCCCCCCCCCCCAAACATCACAAGTAATATTAAGAAACAAAAGAAAACGCAAACAATGATGATAAGGGTAAATAGAAAGTAATGCACGTTACCTGGAATTCGTTTTGTTTTGTTTTTTTTTCTTTTATTTTTTGTCTTTTGTTTCTTTCTTTCACTTGAGCATAATTAAAATTAATCATTGTAGTGTATAAGCACCTGGGTAGTTAGTTATTACATACCATACTTCGAGCTAATAAAGGTATCGACACCATGCAGCCTATGATCCGCAAAAGGATATAATCCGTTGGTACTATGATAATATTATTATTAGATTAATGTCATTGAATTGCAACACAGAAAATAAATAGACCTAAGACCTACCTACCTACCTACCTACCTACCTACCTACCTACCTACCTACCTACCTACCTACCTACCTACCTACCTACCTACCTTTATCTGTTTTTTATTTATTTATTTTTTTTTTACGCACCCTGATTATTCAGTTAAAATACAGTTTTAATTTAAATATTTTCAATAATGACGAACGCAAGTGTCTCCCCGCCCTCTTTACCTCCCTCCCGAATAACCCCTCTCCCCGCAGCCCGCTATGGAGAGCTCTGATTGGCCGGTCGCTACATCGAGCCTGCCACGACCGCGCTACTCGACCGTCGGTATAAATACAACTTGTTCTTGTGCGGAGCGATTTATACTGTTACTGAACTCTGTTCCGTGAACACGTATATTTTAAAAATCTCATAATGCCGCCCAAGACAAGTGGTAAAGCCGCCAAGAAGTCTGGCAAAGCCCAGAAGAACATCTCCAAGACCGACAAGAAGAAGAAGAAGCATAAGAGGAAGGAAAGTTATGCCATCTACATCTACAAGGTCCTGAAGCAGGTGCACCCCGACACCGGTATCTCGAGCAAGGCCATGTCCATCATGAACTCTTTCGTGAACGACATCTTCGAGCGCATCGCCGCCGAAGCTTCCCGTCTCGCCCACTACAACAAGAGATCGACCATCACATCTCGGGAGGTGCAGACGTCCGTGAGGCTCCTTCTGCCCGGAGAGCTCGCCAAGCACGCCGTCAGTGAAGGCACCAAGGCCGTCACCAAATACACCAGCTCCAAGTGAGCGGTCGGTAGCTAACAAGAGCCAGCCGACGCTCGCTTCTCGACGCCGCCTCGTGTGTGTGTGAAAAGTGTTAACTCCAGTGCGTTTGTTCGTGTGTCTTGTTGATAGTGGTGCGTGCGTTGATTGTGTCGTTCGTCATCGTTATGTATATACCTACATGATATCTTAGTATATTGTGTATGTGTGTACGTACGAGATGTCGCACATGATCCACGTACCGCGGACACAAACCACGACAAGCGTCTGGACGCGCACCCACACCGCAAGATGCAGGCAGGAGAAATAACAAAAGGCCCTTTTCAGGGCCACAAATATGTTCATGTGATAATAATTCACTTTTCTTTAACTTGATAACAGTCGAAACGTTACCCATCTACTACTACATACTAAAATGAATGACCTATTGTGTTAATCACAGTGGTGGTATGAATGATAATAATTAAAATCCAATTAGAGAACTTGGTACTTACCTTTCCTACCTACCATAACTACCTACATGTCTGTCTATCGAATAAACTACGCTCTTACTTACTACACGATTAATAACACCAACATGCAAACTTTATTCCCGCGTACCTATATTAATAATAATTATCGTTTACTAGGATACAACTAGTGAATAAAAATGACTAGTAAGTACCTACTGTAGGTAAGACAAGAAAGTTTGTATGTGTGTTTACCTATTATATATATTATGTAGAAACGTTCCGTATATTCCGATAGTAGATACGTTGTCTAGAGTTATATAGATATTTATTACCTACCTCCTACACAAACAACCCCCGGTGTATAGATAAGAATGAATATTAATCAAGTAGGTATTCAAATATATATAAAAAAAAATAAAAAAAAAAAAATAAAAAAAACACTTTTTAAAACGTCAATATTATTTTCACCGTCTTTCTACATCGTAAGATTTTTCTTTTCCTTTGGCAAGTTTAGTTCGGCCATTATGTTATAGGGGGCGCGCGTGCGCCTCATACCCACTAACGCAGAGTACGGTGCCACAGTATAAATAGGACCGAGCTCGCCTGCTGGTTTTTATTCACTCTTGTACGTTCGTTGCGTGAAGGCGCGCGCGTCCGATTTGTGTATTATATTCTATTCGTTATTCTCTCGTTTCGTGTTTACAATGGCGCGTACTAAGCAGACCGCTCGTAAATCCACCGGTGGTAAGGCACCTAGGAAACAGCTCGCCACCAAGGCTGCGCGTAAGAGCGCACCGGCCACCGGTGGCGTCAAGAAGCCCCATCGTTACAGGCCCGGAACTGTGGCCCTCCGTGAGATTCGTCGCTACCAGAAGAGTACCGAGCTGCTGATCCGCAAGCTTCCGTTCCAGCGTCTCGTCCGTGAGATCGCTCAGGACTTCAAGACCGATCTCCGTTTCCAGAGTTCCGCCGTCATGGCGCTCCAGGAGGCTAGCGAAGCTTATCTCGTCGGTCTCTTCGAAGATACCAACCTTTGCGCGATCCACGCTAAGCGTGTCACCATCATGCCCAAGGACATCCAGTTGGCGCGCAGGATCAGAGGCGAACGCGCTTAAACTGCTGCTGCAACAGCATACGTCACAATCGCAACACACGTCGTCCTTCACGTAGACTTTATGCTCGTGTCGGTGGCTGTGTGCCGTTGGTGACTGTGCGTTCACATAAAAGGCCCTTTTCAGGGCCACATATGTATCTGATTATTAAATGTTTCTATCAGAATGTCGCAAAACGAATAACCTATATATACATACATAATATACGAATCACATAAACTACCTACCTACAAATGAAATCATATCACAATTCATAATAATTATTACTTAAGTACACTATTATCTATCTACGTACGTACGTACGTACTGTACTAACGAACATTCGCAAGGTGCCTACTTACCTTGTCGGTCAGTTTCATACGTGCCTACCCTATACCATTAATCCTAAGCCTAAGAGAATATAATAATAATTATTTTCTACTGCATGAAGCACTCGTACGAGTAATATATATTCAGGTTAGCTTAGGCTGTTTAATACCTACCTACTACTACTATTTGAGTACTTAGTTAGTCAGTTTTCTTTTCTTTTTTGTGAAACTTTTGAGTGCTAGTCACGATGTATTCTTAATTTACCTATAGAGATTAATCTATCTAAATATCTACCTAGGACGTACATACTTACGTACTTACTTATTAATGTTATTATTTTAATTTAACTTAAAGAAACTAAGTAGAAGACATCGTCGCCAAAAACAAACGACCGACCAACCAACGACGAGCATCGGCTCACCTCGTCCCGCGCACCCCTCTCCTCCGTCTTCCCGCCCGCTGAGCTCCGCGTATGGTATATATATAAGCGAGACCGCCGCGAAAAAATATACCAGTCGTTCGCGTGGTTCGTGTGCGCACACCCGTGCCGAGTGTATTATATTGTCGTGTTTGATTTTCTGCTGAGAAGATGACCGGTCGCGGTAAGGGAGGAAAGGGTCTGGGAAAAGGAGGAGCCAAGCGTCACAGGAAGGTACTTCGTGATAACATCCAGGGTATCACGAAGCCCGCCATCCGTCGTCTGGCTCGCAGAGGTGGCGTGAAACGTATCTCCGGTCTGATCTACGAGGAGACTCGCGGTGTGCTTAAAGTGTTCCTTGAGAACGTCATCCGTGATGCCGTAACCTACACCGAGCACGCCAAGAGGAAGACCGTCACCGCCATGGACGTCGTCTACGCTCTGAAGCGCCAGGGTCGCACCCTGTACGGTTTCGGCGGTTAAACGCTGTCGCCATATCGCAGCTCTACATACTCTGTGTGACGGACATAATCATACCGTCCGATCATACGTGTATGTAGGTAGATGCGCACATCAAAAAAGGCCCTTTTCAGGGCCGCATATGATTCGATATTATTAAATATGTTTCTTAAACGGAATTGTCTAAAAACGTACAACAACTACCTATGAATTTAATTCTATAAAACACATCTATCGTAGGTACTTTATACTTGATTCAAGAGTCTTTTAGATTAGTAGAAGAGTACTGAACATGAACTAGCTAATGACATACACATAGGTACTTACCTATTTATTTATACGATTGCTTGCTTACTGATTATACACATTTTTAAACTAAACTAACGTAGCTAGCTAGGTAGGTAGGTAGGTAGGTAGGTACGTAGGTACGTAGTTGTCTTTCGCCTTCACTCTCGTCCTCGCACGACGTGTCCTTCAAAAGGGTGGTACCTGAAAGAAATTATTGTTATTGATGATAAATAGGTATAACCATTACACTATAACACGTTAGAACGTCTGTCTGTCTGTCTATCTATATAATTATCTACAACTACCTATAGGGATCTGATCGGCTAGGCGGTGCGAGTGCCGTTTGTTAAAGTCGTGTTAAAAATAATGTAGGTACATGTTATTTTGATTGTAAGGTATTATTACCCGTAGGTTATATATACCTACATTTATTTAGTCCATATTCTATTATTGGCACGACACAAGTATGAGGATTCTATCCATCCGCGGTCTGAGGAGAATGCGATAAACTGTACGTACTGACGGCGCGGCGACAGACCTACCGAACGAACGATGGCCCGCCCGCCCGTTCGAACGCGTACGTCTTTTGTCGTTTTACACCTAGTTCGATACGCTTTCTGATGCTTTAATCGCTTTACGTACACTGTTAACACTACTAAGGGCCATCTCGTCTTTTAATATTAATATATTAATAGGTTGCACGTCCTGGACGGAGTCGTCCGTCCTTAACTGTTCGGCGGTCGCGGTGTTTTACGACGCTTCACTTTTACCTCGATATAATTTTCGCGAGTAGGTGTTATATCGACGAAATCCTGTCACCGCACAAGCTCGATATCCTCCCTGTTGACGCGTCGACCTTTATCATCGCTCACTATCACTTTTATAGAGAAAATAACGTTTTGAACTCGACCCGACCTTAGCTTCGTTACCAGTCGTCAAAATAAAACACCGCCACGCGTCCAACCGACGTCTCACGCTTCCCGAACTCGTACACCGCCATCGTCAACTTCATGACCTATCCGAAATCGTAGACGACACCTTCGCTTCCGTACGATAAACATTCTTTTTCTATATTTTATTAGATACGTGTTAGTGAAAACTTTCAAGCGTTCATACGAGAAAACGTCCCGCGACATCACGGCTCTCGTTACGGTAAAGTTTCGTCGTACGAAGCCGTTCGTGCACGAAACTCTCGAAACCTATAAGTGGCGACATCTAAGTCTCTCTCTTATACACTTTGCGTTTGCTATACCAGCTGTTCGTTGTTGTTGTGTACGTACGTACGTGTGAATTATTTCAATCAATCGCGATAAGATGGCAGACACCGCAGTTGCTACCGAAGCTCCGGCACCCGCTACCCCAGCGAAGAAGCAGGCGAGGCAAGCCGGCGGCGCCGGTGCCGCCGCTAAGAAGCCCAAGGCGAAGCCGACTCATCCCAAAACATCCGAGATGGTCAACAACGCTATCAAAGAGATGAAGGAGCGCAGCGGATCTTCCCTGCAGGCGATCAAGAAGTATATCGCAGCCCAGTACAAGGTCGATGCCGAGAAACTGGCTCCGTTCATCAGGAAATATCTGAAGAGCGCCGTCGAATCCGGTGCGCTGATCCAGACCAAGGGCAAGGGCGCCTCCGGTTCATTCAAACTCGAATCGAAGTCGGCCGCGTCCAAGAAACCCGCCGGCGCCGCAGGCAAGGCCGCCAGTAAGGCACCCGCCGCGGCTTCGAAGGCCAAGAAGGCGACAGCCTCCGCTGCCGGCGCCAAGACAAAGAAGGCGGCAGCCGCAGCAGCCGCTTCTTCGGCTTCACCTTCGAAATCCAAATCGTCGGCCGCATCCGCCGCTAAGGACAAGAAGGCAGCCGCCGCTAAGAAGAAGCCGGCACCAAAGAAGGCCGCCGCCCCCGCTAAGGCTAAGGCGCCCAAAGCCAAGAAGACCGCCAAGCCGCCAACAAAGAAACCTAAAGCTCCTAAACCGAAAAAGGCCGCGTCTACACCCAAGTCTAAACCGGCAGCCAAGAAAGCTTCCGCCGCTAAGAAGTAAGCAACGGTCGCGTTCGTGTTACACCGGCGACGGCGACGACGACAACGACGACGACGACGATGACAGCGGCGCAGTCGGCCCGGCCGACCATCGTCAACAATAACATGTGTACAGCTACTACATAAGTTTGTACGTGTATGTGTGTGTGTCTGTGCGTGCGCGCGTCTTACCTATGGTGTCTGTGTCTCTCTCTCTCTCTGCGTGTGTGTTTGTGAATGTGTAAACACCGAAATAACGTGTACTTACATATCACAACATACATACAATACGAGTATGACATATATACTGTAGAAAGAGGTGCGTGCGTGCGTTCGCGCTCGCGTCGTACGTGTCTCTCGTTGTCCTCGGGAAGATGAGGGGTGCTGAACACCGCTCGACGTGTCTCGACAACCACCACTGAAGATGTTCGTCAGAAGCAGCAATAAGCGACTGAAATCGAAATCAAGGCGGCGGCAACGAGATGCTTAGCGCGCGTGCCATGCGCTCTCAATCGCAGCGCTCTCCGAGCGCACACCAAAAAGCCCTTTTCAGGGCTAACAGTACTATCATGAATATGAACAATATTCGTTTCTATTATACAGAGAGTCGAAAAACGCTACAAAATAAATGCTATAGAATATTATACCTAAGTAAACAATAACAAGATGGTCAAGTGGAAACCTACTTATAGGTAACGCTAGTATGTACCTATGGCCAGTTCTATTGCAGGCTATTTATTATAGGAGGGGGTTTATTTACAAACATGATCATAATTATCTACCGTTGCTTAATGAGCAACATAAACAACACTATATATTTTGAATGGGTAAGTACCCTACCTAATTATAAACTTATACTTAGGTAGGAAAAAATAAATAAATAGAAAAATGCATCAGATCATGCAGAAAGGTCCCTTCTAAACCTACCTATCTATCTATCTATCTATCTATATATTTTAATTAATAAGCTCGTGAATTTTATTTATATATACCTTAGTATATTCACTCGTACCTATAAGAAAATAAGAATCAGTTAAAACTCTCTAAAATTTTAGAAATTTGAAACGACATCTCTGCCTACCCGGTATCCAATGTGCAGTGTGTACGGAGCGAGAGCGCCGGTGCGCGCTTGCGCGTTTAGTGAAATGGTTTCGATAGACGGTACACCCCTCCCACTGACTGAGCTACGCGGCGCGCGTATAAATACGGCCGGACCGCGCGGTTTAAAAATAACCAGCTTTTCGTCCCGTGCCCACACAAGCACCGGGACCTGCAACAACTACGCGTGCCCAAGCTGTGCGCCCCGCGGCGCCGGGAGACCGAGCCGCCGCGCAGGGCGCGCGCCGAGTGGCGCCACCTGCAGCGGGCCAGCGCATCACAGGGAGAGGAGGCACAGCGCCCCTGCCCCATGTGGCCACCACGTCACGGCCACACGGAGTCGCCTCATCCCGACCACGTGCGTCCGCCACATCGCCGCCACGCGTTGCCACCACACCTCTACCACATGTCGCCGCTATGTCTCCGCCACATGTTGCCGCCACATCCCCGCCACATGTGTCCGCCACATCCCCGCCACATGTTGCCGCCACATCCCCGCCACATGTGTCCGCCACATCCCCGCCACATGTGTCCGCCACATCCCCGCCACATGTGTCCGCCACATCCCCGCCACATGTGTCCGCCACATCCCCGCCACATGTGTCCGCCACATCCCCGCCACACGTGGCGACCACATACCCACCACATGGAGTCGCCACATTCCCGCCACATGGTGTCGCCACATCCGGACCGCATGAGGCCGTTTATTATGCGCGGCCGACCGCGAGCGCCGACTGGACCGTGCCCGCGCCGTACACAGCCGCGCAGCTCATATACGCCGTTGCGCCGGCGCCGCACACCGGCGCTACCTACGTTGCCGTCACTGCCCAGTCGCGCGCAGGCGCCCCCGCGCCCGCACCGCCTGTATATGCTGCGGCTCCCTTGCCGCACTCATACGCCGCCGCCTACGTGCCACACGCCGCCCCGACCGAGACTGTATCGCGCGTGCGTGCTGGCATGTATGAGACACATGCTGTCGACGCCGCGTATGCGCCGTACGATGCAACTGCTGCATCATTCCTGCCGCCTGCCACCCAAGCGGCCACAGCTCACCACGCAGCATCGCCGACCCCCCGCCGTCTGCTGACGGGCCCGTCCGCACCTGCGGGAAACAGAAGTTCGGACCAATACGGCGACATCACATCCCCGCCTCCACCTAGGGGCTCCGCCCAAGATTCCCCCGCAGTACTATCGCCCTGTCTTTCGAGGCAAGGGTCGGACATGTCCTACTCGGGGGACTCAGACGACGGTCGACGTAGCGTGTCGTCGGATACGCTCGGACGAGCCGCCGTGACGGATACGGAGCGTCCAAACGCTCTGCTCTATACACTGGACCACGGGCCGGAAACTTTAAATGAGACCCGCGCCCATCGAAGACCTAGGAGCTCGGACGACGAGGCAGCGGAAGAAGCAAAGCGGGCCTGCCTAGACATGCCTCTCCCGCAACGCGCTCAACGTGCGCGCGATGGGGCTCCATCGCCCCCACCGCTCTCGTTCGCGGACGTCGCCCGACGGAAGCCGACGCCGACCTCCCCACAACGGACACCGACCCCCCCCCCCACAACGGCAACAGCAGCTCCCGAACACAGCAAGAAAAAGAAGCCTCGCTACCCACCGCTGGTAGTCGAGAAATTACCTGACTGGACGACCCACTTCCGGGCCGTCACCGCCCAACTGGGCCACCCGCCTAATGCCCGCCCTTACCAGGGAGGGATTAGGTTTATACCGGAAAGCGATACAGAATACAGGGTGGTCCAAAAGTACCTGACCGAGCTGGAGAGGACGGCCGGAGTGGCGTGGTTCTCCTATTCGCTGCCGGCGGAACAGAGCCTCAGGGTGGCCATTCGGGGGCTTCCAGCCGAAACGGACCCAGCCGCCATAGAGGAGGAGCTTCGCCAAAGGAACTACGAGCCCGAATATGTAAGAAACATCAGGGCTCGAGAGGGACGCCCGGGCTGCATCTTTTACGCAGCCCTCAAAAGACAGCCCGACATACGGCGTATCTTTGACACCACAGAGTTTCTATACATGCGTGGTGTCAGGATCGAAGCCTGGAGGGGAAAGCGGGGCTTGGCACAGTGCCACCGCTGCCAAAAGTTCCGGCATAGTTCGAAGCAGTGCCACCGCCCACTGGTGTGCGTGCGGTGCGGAGAGGGGCACTCAGCGCGGGACTGTCCGAGGCCACGTTCAGAGCCGGCAACGTGTGCCAACTGTGGCGGACAGCACCCCGCCTCGAACCGCGACTGCCCCGTGTTCGCCCAGGAGGCACGGAATAAACATGCCGGAACCATCGCCTACACAAAGGCAGCAGCCCGGCCTGGGAAGACTATCGCCCAGGCCGCCAACGTCGAGGAGACAGAGGCCCCAAGCGCCACGCTGATGGCGGTGGCAAATGGGCCACTAGCCAGAGAAGCCCCCTCCACAGGGCGGAGGAAGGGGAAGAGGGGAGGGAAGAAAAAGGGGAGGAACAAGCCCCCACCCCCCCCCACCCAACAGCAACCAAGTCGAGCACCTGCAATGGCGCAGGCGACGACCAAACCAGAGACAGGAGACGGGAGCGCCAAGTTACAAATGGCCCCCAAGAATAAAACAGAGTCCACGCTAAGACGGGCCCAAGCACCCCAGGGCGCCCCCGTCATAGAGCCGAACCCGGTGAAAGGGATCACCCCCCCCGCAATCCTGGAAGAGCGGAGGGAGTTCACCGCCTGCGCCATTAAAGTCCTGATGGATCTAATACAGGCCATCAGGCAGGGCCAAGACCCGGCCCTGGTTATCCTCGACGGCTTAACGGCCCTCCTAGCACTTTACCATGCTCCATAAGCCGTTGAGGATACTACACTGGAACGCTCGAGGCCTGCGTACCAAGGCCATCCTCCTCCGCCTCCTCCTCAAAACCCAGGACATTGACGTGGCGCTCGTAAACGAGACGTTCCTGGGACCAGCGGAAAAAGTGAAAATCCCGGGATACCTCGTTTACCGAAAGGACGAGAAGTCGGATACCGCACCGTACCGTGGTCTGGCAGTGATGGTGAGGCGAAGACTCGTCCACCAGGAACTCCCCTTGCCGTCACTCAGCTCCTTCTACGCGCTGGGTGTTCAACTCAACGTCGCCGGCGAGGACTTGAACATCTACGCTGCGTACGCCCCCCCAACTCAACCGCTCGACGTGGCAGAACTTCGGGCGTTGTTAACGCAATCACCCAACCCGACACTCCTCGCCGGAGACATGAATAGCAAGCACCCGGCGTGGAACAGCAACACCACGAACACCAAGGGGAGACGGCTCTTCGCGGACGCGGAAGCCAATGGGTACACGGTGTCCGGACCCGAAACACCCACCCACTACCCTGATCAACAGTCACTCGCCCCGGACGTGCTGGACATCGTGGCCCATCACGGACTAAACTGCCAGATCACTCAGCGAGTCCTGGACGACGAGATGATGTCAGACCACCAGCCAGTACTCGTCGTCCTCGAGGGAGCTCCGACCCGACTCAATCCCCCAGCGCCACGTCACATAACGGATTGGAAAAAATTCGCTGGAACGATGGAGATCACAACGCCAACTCGGCCCATCGTCACCGCCGCAGACGTTGACGGACTGGCAGAAGAACTTACCGCCTGTATGCAGGACGCCCTAAGGTCGGCGACCTCTACAACAGCGCAATCGCAAGGGGTCTTGCCCCCCCTCCCCAGCCATCTACAAGCAATGATCGCCGACAAAAGGCGCCTGCGCAGACGATGGCAAATCACAAGATGCCCAACCATGAAGAAGGAAGTCAACCGTCTCGCGGAGAGGGTGAAGGCCGAGTTACAGGCACTCAACACCGCGGGCTGGGAGTCAACAATAGATGCCGCAGAGGGCGATTGGCCGGCCATACACAAATTGTGCCGGCAACTTGCGAAAACCCCAGCTCCGGTGCGCCCGCTGCTCAACAGCGACGGGGCGCTTAGGTACACTGCGACAGACCGCGCGGAAATCTTTGCCATGCACCTGGAGCGTCAGTTCCAGCCTAACCCAACTAGCAACGTCGAGCACGTCGCAACAGTTGAGAGGCACCTTCGAGAGTACTTCGAGTCGCCGATAGCTCACGAAGAGGAGGGTATCTTCTTCTCGCCGGGCGCAGTTCGACGCGCCATCCTACGCGCGAAGCCCAGGAAGGCCCCCGGTGCCGACGGCATCACCAATGCAGCGCTGCGCCACTTGCCGTACCGTACGGTCGCGGCCCTGGCGCGCCTGTACACGGGGGTGCTGCGCACGGGGACCTTTCCCGCTTCGTGGAAGGAGGGGCGCGTCATTATGCTGCCCAAGGCGGGGAAGAACACGCTGAAGCCGGAGAGCTATCGGCCAATCACGCTGCTGCCCACGGTCTCGAAGGTGTTTGAGCAACTCCTGTTGCGACATCTAACACCACACATCACTCCACGCGCCGAGCAGTTTGGGTTCCGCGCGGGACATAGCACGACGCTCCAGCTGTCGAGGGTACTGCACCAAGCGACAGCCACGCTCAACAAGAAAGAACACGGGGTTGCAGTATTCCTCGACATGGAGAAGGCCTTTGATCGCGTATGGCACGCCGGTCTCCTCTACAAGTTGTCGCAGTCGGACGCGCCCCGTCGTTTAGTAAAGGTGATCTCCTCGTTCCTCCAGGACAGGACCTTCCGGGTGGTGGTAGAAGGCACGCTCTCAAGCGCGCGCCCGGTGGCCGCGGGCGTACCGCAGGGCAGCTGTGTCTCGCCTGTGTGCTACTCACGGTACACGGATGACATCCCCACCACGGAGGGCGTCACACTCGCGCTGTATGCCGACGACGCCGCGTACATTGCGTCTTCGCTGAACGCGAAACACGCGGCCGTCAAGATGCAGCGCGCACTCGACGCTCTCCCCGAGTGGTTAGAGAAGTGGCGGCTAACAGTAAACGTGAGTAAAACACAGGCGATCGTCATCGGATCGGCCCGCCTCCCACCACCCCTCCAGCTGCAAGGAGTCGACATCCAGTGGTCCCCAACGGTCAAGTACCTGGGGGTCACAATCGACCGTCGACTCTCCATGGGCAACCACGTCCGGCAGGTTGTCGCCAAGGGCAGAACAGCCCGCGCTCTGTTGCGCCCAGTGCTCGCATCCCGCCTCTCGCTGCGCGTCAAGCTGGGGGTGTACAAGACGTACATCCGCCCCATCCTGACATACGCAGCCCCAGCCTGGCTCGCCCTCACGAGCGAGACCAACAAAAAGCTACTACGCGCACAGCAGAATATCACGCTGCGAATGATCGCAGGCGCCCCTCGCTTCGTGAGGAACAGCGTTTTGCAGCGGGATCTGGACATCGAAAGCATAGACGACTTCTGTGGCCGCCTGGCGTCGAACATGTTCGCGCGTGCCGACGTCTCAGCCTGGCCCCATATCAAAGACATAGCGCCATGGCACGCGCGGCCACCGGACGCCAGGCGCTTGCCCCGCGACCTACTGCCGGACGACGATGCCCATGCCCACCGGACTGACCCGTGACTGAGTCGCATACACCAACACGCGACCCAGCCACCCACATAGACTCCACAACGAAACATACGCTCGGCGCGCTGTGTACTAAGTTAATATAGGCATGACGTACGCCGAATAACAGACACTCACGACTTCTCATGCATAAAACCCACGCACTGGACGTACGGCGCGGTCGTACCTCCAGTCGCCCACATGAGCGGTGTAACACACACAATACCGCTCACACCCACACAGACACACGACCCCTTAGTCTGGAGCGTGACCGGCTCGACCTGGAAGCGTGACAGACGGGGGTCACGCACCAAACAGTGGGGAGCGTCAACCAAATCGGCCCCCTCGTCGCTGGTCGTCACTCGCTGGGCCTCCCCCGGGCAACCGGGGGTTTCACCTGGCGGGGACGGACCGCCGGGGGGTCGCGAAGAAGCGGCAAGCCGAGACGCTCCCGCTGCACAATAAACAGTGACACTACGCCTAAATAGGCAACCCAGCGAGGCACCCGTCGTTGCGGGTGCTCAACGACACCGCGAGCAGGGGGCGAAGCCCCGATCTCGCCTGCCGCGCCCCCTAGGGGGTAGCAGCGATTGCTCTACAAGGTTTAAAAATTATTGTAAGAGATTGTCTCGACGCGCGCACACTGCGTGTTTCGTTGTTTTCGAGTGATATATTTTACAAAAAAACCTCTCTACCATGTCTGGTCGCGGTAAAGGTGGCAAGGTTAAGGGAAAGGCAAAGTCCCGTTCAAACCGTGCTGGACTCCAGTTTCCCGTTGGACGTATCCACAGGCTGCTGCGTAACGGAAACTACGCTGAACGTGTCGGTGCCGGTGCGCCCGTCTACTTGGCCGCCGTGATGGAGTATCTGGCTGCTGAGGTTCTCGAGTTGGCCGGTAACGCCGCGAGAGACAACAAGAAGACCAGGATCATCCCGCGTCATCTTCAATTGGCCATCCGTAACGACGAGGAGTTGAACAAGCTGCTCTCCGGCGTTACGATCGCCCAAGGCGGTGTACTGCCGAACATCCAGGCCGTGCTACTGCCCAAGAAGACCGAGAAGAAGGCTTAAACGTTGCGCAATCGTCGCCGCCGCCACAGCTGGTGCGAGTGGTGAACCGCAAGCGTACTTCGATATAATATTTATGAACGTACCTATATCTATTATGTCGGTTGCGCGATGCTCTTCGCTCGTACTCAAAACAAAAGGCCCTTTTCAGGGCCACAATATGATTCGTCAAATATTTAACAGGGACAGTTTCTTTAACGGTGTTGTCGTAAAACGAAAACGTATAGCTAGCTAATTACACCCAAACGACAGCTATGAGTGTATGATGTACTAATAAGAGTATGCGTTAGTACTTGTTTACCTACCTCTGCGCACTTATTACTGGCGTGACAAATATGTTTCATTCAATATTATTGATGAAAGACTGCGAGTAGGTACCTCTTCTCTCCCTCCCCCCCCCCCCCCAAACATCACAAGTAATATTAAGAAACAAAAGAAAACGCAAACAATGATGATAAGGGTAAATAGAAAGTAATGCACGTTACCTGGAATTCGTTTTGTTTTGTTTTTTTTTCTTTTATTTTTTGTCTTTTGTTTCTTTCTTTCACTTGAGCATAATTAAAATTAATCATTGTAGTGTATAAGCACCTGGGTAGTTAGTTATTACATACCATACTTCGAGCTAATAAAGGTATCGACACCATGCAGCCTATGATCCGCAAAAGGATATAATCCGTTGGTACTATGATAATATTATTATTAGATTAATGTCATTGAATTGCAACACAGAAAATAAATAGACCTAAGACCTACCTACCTACCTACCTACCTACCTACCTACCTACCTACCTACCTACCTACCTACCTACCTACCTACCTACCTACCTTTATCTGTTTTTTATTTATTTATTTTTTTTTTACGCACCCTGATTATTCAGTTAAAATACAGTTTTAATTTAAATATTTTCAATAATGACGAACGCAAGTGTCTCCCCGCCCTCTTTACCTCCCTCCCGAATAACCCCTCTCCCCGCAGCCCGCTATGGAGAGCTCTGATTGGCCGGTCGCTACATCGAGCCTGCCACGACCGCGCTACTCGACCGTCGGTATAAATACAACTTGTTCTTGTGCGGAGCGATTTATACTGTTACTGAACTCTGTTCCGTGAACACGTATATTTTAAAAATCTCATAATGCCGCCCAAGACAAGTGGTAAAGCCGCCAAGAAGTCTGGCAAAGCCCAGAAGAACATCTCCAAGACCGACAAGAAGAAGAAGAAGCATAAGAGGAAGGAAAGTTATGCCATCTACATCTACAAGGTCCTGAAGCAGGTGCACCCCGACACCGGTATCTCGAGCAAGGCCATGTCCATCATGAACTCTTTCGTGAACGACATCTTCGAGCGCATCGCCGCCGAAGCTTCCCGTCTCGCCCACTACAACAAGAGATCGACCATCACATCTCGGGAGGTGCAGACGTCCGTGAGGCTCCTTCTGCCCGGAGAGCTCGCCAAGCACGCCGTCAGTGAAGGCACCAAGGCCGTCACCAAATACACCAGCTCCAAGTGAGCGGTCGGTAGCTAACAAGAGCCAGCCGACGCTCGCTTCTCGACGCCGCCTCGTGTGTGTGTGAAAAGTGTTAACTCCAGTGCGTTTGTTCGTGTGTCTTGTTGATAGTGGTGCGTGCGTTGATTGTGTCGTTCGTCATCGTTATGTATATACCTACATGATATCTTAGTATATTGTGTATGTGTGTACGTACGAGATGTCGCACATGATCCACGTACCGCGGACACAAACCACGACAAGCGTCTGGACGCGCACCCACACCGCAAGATGCAGGCAGGAGAAATAACAAAAGGCCCTTTTCAGGGCCACAAATATGTTCATGTGATAATAATTCACTTTTCTTTAACTTGATAACAGTCGAAACGTTACCCATCTACTACTACATACTAAAATGAATGACCTATTGTGTTAATCACAGTGGTGGTATGAATGATAATAATTAAAATCCAATTAGAGAACTTGGTACTTACCTTTCCTACCTACCATAACTACCTACATGTCTGTCTATCGAATAAACTACGCTCTTACTTACTACACGATTAATAACACCAACATGCAAACTTTATTCCCGCGTACCTATATTAATAATAATTATCGTTTACTAGGATACAACTAGTGAATAAAAATGACTAGTAAGTACCTACTGTAGGTAAGACAAGAAAGTTTGTATGTGTGTTTACCTATTATATATATTATGTAGAAACGTTCCGTATATTCCGATAGTAGATACGTTGTCTAGAGTTATATAGATATTTATTACCTACCTCCTACACAAACAACCCCCGGTGTATAGATAAGAATGAATATTAATCAAGTAGGTATTCAAATATATATAAAAAAAAATAAAAAAAAAAAAATAAAAAAAACACTTTTTAAAACGTCAATATTATTTTCACCGTCTTTCTACATCGTAAGATTTTTCTTTTCCTTTGGCAAGTTTAGTTCGGCCATTATGTTATAGGGGGCGCGCGTGCGCCTCATACCCACTAACGCAGAGTACGGTGCCACAGTATAAATAGGACCGAGCTCGCCTGCTGGTTTTTATTCACTCTTGTACGTTCGTTGCGTGAAGGCGCGCGCGTCCGATTTGTGTATTATATTCTATTCGTTATTCTCTCGTTTCGTGTTTACAATGGCGCGTACTAAGCAGACCGCTCGTAAATCCACCGGTGGTAAGGCACCTAGGAAACAGCTCGCCACCAAGGCTGCGCGTAAGAGCGCACCGGCCACCGGTGGCGTCAAGAAGCCCCATCGTTACAGGCCCGGAACTGTGGCCCTCCGTGAGATTCGTCGCTACCAGAAGAGTACCGAGCTGCTGATCCGCAAGCTTCCGTTCCAGCGTCTCGTCCGTGAGATCGCTCAGGACTTCAAGACCGATCTCCGTTTCCAGAGTTCCGCCGTCATGGCGCTCCAGGAGGCTAGCGAAGCTTATCTCGTCGGTCTCTTCGAAGATACCAACCTTTGCGCGATCCACGCTAAGCGTGTCACCATCATGCCCAAGGACATCCAGTTGGCGCGCAGGATCAGAGGCGAACGCGCTTAAACTGCTGCTGCAACAGCATACGTCACAATCGCAACACACGTCGTCCTTCACGTAGACTTTATGCTCGTGTCGGTGGCTGTGTGCCGTTGGTGACTGTGCGTTCACATAAAAGGCCCTTTTCAGGGCCACATATGTATCTGATTATTAAATGTTTCTATCAGAATGTCGCAAAACGAATAACCTATATATACATACATAATATACGAATCACATAAACTACCTACCTACAAATGAAATCATATCACAATTCATAATAATTATTACTTAAGTACACTATTATCTATCTACGTACGTACGTACGTACTGTACTAACGAACATTCGCAAGGTGCCTACTTACCTTGTCGGTCAGTTTCATACGTGCCTACCCTATACCATTAATCCTAAGCCTAAGAGAATATAATAATAATTATTTTCTACTGCATGAAGCACTCGTACGAGTAATATATATTCAGGTTAGCTTAGGCTGTTTAATACCTACCTACTACTACTATTTGAGTACTTAGTTAGTCAGTTTTCTTTTCTTTTTTGTGAAACTTTTGAGTGCTAGTCACGATGTATTCTTAATTTACCTATAGAGATTAATCTATCTAAATATCTACCTAGGACGTACATACTTACGTACTTACTTATTAATGTTATTATTTTAATTTAACTTAAAGAAACTAAGTAGAAGACATCGTCGCCAAAAACAAACGACCGACCAACCAACGACGAGCATCGGCTCACCTCGTCCCGCGCACCCCTCTCCTCCGTCTTCCCGCCCGCTGAGCTCCGCGTATGGTATATATATAAGCGAGACCGCCGCGAAAAAATATACCAGTCGTTCGCGTGGTTCGTGTGCGCACACCCGTGCCGAGTGTATTATATTGTCGTGTTTGATTTTCTGCTGAGAAGATGACCGGTCGCGGTAAGGGAGGAAAGGGTCTGGGAAAAGGAGGAGCCAAGCGTCACAGGAAGGTACTTCGTGATAACATCCAGGGTATCACGAAGCCCGCCATCCGTCGTCTGGCTCGCAGAGGTGGCGTGAAACGTATCTCCGGTCTGATCTACGAGGAGACTCGCGGTGTGCTTAAAGTGTTCCTTGAGAACGTCATCCGTGATGCCGTAACCTACACCGAGCACGCCAAGAGGAAGACCGTCACCGCCATGGACGTCGTCTACGCTCTGAAGCGCCAGGGTCGCACCCTGTACGGTTTCGGCGGTTAAACGCTGTCGCCATATCGCAGCTCTACATACTCTGTGTGACGGACATAATCATACCGTCCGATCATACGTGTATGTAGGTAGATGCGCACATCAAAAAAGGCCCTTTTCAGGGCCGCATATGATTCGATATTATTAAATATGTTTCTTAAACGGAATTGTCTAAAAACGTACAACAACTACCTATGAATTTAATTCTATAAAACACATCTATCGTAGGTACTTTATACTTGATTCAAGAGTCTTTTAGATTAGTAGAAGAGTACTGAACATGAACTAGCTAATGACATACACATAGGTACTTACCTATTTATTTATACGATTGCTTGCTTACTGATTATACACATTTTTAAACTAAACTAACGTAGCTAGCTAGGTAGGTAGGTAGGTAGGTAGGTACGTAGGTACGTAGTTGTCTTTCGCCTTCACTCTCGTCCTCGCACGACGTGTCCTTCAAAAGGGTGGTACCTGAAAGAAATTATTGTTATTGATGATAAATAGGTATAACCATTACACTATAACACGTTAGAACGTCTGTCTGTCTGTCTATCTATATAATTATCTACAACTACCTATAGGGATCTGATCGGCTAGGCGGTGCGAGTGCCGTTTGTTAAAGTCGTGTTAAAAATAATGTAGGTACATGTTATTTTGATTGTAAGGTATTATTACCCGTAGGTTATATATACCTACATTTATTTAGTCCATATTCTATTATTGGCACGACACAAGTATGAGGATTCTATCCATCCGCGGTCTGAGGAGAATGCGATAAACTGTACGTACTGACGGCGCGGCGACAGACCTACCGAACGAACGATGGCCCGCCCGCCCGTTCGAACGCGTACGTCTTTTGTCGTTTTACACCTAGTTCGATACGCTTTCTGATGCTTTAATCGCTTTACGTACACTGTTAACACTACTAAGGGCCATCTCGTCTTTTAATATTAATATATTAATAGGTTGCACGTCCTGGACGGAGTCGTCCGTCCTTAACTGTTCGGCGGTCGCGGTGTTTTACGACGCTTCACTTTTACCTCGATATAATTTTCGCGAGTAGGTGTTATATCGACGAAATCCTGTCACCGCACAAGCTCGATATCCTCCCTGTTGACGCGTCGACCTTTATCATCGCTCACTATCACTTTTATAGAGAAAATAACGTTTTGAACTCGACCCGACCTTAGCTTCGTTACCAGTCGTCAAAATAAAACACCGCCACGCGTCCAACCGACGTCTCACGCTTCCCGAACTCGTACACCGCCATCGTCAACTTCATGACCTATCCGAAATCGTAGACGACACCTTCGCTTCCGTACGATAAACATTCTTTTTCTATATTTTATTAGATACGTGTTAGTGAAAACTTTCAAGCGTTCATACGAGAAAACGTCCCGCGACATCACGGCTCTCGTTACGGTAAAGTTTCGTCGTACGAAGCCGTTCGTGCACGAAACTCTCGAAACCTATAAGTGGCGACATCTAAGTCTCTCTCTTATACACTTTGCGTTTGCTATACCAGCTGTTCGTTGTTGTTGTGTACGTACGTACGTGTGAATTATTTCAATCAATCGCGATAAGATGGCAGACACCGCAGTTGCTACCGAAGCTCCGGCACCCGCTACCCCAGCGAAGAAGCAGGCGAGGCAAGCCGGCGGCGCCGGTGCCGCCGCTAAGAAGCCCAAGGCGAAGCCGACTCATCCCAAAACATCCGAGATGGTCAACAACGCTATCAAAGAGATGAAGGAGCGCAGCGGATCTTCCCTGCAGGCGATCAAGAAGTATATCGCAGCCCAGTACAAGGTCGATGCCGAGAAACTGGCTCCGTTCATCAGGAAATATCTGAAGAGCGCCGTCGAATCCGGTGCGCTGATCCAGACCAAGGGCAAGGGCGCCTCCGGTTCATTCAAACTCGAATCGAAGTCGGCCGCGTCCAAGAAACCCGCCGGCGCCGCAGGCAAGGCCGCCAGTAAGGCACCCGCCGCGGCTTCGAAGGCCAAGAAGGCGACAGCCTCCGCTGCCGGCGCCAAGACAAAGAAGGCGGCAGCCGCAGCAGCCGCTTCTTCGGCTTCACCTTCGAAATCCAAATCGTCGGCCGCATCCGCCGCTAAGGACAAGAAGGCAGCCGCCGCTAAGAAGAAGCCGGCACCAAAGAAGGCCGCCGCCCCCGCTAAGGCTAAGGCGCCCAAAGCCAAGAAGACCGCCAAGCCGCCAACAAAGAAACCTAAAGCTCCTAAACCGAAAAAGGCCGCGTCTACACCCAAGTCTAAACCGGCAGCCAAGAAAGCTTCCGCCGCTAAGAAGTAAGCAACGGTCGCGTTCGTGTTACACCGGCGACGGCGACGACGACAACGACGACGACGACGATGACAGCGGCGCAGTCGGCCCGGCCGACCATCGTCAACAATAACATGTGTACAGCTACTACATAAGTTTGTACGTGTATGTGTGTGTGTCTGTGCGTGCGCGCGTCTTACCTATGGTGTCTGTGTCTCTCTCTCTCTCTGCGTGTGTGTTTGTGAATGTGTAAACACCGAAATAACGTGTACTTACATATCACAACATACATACAATACGAGTATGACATATATACTGTAGAAAGAGGTGCGTGCGTGCGTTCGCGCTCGCGTCGTACGTGTCTCTCGTTGTCCTCGGGAAGATGAGGGGTGCTGAACACCGCTCGACGTGTCTCGACAACCACCACTGAAGATGTTCGTCAGAAGCAGCAATAAGCGACTGAAATCGAAATCAAGGCGGCGGCAACGAGATGCTTAGCGCGCGTGCCATGCGCTCTCAATCGCAGCGCTCTCCGAGCGCACACCAAAAAGCCCTTTTCAGGGCTAACAGTACTATCATGAATATGAACAATATTCGTTTCTATTATACAGAGAGTCGAAAAACGCTACAAAATAAATGCTATAGAATATTATACCTAAGTAAACAATAACAAGATGGTCAAGTGGAAACCTACTTATAGGTAACGCTAGTATGTACCTATGGCCAGTTCTATTGCAGGCTATTTATTATAGGAGGGGGTTTATTTACAAACATGATCATAATTATCTACCGTTGCTTAATGAGCAACATAAACAACACTATATATTTTGAATGGGTAAGTACCCTACCTAATTATAAACTTATACTTAGGTAGGAAAAAATAAATAAATAGAAAAATGCATCAGATCATGCAGAAAGGTCCCTTCTAAACCTACCTATCTATCTATCTATCTATCTATATATTTTAATTAATAAGCTCGTGAATTTTATTTATATATACCTTAGTATATTCACTCGTACCTATAAGAAAATAAGAATCAGTTAAAACTCTCTAAAATTTTAGAAATTTGAAACGACATCTCTGCCTACCCGGTATCCAATGTGCAGTGTGTACGGAGCGAGAGCGCCGGTGCGCGCTTGCGCGTTTAGTGAAATGGTTTCGATAGACGGTACACCCCTCCCACTGACTGAGCTACGCGGCGCGCGTATAAATACGGCCGGACCGCGCGGTTTAAAAATCGTTTGCGAGCCCACCGAAGGTCACCACCCGATCTTCAAGATCAAGTCCGTTTGCTCCCTGTCTGGCATCTCCATCGAGAAGCCATACAAACCCGCCATCGTAGGGCAATGTCACCGTTGCCAGCTATATGGCCACGCCCAGTCAAATTGTTTCGCCAAACCCAGGTGCGTCAAGTGCCTGGGCGAGCACGGAACAGGTGACTGTCCCCGTCCCAAAGATCGCACCCAGTGCACAGAGCCTCCCAGCTGTGTGCTGTGTGGACAGGCAGGGCACCCGGCTAACTACCGGGGTTGTCCTAAAGCCCCCCGCATTTCTCCCAAGATGGCAAAGCGGTTCGCCGCCCGCCAGAAAAGGGAAGCACCCTCCGCCCAGCTCCCCGCGCGCCTCGCTCCCCAGCGGGATTCCGCGTGGAACAAGCTGGACCACCAGAGAGCCTTCCCGGCCCTGGTGCCAGCCAATCCTCCTCCCCCAGCTCTGATGGCCAAGCCCATCCCAGCGCCTACCCCCGCCCCCGCGGCTCCTGCAGCCCCAGCAGCCCCAGCAGCCCCAGCAGCCCCAGCAGCCCCCAAAAAGGCCCCCAAAAAGACCCCCCAGCCAGCTGGTGTGATCCCTCCGAGGACAAAGTCCATCGGGCAAATCATCACCGAGCACTACGTCATTTTCATGACGCAGGACGCTAGGGACCTCGCCGATAAGCTTCACGCCGCCGAAGCAACCGGCGTACTGACCCAGGCAAAGCGCCTGGAATTCTTCGAACAGCACGAGTCCGTGCTGCTCGAACTTGACAAGATGCCTGCTGTCGCCCCATAATGGATAGACAAAAGAAAGTAGTCTGCACCTTTAAACCCCGTTCCCTAAAGTTAGGTTTCTTCAATGCAAACAGCATTACTTCCCAGCGTGATGAGATCGCCGCATTCCTCCGCGACCATCAGCTAGACATCTTCCTCGTACAGGAAACCCTCCTCAAGCCCCACTGTAAAGACCCTAGAATTGCGAACTATCGCATAGTTCGCAACGATAGGACCCGCTGTCACGGTGGTGGCACTCTCATTTATTATAAAAAAGAGCTGTACTGCACTCCCATAACTCCCCCCCCGCCCTCATCTCATCTCGAATACTCGGCTTGTCGGCTGGGCATGACCGGTCATCAATCGATCACCGTCATCTCCGCCTACTGTCCCCCCTCGTCAGACAAGACCGACGAACTCTCCGCCTTCTCCAGTGACCTCACTGCCCTCTTCAGCTTGAGCGACTCCGTCATCCTGGCGGGCGACCTCAATGCTAAACACCCCGCTTGGAATAGCACCCTGACCAACCCCCGTGGGAAGGTCCTATTCAACTTAGGTGCTTCCCTCAACTTTGACGTCATCGGTCCGATGAGTCATACCCACTTTCCCCACAATCCCAACCATAGCCCCGATGTGCTCGATGTGGCGCTTCTAAAGAATGTAAACCTCCGTATGCAATCTATAGAAGCGATACATGAGCTCAACTCTGACCACCGTCCAGTGGTCATGCACCTTGGCTCCCGCTCGGGTAACCTTGACCCCGGCCAGCCCCCCCCGTCCCAAATGATTACGGTCACTGACTGGAAGAAAGTAAGCGAACGGCTGAAATCGACCGAGTCACCCCATTTGGATTCGATCCCTGACCACATAGTCTCAGCCACTGAAACGGCGGGGGCGATCGACTCGCTCACAGAGCACGTACAATCTGTCCTGAACGATTGTTCAAGGGAGATCCCGGCGACAGAGGACTGTCGCTGGAAAATCCCGGACGATGTACGGGCTCTGATGACCGAGAAGAACGCTGCTATCCGCGCGTACAGCTCTTTTCCCTGCGTCGCTAACAAGGCTCACATGCGTAAATTACAGCGTGCTGTAAAGAAGCGCATGATTGAGCTGCGTTCTGCCCGCTGGGAAAAGACGCTCAGTGAACTCGAGCCCACCCACCTCGCCTTCTGGCAACTTCAGAGGAAGCTTCGCTCCTCCGAAGAGTCCACCATGCCCCCGCTCACCCGCCCCGATGGAAGCGTCGCTTTTGACAATTCCGAAAAGGCGGAATGCCTAGCCGACAGTCTCGAAGCCCAATGCTCGCCTAGCACTCTCCTAGTAGACCAAGCTCACATTGATATTGTGGATGCTGAAGTCGAACGAAGAGCCTCCCTTCCTCCGGTCGAAGACCCCGACAATCCACTGGCCCCCGTCACCCCCGACGAGGTAGTGGAGATAGTCAAAAAGCTTCAGCCCAGAAAAGCCCCTGGAGCCGACGGCATCACGAACAGAGTATTCAAACTCTTCCCCCCCCAACTCATTGTGCTAATGACCGCCATCTTCAATGGCGCATTGAGCAACAACATGTTCCCCCAAGCTTGGAAGCAGGCCACCGTCATAGGTATCCCCAAACCAGGCAAGCCCAAGTCTGACCCCACCAGCTACCGCCCCATCAGTCTCCTAAACGTTCTCGGCAAAATCTACGAGAGGCTTATTTATAAGCGGCTCAAAGACTACGCCGAAACAAAGGGTCTCATCCCCAACGAGCAATTCGGGTTCCGTACCGAACACTCGTGCATCCACCAAGTCCACCGCATCGTAGAGCACATAAGCGTTGGTTTCCAACGTAACGCGATGACGGGCGTCTTGTATTTCGACATAGCAAAGGCTTTCGACAAGGTCTGGCACAATGGCTTATTATATAAGCTCTACCAACTCGGCGTGCCTGACCGTCTCGTGCTCATCTTGCGAGACTTTCTGTCGAACCGTACCTTCCGCTATCGCATCGAAGGAGCGTTGTCCTCCCCTCATCCGATTAGGGCAGGAGTCCCTCAGGGCTCCGTAGTTTCCCCTCTTGCCTTCACGCTGTTCACCAGCGACATTCCCCAAGACAAAAAGGCCCAGTTGGCTCTATTCGCTGACGACACGGCCATTTATTGCTCCGGTCGTGACCCCAGGGCTATCGCTCGAAACCTTCAAAACTCCGCAAACCATTTGGGTGAATGGTTCCGGAAATGGAGGATCGAGGTTAACCCTGATAAGAGTCAGGCGGTTCTCTATCGGAGGCCGCTTAAAACCGTTCTCCCCCCCCCTCCGATCACCATGTACGGCAAGCCGATCCCCTGGGCAAAGCAAGCCAAGTACCTCGGAGTGATCTTAGATCAGAACCTTTCCTTCGCCGAGCACATAAAGCAGGCTCGCTCGCGAGCTGCTTTCGCTCACGGTAGGCTTCACTGTATGATGACTGCCCGCAGCAAATTGTCACGCAAGTGCAAATTGCGCCTCTACACCGCAGTCATCCGCCCGATCTTGACGTACGCCGGTGCGATCTTCGCACATGCCAAGGCCCGTCACATCCACCGGATGCAGACCCTCCAAAATCGTATCCTCCGTAGGATCCTAGGAGCCCATTATTACGTCCGAAATGAGAACATCCATTTGGATCTCAGAGTCCCCACCATACAGCAGTTCATGAAGCGCCTGTGCAAGCGCTTCTTTGACTCTGCTGTGAAACATCGAAACCCCCTCATCGTACGGGCAGCCCGTTACGAACCCTCCCGCATCTCAAAGATTCGCCGACCAAGGCACACTCTCGTGACCCCAGACGACCCCATCACCCTGCTCCAAGAGAGCCGTAGGGAAACCAGTACAGTTCGTAAACACTACAAACCGACATCCTTCAGGCCTCGCCGCCGAGGTCCGCCGCGAAACTCACGTAATCGTCCTCCCCGACTTTTGCTCGAGCCAGCCCGCGCCGCTGAGCTGTAGCTTTAAAAATTCCCTTAATAATAATAAATATTATTGTTTTTGCTCGATCCAGCCCGTCCCTTTGCTGCCCTCCCCCAGTGACGCCCTAAGCCGAGGCTCGTACCCCACAGGGGGTGCCCTTAGCGTTGTCACTTAAATTTATAAGTAGTTTTTAAGTAAGCCCTGGCTGGAGGCTTTGAATTTATTCAGGGCCGCCACAGGCAAGTTCGGTTGAGCAGACGACAACCTCAGAGGTTGACCTGCGAGAGGCCACTCAAAAAAAAAAAAAAAAAAAAAAAAACGGTTTAAAAATTATTGTAAGAGATTGTCTCGACGCGCGCACACTGCGTGTTTCGTTGTTTTCGAGTGATATATTTTACAAAAAAACCTCTCTACCATGTCTGGTCGCGGTAAAGGTGGCAAGGTTAAGGGAAAGGCAAAGTCCCGTTCAAACCGTGCTGGACTCCAGTTTCCCGTTGGACGTATCCACAGGCTGCTGCGTAACGGAAACTACGCTGAACGTGTCGGTGCCGGTGCGCCCGTCTACTTGGCCGCCGTGATGGAGTATCTGGCTGCTGAGGTTCTCGAGTTGGCCGGTAACGCCGCGAGAGACAACAAGAAGACCAGGATCATCCCGCGTCATCTTCAATTGGCCATCCGTAACGACGAGGAGTTGAACAAGCTGCTCTCCGGCGTTACGATCGCCCAAGGCGGTGTACTGCCGAACATCCAGGCCGTGCTACTGCCCAAGAAGACCGAGAAGAAGGCTTAAACGTTGCGCAATCGTCGCCGCCGCCACAGCTGGTGCGAGTGGTGAACCGCAAGCGTACTTCGATATAATATTTATGAACGTACCTATATCTATTATGTCGGTTGCGCGATGCTCTTCGCTCGTACTCAAAACAAAAGGCCCTTTTCAGGGCCACAATATGATTCGTCAAATATTTAACAGGGACAGTTTCTTTAACGGTGTTGTCGTAAAACGAAAACGTATAGCTAGCTAATTACACCCAAACGACAGCTATGAGTGTATGATGTACTAATAAGAGTATGCGTTAGTACTTGTTTACCTACCTCTGCGCACTTATTACTGGCGTGACAAATATGTTTCATTCAATATTATTGATGAAAGACTGCGAGTAGGTACCTCTTCTCTCCCTCCCCCCCCCCCCCCAAACATCACAAGTAATATTAAGAAACAAAAGAAAACGCAAACAATGATGATAAGGGTAAATAGAAAGTAATGCACGTTACCTGGAATTCGTTTTGTTTTGTTTTTTTTTCTTTTATTTTTTGTCTTTTGTTTCTTTCTTTCACTTGAGCATAATTAAAATTAATCATTGTAGTGTATAAGCACCTGGGTAGTTAGTTATTACATACCATACTTCGAGCTAATAAAGGTATCGACACCATGCAGCCTATGATCCGCAAAAGGATATAATCCGTTGGTACTATGATAATATTATTATTAGATTAATGTCATTGAATTGCAACACAGAAAATAAATAGACCTAAGACCTACCTACCTACCTACCTACCTACCTACCTACCTACCTACCTACCTACCTACCTACCTACCTACCTACCTTTATCTGTTTTTTATTTATTTATTTTTTTTTTACGCACCCTGATTATTCAGTTAAAATACAGTTTTAATTTAAATATTTTCAATAATGACGAACGCAAGTGTCTCCCCGCCCTCTTTACCTCCCTCCCGAATAACCCCTCTCCCCGCAGCCCGCTATGGAGAGCTCTGATTGGCCGGTCGCTACATCGAGCCTGCCACGACCGCGCTACTCGACCGTCGGTATAAATACAACTTGTTCTTGTGCGGAGCGATTTATACTGTTACTGAACTCTGTTCCGTGAACACGTATATTTTAAAAATCTCATAATGCCGCCCAAGACAAGTGGTAAAGCCGCCAAGAAGTCTGGCAAAGCCCAGAAGAACATCTCCAAGACCGACAAGAAGAAGAAGAAGCATAAGAGGAAGGAAAGTTATGCCATCTACATCTACAAGGTCCTGAAGCAGGTGCACCCCGACACCGGTATCTCGAGCAAGGCCATGTCCATCATGAACTCTTTCGTGAACGACATCTTCGAGCGCATCGCCGCCGAAGCTTCCCGTCTCGCCCACTACAACAAGAGATCGACCATCACATCTCGGGAGGTGCAGACGTCCGTGAGGCTCCTTCTGCCCGGAGAGCTCGCCAAGCACGCCGTCAGTGAAGGCACCAAGGCCGTCACCAAATACACCAGCTCCAAGTGAGCGGTCGGTAGCTAACAAGAGCCAGCCGACGCTCGCTTCTCGACGCCGCCTCGTGTGTGTGTGAAAAGTGTTAACTCCAGTGCGTTTGTTCGTGTGTCTTGTTGATAGTGGTGCGTGCGTTGATTGTGTCGTTCGTCATCGTTATGTATATACCTACATGATATCTTAGTATATTGTGTATGTGTGTACGTACGAGATGTCGCACATGATCCACGTACCGCGGACACAAACCACGACAAGCGTCTGGACGCGCACCCACACCGCAAGATGCAGGCAGGAGAAATAACAAAAGGCCCTTTTCAGGGCCACAAATATGTTCATGTGATAATAATTCACTTTTCTTTAACTTGATAACAGTCGAAACGTTACCCATCTACTACTACATACTAAAATGAATGACCTATTGTGTTAATCACAGTGGTGGTATGAATGATAATAATTAAAATCCAATTAGAGAACTTGGTACTTACCTTTCCTACCTACCATAACTACCTACATGTCTGTCTATCGAATAAACTACGCTCTTACTTACTACACGATTAATAACACCAACATGCAAACTTTATTCCCGCGTACCTATATTAATAATAATTATCGTTTACTAGGATACAACTAGTGAATAAAAATGACTAGTAAGTACCTACTGTAGGTAAGACAAGAAAGTTTGTATGTGTGTTTACCTATTATATATATTATGTAGAAACGTTCCGTATATTCCGATAGTAGATACGTTGTCTAGAGTTATATAGATATTTATTACCTACCTCCTACACAAACAACCCCCGGTGTATAGATAAGAATGAATATTAATCAAGTAGGTATTCAAATATATATAAAAAAAAATAAAAAAAAAAAAATAAAAAAAACACTTTTTAAAACGTCAATATTATTTTCACCGTCTTTCTACATCGTAAGATTTTTCTTTTCCTTTGGCAAGTTTAGTTCGGCCATTATGTTATAGGGGGCGCGCGTGCGCCTCATACCCACTAACGCAGAGTACGGTGCCACAGTATAAATAGGACCGAGCTCGCCTGCTGGTTTTTATTCACTCTTGTACGTTCGTTGCGTGAAGGCGCGCGCGTCCGATTTGTGTATTATATTCTATTCGTTATTCTCTCGTTTCGTGTTTACAATGGCGCGTACTAAGCAGACCGCTCGTAAATCCACCGGTGGTAAGGCACCTAGGAAACAGCTCGCCACCAAGGCTGCGCGTAAGAGCGCACCGGCCACCGGTGGCGTCAAGAAGCCCCATCGTTACAGGCCCGGAACTGTGGCCCTCCGTGAGATTCGTCGCTACCAGAAGAGTACCGAGCTGCTGATCCGCAAGCTTCCGTTCCAGCGTCTCGTCCGTGAGATCGCTCAGGACTTCAAGACCGATCTCCGTTTCCAGAGTTCCGCCGTCATGGCGCTCCAGGAGGCTAGCGAAGCTTATCTCGTCGGTCTCTTCGAAGATACCAACCTTTGCGCGATCCACGCTAAGCGTGTCACCATCATGCCCAAGGACATCCAGTTGGCGCGCAGGATCAGAGGCGAACGCGCTTAAACTGCTGCTGCAACAGCATACGTCACAATCGCAACACACGTCGTCCTTCACGTAGACTTTATGCTCGTGTCGGTGGCTGTGTGCCGTTGGTGACTGTGCGTTCACATAAAAGGCCCTTTTCAGGGCCACATATGTATCTGATTATTAAATGTTTCTATCAGAATGTCGCAAAACGAATAACCTATATATACATACATAATATACGAATCACATAAACTACCTACCTACAAATGAAATCATATCACAATTCATAATAATTATTACTTAAGTACACTATTATCTATCTACGTACGTACGTACGTACTGTACTAACGAACATTCGCAAGGTGCCTACTTACCTTGTCGGTCAGTTTCATACGTGCCTACCCTATACCATTAATCCTAAGCCTAAGAGAATATAATAATAATTATTTTCTACTGCATGAAGCACTCGTACGAGTAATATATATTCAGGTTAGCTTAGGCTGTTTAATACCTACCTACTACTACTATTTGAGTACTTAGTTAGTCAGTTTTCTTTTCTTTTTTGTGAAACTTTTGAGTGCTAGTCACGATGTATTCTTAATTTACCTATAGAGATTAATCTATCTAAATATCTACCTAGGACGTACATACTTACGTACTTACTTATTAATGTTATTTGTTATTATTTTAATTTAACTTAAAGAAACTAAGTAGAAGACATCGTCGCCAAAAACAAACGACCGACCAACCAACGACGAGCATCGGCTCACCTCGTCCCGCGCACCCCTCTCCTCCGTCTTCCCGCCCGCTGAGCTCCGCGTATGGTATATATATAAGCGAGACCGCCGCGAAAAAATATACCAGTCGTTCGCGTGGTTCGTGTGCGCACACCCGTGCCGAGTGTATTATATTGTCGTGTTTGATTTTCTGCTGAGAAGATGACCGGTCGCGGTAAGGGAGGAAAGGGTCTGGGAAAAGGAGGAGCCAAGCGTCACAGGAAGGTACTTCGTGATAACATCCAGGGTATCACGAAGCCCGCCATCCGTCGTCTGGCTCGCAGAGGTGGCGTGAAACGTATCTCCGGTCTGATCTACGAGGAGACTCGCGGTGTGCTTAAAGTGTTCCTTGAGAACGTCATCCGTGATGCCGTAACCTACACCGAGCACGCCAAGAGGAAGACCGTCACCGCCATGGACGTCGTCTACGCTCTGAAGCGCCAGGGTCGCACCCTGTACGGTTTCGGCGGTTAAACGCTGTCGCCATATCGCAGCTCTACATACTCTGTGTGACGGACATAATCATACCGTCCGATCATACGTGTATGTAGGTAGATGCGCACATCAAAAAAGGCCCTTTTCAGGGCCGCATATGATTCGATATTATTAAATATGTTTCTTAAACGGAATTGTCTAAAAACGTACAACAACTACCTATGAATTTAATTCTATAAAACACATCTATCGTAGGTACTTTATACTTGATTCAAGAGTCTTTTAGATTAGTAGAAGAGTACTGAACATGAACTAGCTAATGACATACACATAGGTACTTACCTATTTATTTATACGATTGCTTGCTTACTGATTATACACATTTTTAAACTAAACTAACGTAGCTAGCTAGGTAGGTAGGTAGGTAGGTAGGTACGTAGGTACGTAGTTGTCTTTCGCCTTCACTCTCGTCCTCGCACGACGTGTCCTTCAAAAGGGTGGTACCTGAAAGAAATTATTGTTATTGATGATAAATAGGTATAACCATTACACTATAACACGTTAGAACGTCTGTCTGTCTGTCTATCTATATAATTATCTACAACTACCTATAGGGATCTGATCGGCTAGGCGGTGCGAGTGCCGTTTGTTAAAGTCGTGTTAAAAATAATGTAGGTACATGTTATTTTGATTGTAAGGTATTATTACCCGTAGGTTATATATACCTACATTTATTTAGTCCATATTCTATTATTGGCACGACACAAGTATGAGGATTCTATCCATCCGCGGTCTGAGGAGAATGCGATAAACTGTACGTACTGACGGCGCGGCGACAGACCTACCGAACGAACGATGGCCCGCCCGCCCGTTCGAACGCGTACGTCTTTTGTCGTTTTACACCTAGTTCGATACGCTTTCTGATGCTTTAATCGCTTTACGTACACTGTTAACACTACTAAGGGCCATCTCGTCTTTTAATATTAATATATTAATAGGTTGCACGTCCTGGACGGAGTCGTCCGTCCTTAACTGTTCGGCGGTCGCGGTGTTTTACGACGCTTCACTTTTACCTCGATATAATTTTCGCGAGTAGGTGTTATATCGACGAAATCCTGTCACCGCACAAGCTCGATATCCTCCCTGTTGACGCGTCGACCTTTATCATCGCTCACTATCACTTTTATAGAGAAAATAACGTTTTGAACTCGACCCGACCTTAGCTTCGTTACCAGTCGTCAAAATAAAACACCGCCACGCGTCCAACCGACGTCTCACGCTTCCCGAACTCGTACACCGCCATCGTCAACTTCATGACCTATCCGAAATCGTAGACGACACCTTCGCTTCCGTACGATAAACATTCTTTTTCTATATTTTATTAGATACGTGTTAGTGAAAACTTTCAAGCGTTCATACGAGAAAACGTCCCGCGACATCACGGCTCTCGTTACGGTAAAGTTTCGTCGTACGAAGCCGTTCGTGCACGAAACTCTCGAAACCTATAAGTGGCGACATCTAAGTCTCTCTCTTATACACTTTGCGTTTGCTATACCAGCTGTTCGTTGTTGTTGTGTACGTACGTACGTGTGAATTATTTCAATCAATCGCGATAAGATGGCAGACACCGCAGTTGCTACCGAAGCTCCGGCACCCGCTACCCCAGCGAAGAAGCAGGCGAGGCAAGCCGGCGGCGCCGGTGCCGCCGCTAAGAAGCCCAAGGCGAAGCCGACTCATCCCAAAACATCCGAGATGGTCAACAACGCTATCAAAGAGATGAAGGAGCGCAGCGGATCTTCCCTGCAGGCGATCAAGAAGTATATCGCAGCCCAGTACAAGGTCGATGCCGAGAAACTGGCTCCGTTCATCAGGAAATATCTGAAGAGCGCCGTCGAATCCGGTGCGCTGATCCAGACCAAGGGCAAGGGCGCCTCCGGTTCATTCAAACTCGAATCGAAGTCGGCCGCGTCCAAGAAACCCGCCGGCGCCGCAGGCAAGGCCGCCAGTAAGGCACCCGCCGCGGCTTCGAAGGCCAAGAAGGCGACAGCCTCCGCTGCCGGCGCCAAGACAAAGAAGGCGGCAGCCGCAGCAGCCGCTTCTTCGGCTTCACCTTCGAAATCCAAATCGTCGGCCGCATCCGCCGCTAAGGACAAGAAGGCAGCCGCCGCTAAGAAGAAGCCGGCACCAAAGAAGGCCGCCGCCCCCGCTAAGGCTAAGGCGCCCAAAGCCAAGAAGACCGCCAAGCCGCCAACAAAGAAACCTAAAGCTCCTAAACCGAAAAAGGCCGCGTCTACACCCAAGTCTAAACCGGCAGCCAAGAAAGCTTCCGCCGCTAAGAAGTAAGCAACGGTCGCGTTCGTGTTACACCGGCGACGGCGACGACGACAACGACGACGACGACGATGACAGCGGCGCAGTCGGCCCGGCCGACCATCGTCAACAATAACATGTGTACAGCTACTACATAAGTTTGTACGTGTATGTGTGTGTGTCTGTGCGTGCGCGCGTCTTACCTATGGTGTCTGTGTCTCTCTCTCTCTCTGCGTGTGTGTTTGTGAATGTGTAAACACCGAAATAACGTGTACTTACATATCACAACATACATACAATACGAGTATGACATATATACTGTAGAAAGAGGTGCGTGCGTGCGTTCGCGCTCGCGTCGTACGTGTCTCTCGTTGTCCTCGGGAAGATGAGGGGTGCTGAACACCGCTCGACGTGTCTCGACAACCACCACTGAAGATGTTCGTCAGAAGCAGCAATAAGCGACTGAAATCGAAATCAAGGCGGCGGCAACGAGATGCTTAGCGCGCGTGCCATGCGCTCTCAATCGCAGCGCTCTCCGAGCGCACACCAAAAAGCCCTTTTCAGGGCTAACAGTACTATCATGAATATGAACAATATTCGTTTCTATTATACAGAGAGTCGAAAAACGCTACAAAATAAATGCTATAGAATATTATACCTAAGTAAACAATAACAAGATGGTCAAGTGGAAACCTACTTATAGGTAACGCTAGTATGTACCTATGGCCAGTTCTATTGCAGGCTATTTATTATAGGAGGGGGTTTATTTACAAACATGATCATAATTATCTACCGTTGCTTAATGAGCAACATAAACAACACTATATATTTTGAATGGGTAAGTACCCTACCTAATTATAAACTTATACTTAGGTAGGAAAAAATAAATAAATAGAAAAATGCATCAGATCATGCAGAAAGGTCCCTTCTAAACCTACCTATCTATCTATCTATCTATCTATATATTTTAATTAATAAGCTCGTGAATTTTATTTATATATACCTTAGTATATTCACTCGTACCTATAAGAAAATAAGAATCAGTTAAAACTCTCTAAAATTTTAGAAATTTGAAACGACATCTCTGCCTACCCGGTATCCAATGTGCAGTGTGTACGGAGCGAGAGCGCCGGTGCGCGCTTGCGCGTTTAGTGAAATGGTTTCGATAGACGGTACACCCCTCCCACTGACTGAGCTACGCGGCGCGCGTATAAATACGGCCGGACCGCGCGGTTTAAAAATTATTGTAAGAGATTGTCTCGACGCGCGCACACTGCGTGTTTCGTTGTTTTCGAGTGATATATTTTACAAAAAAACCTCTCTACCATGTCTGGTCGCGGTAAAGGTGGCAAGGTTAAGGGAAAGGCAAAGTCCCGTTCAAACCGTGCTGGACTCCAGTTTCCCGTTGGACGTATCCACAGGCTGCTGCGTAACGGAAACTACGCTGAACGTGTCGGTGCCGGTGCGCCCGTCTACTTGGCCGCCGTGATGGAGTATCTGGCTGCTGAGGTTCTCGAGTTGGCCGGTAACGCCGCGAGAGACAACAAGAAGACCAGGATCATCCCGCGTCATCTTCAATTGGCCATCCGTAACGACGAGGAGTTGAACAAGCTGCTCTCCGGCGTTACGATCGCCCAAGGCGGTGTACTGCCGAACATCCAGGCCGTGCTACTGCCCAAGAAGACCGAGAAGAAGGCTTAAACGTTGCGCAATCGTCGCCGCCGCCACAGCTGGTGCGAGTGGTGAACCGCAAGCGTACTTCGATATAATATTTATGAACGTACCTATATCTATTATGTCGGTTGCGCGATGCTCTTCGCTCGTACTCAAAACAAAAGGCCCTTTTCAGGGCCACAATATGATTCGTCAAATATTTAACAGGGACAGTTTCTTTAACGGTGTTGTCGTAAAACGAAAACGTATAGCTAGCTAATTACACCCAAACGACAGCTATGAGTGTATGATGTACTAATAAGAGTATGCGTTAGTACTTGTTTACCTACCTCTGCGCACTTATTACTGGCGTGACAAATATGTTTCATTCAATATTATTGATGAAAGACTGCGAGTAGGTACCTCTTCTCTCCCTCCCCCCCCCCCCCCAAACATCACAAGTAATATTAAGAAACAAAAGAAAACGCAAACAATGATGATAAGGGTAAATAGAAAGTAATGCACGTTACCTGGAATTCGTTTTGTTTTGTTTTTTTTTCTTTTATTTTTTGTCTTTTGTTTCTTTCTTTCACTTGAGCATAATTAAAATTAATCATTGTAGTGTATAAGCACCTGGGTAGTTAGTTATTACATACCATACTTCGAGCTAATAAAGGTATCGACACCATGCAGCCTATGATCCGCAAAAGGATATAATCCGTTGGTACTATGATAATATTATTATTAGATTAATGTCATTGAATTGCAACACAGAAAATAAATAGACCTAAGACCTACCTACCTACCTACCTACCTACCTACCTACCTACCTACCTACCTACCTACCTACCTACCTACCTACCTACCTACCTTTATCTGTTTTTTATTTATTTATTTTTTTTTTACGCACCCTGATTATTCAGTTAAAATACAGTTTTAATTTAAATATTTTCAATAATGACGAACGCAAGTGTCTCCCCGCCCTCTTTACCTCCCTCCCGAATAACCCCTCTCCCCGCAGCCCGCTATGGAGAGCTCTGATTGGCCGGTCGCTACATCGAGCCTGCCACGACCGCGCTACTCGACCGTCGGTATAAATACAACTTGTTCTTGTGCGGAGCGATTTATACTGTTACTGAACTCTGTTCCGTGAACACGTATATTTTAAAAATCTCATAATGCCGCCCAAGACAAGTGGTAAAGCCGCCAAGAAGTCTGGCAAAGCCCAGAAGAACATCTCCAAGACCGACAAGAAGAAGAAGAAGCATAAGAGGAAGGAAAGTTATGCCATCTACATCTACAAGGTCCTGAAGCAGGTGCACCCCGACACCGGTATCTCGAGCAAGGCCATGTCCATCATGAACTCTTTCGTGAACGACATCTTCGAGCGCATCGCCGCCGAAGCTTCCCGTCTCGCCCACTACAACAAGAGATCGACCATCACATCTCGGGAGGTGCAGACGTCCGTGAGGCTCCTTCTGCCCGGAGAGCTCGCCAAGCACGCCGTCAGTGAAGGCACCAAGGCCGTCACCAAATACACCAGCTCCAAGTGAGCGGTCGGTAGCTAACAAGAGCCAGCCGACGCTCGCTTCTCGACGCCGCCTCGTGTGTGTGTGAAAAGTGTTAACTCCAGTGCGTTTGTTCGTGTGTCTTGTTGATAGTGGTGCGTGCGTTGATTGTGTCGTTCGTCATCGTTATGTATATACCTACATGATATCTTAGTATATTGTGTATGTGTGTACGTACGAGATGTCGCACATGATCCACGTACCGCGGACACAAACCACGACAAGCGTCTGGACGCGCACCCACACCGCAAGATGCAGGCAGGAGAAATAACAAAAGGCCCTTTTCAGGGCCACAAATATGTTCATGTGATAATAATTCACTTTTCTTTAACTTGATAACAGTCGAAACGTTACCCATCTACTACTACATACTAAAATGAATGACCTATTGTGTTAATCACAGTGGTGGTATGAATGATAATAATTAAAATCCAATTAGAGAACTTGGTACTTACCTTTCCTACCTACCATAACTACCTACATGTCTGTCTATCGAATAAACTACGCTCTTACTTACTACACGATTAATAACACCAACATGCAAACTTTATTCCCGCGTACCTATATTAATAATAATTATCGTTTACTAGGATACAACTAGTGAATAAAAATGACTAGTAAGTACCTACTGTAGGTAAGACAAGAAAGTTTGTATGTGTGTTTACCTATTATATATATTATGTAGAAACGTTCCGTATATTCCGATAGTAGATACGTTGTCTAGAGTTATATAGATATTTATTACCTACCTCCTACACAAACAACCCCCGGTGTATAGATAAGAATGAATATTAATCAAGTAGGTATTCAAATATATATAAAAAAAAATAAAAAAAAAAAAATAAAAAAAACACTTTTTAAAACGTCAATATTATTTTCACCGTCTTTCTACATCGTAAGATTTTTCTTTTCCTTTGGCAAGTTTAGTTCGGCCATTATGTTATAGGGGGCGCGCGTGCGCCTCATACCCACTAACGCAGAGTACGGTGCCACAGTATAAATAGGACCGAGCTCGCCTGCTGGTTTTTATTCACTCTTGTACGTTCGTTGCGTGAAGGCGCGCGCGTCCGATTTGTGTATTATATTCTATTCGTTATTCTCTCGTTTCGTGTTTACAATGGCGCGTACTAAGCAGACCGCTCGTAAATCCACCGGTGGTAAGGCACCTAGGAAACAGCTCGCCACCAAGGCTGCGCGTAAGAGCGCACCGGCCACCGGTGGCGTCAAGAAGCCCCATCGTTACAGGCCCGGAACTGTGGCCCTCCGTGAGATTCGTCGCTACCAGAAGAGTACCGAGCTGCTGATCCGCAAGCTTCCGTTCCAGCGTCTCGTCCGTGAGATCGCTCAGGACTTCAAGACCGATCTCCGTTTCCAGAGTTCCGCCGTCATGGCGCTCCAGGAGGCTAGCGAAGCTTATCTCGTCGGTCTCTTCGAAGATACCAACCTTTGCGCGATCCACGCTAAGCGTGTCACCATCATGCCCAAGGACATCCAGTTGGCGCGCAGGATCAGAGGCGAACGCGCTTAAACTGCTGCTGCAACAGCATACGTCACAATCGCAACACACGTCGTCCTTCACGTAGACTTTATGCTCGTGTCGGTGGCTGTGTGCCGTTGGTGACTGTGCGTTCACATAAAAGGCCCTTTTCAGGGCCACATATGTATCTGATTATTAAATGTTTCTATCAGAATGTCGCAAAACGAATAACCTATATATACATACATAATATACGAATCACATAAACTACCTACCTACAAATGAAATCATATCACAATTCATAATAATTATTACTTAAGTACACTATTATCTATCTACGTACGTACGTACGTACTGTACTAACGAACATTCGCAAGGTGCCTACTTACCTTGTCGGTCAGTTTCATACGTGCCTACCCTATACCATTAATCCTAAGCCTAAGAGAATATAATAATAATTATTTTCTACTGCATGAAGCACTCGTACGAGTAATATATATTCAGGTTAGCTTAGGCTGTTTAATACCTACCTACTACTACTATTTGAGTACTTAGTTAGTCAGTTTTCTTTTCTTTTTTGTGAAACTTTTGAGTGCTAGTCACGATGTATTCTTAATTTACCTATAGAGATTAATCTATCTAAATATCTACCTAGGACGTACATACTTACGTACTTACTTATTAATGTTATTATTTTAATTTAACTTAAAGAAACTAAGTAGAAGACATCGTCGCCAAAAACAAACGACCGACCAACCAACGACGAGCATCGGCTCACCTCGTCCCGCGCACCCCTCTCCTCCGTCTTCCCGCCCGCTGAGCTCCGCGTATGGTATATATATAAGCGAGACCGCCGCGAAAAAATATCATTCCCCGCTCGACGCTCGCCCCGATCGGACGTGCCGCCCTGTGCTCCGCGCCCGCTCTGTGCTCCGTGTCTCGCCCCACCACTCGCCTACGTCGCGCCCCGCCGTGACGTCATCAGTGGTCGCCCGGCCACGCCCACTATCCGAAGCCGCCTTTTTCAAGGCAGCGAACGATAGAATATTTCCATACGGAAATTGTCGAAACACGTTGTGCCCCTTCAGGGAAAAGCCACAGTTTCGTGGTCCTTGACGGGAAACCAAACGGTGTCAACAAAGTCAAGGGGGTGTTGCCCCGATACACCCGCCGAACCCCTTCAGGGCTAGGCAGTTAATTGGAGTCGGGAGCTAGGTCTTGGCCTTGGGGGTGGCCCCTAGTCAGACCTATCACTCCGAGTTCTCTTTCAGCCACACACCTGGTGTCGGTTGGGGTGTCTATCCCTTCGCACCAGACCCAGTCAGGGCCCGATCGCACAATAAGACTGGCGATCGGTTTACAAGCTTAGGGCTCACCCTTAGGTACTCACCTCCCAGCGTGCACAACCCTTGCTGGGAGGGTCACTCACCCCTGGGCCCGTCCACCCAGGGACTTAGGTGCTAGGGACGTAGGAGAGAGTCCTAGGACTCATGTTCCCCTATTGGTAATTCCTCCCTATATTTTTCGGTCATCATGTCGGAAACGACTATGACCCCGATGCCCCCGCTCCTTCAAAAGGAGGTGATGACTATCGTCGCCTTCTTCAAGGATGTCCTCCTGGAGGACCCCTCCTTCCTAGAGAAGTGGGGGAATCCCTTCAAGGAATACGCCGGCCCCCGTCGGACGTCACTCGATGACGTCCACACCCCCCCGCCCACGGGTAACCTTCCACCCCGGAAGCTGACCCACGTCGAGGCGACCCCATCGTCGGACTCCTCCGACGATGAGGATTCTACCCTCCCGCCCAACCGCCCTGCTTCTTCCCAGTCAAAGGGAAAGGTCGCCCCGATGACCCCAGCGTCCACAGTCGAGGCTATGGACACCACCGTCCCGGTCGAGAGCTCGTCGGAATCCTCCGACGACGCTCGTTCCTCCTCTGGCTCCGACGACGAGTTCCAGCTCGTCGTAGGCGGCAAAAGAGGTAAACGCAAGGCTAGGGCCTCCAAGGCCGCTAGCAAGCCGAAAAAGGCCACCACCGTGGCCCCCGCCCCCGTCATCACCAACTCCGCCCCAGCTACCACCAAGCCCGCCCCAGCCGCCCCCGCTTCGCAGGCTAGCTGCTCCACCTCCGCTCCCTCTAGGAAGCAACGCCCCCCGCCTCCCCTGTACATACAGGACAAGTCCAAGTGGACTGAGGTATCCAAAATGTGTAATGATCGTAGGATCAATTACACAAATGCCAAGGCTTGCCAGCAAGGCATTAAGGTAACAGTTCCCTCCGCCCAGGATTACCGCGACCTTACCCGATCCTTAAAGGAAAGAAACGTATGTTTTCATACGTACTCTCTTCCCGAGGATACGCCGACCCGTGTGGTCATAAGGCGCATCCCCAAGGAAATTTCTACGGACGACGTCAAGTCGGACCTCATTGCCCAAAAGATCCCCGTGACAGCCGTCCACCGCCTGCACAAGTCCCGTGGCCGCGAACAGTACGATATGGTACTGGTCGTTTGCGAGCCTACCGAAGGTCACCACCCGATCTTCAAGATCAAGTCCGTCTGCTCCCTGTCTGGCATCTCCATCGAGAAGCCATACAAACCCGCCATCGTAGGGCAATGTCACCGTTGCCAGCTATATGGCCACGCCCAGTCAAACTGCTTCGCCAAACCCAGGTGCGTCAAGTGCCTGGGCGAGCACGGAACAGGCGACTGTCCCCGTCCCAAAGATCGCACCCAGTGCACAGAGCCTCCCAGCTGTGTGCTGTGTGGACAGGCAGGGCACCCGGCTAACTACCGGGGTTGTCCCAAAGCCCCCCGCATTTCCCCCAAGATGGCAAAGCGGTTCGCCGCCCGCCAGAAAAGGGAAGCACCCTCCGCCCAGCTCCCCGCGCGCCTCGCTCCCCAGCGGGATTCCGCGTGGAACAAGCTGGACCACCAGAGAGCCTTCCCGGCCCTGGTGTCAGCCAACCCTCCTCCCCCAGCTCTGATGGCCAAGCCCATCCCAGCGCCTACCCCCGCCCCCGCGGCTCCTGCAGCCCCAGCAGCCCCAGCAGCCCCCAAAAAGGCCCCCAAAAAGACCCCCCAGCCAGCTGGTGTGATCCCTCCGAGGACAAAGTCCATCGGGCAAATCATCACCGAGCACTACGTCATTTTCATGACGCAGGACGCTAGGGACCTCGCCGATAAGCTTCACGCCGCTGAAGCAACCGGCGTACTGACCCAGGCAAAGCGCCTGGAATTCTTCGAACAGCACGAGTCCGTGCTGCTCGAACTTGACAAGATGCCTGCTGTCGCCCCATAATGGATAGACAAAAGAAAGTAGTCTGCACCTTTAAACCCCGTTCCCTAAAGTTAGGTTTCTTCAATGCAAACAGCATTACTTCCCAGCGTGATGAGATCGCCGCATTCCTCCGCGACCATCAGCTAGACATCTTCCTCGTACAGGAAACCCTCCTCAAGCCCCACTGTAAAGACCCTAGAATTGCGAACTATCGCATAGTCCGCAACGATAGGACCCGCTGTCACGGTGGTGGCACTCTCATATATTATAAAAAAGAGCTGTACTGCACTCCCATAACTCCCCCCCCGCCCTCATCTCATCTCGAATACTCGGCTTGTCGGCTGGGCATGACCGGTCATCAATCGATCACCGTCATCTCCGCCTACTGTCCCCCCTCGTCAGACAAGACCGACGAACTCTCCGCCTTCTCCAGTGACCTCACTGCCCTCTTCAGCTTGAGCGACTCCGTCATCCTGGCGGGCGACCTCAATGCTAAACACCCCGCTTGGAATAGCACCCTGACCAACCCCCGTGGGAAGGTCCTATTCAACTTAGGTGCTTCCCTCAACTTTGACGTCATCGGTCCGATGAGTCATACCCACTTTCCCCACAATCCCAACCATAGCCCCGATGTGCTCGATGTGGCGCTTCTAAAGAATGTAAACCTCCGTATGCAATCTATAGAAGCGATACATGAGCTCAACTCTGACCACCGTCCAGTGGTCATGCACCTTGGCTCCCGCTCGGGTAACCTTGACCCCGGCCAGCCCCCCCCGTCCCAAATGATTACGGTCACTGACTGGAAGAAAGTAAGCGAACGGCTGAAATCGACCGAGTCACCCCATTTGGATTCGATCCCTGACCACATAGTCTCAGCCACTGAAACGGCGGGGGCGATCGACTCGCTCACGGAGCACGTACAATCTGTCCTGAACGATTGTTCAAGGGAGATCCCGGCGACAGAGGACTGTCGCTGGAAAATCCCGGACGATGTACGGGCTCTGATGACCGAGAAGAACGCTGCTATCCGCGCGTACAGCTCTTTTCCCTGCGTCGCTAACAAGGCTCACATGCGTAAATTACAGCGTGCTGTAAAGAAGCGCATGATTGAGCTGCGTTCTGCCCGCTGGGAAAAGACGCTCAGTGAACTCGAGCCCACCCACCTCGCCTTCTGGCAACTTCAGAGGAAGCTTCGCTCCTCCGAAGAGTCCACCATGCCCCCGCTCACCCGCCCCGATGGAAGCGTCGCTTTTGACAATTCCGAAAAGGCGGAATGCCTAGCCGACAGTCTCGAAGCCCAATGCTCGCCCAGCACTCTCCTAGTAGACCAAGCTCACATCGATATTGTGGATGCTGAAGTCGAACGAAGAGCCTCCCTTCCTCCGGTCGAAGACCCCGACAATCCACTGGCCCCCGTCACCCCCGACGAGGTAGTGGAGATAGTCAAAAAGCTTCAGCCCAGAAAAGCCCCTGGAGCCGACGGCATCACGAACAGAGTATTCAAACTCTTCCCCCCCCAACTCATTGTGCTAATGACCGCCATCTTCAATGGCGCATTGAGCAACAACATGTTCCCCCAAGCTTGGAAGCAGGCCACCGTCATAGGTATCCCCAAACCAGGCAAGCCCAAGTCTGACCCCACCAGCTACCGCCCCATCAGTCTCCTAAACGTTCTCGGCAAAATCTACGAGAGGCTTATTTATAAGCGGCTCAAAGACTACGCCGAAACAAAGGGTCTCATCCCCAACGAGCAATTCGGGTTCCGTACCGAACACTCGTGCATCCACCAAGTCCACCGCATCGTAGAGCACATAAGCGTTGGTTTCCAACGTAACGCGATGACGGGCGTCTTGTATTTCGACATAGCAAAGGCTTTCGACAAGGTCTGGCACAATGGCTTATTATATAAGCTCTACCAACTCGGCGTGCCTGACCGTCTCGTGCTCATCTTGCGAGACTTTCTGTCGAACCGTACCTTCCGCTATCGCATCGAAGGAGCGTTGTCCTCCCCTCATCCGATTAGGGCAGGAGTCCCTCAGGGCTCCGTAGTTTCCCCTCTTGCCTTCACGCTGTTCACCAGCGACATTCCCCAAGACAATAAGGCCCAGTTGGCTCTATTCGCTGACGACACGGCCATTTATTGCTCCGGTCGTGACCCCAGGGCTATCGCTCGAAACCTTCAAAACTCCGCAAACCATTTGGGTGAATGGTTCCGGAAATGGAGGATCGAGGTTAACCCTGATAAGAGTCAGGCGGTTCTCTATCGGAGGCCGCTTAAAACCGTTCTCCCCCCCCCTCCGATCACCATGTACGGCAAGCCGATCCCCTGGGCAAAGCAAGCCAAGTACCTCGGAGTGATCTTAGATCAGAACCTTTCCTTCGCCGAGCACATAAAGCAGGCTCGCTCGCGAGCTGCTTTCGCTCACGGTAGGCTTCACTGTATGATGACTGCCCGCAGCAAATTGTCACGCAAGTGCAAATTGCGCCTCTACACCGCAGTCATCCGCCCGATCTTGACGTACGCCGGTGCGATCTTCGCACATGCCAAGGCCCGTCACATCCACCGGATGCAGACCCTCCAAAATCGTATCCTCCGTAGGATCCTAGGAGCCCATTATTACGTCCGAAATGAGAACATCCATTTGGATCTCAGAGTCCCCACCATACAGCAGTTCATGAAGCGCCTGTGCAAGCGCTTCTTTGACTCTGCTGTGAAACATCGAAACCCCCTCATCGTACGGGCAGCCCGTTACGAACCCTCCCGTATCTCCAAGATTCGCCGACCAAGGCACACTCTAGTCACCCCAGACGACCCCATCACCCTGCTCCAAGAGAGCCGTAGGGAAACCAGTACAGTTCGAAGACACTACAAACCGACATCCTTCAGGCCTCGCCGCCGAGGTCCGCCGCGAAACTCACGTAATCGTCCTCCCCGACTTTTGCTCGAGCCAGCCCGCGCCGCTGAGCTGTAGCTTTAAAAATTCCCTTAATAATAATAAATATTATTGTTTTTGCTCGATCCAGCCCGTCCCTTTGCTGCCCTCCCCCAGTGACGCCCTAAGCCGAGGCTCGTACCCCACAGGGGGTGCCCTTAGCGTTGTCACTTAAATTTATAAGTAGTTTTTAAGTAAGCCCTGGCTGGAGGCTTTGAATTTATTCAGGGCCGCCACAGGCAAGTTCGGTTGAGCAGACGACAACCTCAGAGGTTGACCTGCGAGAGGCCACTATAAAAAAAAAAAAAAAAAAAAAAAAACGCGAAAAAATATACCAGTCGTTCGCGTGGTTCGTGTGCGCACACCCGTGCCGAGTGTATTATATTGTCGTGTTTGATTTTCTGCTGAGAAGATGACCGGTCGCGGTAAGGGAGGAAAGGGTCTGGGAAAAGGAGGAGCCAAGCGTCACAGGAAGGTACTTCGTGATAACATCCAGGGTATCACGAAGCCCGCCATCCGTCGTCTGGCTCGCAGAGGTGGCGTGAAACGTATCTCCGGTCTGATCTACGAGGAGACTCGCGGTGTGCTTAAAGTGTTCCTTGAGAACGTCATCCGTGATGCCGTAACCTACACCGAGCACGCCAAGAGGAAGACCGTCACCGCCATGGACGTCGTCTACGCTCTGAAGCGCCAGGGTCGCACCCTGTACGGTTTCGGCGGTTAAACGCTGTCGCCATATCGCAGCTCTACATACTCTGTGTGACGGACATAATCATACCGTCCGATCATACGTGTATGTAGGTAGATGCGCACATCAAAAAAGGCCCTTTTCAGGGCCGCATATGATTCGATATTATTAAATATGTTTCTTAAACGGAATTGTCTAAAAACGTACAACAACTACCTATGAATTTAATTCTATAAAACACATCTATCGTAGGTACTTTATACTTGATTCAAGAGTCTTTTAGATTAGTAGAAGAGTACTGAACATGAACTAGCTAATGACATACACATAGGTACTTACCTATTTATTTATACGATTGCTTGCTTACTGATTATACACATTTTTAAACTAAACTAACGTAGCTAGCTAGGTAGGTAGGTAGGTAGGTAGGTACGTAGGTACGTAGTTGTCTTTCGCCTTCACTCTCGTCCTCGCACGACGTGTCCTTCAAAAGGGTGGTACCTGAAAGAAATTATTGTTATTGATGATAAATAGGTATAACCATTACACTATAACACGTTAGAACGTCTGTCTGTCTGTCTATCTATATAATTATCTACAACTACCTATAGGGATCTGATCGGCTAGGCGGTGCGAGTGCCGTTTGTTAAAGTCGTGTTAAAAATAATGTAGGTACATGTTATTTTGATTGTAAGGTATTATTACCCGTAGGTTATATATACCTACATTTATTTAGTCCATATTCTATTATTGGCACGACACAAGTATGAGGATTCTATCCATCCGCGGTCTGAGGAGAATGCGATAAACTGTACGTACTGACGGCGCGGCGACAGACCTACCGAACGAACGATGGCCCGCCCGCCCGTTCGAACGCGTACGTCTTTTGTCGTTTTACACCTAGTTCGATACGCTTTCTGATGCTTTAATCGCTTTACGTACACTGTTAACACTACTAAGGGCCATCTCGTCTTTTAATATTAATATATTAATAGGTTGCACGTCCTGGACGGAGTCGTCCGTCCTTAACTGTTCGGCGGTCGCGGTGTTTTACGACGCTTCACTTTTACCTCGATATAATTTTCGCGAGTAGGTGTTATATCGACGAAATCCTGTCACCGCACAAGCTCGATATCCTCCCTGTTGACGCGTCGACCTTTATCATCGCTCACTATCACTTTTATAGAGAAAATAACGTTTTGAACTCGACCCGACCTTAGCTTCGTTACCAGTCGTCAAAATAAAACACCGCCACGCGTCCAACCGACGTCTCACGCTTCCCGAACTCGTACACCGCCATCGTCAACTTCATGACCTATCCGAAATCGTAGACGACACCTTCGCTTCCGTACGATAAACATTCTTTTTCTATATTTTATTAGATACGTGTTAGTGAAAACTTTCAAGCGTTCATACGAGAAAACGTCCCGCGACATCACGGCTCTCGTTACGGTAAAGTTTCGTCGTACGAAGCCGTTCGTGCACGAAACTCTCGAAACCTATAAGTGGCGACATCTAAGTCTCTCTCTTATACACTTTGCGTTTGCTATACCAGCTGTTCGTTGTTGTTGTGTACGTACGTACGTGTGAATTATTTCAATCAATCGCGATAAGATGGCAGACACCGCAGTTGCTACCGAAGCTCCGGCACCCGCTACCCCAGCGAAGAAGCAGGCGAGGCAAGCCGGCGGCGCCGGTGCCGCCGCTAAGAAGCCCAAGGCGAAGCCGACTCATCCCAAAACATCCGAGATGGTCAACAACGCTATCAAAGAGATGAAGGAGCGCAGCGGATCTTCCCTGCAGGCGATCAAGAAGTATATCGCAGCCCAGTACAAGGTCGATGCCGAGAAACTGGCTCCGTTCATCAGGAAATATCTGAAGAGCGCCGTCGAATCCGGTGCGCTGATCCAGACCAAGGGCAAGGGCGCCTCCGGTTCATTCAAACTCGAATCGAAGTCGGCCGCGTCCAAGAAACCCGCCGGCGCCGCAGGCAAGGCCGCCAGTAAGGCACCCGCCGCGGCTTCGAAGGCCAAGAAGGCGACAGCCTCCGCTGCCGGCGCCAAGACAAAGAAGGCGGCAGCCGCAGCAGCCGCTTCTTCGGCTTCACCTTCGAAATCCAAATCGTCGGCCGCATCCGCCGCTAAGGACAAGAAGGCAGCCGCCGCTAAGAAGAAGCCGGCACCAAAGAAGGCCGCCGCCCCCGCTAAGGCTAAGGCGCCCAAAGCCAAGAAGACCGCCAAGCCGCCAACAAAGAAACCTAAAGCTCCTAAACCGAAAAAGGCCGCGTCTACACCCAAGTCTAAACCGGCAGCCAAGAAAGCTTCCGCCGCTAAGAAGTAAGCAACGGTCGCGTTCGTGTTACACCGGCGACGGCGACGACGACAACGACGACGACGACGATGACAGCGGCGCAGTCGGCCCGGCCGACCATCGTCAACAATAACATGTGTACAGCTACTACATAAGTTTGTACGTGTATGTGTGTGTGTCTGTGCGTGCGCGCGTCTTACCTATGGTGTCTGTGTCTCTCTCTCTCTCTGCGTGTGTGTTTGTGAATGTGTAAACACCGAAATAACGTGTACTTACATATCACAACATACATACAATACGAGTATGACATATATACTGTAGAAAGAGGTGCGTGCGTGCGTTCGCGCTCGCGTCGTACGTGTCTCTCGTTGTCCTCGGGAAGATGAGGGGTGCTGAACACCGCTCGACGTGTCTCGACAACCACCACTGAAGATGTTCGTCAGAAGCAGCAATAAGCGACTGAAATCGAAATCAAGGCGGCGGCAACGAGATGCTTAGCGCGCGTGCCATGCGCTCTCAATCGCAGCGCTCTCCGAGCGCACACCAAAAAGCCCTTTTCAGGGCTAACAGTACTATCATGAATATGAACAATATTCGTTTCTATTATACAGAGAGTCGAAAAACGCTACAAAATAAATGCTATAGAATATTATACCTAAGTAAACAATAACAAGATGGTCAAGTGGAAACCTACTTATAGGTAACGCTAGTATGTACCTATGGCCAGTTCTATTGCAGGCTATTTATTATAGGAGGGGGTTTATTTACAAACATGATCATAATTATCTACCGTTGCTTAATGAGCAACATAAACAACACTATATATTTTGAATGGGTAAGTACCCTACCTAATTATAAACTTATACTTAGGTAGGAAAAAATAAATAAATAGAAAAATGCATCAGATCATGCAGAAAGGTCCCTTCTAAACCTACCTATCTATCTATCTATCTATCTATATATTTTAATTAATAAGCTCGTGAATTTTATTTATATATACCTTAGTATATTCACTCGTACCTATAAGAAAATAAGAATCAGTTAAAACTCTCTAAAATTTTAGAAATTTGAAACGACATCTCTGCCTACCCGGTATCCAATGTGCAGTGTGTACGGAGCGAGAGCGCCGGTGCGCGCTTGCGCGTTTAGTGAAATGGTTTCGATAGACGGTACACCCCTCCCACTGACTGAGCTACGCGGCGCGCGTATAAATACGGCCGGACCGCGCGGTTTAAAAATTATTGTAAGAGATTGTCTCGACGCGCGCACACTGCGTGTTTCGTTGTTTTCGAGTGATATATTTTACAAAAAAACCTCTCTACCATGTCTGGTCGCGGTAAAGGTGGCAAGGTTAAGGGAAAGGCAAAGTCCCGTTCAAACCGTGCTGGACTCCAGTTTCCCGTTGGACGTATCCACAGGCTGCTGCGTAACGGAAACTACGCTGAACGTGTCGGTGCCGGTGCGCCCGTCTACTTGGCCGCCGTGATGGAGTATCTGGCTGCTGAGGTTCTCGAGTTGGCCGGTAACGCCGCGAGAGACAACAAGAAGACCAGGATCATCCCGCGTCATCTTCAATTGGCCATCCGTAACGACGAGGAGTTGAACAAGCTGCTCTCCGGCGTTACGATCGCCCAAGGCGGTGTACTGCCGAACATCCAGGCCGTGCTACTGCCCAAGAAGACCGAGAAGAAGGCTTAAACGTTGCGCAATCGTCGCCGCCGCCACAGCTGGTGCGAGTGGTGAACCGCAAGCGTACTTCGATATAATATTTATGAACGTACCTATATCTATTATGTCGGTTGCGCGATGCTCTTCGCTCGTACTCAAAACAAAAGGCCCTTTTCAGGGCCACAATATGATTCGTCAAATATTTAACAGGGACAGTTTCTTTAACGGTGTTGTCGTAAAACGAAAACGTATAGCTAGCTAATTACACCCAAACGACAGCTATGAGTGTATGATGTACTAATAAGAGTATGCGTTAGTACTTGTTTACCTACCTCTGCGCACTTATTACTGGCGTGACAAATATGTTTCATTCAATATTATTGATGAAAGACTGCGAGTAGGTACCTCTTCTCTCCCTCCCCCCCCCCCCCCAAACATCACAAGTAATATTAAGAAACAAAAGAAAACGCAAACAATGATGATAAGGGTAAATAGAAAGTACGTTACCTGGAATTCGTTTTGTTTTGTTTTTTTTTCTTTTATTTTTTGTCTTTTGTTTCTTTCTTTCACTTGAGCATAATTAAAATTAATCATTGTAGTGTATAAGCACCTGGGTAGTTAGTTATTACATACCATACTTCGAGCTAATAAAGGTATCGACACCATGCAGCCTATGATCCGCAAAAGGATATAATCCGTTGGTACTATGATAATATTATTATTAGATTAATGTCATTGAATTGCAACACAGAAAATAAATAGACCTAAGACCTACCTACCTACCTACCTACCTACCTACCTACCTACCTACCTACCTACCTACCTACCTACCTACCTACCTACCTACCTTTATCTGTTTTTTATTTATTTATTTTTTTTTTACGCACCCTGATTATTCAGTTAAAATACAGTTTTAATTTAAATATTTTCAATAATGACGAACGCAAGTGTCTCCCCGCCCTCTTTACCTCCCTCCCGAATAACCCCTCTCCCCGCAGCCCGCTATGGAGAGCTCTGATTGGCCGGTCGCTACATCGAGCCTGCCACGACCGCGCTACTCGACCGTCGGTATAAATACAACTTGTTCTTGTGCGGAGCGATTTATACTGTTACTGAACTCTGTTCCGTGAACACGTATATTTTAAAAATCTCATAATGCCGCCCAAGACAAGTGGTAAAGCCGCCAAGAAGTCTGGCAAAGCCCAGAAGAACATCTCCAAGACCGACAAGAAGAAGAAGAAGCATAAGAGGAAGGAAAGTTATGCCATCTACATCTACAAGGTCCTGAAGCAGGTGCACCCCGACACCGGTATCTCGAGCAAGGCCATGTCCATCATGAACTCTTTCGTGAACGACATCTTCGAGCGCATCGCCGCCGAAGCTTCCCGTCTCGCCCACTACAACAAGAGATCGACCATCACATCTCGGGAGGTGCAGACGTCCGTGAGGCTCCTTCTGCCCGGAGAGCTCGCCAAGCACGCCGTCAGTGAAGGCACCAAGGCCGTCACCAAATACACCAGCTCCAAGTGAGCGGTCGGTAGCTAACAAGAGCCAGCCGACGCTCGCTTCTCGACGCCGCCTCGTGTGTGTGTGAAAAGTGTTAACTCCAGTGCGTTTGTTCGTGTGTCTTGTTGATAGTGGTGCGTGCGTTGATTGTGTCGTTCGTCATCGTTATGTATATACCTACATGATATCTTAGTATATTGTGTATGTGTGTACGTACGAGATGTCGCACATGATCCACGTACCGCGGACACAAACCACGACAAGCGTCTGGACGCGCACCCACACCGCAAGATGCAGGCAGGAGAAATAACAAAAGGCCCTTTTCAGGGCCACAAATATGTTCATGTGATAATAATTCACTTTTCTTTAACTTGATAACAGTCGAAACGTTACCCATCTACTACTACATACTAAAATGAATGACCTATTGTGTTAATCACAGTGGTGGTATGAATGATAATAATTAAAATCCAATTAGAGAACTTGGTACTTACCTTTCCTACCTACCATAACTACCTACATGTCTGTCTATCGAATAAACTACGCTCTTACTTACTACACGATTAATAACACCAACATGCAAACTTTATTCCCGCGTACCTATATTAATAATAATTATCGTTTACTAGGATACAACTAGTGAATAAAAATGACTAGTAAGTACCTACTGTAGGTAAGACAAGAAAGTTTGTATGTGTGTTTACCTATTATATATATTATGTAGAAACGTTCCGTATATTCCGATAGTAGATACGTTGTCTAGAGTTATATAGATATTTATTACCTACCTCCTACACAAACAACCCCCGGTGTATAGATAAGAATGAATATTAATCAAGTAGGTATTCAAATATATATAAAAAAAAATAAAAAAAAAAAAATAAAAAAAACACTTTTTAAAACGTCAATATTATTTTCACCGTCTTTCTACATCGTAAGATTTTTCTTTTCCTTTGGCAAGTTTAGTTCGGCCATTATGTTATAGGGGGCGCGCGTGCGCCTCATACCCACTAACGCAGAGTACGGTGCCACAGTATAAATAGGACCGAGCTCGCCTGCTGGTTTTTATTCACTCTTGTACGTTCGTTGCGTGAAGGCGCGCGCGTCCGATTTGTGTATTATATTCTATTCGTTATTCTCTCGTTTCGTGTTTACAATGGCGCGTACTAAGCAGACCGCTCGTAAATCCACCGGTGGTAAGGCACCTAGGAAACAGCTCGCCACCAAGGCTGCGCGTAAGAGCGCACCGGCCACCGGTGGCGTCAAGAAGCCCCATCGTTACAGGCCCGGAACTGTGGCCCTCCGTGAGATTCGTCGCTACCAGAAGAGTACCGAGCTGCTGATCCGCAAGCTTCCGTTCCAGCGTCTCGTCCGTGAGATCGCTCAGGACTTCAAGACCGATCTCCGTTTCCAGAGTTCCGCCGTCATGGCGCTCCAGGAGGCTAGCGAAGCTTATCTCGTCGGTCTCTTCGAAGATACCAACCTTTGCGCGATCCACGCTAAGCGTGTCACCATCATGCCCAAGGACATCCAGTTGGCGCGCAGGATCAGAGGCGAACGCGCTTAAACTGCTGCTGCAACAGCATACGTCACAATCGCAACACACGTCGTCCTTCACGTAGACTTTATGCTCGTGTCGGTGGCTGTGTGCCGTTGGTGACTGTGCGTTCACATAAAAGGCCCTTTTCAGGGCCACATATGTATCTGATTATTAAATGTTTCTATCAGAATGTCGCAAAACGAATAACCTATATATACATACATAATATACGAATCACATAAACTACCTACCTACAAATGAAATCATATCACAATTCATAATAATTATTACTTAAGTACACTATTATCTATCTACGTACGTACGTACGTACTGTACTAACGAACATTCGCAAGGTGCCTACTTACCTTGTCGGTCAGTTTCATACGTGCCTACCCTATACCATTAATCCTAAGCCTAAGAGAATATAATAATAATTATTTTCTACTGCATGAAGCACTCGTACGAGTAATATATATTCAGGTTAGCTTAGGCTGTTTAATACCTACCTACTACTACTATTTGAGTACTTAGTTAGTCAGTTTTCTTTTCTTTTTTGTGAAACTTTTGAGTGCTAGTCACGATGTATTCTTAATTTACCTATAGAGATTAATCTATCTAAATATCTACCTAGGACGTACATACTTACGTACTTACTTATTAATGTTATTATTTTAATTTAACTTAAAGAAACTAAGTAGAAGACATCGTCGCCAAAAACAAACGACCGACCAACCAACGACGAGCATCGGCTCACCTCGTCCCGCGCACCCCTCTCCTCCGTCTTCCCGCCCGCTGAGCTCCGCGTATGGTATATATATAAGCGAGACCGCCGCGAAAAAATATCATCATTCCCCGCTCGACGCTCGCCCCGATCGGACGTGCCGCCCTGTGCTCCGCGCCCGCTCTGTGCTCCGTGTCTCGCCCCACCACTCGCCTACGTCGCGCCCCGCCGTGACGTCATCAGTGGTCGCCCGGCCACGCCCACTATCCGAAGCCGCCTTTTTCAAGGCAGCGAACGATAGAATATTTCCATACGGAAATTGTCGAAACACGTTGTGCCCCTTCAGGGAAAAGCCACAGTTTCGTGGTCCTTGACGGGAAACCTAACGGTGTCAACAAAGTCAAGGGGGTGTTGCCCCGATACACCCGCCGAACCCCTTCAGGGCTAGGCAGTCAATTGGAGTCGGGAGCTAGGTCTTGGCCTTGGGGGTGGCCCCTAGTCAGACCTAATACTCCGAGTTCTCTTACAGCTACACACCTGGTGTCGGTTGGGGTGTCTATCCCTTCGCACCAGACCCAGTCAGGGCCCGATCGCACAATAAGACTGGCGATCGGTTTACAAGCTTAGGGCTCACCCTTAGGTACTCACCTCCCAGCGTGCACAACCCTTGCTGGGAGGGTCACTCACCCCTGGGCCCGTCCACCCAGGGACTTAGGTGCTAGGGACGTAGGAGAGAGTCCTAGGACTCATGTTCCCCTATTAGTAATTCCTCCCTATATTTTTCGGTCATCATGTCGGAAACGACTATGACCCCGATGACCCCGCTCCTTCAGAAGGAGGTGATGACTATCGTCGCCTTCTTCAAGGATGTCCTCCTGGAGGACCCCTCCTTCCTAGAGAAGTGGGGTAATAACTACAAAGAATACGCTGGCCCCCGTCCGACGTCACTAGATGACGTCCACACCCCCCCGTCCACGGGTAACCTTCCACCCCGGAAGTTGACCCACATTGAGGCGACCCCATCGTCGGACTCCTCCGACGATGAGGATTCTACCCTCCCGCCAAACCGCCCTGCTTCTTCCCAGTCAAAGGGAAAGGTCGCCCCGATGACCCCAGCGTCCACAGTCGAGGCGATGGACACCACAGTCCCGGTCGAGAGCTCGTCGGAATCCTCCGACGACGCTCGTTCCTCCTCCAGCTCCGACGACGAGTTCCAGCTCGTCGTAGGCGGCAAAAGAGGAAAGCGAAAGGCTAGGGCCTCCAAGGCCGCTAGCAAGCCGAAAAAGGCCACCACCGTGGCCCCCGCCCCCGTCATCACCAACGCCGCCCCAGCTGCCACCAAGCCCGCCCCAGCCGCCCCCGCTTCGCAGGCTAGCTGCTCCACCTCCGCTCCCTCCAGGAAGCAACGCCCCCCGCCTCCCCTGTACATACAGGACAAGTCCAAGTGGACTGAGGTATCCAAAATGTGTAATGATCGTAGGATCAATTACACAAATGCCAAGGCTTGCCAGCAAGGCATTAAGGTAACAGTCCCCTCCGCCCAGGATTACCGCGACCTTACCCGATCCTTAAAGGAAAGAAACGTATGTTTTCATACGTACTCTCTTCCCGAGGATACGCCGACCCGTGTGGTCATAAGGCGCATCCCCAAGGAGATTTCTACGGACGACGTCAAGTCGGACCTCATTGCTCAGAAGATCCCCGTGACAGCCGTCCACCGCCTGCACAAGTCCCGTGGCCGCGAACAGTACGATATGGTACTGGTCGTTTGCGAGCCCACCGAAGGTCACCACCCGATCTTCAAGATCAAGTCCGTTTGCTCCCTGTCTGGCATCTCCATCGAGAAGCCATACAAACCCGCCATCGTAGGGCAATGTCACCGTTGCCAGCTATATGGCCACGCCCAGTCAAATTGTTTCGCCAAACCCAGGTGCGTCAAGTGCCTGGGCGAGCACGGAACAGGTGACTGTCCCCGTCCCAAAGATCGCACCCAGTGCACAGAGCCTCCCAGCTGTGTGCTGTGTGGTCAGGCAGGGCACCCGGCTAACTACCGGGGTTGTCCCAAAGCCCCCCGCATTTCTCCCAAGATGGCAAAGCGGTTCGCCGCCCGCCAGAAAAGGGAAGCACCCTCCGCCCAGCTCCCCGCGCGCCTCGCTCCCCAGCGGGATTCCGCGTGGAACAAGCTGGACCACCAGAGAGCCTTCCCGGCCCTGGTGCCAGCCAATCCTCCTCCCCCAGCTCTGATGGCCAAGCCCATCCCAGCGCCTACCCCCGCCCCCGCGGCTCCTGCAGCCCCAGCAGCCCCAGCAGCCCCAGCAGCCCCCAAAAAGGCCCCCAAAAAGACCCCCCAGCCAGCTGGTGTGATCCCCCCGAGGACAAAGTCCATCGGGCAAATCATCACCGAGCACTACGTCATTTTCATGACGCAGGACGCTAGGGACCTCGCCGATAAGCTTCACGCCGCTGAAGCAACCGGCGTACTGACCCAGGCAAAGCGCCTGGAATTCTTCGAACAGCACGAGTCCGTGCTGCTCGCACTTGACAAGATGCCTGCTGTCGACCCATAATGGATAGACAAAAGAAAGTAGTCTGCACCTTTAAACCCCGTTCCCTAAAGTTAGGTTTCTTCAATGCAAACAGCATTACTTCCCAGCGTGATGAGATCGCCGCATTCCTCCGCGACCATCAGCTAGACATCTTCCTCGTACAGGAAACCCTCCTCAAGCCCCACTGTAAAGACCCTAGAATTGCGAACTATCGCATAGTCCGCAACGATAGGACCCGCTGTCACGGTGGTGGCACTCTCATTTATTATAAAAAAGAGCTGTACTGCACTCCCATAACTCCCCCCCCGCCCTCATCTCATCTCGAATACTCGGCTTGTCGGCTGGGCATGACCGGTCATCAATCGATCACCGTCATCTCCGCCTACTGTCCCCCATCGTCAGACAAGACCGACGAACTCTCCGCCTTCTCCAGTGACCTCACTGCCCTCTTCAGCTTGAGCGACTCCGTCATCCTGGCGGGCGACCTCAATGCTAAACACCCCGCTTGGAATAGCACCCTGACCAACCCCCGTGGGAAGGTCCTATTCAACTTAGGTGCTTCCCTCAACTTTGACGTCATCGGTCCGATGAGTCATACCCACTTTCCCCACAATCCCAACCATAGCCCCGATGTGCTCGATGTGGCGCTTCTAAAGAATGTAAACCTCCGTATGCAATCTATAGAAGCGATACATGAGCTCAACTCTGACCACCGTCCAGTGGTCATGCACCTTGGCTCCCGCTCGGGTAACCTTGACCCAGGCCAGCCCCCCCCGTCCCAAATGATTACGGTCACTGACTGGAAGAAAGTAAGCGAACGGCTGAAATCGACCGAGTCACCCCATTTGGATTCGATCCCTGACCACATAGTCTCAGCCACTGAAACGGCGGGGGCGATCGACTCGCTCACAGAGCACGTACAATCTGTCCTGAACGATTGTTCAAGGGAGATCCCGGCGACAGAGGACTGTCGCTGGAAAATCCCGGACGATGTACGGGCTCTGATGACCGAGAAGAACGCTGCTATCCGCGCGTACAGCTCTTTTCCCTGCGTCGCTAACAAGGCTCACATGCGTAAATTACAGCGTGCTGTAAAGAAGCGCATGATCGAGCTGCGTTCTGCCCGCTGGGAAAAGACGCTCAGTGAACTCGAGCCCACCCACCTCGCCTTCTGGCAACTTCAGAGGAAGCTTCGCTCCTCCGAAGAGTCCACCATGCCCCCGCTCACCCGCCCCGATGGAAGCGTCGCTTTTGACAATTCCGAAAAGGCGGAATGCCTAGCCGACAGTCTCGAAGCCCAATGCTCGCCTAGCACTCTCCTAGTAGACCAAGCTCACATCGATATTGTGGATGCTGAAGTCGAACGAAGAGCCTCCCTTCCTCCGGTCGAAGACCCCGACAATCCACTGGCCCCCGTCACCCCCGACGAGGTAGTGGAGATAGTCAAAAAGCTTCAGCCCAGAAAAGCCCCTGGAGCCGACGGCATCACGAACAGAGTATTCAAACTCTTCCCCCCCCAACTCATTGTGCTAATGACCGCCATCTTCAATGGCGCATTGAGCAACAACATGTTCCCCCAAGCTTGGAAGCAGGCCACCGTCATAGGTATCCCCAAACCAGGCAAGCCCAAGTCTGACCCCACCAGCTACCGCCCCATCAGTCTCCTAAACGTTCTCGGCAAAATCTACGAGAGGCTTATTTATAAGCGGCTCAAAGACTACGCCGAAACAAAGGGTCTCATCCCCAACGAGCAATTCGGGTTCCGTACCGAACACTCGTGCATCCACCAAGTCCACCGCATCGTAGAGCACATAAGCGTTGGTTTCCAACGTAACGCGATGACGGGCGTCTTGTATTTCGACATAGCGAAGGCTTTCGACAAGGTCTGGCACAATGGCTTATTATATAAGCTTTACCAACTCGGCGTGCCTGACCGTCTCGTGCTCATCTTGCGAGACTTTCTGTCGAACCGTACCTTCCGCTATCGCATCGAAGGAGCGTTGTCCTCCCCTCATCCGATTAGGGCAGGAGTCCCTCAGGGCTCCGTAGTTTCCCCTCTTGCCTTCACGCTGTTCACCAGCGACATTCCCCAAGACAAAAAGGCCCAGTTGGCTCTATTCGCTGACGACACGGCCATTTATTGCTCCGGTCGTGACCCCAGGGCTATCGCTCGAAACCTTCAAAACTCCGCAAACCATTTGGGTGAATGGTTCCGGAAATGGAGGATCGAGGTTAACCCTGATAAGAGTCAGGCGGTTCTCTATCGGAGACCGCTTAAAACCGTTCTCCCCCCCCCTCCGATCACCATGTACGGCAAGCCGATCCCCTGGGCAAAGCAAGCCAAGTACCTCGGAGTGATCTTAGATCAGAACCTTTCCTTCGCCGAGCACATAAAGCAGGCTCGCTCGCGAGCTGCTTTCGCTCAAGGTAGGCTTCACTGCATGATGACTGCCCGCAGCAAATTGTCACGCAAGTGCAAATTGCGCCTCTACACCGCAGTCATCCGCCCGATCTTGACGTACGCCGGTGCGATCTTCGCACATGCCAAGGCCCGTCACATCCACCGGATGCAGACCCTCCAAAATCGTATCCTCCGTAGGATCCTAGGAGCCCATTATTACGTCCGAAATGAGAACATCCATTTGGATCTCAGAGTCCCCACCATACAGCAGTTCATGAAGCGCCTGTGCAAGCGCTTCTTTGACTCTGCTGTGAAACATCGAAACCCCCTCATCGTACGGGCAGCCCGTTACGAACCCTCCCGCATCTCAAAGATTCGCCGACCAAGGCACACTCTCGTGACCCCAGACGACCCCATCACCCTGCTCCAAGAGAGCCGTAGGGAAACCAGTACAGTTCGTAAACACTACAAACCGACATCCTTCAGGCCTCGCCGCCGAGGTCCGCCGCGAAACTCACGTAATCGTCCTCCCCGACTTTTGCTCGAGCCAGCCCGCGCCGCTGAGCTGTAGCTTTAAAAATTCCCTTAATAATAATAAATATTATTGTTTTTGCTCGATCCAGCCCGTCCCTTTGCTGCCCTCCCCCAGTGACGCCCTAAGCCGAGGCTCGTACCCCACAGGGGGTGCCCTTAGCGTTGTCACTTAAATTTATAAGTAGTTTTTAAGTAAGCCCTGGCTGGAGGCTTTGAATTTATTCAGGGCCGCCACAGGCAAGTTCGGTTGAGCAGACGACAACCTCAGAGGTTGACCTGCGAGAGGCCACTCACAAAAACAAAAAACAAAAAACACGCGAAAAAATATACCAGTCGTTCGCGTGGTTCGTGTGCGCACACCCGTGCCGAGTGTATTATATTGTCGTGTTTGATTTTCTGCTGAGAAGATGACCGGTCGCGGTAAGGGAGGAAAGGGTCTGGGAAAAGGAGGAGCCAAGCGTCACAGGAAGGTACTTCGTGATAACATCCAGGGTATCACGAAGCCCGCCATCCGTCGTCTGGCTCGCAGAGGTGGCGTGAAACGTATCTCCGGTCTGATCTACGAGGAGACTCGCGGTGTGCTTAAAGTGTTCCTTGAGAACGTCATCCGTGATGCCGTAACCTACACCGAGCACGCCAAGAGGAAGACCGTCACCGCCATGGACGTCGTCTACGCTCTGAAGCGCCAGGGTCGCACCCTGTACGGTTTCGGCGGTTAAACGCTGTCGCCATATCGCAGCTCTACATACTCTGTGTGACGGACATAATCATACCGTCCGATCATACGTGTATGTAGGTAGATGCGCACATCAAAAAAGGCCCTTTTCAGGGCCGCATATGATTCGATATTATTAAATATGTTTCTTAAACGGAATTGTCTAAAAACGTACAACAACTACCTATGAATTTAATTCTATAAAACACATCTATCGTAGGTACTTTATACTTGATTCAAGAGTCTTTTAGATTAGTAGAAGAGTACTGAACATGAACTAGCTAATGACATACACATAGGTACTTACCTATTTATTTATACGATTGCTTGCTTACTGATTATACACATTTTTAAACTAAACTAACGTAGCTAGCTAGGTAGGTAGGTAGGTAGGTAGGTACGTAGGTACGTAGTTGTCTTTCGCCTTCACTCTCGTCCTCGCACGACGTGTCCTTCAAAAGGGTGGTACCTGAAAGAAATTATTGTTATTGATGATAAATAGGTATAACCATTACACTATAACACGTTAGAACGTCTGTCTGTCTGTCTATCTATATAATTATCTACAACTACCTATAGGGATCTGATCGGCTAGGCGGTGCGAGTGCCGTTTGTTAAAGTCGTGTTAAAAATAATGTAGGTACATGTTATTTTGATTGTAAGGTATTATTACCCGTAGGTTATATATACCTACATTTATTTAGTCCATATTCTATTATTGGCACGACACAAGTATGAGGATTCTATCCATCCGCGGTCTGAGGAGAATGCGATAAACTGTACGTACTGACGGCGCGGCGACAGACCTACCGAACGAACGATGGCCCGCCCGCCCGTTCGAACGCGTACGTCTTTTGTCGTTTTACACCTAGTTCGATACGCTTTCTGATGCTTTAATCGCTTTACGTACACTGTTAACACTACTAAGGGCCATCTCGTCTTTTAATATTAATATATTAATAGGTTGCACGTCCTGGACGGAGTCGTCCGTCCTTAACTGTTCGGCGGTCGCGGTGTTTTACGACGCTTCACTTTTACCTCGATATAATTTTCGCGAGTAGGTGTTATATCGACGAAATCCTGTCACCGCACAAGCTCGATATCCTCCCTGTTGACGCGTCGACCTTTATCATCGCTCACTATCACTTTTATAGAGAAAATAACGTTTTGAACTCGACCCGACCTTAGCTTCGTTACCAGTCGTCAAAATAAAACACCGCCACGCGTCCAACCGACGTCTCACGCTTCCCGAACTCGTACACCGCCATCGTCAACTTCATGACCTATCCGAAATCGTAGACGACACCTTCGCTTCCGTACGATAAACATTCTTTTTCTATATTTTATTAGATACGTGTTAGTGAAAACTTTCAAGCGTTCATACGAGAAAACGTCCCGCGACATCACGGCTCTCGTTACGGTAAAGTTTCGTCGTACGAAGCCGTTCGTGCACGAAACTCTCGAAACCTATAAGTGGCGACATCTAAGTCTCTCTCTTATACACTTTGCGTTTGCTATACCAGCTGTTCGTTGTTGTTGTGTACGTACGTACGTGTGAATTATTTCAATCAATCGCGATAAGATGGCAGACACCGCAGTTGCTACCGAAGCTCCGGCACCCGCTACCCCAGCGAAGAAGCAGGCGAGGCAAGCCGGCGGCGCCGGTGCCGCCGCTAAGAAGCCCAAGGCGAAGCCGACTCATCCCAAAACATCCGAGATGGTCAACAACGCTATCAAAGAGATGAAGGAGCGCAGCGGATCTTCCCTGCAGGCGATCAAGAAGTATATCGCAGCCCAGTACAAGGTCGATGCCGAGAAACTGGCTCCGTTCATCAGGAAATATCTGAAGAGCGCCGTCGAATCCGGTGCGCTGATCCAGACCAAGGGCAAGGGCGCCTCCGGTTCATTCAAACTCGAATCGAAGTCGGCCGCGTCCAAGAAACCCGCCGGCGCCGCAGGCAAGGCCGCCAGTAAGGCACCCGCCGCGGCTTCGAAGGCCAAGAAGGCGACAGCCTCCGCTGCCGGCGCCAAGACAAAGAAGGCGGCAGCCGCAGCAGCCGCTTCTTCGGCTTCACCTTCGAAATCCAAATCGTCGGCCGCATCCGCCGCTAAGGACAAGAAGGCAGCCGCCGCTAAGAAGAAGCCGGCACCAAAGAAGGCCGCCGCCCCCGCTAAGGCTAAGGCGCCCAAAGCCAAGAAGACCGCCAAGCCGCCAACAAAGAAACCTAAAGCTCCTAAACCGAAAAAGGCCGCGTCTACACCCAAGTCTAAACCGGCAGCCAAGAAAGCTTCCGCCGCTAAGAAGTAAGCAACGGTCGCGTTCGTGTTACACCGGCGACGGCGACGACGACAACGACGACGACGACGATGACAGCGGCGCAGTCGGCCCGGCCGACCATCGTCAACAATAACATGTGTACAGCTACTACATAAGTTTGTACGTGTATGTGTGTGTGTCTGTGCGTGCGCGCGTCTTACCTATGGTGTCTGTGTCTCTCTCTCTCTCTGCGTGTGTGTTTGTGAATGTGTAAACACCGAAATAACGTGTACTTACATATCACAACATACATACAATACGAGTATGACATATATACTGTAGAAAGAGGTGCGTGCGTGCGTTCGCGCTCGCGTCGTACGTGTCTCTCGTTGTCCTCGGGAAGATGAGGGGTGCTGAACACCGCTCGACGTGTCTCGACAACCACCACTGAAGATGTTCGTCAGAAGCAGCAATAAGCGACTGAAATCGAAATCAAGGCGGCGGCAACGAGATGCTTAGCGCGCGTGCCATGCGCTCTCAATCGCAGCGCTCTCCGAGCGCACACCAAAAAGCCCTTTTCAGGGCTAACAGTACTATCATGAATATGAACAATATTCGTTTCTATTATACAGAGAGTCGAAAAACGCTACAAAATAAATGCTATAGAATATTATACCTAAGTAAACAATAACAAGATGGTCAAGTGGAAACCTACTTATAGGTAACGCTAGTATGTACCTATGGCCAGTTCTATTGCAGGCTATTTATTATAGGAGGGGGTTTATTTACAAACATGATCATAATTATCTACCGTTGCTTAATGAGCAACATAAACAACACTATATATTTTGAATGGGTAAGTACCCTACCTAATTATAAACTTATACTTAGGTAGGAAAAAATAAATAAATAGAAAAATGCATCAGATCATGCAGAAAGGTCCCTTCTAAACCTACCTATCTATCTATCTATCTATCTATATATTTTAATTAATAAGCTCGTGAATTTTATTTATATATACCTTAGTATATTCACTCGTACCTATAAGAAAATAAGAATCAGTTAAAACTCTCTAAAATTTTAGAAATTTGAAACGACATCTCTGCCTACCCGGTATCCAATGTGCAGTGTGTACGGAGCGAGAGCGCCGGTGCGCGCTTGCGCGTTTAGTGAAATGGTTTCGATAGACGGTACACCCCTCCCACTGACTGAGCTACGCGGCGCGCGTATAAATACGGCCGGACCGCGCGGTTTAAAAATTATTGTAAGAGATTGTCTCGACGCGCGCACACTGCGTGTTTCGTTGTTTTCGAGTGATATATTTTACAAAAAAACCTCTCTACCATGTCTGGTCGCGGTAAAGGTGGCAAGGTTAAGGGAAAGGCAAAGTCCCGTTCAAACCGTGCTGGACTCCAGTTTCCCGTTGGACGTATCCACAGGCTGCTGCGTAACGGAAACTACGCTGAACGTGTCGGTGCCGGTGCGCCCGTCTACTTGGCCGCCGTGATGGAGTATCTGGCTGCTGAGGTTCTCGAGTTGGCCGGTAACGCCGCGAGAGACAACAAGAAGACCAGGATCATCCCGCGTCATCTTCAATTGGCCATCCGTAACGACGAGGAGTTGAACAAGCTGCTCTCCGGCGTTACGATCGCCCAAGGCGGTGTACTGCCGAACATCCAGGCCGTGCTACTGCCCAAGAAGACCGAGAAGAAGGCTTAAACGTTGCGCAATCGTCGCCGCCGCCACAGCTGGTGCGAGTGGTGAACCGCAAGCGTACTTCGATATAATATTTATGAACGTACCTATATCTATTATGTCGGTTGCGCGATGCTCTTCGCTCGTACTCAAAACAAAAGGCCCTTTTCAGGGCCACAATATGATTCGTCAAATATTTAACAGGGACAGTTTCTTTAACGGTGTTGTCGTAAAACGAAAACGTATAGCTAGCTAATTACACCCAAACGACAGCTATGAGTGTATGATGTACTAATAAGAGTATGCGTTAGTACTTGTTTACCTACCTCTGCGCACTTATTACTGGCGTGACAAATATGTTTCATTCAATATTATTGATGAAAGACTGCGAGTAGGTACCTCTTCTCTCCCTCCCCCCCCCCCCCCAAACATCACAAGTAATATTAAGAAACAAAAGAAAACGCAAACAATGATGATAAGGGTAAATAGAAAGTAATGCACGTTACCTGGAATTCGTTTTGTTTTGTTTTTTTTTCTTTTATTTTTTGTCTTTTGTTTCTTTCTTTCACTTGAGCATAATTAAAATTAATCATTGTAGTGTATAAGCACCTGGGTAGTTAGTTATTACATACCATACTTCGAGCTAATAAAGGTATCGACACCATGCAGCCTATGATCCGCAAAAGGATATAATCCGTTGGTACTATGATAATATTATTATTAGATTAATGTCATTGAATTGCAACACAGAAAATAAATAGACCTAAGACCTACCTACCTACCTACCTACCTACCTACCTACCTACCTACCTACCTACCTACCTACCTACCTACCTACCTACCTACCTTTATCTGTTTTTTATTTATTTATTTTTTTTTTACGCACCCTGATTATTCAGTTAAAATACAGTTTTAATTTAAATATTTTCAATAATGACGAACGCAAGTGTCTCCCCGCCCTCTTTACCTCCCTCCCGAATAACCCCTCTCCCCGCAGCCCGCTATGGAGAGCTCTGATTGGCCGGTCGCTACATCGAGCCTGCCACGACCGCGCTACTCGACCGTCGGTATAAATACAACTTGTTCTTGTGCGGAGCGATTTATACTGTTACTGAACTCTGTTCCGTGAACACGTATATTTTAAAAATCTCATAATGCCGCCCAAGACAAGTGGTAAAGCCGCCAAGAAGTCTGGCAAAGCCCAGAAGAACATCTCCAAGACCGACAAGAAGAAGAAGAAGCATAAGAGGAAGGAAAGTTATGCCATCTACATCTACAAGGTCCTGAAGCAGGTGCACCCCGACACCGGTATCTCGAGCAAGGCCATGTCCATCATGAACTCTTTCGTGAACGACATCTTCGAGCGCATCGCCGCCGAAGCTTCCCGTCTCGCCCACTACAACAAGAGATCGACCATCACATCTCGGGAGGTGCAGACGTCCGTGAGGCTCCTTCTGCCCGGAGAGCTCGCCAAGCACGCCGTCAGTGAAGGCACCAAGGCCGTCACCAAATACACCAGCTCCAAGTGAGCGGTCGGTAGCTAACAAGAGCCAGCCGACGCTCGCTTCTCGACGCCGCCTCGTGTGTGTGTGAAAAGTGTTAACTCCAGTGCGTTTGTTCGTGTGTCTTGTTGATAGTGGTGCGTGCGTTGATTGTGTCGTTCGTCATCGTTATGTATATACCTACATGATATCTTAGTATATTGTGTATGTGTGTACGTACGAGATGTCGCACATGATCCACGTACCGCGGACACAAACCACGACAAGCGTCTGGACGCGCACCCACACCGCAAGATGCAGGCAGGAGAAATAACAAAAGGCCCTTTTCAGGGCCACAAATATGTTCATGTGATAATAATTCACTTTTCTTTAACTTGATAACAGTCGAAACGTTACCCATCTACTACTACATACTAAAATGAATGACCTATTGTGTTAATCACAGTGGTGGTATGAATGATAATAATTAAAATCCAATTAGAGAACTTGGTACTTACCTTTCCTACCTACCATAACTACCTACATGTCTGTCTATCGAATAAACTACGCTCTTACTTACTACACGATTAATAACACCAACATGCAAACTTTATTCCCGCGTACCTATATTAATAATAATTATCGTTTACTAGGATACAACTAGTGAATAAAAATGACTAGTAAGTACCTACTGTAGGTAAGACAAGAAAGTTTGTATGTGTGTTTACCTATTATATATATTATGTAGAAACGTTCCGTATATTCCGATAGTAGATACGTTGTCTAGAGTTATATAGATATTTATTACCTACCTCCTACACAAACAACCCCCGGTGTATAGATAAGAATGAATATTAATCAAGTAGGTATTCAAATATATATAAAAAAAAATAAAAAAAAAAAAATAAAAAAAACACTTTTTAAAACGTCAATATTATTTTCACCGTCTTTCTACATCGTAAGATTTTTCTTTTCCTTTGGCAAGTTTAGTTCGGCCATTATGTTATAGGGGGCGCGCGTGCGCCTCATACCCACTAACGCAGAGTACGGTGCCACAGTATAAATAGGACCGAGCTCGCCTGCTGGTTTTTATTCACTCTTGTACGTTCGTTGCGTGAAGGCGCGCGCGTCCGATTTGTGTATTATATTCTATTCGTTATTCTCTCGTTTCGTGTTTACAATGGCGCGTACTAAGCAGACCGCTCGTAAATCCACCGGTGGTAAGGCACCTAGGAAACAGCTCGCCACCAAGGCTGCGCGTAAGAGCGCACCGGCCACCGGTGGCGTCAAGAAGCCCCATCGTTACAGGCCCGGAACTGTGGCCCTCCGTGAGATTCGTCGCTACCAGAAGAGTACCGAGCTGCTGATCCGCAAGCTTCCGTTCCAGCGTCTCGTCCGTGAGATCGCTCAGGACTTCAAGACCGATCTCCGTTTCCAGAGTTCCGCCGTCATGGCGCTCCAGGAGGCTAGCGAAGCTTATCTCGTCGGTCTCTTCGAAGATACCAACCTTTGCGCGATCCACGCTAAGCGTGTCACCATCATGCCCAAGGACATCCAGTTGGCGCGCAGGATCAGAGGCGAACGCGCTTAAACTGCTGCTGCAACAGCATACGTCACAATCGCAACACACGTCGTCCTTCACGTAGACTTTATGCTCGTGTCGGTGGCTGTGTGCCGTTGGTGACTGTGCGTTCACATAAAAGGCCCTTTTCAGGGCCACATATGTATCTGATTATTAAATGTTTCTATCAGAATGTCGCAAAACGAATAACCTATATATACATACATAATATACGAATCACATAAACTACCTACCTACAAATGAAATCATATCACAATTCATAATAATTATTACTTAAGTACACTATTATCTATCTACGTACGTACGTACGTACTGTACTAACGAACATTCGCAAGGTGCCTACTTACCTTGTCGGTCAGTTTCATACGTGCCTACCCTATACCATTAATCCTAAGCCTAAGAGAATATAATAATAATTATTTTCTACTGCATGAAGCACTCGTACGAGTAATATATATTCAGGTTAGCTTAGGCTGTTTAATACCTACCTACTACTACTATTTGAGTACTTAGTTAGTCAGTTTTCTTTTCTTTTTTGTGAAACTTTTGAGTGCTAGTCACGATGTATTCTTAATTTACCTATAGAGATTAATCTATCTAAATATCTACCTAGGACGTACATACTTACGTACTTACTTATTAATGTTATTATTTTAATTTAACTTAAAGAAACTAAGTAGAAGACATCGTCGCCAAAAACAAACGACCGACCAACCAACGACGAGCATCGGCTCACCTCGTCCCGCGCACCCCTCTCCTCCGTCTTCCCGCCCGCTGAGCTCCGCGTATGGTATATATATAAGCGAGACCGCCGCGAAAAAATATACCTCATCCGATTAGGGCAGGAGTCCCTCAGGGCTCCGTAGTTTCCCCTCTTGCCTTCACGCTGTTCACCAGCGACATTCCCCAAGACAAAAAGGCCCAGTTGGCTCTATTCGCTGACGACACGGCCATTTATTGCTCCGGTCGTGACCCCAGGGCTATCGCTCGAAACCTTCAAAACTCCGCAAACCATTTGGGTGAATGGTTCCGGAAATGGAGGATCGAGGTTAACCCTGATAAGAGTCAGGCGGTTCTCTATCGGAGACCGCTTAAAACCGTTCTCCCCCCCCCTCCGATCACCATGTACGGCAAGCCGATCCCCTGGGCAAAGCAAGCCAAGTACCTCGGAGTGATCTTAGATCAGAACCTTTCCTTCGCCGAGCACATAAAGCAGGCTCGCTCGCGAGCTGCTTTCGCTCAAGGTAGGCTTCACTGCATGATGACTGCCCGCAGCAAATTGTCACGCAAGTGCAAATTGCGCCTCTACACCGCAGTCATCCGCCCGATCTTGACGTACGCCGGTGCGATCTTCGCACATGCCAAGGCCCGTCACATCCACCGGATGCAGACCCTCCAAAATCGTATCCTCCGTAGGATCCTAGGAGCCCATTATTACGTCCGAAATGAGAACATCCATTTGGATCTCAGAGTCCCCACCATACAGCAGTTCATGAAGCGCCTGTGCAAGCGCTTCTTTGACTCTGCTGTGAAACATCGAAACCCCCTCATCGTACGGGCAGCCCGTTACGAACCCTCCCGCATCTCAAAGATTCGCCGACCAAGGCACACTCTCGTGACCCCAGACGACCCCATCACCCTGCTCCAAGAGAGCCGTAGGGAAACCAGTACAGTTCGTAAACACTACAAACCGACATCCTTCAGGCCTCGCCGCCGAGGTCCGCCGCGAAACTCACGTAATCGTCCTCCCCGACTTTTGCTCGAGCCAGCCCGCGCCGCTGAGCTGTAGCTTTAAAAATTCCCTTAATAATAATAAATATTATTGTTTTTGCTCGATCCAGCCCGTCCCTTTGCTGCCCTCCCCCAGTGACGCCCTAAGCCGAGGCTCGTACCCCACAGGGGGTGCCCTTAGCGTTGTCACTTAAATTTATAAGTAGTTTTTAAGTAAGCCCTGGCTGGAGGCTTTGAATTTATTCAGGGCCGCCACAGGCAAGTTCGGTTGAGCAGACGACAACCTCAGAGGTTGACCTGCGAGAGGCCACACAAAAAAAAAAAAAAAAAACGCGAAAAAATATACCAGTCGTTCGCGTGGTTCGTGTGCGCACACCCGTGCCGAGTGTATTATATTGTCGTGTTTGATTTTCTGCTGAGAAGATGACCGGTCGCGGTAAGGGAGGAAAGGGTCTGGGAAAAGGAGGAGCCAAGCGTCACAGGAAGGTACTTCGTGATAACATCCAGGGTATCACGAAGCCCGCCATCCGTCGTCTGGCTCGCAGAGGTGGCGTGAAACGTATCTCCGGTCTGATCTACGAGGAGACTCGCGGTGTGCTTAAAGTGTTCCTTGAGAACGTCATCCGTGATGCCGTAACCTACACCGAGCACGCCAAGAGGAAGACCGTCACCGCCATGGACGTCGTCTACGCTCTGAAGCGCCAGGGTCGCACCCTGTACGGTTTCGGCGGTTAAACGCTGTCGCCATATCGCAGCTCTACATACTCTGTGTGACGGACATAATCATACCGTCCGATCATACGTGTATGTAGGTAGATGCGCACATCAAAAAAGGCCCTTTTCAGGGCCGCATATGATTCGATATTATTAAATATGTTTCTTAAACGGAATTGTCTAAAAACGTACAACAACTACCTATGAATTTAATTCTATAAAACACATCTATCGTAGGTACTTTATACTTGATTCAAGAGTCTTTTAGATTAGTAGAAGAGTACTGAACATGAACTAGCTAATGACATACACATAGGTACTTACCTATTTATTTATACGATTGCTTGCTTACTGATTATACACATTTTTAAACTAAACTAACGTAGCTAGCTAGGTAGGTAGGTAGGTAGGTAGGTACGTAGGTACGTAGTTGTCTTTCGCCTTCACTCTCGTCCTCGCACGACGTGTCCTTCAAAAGGGTGGTACCTGAAAGAAATTATTGTTATTGATGATAAATAGGTATAACCATTACACTATAACACGTTAGAACGTCTGTCTGTCTGTCTATCTATATAATTATCTACAACTACCTATAGGGATCTGATCGGCTAGGCGGTGCGAGTGCCGTTTGTTAAAGTCGTGTTAAAAATAATGTAGGTACATGTTATTTTGATTGTAAGGTATTATTACCCGTAGGTTATATATACCTACATTTATTTAGTCCATATTCTATTATTGGCACGACACAAGTATGAGGATTCTATCCATCCGCGGTCTGAGGAGAATGCGATAAACTGTACGTACTGACGGCGCGGCGACAGACCTACCGAACGAACGATGGCCCGCCCGCCCGTTCGAACGCGTACGTCTTTTGTCGTTTTACACCTAGTTCGATACGCTTTCTGATGCTTTAATCGCTTTACGTACACTGTTAACACTACTAAGGGCCATCTCGTCTTTTAATATTAATATATTAATAGGTTGCACGTCCTGGACGGAGTCGTCCGTCCTTAACTGTTCGGCGGTCGCGGTGTTTTACGACGCTTCACTTTTACCTCGATATAATTTTCGCGAGTAGGTGTTATATCGACGAAATCCTGTCACCGCACAAGCTCGATATCCTCCCTGTTGACGCGTCGACCTTTATCATCGCTCACTATCACTTTTATAGAGAAAATAACGTTTTGAACTCGACCCGACCTTAGCTTCGTTACCAGTCGTCAAAATAAAACACCGCCACGCGTCCAACCGACGTCTCACGCTTCCCGAACTCGTACACCGCCATCGTCAACTTCATGACCTATCCGAAATCGTAGACGACACCTTCGCTTCCGTACGATAAACATTCTTTTTCTATATTTTATTAGATACGTGTTAGTGAAAACTTTCAAGCGTTCATACGAGAAAACGTCCCGCGACATCACGGCTCTCGTTACGGTAAAGTTTCGTCGTACGAAGCCGTTCGTGCACGAAACTCTCGAAACCTATAAGTGGCGACATCTAAGTCTCTCTCTTATACACTTTGCGTTTGCTATACCAGCTGTTCGTTGTTGTTGTGTACGTACGTACGTGTGAATTATTTCAATCAATCGCGATAAGATGGCAGACACCGCAGTTGCTACCGAAGCTCCGGCACCCGCTACCCCAGCGAAGAAGCAGGCGAGGCAAGCCGGCGGCGCCGGTGCCGCCGCTAAGAAGCCCAAGGCGAAGCCGACTCATCCCAAAACATCCGAGATGGTCAACAACGCTATCAAAGAGATGAAGGAGCGCAGCGGATCTTCCCTGCAGGCGATCAAGAAGTATATCGCAGCCCAGTACAAGGTCGATGCCGAGAAACTGGCTCCGTTCATCAGGAAATATCTGAAGAGCGCCGTCGAATCCGGTGCGCTGATCCAGACCAAGGGCAAGGGCGCCTCCGGTTCATTCAAACTCGAATCGAAGTCGGCCGCGTCCAAGAAACCCGCCGGCGCCGCAGGCAAGGCCGCCAGTAAGGCACCCGCCGCGGCTTCGAAGGCCAAGAAGGCGACAGCCTCCGCTGCCGGCGCCAAGACAAAGAAGGCGGCAGCCGCAGCAGCCGCTTCTTCGGCTTCACCTTCGAAATCCAAATCGTCGGCCGCATCCGCCGCTAAGGACAAGAAGGCAGCCGCCGCTAAGAAGAAGCCGGCACCAAAGAAGGCCGCCGCCCCCGCTAAGGCTAAGGCGCCCAAAGCCAAGAAGACCGCCAAGCCGCCAACAAAGAAACCTAAAGCTCCTAAACCGAAAAAGGCCGCGTCTACACCCAAGTCTAAACCGGCAGCCAAGAAAGCTTCCGCCGCTAAGAAGTAAGCAACGGTCGCGTTCGTGTTACACCGGCGACGGCGACGACGACAACGACGACGACGACGATGACAGCGGCGCAGTCGGCCCGGCCGACCATCGTCAACAATAACATGTGTACAGCTACTACATAAGTTTGTACGTGTATGTGTGTGTGTCTGTGCGTGCGCGCGTCTTACCTATGGTGTCTGTGTCTCTCTCTCTCTCTGCGTGTGTGTTTGTGAATGTGTAAACACCGAAATAACGTGTACTTACATATCACAACATACATACAATACGAGTATGACATATATACTGTAGAAAGAGGTGCGTGCGTGCGTTCGCGCTCGCGTCGTACGTGTCTCTCGTTGTCCTCGGGAAGATGAGGGGTGCTGAACACCGCTCGACGTGTCTCGACAACCACCACTGAAGATGTTCGTCAGAAGCAGCAATAAGCGACTGAAATCGAAATCAAGGCGGCGGCAACGAGATGCTTAGCGCGCGTGCCATGCGCTCTCAATCGCAGCGCTCTCCGAGCGCACACCAAAAAGCCCTTTTCAGGGCTAACAGTACTATCATGAATATGAACAATATTCGTTTCTATTATACAGAGAGTCGAAAAACGCTACAAAATAAATGCTATAGAATATTATACCTAAGTAAACAATAACAAGATGGTCAAGTGGAAACCTACTTATAGGTAACGCTAGTATGTACCTATGGCCAGTTCTATTGCAGGCTATTTATTATAGGAGGGGGTTTATTTACAAACATGATCATAATTATCTACCGTTGCTTAATGAGCAACATAAACAACACTATATATTTTGAATGGGTAAGTACCCTACCTAATTATAAACTTATACTTAGGTAGGAAAAAATAAATAAATAGAAAAATGCATCAGATCATGCAGAAAGGTCCCTTCTAAACCTACCTATCTATCTATCTATCTATCTATATATTTTAATTAATAAGCTCGTGAATTTTATTTATATATACCTTAGTATATTCACTCGTACCTATAAGAAAATAAGAATCAGTTAAAACTCTCTAAAATTTTAGAAATTTGAAACGACATCTCTGCCTACCCGGTATCCAATGTGCAGTGTGTACGGAGCGAGAGCGCCGGTGCGCGCTTGCGCGTTTAGTGAAATGGTTTCGATAGACGGTACACCCCTCCCACTGACTGAGCTACGCGGCGCGCGTATAAATACGGCCGGACCGCGCGGTTTAAAAATTATTGTAAGAGATTGTCTCGACGCGCGCACACTGCGTGTTTCGTTGTTTTCGAGTGATATATTTTACAAAAAAACCTCTCTACCATGTCTGGTCGCGGTAAAGGTGGCAAGGTTAAGGGAAAGGCAAAGTCCCGTTCAAACCGTGCTGGACTCCAGTTTCCCGTTGGACGTATCCACAGGCTGCTGCGTAACGGAAACTACGCTGAACGTGTCGGTGCCGGTGCGCCCGTCTACTTGGCCGCCGTGATGGAGTATCTGGCTGCTGAGGTTCTCGAGTTGGCCGGTAACGCCGCGAGAGACAACAAGAAGACCAGGATCATCCCGCGTCATCTTCAATTGGCCATCCGTAACGACGAGGAGTTGAACAAGCTGCTCTCCGGCGTTACGATCGCCCAAGGCGGTGTACTGCCGAACATCCAGGCCGTGCTACTGCCCAAGAAGACCGAGAAGAAGGCTTAAACGTTGCGCAATCGTCGCCGCCGCCACAGCTGGTGCGAGTGGTGAACCGCAAGCGTACTTCGATATAATATTTATGAACGTACCTATATCTATTATGTCGGTTGCGCGATGCTCTTCGCTCGTACTCAAAACAAAAGGCCCTTTTCAGGGCCACAATATGATTCGTCAAATATTTAACAGGGACAGTTTCTTTAACGGTGTTGTCGTAAAACGAAAACGTATAGCTAGCTAATTACACCCAAACGACAGCTATGAGTGTATGATGTACTAATAAGAGTATGCGTTAGTACTTGTTTACCTACCTCTGCGCACTTATTACTGGCGTGACAAATATGTTTCATTCAATATTATTGATGAAAGACTGCGAGTAGGTACCTCTTCTCTCCCTCCCCCCCCCCCCCCAAACATCACAAGTAATATTAAGAAACAAAAGAAAACGCAAACAATGATGATAAGGGTAAATAGAAAGTAATGCACGTTACCTGGAATTCGTTTTGTTTTGTTTTTTTTTCTTTTATTTTTTGTCTTTTGTTTCTTTCTTTCACTTGAGCATAATTAAAATTAATCATTGTAGTGTATAAGCACCTGGGTAGTTAGTTATTACATACCATACTTCGAGCTAATAAAGGTATCGACACCATGCAGCCTATGATCCGCAAAAGGATATAATCCGTTGGTACTATGATAATATTATTATTAGATTAATGTCATTGAATTGCAACACAGAAAATAAATAGACCTAAGACCTACCTACCTACCTACCTACCTACCTACCTACCTACCTACCTACCTACCTACCTACCTACCTACCTACCTACCTACCTTTATCTGTTTTTTATTTATTTATTTTTTTTTTACGCACCCTGATTATTCAGTTAAAATACAGTTTTAATTTAAATATTTTCAATAATGACGAACGCAAGTGTCTCCCCGCCCTCTTTACCTCCCTCCCGAATAACCCCTCTCCCCGCAGCCCGCTATGGAGAGCTCTGATTGGCCGGTCGCTACATCGAGCCTGCCACGACCGCGCTACTCGACCGTCGGTATAAATACAACTTGTTCTTGTGCGGAGCGATTTATACTGTTACTGAACTCTGTTCCGTGAACACGTATATTTTAAAAATCTCATAATGCCGCCCAAGACAAGTGGTAAAGCCGCCAAGAAGTCTGGCAAAGCCCAGAAGAACATCTCCAAGACCGACAAGAAGAAGAAGAAGCATAAGAGGAAGGAAAGTTATGCCATCTACATCTACAAGGTCCTGAAGCAGGTGCACCCCGACACCGGTATCTCGAGCAAGGCCATGTCCATCATGAACTCTTTCGTGAACGACATCTTCGAGCGCATCGCCGCCGAAGCTTCCCGTCTCGCCCACTACAACAAGAGATCGACCATCACATCTCGGGAGGTGCAGACGTCCGTGAGGCTCCTTCTGCCCGGAGAGCTCGCCAAGCACGCCGTCAGTGAAGGCACCAAGGCCGTCACCAAATACACCAGCTCCAAGTGAGCGGTCGGTAGCTAACAAGAGCCAGCCGACGCTCGCTTCTCGACGCCGCCTCGTGTGTGTGTGAAAAGTGTTAACTCCAGTGCGTTTGTTCGTGTGTCTTGTTGATAGTGGTGCGTGCGTTGATTGTGTCGTTCGTCATCGTTATGTATATACCTACATGATATCTTAGTATATTGTGTATGTGTGTACGTACGAGATGTCGCACATGATCCACGTACCGCGGACACAAACCACGACAAGCGTCTGGACGCGCACCCACACCGCAAGATGCAGGCAGGAGAAATAACAAAAGGCCCTTTTCAGGGCCACAAATATGTTCATGTGATAATAATTCACTTTTCTTTAACTTGATAACAGTCGAAACGTTACCCATCTACTACTACATACTAAAATGAATGACCTATTGTGTTAATCACAGTGGTGGTATGAATGATAATAATTAAAATCCAATTAGAGAACTTGGTACTTACCTTTCCTACCTACCATAACTACCTACATGTCTGTCTATCGAATAAACTACGCTCTTACTTACTACACGATTAATAACACCAACATGCAAACTTTATTCCCGCGTACCTATATTAATAATAATTATCGTTTACTAGGATACAACTAGTGAATAAAAATGACTAGTAAGTACCTACTGTAGGTAAGACAAGAAAGTTTGTATGTGTGTTTACCTATTATATATATTATGTAGAAACGTTCCGTATATTCCGATAGTAGATACGTTGTCTAGAGTTATATAGATATTTATTACCTACCTCCTACACAAACAACCCCCGGTGTATAGATAAGAATGAATATTAATCAAGTAGGTATTCAAATATATATAAAAAAAAATAAAAAAAAAAAAATAAAAAAAACACTTTTTAAAACGTCAATATTATTTTCACCGTCTTTCTACATCGTAAGATTTTTCTTTTCCTTTGGCAAGTTTAGTTCGGCCATTATGTTATAGGGGGCGCGCGTGCGCCTCATACCCACTAACGCAGAGTACGGTGCCACAGTATAAATAGGACCGAGCTCGCCTGCTGGTTTTTATTCACTCTTGTACGTTCGTTGCGTGAAGGCGCGCGCGTCCGATTTGTGTATTATATTCTATTCGTTATTCTCTCGTTTCGTGTTTACAATGGCGCGTACTAAGCAGACCGCTCGTAAATCCACCGGTGGTAAGGCACCTAGGAAACAGCTCGCCACCAAGGCTGCGCGTAAGAGCGCACCGGCCACCGGTGGCGTCAAGAAGCCCCATCGTTACAGGCCCGGAACTGTGGCCCTCCGTGAGATTCGTCGCTACCAGAAGAGTACCGAGCTGCTGATCCGCAAGCTTCCGTTCCAGCGTCTCGTCCGTGAGATCGCTCAGGACTTCAAGACCGATCTCCGTTTCCAGAGTTCCGCCGTCATGGCGCTCCAGGAGGCTAGCGAAGCTTATCTCGTCGGTCTCTTCGAAGATACCAACCTTTGCGCGATCCACGCTAAGCGTGTCACCATCATGCCCAAGGACATCCAGTTGGCGCGCAGGATCAGAGGCGAACGCGCTTAAACTGCTGCTGCAACAGCATACGTCACAATCGCAACACACGTCGTCCTTCACGTAGACTTTATGCTCGTGTCGGTGGCTGTGTGCCGTTGGTGACTGTGCGTTCACATAAAAGGCCCTTTTCAGGGCCACATATGTATCTGATTATTAAATGTTTCTATCAGAATGTCGCAAAACGAATAACCTATATATACATACATAATATACGAATCACATAAACTACCTACCTACAAATGAAATCATATCACAATTCATAATAATTATTACTTAAGTACACTATTATCTATCTACGTACGTACGTACGTACTGTACTAACGAACATTCGCAAGGTGCCTACTTACCTTGTCGGTCAGTTTCATACGTGCCTACCCTATACCATTAATCCTAAGCCTAAGAGAATATAATAATAATTATTTTCTACTGCATGAAGCACTCGTACGAGTAATATATATTCAGGTTAGCTTAGGCTGTTTAATACCTACCTACTACTACTATTTGAGTACTTAGTTAGTCAGTTTTCTTTTCTTTTTTGTGAAACTTTTGAGTGCTAGTCACGATGTATTCTTAATTTACCTATAGAGATTAATCTATCTAAATATCTACCTAGGACGTACATACTTACGTACTTACTTATTAATGTTATTATTTTAATTTAACTTAAAGAAACTAAGTAGAAGACATCGTCGCCAAAAACAAACGACCGACCAACCAACGACGAGCATCGGCTCACCTCGTCCCGCGCACCCCTCTCCTCCGTCTTCCCGCCCGCTGAGCTCCGCGTATGGTATATATATAAGCGAGACCGCCGCGAAAAAATATACCAGTCGTTCGCGTGGTTCGTGTGCGCACACCCGTGCCGAGTGTATTATATTGTCGTGTTTGATTTTCTGCTGAGAAGATGACCGGTCGCGGTAAGGGAGGAAAGGGTCTGGGAAAAGGAGGAGCCAAGCGTCACAGGAAGGTACTTCGTGATAACATCCAGGGTATCACGAAGCCCGCCATCCGTCGTCTGGCTCGCAGAGGTGGCGTGAAACGTATCTCCGGTCTGATCTACGAGGAGACTCGCGGTGTGCTTAAAGTGTTCCTTGAGAACGTCATCCGTGATGCCGTAACCTACACCGAGCACGCCAAGAGGAAGACCGTCACCGCCATGGACGTCGTCTACGCTCTGAAGCGCCAGGGTCGCACCCTGTACGGTTTCGGCGGTTAAACGCTGTCGCCATATCGCAGCTCTACATACTCTGTGTGACGGACATAATCATACCGTCCGATCATACGTGTATGTAGGTAGATGCGCACATCAAAAAAGGCCCTTTTCAGGGCCGCATATGATTCGATATTATTAAATATGTTTCTTAAACGGAATTGTCTAAAAACGTACAACAACTACCTATGAATTTAATTCTATAAAACACATCTATCGTAGGTACTTTATACTTGATTCAAGAGTCTTTTAGATTAGTAGAAGAGTACTGAACATGAACTAGCTAATGACATACACATAGGTACTTACCTATTTATTTATACGATTGCTTGCTTACTGATTATACACATTTTTAAACTAAACTAACGTAGCTAGCTAGGTAGGTAGGTAGGTAGGTAGGTACGTAGGTACGTAGTTGTCTTTCGCCTTCACTCTCGTCCTCGCACGACGTGTCCTTCAAAAGGGTGGTACCTGAAAGAAATTATTGTTATTGATGATAAATAGGTATAACCATTACACTATAACACGTTAGAACGTCTGTCTGTCTGTCTATCTATATAATTATCTACAACTACCTATAGGGATCTGATCGGCTAGGCGGTGCGAGTGCCGTTTGTTAAAGTCGTGTTAAAAATAATGTAGGTACATGTTATTTTGATTGTAAGGTATTATTACCCGTAGGTTATATATACCTACATTTATTTAGTCCATATTCTATTATTGGCACGACACAAGTATGAGGATTCTATCCATCCGCGGTCTGAGGAGAATGCGATAAACTGTACGTACTGACGGCGCGGCGACAGACCTACCGAACGAACGATGGCCCGCCCGCCCGTTCGAACGCGTACGTCTTTTGTCGTTTTACACCTAGTTCGATACGCTTTCTGATGCTTTAATCGCTTTACGTACACTGTTAACACTACTAAGGGCCATCTCGTCTTTTAATATTAATATATTAATAGGTTGCACGTCCTGGACGGAGTCGTCCGTCCTTAACTGTTCGGCGGTCGCGGTGTTTTACGACGCTTCACTTTTACCTCGATATAATTTTCGCGAGTAGGTGTTATATCGACGAAATCCTGTCACCGCACAAGCTCGATATCCTCCCTGTTGACGCGTCGACCTTTATCATCGCTCACTATCACTTTTATAGAGAAAATAACGTTTTGAACTCGACCCGACCTTAGCTTCGTTACCAGTCGTCAAAATAAAACACCGCCACGCGTCCAACCGACGTCTCACGCTTCCCGAACTCGTACACCGCCATCGTCAACTTCATGACCTATCCGAAATCGTAGACGACACCTTCGCTTCCGTACGATAAACATTCTTTTTCTATATTTTATTAGATACGTGTTAGTGAAAACTTTCAAGCGTTCATACGAGAAAACGTCCCGCGACATCACGGCTCTCGTTACGGTAAAGTTTCGTCGTACGAAGCCGTTCGTGCACGAAACTCTCGAAACCTATAAGTGGCGACATCTAAGTCTCTCTCTTATACACTTTGCGTTTGCTATACCAGCTGTTCGTTGTTGTTGTGTACGTACGTACGTGTGAATTATTTCAATCAATCGCGATAAGATGGCAGACACCGCAGTTGCTACCGAAGCTCCGGCACCCGCTACCCCAGCGAAGAAGCAGGCGAGGCAAGCCGGCGGCGCCGGTGCCGCCGCTAAGAAGCCCAAGGCGAAGCCGACTCATCCCAAAACATCCGAGATGGTCAACAACGCTATCAAAGAGATGAAGGAGCGCAGCGGATCTTCCCTGCAGGCGATCAAGAAGTATATCGCAGCCCAGTACAAGGTCGATGCCGAGAAACTGGCTCCGTTCATCAGGAAATATCTGAAGAGCGCCGTCGAATCCGGTGCGCTGATCCAGACCAAGGGCAAGGGCGCCTCCGGTTCATTCAAACTCGAATCGAAGTCGGCCGCGTCCAAGAAACCCGCCGGCGCCGCAGGCAAGGCCGCCAGTAAGGCACCCGCCGCGGCTTCGAAGGCCAAGAAGGCGACAGCCTCCGCTGCCGGCGCCAAGACAAAGAAGGCGGCAGCCGCAGCAGCCGCTTCTTCGGCTTCACCTTCGAAATCCAAATCGTCGGCCGCATCCGCCGCTAAGGACAAGAAGGCAGCCGCCGCTAAGAAGAAGCCGGCACCAAAGAAGGCCGCCGCCCCCGCTAAGGCTAAGGCGCCCAAAGCCAAGAAGACCGCCAAGCCGCCAACAAAGAAACCTAAAGCTCCTAAACCGAAAAAGGCCGCGTCTACACCCAAGTCTAAACCGGCAGCCAAGAAAGCTTCCGCCGCTAAGAAGTAAGCAACGGTCGCGTTCGTGTTACACCGGCGACGGCGACGACGACAACGACGACGACGACGATGACAGCGGCGCAGTCGGCCCGGCCGACCATCGTCAACAATAACATGTGTACAGCTACTACATAAGTTTGTACGTGTATGTGTGTGTGTCTGTGCGTGCGCGCGTCTTACCTATGGTGTCTGTGTCTCTCTCTCTCTCTGCGTGTGTGTTTGTGAATGTGTAAACACCGAAATAACGTGTACTTACATATCACAACATACATACAATACGAGTATGACATATATACTGTAGAAAGAGGTGCGTGCGTGCGTTCGCGCTCGCGTCGTACGTGTCTCTCGTTGTCCTCGGGAAGATGAGGGGTGCTGAACACCGCTCGACGTGTCTCGACAACCACCACTGAAGATGTTCGTCAGAAGCAGCAATAAGCGACTGAAATCGAAATCAAGGCGGCGGCAACGAGATGCTTAGCGCGCGTGCCATGCGCTCTCAATCGCAGCGCTCTCCGAGCGCACACCAAAAAGCCCTTTTCAGGGCTAACAGTACTATCATGAATATGAACAATATTCGTTTCTATTATACAGAGAGTCGAAAAACGCTACAAAATAAATGCTATAGAATATTATACCTAAGTAAACAATAACAAGATGGTCAAGTGGAAACCTACTTATAGGTAACGCTAGTATGTACCTATGGCCAGTTCTATTGCAGGCTATTTATTATAGGAGGGGGTTTATTTACAAACATGATCATAATTATCTACCGTTGCTTAATGAGCAACATAAACAACACTATATATTTTGAATGGGTAAGTACCCTACCTAATTATAAACTTATACTTAGGTAGGAAAAAATAAATAAATAGAAAAATGCATCAGATCATGCAGAAAGGTCCCTTCTAAACCTACCTATCTATCTATCTATCTATCTATATATTTTAATTAATAAGCTCGTGAATTTTATTTATATATACCTTAGTATATTCACTCGTACCTATAAGAAAATAAGAATCAGTTAAAACTCTCTAAAATTTTAGAAATTTGAAACGACATCTCTGCCTACCCGGTATCCAATGTGCAGTGTGTACGGAGCGAGAGCGCCGGTGCGCGCTTGCGCGTTTAGTGAAATGGTTTCGATAGACGGTACACCCCTCCCACTGACTGAGCTACGCGGCGCGCGTATAAATACGGCCGGACCGCGCGGTTTAAAAATTATTGTAAGAGATTGTCTCGACGCGCGCACACTGCGTGTTTCGTTGTTTTCGAGTGATATATTTTACAAAAAAACCTCTCTACCATGTCTGGTCGCGGTAAAGGTGGCAAGGTTAAGGGAAAGGCAAAGTCCCGTTCAAACCGTGCTGGACTCCAGTTTCCCGTTGGACGTATCCACAGGCTGCTGCGTAACGGAAACTACGCTGAACGTGTCGGTGCCGGTGCGCCCGTCTACTTGGCCGCCGTGATGGAGTATCTGGCTGCTGAGGTTCTCGAGTTGGCCGGTAACGCCGCGAGAGACAACAAGAAGACCAGGATCATCCCGCGTCATCTTCAATTGGCCATCCGTAACGACGAGGAGTTGAACAAGCTGCTCTCCGGCGTTACGATCGCCCAAGGCGGTGTACTGCCGAACATCCAGGCCGTGCTACTGCCCAAGAAGACCGAGAAGAAGGCTTAAACGTTGCGCAATCGTCGCCGCCGCCACAGCTGGTGCGAGTGGTGAACCGCAAGCGTACTTCGATATAATATTTATGAACGTACCTATATCTATTATGTCGGTTGCGCGATGCTCTTCGCTCGTACTCAAAACAAAAGGCCCTTTTCAGGGCCACAATATGATTCGTCAAATATTTAACAGGGACAGTTTCTTTAACGGTGTTGTCGTAAAACGAAAACGTATAGCTAGCTAATTACACCCAAACGACAGCTATGAGTGTATGATGTACTAATAAGAGTATGCGTTAGTACTTGTTTACCTACCTCTGCGCACTTATTACTGGCGTGACAAATATGTTTCATTCAATATTATTGATGAAAGACTGCGAGTAGGTACCTCTTCTCTCCCTCCCCCCCCCCCCCCAAACATCACAAGTAATATTAAGAAACAAAAGAAAACGCAAACAATGATGATAAGGGTAAATAGAAAGTAATGCACGTTACCTGGAATTCGTTTTGTTTTGTTTTTTTTTCTTTTATTTTTTGTCTTTTGTTTCTTTCTTTCACTTGAGCATAATTAAAATTAATCATTGTAGTGTATAAGCACCTGGGTAGTTAGTTATTACATACCATACTTCGAGCTAATAAAGGTATCGACACCATGCAGCCTATGATCCGCAAAAGGATATAATCCGTTGGTACTATGATAATATTATTATTAGATTAATGTCATTGAATTGCAACACAGAAAATAAATAGACCTAAGACCTACCTACCTACCTACCTACCTACCTACCTACCTACCTACCTACCTACCTACCTACCTACCTACCTACCTACCTACCTTTATCTGTTTTTTATTTATTTATTTTTTTTTTACGCACCCTGATTATTCAGTTAAAATACAGTTTTAATTTAAATATTTTCAATAATGACGAACGCAAGTGTCTCCCCGCCCTCTTTACCTCCCTCCCGAATAACCCCTCTCCCCGCAGCCCGCTATGGAGAGCTCTGATTGGCCGGTCGCTACATCGAGCCTGCCACGACCGCGCTACTCGACCGTCGGTATAAATACAACTTGTTCTTGTGCGGAGCGATTTATACTGTTACTGAACTCTGTTCCGTGAACACGTATATTTTAAAAATCTCATAATGCCGCCCAAGACAAGTGGTAAAGCCGCCAAGAAGTCTGGCAAAGCCCAGAAGAACATCTCCAAGACCGACAAGAAGAAGAAGAAGCATAAGAGGAAGGAAAGTTATGCCATCTACATCTACAAGGTCCTGAAGCAGGTGCACCCCGACACCGGTATCTCGAGCAAGGCCATGTCCATCATGAACTCTTTCGTGAACGACATCTTCGAGCGCATCGCCGCCGAAGCTTCCCGTCTCGCCCACTACAACAAGAGATCGACCATCACATCTCGGGAGGTGCAGACGTCCGTGAGGCTCCTTCTGCCCGGAGAGCTCGCCAAGCACGCCGTCAGTGAAGGCACCAAGGCCGTCACCAAATACACCAGCTCCAAGTGAGCGGTCGGTAGCTAACAAGAGCCAGCCGACGCTCGCTTCTCGACGCCGCCTCGTGTGTGTGTGAAAAGTGTTAACTCCAGTGCGTTTGTTCGTGTGTCTTGTTGATAGTGGTGCGTGCGTTGATTGTGTCGTTCGTCATCGTTATGTATATACCTACATGATATCTTAGTATATTGTGTATGTGTGTACGTACGAGATGTCGCACATGATCCACGTACCGCGGACACAAACCACGACAAGCGTCTGGACGCGCACCCACACCGCAAGATGCAGGCAGGAGAAATAACAAAAGGCCCTTTTCAGGGCCACAAATATGTTCATGTGATAATAATTCACTTTTCTTTAACTTGATAACAGTCGAAACGTTACCCATCTACTACTACATACTAAAATGAATGACCTATTGTGTTAATCACAGTGGTGGTATGAATGATAATAATTAAAATCCAATTAGAGAACTTGGTACTTACCTTTCCTACCTACCATAACTACCTACATGTCTGTCTATCGAATAAACTACGCTCTTACTTACTACACGATTAATAACACCAACATGCAAACTTTATTCCCGCGTACCTATATTAATAATAATTATCGTTTACTAGGATACAACTAGTGAATAAAAATGACTAGTAAGTACCTACTGTAGGTAAGACAAGAAAGTTTGTATGTGTGTTTACCTATTATATATATTATGTAGAAACGTTCCGTATATTCCGATAGTAGATACGTTGTCTAGAGTTATATAGATATTTATTACCTACCTCCTACACAAACAACCCCCGGTGTATAGATAAGAATGAATATTAATCAAGTAGGTATTCAAATATATATAAAAAAAAATAAAAAAAAAAAAATAAAAAAAACACTTTTTAAAACGTCAATATTATTTTCACCGTCTTTCTACATCGTAAGATTTTTCTTTTCCTTTGGCAAGTTTAGTTCGGCCATTATGTTATAGGGGGCGCGCGTGCGCCTCATACCCACTAACGCAGAGTACGGTGCCACAGTATAAATAGGACCGAGCTCGCCTGCTGGTTTTTATTCACTCTTGTACGTTCGTTGCGTGAAGGCGCGCGCGTCCGATTTGTGTATTATATTCTATTCGTTATTCTCTCGTTTCGTGTTTACAATGGCGCGTACTAAGCAGACCGCTCGTAAATCCACCGGTGGTAAGGCACCTAGGAAACAGCTCGCCACCAAGGCTGCGCGTAAGAGCGCACCGGCCACCGGTGGCGTCAAGAAGCCCCATCGTTACAGGCCCGGAACTGTGGCCCTCCGTGAGATTCGTCGCTACCAGAAGAGTACCGAGCTGCTGATCCGCAAGCTTCCGTTCCAGCGTCTCGTCCGTGAGATCGCTCAGGACTTCAAGACCGATCTCCGTTTCCAGAGTTCCGCCGTCATGGCGCTCCAGGAGGCTAGCGAAGCTTATCTCGTCGGTCTCTTCGAAGATACCAACCTTTGCGCGATCCACGCTAAGCGTGTCACCATCATGCCCAAGGACATCCAGTTGGCGCGCAGGATCAGAGGCGAACGCGCTTAAACTGCTGCTGCAACAGCATACGTCACAATCGCAACACACGTCGTCCTTCACGTAGACTTTATGCTCGTGTCGGTGGCTGTGTGCCGTTGGTGACTGTGCGTTCACATAAAAGGCCCTTTTCAGGGCCACATATGTATCTGATTATTAAATGTTTCTATCAGAATGTCGCAAAACGAATAACCTATATATACATACATAATATACGAATCACATAAACTACCTACCTACAAATGAAATCATATCACAATTCATAATAATTATTACTTAAGTACACTATTATCTATCTACGTACGTACGTACGTACTGTACTAACGAACATTCGCAAGGTGCCTACTTACCTTGTCGGTCAGTTTCATACGTGCCTACCCTATACCATTAATCCTAAGCCTAAGAGAATATAATAATAATTATTTTCTACTGCATGAAGCACTCGTACGAGTAATATATATTCAGGTTAGCTTAGGCTGTTTAATACCTACCTACTACTACTATTTGAGTACTTAGTTAGTCAGTTTTCTTTTCTTTTTTGTGAAACTTTTGAGTGCTAGTCACGATGTATTCTTAATTTACCTATAGAGATTAATCTATCTAAATATCTACCTAGGACGTACATACTTACGTACTTACTTATTAATGTTATTATTTTAATTTAACTTAAAGAAACTAAGTAGAAGACATCGTCGCCAAAAACAAACGACCGACCAACCAACGACGAGCATCGGCTCACCTCGTCCCGCGCACCCCTCTCCTCCGTCTTCCCGCCCGCTGAGCTCCGCGTATGGTATATATATAAGCGAGACCGCCGCGAAAAAATGGATCTCAGAGTCCCCACCATACAGCAGTTCATGAAGCGCCTGTGCAAGCGCTTCTTTGACTCTGCTGTGAAACATCGAAACCCCCTCATCGTACGGGCAGCCCGTTACGAACCCTCCCGCATCTCAAAGATTCGCCGACCAAGGCACACTCTCGTGACCCCAGACGACCCCATCACCCTGCTCCAAGAGAGCCGTAGGGAAACCAGTACAGTTCGTAAACACTACAAACCGACATCCTTCAGGCCTCGCCGCCGAGGTCCGCCGCGAAACTCACGTAATCGTCCTCCCCGACTTTTGCTCGAGCCAGCCCGCGCCGCTGAGCTGTAGCTTTAAAAATTCCCTTAATAATAATAAATATTATTGTTTTTGCTCGATCCAGCCCGTCCCTTTGCTGCCCTCCCCCAGTGACGCCCTAAGCCGAGGCTCGTACCCCACAGGGGGTGCCCTTAGCGTTGTCACTTAAATTTATAAGTAGTTTTTAAGTAAGCCCTGGCTGGAGGCTTTGAATTTATTCAGGGCCGCCACAGGCAAGTTCGGTTGAGCAGACGACAACCTCAGAGGTTGACCTGCGAGAGGCCACTCACAAAAACAAAAAAACAAAAACGCGAAAAAATATACCAGTCGTTCGCGTGGTTCGTGTGCGCACACCCGTGCCGAGTGTATTATATTGTCGTGTTTGATTTTCTGCTGAGAAGATGACCGGTCGCGGTAAGGGAGGAAAGGGTCTGGGAAAAGGAGGAGCCAAGCGTCACAGGAAGGTACTTCGTGATAACATCCAGGGTATCACGAAGCCCGCCATCCGTCGTCTGGCTCGCAGAGGTGGCGTGAAACGTATCTCCGGTCTGATCTACGAGGAGACTCGCGGTGTGCTTAAAGTGTTCCTTGAGAACGTCATCCGTGATGCCGTAACCTACACCGAGCACGCCAAGAGGAAGACCGTCACCGCCATGGACGTCGTCTACGCTCTGAAGCGCCAGGGTCGCACCCTGTACGGTTTCGGCGGTTAAACGCTGTCGCCATATCGCAGCTCTACATACTCTGTGTGACGGACATAATCATACCGTCCGATCATACGTGTATGTAGGTAGATGCGCACATCAAAAAAGGCCCTTTTCAGGGCCGCATATGATTCGATATTATTAAATATGTTTCTTAAACGGAATTGTCTAAAAACGTACAACAACTACCTATGAATTTAATTCTATAAAACACATCTATCGTAGGTACTTTATACTTGATTCAAGAGTCTTTTAGATTAGTAGAAGAGTACTGAACATGAACTAGCTAATGACATACACATAGGTACTTACCTATTTATTTATACGATTGCTTGCTTACTGATTATACACATTTTTAAACTAAACTAACGTAGCTAGCTAGGTAGGTAGGTAGGTAGGTAGGTACGTAGGTACGTAGTTGTCTTTCGCCTTCACTCTCGTCCTCGCACGACGTGTCCTTCAAAAGGGTGGTACCTGAAAGAAATTATTGTTATTGATGATAAATAGGTATAACCATTACACTATAACACGTTAGAACGTCTGTCTGTCTGTCTATCTATATAATTATCTACAACTACCTATAGGGATCTGATCGGCTAGGCGGTGCGAGTGCCGTTTGTTAAAGTCGTGTTAAAAATAATGTAGGTACATGTTATTTTGATTGTAAGGTATTATTACCCGTAGGTTATATATACCTACATTTATTTAGTCCATATTCTATTATTGGCACGACACAAGTATGAGGATTCTATCCATCCGCGGTCTGAGGAGAATGCGATAAACTGTACGTACTGACGGCGCGGCGACAGACCTACCGAACGAACGATGGCCCGCCCGCCCGTTCGAACGCGTACGTCTTTTGTCGTTTTACACCTAGTTCGATACGCTTTCTGATGCTTTAATCGCTTTACGTACACTGTTAACACTACTAAGGGCCATCTCGTCTTTTAATATTAATATATTAATAGGTTGCACGTCCTGGACGGAGTCGTCCGTCCTTAACTGTTCGGCGGTCGCGGTGTTTTACGACGCTTCACTTTTACCTCGATATAATTTTCGCGAGTAGGTGTTATATCGACGAAATCCTGTCACCGCACAAGCTCGATATCCTCCCTGTTGACGCGTCGACCTTTATCATCGCTCACTATCACTTTTATAGAGAAAATAACGTTTTGAACTCGACCCGACCTTAGCTTCGTTACCAGTCGTCAAAATAAAACACCGCCACGCGTCCAACCGACGTCTCACGCTTCCCGAACTCGTACACCGCCATCGTCAACTTCATGACCTATCCGAAATCGTAGACGACACCTTCGCTTCCGTACGATAAACATTCTTTTTCTATATTTTATTAGATACGTGTTAGTGAAAACTTTCAAGCGTTCATACGAGAAAACGTCCCGCGACATCACGGCTCTCGTTACGGTAAAGTTTCGTCGTACGAAGCCGTTCGTGCACGAAACTCTCGAAACCTATAAGTGGCGACATCTAAGTCTCTCTCTTATACACTTTGCGTTTGCTATACCAGCTGTTCGTTGTTGTTGTGTACGTACGTACGTGTGAATTATTTCAATCAATCGCGATAAGATGGCAGACACCGCAGTTGCTACCGAAGCTCCGGCACCCGCTACCCCAGCGAAGAAGCAGGCGAGGCAAGCCGGCGGCGCCGGTGCCGCCGCTAAGAAGCCCAAGGCGAAGCCGACTCATCCCAAAACATCCGAGATGGTCAACAACGCTATCAAAGAGATGAAGGAGCGCAGCGGATCTTCCCTGCAGGCGATCAAGAAGTATATCGCAGCCCAGTACAAGGTCGATGCCGAGAAACTGGCTCCGTTCATCAGGAAATATCTGAAGAGCGCCGTCGAATCCGGTGCGCTGATCCAGACCAAGGGCAAGGGCGCCTCCGGTTCATTCAAACTCGAATCGAAGTCGGCCGCGTCCAAGAAACCCGCCGGCGCCGCAGGCAAGGCCGCCAGTAAGGCACCCGCCGCGGCTTCGAAGGCCAAGAAGGCGACAGCCTCCGCTGCCGGCGCCAAGACAAAGAAGGCGGCAGCCGCAGCAGCCGCTTCTTCGGCTTCACCTTCGAAATCCAAATCGTCGGCCGCATCCGCCGCTAAGGACAAGAAGGCAGCCGCCGCTAAGAAGAAGCCGGCACCAAAGAAGGCCGCCGCCCCCGCTAAGGCTAAGGCGCCCAAAGCCAAGAAGACCGCCAAGCCGCCAACAAAGAAACCTAAAGCTCCTAAACCGAAAAAGGCCGCGTCTACACCCAAGTCTAAACCGGCAGCCAAGAAAGCTTCCGCCGCTAAGAAGTAAGCAACGGTCGCGTTCGTGTTACACCGGCGACGGCGACGACGACAACGACGACGACGACGATGACAGCGGCGCAGTCGGCCCGGCCGACCATCGTCAACAATAACATGTGTACAGCTACTACATAAGTTTGTACGTGTATGTGTGTGTGTCTGTGCGTGCGCGCGTCTTACCTATGGTGTCTGTGTCTCTCTCTCTCTCTGCGTGTGTGTTTGTGAATGTGTAAACACCGAAATAACGTGTACTTACATATCACAACATACATACAATACGAGTATGACATATATACTGTAGAAAGAGGTGCGTGCGTGCGTTCGCGCTCGCGTCGTACGTGTCTCTCGTTGTCCTCGGGAAGATGAGGGGTGCTGAACACCGCTCGACGTGTCTCGACAACCACCACTGAAGATGTTCGTCAGAAGCAGCAATAAGCGACTGAAATCGAAATCAAGGCGGCGGCAACGAGATGCTTAGCGCGCGTGCCATGCGCTCTCAATCGCAGCGCTCTCCGAGCGCACACCAAAAAGCCCTTTTCAGGGCTAACAGTACTATCATGAATATGAACAATATTCGTTTCTATTATACAGAGAGTCGAAAAACGCTACAAAATAAATGCTATAGAATATTATACCTAAGTAAACAATAACAAGATGGTCAAGTGGAAACCTACTTATAGGTAACGCTAGTATGTACCTATGGCCAGTTCTATTGCAGGCTATTTATTATAGGAGGGGGTTTATTTACAAACATGATCATAATTATCTACCGTTGCTTAATGAGCAACATAAACAACACTATATATTTTGAATGGGTAAGTACCCTACCTAATTATAAACTTATACTTAGGTAGGAAAAAATAAATAAATAGAAAAATGCATCAGATCATGCAGAAAGGTCCCTTCTAAACCTACCTATCTATCTATCTATCTATCTATATATTTTAATTAATAAGCTCGTGAATTTTATTTATATATACCTTAGTATATTCACTCGTACCTATAAGAAAATAAGAATCAGTTAAAACTCTCTAAAATTTTAGAAATTTGAAACGACATCTCTGCCTACCCGGTATCCAATGTGCAGTGTGTACGGAGCGAGAGCGCCGGTGCGCGCTTGCGCGTTTAGTGAAATGGTTTCGATAGACGGTACACCCCTCCCACTGACTGAGCTACGCGGCGCGCGTATAAATACGGCCGGACCGCGCGGTTTAAAAATTATTGTAAGAGATTGTCTCGACGCGCGCACACTGCGTGTTTCGTTGTTTTCGAGTGATATATTTTACAAAAAAACCTCTCTACCATGTCTGGTCGCGGTAAAGGTGGCAAGGTTAAGGGAAAGGCAAAGTCCCGTTCAAACCGTGCTGGACTCCAGTTTCCCGTTGGACGTATCCACAGGCTGCTGCGTAACGGAAACTACGCTGAACGTGTCGGTGCCGGTGCGCCCGTCTACTTGGCCGCCGTGATGGAGTATCTGGCTGCTGAGGTTCTCGAGTTGGCCGGTAACGCCGCGAGAGACAACAAGAAGACCAGGATCATCCCGCGTCATCTTCAATTGGCCATCCGTAACGACGAGGAGTTGAACAAGCTGCTCTCCGGCGTTACGATCGCCCAAGGCGGTGTACTGCCGAACATCCAGGCCGTGCTACTGCCCAAGAAGACCGAGAAGAAGGCTTAAACGTTGCGCAATCGTCGCCGCCGCCACAGCTGGTGCGAGTGGTGAACCGCAAGCGTACTTCGATATAATATTTATGAACGTACCTATATCTATTATGTCGGTTGCGCGATGCTCTTCGCTCGTACTCAAAACAAAAGGCCCTTTTCAGGGCCACAATATGATTCGTCAAATATTTAACAGGGACAGTTTCTTTAACGGTGTTGTCGTAAAACGAAAACGTATAGCTAGCTAATTACACCCAAACGACAGCTATGAGTGTATGATGTACTAATAAGAGTATGCGTTAGTACTTGTTTACCTACCTCTGCGCACTTATTACTGGCGTGACAAATATGTTTCATTCAATATTATTGATGAAAGACTGCGAGTAGGTACCTCTTCTCTCCCTCCCCCCCCCCCCCCAAACATCACAAGTAATATTAAGAAACAAAAGAAAACGCAAACAATGATGATAAGGGTAAATAGAAAGTAATGCACGTTACCTGGAATTCGTTTTGTTTTGTTTTTTTTTCTTTTATTTTTTGTCTTTTGTTTCTTTCTTTCACTTGAGCATAATTAAAATTAATCATTGTAGTGTATAAGCACCTGGGTAGTTAGTTATTACATACCATACTTCGAGCTAATAAAGGTATCGACACCATGCAGCCTATGATCCGCAAAAGGATATAATCCGTTGGTACTATGATAATATTATTATTAGATTAATGTCATTGAATTGCAACACAGAAAATAAATAGACCTAAGACCTACCTACCTACCTACCTACCTACCTACCTACCTACCTACCTACCTACCTACCTACCTACCTACCTACCTACCTACCTTTATCTGTTTTTTATTTATTTATTTTTTTTTTACGCACCCTGATTATTCAGTTAAAATACAGTTTTAATTTAAATATTTTCAATAATGACGAACGCAAGTGTCTCCCCGCCCTCTTTACCTCCCTCCCGAATAACCCCTCTCCCCGCAGCCCGCTATGGAGAGCTCTGATTGGCCGGTCGCTACATCGAGCCTGCCACGACCGCGCTACTCGACCGTCGGTATAAATACAACTTGTTCTTGTGCGGAGCGATTTATACTGTTACTGAACTCTGTTCCGTGAACACGTATATTTTAAAAATCTCATAATGCCGCCCAAGACAAGTGGTAAAGCCGCCAAGAAGTCTGGCAAAGCCCAGAAGAACATCTCCAAGACCGACAAGAAGAAGAAGAAGCATAAGAGGAAGGAAAGTTATGCCATCTACATCTACAAGGTCCTGAAGCAGGTGCACCCCGACACCGGTATCTCGAGCAAGGCCATGTCCATCATGAACTCTTTCGTGAACGACATCTTCGAGCGCATCGCCGCCGAAGCTTCCCGTCTCGCCCACTACAACAAGAGATCGACCATCACATCTCGGGAGGTGCAGACGTCCGTGAGGCTCCTTCTGCCCGGAGAGCTCGCCAAGCACGCCGTCAGTGAAGGCACCAAGGCCGTCACCAAATACACCAGCTCCAAGTGAGCGGTCGGTAGCTAACAAGAGCCAGCCGACGCTCGCTTCTCGACGCCGCCTCGTGTGTGTGTGAAAAGTGTTAACTCCAGTGCGTTTGTTCGTGTGTCTTGTTGATAGTGGTGCGTGCGTTGATTGTGTCGTTCGTCATCGTTATGTATATACCTACATGATATCTTAGTATATTGTGTATGTGTGTACGTACGAGATGTCGCACATGATCCACGTACCGCGGACACAAACCACGACAAGCGTCTGGACGCGCACCCACACCGCAAGATGCAGGCAGGAGAAATAACAAAAGGCCCTTTTCAGGGCCACAAATATGTTCATGTGATAATAATTCACTTTTCTTTAACTTGATAACAGTCGAAACGTTACCCATCTACTACTACATACTAAAATGAATGACCTATTGTGTTAATCACAGTGGTGGTATGAATGATAATAATTAAAATCCAATTAGAGAACTTGGTACTTACCTTTCCTACCTACCATAACTACCTACATGTCTGTCTATCGAATAAACTACGCTCTTACTTACTACACGATTAATAACACCAACATGCAAACTTTATTCCCGCGTACCTATATTAATAATAATTATCGTTTACTAGGATACAACTAGTGAATAAAAATGACTAGTAAGTACCTACTGTAGGTAAGACAAGAAAGTTTGTATGTGTGTTTACCTATTATATATATTATGTAGAAACGTTCCGTATATTCCGATAGTAGATACGTTGTCTAGAGTTATATAGATATTTATTACCTACCTCCTACACAAACAACCCCCGGTGTATAGATAAGAATGAATATTAATCAAGTAGGTATTCAAATATATATAAAAAAAAATAAAAAAAAAAAAATAAAAAAAACACTTTTTAAAACGTCAATATTATTTTCACCGTCTTTCTACATCGTAAGATTTTTCTTTTCCTTTGGCAAGTTTAGTTCGGCCATTATGTTATAGGGGGCGCGCGTGCGCCTCATACCCACTAACGCAGAGTACGGTGCCACAGTATAAATAGGACCGAGCTCGCCTGCTGGTTTTTATTCACTCTTGTACGTTCGTTGCGTGAAGGCGCGCGCGTCCGATTTGTGTATTATATTCTATTCGTTATTCTCTCGTTTCGTGTTTACAATGGCGCGTACTAAGCAGACCGCTCGTAAATCCACCGGTGGTAAGGCACCTAGGAAACAGCTCGCCACCAAGGCTGCGCGTAAGAGCGCACCGGCCACCGGTGGCGTCAAGAAGCCCCATCGTTACAGGCCCGGAACTGTGGCCCTCCGTGAGATTCGTCGCTACCAGAAGAGTACCGAGCTGCTGATCCGCAAGCTTCCGTTCCAGCGTCTCGTCCGTGAGATCGCTCAGGACTTCAAGACCGATCTCCGTTTCCAGAGTTCCGCCGTCATGGCGCTCCAGGAGGCTAGCGAAGCTTATCTCGTCGGTCTCTTCGAAGATACCAACCTTTGCGCGATCCACGCTAAGCGTGTCACCATCATGCCCAAGGACATCCAGTTGGCGCGCAGGATCAGAGGCGAACGCGCTTAAACTGCTGCTGCAACAGCATACGTCACAATCGCAACACACGTCGTCCTTCACGTAGACTTTATGCTCGTGTCGGTGGCTGTGTGCCGTTGGTGACTGTGCGTTCACATAAAAGGCCCTTTTCAGGGCCACATATGTATCTGATTATTAAATGTTTCTATCAGAATGTCGCAAAACGAATAACCTATATATACATACATAATATACGAATCACATAAACTACCTACCTACAAATGAAATCATATCACAATTCATAATAATTATTACTTAAGTACACTATTATCTATCTACGTACGTACGTACGTACTGTACTAACGAACATTCGCAAGGTGCCTACTTACCTTGTCGGTCAGTTTCATACGTGCCTACCCTATACCATTAATCCTAAGCCTAAGAGAATATAATAATAATTATTTTCTACTGCATGAAGCACTCGTACGAGTAATATATATTCAGGTTAGCTTAGGCTGTTTAATACCTACCTACTACTACTATTTGAGTACTTAGTTAGTCAGTTTTCTTTTCTTTTTTGTGAAACTTTTGAGTGCTAGTCACGATGTATTCTTAATTTACCTATAGAGATTAATCTATCTAAATATCTACCTAGGACGTACATACTTACGTACTTACTTATTAATGTTATTATTTTAATTTAACTTAAAGAAACTAAGTAGAAGACATCGTCGCCAAAAACAAACGACCGACCAACCAACGACGAGCATCGGCTCACCTCGTCCCGCGCACCCCTCTCCTCCGTCTTCCCGCCCGCTGAGCTCCGCGTATGGTATATATATAAGCGAGACCGCCGCGAAAAAATATACCAGTCGTTCGCGTGGTTCGTGTGCGCACACCCGTGCCGAGTGTATTATATTGTCGTGTTTGATTTTCTGCTGAGAAGATGACCGGTCGCGGTAAGGGAGGAAAGGGTCTGGGAAAAGGAGGAGCCAAGCGTCACAGGAAGGTACTTCGTGATAACATCCAGGGTATCACGAAGCCCGCCATCCGTCGTCTGGCTCGCAGAGGTGGCGTGAAACGTATCTCCGGTCTGATCTACGAGGAGACTCGCGGTGTGCTTAAAGTGTTCCTTGAGAACGTCATCCGTGATGCCGTAACCTACACCGAGCACGCCAAGAGGAAGACCGTCACCGCCATGGACGTCGTCTACGCTCTGAAGCGCCAGGGTCGCACCCTGTACGGTTTCGGCGGTTAAACGCTGTCGCCATATCGCAGCTCTACATACTCTGTGTGACGGACATAATCATACCGTCCGATCATACGTGTATGTAGGTAGATGCGCACATCAAAAAAGGCCCTTTTCAGGGCCGCATATGATTCGATATTATTAAATATGTTTCTTAAACGGAATTGTCTAAAAACGTACAACAACTACCTATGAATTTAATTCTATAAAACACATCTATCGTAGGTACTTTATACTTGATTCAAGAGTCTTTTAGATTAGTAGAAGAGTACTGAACATGAACTAGCTAATGACATACACATAGGTACTTACCTATTTATTTATACGATTGCTTGCTTACTGATTATACACATTTTTAAACTAAACTAACGTAGCTAGCTAGGTAGGTAGGTAGGTAGGTAGGTACGTAGGTACGTAGTTGTCTTTCGCCTTCACTCTCGTCCTCGCACGACGTGTCCTTCAAAAGGGTGGTACCTGAAAGAAATTATTGTTATTGATGATAAATAGGTATAACCATTACACTATAACACGTTAGAACGTCTGTCTGTCTGTCTATCTATATAATTATCTACAACTACCTATAGGGATCTGATCGGCTAGGCGGTGCGAGTGCCGTTTGTTAAAGTCGTGTTAAAAATAATGTAGGTACATGTTATTTTGATTGTAAGGTATTATTACCCGTAGGTTATATATACCTACATTTATTTAGTCCATATTCTATTATTGGCACGACACAAGTATGAGGATTCTATCCATCCGCGGTCTGAGGAGAATGCGATAAACTGTACGTACTGACGGCGCGGCGACAGACCTACCGAACGAACGATGGCCCGCCCGCCCGTTCGAACGCGTACGTCTTTTGTCGTTTTACACCTAGTTCGATACGCTTTCTGATGCTTTAATCGCTTTACGTACACTGTTAACACTACTAAGGGCCATCTCGTCTTTTAATATTAATATATTAATAGGTTGCACGTCCTGGACGGAGTCGTCCGTCCTTAACTGTTCGGCGGTCGCGGTGTTTTACGACGCTTCACTTTTACCTCGATATAATTTTCGCGAGTAGGTGTTATATCGACGAAATCCTGTCACCGCACAAGCTCGATATCCTCCCTGTTGACGCGTCGACCTTTATCATCGCTCACTATCACTTTTATAGAGAAAATAACGTTTTGAACTCGACCCGACCTTAGCTTCGTTACCAGTCGTCAAAATAAAACACCGCCACGCGTCCAACCGACGTCTCACGCTTCCCGAACTCGTACACCGCCATCGTCAACTTCATGACCTATCCGAAATCGTAGACGACACCTTCGCTTCCGTACGATAAACATTCTTTTTCTATATTTTATTAGATACGTGTTAGTGAAAACTTTCAAGCGTTCATACGAGAAAACGTCCCGCGACATCACGGCTCTCGTTACGGTAAAGTTTCGTCGTACGAAGCCGTTCGTGCACGAAACTCTCGAAACCTATAAGTGGCGACATCTAAGTCTCTCTCTTATACACTTTGCGTTTGCTATACCAGCTGTTCGTTGTTGTTGTGTACGTACGTACGTGTGAATTATTTCAATCAATCGCGATAAGATGGCAGACACCGCAGTTGCTACCGAAGCTCCGGCACCCGCTACCCCAGCGAAGAAGCAGGCGAGGCAAGCCGGCGGCGCCGGTGCCGCCGCTAAGAAGCCCAAGGCGAAGCCGACTCATCCCAAAACATCCGAGATGGTCAACAACGCTATCAAAGAGATGAAGGAGCGCAGCGGATCTTCCCTGCAGGCGATCAAGAAGTATATCGCAGCCCAGTACAAGGTCGATGCCGAGAAACTGGCTCCGTTCATCAGGAAATATCTGAAGAGCGCCGTCGAATCCGGTGCGCTGATCCAGACCAAGGGCAAGGGCGCCTCCGGTTCATTCAAACTCGAATCGAAGTCGGCCGCGTCCAAGAAACCCGCCGGCGCCGCAGGCAAGGCCGCCAGTAAGGCACCCGCCGCGGCTTCGAAGGCCAAGAAGGCGACAGCCTCCGCTGCCGGCGCCAAGACAAAGAAGGCGGCAGCCGCAGCAGCCGCTTCTTCGGCTTCACCTTCGAAATCCAAATCGTCGGCCGCATCCGCCGCTAAGGACAAGAAGGCAGCCGCCGCTAAGAAGAAGCCGGCACCAAAGAAGGCCGCCGCCCCCGCTAAGGCTAAGGCGCCCAAAGCCAAGAAGACCGCCAAGCCGCCAACAAAGAAACCTAAAGCTCCTAAACCGAAAAAGGCCGCGTCTACACCCAAGTCTAAACCGGCAGCCAAGAAAGCTTCCGCCGCTAAGAAGTAAGCAACGGTCGCGTTCGTGTTACACCGGCGACGGCGACGACGACAACGACGACGACGACGATGACAGCGGCGCAGTCGGCCCGGCCGACCATCGTCAACAATAACATGTGTACAGCTACTACATAAGTTTGTACGTGTATGTGTGTGTGTCTGTGCGTGCGCGCGTCTTACCTATGGTGTCTGTGTCTCTCTCTCTCTCTGCGTGTGTGTTTGTGAATGTGTAAACACCGAAATAACGTGTACTTACATATCACAACATACATACAATACGAGTATGACATATATACTGTAGAAAGAGGTGCGTGCGTGCGTTCGCGCTCGCGTCGTACGTGTCTCTCGTTGTCCTCGGGAAGATGAGGGGTGCTGAACACCGCTCGACGTGTCTCGACAACCACCACTGAAGATGTTCGTCAGAAGCAGCAATAAGCGACTGAAATCGAAATCAAGGCGGCGGCAACGAGATGCTTAGCGCGCGTGCCATGCGCTCTCAATCGCAGCGCTCTCCGAGCGCACACCAAAAAGCCCTTTTCAGGGCTAACAGTACTATCATGAATATGAACAATATTCGTTTCTATTATACAGAGAGTCGAAAAACGCTACAAAATAAATGCTATAGAATATTATACCTAAGTAAACAATAACAAGATGGTCAAGTGGAAACCTACTTATAGGTAACGCTAGTATGTACCTATGGCCAGTTCTATTGCAGGCTATTTATTATAGGAGGGGGTTTATTTACAAACATGATCATAATTATCTACCGTTGCTTAATGAGCAACATAAACAACACTATATATTTTGAATGGGTAAGTACCCTACCTAATTATAAACTTATACTTAGGTAGGAAAAAATAAATAAATAGAAAAATGCATCAGATCATGCAGAAAGGTCCCTTCTAAACCTACCTATCTATCTATCTATCTATCTATATATTTTAATTAATAAGCTCGTGAATTTTATTTATATATACCTTAGTATATTCACTCGTACCTATAAGAAAATAAGAATCAGTTAAAACTCTCTAAAATTTTAGAAATTTGAAACGACATCTCTGCCTACCCGGTATCCAATGTGCAGTGTGTACGGAGCGAGAGCGCCGGTGCGCGCTTGCGCGTTTAGTGAAATGGTTTCGATAGACGGTACACCCCTCCCACTGACTGAGCTACGCGGCGCGCGTATAAATACGGCCGGACCGCGCGGTTTAAAAATTATTGTAAGAGATTGTCTCGACGCGCGCACACTGCGTGTTTCGTTGTTTTCGAGTGATATATTTTACAAAAAAACCTCTCTACCATGTCTGGTCGCGGTAAAGGTGGCAAGGTTAAGGGAAAGGCAAAGTCCCGTTCAAACCGTGCTGGACTCCAGTTTCCCGTTGGACGTATCCACAGGCTGCTGCGTAACGGAAACTACGCTGAACGTGTCGGTGCCGGTGCGCCCGTCTACTTGGCCGCCGTGATGGAGTATCTGGCTGCTGAGGTTCTCGAGTTGGCCGGTAACGCCGCGAGAGACAACAAGAAGACCAGGATCATCCCGCGTCATCTTCAATTGGCCATCCGTAACGACGAGGAGTTGAACAAGCTGCTCTCCGGCGTTACGATCGCCCAAGGCGGTGTACTGCCGAACATCCAGGCCGTGCTACTGCCCAAGAAGACCGAGAAGAAGGCTTAAACGTTGCGCAATCGTCGCCGCCGCCACAGCTGGTGCGAGTGGTGAACCGCAAGCGTACTTCGATATAATATTTATGAACGTACCTATATCTATTATGTCGGTTGCGCGATGCTCTTCGCTCGTACTCAAAACAAAAGGCCCTTTTCAGGGCCACAATATGATTCGTCAAATATTTAACAGGGACAGTTTCTTTAACGGTGTTGTCGTAAAACGAAAACGTATAGCTAGCTAATTACACCCAAACGACAGCTATGAGTGTATGATGTACTAATAAGAGTATGCGTTAGTACTTGTTTACCTACCTCTGCGCACTTATTACTGGCGTGACAAATATGTTTCATTCAATATTATTGATGAAAGACTGCGAGTAGGTACCTCTTCTCTCCCTCCCCCCCCCCCCCCAAACATCACAAGTAATATTAAGAAACAAAAGAAAACGCAAACAATGATGATAAGGGTAAATAGAAAGTAATGCACGTTACCTGGAATTCGTTTTGTTTTGTTTTTTTTTCTTTTATTTTTTGTCTTTTGTTTCTTTCTTTCACTTGAGCATAATTAAAATTAATCATTGTAGTGTATAAGCACCTGGGTAGTTAGTTATTACATACCATACTTCGAGCTAATAAAGGTATCGACACCATGCAGCCTATGATCCGCAAAAGGATATAATCCGTTGGTACTATGATAATATTATTATTAGATTAATGTCATTGAATTGCAACACAGAAAATAAATAGACCTAAGACCTACCTACCTACCTACCTACCTACCTACCTACCTACCTACCTACCTACCTACCTACCTACCTACCTACCTACCTACCTTTATCTGTTTTTTATTTATTTATTTTTTTTTTACGCACCCTGATTATTCAGTTAAAATACAGTTTTAATTTAAATATTTTCAATAATGACGAACGCAAGTGTCTCCCCGCCCTCTTTACCTCCCTCCCGAATAACCCCTCTCCCCGCAGCCCGCTATGGAGAGCTCTGATTGGCCGGTCGCTACATCGAGCCTGCCACGACCGCGCTACTCGACCGTCGGTATAAATACAACTTGTTCTTGTGCGGAGCGATTTATACTGTTACTGAACTCTGTTCCGTGAACACGTATATTTTAAAAATCTCATAATGCCGCCCAAGACAAGTGGTAAAGCCGCCAAGAAGTCTGGCAAAGCCCAGAAGAACATCTCCAAGACCGACAAGAAGAAGAAGAAGCATAAGAGGAAGGAAAGTTATGCCATCTACATCTACAAGGTCCTGAAGCAGGTGCACCCCGACACCGGTATCTCGAGCAAGGCCATGTCCATCATGAACTCTTTCGTGAACGACATCTTCGAGCGCATCGCCGCCGAAGCTTCCCGTCTCGCCCACTACAACAAGAGATCGACCATCACATCTCGGGAGGTGCAGACGTCCGTGAGGCTCCTTCTGCCCGGAGAGCTCGCCAAGCACGCCGTCAGTGAAGGCACCAAGGCCGTCACCAAATACACCAGCTCCAAGTGAGCGGTCGGTAGCTAACAAGAGCCAGCCGACGCTCGCTTCTCGACGCCGCCTCGTGTGTGTGTGAAAAGTGTTAACTCCAGTGCGTTTGTTCGTGTGTCTTGTTGATAGTGGTGCGTGCGTTGATTGTGTCGTTCGTCATCGTTATGTATATACCTACATGATATCTTAGTATATTGTGTATGTGTGTACGTACGAGATGTCGCACATGATCCACGTACCGCGGACACAAACCACGACAAGCGTCTGGACGCGCACCCACACCGCAAGATGCAGGCAGGAGAAATAACAAAAGGCCCTTTTCAGGGCCACAAATATGTTCATGTGATAATAATTCACTTTTCTTTAACTTGATAACAGTCGAAACGTTACCCATCTACTACTACATACTAAAATGAATGACCTATTGTGTTAATCACAGTGGTGGTATGAATGATAATAATTAAAATCCAATTAGAGAACTTGGTACTTACCTTTCCTACCTACCATAACTACCTACATGTCTGTCTATCGAATAAACTACGCTCTTACTTACTACACGATTAATAACACCAACATGCAAACTTTATTCCCGCGTACCTATATTAATAATAATTATCGTTTACTAGGATACAACTAGTGAATAAAAATGACTAGTAAGTACCTACTGTAGGTAAGACAAGAAAGTTTGTATGTGTGTTTACCTATTATATATATTATGTAGAAACGTTCCGTATATTCCGATAGTAGATACGTTGTCTAGAGTTATATAGATATTTATTACCTACCTCCTACACAAACAACCCCCGGTGTATAGATAAGAATGAATATTAATCAAGTAGGTATTCAAATATATATAAAAAAAAATAAAAAAAAAAAAATAAAAAAAACACTTTTTAAAACGTCAATATTATTTTCACCGTCTTTCTACATCGTAAGATTTTTCTTTTCCTTTGGCAAGTTTAGTTCGGCCATTATGTTATAGGGGGCGCGCGTGCGCCTCATACCCACTAACGCAGAGTACGGTGCCACAGTATAAATAGGACCGAGCTCGCCTGCTGGTTTTTATTCACTCTTGTACGTTCGTTGCGTGAAGGCGCGCGCGTCCGATTTGTGTATTATATTCTATTCGTTATTCTCTCGTTTCGTGTTTACAATGGCGCGTACTAAGCAGACCGCTCGTAAATCCACCGGTGGTAAGGCACCTAGGAAACAGCTCGCCACCAAGGCTGCGCGTAAGAGCGCACCGGCCACCGGTGGCGTCAAGAAGCCCCATCGTTACAGGCCCGGAACTGTGGCCCTCCGTGAGATTCGTCGCTACCAGAAGAGTACCGAGCTGCTGATCCGCAAGCTTCCGTTCCAGCGTCTCGTCCGTGAGATCGCTCAGGACTTCAAGACCGATCTCCGTTTCCAGAGTTCCGCCGTCATGGCGCTCCAGGAGGCTAGCGAAGCTTATCTCGTCGGTCTCTTCGAAGATACCAACCTTTGCGCGATCCACGCTAAGCGTGTCACCATCATGCCCAAGGACATCCAGTTGGCGCGCAGGATCAGAGGCGAACGCGCTTAAACTGCTGCTGCAACAGCATACGTCACAATCGCAACACACGTCGTCCTTCACGTAGACTTTATGCTCGTGTCGGTGGCTGTGTGCCGTTGGTGACTGTGCGTTCACATAAAAGGCCCTTTTCAGGGCCACATATGTATCTGATTATTAAATGTTTCTATCAGAATGTCGCAAAACGAATAACCTATATATACATACATAATATACGAATCACATAAACTACCTACCTACAAATGAAATCATATCACAATTCATAATAATTATTACTTAAGTACACTATTATCTATCTACGTACGTACGTACGTACTGTACTAACGAACATTCGCAAGGTGCCTACTTACCTTGTCGGTCAGTTTCATACGTGCCTACCCTATACCATTAATCCTAAGCCTAAGAGAATATAATAATAATTATTTTCTACTGCATGAAGCACTCGTACGAGTAATATATATTCAGGTTAGCTTAGGCTGTTTAATACCTACCTACTACTACTATTTGAGTACTTAGTTAGTCAGTTTTCTTTTCTTTTTTGTGAAACTTTTGAGTGCTAGTCACGATGTATTCTTAATTTACCTATAGAGATTAATCTATCTAAATATCTACCTAGGACGTACATACTTACGTACTTACTTATTAATGTTATTATTTTAATTTAACTTAAAGAAACTAAGTAGAAGACATCGTCGCCAAAAACAAACGACCGACCAACCAACGACGAGCATCGGCTCACCTCGTCCCGCGCACCCCTCTCCTCCGTCTTCCCGCCCGCTGAGCTCCGCGTATGGTATATATATAAGCGAGACCGCCGCGAAAAAATATCATTCCCCGCTCGACGCTCGCCCCGATCGGACGTGCCGCCCTGTGCTCCGCGCCCGCTCTGTGCTCCGTGTCTCGCCCCACCACTCGCCTACGTCGCGCCCCGCCGTGACGTCATCAGTGGTCGCCCGGCCACGCCCACTATCCGAAGCCGCCTTTTTCAAGGCAGCGAACGATAGAATATTTCCATACGGAAATTGTCGAAACACGTTGTGCCCCTTCAGGGAAAAGCCACAGTTTCGTGGTCCTTGACGGGAAACCAAACGGTGTCAACAAAGTCAAGGGGGTGTTGCCCCGATACACCCGCCGAACCCCTTCAGGGCTAGGCAGTTAATTGGAGTCGGGAGCTAGGTCTTGGCCTTGGGGGTGGCCCCTAGTCAGACCTATCACTCCGAGTTCTCTTTCAGCCACACACCTGGTGTCGGTTGGGGTGTCTATCCCTTCGCACCAGACCCAGTCAGGGCCCGATCGCACAATAAGACTGGCGATCGGTTTACAAGCTTAGGGCTCACCCTTAGGTACTCACCTCCCAGCGTGCACAACCCTTGCTGGGAGGGTCACTCACCCCTGGGCCCGTCCACCCAGGGACTTAGGTGCTAGGGACGTAGGAGAGAGTCCTAGGACTCATGTTCCCCTATTGGTAATTCCTCCCTATATTTTTCGGTCATCATGTCGGAAACGACTATGACCCCGATGCCCCCGCTCCTTCAAAAGGAGGTGATGACTATCGTCGCCTTCTTCAAGGATGTCCTCCTGGAGGACCCCTCCTTCCTAGAGAAGTGGGGGAATCCCTTCAAGGAATACGCCGGCCCCCGTCGGACGTCACTCGATGACGTCCACACCCCCCCGCCCACGGGTAACCTTCCACCCCGGAAGCTGACCCACGTCGAGGCGACCCCATCGTCGGACTCCTCCGACGATGAGGATTCTACCCTCCCGCCCAACCGCCCTGCTTCTTCCCAGTCAAAGGGAAAGGTCGCCCCGATGACCCCAGCGTCCACAGTCGAGGCTATGGACACCACCGTCCCGGTCGAGAGCTCGTCGGAATCCTCCGACGACGCTCGTTCCTCCTCTGGCTCCGACGACGAGTTCCAGCTCGTCGTAGGCGGCAAAAGAGGTAAACGCAAGGCTAGGGCCTCCAAGGCCGCTAGCAAGCCGAAAAAGGCCACCACCGTGGCCCCCGCCCCCGTCATCACCAACTCCGCCCCAGCTACCACCAAGCCCGCCCCAGCCGCCCCCGCTTCGCAGGCTAGCTGCTCCACCTCCGCTCCCTCTAGGAAGCAACGCCCCCCGCCTCCCCTGTACATACAGGACAAGTCCAAGTGGACTGAGGTATCCAAAATGTGTAATGATCGTAGGATCAATTACACAAATGCCAAGGCTTGCCAGCAAGGCATTAAGGTAACAGTTCCCTCCGCCCAGGATTACCGCGACCTTACCCGATCCTTAAAGGAAAGAAACGTATGTTTTCATACGTACTCTCTTCCCGAGGATACGCCGACCCGTGTGGTCATAAGGCGCATCCCCAAGGAAATTTCTACGGACGACGTCAAGTCGGACCTCATTGCCCAAAAGATCCCCGTGACAGCCGTCCACCGCCTGCACAAGTCCCGTGGCCGCGAACAGTACGATATGGTACTGGTCGTTTGCGAGCCTACCGAAGGTCACCACCCGATCTTCAAGATCAAGTCCGTCTGCTCCCTGTCTGGCATCTCCATCGAGAAGCCATACAAACCCGCCATCGTAGGGCAATGTCACCGTTGCCAGCTATATGGCCACGCCCAGTCAAACTGCTTCGCCAAACCCAGGTGCGTCAAGTGCCTGGGCGAGCACGGAACAGGCGACTGTCCCCGTCCCAAAGATCGCACCCAGTGCACAGAGCCTCCCAGCTGTGTGCTGTGTGGACAGGCAGGGCACCCGGCTAACTACCGGGGTTGTCCCAAAGCCCCCCGCATTTCCCCCAAGATGGCAAAGCGGTTCGCCGCCCGCCAGAAAAGGGAAGCACCCTCCGCCCAGCTCCCCGCGCGCCTCGCTCCCCAGCGGGATTCCGCGTGGAACAAGCTGGACCACCAGAGAGCCTTCCCGGCCCTGGTGTCAGCCAACCCTCCTCCCCCAGCTCTGATGGCCAAGCCCATCCCAGCGCCTACCCCCGCCCCCGCGGCTCCTGCAGCCCCAGCAGCCCCAGCAGCCCCCAAAAAGGCCCCCAAAAAGACCCCCCAGCCAGCTGGTGTGATCCCTCCGAGGACAAAGTCCATCGGGCAAATCATCACCGAGCACTACGTCATTTTCATGACGCAGGACGCTAGGGACCTCGCCGATAAGCTTCACGCCGCTGAAGCAACCGGCGTACTGACCCAGGCAAAGCGCCTGGAATTCTTCGAACAGCACGAGTCCGTGCTGCTCGAACTTGACAAGATGCCTGCTGTCGCCCCATAATGGATAGACAAAAGAAAGTAGTCTGCACCTTTAAACCCCGTTCCCTAAAGTTAGGTTTCTTCAATGCAAACAGCATTACTTCCCAGCGTGATGAGATCGCCGCATTCCTCCGCGACCATCAGCTAGACATCTTCCTCGTACAGGAAACCCTCCTCAAGCCCCACTGTAAAGACCCTAGAATTGCGAACTATCGCATAGTCCGCAACGATAGGACCCGCTGTCACGGTGGTGGCACTCTCATATATTATAAAAAAGAGCTGTACTGCACTCCCATAACTCCCCCCCCGCCCTCATCTCATCTCGAATACTCGGCTTGTCGGCTGGGCATGACCGGTCATCAATCGATCACCGTCATCTCCGCCTACTGTCCCCCCTCGTCAGACAAGACCGACGAACTCTCCGCCTTCTCCAGTGACCTCACTGCCCTCTTCAGCTTGAGCGACTCCGTCATCCTGGCGGGCGACCTCAATGCTAAACACCCCGCTTGGAATAGCACCCTGACCAACCCCCGTGGGAAGGTCCTATTCAACTTAGGTGCTTCCCTCAACTTTGACGTCATCGGTCCGATGAGTCATACCCACTTTCCCCACAATCCCAACCATAGCCCCGATGTGCTCGATGTGGCGCTTCTAAAGAATGTAAACCTCCGTATGCAATCTATAGAAGCGATACATGAGCTCAACTCTGACCACCGTCCAGTGGTCATGCACCTTGGCTCCCGCTCGGGTAACCTTGACCCCGGCCAGCCCCCCCCGTCCCAAATGATTACGGTCACTGACTGGAAGAAAGTAAGCGAACGGCTGAAATCGACCGAGTCACCCCATTTGGATTCGATCCCTGACCACATAGTCTCAGCCACTGAAACGGCGGGGGCGATCGACTCGCTCACGGAGCACGTACAATCTGTCCTGAACGATTGTTCAAGGGAGATCCCGGCGACAGAGGACTGTCGCTGGAAAATCCCGGACGATGTACGGGCTCTGATGACCGAGAAGAACGCTGCTATCCGCGCGTACAGCTCTTTTCCCTGCGTCGCTAACAAGGCTCACATGCGTAAATTACAGCGTGCTGTAAAGAAGCGCATGATTGAGCTGCGTTCTGCCCGCTGGGAAAAGACGCTCAGTGAACTCGAGCCCACCCACCTCGCCTTCTGGCAACTTCAGAGGAAGCTTCGCTCCTCCGAAGAGTCCACCATGCCCCCGCTCACCCGCCCCGATGGAAGCGTCGCTTTTGACAATTCCGAAAAGGCGGAATGCCTAGCCGACAGTCTCGAAGCCCAATGCTCGCCCAGCACTCTCCTAGTAGACCAAGCTCACATCGATATTGTGGATGCTGAAGTCGAACGAAGAGCCTCCCTTCCTCCGGTCGAAGACCCCGACAATCCACTGGCCCCCGTCACCCCCGACGAGGTAGTGGAGATAGTCAAAAAGCTTCAGCCCAGAAAAGCCCCTGGAGCCGACGGCATCACGAACAGAGTATTCAAACTCTTCCCCCCCCAACTCATTGTGCTAATGACCGCCATCTTCAATGGCGCATTGAGCAACAACATGTTCCCCCAAGCTTGGAAGCAGGCCACCGTCATAGGTATCCCCAAACCAGGCAAGCCCAAGTCTGACCCCACCAGCTACCGCCCCATCAGTCTCCTAAACGTTCTCGGCAAAATCTACGAGAGGCTTATTTATAAGCGGCTCAAAGACTACGCCGAAACAAAGGGTCTCATCCCCAACGAGCAATTCGGGTTCCGTACCGAACACTCGTGCATCCACCAAGTCCACCGCATCGTAGAGCACATAAGCGTTGGTTTCCAACGTAACGCGATGACGGGCGTCTTGTATTTCGACATAGCAAAGGCTTTCGACAAGGTCTGGCACAATGGCTTATTATATAAGCTCTACCAACTCGGCGTGCCTGACCGTCTCGTGCTCATCTTGCGAGACTTTCTGTCGAACCGTACCTTCCGCTATCGCATCGAAGGAGCGTTGTCCTCCCCTCATCCGATTAGGGCAGGAGTCCCTCAGGGCTCCGTAGTTTCCCCTCTTGCCTTCACGCTGTTCACCAGCGACATTCCCCAAGACAATAAGGCCCAGTTGGCTCTATTCGCTGACGACACGGCCATTTATTGCTCCGGTCGTGACCCCAGGGCTATCGCTCGAAACCTTCAAAACTCCGCAAACCATTTGGGTGAATGGTTCCGGAAATGGAGGATCGAGGTTAACCCTGATAAGAGTCAGGCGGTTCTCTATCGGAGGCCGCTTAAAACCGTTCTCCCCCCCCCTCCGATCACCATGTACGGCAAGCCGATCCCCTGGGCAAAGCAAGCCAAGTACCTCGGAGTGATCTTAGATCAGAACCTTTCCTTCGCCGAGCACATAAAGCAGGCTCGCTCGCGAGCTGCTTTCGCTCACGGTAGGCTTCACTGTATGATGACTGCCCGCAGCAAATTGTCACGCAAGTGCAAATTGCGCCTCTACACCGCAGTCATCCGCCCGATCTTGACGTACGCCGGTGCGATCTTCGCACATGCCAAGGCCCGTCACATCCACCGGATGCAGACCCTCCAAAATCGTATCCTCCGTAGGATCCTAGGAGCCCATTATTACGTCCGAAATGAGAACATCCATTTGGATCTCAGAGTCCCCACCATACAGCAGTTCATGAAGCGCCTGTGCAAGCGCTTCTTTGACTCTGCTGTGAAACATCGAAACCCCCTCATCGTACGGGCAGCCCGTTACGAACCCTCCCGTATCTCCAAGATTCGCCGACCAAGGCACACTCTAGTCACCCCAGACGACCCCATCACCCTGCTCCAAGAGAGCCGTAGGGAAACCAGTACAGTTCGAAGACACTACAAACCGACATCCTTCAGGCCTCGCCGCCGAGGTCCGCCGCGAAACTCACGTAATCGTCCTCCCCGACTTTTGCTCGAGCCAGCCCGCGCCGCTGAGCTGTAGCTTTAAAAATTCCCTTAATAATAATAAATATTATTGTTTTTGCTCGATCCAGCCCGTCCCTTTGCTGCCCTCCCCCAGTGACGCCCTAAGCCGAGGCTCGTACCCCACAGGGGGTGCCCTTAGCGTTGTCACTTAAATTTATAAGTAGTTTTTAAGTAAGCCCTGGCTGGAGGCTTTGAATTTATTCAGGGCCGCCACAGGCAAGTTCGGTTGAGCAGACGACAACCTCAGAGGTTGACCTGCGAGAGGCCACTATAAAAAAAAAAAAAAAAAAAAAAAAACGCGAAAAAATATACCAGTCGTTCGCGTGGTTCGTGTGCGCACACCCGTGCCGAGTGTATTATATTGTCGTGTTTGATTTTCTGCTGAGAAGATGACCGGTCGCGGTAAGGGAGGAAAGGGTCTGGGAAAAGGAGGAGCCAAGCGTCACAGGAAGGTACTTCGTGATAACATCCAGGGTATCACGAAGCCCGCCATCCGTCGTCTGGCTCGCAGAGGTGGCGTGAAACGTATCTCCGGTCTGATCTACGAGGAGACTCGCGGTGTGCTTAAAGTGTTCCTTGAGAACGTCATCCGTGATGCCGTAACCTACACCGAGCACGCCAAGAGGAAGACCGTCACCGCCATGGACGTCGTCTACGCTCTGAAGCGCCAGGGTCGCACCCTGTACGGTTTCGGCGGTTAAACGCTGTCGCCATATCGCAGCTCTACATACTCTGTGTGACGGACATAATCATACCGTCCGATCATACGTGTATGTAGGTAGATGCGCACATCAAAAAAGGCCCTTTTCAGGGCCGCATATGATTCGATATTATTAAATATGTTTCTTAAACGGAATTGTCTAAAAACGTACAACAACTACCTATGAATTTAATTCTATAAAACACATCTATCGTAGGTACTTTATACTTGATTCAAGAGTCTTTTAGATTAGTAGAAGAGTACTGAACATGAACTAGCTAATGACATACACATAGGTACTTACCTATTTATTTATACGATTGCTTGCTTACTGATTATACACATTTTTAAACTAAACTAACGTAGCTAGCTAGGTAGGTAGGTAGGTAGGTAGGTACGTAGGTACGTAGTTGTCTTTCGCCTTCACTCTCGTCCTCGCACGACGTGTCCTTCAAAAGGGTGGTACCTGAAAGAAATTATTGTTATTGATGATAAATAGGTATAACCATTACACTATAACACGTTAGAACGTCTGTCTGTCTGTCTATCTATATAATTATCTACAACTACCTATAGGGATCTGATCGGCTAGGCGGTGCGAGTGCCGTTTGTTAAAGTCGTGTTAAAAATAATGTAGGTACATGTTATTTTGATTGTAAGGTATTATTACCCGTAGGTTATATATACCTACATTTATTTAGTCCATATTCTATTATTGGCACGACACAAGTATGAGGATTCTATCCATCCGCGGTCTGAGGAGAATGCGATAAACTGTACGTACTGACGGCGCGGCGACAGACCTACCGAACGAACGATGGCCCGCCCGCCCGTTCGAACGCGTACGTCTTTTGTCGTTTTACACCTAGTTCGATACGCTTTCTGATGCTTTAATCGCTTTACGTACACTGTTAACACTACTAAGGGCCATCTCGTCTTTTAATATTAATATATTAATAGGTTGCACGTCCTGGACGGAGTCGTCCGTCCTTAACTGTTCGGCGGTCGCGGTGTTTTACGACGCTTCACTTTTACCTCGATATAATTTTCGCGAGTAGGTGTTATATCGACGAAATCCTGTCACCGCACAAGCTCGATATCCTCCCTGTTGACGCGTCGACCTTTATCATCGCTCACTATCACTTTTATAGAGAAAATAACGTTTTGAACTCGACCCGACCTTAGCTTCGTTACCAGTCGTCAAAATAAAACACCGCCACGCGTCCAACCGACGTCTCACGCTTCCCGAACTCGTACACCGCCATCGTCAACTTCATGACCTATCCGAAATCGTAGACGACACCTTCGCTTCCGTACGATAAACATTCTTTTTCTATATTTTATTAGATACGTGTTAGTGAAAACTTTCAAGCGTTCATACGAGAAAACGTCCCGCGACATCACGGCTCTCGTTACGGTAAAGTTTCGTCGTACGAAGCCGTTCGTGCACGAAACTCTCGAAACCTATAAGTGGCGACATCTAAGTCTCTCTCTTATACACTTTGCGTTTGCTATACCAGCTGTTCGTTGTTGTTGTGTACGTACGTACGTGTGAATTATTTCAATCAATCGCGATAAGATGGCAGACACCGCAGTTGCTACCGAAGCTCCGGCACCCGCTACCCCAGCGAAGAAGCAGGCGAGGCAAGCCGGCGGCGCCGGTGCCGCCGCTAAGAAGCCCAAGGCGAAGCCGACTCATCCCAAAACATCCGAGATGGTCAACAACGCTATCAAAGAGATGAAGGAGCGCAGCGGATCTTCCCTGCAGGCGATCAAGAAGTATATCGCAGCCCAGTACAAGGTCGATGCCGAGAAACTGGCTCCGTTCATCAGGAAATATCTGAAGAGCGCCGTCGAATCCGGTGCGCTGATCCAGACCAAGGGCAAGGGCGCCTCCGGTTCATTCAAACTCGAATCGAAGTCGGCCGCGTCCAAGAAACCCGCCGGCGCCGCAGGCAAGGCCGCCAGTAAGGCACCCGCCGCGGCTTCGAAGGCCAAGAAGGCGACAGCCTCCGCTGCCGGCGCCAAGACAAAGAAGGCGGCAGCCGCAGCAGCCGCTTCTTCGGCTTCACCTTCGAAATCCAAATCGTCGGCCGCATCCGCCGCTAAGGACAAGAAGGCAGCCGCCGCTAAGAAGAAGCCGGCACCAAAGAAGGCCGCCGCCCCCGCTAAGGCTAAGGCGCCCAAAGCCAAGAAGACCGCCAAGCCGCCAACAAAGAAACCTAAAGCTCCTAAACCGAAAAAGGCCGCGTCTACACCCAAGTCTAAACCGGCAGCCAAGAAAGCTTCCGCCGCTAAGAAGTAAGCAACGGTCGCGTTCGTGTTACACCGGCGACGGCGACGACGACAACGACGACGACGACGATGACAGCGGCGCAGTCGGCCCGGCCGACCATCGTCAACAATAACATGTGTACAGCTACTACATAAGTTTGTACGTGTATGTGTGTGTGTCTGTGCGTGCGCGCGTCTTACCTATGGTGTCTGTGTCTCTCTCTCTCTCTGCGTGTGTGTTTGTGAATGTGTAAACACCGAAATAACGTGTACTTACATATCACAACATACATACAATACGAGTATGACATATATACTGTAGAAAGAGGTGCGTGCGTGCGTTCGCGCTCGCGTCGTACGTGTCTCTCGTTGTCCTCGGGAAGATGAGGGGTGCTGAACACCGCTCGACGTGTCTCGACAACCACCACTGAAGATGTTCGTCAGAAGCAGCAATAAGCGACTGAAATCGAAATCAAGGCGGCGGCAACGAGATGCTTAGCGCGCGTGCCATGCGCTCTCAATCGCAGCGCTCTCCGAGCGCACACCAAAAAGCCCTTTTCAGGGCTAACAGTACTATCATGAATATGAACAATATTCGTTTCTATTATACAGAGAGTCGAAAAACGCTACAAAATAAATGCTATAGAATATTATACCTAAGTAAACAATAACAAGATGGTCAAGTGGAAACCTACTTATAGGTAACGCTAGTATGTACCTATGGCCAGTTCTATTGCAGGCTATTTATTATAGGAGGGGGTTTATTTACAAACATGATCATAATTATCTACCGTTGCTTAATGAGCAACATAAACAACACTATATATTTTGAATGGGTAAGTACCCTACCTAATTATAAACTTATACTTAGGTAGGAAAAAATAAATAAATAGAAAAATGCATCAGATCATGCAGAAAGGTCCCTTCTAAACCTACCTATCTATCTATCTATCTATCTATATATTTTAATTAATAAGCTCGTGAATTTTATTTATATATACCTTAGTATATTCACTCGTACCTATAAGAAAATAAGAATCAGTTAAAACTCTCTAAAATTTTAGAAATTTGAAACGACATCTCTGCCTACCCGGTATCCAATGTGCAGTGTGTACGGAGCGAGAGCGCCGGTGCGCGCTTGCGCGTTTAGTGAAATGGTTTCGATAGACGGTACACCCCTCCCACTGACTGAGCTACGCGGCGCGCGTATAAATACGGCCGGACCGCGCGGTTTAAAAATTATTGTAAGAGATTGTCTCGACGCGCGCACACTGCGTGTTTCGTTGTTTTCGAGTGATATATTTTACAAAAAAACCTCTCTACCATGTCTGGTCGCGGTAAAGGTGGCAAGGTTAAGGGAAAGGCAAAGTCCCGTTCAAACCGTGCTGGACTCCAGTTTCCCGTTGGACGTATCCACAGGCTGCTGCGTAACGGAAACTACGCTGAACGTGTCGGTGCCGGTGCGCCCGTCTACTTGGCCGCCGTGATGGAGTATCTGGCTGCTGAGGTTCTCGAGTTGGCCGGTAACGCCGCGAGAGACAACAAGAAGACCAGGATCATCCCGCGTCATCTTCAATTGGCCATCCGTAACGACGAGGAGTTGAACAAGCTGCTCTCCGGCGTTACGATCGCCCAAGGCGGTGTACTGCCGAACATCCAGGCCGTGCTACTGCCCAAGAAGACCGAGAAGAAGGCTTAAACGTTGCGCAATCGTCGCCGCCGCCACAGCTGGTGCGAGTGGTGAACCGCAAGCGTACTTCGATATAATATTTATGAACGTACCTATATCTATTATGTCGGTTGCGCGATGCTCTTCGCTCGTACTCAAAACAAAAGGCCCTTTTCAGGGCCACAATATGATTCGTCAAATATTTAACAGGGACAGTTTCTTTAACGGTGTTGTCGTAAAACGAAAACGTATAGCTAGCTAATTACACCCAAACGACAGCTATGAGTGTATGATGTACTAATAAGAGTATGCGTTAGTACTTGTTTACCTACCTCTGCGCACTTATTACTGGCGTGACAAATATGTTTCATTCAATATTATTGATGAAAGACTGCGAGTAGGTACCTCTTCTCTCCCTCCCCCCCCCCCCCCAAACATCACAAGTAATATTAAGAAACAAAAGAAAACGCAAACAATGATGATAAGGGTAAATAGAAAGTAATGCACGTTACCTGGAATTCGTTTTGTTTTGTTTTTTTTTCTTTTATTTTTTGTCTTTTGTTTCTTTCTTTCACTTGAGCATAATTAAAATTAATCATTGTAGTGTATAAGCACCTGGGTAGTTAGTTATTACATACCATACTTCGAGCTAATAAAGGTATCGACACCATGCAGCCTATGATCCGCAAAAGGATATAATCCGTTGGTACTATGATAATATTATTATTAGATTAATGTCATTGAATTGCAACACAGAAAATAAATAGACCTAAGACCTACCTACCTACCTACCTACCTACCTACCTACCTACCTACCTACCTACCTACCTACCTACCTACCTACCTACCTACCTTTATCTGTTTTTTATTTATTTATTTTTTTTTTACGCACCCTGATTATTCAGTTAAAATACAGTTTTAATTTAAATATTTTCAATAATGACGAACGCAAGTGTCTCCCCGCCCTCTTTACCTCCCTCCCGAATAACCCCTCTCCCCGCAGCCCGCTATGGAGAGCTCTGATTGGCCGGTCGCTACATCGAGCCTGCCACGACCGCGCTACTCGACCGTCGGTATAAATACAACTTGTTCTTGTGCGGAGCGATTTATACTGTTACTGAACTCTGTTCCGTGAACACGTATATTTTAAAAATCTCATAATGCCGCCCAAGACAAGTGGTAAAGCCGCCAAGAAGTCTGGCAAAGCCCAGAAGAACATCTCCAAGACCGACAAGAAGAAGAAGAAGCATAAGAGGAAGGAAAGTTATGCCATCTACATCTACAAGGTCCTGAAGCAGGTGCACCCCGACACCGGTATCTCGAGCAAGGCCATGTCCATCATGAACTCTTTCGTGAACGACATCTTCGAGCGCATCGCCGCCGAAGCTTCCCGTCTCGCCCACTACAACAAGAGATCGACCATCACATCTCGGGAGGTGCAGACGTCCGTGAGGCTCCTTCTGCCCGGAGAGCTCGCCAAGCACGCCGTCAGTGAAGGCACCAAGGCCGTCACCAAATACACCAGCTCCAAGTGAGCGGTCGGTAGCTAACAAGAGCCAGCCGACGCTCGCTTCTCGACGCCGCCTCGTGTGTGTGTGAAAAGTGTTAACTCCAGTGCGTTTGTTCGTGTGTCTTGTTGATAGTGGTGCGTGCGTTGATTGTGTCGTTCGTCATCGTTATGTATATACCTACATGATATCTTAGTATATTGTGTATGTGTGTACGTACGAGATGTCGCACATGATCCACGTACCGCGGACACAAACCACGACAAGCGTCTGGACGCGCACCCACACCGCAAGATGCAGGCAGGAGAAATAACAAAAGGCCCTTTTCAGGGCCACAAATATGTTCATGTGATAATAATTCACTTTTCTTTAACTTGATAACAGTCGAAACGTTACCCATCTACTACTACATACTAAAATGAATGACCTATTGTGTTAATCACAGTGGTGGTATGAATGATAATAATTAAAATCCAATTAGAGAACTTGGTACTTACCTTTCCTACCTACCATAACTACCTACATGTCTGTCTATCGAATAAACTACGCTCTTACTTACTACACGATTAATAACACCAACATGCAAACTTTATTCCCGCGTACCTATATTAATAATAATTATCGTTTACTAGGATACAACTAGTGAATAAAAATGACTAGTAAGTACCTACTGTAGGTAAGACAAGAAAGTTTGTATGTGTGTTTACCTATTATATATATTATGTAGAAACGTTCCGTATATTCCGATAGTAGATACGTTGTCTAGAGTTATATAGATATTTATTACCTACCTCCTACACAAACAACCCCCGGTGTATAGATAAGAATGAATATTAATCAAGTAGGTATTCAAATATATATAAAAAAAAATAAAAAAAAAAAAATAAAAAAAACACTTTTTAAAACGTCAATATTATTTTCACCGTCTTTCTACATCGTAAGATTTTTCTTTTCCTTTGGCAAGTTTAGTTCGGCCATTATGTTATAGGGGGCGCGCGTGCGCCTCATACCCACTAACGCAGAGTACGGTGCCACAGTATAAATAGGACCGAGCTCGCCTGCTGGTTTTTATTCACTCTTGTACGTTCGTTGCGTGAAGGCGCGCGCGTCCGATTTGTGTATTATATTCTATTCGTTATTCTCTCGTTTCGTGTTTACAATGGCGCGTACTAAGCAGACCGCTCGTAAATCCACCGGTGGTAAGGCACCTAGGAAACAGCTCGCCACCAAGGCTGCGCGTAAGAGCGCACCGGCCACCGGTGGCGTCAAGAAGCCCCATCGTTACAGGCCCGGAACTGTGGCCCTCCGTGAGATTCGTCGCTACCAGAAGAGTACCGAGCTGCTGATCCGCAAGCTTCCGTTCCAGCGTCTCGTCCGTGAGATCGCTCAGGACTTCAAGACCGATCTCCGTTTCCAGAGTTCCGCCGTCATGGCGCTCCAGGAGGCTAGCGAAGCTTATCTCGTCGGTCTCTTCGAAGATACCAACCTTTGCGCGATCCACGCTAAGCGTGTCACCATCATGCCCAAGGACATCCAGTTGGCGCGCAGGATCAGAGGCGAACGCGCTTAAACTGCTGCTGCAACAGCATACGTCACAATCGCAACACACGTCGTCCTTCACGTAGACTTTATGCTCGTGTCGGTGGCTGTGTGCCGTTGGTGACTGTGCGTTCACATAAAAGGCCCTTTTCAGGGCCACATATGTATCTGATTATTAAATGTTTCTATCAGAATGTCGCAAAACGAATAACCTATATATACATACATAATATACGAATCACATAAACTACCTACCTACAAATGAAATCATATCACAATTCATAATAATTATTACTTAAGTACACTATTATCTATCTACGTACGTACGTACGTACTGTACTAACGAACATTCGCAAGGTGCCTACTTACCTTGTCGGTCAGTTTCATACGTGCCTACCCTATACCATTAATCCTAAGCCTAAGAGAATATAATAATAATTATTTTCTACTGCATGAAGCACTCGTACGAGTAATATATATTCAGGTTAGCTTAGGCTGTTTAATACCTACCTACTACTACTATTTGAGTACTTAGTTAGTCAGTTTTCTTTTCTTTTTTGTGAAACTTTTGAGTGCTAGTCACGATGTATTCTTAATTTACCTATAGAGATTAATCTATCTAAATATCTACCTAGGACGTACATACTTACGTACTTACTTATTAATGTTATTATTTTAATTTAACTTAAAGAAACTAAGTAGAAGACATCGTCGCCAAAAACAAACGACCGACCAACCAACGACGAGCATCGGCTCACCTCGTCCCGCGCACCCCTCTCCTCCGTCTTCCCGCCCGCTGAGCTCCGCGTATGGTATATATATAAGCGAGACCGCCGCGAAAAAATATACCAGTCGTTCGCGTGGTTCGTGTGCGCACACCCGTGCCGAGTGTATTATATTGTCGTGTTTGATTTTCTGCTGAGAAGATGACCGGTCGCGGTAAGGGAGGAAAGGGTCTGGGAAAAGGAGGAGCCAAGCGTCACAGGAAGGTACTTCGTGATAACATCCAGGGTATCACGAAGCCCGCCATCCGTCGTCTGGCTCGCAGAGGTGGCGTGAAACGTATCTCCGGTCTGATCTACGAGGAGACTCGCGGTGTGCTTAAAGTGTTCCTTGAGAACGTCATCCGTGATGCCGTAACCTACACCGAGCACGCCAAGAGGAAGACCGTCACCGCCATGGACGTCGTCTACGCTCTGAAGCGCCAGGGTCGCACCCTGTACGGTTTCGGCGGTTAAACGCTGTCGCCATATCGCAGCTCTACATACTCTGTGTGACGGACATAATCATACCGTCCGATCATACGTGTATGTAGGTAGATGCGCACATCAAAAAAGGCCCTTTTCAGGGCCGCATATGATTCGATATTATTAAATATGTTTCTTAAACGGAATTGTCTAAAAACGTACAACAACTACCTATGAATTTAATTCTATAAAACACATCTATCGTAGGTACTTTATACTTGATTCAAGAGTCTTTTAGATTAGTAGAAGAGTACTGAACATGAACTAGCTAATGACATACACATAGGTACTTACCTATTTATTTATACGATTGCTTGCTTACTGATTATACACATTTTTAAACTAAACTAACGTAGCTAGCTAGGTAGGTAGGTAGGTAGGTAGGTACGTAGGTACGTAGTTGTCTTTCGCCTTCACTCTCGTCCTCGCACGACGTGTCCTTCAAAAGGGTGGTACCTGAAAGAAATTATTGTTATTGATGATAAATAGGTATAACCATTACACTATAACACGTTAGAACGTCTGTCTGTCTGTCTATCTATATAATTATCTACAACTACCTATAGGGATCTGATCGGCTAGGCGGTGCGAGTGCCGTTTGTTAAAGTCGTGTTAAAAATAATGTAGGTACATGTTATTTTGATTGTAAGGTATTATTACCCGTAGGTTATATATACCTACATTTATTTAGTCCATATTCTATTATTGGCACGACACAAGTATGAGGATTCTATCCATCCGCGGTCTGAGGAGAATGCGATAAACTGTACGTACTGACGGCGCGGCGACAGACCTACCGAACGAACGATGGCCCGCCCGCCCGTTCGAACGCGTACGTCTTTTGTCGTTTTACACCTAGTTCGATACGCTTTCTGATGCTTTAATCGCTTTACGTACACTGTTAACACTACTAAGGGCCATCTCGTCTTTTAATATTAATATATTAATAGGTTGCACGTCCTGGACGGAGTCGTCCGTCCTTAACTGTTCGGCGGTCGCGGTGTTTTACGACGCTTCACTTTTACCTCGATATAATTTTCGCGAGTAGGTGTTATATCGACGAAATCCTGTCACCGCACAAGCTCGATATCCTCCCTGTTGACGCGTCGACCTTTATCATCGCTCACTATCACTTTTATAGAGAAAATAACGTTTTGAACTCGACCCGACCTTAGCTTCGTTACCAGTCGTCAAAATAAAACACCGCCACGCGTCCAACCGACGTCTCACGCTTCCCGAACTCGTACACCGCCATCGTCAACTTCATGACCTATCCGAAATCGTAGACGACACCTTCGCTTCCGTACGATAAACATTCTTTTTCTATATTTTATTAGATACGTGTTAGTGAAAACTTTCAAGCGTTCATACGAGAAAACGTCCCGCGACATCACGGCTCTCGTTACGGTAAAGTTTCGTCGTACGAAGCCGTTCGTGCACGAAACTCTCGAAACCTATAAGTGGCGACATCTAAGTCTCTCTCTTATACACTTTGCGTTTGCTATACCAGCTGTTCGTTGTTGTTGTGTACGTACGTACGTGTGAATTATTTCAATCAATCGCGATAAGATGGCAGACACCGCAGTTGCTACCGAAGCTCCGGCACCCGCTACCCCAGCGAAGAAGCAGGCGAGGCAAGCCGGCGGCGCCGGTGCCGCCGCTAAGAAGCCCAAGGCGAAGCCGACTCATCCCAAAACATCCGAGATGGTCAACAACGCTATCAAAGAGATGAAGGAGCGCAGCGGATCTTCCCTGCAGGCGATCAAGAAGTATATCGCAGCCCAGTACAAGGTCGATGCCGAGAAACTGGCTCCGTTCATCAGGAAATATCTGAAGAGCGCCGTCGAATCCGGTGCGCTGATCCAGACCAAGGGCAAGGGCGCCTCCGGTTCATTCAAACTCGAATCGAAGTCGGCCGCGTCCAAGAAACCCGCCGGCGCCGCAGGCAAGGCCGCCAGTAAGGCACCCGCCGCGGCTTCGAAGGCCAAGAAGGCGACAGCCTCCGCTGCCGGCGCCAAGACAAAGAAGGCGGCAGCCGCAGCAGCCGCTTCTTCGGCTTCACCTTCGAAATCCAAATCGTCGGCCGCATCCGCCGCTAAGGACAAGAAGGCAGCCGCCGCTAAGAAGAAGCCGGCACCAAAGAAGGCCGCCGCCCCCGCTAAGGCTAAGGCGCCCAAAGCCAAGAAGACCGCCAAGCCGCCAACAAAGAAACCTAAAGCTCCTAAACCGAAAAAGGCCGCGTCTACACCCAAGTCTAAACCGGCAGCCAAGAAAGCTTCCGCCGCTAAGAAGTAAGCAACGGTCGCGTTCGTGTTACACCGGCGACGGCGACGACGACAACGACGACGACGACGATGACAGCGGCGCAGTCGGCCCGGCCGACCATCGTCAACAATAACATGTGTACAGCTACTACATAAGTTTGTACGTGTATGTGTGTGTGTCTGTGCGTGCGCGCGTCTTACCTATGGTGTCTGTGTCTCTCTCTCTCTCTGCGTGTGTGTTTGTGAATGTGTAAACACCGAAATAACGTGTACTTACATATCACAACATACATACAATACGAGTATGACATATATACTGTAGAAAGAGGTGCGTGCGTGCGTTCGCGCTCGCGTCGTACGTGTCTCTCGTTGTCCTCGGGAAGATGAGGGGTGCTGAACACCGCTCGACGTGTCTCGACAACCACCACTGAAGATGTTCGTCAGAAGCAGCAATAAGCGACTGAAATCGAAATCAAGGCGGCGGCAACGAGATGCTTAGCGCGCGTGCCATGCGCTCTCAATCGCAGCGCTCTCCGAGCGCACACCAAAAAGCCCTTTTCAGGGCTAACAGTACTATCATGAATATGAACAATATTCGTTTCTATTATACAGAGAGTCGAAAAACGCTACAAAATAAATGCTATAGAATATTATACCTAAGTAAACAATAACAAGATGGTCAAGTGGAAACCTACTTATAGGTAACGCTAGTATGTACCTATGGCCAGTTCTATTGCAGGCTATTTATTATAGGAGGGGGTTTATTTACAAACATGATCATAATTATCTACCGTTGCTTAATGAGCAACATAAACAACACTATATATTTTGAATGGGTAAGTACCCTACCTAATTATAAACTTATACTTAGGTAGGAAAAAATAAATAAATAGAAAAATGCATCAGATCATGCAGAAAGGTCCCTTCTAAACCTACCTATCTATCTATCTATCTATCTATATATTTTAATTAATAAGCTCGTGAATTTTATTTATATATACCTTAGTATATTCACTCGTACCTATAAGAAAATAAGAATCAGTTAAAACTCTCTAAAATTTTAGAAATTTGAAACGACATCTCTGCCTACCCGGTATCCAATGTGCAGTGTGTACGGAGCGAGAGCGCCGGTGCGCGCTTGCGCGTTTAGTGAAATGGTTTCGATAGACGGTACACCCCTCCCACTGACTGAGCTACGCGGCGCGCGTATAAATACGGCCGGACCGCGCGGTTTAAAAATTATTGTAAGAGATTGTCTCGACGCGCGCACACTGCGTGTTTCGTTGTTTTCGAGTGATATATTTTACAAAAAAACCTCTCTACCATGTCTGGTCGCGGTAAAGGTGGCAAGGTTAAGGGAAAGGCAAAGTCCCGTTCAAACCGTGCTGGACTCCAGTTTCCCGTTGGACGTATCCACAGGCTGCTGCGTAACGGAAACTACGCTGAACGTGTCGGTGCCGGTGCGCCCGTCTACTTGGCCGCCGTGATGGAGTATCTGGCTGCTGAGGTTCTCGAGTTGGCCGGTAACGCCGCGAGAGACAACAAGAAGACCAGGATCATCCCGCGTCATCTTCAATTGGCCATCCGTAACGACGAGGAGTTGAACAAGCTGCTCTCCGGCGTTACGATCGCCCAAGGCGGTGTACTGCCGAACATCCAGGCCGTGCTACTGCCCAAGAAGACCGAGAAGAAGGCTTAAACGTTGCGCAATCGTCGCCGCCGCCACAGCTGGTGCGAGTGGTGAACCGCAAGCGTACTTCGATATAATATTTATGAACGTACCTATATCTATTATGTCGGTTGCGCGATGCTCTTCGCTCGTACTCAAAACAAAAGGCCCTTTTCAGGGCCACAATATGATTCGTCAAATATTTAACAGGGACAGTTTCTTTAACGGTGTTGTCGTAAAACGAAAACGTATAGCTAGCTAATTACACCCAAACGACAGCTATGAGTGTATGATGTACTAATAAGAGTATGCGTTAGTACTTGTTTACCTACCTCTGCGCACTTATTACTGGCGTGACAAATATGTTTCATTCAATATTATTGATGAAAGACTGCGAGTAGGTACCTCTTCTCTCCCTCCCCCCCCCCCCCCAAACATCACAAGTAATATTAAGAAACAAAAGAAAACGCAAACAATGATGATAAGGGTAAATAGAAAGTAATGCACGTTACCTGGAATTCGTTTTGTTTTGTTTTTTTTTCTTTTATTTTTTGTCTTTTGTTTCTTTCTTTCACTTGAGCATAATTAAAATTAATCATTGTAGTGTATAAGCACCTGGGTAGTTAGTTATTACATACCATACTTCGAGCTAATAAAGGTATCGACACCATGCAGCCTATGATCCGCAAAAGGATATAATCCGTTGGTACTATGATAATATTATTATTAGATTAATGTCATTGAATTGCAACACAGAAAATAAATAGACCTAAGACCTACCTACCTACCTACCTACCTACCTACCTACCTACCTACCTACCTACCTACCTACCTACCTACCTACCTACCTACCTTTATCTGTTTTTTATTTATTTATTTTTTTTTTACGCACCCTGATTATTCAGTTAAAATACAGTTTTAATTTAAATATTTTCAATAATGACGAACGCAAGTGTCTCCCCGCCCTCTTTACCTCCCTCCCGAATAACCCCTCTCCCCGCAGCCCGCTATGGAGAGCTCTGATTGGCCGGTCGCTACATCGAGCCTGCCACGACCGCGCTACTCGACCGTCGGTATAAATACAACTTGTTCTTGTGCGGAGCGATTTATACTGTTACTGAACTCTGTTCCGTGAACACGTATATTTTAAAAATCTCATAATGCCGCCCAAGACAAGTGGTAAAGCCGCCAAGAAGTCTGGCAAAGCCCAGAAGAACATCTCCAAGACCGACAAGAAGAAGAAGAAGCATAAGAGGAAGGAAAGTTATGCCATCTACATCTACAAGGTCCTGAAGCAGGTGCACCCCGACACCGGTATCTCGAGCAAGGCCATGTCCATCATGAACTCTTTCGTGAACGACATCTTCGAGCGCATCGCCGCCGAAGCTTCCCGTCTCGCCCACTACAACAAGAGATCGACCATCACATCTCGGGAGGTGCAGACGTCCGTGAGGCTCCTTCTGCCCGGAGAGCTCGCCAAGCACGCCGTCAGTGAAGGCACCAAGGCCGTCACCAAATACACCAGCTCCAAGTGAGCGGTCGGTAGCTAACAAGAGCCAGCCGACGCTCGCTTCTCGACGCCGCCTCGTGTGTGTGTGAAAAGTGTTAACTCCAGTGCGTTTGTTCGTGTGTCTTGTTGATAGTGGTGCGTGCGTTGATTGTGTCGTTCGTCATCGTTATGTATATACCTACATGATATCTTAGTATATTGTGTATGTGTGTACGTACGAGATGTCGCACATGATCCACGTACCGCGGACACAAACCACGACAAGCGTCTGGACGCGCACCCACACCGCAAGATGCAGGCAGGAGAAATAACAAAAGGCCCTTTTCAGGGCCACAAATATGTTCATGTGATAATAATTCACTTTTCTTTAACTTGATAACAGTCGAAACGTTACCCATCTACTACTACATACTAAAATGAATGACCTATTGTGTTAATCACAGTGGTGGTATGAATGATAATAATTAAAATCCAATTAGAGAACTTGGTACTTACCTTTCCTACCTACCATAACTACCTACATGTCTGTCTATCGAATAAACTACGCTCTTACTTACTACACGATTAATAACACCAACATGCAAACTTTATTCCCGCGTACCTATATTAATAATAATTATCGTTTACTAGGATACAACTAGTGAATAAAAATGACTAGTAAGTACCTACTGTAGGTAAGACAAGAAAGTTTGTATGTGTGTTTACCTATTATATATATTATGTAGAAACGTTCCGTATATTCCGATAGTAGATACGTTGTCTAGAGTTATATAGATATTTATTACCTACCTCCTACACAAACAACCCCCGGTGTATAGATAAGAATGAATATTAATCAAGTAGGTATTCAAATATATATAAAAAAAAATAAAAAAAAAAAAATAAAAAAAACACTTTTTAAAACGTCAATATTATTTTCACCGTCTTTCTACATCGTAAGATTTTTCTTTTCCTTTGGCAAGTTTAGTTCGGCCATTATGTTATAGGGGGCGCGCGTGCGCCTCATACCCACTAACGCAGAGTACGGTGCCACAGTATAAATAGGACCGAGCTCGCCTGCTGGTTTTTATTCACTCTTGTACGTTCGTTGCGTGAAGGCGCGCGCGTCCGATTTGTGTATTATATTCTATTCGTTATTCTCTCGTTTCGTGTTTACAATGGCGCGTACTAAGCAGACCGCTCGTAAATCCACCGGTGGTAAGGCACCTAGGAAACAGCTCGCCACCAAGGCTGCGCGTAAGAGCGCACCGGCCACCGGTGGCGTCAAGAAGCCCCATCGTTACAGGCCCGGAACTGTGGCCCTCCGTGAGATTCGTCGCTACCAGAAGAGTACCGAGCTGCTGATCCGCAAGCTTCCGTTCCAGCGTCTCGTCCGTGAGATCGCTCAGGACTTCAAGACCGATCTCCGTTTCCAGAGTTCCGCCGTCATGGCGCTCCAGGAGGCTAGCGAAGCTTATCTCGTCGGTCTCTTCGAAGATACCAACCTTTGCGCGATCCACGCTAAGCGTGTCACCATCATGCCCAAGGACATCCAGTTGGCGCGCAGGATCAGAGGCGAACGCGCTTAAACTGCTGCTGCAACAGCATACGTCACAATCGCAACACACGTCGTCCTTCACGTAGACTTTATGCTCGTGTCGGTGGCTGTGTGCCGTTGGTGACTGTGCGTTCACATAAAAGGCCCTTTTCAGGGCCACATATGTATCTGATTATTAAATGTTTCTATCAGAATGTCGCAAAACGAATAACCTATATATACATACATAATATACGAATCACATAAACTACCTACCTACAAATGAAATCATATCACAATTCATAATAATTATTACTTAAGTACACTATTATCTATCTACGTACGTACGTACGTACTGTACTAACGAACATTCGCAAGGTGCCTACTTACCTTGTCGGTCAGTTTCATACGTGCCTACCCTATACCATTAATCCTAAGCCTAAGAGAATATAATAATAATTATTTTCTACTGCATGAAGCACTCGTACGAGTAATATATATTCAGGTTAGCTTAGGCTGTTTAATACCTACCTACTACTACTATTTGAGTACTTAGTTAGTCAGTTTTCTTTTCTTTTTTGTGAAACTTTTGAGTGCTAGTCACGATGTATTCTTAATTTACCTATAGAGATTAATCTATCTAAATATCTACCTAGGACGTACATACTTACGTACTTACTTATTAATGTTATTATTTTAATTTAACTTAAAGAAACTAAGTAGAAGACATCGTCGCCAAAAACAAACGACCGACCAACCAACGACGAGCATCGGCTCACCTCGTCCCGCGCACCCCTCTCCTCCGTCTTCCCGCCCGCTGAGCTCCGCGTATGGTATATATATAAGCGAGACCGCCGCGAAAAAATATACCAGTCGTTCGCGTGGTTCGTGTGCGCACACCCGTGCCGAGTGTATTATATTGTCGTGTTTGATTTTCTGCTGAGAAGATGACCGGTCGCGGTAAGGGAGGAAAGGGTCTGGGAAAAGGAGGAGCCAAGCGTCACAGGAAGGTACTTCGTGATAACATCCAGGGTATCACGAAGCCCGCCATCCGTCGTCTGGCTCGCAGAGGTGGCGTGAAACGTATCTCCGGTCTGATCTACGAGGAGACTCGCGGTGTGCTTAAAGTGTTCCTTGAGAACGTCATCCGTGATGCCGTAACCTACACCGAGCACGCCAAGAGGAAGACCGTCACCGCCATGGACGTCGTCTACGCTCTGAAGCGCCAGGGTCGCACCCTGTACGGTTTCGGCGGTTAAACGCTGTCGCCATATCGCAGCTCTACATACTCTGTGTGACGGACATAATCATACCGTCCGATCATACGTGTATGTAGGTAGATGCGCACATCAAAAAAGGCCCTTTTCAGGGCCGCATATGATTCGATATTATTAAATATGTTTCTTAAACGGAATTGTCTAAAAACGTACAACAACTACCTATGAATTTAATTCTATAAAACACATCTATCGTAGGTACTTTATACTTGATTCAAGAGTCTTTTAGATTAGTAGAAGAGTACTGAACATGAACTAGCTAATGACATACACATAGGTACTTACCTATTTATTTATACGATTGCTTGCTTACTGATTATACACATTTTTAAACTAAACTAACGTAGCTAGCTAGGTAGGTAGGTAGGTAGGTAGGTACGTAGGTACGTAGTTGTCTTTCGCCTTCACTCTCGTCCTCGCACGACGTGTCCTTCAAAAGGGTGGTACCTGAAAGAAATTATTGTTATTGATGATAAATAGGTATAACCATTACACTATAACACGTTAGAACGTCTGTCTGTCTGTCTATCTATATAATTATCTACAACTACCTATAGGGATCTGATCGGCTAGGCGGTGCGAGTGCCGTTTGTTAAAGTCGTGTTAAAAATAATGTAGGTACATGTTATTTTGATTGTAAGGTATTATTACCCGTAGGTTATATATACCTACATTTATTTAGTCCATATTCTATTATTGGCACGACACAAGTATGAGGATTCTATCCATCCGCGGTCTGAGGAGAATGCGATAAACTGTACGTACTGACGGCGCGGCGACAGACCTACCGAACGAACGATGGCCCGCCCGCCCGTTCGAACGCGTACGTCTTTTGTCGTTTTACACCTAGTTCGATACGCTTTCTGATGCTTTAATCGCTTTACGTACACTGTTAACACTACTAAGGGCCATCTCGTCTTTTAATATTAATATATTAATAGGTTGCACGTCCTGGACGGAGTCGTCCGTCCTTAACTGTTCGGCGGTCGCGGTGTTTTACGACGCTTCACTTTTACCTCGATATAATTTTCGCGAGTAGGTGTTATATCGACGAAATCCTGTCACCGCACAAGCTCGATATCCTCCCTGTTGACGCGTCGACCTTTATCATCGCTCACTATCACTTTTATAGAGAAAATAACGTTTTGAACTCGACCCGACCTTAGCTTCGTTACCAGTCGTCAAAATAAAACACCGCCACGCGTCCAACCGACGTCTCACGCTTCCCGAACTCGTACACCGCCATCGTCAACTTCATGACCTATCCGAAATCGTAGACGACACCTTCGCTTCCGTACGATAAACATTCTTTTTCTATATTTTATTAGATACGTGTTAGTGAAAACTTTCAAGCGTTCATACGAGAAAAAAGTCCTGCCCGACTGCCCGACTCCCGACTCCGACTCCGACATTAGTTATAATAGTATATAAGGCGTTGAGCTCGCGCCTTATATAGGCCGCTGCTAGGTAACGTTCTGCGCATGCGCAATGGTCATAATTTTGGGCCAATCAGAGATAACATCAAATTTCATTGGCTGGTCGCGTTTCATGAAATTCACTGAATTTTTTACAAATTCTTCTAAACATTAGCATTTATTATTATTTTAGTTATTTTTAATAATTTGGCGTCTCGCAATAACTTATCATTATCGCTGTATAAACTAATAAGTTTAATTTAAATAAAATAGTGTTAATTTTAAGTCTAATACGATGGACTGGGTTGCGATTACATAGACAAAAGACGAACGAATCTTAAAAAAAAACATTCTTAAAGAATGTTAAGCTATCCATCCTTGCTGCCATTCTCACCATGTTCCTACGATAACGGATAATCAGCGATCCTAGTCTAGAGATTGAAGATCTTGTCAAATAATTTTGTTTGCGACTGACAGTCAACGTTATCATGGTAGGAAGGCGGTAGGGCTGATGCATTTTTGCACTTCAGGAGAGGAGAAATGAAAGTTGTATACTATATAGATCTTTAACACCGCTGTTGAAGATTAGATTAGTACTCCTGACTACTGGTTATGCCGTTACAATCCTAAAAAAACATACACACGAAGTACGAAAGGCGAAGTAGTGGCGGGGACAAGCCTACACGTCACGCAACATTGGCGCATCATTGGTTTGCACGATTTGCGCGTGAAGATGCAACGCCGGGGCAAAACTCCGCTGCCATGACAAGTCACGGTATGGCGGACAGAATTCCAGCGAGATCTCATGGCAAAATGGCGACAGCGACTGTCACAACCTAGTGCTGGGCACGCTGTGATCGCGGCGGTAAGTCCCCTCTTTGAGGAGTGCCTGGAGCGGCAACACGGCGTACTCACTTTCCGCATGACGCAGGTCCTCATCGGACATGGCAAGTTTGGGAGGTTCCTGCATCGGATTCAGGCGGAAGAAACGTCCGGGTGTCACTATTGTGTGGACCGCCCGGAGGACACTGGAGCACACGATAAAGATGTGCCCCGCTTGGGTAGAGTACCGCCGTGTCCTCGTGGAGGTAATCGGTGGCAACGACCTGTCACGCCGGGCCTGGTTCAAGCTATGGTCTGGAGCGAGGAGAAATGGCAGACAGTCGCCTCCTTTTGCGAAACAGTTATGGTAGCAAAAGAGGATGGTACGCGTGAGAGAGCGGAGGTCCTCACGCCTCAGCCACCGAAATTCCGACCCCGACTCGGTACCAGGACTCCCCCACCCCGACTCGAACCTCGGTAGACGCGGGTAGTCAACCGGTAGTCAACCGGACCGAGCCCAGTCGTCTAGCCCACGGGAAATTTCTGAAAAGGAAACCCGTAGCCCTAGTACGTAAAGGGTAATTAAAGAACACAGGTGTGGTTTTAGTCAGTAAGAGTCTGACACGCCCTGTCGCTCCACCCAGAGCGCGAGAAGTCATTGGATGATTCCCACCCTTAAAAAAAATGACGTATCGGTTCAACGTGTATTTTGAAGGCACACTCTATCTAGATATTTTAATGCTTCTTCTAGCGTATTTGTAACAACCCAGATCAGGAGGATATTGAGAAAACGTGGAGAATTTTTTTATATCTTCTTCTTGGTCCGTTTCCGCTCCCATTGTCTGGGATCTAGTCTCCACACAATTCTGCGCCAGGACTACGCCAGGGCCGACAGTCCTGGGTTGTCGATTTTGCCAACTGGGCTTTCTTGAGGTCTCTCCCGATGTTAGACCACTAGGTTTATTGCAGACGGCCTCTCCCTCTCTTCTGTTTGAGGAAACTTGGACTGTTTTACGACATGGTCTTCGCCAAGCCTCCAACAGGCTCACGTAAGCATACCATCTAAGGCGGAACTCTGTCAATTCGTCCGTGATGGCTGCAACCCCAAAACCACAAAATAAATAAATACAAATGTCAATCTCATGTATCTACTTCACTTTTTATACCTACGCTCGGCCATCGCACTAGGGTCGGCGCCGCTCTGTCCGAGCACGCTCGGGCGCGTAGATGAATACGTAATTTACTTGAATATTAAAAATATGTTATTTGGCCACAAAGTCATGTACTTATCTACCTATTCTCCTCTTTAAATTCGACCAAGAGAACTCTGTGTAGACTTATTAATTACTTCTCATTCTTATCTCAATCACCATAACCCCGTGGTTTAGAGATTGGTCAAGGCATGTGGAAAATATGGTAAGGAGGTAAATCTAAGAGATTAAACTATCATATTCAATTAATTAAATAATAATCAATTTTTTTCGGGTTTTCGATATATTTATTTATTTTAACTAGATTTTGGTTTGCGTTCATGTGCAGGATCTTCGAACACAGCATTTGCTACTCTTGCTATATGGCTAATCCACCACTGGTAGGTGTTTACCTACCAAGTATAGAGTGAAAATAAAATTTTCTTACTCAATTATCCAGCGCCTGCAAAAAAATGATAACACTAATATGTAACAATGCTAAAAGCTCTTAAAAAATGAGCAGGCGTACTCGTTCAACTTAAGGAAAGCGCTGATTATAAAGACTGACTAACATTAATATGAATTGACTATTTTAGTATTATTTATATACCATTATCATCATGCTTGTACACCGTATTTTGTGAAGATAGATTCGTTTTGACTAATACGAAATACTAACAGAGATTTCAACTCGAACCTTTGAATGAAAGTCTTTCTTATAGAGAAAAAATGAAAACATTCTATTAAAATCCATGAGCGAGAGAAAGTCCAAGAGGCAACGAGGGTGCTGGATGTGGATTCGCACATCTCCAACATCTCCAAATACTTGGACCCTCCTGCTGACAACAGATCCAGACCGCTACTCGGTATCTTCGCTTTTAGGTAGTTCCGACCACTGTCTGGTTAAGTCTGTGTACTCCCGGCCCGATCGAAGCCATAAAGGTACCCGCGCGGTTTTGACGATACAGGTCAGCAGATTGGGAGAGCATGGGATCTTTCTTAGCAGCTCGACCATGGTTTGGCTCCGAGTGTGATCGTGCCGACGCGCTTTAGCTCGCGACGTGCCGAGCTTAGGCTGACGCTTGTATGCGTAAGTAACGACGTGCCTCAAAAGGAGAAGCCAAGACCTGCAAAGAAGGTATTGCTGAGGTCGTGGTTTTACCACATTAGCCGAATTGAGAACTAACTCGCTTCATACCCAGCAGGCACTGAAGCGTTTTGGTCTCTGGCTAAGTCGGTTGAATCAAACTTCAGCCGTTCCTGAACAGGAAAAAGTGCCGATTACTTCGAAGGAGGGTTACGTGCAGCCTGTGCCTAAGAAAGACATTCGAGCTAACCCGGCAAAAACCTTTAAAATCGATAAAAACAGCAACTTTAATATTTGTTATTGGCGCCTGCCTAAAAAGATAACGCACACAGTTACAATCTGTCTAGTTGGACTGACAAATAATATGTAATCTAGCTGTTTATAATATTTTAAGCCGCCCACAGTGGTACATTTGCCTAATGGGTTGACCACACGGTTACAAACTAGTGTTCACTGGCGTAGCTAGGTATCAAATATATATGAAAGTTTTTTTTTTGTACGAAATAGCTTCTACTAATATAGAAATAGTGCCTTGAGAGGCCTTAAATTTGAAAATGAGCTCATTTTATGGATCACTTAGTAGGACGTACTAAAATTGGTTGAGTTTTTATTATCGTCTTGTATGTAGAAAATGCTAAAAAGAAAGGAGCGTGCTAAATGATATTTACAGAGTATCATATTATGAGTGGTCAATATTCATTCATTCTTGTCCAAGAGAATTTGAGATTATGGACAACATGTTACAAATTTTAGCCTAAGTCGGGGCCCCGTATAATTGATACGGTAGGTACGGCGGTAGCTCCGCCCCTGCTAGTGTTCCAACCACAAACCAAGGTGATCTTAGTTTGTGTTGCGGCTACAAGGATGTAAACCACGTGCCAACACGTTCCATTTAACGCACGTAACCTTGGTTGGGACGTTGGTTTGAAACCATCTGGTCACCCCTTAAGTCCAATCAGGAGCAGAGAGCAGCGTAGAACAAAGAAATGAAGGTCGCGGCCGGGACGTGCAAACAGCTATTTGAATTTTCTTAAAACTAACATTATCCATCCTTCTGTGGAATGCGCTTCCTCTCGATATTAGGACGGCCGAAAGTCGGTACGCATTTAAGCGGAAGTTACGGAATCATTTTCTACACCAATAGCAGAATCGTCTCAAAAATCTCTTTCCTTAGTTTATATAAATACAGGGTTATTTGTAAAACACTATCAACCTCTCGGAACTATGTTACTAACATCATAAATAATAACTTTTGTTCTATGACTTTAAACAAAAATACATATTCTAGTTCGTCAGATTTTCTAAATGTCATGAAGTCTATGCGAAGCAACCTATAGTACAATAGCGGAGGGTAGCTGAACATAAACTGGACCTATTTACGGGCAGCCAAGCTAAGCGGTCGATTGCCTTGCGCTTGCGTCGCGTCATACGTGTTCTTGTAACGAAATTCGGCTGTGAAGGAGTAATTATCTTTACATGTTGGTGTATTAATATTCTAATGTCGAGTATACGGAAATGGTGCGAATGCTCGCTAAGTGTGTACTACGAGAACAGTAAGTAGATATGGCAAAATGCAGAGTTCAAAAGTGTTAAATAGAACAACGAAATCTTTTTTTTTGTATTTCAAATATTTAGAGGCTTCAGTGCAATCTAGGTGACTATGCCAGCCTCATGGAATCAATCTTATTGTAGCATAACGGGCATCCTGCAAGCCGCGATAGCAGAGTGCAAGTCACCCATTGGTCCACTCTATCCCCTACTCACATCTTCAAATATAGTTCCTCACTCTACACTCATATTTTTTGCCCCTCTCTCATACATCGTTTTAGGAACTTGTAAATACTCTGTGCTTCTTTAGACATTGACCGGCTCAGAATCATATTGATTCCACCATTGTGGGGATCAATATTTGGTAATAGGCTCCTCCTCAGTTCGCGATACTGATCACATTCCACCATCACATGAATGATATCTTCGGGCACGCGACATATATCGCACAGTGGCGATAATTTAACTCCCATCAAATGATAAAATTTGTTCAGTGGAACATGACCAGCCTGCAACCTGAGAGCAGCAACCAATGTCTCTCTGGAGAAGCTGGCATATTCAAACCAAGGCACTGACCCTGGTGTGTCCTGCATGGTATAGTGCCAAGCACCCTTAGTTTGTGAGCACTCTCTAAACGACTTCCTCCATTTCTCTCTACACACTCTTCTAGCCTATGGGATAATCTCCCAACCGTAAGGCTGATTCAGTACATCCACGCCATCATCCATTGCATTCCCCGCCAGCTGATCAGCAATCTCATTCTCAAGCAAGCCAACATGGGAAGGTATCCACTGAAACTCGACACAAATATTTTCTTGCTGCAAGCTATAACCTAAGGCCTCATAGGCTATCGGAATACCTCGTATACCCGAAACACGCGGAGCCAAGTGCTGTAGAACGCTTCTGGAATCTGATAATACTTATAACTCTTTATAAATCTTTTGTTCCCCTACACTGCTAGAATAAGATAATGCCTCTGTGATCGCCTTAAGCTCGGCCACCGAAATCTTGAAGGTTTGTTTTCTGGTAAATGTATTATGTTTTGTAAAAAGCCATAGAACAAAAGTTGTTGTTTATGATGTTGGTAATACAGTCAGCGGCGTCTCCTTCTCAGTCGTACACTCTTGACAGAGTGGTCGTGGTCATTTCTCGGTCGAGTCCCGCACCACCGCCTCTCTCGCGATACGACGCCATGCAGCTTTGTGTTTGGCGGCTTGGGAGCTTTCATTTACGCTGTAGTGTGACAGTTTTGATGAGGTCCGTCCACCGTGTTGGAGAGCGTCCACGAGATCTTTTGCCCTCGACTTTCCCTTGCACCACCAAACGTTCCATCGAGTCCTCGTTGCGGGTGATATGCCCGAAGAACTTAAGGATTTGTATTTGCACAGATAACGATAATCTCTCTTTGATATTGAGTTCTTTCAGGATCGATATATTGGTTCGGTGCTGACCAGGGGCGTAGGTAGTCCTATTAGGGCCCCATATCAAATACTTTTGAAAGGATCATTCAGAAAGTACCTACCTAATAAAAATAGGTTGAGCTTTTATTGTCGTCTATTCTAAAACGAGAGGAATGTGCTAAAAACTACTTACAGAGCATCATATAGTCATTATTCATTCACTCCTAGCCTTTTATCAATATAAGAATTTAAGATTGTGGATAACGTGTTACGAATTTAGACATATTTCGGGGCCCCTGTAGCTCGGGGGCCCCGTATCATTGATACGGCTGATACGGCGGTAGCTACGCCCCAGAATACAGTCCTGCAAGGTTGTTAGTGTTTTACAAATAACCCTGTTTATGTATGTGTATTTTAACTATATGCATACTTTTTACTTTTGTTTTAAAAACAAAATTTTCTTTCTGTGCGCCTATCATATTGTCTCTGCACCACCCTAGGTTGACTGGTAGAGAATGCCTAAGGCATTAAGTCCGCCTATGTACTTTGTGTTGCATGAAGATTAAATAAATAAACTATGAAGCCTTGTATTATTGTTTGAACGCAACAACTAACAAATTAATAAATAAGTGTTACATAGCCCTTTACTCAAGAAAGACTATATGACATCACGCTGTAACCAATAGGAACGGAGCAGTAAACAAAAACGTGGGTAAGGATATATAATCAAAGCGTGGGTAAAACAGCGGGGAGCAACTAGTAGGACCTGTAAGGGTTAAAATCCTTATCCTTACTAATATTATAAAAGCGTAAGTGAGTTTGTTTGTTACGTCTTCACGCCTAAATGGCAAAACCGATTTTGCGTAACCGAACCCAGTTGTAGCGGCCGAGAATGTATCATGCCTTTCATACTCCAGCCTCTCAGCTGTTTTCAACGTCAGATGGAGATGATCGCTGGTGATGTTGATACAGGCGAGGGGCGCCTGTATCAACATCACCAGCGATCATCTCCATTAAATATTTAATTTTATTATATTTAGTGGAGGAGTACTTTATTATTTGAGTAGTTTATAGGCTTTAGTGTAAGTAAGTAGTTTAAGTTTTTTTATATACATAATTATGTAAATTTTATTACAATAACAATATAAATGACACAATTGAGTAAAAAAAAAAAAATTATTATATTTTATATCTGCTGTGGCCAGATCTTAAAATCAATCACTTCATAATACAGCCAACTAAAACTGTCCAGATCGTTCAAATTCAGCATCTGATGATATGCATCTTCATTTGGCCATATCATTGATATAGGATTTCTGTGATAGGTCTAAAGAAAGTAGGCCAAACAAGGATAGAAATCATCAAACTTAAACCTTTAAACGATCTGGCCAGTTTTACTTGGCTATATCATGATGTGATCAATTTCTAAGATCTGGCCACGACATATCTATGACAGTGTGTATTTAATTTCAATTGTATCTATATAATATAATAATAATAATAAGCCTCTTATCCTGAACGGCTTTGTTCTTTGTTTGTTTTGTGGTTGTCTTTTTAGTTATAAAATATCTCAGTGTGCCTCTATGCAAAGGCCTCCTCTAACAATTTCCATTGTACTCTGTCTCTAGCAACCCTTCTCCATTTTGGGCCCGCCGTCAGCTTTAGTTCATCTTCCCATCTCATGCTTTGTCTTCCTCTCTTCCTTCTCCCATCCCTAGGGTACCAGTCTGTTATAATGTTGCTCCACTTCTCCTGTGTACCGTGCAGCATGTGCTTAATTGTATCTATGACACTGTAAATTTAGTTTAATTATGCAATTAAATTATTTATACTAAAACCTAAATAAATACATAGCGTACATAAATAAAACACAAAGTACACTCAGGCATCAAAGTACTCCTCCTCATCGCTGTCATCCAGAAATGTGCTCAGCAGACTGGCAGCATTGCCACGTTGAATTGGAATGTTAACAATTAAATTAAATATAAAATTAGTCATGGGCATGTAATTTTAATTCATGAATCCCCAAGCGACCACCGGTGGCCGCGCATCTATTGTCTTACTATTGTGTCTCTAATTGACGGTATCTGAAGGGTTAATGTCTATTTTTTAAATGTTTTATTTGGTTTGATTTTAATTTTGTACATTAGGGCAATGTTTGAAATAAATGAAATAATAACAATAATCACTGTGTCAGTGAGTTGGTGATGATGAGACATTAATGGTGGTTGCTGATGTGGTGTGTCTGCGTGAAAAGCTTAAGTTGGAAACATTATTAGTGGATGCTATATACCATAGAATGGGTAATCAGGCCAGTACTAGTAAGTCTAGGCCAATTCTGGATGCGAAAGTCAAATTTATGTCTGAGTATGGTATCCGCACTTAGTCCTATGCGGACCAGTGTACGTGGGCCATAGCAGCCATATCCTTACGTGGGCTTATTCGAACCAGCCCACCTCTCTCAAAAACAGATTAGGCTTCACAAGTTTTTCAGGGTATCTATAAAAGAATTCGGGGATCCTAAGGTTCGTGTGCGTATTTCAGTAGCACCTGTGAAGTTTAGAAGCACATGCGAAAGCCAAATTGAAAGGTTGTGTGAACTTTATCAGAATTCTTGACAAAGTCTTTAAACAATGTTTGGCGTCACCAACAGCTGCAGTATACCATGCCATTTACTCATTCTGGGGCCTGATGAGACCAAGCATCGCGTCGCCACCTTTAGACCGGTCAATTCTTCCAGTGAGCTTAAGCTGGACTCCAATAAACTAGAGAGAGGAGTCAATAAGCCACCTGATGTTGCATGGTAGAACCGGTTTGCTAAAACATAATGTTTTTGAAAAAAAGTGATCATCACGGCCAGCATTGTTCGGGTACATGTTTCAGTTATCAAGCCTTTGTATCTTTACCTTCGTATTTTAATCTTAAACTTATTATTTTTCCTACCCTTCTGAATTATATTGTTTTTGATGTTTTTAAGTTTTAAATTCTGTGTATTTTTGTTGACAATACGACATCACGTCTACTTGACAGTGTTGACAGCAAAGTTTCAATGTCAACTTGCCAAGTCAATAATATTATTAATTATACTCTATGGATAGTTGATATTCTGACCATGTTTTGTCTATGGTGACTATCTACAGTCTACGCAAGTTGTGGATGCGGCAGCAGTCGCACCTCATAATTAAAAAGACATTAAATAAAAAAATACGTGAAAAATATAAGAATTGGATTTAATTATTGTAGTCTAAGACCAAGAATCTAGGATATTTTATATAAAATCTTTGTCTAAAACAGCAACACCGATTCAAAAACGAATGAATATCTTAGCGATGCACTTTATTTGTTTCTGTTTGCTGTACTACAGTACAAAAATAAATCATTTTTATCAGCGTGCAATGACGATGATGAATGATAACGACACTGACCCGTAAAAACCTACCCACCTTAAAAATAAGCCCTACAATTTTTAAGGTGGGATATTATCCAGTAACTTTTGCCACCCAAATTGGAGTGGGAGTGACAGACTTTTGCTGACTATCATGTAAATGTGAAGCTAACCTTACTAATCTGGTTGGGTAATTACTATTCACTGAACGGATGTCTATTTGAAACGGTTAAAATTAATGCTTATTCTTTCTATATTTATCACTTTGTGGTCGTTTCTATACTCGGTTTTTGGTGGACCAATGTACAAGTATTGTGGAATATTTTCGGGATGAATTACTAAAGGCTACTATAAACAGAGCTGTAACTTCATAGACGCTATAATATGACATGCAGTCGAGCGGACAAAGCTTTATTCGCGAAGCTTGGTGCAAGCGTTAGTTTTCAGTTTTCTTTTTGCATCTTCACTCGGCGAAGCTAGCACGCAGTTCTGAGCTCCATGATGCCGCTCCGTTGATAAATTTCCGTGGTTTTATGCACTAAGCACTAAGCAGTAAGCAAGCGTTCAGTAAGCGTAGATATTATGACACAAAGAGCATTTTTAAAGCTACATCTCTGTGGACAGTGAGCCCAACTCTATAATAGATTAATATGAAATGAACAAGTTATCTGTTTCTATCCACCTCTGACCAACTCAATATTAGGTTAATGTGAAATTAACAAGCTACCCTCACACACATCATTCAATGCTCAGCTTCTATACGGACTTGGACCACTGGCAAGAGATACGTAGACATGAGAATATAATTAATACTAGCTTTAGCCCGCAGCCTATGTCACTTAGGAGTAACAGTATTCTATCGGAGAAAAAAAATTGCCATAAGGCCAAGACTCACATGACAAGAAGACGTAACGCTTAGAATTTATCTCAAAGTATGAAGAATTACTAAAACCTACTGTCCACAGAGCTGTAGCTTCACAAACGCTTCTAAATAATGATACATATAGCATGTGTCAAGCTTAGTTTGCAAACTTGTTGCAAGCGCAACTATCTCCGCTATCTTCACAAAATATGCATCTCCTCTTGATGACGATGGCATGCAAAACGGCTGTCAACACGAAGCCGCTTTGTTGATAGATATACTAAACACTAAGCAGCAAGCAAGCGAATGGTAATAAAAACGCATCTATGAAGCTACGCCTCTGTGGACCGTGGGCCTATTATACATACACAGATTATACATACACTGTGGACAGCTAATCTTTTATGAAAAGTTACCCGGTAACGGGGGAAACAGGTTTGTAATCAAATAAAACAGATTTGGTAAGGAACCAATCATTTTATAAATACGGATGAACTGTTGTTTACTTGCGATTTTATTAGTTCAAATAATAGGCACGATAAAAAGCTACGGTACGAAATTGTTCAGTTTACTGGTTCTCCGAGTTTCTGGCAAGCGTTAGCCTGGTTATTAAATTCTTTGCACTATGTCTGAACGCGGCATTAGGGCAGCCAACAGAGGTTTTCTTCAGATAGTTTCTTCTCCGTACGTACCTATTTACTAATATATCTTCACACGCAATATTTGTAATCAGTGTTTTTAATGCTTTGAGTAGGAGAATAGGGTTACGGTTACCAATAAAAACACATGCTACTTAAACTTTTAGCTACTTGAGTTAAAGTTTTTATTGATTGACATTTATAAACTAAATAAATAGATCGTTGAAATAAAATCAAAGCATTTTATTTCGTAATTTAATCACAAATGAAGCAACTTATAATCTGACAGTCTATTTTTGGCACGGATACAAATGTAAGTGGCATGATAATAAATTGAAACCTTTAGATACACATAAAAAACAAAACAAAATGAGGTTTATTACAAAAAATAACTAAAACATCTGTGAGGCACGAAAAAATAATACATTCCTGAAAATTATTACAAATCGCACATAGGGAGGAATATAAAAAAACATATATCTATTTGTGTGTAATACATGTGTATAAGTTACAACACAGCAGTAAATCTAAAGTTTATGAAGAAGTATTCTAAACAATTGAATTCAAAATCTTACATTATGAACGTGTTAAACACAAATACATACTACGAAAATTCAGCTGAAATAAGTTACAAAATTCTTATAATATTAGGTACTTACCTTGATAATACTGCAATTCACGTGAAGTCAGGACACTCACTTCACTACACTACACGTACACTCACTTCACTACACTACACGTACACTCACTTCACTACACTATACGTACACTCACACTTCATTTCATAAAACTGAATAAATATATTATTACTATTAATTTTATTATTATATATAACTTTTTATTTAAACACCAAAAGTTGAGTATATTTGCATTTTAAACACTGCAATTTTGGTTTATAATAAACACATAATAATATAACAATACGAATTCACAATACGAATTAACCACTGTTAACAATTGATTAAATTCAATAACTTTATTGAATGATTGAAAATTTGCTATTTAAGTATACTAAACACATTAATTTTACACACATATACCAAACCACACTTTTATATAAGCACTGACTCTGAAACTCGATTTTATTTAGTAACAACTGCAAAAAAGAAAAATTATTTATTTATTTAAACTGTATGTACAATAGAGGTAAAACTCATATATTAAACCGATAAAAGCTATGACATTATATACTAGATAATGAATGCAGATTTATATACATTAAATACACACAAAAACAGAGAATCCACTTTAAAAACACTTCGAACACTTGTTAAACACTGAACACTCGTGTGGCGCAACAACCACTCACCGCCACGGCTCGCGCTAGACTGTGATTGGCTGAGTAAACTGACTCACTGATTCATCACTATTGCGTCGAGTACTCGCGTCGCTGAACATTAGCACTGAAAGAATTTAAATTGCTCAGAAACATACTAATAAGGAAATCTCAATTTTCTGTATGTTATTTCAAAGCGTTTTAAATTAGTTATTACTTTACATGATTGACTAAACCCTGCACTGGCGGACGACATTTGAAAATTAACACATAATAATTTATCATAACTTAGACTGACTTTATGACATTATTTCTCCTCTCCTTTTAGAGTTTACAAATTGTGTTTTCTTAAAAAATAATATTGTATTAATGGCACGACAAAAAATCTTTGTTTCGACCGTGTTTTACATTCAATAGAAGGGAAAAACGTTCTCTCAGTTATTAACAAAGAACGCTGCAATTTGCTTGCTAGCCATTCCTAAACCCACGAAAATCAAATGGAAATAATCAAAACACAACACCTTTTTGCAAAATGAAAGATATGTGTCCTATAAATATAATATTTTTCAAAACTTTAAAAATGATAGTTTTTTTTGTTAGGCAACAGCTTCTCGCAGGTCCACCTACGCTTCAACTTGGACTTTTATAAATGTACAACTAAAAACACACTCTCGAATAAAAAGTATCCTTTTCCAGAATATAGGCGAGCCGGGCGCCAAACATCTAAATCCGATAAGCTGCTTGAGCGTCAAGGAGTGACAAACGTACACATATATACATGCAAGCAAAACTTTCTTCTTTATGGTATAATATTAATATGGTTCGCCATAATTTTTATAAAGATATAAAACGTCACAACTGTTATTGTGCAAACTACAAAAACCACTATACGACGTCGCTTATCACCAAGCACTTATGTATTTAATTATCGTTTCTTTGTTAGCCGAAAATATCTTTAAATATTTTAATGCATTTCCATTGTGTATGTTATCTCTGTCTGAATATGATTTATGGCTGTGGTGAACGTCCGGGCTACAAGTGTTTTATTGCACTCTTTTGTTTTTAGTTGATAAAGAAAACAACAATGGCTTTGCGAACGTGTGAAATTGCCGAAACAGCCTACACTCTACAACATTAAATAAAAAAAATAAAATTAAAAATACATAAAAATGTCTTAAGTGTTAATGTAGGTAAATTGTATAAAATTAAAAGAATTTAAGTCTAAATTAATAAAAATGGCAAGTTGCTATACATCTTACTAAGTTAGGGTTCCTTGCTACCAAAAACCTTTTTTGCTGATGAACGTTCATGCAATGAATAAATCGTTGAAATGGAACCAGTGGCGGAATATTAACAAACAAATTATTTTTTACACGAACAAATTATTGGAAGTAGCGTAATAATTAAAACCAATATATAAATACTGTTAGTGAAACGATACTACAAAGCTGTAGCTCTAAGGACTTTAAATACATTTTCTAAGGAATTAAATTCAGAATTTTAAATAATTAAAATTTTTTACCAAGTCAAAGTCAAAGTCAAAGGCAAAGTCAAAATATTTTATTTCATATAGGCCTACAAGGGCACTTATAAAACGTCAGAAGCTAGTGCACGGTTCGAAATTGCCACGTAACATCTACGTATTTCTGAGCATTTTGTTATAATTAAGATAAGATTCTCAATCAATTCCCGTAGCCATTGAAATTAGTCGAGTTTCAAAGACTTTACAGACAAACTATTTAAGTTTCTGAAATAAAAATATAGTTACCTACATACTACGAAAATAAGTTCTAAAATTCTTATAATATAAGGTGATGATACTGCAATTCACGTGAAGTCAGGACACTCACTTCACTACAGCACACGAACACTCACTTGACTACACCACACGTACACTCATTTCACTACACTACACGTACACTTTTTTATTTATTTTTTATTTATTTATCAGGAACAATATACAATGTATTTGATATACCTATCATAATTATTAAATTGTCTAATATAAAAATTACACTCACTTCATTCCATATACACATGTAACTGATGTAACTCTTCTTTATTTTACCACTGAAAGCTACTTATATAGGTTATAAACAGTAGTGGATAATATTATATGCATCTTAACTATTTTAAATAATTTGTTAAGTATATTAATTAGATAAACAGTTTTATATGAAAAATAATATAATTATATTATATTTTAATATGAAATGCAGTCGAGCGGACAAAGCTTTATTCGCGAAGCTTGGTGCAAGCGTTAGTTTTCTTTTGCATCTTCACTCGGCGAAGCTGGTAAGTTCTGAGCTCCATGATGCTGCTCCGTTGACAAATTTCCGTGGTTCTATGCACTCAGCACTAACCAGTAAGCAAGCGTACAGTAATCGTAGATCCTCACTAATATTATAAAAGCGAAAGTGAGTTTGTTTATTTGTTTGTTTTTTTATTACGCCTTCACGCCTAAATGGCAAAACCGACTATGATGAAACTTGGTACACGGATAGACCATGTCCTGGAATAGGACATAGGATACTTTTTATCCCAGGAGTATGTTTCCTTGGAATATTATTTGCTGCTATTGCGCGGGCGAAGTCGCTGCGAGCAGCTATTATACATTTATTTTTTTAATCTTTAATTTTGCGGAAGGGATAAAACCAAATGGATATTATCGAAATATCCATTTGGTTTTATATGGGCTTAGAAAGGGCTAGCAAGCAAATTGTAACGAGTTCTTTATTAGTAACTGAGTGAACGGTTTATCCTTTGAATGAATTATGTAAAACACAGTCGAAACAAATGTTTTTTGTCGCATTATTAATATAATATTATTTTTAAGGAAATATAATTTGTAAACTCTAAAAGGAGAAGAGAAATATTGTCATAAAGTCAGTCTAAGTTATATTTGTTAAGTTAATGTCGTCCGCAAGTGCCGGGTTTAGTCAGTCGTGTTAAAGTAATAACTAATTAAAACCACTTTGAAATAAAATACAGAAAATTAAGATTTCCTATTAATATGTTTCTGAGCTGTTTAAGTTCTTTCAGTGCTAATGGTCAGCGGCGCGACTACGCGACGCAATAGTGACGAATCAGTGAGTGAGTTTGCTCAGCCAATCACAGCCTAGCGCGAGCCGTCGCGGTCGGTGAGTGGTGGTTGCGCCACACGAGTGTAGTGTTTAACAAGTGTTTTAAGTGCAACTGTTTTTACAGTGGATTCTCTTAATTATTATTATTTATCTAGAGTATAATGTGATAGCTTTTAGCGGTTTTATTGAGTGTGTTTAGTATACTTAAATAGCAAAATTTCAATCATATAATAAAGTTATTAAGAGTATAGAATTTAATGAATTGTTAACAGTCGTAAATTCGTATTGTACATATTATATTCATTGTTTTAAATTTGTGTTTTTTAATTATAATTATAAGTAGCTTTTAGTGTTTAAATAAACAAAGCACTACACCACACGTACACTCACTTTTTTTTTGTCGTCGGGGAAAATCATCTTTGACGAAACCCGCTCTTGGGTGGAGCGGGAGACAGTGTCAGACTCTTACTGACTAAAAATCCCGCGCCGTTCCTTCTAGCCTTCATACCGGGGCACGAGCTCCCTTTCGGACAACCCTGTCCCCAGTAGGCTTCGACCCAGCTGGGCCCCTCCTGCTGCTGACAACTCCTTGAGGCGCGCGGGAACAGTGCGCGCTGTCGACGTCTTGGACTCGGTCCATTACTGGACGATCGGACAGCGAGCTACCCATGGCTCGCCGTCCGCGAGCCCGCGTCTACGGTGGCCGGAAATCGGGATCGGAATCCCGGCGACGGCGGCGAGGGCACCGTTGCCTGATGCGGTCGGCCTCCTCCTTTGCAAGCATTACTGCTTCGCAAAAGGAGGCGACCGCCTGCCATTCCTCCTCGCTCCGAACCATGGCCTCGACCAAGGCCCGGCGCGAGAGGTCTCCGCCACCGATCGCCCCCACGAGGGCACGGCGATGCTCCGCCCAGGCAGGACACACCGCGACGGTGTGCTCCACCGTTTCCTCCGGGTGTTGCGCACAGTGGCGACACCCGGGCGTCTCTTCCGCTTGAATCCGATGCAGGAACCTCCCGAACTTGCCACGTCCGGTGAGGACCTGCGTCATGCGGAAGGTAAGGACGCCGTGAGGTCTTTCCAGCCACGCCTCAAAGAGGGGACTTACCGCCATAATCGTGGCGTGCCCAACGTACACTCACTTTACTACACCACACGTACACTCACTTCATTCCATATACACATGTAACTGATGTAACTCTTCTTTATTTTACCACTGAAAGCTACTTATAGTTGGAAAACCGTCTGCAATTACAATTTATACACTGTAGTTTTGGTATACAATATAAAATATTCTATTTACAATAATTGACGAATATTAATATTTTATATATAAACTTCTTGTGAATTATTTTGAAAAGTCATTGAAAAACTGTTATTTAAGTGTACTCAACACACACATTTCACAAACGCACTGACACTGAAAAGTATTATTTTTATTGAAAAATGCAGGTTATAAACAGTAGTGAATAATATTATTCGCATCTTAACCATTTTGTATAATTTGTTAAGTACATTAATTAAATAAACAGTTATTTATGAAAAATAATTGAATTATATTATTAAACTAAGGTATATGGTTAAAAATAAGTCCTACATGGCTTATTTTTAAAGTAAGATATTATCCAGCAACACTTGCCACTCAAGTTGGAGTGGGAGTGACAGACTTTTGCTGACCATCATGTAAATGTGAAGCTAACCTTACTAATCTGGTTGGGTAATCGCTGAACGGATGTCTATTGAAACAGTTAAAATAAGGCTTATTCTATCTACATATATATCAATCTGACACAAGAAATGTTTGTTCTTCTTTTTATTACTTTGTGGTCGTTTCTATACTCGGTTTTTTTTTTTGGTGGACCATTGTACGAGTGTTGTGGAATATTTTCGGGATGAATTACTAAAGGCTATATATATAAACAGAGATGTAACTTCATAGACGCTTTTAATATGACATGCAGTCGAGCGGACAAAGCTTTATTCGTGAAGCTTAGTGCAAGCGTTAGTTTTCTTTTGCATCTTCACTCGGCGAAGCTGGCAAGTTCTGAGCTCCATTGATAAATTTCCGTGGTTCTGTGCACTAAGCACTAACCAGTAAGCAAGCGTACAGTAATCGTAGATCCTCACTAATATTATAAAAGCGAAAGTGAGTTTGTTTACTTGTTGGTTTTTTTTGTTACGTCTTCACGCCTAAATGGCAAAACCGATTATAATGACACTAGGTACACGGATAGACCATGTCCTGGAATAGGACATAGGATACTTTTTATCGCGGGAGTATGTTCCCTTGGGATAATTTTCTGCGATCAAGCGGGCGAAGCCGCTGGGAGCAGCTAGTATTAAATAAGTAGACGCAAAGAGCATTTTTAAAGCTACATCTCTGTGGACAGTGAGCCCAACTCTATAATAGATTAATATGAAATGACACAAAAGCGAGGCCAGAGTAATAAATGGGCAACCAAAATGTGATGGTACAACGCTTACAATGTATCTCAAAATATGAAGCATTACTTAAAGACCACAGAGCTGTAGCTTCAAACTCTTCTAAATAATTATGCATATAGCATGTGTCATGCGTACTAAGCTTAGTTTGCAAACTTGTTGCAAGCGCAACTATCTCCGCTATCTTCACATAATACGCATCTATGAAGCTACGCCTCTGTGAACCGTGGGCCTAACAGTTTGTACATACACTGTGGACAGCAATTTTGTATGAAAAGTTAGCTGGTAACGGGGGAAACAGGTTTGTAATCAAATACAACAGTTTTTGTAAGGAGCTAATTATTTTATAAATACGGCAGTACTGTTGTTTTTTATTCGTTCAAATAATAGACACGATAAAAAATTACGGTACGAAATTTTTTAGTTTACAGGTTCTGGCAAGTGTTAGTCTGCGGGTTAAATTCTTTGCACTATGTCTGAACGCGGCATTGGGGTAGCCAACAGAAGTTTTATTCGCATAGTTTCGTCTCCTTAATACCTACCTACTTTATATCTTTACACGTAATATTTTTTATGCTTTGAGTAGGAGATTATGCATTGATTATAAATTATATTATTATAAAAGCCACATGTTACTTAAACTTATAGATATCTTTCTTTTTTTTTAATTCTTTTCTTTTTTTAGCTACTTGAGATTAAGTTTTCTTTTGATCTCTGCATGGAACAATACTTTTTTTATTGATTGAGATTTATGCTCTAAAAAGATCGTTGAAATAAAACCGGTGCCGGATTGAAAGCATTTTATTTTGTAATTTAATCACAAATGAAACAATATTCCAATAGTCTATATTTTTAACCGACTTCGAAAAGGAGGAGGTTCTATGTTCGGCTGAATGTAAGTTTTTTTTTTGTATGTATGTTCACCGATATTTCGGTCAGTTGTGGACCGATTTTGAATTTTTTTTTTTGATTGAATGGTTATGCTTCCAAGTTGGTCCCATAGAAATATTGTTATGAAAACAACAACAAAATGAGGATTAATACTAAACCTAAAAACATCTGAGAGGCGAAAAAATTAGTTAATTAATTAATAAAAAAAATTAATTATGTTATGTTTCTGCACCACCCTAAGGTCGACTGGCAGATAATGCCTAAGGCATTAAGTCCGCCTTTGTACAACTCTGTGCATAAAGATTTAAATAAATAAATAAAATTATTACAAATCACACAGGGTCGGCCTATGGAGGAATATAAAAAACACATATATCTATTTTTGTGTAAAATACAGGTGTATAAGTTACAACATAGAAGTAAATCTAAAGTTAATGAAGAAGTTTTCTAAACAATTGAATTCAGAATCGTAAATAATGAACGTGTTAAATACAAATACATACTACGAAAATTTAGCTGTTATAAGTTATATAATTCTTATAATATTAGGTACTTACCTTGATAATACTGCAATTCACGTGAAGTCAGGATACTCACTTCACTACACTACACATACACTCACTTCACTACATTATACGTACACTCACTTCATTTCATAACTCTGAATAAATATATTATTATTATTGATTTTATTATTAAATACAGCTCTTTTTATTTAAACACCAAAAGTTGGGTATATTTGCAATTTAAACACTGGATTTCTGGTTTACAATAAAGAATACTCTATTTACAATACGAAGTAACCACTGTTAACAATTGATTAAATTCTATATTCCTAATATTATATGATTAAAAATTTGCTATTTAAGTATACTAAACACATTCATTTTACACACATATACTAAACCACACTTTTATATAAGCACTGACACTGAAACTCGATTATATTTAACTGCAAAAGAAAAATCAAATAAAATCATAAATTAAACCGCTTAAAGTTATCACATTATATATAAGATAATTATTTCACATTTATATACATTAAACCCACACAAAAACAGAGAATACACTTTAAAAACAGTTGCTCTTCAAACACTTGTTAAACACTGAACACTCGTGTGGCGCAACAACCACTCACCGCGACGGCTTGCGCTGGACTGTGAGTGGCTGAGTAAACTGACTAACTCATTGGTCACTATTGCGTCGCGTACTCGCGTCGCTGAACATTAGCACTGAAAGAACTTAAACTGCTCAGAAACATACTAATAAGAAATCTCAATTTACTGTATTTTATTTCAAAGTGTTTTTAATTAGTTATTATTTAAACATGACTTACTAAACCATGCACTTGCGGACGATAATTGAAAATAAACACTGAAACATCATAATTTATCATATTTTGACTGATTTTATGACAATATTTCTCTTCTTCTTTTAGAGTTTACAAATTGTATTCCCTTAAAAAACAATATTATATTAATCATGCGACAAAAAACTTTAGTTTCGACCGTGTTTTACATAATTAATTCGAAGGGTAAACCGTTCACTCAGTTACTAACAAAGAAGTCTTCACAGTTTAATTGCTAGCCTAGCTAATTTAATAATGATAGTTTTTTTGTTAGGTAGTAGTTTTAACGCTATCTAACGCGGTTTAAAATTAATGCCTCTTGATGACTATGGCATGCAAAACGGCGGTCTACACGAAGTCTCTTTGTTGATAATCCTATGCACTAAGCAGTAAGCAGGCGTTTTGCAAGCGAATGGTAATAAAAACGCATCTATGAAGCTACGCCTCTGTGGACGACCACGATAAAAAATTACGGTATGAAATTGTTCTGTTTACAGGTTCTCCGAGTTTCAGGCAAGCGTTACCCTGCATGTTAAATTCTTTGCACTATGTCTGAACACGGCATTAGGACCAGCAACAGAGGTTTTCTTCAGATAGTTTCTTCTCCGTACGTACCTCCGTACTTACTAATGTATTACCACGCAATATTTTTAATCAGTGTTTTTAATGCTTTGAGTAGGAGAATAGGGTTACGGTTACCAATAAAATCTCATGCTACTTAAACTTTTAGCTACTTGAGTTAAAGTTTTCTTTGAATCTCCGCATGAAACAATATTTTTTACTGATTGACATTTTTATCAACTGAATAAATAGATCGTTGAAATAAAACCGGTGCCGATTGAAAGCATTTTATTTTGTAATTTAATCACAAATGAAACAATATTCCGACAGTCTACATTTTGCACGGACACGAATGTAAGTGGCATGATAATGAATTGAAACCTTTAGATACACATAAAAAAACAACATCAAAATGAAGTTTAAAACAAAAACTAATTTAAAAACTTCTGAAAGGCAAAAAATAATATATTCCTGAAAATTATTACATATCACACATAGGGACCTGTGGAGGAATAGAAAAAAAAAACATATATGTGTGTAATACAGGTGTTATAAGTTAGAACACAGCAGTAAATCTAAAGTTTATGAAGAAATATTCTAAACAATTGAATTCAAAATCTTACATAATGAACGTGTTAAACAGAAATACATACTACGAAAATTAAGCTGAAATTAGTTACAAAATTCTTATAATATTAGGTACTTACCTTGATAATACTGCAATTCACGTGAAGTCAGGACACTCACTTCACTACACTACACATACACTCACTTCGTTACATTATACGTACACTCACTTCATTTCATAACTCTGAATAAATATATTATTATTATTGATTTTATTATTAAATACAGCTCTTTTTATTTAAACACCAAAAGTTGAGTATATTTGCAATTTAAATACTGCGATTGTGGTTTATAATAAAGAATATTCTATTTACAATACGAATTAGCCACTGTTAACAATTGATTAAATTCTATATTCTTAATAACTTTACTATATGATTGAAAATTTGCTATTTAAGTATACTAAACACACTCGTTTTACTCACATACACCAAACAACACTTTTACATATATAAGCACTGACAAGAAAAAATATTTATTTATTTAAACTTTATGTACAATAGAGGTAAAATTAAACCGCTAAAAGCTATTACATTATATACTAGATAATGAATGCAGATGTATATACATTAAATACACACAAAACAGAGAATTCACTTAAAAAACACTTCAAACACTTGTTAAACACTGAACACTCGTGTGGCGCAACAACCACTCACCGCCACGGCTCGCGCTGGACTGTGAGTGGCTGAGTAAACTGACTCACTGATTCGTCACTATTGCGTCGCGTACTCGCGTCGCTGAACATTAGCACTGAAAGAATTTAAATTGCTCAGAAACATACTAATAAGGAAATCTCAATTTTCTGTATTTTATTTCAAAATGTTTTAAATTAGTTATTACTTTACATGACTGACTAAACCCTGCACTGACGGACGACATTTGAAAATAAACACATAATAATTTATCATAACTTAGGCTGACTTTATGACATTATTTCTCATCTCCTTTTAGAGTTTACAAATTGTATTTCCTTAAAAAATAATATTGTATTACTGGCATGACAAAACATTTTTGTTTCGACCGTGTTTTACATTCAATCGAAAGGAAAACCGTTCTCTCAGTTATTAACAAAGAACGCTACAATTTGCTTGCTAGCCATTCCTAAACCCACGAAAAACAAATGAAAATAATCAAAACAACACCCTTTTGCAAAATGAAAGATTCTGATTGAAAGAATCTTTAATTGTAATATCTTTCAAAACTTTAAAAATGATTGTTTTTTTTTTGTTAGGCAGCAGCTTCTCGCAGGTCCACCTACGCTTCAACTTGGACTTTTAGAAATGTACAACTAAAAACAAACTCTCGAATAAAAAGTATCCTTTTCCAGAATATAGGCGAGCCGGGTGCCACACATCTAAATCCGATAAGCTGCTTGAGCGTCAAGGAGTGACAAATGTACATATTAACTTTATATAAACTTTCTTCTTTATGGTATAATATTAATATGATTCGTCATAATTTTTATAAAGAAATAAAACGTCACCATTGTTATTGTGCAAACTACAAGAACCACTATATGACGTCGCTTATCACCAAGCACTTATTTAATTATCGTTTCTTTGTTACCCGAAAATATCTTGAAATATTTTAATGCATTTCCATTGTGTATGTTATCTCTGTCTGAATATGATTTATGACTGTGGCCAACACTACACTGTTTTATTGTGCAAACTACAAAAGCCACTTACGCACAATAAATAAAAATAATAATATTAATGCATTTCCATTGTGTTTGTTATCTCTGTCGGAGAGTGTGTGTTTTTAGTTGATAACGAAAACAACAATGGCTTTTCGAACGTGTGAAATTGCCGAAACAGCCTATACTCTACAGCACTAAAAAAAAAGTATATTAAATTAATAATACTTAAAAATATCTAAACTGCTAATGTAGGTAAATTGTATAAAATTACCAAAAGAATTTAAGTCTAAATTAATAAAAATGGCAAGATGCTATACATCGTACTAAGTTAGGGTTCCTTGCTACCAAAAACCTTTCTACTGATGAACGTTCATGCAATGAGTATATCATTGAAATGGAACCAGAGGCGGAATACTTGATTCCTGTGTATTGAAAACATTTGATTTTATAATTCAATCACAAACTATTAACAAACTGTATATTTTTTACACGAACAAATTATTGGAAGTAGCGTAATAATTGAAACCAATATAAATATTACATAAATACTGTTAGTGAAAAGATACTACACAGCTGTAGCTCTGGGGTTTTAATATAAATTTTCTAAGGAATTAAATTCAGAATTTTAAATAATTAACATTTATTACCACTTAACATCTACGTATTCCTGAGCATTTTGTAATAAATGAGATAAGATTCTCAATCAATTCCCGTAGCCTTTGAAATTAGTCGAGTTTCAAAGACTTTACATACAAACTATTTAAGTTTCTGTAATCAAAATATAGTTACATAAATACTACGAAAATAAGTTCTACAATTCTTATAAAATAAGGTGATGACGCAGCGTTGGAAGGCCTCCAACAAGGTGGACCGACGACCTGGGGCCCGAGTCTGCTATTTTTATAAGTTCGTCATTCCAACACGATCCCATTGTCATTTTGCTAAATGTTCGTAATCTGCTAAATCATAATGATCGATCATTGATTGGACAATGGTCTCGTAATAGAGTGGTGGTAGAATGACAATATCGAGCTTATTAAAACTAATAACTGCACAATAACGTTCTAATGGTAGGTCACTGATCAAAACAACTGTCAAAAGTTTTGCAAATTTCCGCATACGTCAGATATTCATTTGTCATTATGTACGAGATTACCATTTTAGCCACTTCTTTGATGAACTGTCAGTGGTTGATCATTGGAAAGTCATTATGACGCCATTATATTAGTAGATTACCAAAACTTGTCAAAATCAACAATTATGAAGTCAATGATAGACCATTCTGACACTATTGTAATAGCAGACTTGAGGCCCTGGTCAGGGTCGCGGGAATCCGATGGATGCGTGACGCATAGGACCGGTCGTTATGGCGACGCTTGGGGGAGGCCTATGTCCAGCAGTGGACGTCTTTCGGCTGATATGATGATGATGATAAGGTGATGATACTGCAATTCACGTGAAGTCAGTACACTCACTTCACTACCCCACACGAACACTCACTTGACTACACCACACGTACACTCATTTCACTACACTACACGTACACTCACTTCATTCCATATACACATGCATTTGATGTAACTCTTCTTTATTTTACCACTAAAAGCTACTTATAGTTGGAAAACCGGCTGCTATTACAATTTATCCACAGTAGTTTTGGTATACAATATAAAATATTTTATTTACAATAATTGACGAATGTTAATAATTTAAATATAGGTAAACTTCTTGTAAATTATTTTGAAAAGTGATTGAAAAACTGTTATTCAAGTGTACTCAACACACACATTTCACAAACGCACTGACACTGAAAACTATTATTTTTATTGACAAATGCAGGTTATAAACAGTAGTGAATAATATTATATGCATCTTAACTATTTTAAATAATTTGTTAAGTATATTAATTAGATAAACAGTTTTATATGAAAAATAATATAATTATATTATATTTTAATATGACATGCAGTCGAGCGGACAAAGCTTTATTCGCGAAGCTTGGTGCAAGCGTTAGTTTTCTTTGGGTAGTAATAAAAGCTCCGACAAAAAAGTAGAATTGGCCTTACTCAAAATATTAAATCTACTGCCTAAAATACTAACTTTCCGCCTACTTTTGTCCGAATAAAAATGACGAAACGACCGAATGAGATACTGAAATCTTCGAAAAATAAACATGACTGTTTACTGCTGTAATACTTTTCTACCAGCATAAATTACGTTCTACTGAAAACTATGCTCTGTAATTTTTATCTTTACCTGCCTACTATTAATTCATAAATTACCTTTCATATTTCATAGACTGTGGTGCTATTTTAACTGTAACTTTATACTGAAAATATTATTCTGAGTGGTTATACAGAAACTTATAAAAAATATAAAAATGTACTTGTAATAAAACTTTTACTTGCATCATATATCATGAATTTTACTTACCACGCAAATATAAATTGCAGCATGCAAGCAAGCAAGCAAACATGCAACATGCAGCATGCAAGTAAGCATGCAACATGTAGCATGCAAGCAAGCATGCAGCTATTTAGCGAGCATGCAGCATGTATGCAGCATGCAAGCAAGCATGCAGCTTTCAAGCGAATATGCCACATGCAGCAGGCATGGTTTCTGTCACGGCTCCGGCGCTGCGGGCCTCCGGCAACACCACGTGTGCTAATCGTCGCCGGCGGCTTTTGCTCACCACCGCAGCTTTGGCTTGCTGGCCGGCTTCGCGGGTCAACCTCAGCGGCGGCGGCTCGCTTGCAGCCGCCTGCTCCTCAGCCCACAGGCCGCCTTGCCCCTACGCGCCTACGCGATTATATATTATACTCTAGGGGTAGGGCAGACAAGACTACGCAGCGATTCGGTTCTGTCACTAACTTTTGTAGCACAACATATTACATTTTTAACCAACAATATTATTGAATTGTTACAGAAACTATAGCTATGTGGTGTTATGGTGTTATATTCATTGTATGCCTAAACATTATTATGCTAATAGTCATTAGGCCTAGTAACGTTATGCGAATTAAATTTATGCCAAAACAAATTAGCCTTAAAGATGATTATGCCAACATAAACTGCATGCCCAAAAAGTATTATTATGGCAAAACATATTATGCCAAAATCGTTATGCCAAAGTATATTAGGATAAAGAATATTATGCAAAAAAAGCCTTAATATTGAGGTATTTTCATCATTATTGAGAGTTAAAAAATAAATTTGATAACCAACAATAGAAATTAAAACAGTTCATGCAAGTTGTAAAAATATGATTATTTTGACAAAACCACTGTTGTCGGTAACTTAGTAATTTTGTCGGAGGTTCAGTATTCTATTCGGAAGTTTAGTTTTGTTATTCGAAGATCCATTTTTTTTTAGGAGAAAATGTTATTTGAACATGCTCTTATTTGTTGTTAAATTGGATATTTTTTTTCGTTTATGTTTTGGGTTTTTTGTCGGTAATTCATTATAACGCTGGTTAATTAGAATAATAGTCGGCCACAGATCGCTGGAGATTAATTTGTTTTTCGGAACCATTAATATTTTCCCGTTTTCTTTTGCATCCTCACTCGGCAAAGCTGGCAAGTTCTGAGCTCCATGATGCTGCTCCGTTGATAAATTTCCGTGGTTCTATGCACTAAGAACTAACTAGTAAGCAAGCGTACAGTAATCGTAGATCCTCACTAATATTATAAAAGCGAAAGTGAGTTTGTTTATTTGTTTGTTTTTTTGTTATGTCGTCACGCCTAAATGGCAAAACCGACTATGATGAAACTTGGTACACGGATAGACCATGTCCTGGAATAGGACATAGGTTACTTTTTATCCCAGGAGTATGTTTCCTTGGGATATTATTTGCTGCTATCACGCGGGCGAAGTCGCTGCGAGCAGCTATTATAAATTTATTTTTTTAATCTTTAATTTTGCGGAAGGGTGTTGTATTTCGATAATTTCCATTTGTTTTTCATGGGCTTAGAAAGGGCTAGCAAGCAAATTGTAACGAGTTCTTTATTAGTGATTGAGTGAACGCTTTATCCTTAGAATGAATTATGTAAAACACAGTCGAAACAAATGTTTTTTGTAGCATGATGAATATAATATTATTTTTAAGGAAATATAATTTGTAAACTCTAAAAGGAGAAGAGAAATATTGTCATAAAGTCAGTCTAAGTTATGATAAATTATGATTGAAACATCAAATGTCGTGTGTGTTTATTTTCAAATGTCGTCCGCAAGTGCCGGGTTTAGTCAGTTGTGTTAAAGTAATAACTAATTAAAACCACTTTAAAATAAAATACTGAAAATTAAGATTTCCTATTAATATAATTCTGAGCTGTTTAAGTTCTTTCAGTGCTAATGGTCAGCGGCGCGACTACGCGACGCAATAGTGACGAATCAGTGAGTCAGTTTACTCAGCCAATCACAGCCCAGCGCGAGCCGTCGCGGTCGGTGAGTGGTGGTTGCGCCACACGAGTGTATAGTGTTTAACAAGTGTTTTAAGTGCAACTGTTTTTAAAGTGGATTCTCTTAATTATTATTAATTATCTAGATTATAATGTGATAGCTTTTAGCGGTTTTATTGAGTGTGTTTAGTATACTTAAATAGCAAGATTTCAATTATATAATAAAGTTATTAAGAGTATAGAATTTAATGAATTGTTAACAGTCGTAAATTCGTATTGTACATATTATATTCATTGTTTTAAATTTGTGTTTTTTTAATTATAATTATAAGTAGCTTGTAGTGTTTAAATAAACAAAGCACTACACCACACGTACACTCACTTCATTCCATATACACATGTAACTGATGTAACTCTTCTTTATTTTACCACTGAAAGCTACTTATAGTTGGAAAAGCGTCTGCAATTACAATTTATACACTGTAATTATGGTATACAATATAAAATATTCTATTTACAATAATTGACGAATATTAATATTTTATATATAAACTTCTTGTGAATTTATTTTGAAAAGTCATTGAAAAACTGTTATTGAAGTGTACTCAACACACACATTTCACAAACGCACTGACACTAAAAACTATTATTTTTATTGACAAATGCAGGTGAACCAATGATTTATCATAAATTAAACTTTATTTTCTAGTTATAAACAATAGTGAATAATATTATAAGTATACATCTTAACTATTTTAAATTATATGGTATTATATTATATTATGAAACTAATGTATATGGTTAAAAATAAGCCCTACATGGCTTGTTTTTAAGTTAAGATATTATCCAGCAACACTTGCCACTCAAGTTGGAGTGGGAATGACAGACTTTTGCTGACCATCATGTAAATGTGAAGCTAACCTTACTAATCTGGTTGGGTAATCACTGAACGGATGTCTATTGAAACAGTTAAAATAAGGCTTATTCTATCTAAATATATACCAATCTGACACAAGAAATGTTTGTTCTTCTTTTTATTACTTTGTGGTCGTTTCTATACTCGGTTTTTGGCTGACCATTGTACGAGTGTTGTGGAATATTTTCGGGATAAATTACTAAAGGCTACTAGAGAGTATCGACAGAGATGTAACTTCATAGACTCTTTTAATATGACATGCAGTCGAACGGAAAAAGATCTATTCGCGAAGCTTGGTGCAAGCGTTAGTTTTCTTTTGCATCTTCACTCGGCGAAGCTGGCAAGTTCTGAGCTCCATGATGCTGCTCCATGTGTTAAATTCCTTGCACTATGTCTGAACGCGGCATTAGGGCAGCCAACAGAAGTTTTATTCGCATAGTTTCGTCTCCGTAATACTTACCTACTTTATATCTTCACACGCAATATTTTTAATGCTTTGAGTAGGAGGTTATGTATTCATTATATATTATTACTAAAACCACATGTTACTTAAACTTTTAGATATCTATATTCTTTTTTTTTATTCTTTTCTTTTTTTAGCTATTTGAGATTAAGTTACCTTTGGATCTCTGCATGAAACAATACTTTTTATATGGATTGACATATATGCACGAAAAAGATCGTTGAAATAAAACCGGTGCCGGATTGAAAGCATTTCATTTAGTAATATAATCACAAATTAAACAATATTCCAATTTTTTTATTTATTCAAATGAAACAATATTCCAATAAACAATATTCCAACATTTTGCATGGATACAAATGTAAGTGGCATGATAATAAATTGAAACCTTTAGATACACATAAAAAACAACAACGAAATGAGGTTAAATACTATAACTAAAAACATCTGAGAGGCACGAATAAATTATACATTCCTGAAAATTTTTACAAATCACACAGGGTCGGTACCTATGGAGGAATATAAAAAAAAAACACATACATATCTATTTGTGTGTAATACAGGTGTATTAGTTACAACACAGCAGTATATCTAAAGTTTATGAAAAAGTTTTCTAAAAAATTGAATTTAGAATCATAAATAATGAACGTGTTAAACACAAATAAATACTACGAAAATTCAGCTGAAATAAGTTATAAAACTCTTATAATATTAGGTACTTACCTTGATAATACTGCAATTCACGTGAAGTCAGGACACTCACTTCACTACACTACACGTACACTCAGTTCACTACACTATACGTACACTCACTTCATTTTATAACTCTGAATTAATATATTATTACTATTGATTTTATTATTATATACAACTCTTTTTATTTAAACAACAAAAGTTGAGTAAATTTACAATCGAAATACTACAATTCTGGTTTATAATAAAGAATATTCTATTTACAATACGAATTAACCACTGTTAACCATTGATTAAATTCTATATTCTTAATAACTTTATTTGCTATTTAAGTATACTAAACACATTCATTACACTTTCATATATAACCACACTTTTATATAAGCACTGACACTGAAACTCGATTATATTGAGTGACAACTGCTAAAGAAAAATCAAATAAAATCATAAATTAAACCGCTAAAAGCTATGATATTATATACTAGACAATTAATGCACATTTATTTACATTTAAGGCACACAAAAACAGAGAATCCATTTTAAAAGCAATTGCACTTTAAACACTTGCTAAACACTAAACGCTCGTGTGGCGCAACAACCACTCACCGCGACGGCTTGCGCTGGACTGTGATTGGCTGAGTAAACTGACTGACTGATTGGTCACTATTGCGTCGCGTACACGCGTCGCTGAACATTAGCACTGAAAGAACTTAAACTGCTCAGAAACATACTAATAAGAAATCTCAATTTTCTGTATTTTATTTCAAAGTGTTTTTAATTAGTTATTATTTTAACATGACTGACTACATGCGGACATGCGGACGATATTTGAAAATAAACACTGAAACATCATGATTTATCATACTTTGACTGATTTTATAACAATATTTCTCGTCTCCTTTTAGAGTTTACAAATTGTATTTCCTTAAAAAACAATATTATATTAATCATGCGACAAAAAACTAGTTTCGACCGAGTTTTACATAATTCATTCGAAGGGTAAACCGTTCACTCAGTTACTAATAAAGAAGTCTTCACAATTTAATTGCTAGCCTAGCTAATTTAATCATGATAGTTTTTTTGTTAGGTAGTAGTTTTAAAGCTAACTAACGCGGTTTAAAATGAACGCTATCTTCACAATCCACATATCTCCTCTTGATGACGATGGCATGCAAAACGGTGGTATACACGAAGTCTCTTTCTTGATAATCCTATACACTAAGCAGCAAGCAGGCGTTTTGCAAGCGAATGGTAATAAAAACGCATCTATGAAGCTACGCCTCTGTGGACGACCACGATAAAAAATTACGGTCCGAAATAGTTCTGTTTACAGGTTCTCCGAGTTTCAGGCAAGCGTTAGCCTGCATGTTAAATTCTTTGCACTATGTCTGAACGCGGCATTAGGACCAGCAACAGAGGTTTTCCTCAGACAGTTTCTTCTCCGTACGTACCTACTTACTAATATATTACCACGCATTATTTTTAATAAGTCTTTTTAATGCTTTGAGTAGGAGAACAGGGTTACGGTTACCAATAAAATCACATGCTACTTAGACTTTTAGCTACTTGAGTTACAGTTTTCTTTGGATCTCCGTATAAAACAATTTTTGTTTTTTACTGATTGACATATTTATCAACTAAATAAATAGATCGTTTAAATAAAACCGGTGCTGGATTGAAAGCATTTTAGTTTTGTAATTTAATCACAAATAAAGTAATATTCCGACAGTCTATATTTTGCACGGACACGAATGTAAGTGGCATGATAATGAATTGAAACCTTTACAGATAAAAAAACAACAACAAAATGAGGTTTAATACAAAAAATAACTAAAAAACATCTGAAAGGCACGAAAAAATATTACTTTCCTGAAAATTATTACAATTCACACATAGGGTAGGTACCTGTGGAGGAGTATAAAAAAATACATATCTAATTGTGTATAATACAGGTGTATAAATTACAACGCAGCAGTAAATCTAAAGTCTATGAAGAAGTATTCTAAGCAATTGAATTCAAAATCTTACTTATTAAACGTGTTAAACACAAATACATACTACGAAAATTCAGCTGAAATAAGTTATAAAATTCTTATAATATTAGGTACTTACCTTGTTAAGACTGCAATTCACGTGAAGTCAGGACACTCACTTCACTACACTACACGTACACTCACTTCACTACACTATACGTATTCTCACTTCATTTCATAACTCTGAATAAATATATTATTACTATTGATTCTATTATTATATACAACTCTTTTTATTTAAACACCCAAAGTTGAGTATATTTGCAATTTAAACACTGTAATTTTGGTTTACAATAAAGAATATTCTATTTACAATACGAATTAACCGCTGTTAACAATTGATAAGGAAATATTCTCAATTTTCTGTATTTTATTTCAAAGTGTTTTTAATTAGTTAGTTAGTTATTATTTACACTTTAGTATGACTGACTAAACCCTGTACTTAAGGACAAAATTTAATAAGCACTGGTATATCATAATTTATTATAACTTAGACTACCTTTATGACAATATTTCCCTTCTCGTTGTAGAGTTTACAAATTGTATTTCCTCAAAAATAATATTGTATTAATCGCATTACATAAAATCTTTTTTTCGAACGTGTTTTTCATTCAATCCAAGAGACAACCGTAAACTTAGTTACTAATAAAGATGTCGTCACAATTTGCATGCTACCTCTTCCTAAACCTACGGAAAAACCAAGAGAAATAATCAAAACACAACACCCTTTCGCAAAATGAAAAATATATAGCTTATGATTATAATATTTTTCAAATACATTTGTTTTTTTCAACTTGGGCTTTTATAAATATACAACTAAAAACACACTCTCGAAAGAAAATTATCCTTTTCCAGAATATAGGCGAGCCGGGTGTCACTCATCTAAATCCGATAACCTGCTTGAGCGTTAAAGAGTGCCAGACATACACATATATACATGCATGCAAAACTTTCTTCTGTATGGTATAATATTAATATGATTCGTCATAATTTTTAAAAAGAAGAAGACGTCATGTTATTGTGCAACCTACTAAAACCACTATATGACGTCACTTATCACCAAGCACTTATTTAATTATCGTTTCTTTGTTAACCGAAAATATTTTGAAATATTTTAATGCATTTCCATTGTGTATGTTATCTCTGTCTGAATATGATTTATGACTGCGGTGAACGCCCGGGCTACAAGTGTTTTATGGCACTCTTTTGTTTTTAGTTGATAACGAAAACAACAATGGCTTTGCGAACGTGTGAAATTGCCGAAACAGCCTACATTCTAAATAAAAAAATAAAATAAAATTAATAGTACATAAGAATATCTAAAGTGCTAATGTAGGTAAATTGTATAAAATTAAAAGAATTTAAGTCTAATTAAAATGGCAAGTTGCTATACATCTTCCTAAGTTTTACAATGGTAATAGTGTCATACAGTATTGTAACTCGGCCGTATCTTTGGAGGTTTTACCTTGCTACCAAAAACTTTTTTTACTGATGAACGTTCATGCGATGAATAAATCGTTGAAATGGAACCGTTGGCGGATTATTTGATTCCTTTGTATTGAAAACATTTTATTTTGTAATTCAGTCACAAACTATTAACAAACTGTATATTTTTTACACGAACAAATTATTGGAAGTAGCGTAATAATTAAAGGGTTCCCTACTTGAAATCGAATGACGCGAGATCGAATAACACTTGCTCGAAAACGTTTACTCGGTAGTACTTGAAATTGATAAATTATGAGCTCGACAGTTCACTCCCTCGATGCATCAAAATCTCGAATAACTATAAGCTCGAATCATCTCATTGATCGATGTATAAAAATCTCGAAACATCATTTCTCGACCGACCATGTAATCGATTTACATAATTATCGCGAAAACGGTGCGGCCCATAATTACCCATACCATAATTACCCATAATTAAAACCAATATAAATAATACATAAATACTGAAACGATACTACACAGATGTAGCTTTAAGGATTTTAAATAATTTTTCCAAGGAATTAAATTCAGAATTTTAAATAATTAAAATTTATTGCCACTTAACATCTAAGTACTCCCTAAGCATTTTTTTTTTCTGAGTATATTCCCGTAGCCATTGAAATTAGTCGAGTTTCAAAGACTTTACAAACAAACTATTTAAGTTTCTGAAATCAAAATATAGTAACATAAATACTACGAAAATAAGTTCTAAAATTCTTATAATATAAGGTGATGATACTGCAATTCACGTGAAGTCAGGACACTCACTTCACTACAGCACACGAACACTCACTTGACTACACCACACGTACACTCATTTCACGACACTACACGTACACTCACTTCATTCCATATACACATGTAACTGATGTAACTCTTCTTTATTTTACCACTGAAAGCTACTTATAGTTGGAAAACCGTCTACAATTACAATTTATACACTGTAGTTTTGGTACACAATATAAAATATTCTATTTACAATAATTGACGAATATTAATATTTTATATATAAACTTCTTGTGAATTATTTTGAAAAGTCATTGAAAAACTGTTATTCAAGTGTGTCAACACACACATTTCACAAACGCACTGACACTGAAAACTACTATTTTTTTTTACAAATGCAGGTGAACAAATGATTTATCATAAATTAAACTTTATTTTCTAGTTATAAACAATAGTGAATAATATTATAAGTATACATCTTAACTATTTTAAATTAATTGGTAAGTATGTATAAAAATTAAATAAACAGTTATATATAAAAATAATTTAATTATATTATGAAACTAATGTATATAGTTAAAAATAAGCCCTACATGGCTTATTATTAAGTTAAGATATTATCCAGCAACACTTGCCACCCAAGTTGGAGTGGGCGTGACAGACTTTTGCTTTTGCTGGTTTTTTTGTGTGAAACTCGATTATATTTAGTGACAACTGCTAAAGAGAAATCAAATAAAATCATAAATTAAACCGCTAAAAGCTATGGCATTATATACTAGATAATGAATGCACATTTATTTACATTAAACACACACAAAAACAGAGAATCCTCTTTCCACCACTCGTGTGGCGCACCAACCACTCACCGCGACGGCTCGCGCTGGGCTGTGATTGGCTGAGTAAACTGACTCACTGATTCGTCACTATTGTGTTGCGTAGTCGCGCCGCTGAACATTAGCACTAAAAGAACTTAAACTGCTCAGAAACATACTAATAAGAAATCTCAATTTTCTGTATTTTATTTCAAAGTGTTTTTAATTAGTTATTATTTTAACATGACTGACTACATGCGGTCATGCGGGCGATATTTTAAAATAAACACTGTAACATCTTAATTTATCACACTTTGACTGATTTTATGACAATATATATTTCTCTTCTCCTTTTAGTGTTTACAAATTGTATTTCCTTAAAATCAATATTATATTAATCATGCGACAACAAACTAGTTTCGACCGTGTTTTACATAATTCATTCGAAGAGTAAACCGTTCACTCAGTTACTAATAAAGAAATCTTCACAATTTAATTGCTAGCCCTTCCTAAACCTATGAAAAACAAATGGAAATAATCAAAACACAACACCCGTCCGCAAAATTAAAGATTTAAAAAAAAATCTCAAAACTTTAAAAATGATAGTTTTTTTTAGTTAGGTAGTAGTACTCGCAATAGTAGTCCTCCTAGTAGTTCTCGCAGGTCCACCTGCGCTTCAACCTGGACTTTTATAAATGTAAAACTAAGAACACACTCGATTAAAAGGTATCCTTTTTAACCCCCGACAAAAAAGAGGGGTGTTATAAGTTTAGGGTGTCTGTGTGTCTGTGTGTCTGTCTGTGGCATCATAGCGCTTAAACGAATGGACCGATTTGGATGCGGTTTTTTTTATAAGAAAGCTGACGTTACCGAGATGGTTCTTAGATACAATTCATGAAGATCTGATCAGGCGTTCAAGGTCAGCAGCACATTTGTTGGCTGTGGCTGGGATCTTAAACGCTTTACGGATGTATACTTTACTAATAAATACTTATGTGTGACCTAATGTTTGAAATACTCATATACATTTTTCATGATGACGAGGACCTGATGCTAGAACTGGGAGATAGCTGATGGAACCCTGGAATTCTTACTAGTAAAGCCGTCGAGTTTGGGCTCATTAGATTTGTCTTAACCAGTTCCAAACATTTTTCATGATGACGAGGACCTGATGCTAGAACTGGGAGGTAGCTGATGGAACCTTGGGATGCCTTCTAGTAAACCCGTCGTGTTTGGGCTCATTAGATTCGTCTTAACCAGTTTTAAATACTTTTCATGATGACGAGGACCTGATGCTATAACTGGGAGATAGCTGATGGAACCTTGGAATTCTTTCTAGTAAACCCGTCGAGTTTGGGCTCATTAGATTTGTCTTAACCAGTTCCAAACATTTTTCATGATGACGAGGACATGATGCTAGAACTGGGAGGTACCTGATGGAACCTTGGGATGCCAACTAGTAAACCCATCGAGTTTGGGCTCATTAGATTTGTCTTAACCAGTTCCAAACATTTTTCATGATGACGAGGACATGATGCTAGAACTGGGAGATAGCTGATGGAACCCTGGAATTCTTACTAGTAAACTCGTCGAGTTTGGCTCATTAGATTTGTCTTAACCAGTTCCAAACATTTTTCATAATTACGAGGACCTGATGCTAGAACTGGGAGGTAGCTGATGGAACCTTGGGATGCCTACTAGTAAACCCGTCTTGTTCGGGCTCATTAGATTTGTCTTAACAAGTTTCCAACATTTTTCATGATTATGAAAACTTGATGCTATAACTGGGAGATAGCTGATGGAACCCTGGAATTCTTACTAGTAATCCCGTCGAGTTTGGGCTCATTAGATTTGTCTTAACCAGTTCCAAACATTTTTCATGATGACGAGGACATGATGCTAGAACTGGGAGGTAGCTGATGGAACCTTGGGATGCCTACTAGTAAACCCATCGTGTTTGGGCTCACCAGATTTGTCTTAACAAGTTTCAAACATTTTTCATGATTATGAAAACTTGATGCTAGAACTGGGAGTACCTAGCTGATGAAACCCTGAAATGCCTACTAGTAAACTCGTCGAGTTTATGCTCATTAGATTCGTCTTAACCAGTTCTAAACATTTTTCATCATGACGAGGACACGATGCTAGAACTGGGAGGTAGCTAATGGAACTCTGGAATCAATATTATAAAATAGGAATGAAATTTAATTTAATGAAATTAATTAATTATTATTATTTAGAGGGAATTAATTTTCTAATTGTCTTGTCAATCAAGTTTTGAATATGTATGCCAAAGTTGTTTAAAGATAAATCTTAATAAAAAGTACATCTAGCCAGTTTGCAGGTTAGTAGTATTAGTGTGGCCTTCATGATTGTTACAATATAGAAAAGATAATATCACAATAATGGATTCTTCGATTAATTTAAAAAATTTAAAATAAAACTAAAATTAAAAATTTAAAAAAACCCCCGACGCAAAAAGAACTATAAAAAGTAAAAAAATAAGTTAGTAAATTACTCTTTCAACCTTTTAACGTCATTAAAGGAATCTATAAATATTTAAAAGGTGAGTGTCACTAAGTCGGGGGACCGCAATTGTCATTTTTAATTCGTTTAAGTAAAATAATAATTTTCATATGGTTTTTTAAAATTTTTAATTTTAGTTTTATTCAGATTAAACCGTTCACTCTGTTACTAATAAAGAAGTCTTCACAATTTAATTGCTAGCCTAGCTAATTTAATAATGATAGTTTTTTTGTTAGGTAGTAGTTTTAACGCTATCTAACGCGGTTTTAAATTAACGCTATCTTCACAATCCACATATCTCCTCTTAAATACTATGGCATGCAAAACAGCTGTCTACACGAAGTCTCTTTGTTGATAATCCTATACACTAAGCACTAAGCAGCAAGCAGGCGTTTTGCAAGCGAATGGTAATAAAAACGCATCTATGAAGCTACGCCTCTGTGGACGACCACAATAAAAAACTACGGTCCGAAATTATTCTGTTTACAGGTTCACCGAGTTTCAGGCAAGCGTTGGCCTGCATGTTAAATTCTTTGCACTATGTCTGAACGCGGCATTAGAACCAGCAACAGAGGTTTTCTTCAGATAGTTTCTTCTCCGTACGTATCTACTTACTAATATATCTTCACACGCAATATTTGTAATCAGTGTTTTTATTGCTGTGAGTAGGAGAATAGGGTTACGGTTACCAATAAAATCACATGCTACTTAAATTTTTAGCTACTTGATTTAAAGTTTTCTTTTGATCTGCACTTGAAACAATATTTTTTTACTGATTGACATTTTTATCAACTAAATAAAACCGGTGCCGATTGAAAGCATCTTATTTTGTAATTTAATCACAAATGAAACAATATTCCGACAGTCTACATTTTGCACGGACACGAATGTAAGTGGCATGATAATGCATTGAAAAAATGTCAAATGTCGTCCGCAAGTGCGTTCATGTTAAAGTAATAAATAATTAAAACCACTTTACAATAAAATAAAGAAAATTAAGATTTCTTATTAATATGTTTCTGAAGTGTTTAAGTTCTTTCAGTGCTAATGGTTAGCGGCGCGACTACGCGACGCAATAGTGACCAATCAGTCAGTCAGTTTACTCAGCCAATCACAGCCCAGCGCGAGCCGTCGCGGTGAGTGGTGGTTGCGCCACACGAGTGTAGTGTTTAACAAGTGTTTTAAGTGCAACTGTTTTTAAAGTGGATTCTCTTAATTATTATTAATTATCTAGAGTATAATGTGATAGCTTTTAGCGGTTTTATTGAGTGTGTTTAGTATACTTAAATAGCAAAATTTCAATCATATAATAAAGTTATTAAGAATAGAATTTAATGAATTGTTAACAGTCGTAAATTCGTATTGCACATATTATACTCTTTATTGTAAACTAGCTTCTGCCCGCGACTTCGTCCGCGGAAAATTTCTTGTTTTAAAATAAGATTACACTCGATTAGACGATGCGCACGTTCAGCGCTAGATTCCTGAGCACGGGCCTGTGATGTTATGGCATTTTGCCCAGCGAGCCGCTGCGAGCGCTCAGCGCTAGTCTCCCTATCCCTTGTCTCAGAGACATGCTGCCTTAAATGAGATAGACGCTGCGCACGTTCAGCGCTAGATTCCCGAGCACGGGCCTGCGATGTTATGACATTTTGCCTACCAAGCCGCCGCGAGCGTTTAGCGCTAGTCTCCCTATCCCTTGTCTCAGAGACATGCTGCCTTAACTCAGATAGACGGTGCGCACGTTCAGCGCTAGTTCCTCGAGCACGGGCCCGCGATGTCCTCACATTTTGGCTAGCGAGGCGCTGTGAGCGCTCGGAGCTAGATTCTCTAGCGCGTGCTTGCGAAATATATTCTCTATTTCTCGAGAGGCACTGCTCATTTTCAGGGGCAGATTCTTCCGTACGGCGTACTCGAGCGGCTCTTGTCTGTGATGTCTGCCGGGACAGTTGAGATTTCCTTTTAGACATGCTCTCAACAAACTACGCACAGACTTGAAAACAATTATGAACAAAAGGAGAGCGACTCTAACACCGTCCGCCTTTACAAAACAAAACAATCGTAATATCGAATAACTCGTATCGATTATTACGATAGAACGAAGTACGAAACTACGAACATACAAAAACGTACAACGAAATTACGATATTTTCGATTATGAGGTATCTATCAACAACAACAACCATACGAACGAAACAACCGAAACCAATAAGCAACTGACAGAAGAACTCCAACTAACGACAACGTGGGCATAATAATTCGAGAGGGTCATCAATCCACAGAAAGTCTTAACACCGCGATTCAGAAAAATTACGTAATTGCAGAACGCCATCTATGGGAAAAAAGGTGAAACGTTGGGCACGCCACAATTATGGCGGTAAGTCCCCTCTTTGAGGCGTGGCTGGAAAGGCCTCACGGCGTCCTTACCTTCCGTATGACACAGGTCCTCACCGAACATGGCAAGTTCGGGAGGTTTCTGCACCGAATTAAAGCGGAAGAGACGCCCGAGTGTCGCCACTGTGCGGAACGCCCGGAGGACACGGTGGAGCACACAGTCGAGGTGTGCCCTGCCTGGGCAGAGCATCGCCGTGCCCTCGTGGGGGCGATCGGCGGCGGACACCTCTCGCGGCGGGCTCTGGTTGAGGCCATGGTCCTTAGCGAGGAGGAATGGCAGGCGGTCGCCTCCTTCTGCGAAGCAGTAATGCTAGCAAAGGCGGAGGCAGACCGCATCAGGCAACGGCGCCCCCGCCGCCGCCGCCGGGATTCCGATCCCGATTTCCGGCCACCGTAGACGCGGGCTCGCGGACGGCGAGCCATGGGTAGCTTGCTGTCCGATCGTCCGGTAATGGCCCGAGCCCAAGACGTCAACGGCGCGCACTGTTCCCGCGCGCCTCAAGAAGTTGTCAGCAACAGCAGAGGCCCAGCTGGGTCGAAGCCTACCGGGTCCAGGGTTATCCGAAAGGGAACTCGTGCCCTGGTTTGAAGGCTAGAAGGAACGGGGTGGGTTTTTAGTCAGTAAGAGTCTGACACTATCTCTCGCTCCACCCAAGGGCGGGGGTTGTCATAAGATGATTTTTGCCCAACATAAAAAAAAATAGGTAAAACGTCTGCACAATGAAAGTTACGCTAGGGGCATTTTGCGTTTTAATAATTTTATATTATCTTCGAAACTGTATGACCAATTGCTATGCTGTAAATGGCAAATCTTATCTGTATAATGTTCTTGTGATACTGAAATAATTTATTGTCATAAGAATTAATATTTTGTTGCTCAAATAATCAACCAAACGTAAGTATGCCGAAAAAAAAATTTTTTAATGCAATAAAAGAAGTATAAAAGATGAAATATAAAAGATAGAGATATGGTACCGCGGACTTTTTTGTAGAAATAATTAAGACGAACCAGGTAGCCATACATTGTTTTTAATTTTAAGCAACTGTTTAGGCAGCGCACGCAAATAATTCTATTTTATGAGGTATTTTTTTCCGACTTGCTAGACAAAAGTTGTGATAGCTCGGTTAATATATATGCTATAGAAACAATTTATAGCCTATAGCACTCAGGAATAATGCAGCTTTCTGCCAGTAAAAAAAATTTTAGAATTGGATTATTAGTTCCAGAGATTACCCCCTACATACAAACTTACAAACTTACAAACTTACAAATTTTACCTCTTTATAATATTAGTATAGATAGACAGGGCGATGTGTATTGTAATTTTTATTATTAAAGTTCTAATATAAATTGGATAAAATAGACAAACTAAAAGATCTACTTTTTACTATTTTATTATTATTTCTACTATTTGACTCGCCTGTTGGTCTAGTGGTTAGTGGCCCTGACTGCTATGCCGGAGGTCGTGGGTTCGATTCCCACCCAGGACAAATATTTGTGTGATGAGCATGATCATTTGTTCTGTGTCTGGGTGTAATTTATCTATATTATGTATGTATTTATAAATATATAAGTATGTTTATCAGTTGTCTAGTACCCATAACACAAGCTCTGCTTAGCTTGGGACTAGACGGCGTTGTGTGATAGTTGTGGAATATTATTATTATATTATTATTACATGAAAGTGACATGTTGCTAAGTTCTGGTCCTTTAATACAAATTTAGTTAAAAAAAACTTCTGAAAGGCACGAAAACCATAATATATTCCTGAAAATTATCACACATAGGGTAGGTACCTGTGGAGGAATATAAAAATAGATATATCTATTCGTGTATAATATAGGTCTAAGGTAACTTATATACCTGTATAAGTTACAACACAGCAGTAAATCTAAAGTTTATGAAGAAGTTTTTGAAACAATTGAATTCAGAATCGTAGATAATGAACGTATTAAACACAAATACATACTACGAAAACTCATCTGAAATAAGTTATAAAATTCTTATAATATTAGGTACTTACCTTGACGATACTGCAAATCACGTGAAGTCAGGACACTCACTTCACTACACTACACCTACACTCACTTCGTTTCATACCCACAAACAACTCTTTTCATTTAGACACCAAAAGTTAAGTAAATTTGCCATTTTAGTTTTTATTAAAGAATATTCTATTTACAGTACGAATTAACCACTGTTAACAATTGATTAAATTCTATACTCTTAATAACTTTATTATATGATTGAAAATTTGCTATTTAAGTATACTAAACACACTCGTTTTACACACATACACCAAACCAAACTTTTATATAAACTCCGACACTGAAACTCGATTTTATTAAGTGACAACTGCAAAAAAGAAAATCAAATAAAATCATAAATTAAACCGCTAACAGCTATCACATTGTATACTAGATAATTAATGCACATTTATATACATTAAACACACACAAAAACAGAGAATCCACTTTAAAAACAGTTGCACTTCAAGCACTTGCTAAACACTAAACAATCGTGTGGCGCAACAACCACTCACCGCGACGGCTCGCGCTGGACTGTGAGTGGCTGAGTAAACTGACTGACTGACTGATTCGTCACTATTGCTTCGCGTACTCGCGTCGCTGAACATTAGCAGTGAAAGAACTTAAACTGCTCAGAAACTTACTAATAATGAATCTCATTTTTTTTTGTATTTTATTTCAAATTGTTTTCAATTAGTTATTATTTTAACATGACTGACTAAACCCTGCACCTGTATTTGAAAATAAACATCATAATTTATCATACTTTGACTGATTTTATGACAATATTTCTCTTCTCCTTTTAGAGTTTACGACCGTGTTTTACATAATTCATTCGAAGAGTTAACCGTTCACTCAGTTACTAATAAAGAAATCTTCACAATTTAATTGCTAGCCCTTCCTAAACCTTGGATTTCCAATTTAATTGATAGCCCTTCTTAAACCTATGAAAAACAAATGGATATAATCAAAACACAACACCCCTCCGCAAAATTAAAGATTAAAAAAAAATTCTCAAAACTTTAAAAATGATAGTTTTTTTTAGTTAGGTAGTAGTACTCGCAGTAGTAGTCCTCCTAGTAGTTCTCGCAGGTCCACCTGCGCTTCAACCTGGACTTTTATAAATGTAAAACTAAGAACACACTCGATTAAAAGGTATATTTTTTCAGATTATAGGCCGCTTGCCGCTAAGCCGCTTGAGTGTGAAGGTATGACAGACATACACACACACGCATACATACAAAACTTTCTTTGTCATGGTATAATATTAGTATGATTCGTCATAATCTTTATAGAGATCTAAAACGCCACCACTGTTATTGTGCAAACTACGAAAACCACAATATGACGTCGCTTATTACTAGACAATTATGTTAACCGAAAATATCTTGAAAATCTTTAATTGCGTTTCGATTGTAATTCTTCTCTCTGTCGGAATATGATTTATGGCTGGGGTGAACCAGTGTTTTATTGCACTCTTTTGTTTTTAGTTGATAACGAAAATAACAATGACTTTGCGAACGTGTACAATTGCCGAAACAGCCCACACACGAAAGTATTCAATAAAAAAATATGTTAAGGTGTAAATATTAAATAATCTACATAAAAGCGGCAAGTTGCTAGTACATACATTGAATTTGCCTTCACTCAAAAGCACTAAATAAAAATTATAGTAAGTAAATTGGGTTTGTAATATTTATTTATAAATTTCTTATGTAAATTGGATAAAAATAGACAAATTAAAAGATCTACATGAAAGTGGCAAGTTGCTAAGTTATGGTTCTTTTATTAATTAGTTAAAAAACTTCTGAAAGGCTCGAAAAAATAATGTATTCTTGAAAATTATTACAAATCACACATAGGGTAGGAACCTGTGAAGGAATAAAAAAAATACATATATCTATTTGTGTATAATACAAGTGTATAAGTTACAACACAACAGTAAATCTAAAGTTTATGAAGAAGTATTCTAAACCATTGAATTCAAAATCGTAAATAATTAACGTTTTAAACACAAATATATACTACGAAAATTCAGCAGGAATAAGTTACAAAATTCTTATAATATTAGGTACTTTCCTTGATGATACTGCAAATCACGTGAAGTCAGGACACTCACTTTACTTCACTACACTACACGTACACTCACTCCACTACACTAAACGTACACTCACTTCGCTTCATACACATAAACAACTCTTTTCATTTAAACACTAAAAGCTAAGTTCATGTGCAATTTAAACACTGCAATTTTGGTTAACGATAAAGAATATTCTATTTACAATACGAATTAACTTCGTTGATATCCCCCATAATGTGATAAGCGTGCACAGATGAATTCGATGGCTTTGAAAATACATATATACATTTCTGATGTAAAATCTAAATGCAGTAGGCTCACCCTATCGGCATTTTGTAAATATCGGTGCATCGTACACTCCGTAATTTCAATTCCGACGCAGCTAAACGTCTACGCTTAGCTTTAAAATCAAAATAGTGCCATCGTCTGGTAAAATAGTAGATTGCTAAAAGACTAGTAATCCGAGTTAAAATATTATTATGAACACTTTACCAACAGTGTGGTCAACGTAGGCGGTTGGTCACCACTTAGCTAATTAGAGTGAAATTGGCGAAGTTAAAACATGAAAGACGACTTGGTACCTTTTCGGCTATTACAGAGATAAGCTATTTAAAATTTTCAAATCCCAGATGAATAACTGTTAAGTAGGAAATATTGCCACCACAGGGAGTGATACTATTAATAAAGAATGTGACCGCCTTATTGGTTTATTTATGGTAAGTTTTAGTTACCAGTACCGCGATTATCTATGTTATAAGAATAACCCCAACGCAACTCACGAAATAGTAATTTAGTTAGTTGGAAAAATTTCAATTATTTTGTAACTTTTTGTTTGGAGGTGGGAAATTATTGAATGATTTTTCCTGCTCTTGGGGGTGAAGGGTGTGTCAGATGTTAACTAACTCTACAAAGGAACCTTTTAAATCTTCATAAATTATATCAAATTTAAACTTCTTTTCCCTAATTTCAAATAGGCCCCAAAGCTCTTAAGTAGCGATGGATCCATAAATACACTGTCTTTATTTAAAGTTTGGATCGGGTTAGAATTCATATGATACAGGTGTCTTGATATGTTTTTTTCGTCCATGCGAGGCCTGCCAATGCGTGGGGCCCGCAACATTTGCTACTCTTGCTATGTGGCTAATCCGCCACTGTCCCACAGCCTTAGCAGGTATCGGGCCTGAGCTCCATCGGTTTTGCTGACATCTCTTTGATGTGTACGTAGAATACAACATGTCGTCAATTAGGGTTTAGTCCTTACCCAACGGTCAAACGGCTAGTGCTTGTGGTAACCAGGAATCACCCTGGGACTCCTTACGCCCAGGGCATCTCCTGTGGCGGTGACTGTGTCAGGATATCCTATCCCTTACGCTTTCGGCCACCTCTTTCGCTCTTATTACTGCTTCGTGGGAGGAAGTGATAACTTCCTATACCGTCAACAATAACCTAGAATCAGGACCGAACGCGAGTGATCACCACCTCAAACGACTTCCAGACATGCTGGGGTCGTGTGTGGTTTCAAGACTTGCTTGAAAATCTATTTTTTATTCAATTTTTTTATGTAATAATCAACCGCTACACTACACATATTCTGAGATTTTCGTAGTTTACGAAGTAAAAATAAGTAAGTTGATATTGTGTATACTACCGACTGCAATTTAATTTATTTATAGCAATCTAGAGCAAATTTTAGTTTTTGGGCAACTTTAGGCTACAGAAGTTTAAATTCGGCAAGGTTAGACTAAACTGTGAAATTGGCGAAATCATGCTCTGCTCAGTTGGCAACACTGTTTACCAACATTACCGAGAAATTCTTTTCTTTTTTTCTGTTTCCATATCCGTTTCCTTTATTCCGACCACGACTAGCTGCCGGTGGGTGTCCGTGTTTCGTTTTCTTCTAACTTGCAAATGGTTTTCATTCTTGGAAATGGTATGTTTTCTTAACGTATTTATTATTTCAAGTTTAGCTTCTTAGCGAATAAATGTAGTTTTTGTTGTGTTAAACTTCTGGTTTCTAGTTTTATAGTTCTCTAAAGTAGGTAGGCACATTAAATTTTTTTCTATTGTATGAGTAAAATCATCCAGAGGATTATCTTGTGTGTGTGTGTGTTACTCAATTTGTAGACACATCATGTGTCTACAAATAACTAACTACTCACTACTGTATATAAATCCGCGTTCTAGAATTTTTCAAATAGTTTTTCAGTTCGGGACCTGTCAAAAGTACCTACCTACGCGGCAGTTTAAAAGTTTTTTGAAAAGTTTGTAGCGATTAGTCTCCATTTATGTTCAAAACTTGCTTTTGCCTGCGGCTATCCCCGCTTATTTAAATTTTATAGCCTGTCACTCGGGAATAAAGCAACTTTCTATCGGTGAAAAATTTTTAGCAATATGACGAAGTAGGTACCTACCTACTTTCAAAGATTACCTCCAACAAACAAAAAAACAAACTAAGTATCAGAATATCATTGAAACTAATTGTTTATGATATTTGTGTGGATAGGTAGCCAAGTGTAAATCTAGTTAATTATTAAATTTATATTTTCAGATGTATAAGTACAATACTTGAGGCAAACATTGGTCTATGGCAGCGCAGCCATCAAGCAAAATGTGATTGCAAATCCGCCCCTAAGACGACCCACTGACCCAGAGTTGTAAAGGTAGGTCCCGTGATAATAAATTAAACAATAAGTATTTCTGAGTATCAAGCTTTCATGTAAGAATATCTAGTTATTGATATTTTATTGTACGGTCAGCTATACAGCTATGCCAAACTGTCTAGCATGGAAAATGGTGTTACCTGGTTATGAAGCTTAATAGTTGGAGCCACTGTCCTTGATATATGAAAATTCTGTTGCCCAACTATGTTGATAGCTGACATCAACATAGTTGGGGCCCTAAGACGACCCACTGACTGAGAAAAGGCGGTGCAAACAATGATGGATGGCAATGCACATACTATGTCATTGCCATGCCATCATCTGTGCGTCACTGCGGGGTGCCAGCTGAAAATCAGCGCTGGGTGTACGCCCAGCAATTGCTGAGTTGGTGACCCTTTCGGTTTCGGGCACATACATTGCAACTGTATTGTATTTCTGTTTTTTTTATTATTATTATTTTATGTTGTGGTATATTGTGTGCTTGTGCCAAATAAACGCTATTCTATTCTATTCATTGTAGCCTCTATGGTACCTTCAAGACTGGAGTTAATAGGCTCTTAATAAAGTGTGTATTACCATCAACAATTGCACCACTCCTTCTTAGATGGGATAGGAGTCTAGAACTAGATTATATAATTTAAATAATAATGTTTGTTGTGACCATTTACAGTTACTCACAGTAATCTACCTATCATGAGTATACTATAATCAGCTTTTAATGCTTCCACTGCTGGAACACGGGCTTCCTCCTTAGGAGCAGGATGGTGGATATCACACGTCTTAGAATATTTGATTCTAGAACATGCCCGTTTCATCATTATTATATTCTCACTAGCTTTTACCCGCGGCTTCACCCGCATTTATTAATATACTTTACTCTTTCTCCCCCTTAGCCTATGTCCGTCTCCAGGGTCCCAACTATCTCTGTACCAAAATTCATCAAAATCGGTTTTCCATTTAAGTGTGAAGAAGTAACAAAAAAACTCACTTTCGCTTTTATAATAATAGTAAGGATTCGTAATAGTTGGGTTCAGTCCAACATGTCTTTTGTGCTTATACTTTACCCACAGACAGACCTGGAGTGGGTATGGCTCAATAGTTGAGACGCACTGGACCGGTCATCATGGTGGCACTTGGAGGCGGCTTATATCCTACAGTGGATGTCTTTCAGCTGAAATGACGATGATGATACAGTTTGTTTTCCGTCCGATACATACAAGCCAGCACGTGTAACCATTGCAAGTCTCAAGTTTTGATGGTTGTTTCAAGTACGTTTTCAGATTACAGCGTGATGACTTCATCATTTCAGCCAACAGATGTCCATAGTTGGACATAGGCCTCCCCCAAGTGTCGCCACAATGATCGATCCTGTGTGTCCTGCATCCATCGGATGATTTAATAGAGATTAATGCTAGTGTTGTTTTCTTTTTCAGGGTAACAGTGGAAGAGACCATCCAACACAAATAAAGATTGCAGATAGCAAACAGTGAACTTATTACAATTTCAAACAGTGTCTAGTCAAGACTGGATCACGAAACTCTATAAAACATAATCCTGAAGATTTTGGCGAGCCATGGGTAGCTCGCTGTCCGACCGTTCAGTAACTGTCTGGACTGAGCCCAAGACGTTGACGGCGCGCACTGTTCCCACGCGCCTCTAGAAGTTATCAGCAGCAGGAGGGGCACAGCTGGGTCGAAGCCTACTGGGGCTAGGGTTATCCGAAAGGAACTCGAGCCCTGGTATGAAGGCTAGAAGGAATGGGGTGGGGTTTTTAGTCAGTAAGCGTCTGACACTATCTCCCGCTCCACCCAAGAGCGGGGGTTGTCATAGGATGTTTGCCCACCGAAAAAAAAAAACCTGAAAATTTTTGCTGTATTAGCTTTTAGAATTAGGGCTTCTGGAAATGAATATTGGAAAAAACAAGGATTTTGGATGAGCCTCATACAGTCGTAACAAGAAGTGAGTCCAAGTCTACTGGGGCCATGAGTGGTGCGAAAGAGAAACCCTGGGCCCTGGAACGAAGGCAAAGAAAGAATAGGAGTGGTTTTAGTTGGTAAAAGTCTGACATGAAAGTTCAAGAGATGTCATTAGAAGATTTCCTTCCTAAAAAAAAGTCCCTAGAAGGTTCACGTTTGTTTTATGGCCTATGTCATAAGACATATGCCATAAAATAAACTTACATTCTAGGCTCTAAATTGCTTCTTGGTTGATGGTTGGTCAGTTTTTGTTGAAATTGCTCAAAAGTTGGTCAGGTCTTGGTTCTGTTTTTATAAATGGTCAATGAAATGTTTCCAAGTCTTTTGGTGTGCAGTGTTGTTTACCAAAATTTGCTCTCCAAATGTACTATAAATAATTGTCCTATTTATGGTGTCTCAAGCTTCAAATAAAATTGATGGTTTTTGTTGTTGAAATGGTCTGTGAAAAAAATCGAGAATATTTATAATAATATATTGAATCTTTGTTATGTTTAAAGGTTTTATTTGTTTATGTATAGGTATTATTATTCTATTTATCTAAGTATATTAAAAAAAAAATGAAACAAAATAATTTTAAAGACAGTGGGTCACATTCTGTAGTTTTTGCCTGTCTGTACAACTAGGTATTTTATGGAAAAAAGCTGATGGTTGTTTTTCGAAATTGTAATTATTAGAAAAAGAAAAGAGTAGCAATATCTTTATTTATATATATTTCTTCTGTATGTGTGTTAGTCACCTAACTCTTATTTATACAAACTCTATAAATCCTAACTCTTAATTATACAAACTATAAATCCTAACTCTTGTATGGTTTGACCCATTTGTTTCACATAAGATGCCTGCTTGTACCTACCTGCTTTGTTGCCATGGAGCAAGCTACAAGTGAGTGATTGCTAAAAAATTTAGGCTCTTTAATGTATGTTTATGTTATGGCCTATGCCACTAAATAAACTTACATTCAAGGGCCTAAAGCTTCTTAGTTGTATGGTTGGTCGAGTTTTTGTTAAAATTGTTTGTACAAATGTTGGTCAGTTGGTAATCTTAGGTAAAAAACATTGGTTCTGTTTTTTTAAATGGTCAATGAAATGATTCAAGTCTTCTGGTGTCCAGTGTTGTATTAGATCAGTATTTCCCAAAGTGTGGGTCGCAACCCACTTGTGGGTCGCGGGCAGATTTTGGGTGGGCCCTGAAACTATAGGACGATTGTCGTACACAACACGTCGACTAGGCCGTGTCGTTTGGGCGGCAGCCCAAGTAAGATTGCAGTCTGCGCAGGCGCGGGCGGCGAGTGTTATCTGTCATTTTACTAACTACAACATTCACTATATTCTTAAATCTACTTCGTTTAATATCTCATATAAACAAAACTTTGAATCGATTAAAATCGGCTGCGATATTTGATTGAATAAAGGATCGATTGTGTTTACATAGAATCATTCCCTAGCCTAGACCTACGCCGCCATTTTGGTAATAAAAACAATTACTGCGCACGATTCTGCACGTTGTTCGGGGCTGCCAAGTTATTTTGCGTCTACTGTACTCACGAGTCGCGAGATAAATTGTCTTATCGTCTGTCGTCCGGCACTGTTTGTACTGTTTGCCTTCGAGTATTGATGATGTGATGTGAACTACGATAAAAATTAACAGGTAAATGCTGCGGCAGCAACATACCGCTGCTTTTTTGTCTTCATGACACAAGGTGGGCCGCGACCACTTTCTTGTAGACGGGTCGCGGTCCCGACAAGTTTGGGAAACACTGTATTAGATAATTCTCATTCAAAATAAACTTATAAATATTATTCATTGATATGTATCTCTCAAGTAGTTTCAAGGTTCAAATGAATGGTTTTTATTGTTGAAATGGTGAATATTCATGCTAAATCTTGTTATGATGAAAAACTTTGTTTATTGTTTTTGTATATTCATCATATTATCATCATAATCATATCAGCCGAAAGACTTCCACTGTTGGACATAGGCCTCCCCCAAGCGTCGCCACAACGACCGGTCCTGTGCGTCACGCATCATCATCGGGTCATCGGTTCACCTTGTTGGAGGCCTTCCAACGCTGCGTCTTCCGGTACATGGTCGCTACTCCAGAACCTTAGTATAGTATTTATTTATATTTATTGATATTTACTGTATTTCACACCAAGATTACAAATTCTTTTGGTAAGTATAATATAAGAAAAAAAAAATGAAGCTAAAAGATTTTAAAGTTTGTAGTGGGTTGCTTTCTGTTGTTTGTCTGTTCCTTCAACAACTAAGGAACTTTATGGAACAAAAGCTGATGGTTGTTTTTCGAATTTGTATTTATTTTAAAAAGAAAAGAATAACAATAATAATTCATTTGTATTTCTTCTGTATGTGTGTTGAGTCACCTTTGTTTTAAATACTCCACAACTATCACACAACGCCGCCTAGTCCCAAGCTAAGCAAAGCTTGTGTTATGAGTCCTAGACAACTGATAAGCATACTTTTATATTTCTAAATACATACATATTATAGAGTAGTAGAGTATTCTCTTCTTCTTAGCGTATCGATGGCAAAATCAGTCAAATTCCTTGCCCAGCCCAGAAATCGGCCACTGCAATGCCGTCCGCTGATGCTGTCATTAGGTCCTTACGTAAGCAGGTGACCGGGCACGTGGTGCAGGACGGAAGGTGAGACATCGTCTGCGGAGTGACGCCGCACAGACACTGAAGATCGGAACCATCCGAGAACCCCCACCTGTGGAGATAGTCTTTGCTGCGCCCAACCTGGGTGCGGAGTCTGTTTAGGGTTTTCCAGGTTGACCATGGCAACTCGTGTCCAGGAGAGAGGCTCTCCGATGGCTCGATATAATCTTCAGGAGGTCTAAACTTATCCCGCCAGAGGTCGCATCTCTCCGACGTCGCGTAACTTTGAGATGGGCTCACGCTTGCAACAAAGCTTCTACGACTTTTAAGTCTTCGAGGCACCGAGCAGTAATTGTGCATTGGATGGCGAGGGTCACTTTGTTGTTTAGCCCTTTCTATGCGGTTAGCCACAGCCCTGTATTTATAAGTTTATTATTTTAGCATATTTGTGTATTTACCTTTATTTATTATTTACACATATTGTATTACATTTTTGGAGGTAAGCGGAACAGAGAGTAAAGCCCCACATACCTTTGTTGAAAAGGGAGGACCCTCCGACCAGACAGGATTTTATAGTCTGGTGGGCGACTGCCCGATAGTTGATGTCGGGCTGTCGTATATGTTCAAATCGCGCGGAGAACTCTGATTGCGCGATGCAGGATTTCGTGTTTTCTTCGTAGTTCTTATGTGGCGTCATAGATGTCGCTACACATTTTTAAATATATTTTTTACAAAATTATATAAAAAAACCCTTTAAAAATATAAAACCATAGTTTCCGCTGGTGTCGGGAGCAGGGTCCAAACTATCGGTGGTTAGGACTACACAGACAGGAACCTCCTCACAATGCGAGCCGTATCGAGGAGTACTGCTTTCTGTATCAGGCCCTTGATCCAACCGCGCAACGACAGCTTCGACAGATGGTCGTCAAAGCTTTTGGCTATAAGGCCATTGGCGGTCACGACAATCGGCACAATGATAGCCGAGTCCACATTCCACATGTCGACAACCTCGTGTGCTAAGTCGAGATATTTTATTTGTTTCTCTTTCTCAGCTTTCACGAGATTCTCGTCATGCGGGATGATGACATCGATGTATGTTATGTATTTTCTTTATTCATTTTATATACATATTATAATACATTTTTAAATATTTTTTTAACACATTCCCATAAAAAAAATACATTAAAAAATATAAAAAAAATATGTATTTCATTATTATAAATAACTTATTTTATATTTTTCCGTTTGAAGTATCTTTTATTTGTTTATTGTGCAAACCTATTATTATTATCAGCAAATTAACAATTATCTGTATTCTAAATTCAAAAATATTTAAATTTCTAGGATATATAAGGTTTGATATCTTTGCTTCTTCTTCAATCTGCATAGGTAAAAAGCGCGAGAATAAAGTCTATTAACTATTATTTCTTATTTGTGTTATATTTTGTGAAAAAATGGTTGAATTTAAGATTTGAAGAGATTTCTTTAGATGGTACCGCCGTCACCAGATATTATGATTAAGTTAATAAGTACTTACTTGTGATAGCCTGCTGCCATCTAAATCAAAACTAAAATCAACTTCGGAACATTTTCTTCAGTATGAAATGAAAAAAGTGAGTCGTAATTTCCAGAGATAGTAAGTATTTCTTCGTAAGTGTATTGTAAAACGTCGTTTGATACACGTGGAGATTTGTCACTGCAGCACTCGGCTCGCTCCATAACACCAGAGCCTAAACGATTAAACCGACACCTACATAACTAAGTAATTGCCTTTAATATTTTATCCGGCACTTTTCCTTGGGATAATTTAAATAATTGCTACATCCTTTATTTAAAATATGTTTGAAGTTACAACTAAATCAGATAAATGAAGTAAATATGTAGCAATTATTGACGCAATACATTTTGGGAAAGTCTGCATGCTTAACTTTAAACTAGGGGTTGACCAGCCAACCAAACGTCAGGATGGCTGGTCAAAAAAAATATTGTATTTCTAAATATATATCCTATGTAGCAATTATTTACTATATGTAGCAAATATAAGCAATTATGTAGCAATTTTTGAATCAACTCGCATAGACCAACGCCACAGACCACCAGCCATTCTGACGCACACCAAATAACCACTAGACCAACAGGCCAGTTAAAGTCGAACTTTTTTCGGCTTGCCCGATTTGTTTAACATAAGATGCCTGCTTGTACCTGCTTGCACCTGCTTGCTTCTTAGTTACTATGGAGCAAACTACAAGCGAGAGTGATTGCTAAAGAGTAAAGGCCCTTGAATGTGTATGTTTATGTTATGGCTAGGGCATGCGATATGGGAAGGTTCTCAATTCCGGAAATGAAATCCGATACTTGAGAGCTAATTCTGGAGTTCCGTAATTGATACTTTTATCATTTATAATTGTGTTATTGTCTTCTCTCGATCCAGGTAATTACAAAAAAATATGTTTCAAAACAAACAAAGTTTAGAATAAATCAGTCTTTTAATAACTTTCGAGTTAAAAATTACACATTCTCACTATGAGTATAATAAAATTAACAAGGTATATTAAACGAAATAAAGTAATTAAACAGTACTTAATAAAAAAAACCGCATCCAAATCGGTCCTTTCGCTTAAGCGCTATGATGACAGACAGACACACAGACACCCTAAACTTATAACACCCCTCTTTTTTGTCGGGGTTTGAAAACAAAAAAAATCTCGAAATAGTCTCCTACCTGTGTAAATTATTGTAAATCAGTCTTTGAATCATTTTGAGTGATTGCCAAAGAGTTTAGACCCTTGAATGTGTTTGTGTTATGGCCTATGCCACAAAATAAACTTACTGTTACGTACGTAGGTAATTAAATGCCGATTTACCAATAAAGAACTTTATTTACCACAAACAATAAATAATTAGTCCAGTCAACAATAATCCAAATCACAGTTAGCACTAGAGTTTCGTTATACTATCGCCTCGGTCGTTAGATAAAATCACTTTGCACACTTAGGTAGATCGCTCTCGTTCGCAGTCGAAATCAAAACTGACTCACTTCTTCGAGCCTTCGCTGCGTCCCCGGCTGGGGGCGCGGCAAGCGGTGTCAGGGCTTCGCCCTCTGACCGCGGGGTCCTACCGTACCCTGTAACGACAGGGTCGTCTCTAGGTTGCCTAGTGTCGGCATTGGAATTTGGAGCTGTAGGTAGCTCTGTGTGTTTATGTTTATGAGTGTGTACTGTAGGCGCGTCGCGGCGCCGCTGCACACGGCGCCGCTTCTTCACGACATACCGGCGGTCTGCCACCGCCGGGTGAGCCCCCTGGGGGAAGCCCGGCGGATGGCGACCTGCGACGAGTATGTCGGCTTGTTACGTGCCTACAGTAAGAGATGAGTCCCCCGTCTGACCCGCTCTCAGAGCGAGCCGATTACGGTTCAGACTGCAGGGACGTTTTTATTTGTGAGTGTGAGCGGCATTGTATTGTGTGACATCGCTCAGTGTTTATGCACCGAATAGTGAGCTTGCGCGTCCTACTCGGCGCGTGAGTCTTGTGCTTGTGTAGAGGCGAATGTGTGGTCGACTTGTGCCGTGCCTATATTAACCTAGCGCACGGCATTTGTCGGGTGAGAGTATGTGTAGAGTCTTTTTGTTTGAGTAGGCCGCGTGTAGACTGGTGCGGCCAACTCAGGCGTCAATCCGGGGGGGGGGGGGGACGGTGGGGACTCGCTGCCCGCAGTCAGGTCGCGCGGGAGTCGTTTCGCGTCAGGGGGGCGCGCATGCCAGGGCGCCAAGTGCTTGACGTGGGGCCAAGCTGAGGCGTCGGCACGCGCGAACATTCCCTTCGCGAGGCGTCGTACGAACTCGTCCAGGCTCTCAATTCCTAGGTCGCGTTCTATGATATTGTTCCTCACATAGCGAGGGGCGTCGACAACACTTCGCAGCGCAAGGTGTTGCTGCGCGCGGAGTTCGTCTCGGGTCGCCTCGCTAGTGAGGGCGAACCAGGCCGGGGCGGCGTACGTCAACACTGGGCGAATATACGCCTTGTAGGTATATGCCCAGTTTGACGCGCGTTGGGAGGCGAGATGAGATGGGCTTGAGACGATGACGGACGACTCTACCCTGCGCGACTACATTGCGAGCGTGCGGTCCCATGGAGAGCCGTCGGTCGATGGTCACGCCCAGGTACTTCGCCCGGGGCGTCCATTCGACTTCGGCTCCGCTGAGTTTCAGACGTGGTGGGAGGCGCACCGATCCCGTGACAAGCGCCTGCGTTTTACCCACGTTAACCGACAGCCGCCATGTGGCGAGCCATTCCGGGATCAAGTCGAGCGCACGCTGCATCTTCGACGCCGCGTGCTTGGCGTTCATAGAGGTGGTAATGTACGCGGCGTCATCGGCATACAGCGCGAGCGTGGCTTCCTCTGTCGTTGGTATGTCGTCGGTGTAACGTGAGTAGCACGCCGGCGAGACGCAGCTCCCTTGAGGTACGCCCGCTCGGATAGGTCGAGGGGCGGAGAGCGCGCCTTCGACCACCACTCTGAAACACCTGTTCTTCAGGAAAGCTTGGACCACTTTAACAACCCTACGGGGCGTAGCAGAGGTGGCTAATTTATAAATCAACCCCTCACGCCACACTCGGTCGAAGGCCTTTTCCATATCGAGGAATACTGCCACCCCGTACTCCTTGTTCATTGCCACAGACAGGAGGTGCAGTACCCTCGATAGCTGGAGCGTCGTGCTGTGTTCCGCCCGAAACCCGAATTGCTCCGGCCGTGGTGTGATGTGCGGGACAAGATGTCTAAGCAGCAGTTGTTCAAACACCTTAGAGATGGTGGGCAGCAGTGTGATGGGCCGATAGCTTTCCGGCTTGACCGGGTTCTTTCCCGCCTTTGGCAGCATTATGACGCGCCCCTCCTTCCATGATGTGGGGAAGACCCCCGTGCGCAGTATTCCCGTAAACAGGCGCGCCAGGGCCGCAACTGTGCGGTACGGCAGGTGGCGCAGCGCTGTGTTGGTGATACCGTCAGCACCGGGGGCCTTGCGTGGCTTCGCGCGTAGGATGGCGCGTCTCACTGCGCTTGGCGAGAAAAATACGGGGTCTTCGTCGTTGGCTATCGGCGTCGCGAAGTAGTCTCTAAGGTGCTGTTCAACCGCCGCAACATGGTCATGCTCTGTTGTCGGGTTTGGTCTGAACTGACGCTCCAGGTGCTCCGCAAGGACCTCCGCCCGGTCCTCAGCTACGGTCCTGAGGGCCCCGTCGGCTGCTAGCAAGGGGCGCACCGGGGTTGGGGTACTCGTGAGCTGGCGGCACAGTCTGTGTGTTGCCGGCCAGTCACACGTTGCGGCATCTATTCTTTCTTCCCAACTCTCGGTGGCTAGGGCCTCCAACTCGGCCTTTACCTTCGCTGTCAGTCGGTTCAGCTGCGTTTTTAGTGTAGGGCAACGTTGTTGTTGCCACTGCTTGCGTAGGCGTCTCTTCTCATTGATGAGTTTCCTAATCTTGGGTGGTAGAGGGGGTTGGAGCGCGCTCCCTTGAGGCTGCATTTCAGAGGACGCCTCGTCTATGGCCCGCTTTACGCAAGCAGTGATGTCGTCCGCTAATGTGTCGACGTCGGTGGCAGAGTCGACGGGCCGAGTTGGGGTGGTGGTCTCAAGCTTCTCAGCGAAGAGTGTCCAGTCCGTGTGGCGACGTGGCGCGATAGGCTTCAGTCGGGTCGGCATTCCCGATAGGACGACGAGTACAGGGTGATGGTCGGATTGTAGCTCGTCGTCGATGACCTGATGCGTGATCTGGCAGCTTAGCCCCGTGTGAATCACGATGTCCAGCACGTCGGGCATGTGCAGCGGGTTCTCCGGGTAATGGGTTGGCGTATCAGGGCCGGACACCGTGTATCCGTGGGACTCCGCGTCGTCGAAGAGCCGTCTCCCCTCGTTGTTCATGTTAATCGAGTTCCATGCTGGGTGCTTACTGTTCATGTCACCGGCGAGCATCGCCGGTGAGACGGTGGTAGACAGTGTGGCCCTCAGTTCGTTTAGGTCCAGTTGAACTGAGGGCGGCTTGTAGCAGGCATACAATCTTAAGTCCTCGCCGGCAACATGTAGCTGCACACCCAGCACGTAGAGCGTGGTGAGTGATGGCGTAGGGGCCCTCCTGATGGACGACTCTTCTCCTCACCAGTACTGCCAGACCACGGTACCTAGTGTTTTGAGCCGACCTTTCATCCTTCCTGTAGACGAGGAAACCCGGGAACTTGATCCTATCTTCAGGTCCCAGGTGCGTCTCGTTTATCAGCGCCACGTCGATGTCTTGATCCCTCAGGAGGTGGCGGAGTGGGGCGACCTTATCCCTTAGGCCGCGGGCGTTCCAGTGGAGTATCCTTAACGGCCTAGCCATGACACAAGGTGAGTAGCTTGGCCAGGCCGTCAAGGATAACCTGCTCCGGGCTCTGTCCCTGTCTGATGGCCTTTATCAGGTCCATCAGTAGTTGGATAGCGCAGGTCGTGATTTCGCTATTGGGGGCCCCCCTTGGGGTGTTGCTTACCAACCCAAGCAGGTGGTAGAGGGTGGTGGTGGTGGGGGCGGCGCGTATGCTGCTTTTTGTGATCGCTGCGCCCTTCTTCCCCTTCCCCTTCACGACCTGCGGCCCCTTCTGTGGGGGGGCGGACTTGGGGACCTCTTCCTCCTGTCGGGTCGCCGGGGGGCCCTTGGGTTTACTCCCCTTGCCCCCTCGGTTCCTCTTCCTCCGCCTGGAGGAGGTGGCCTCTTCGCGTGATGTGGGCCCGTTTGCTGCCGCCATCAGCGACTCGCCCTGGTCGCGTTCATGTTCCTGCACCGTGTCGTGGGTGGGTGGTTGTTGCTGTTGGCGACGCGTTGTTGCTGGCGCTGTGATGGCGACAGTCCCCGCAAGCCTGTTCTGTATCTCCCTCTGGAATACAGGGCACTTTGTTGTGGTCCTCGCCGGCGACGTTCACTTGCACCCCCAGCGTGTAGAAGGTGGAGTGCGGCGTCACTTGCAGTGGTTGATGGACGACTCTTCGCCTCACCAAAACCGCCAGACCGCGGAATTTGGTGCCGACTGCCGATTTTTCGTCCTGGCGGTAGACGCAGTATCCTGGGAATCTGATGGTGTCGGCGGGTCCCAGGAGCGTTTCGCTCACCAGCGCCACGTCGATCCTTTGGTCCTTGAGGAGGAGGCGGAGTGGGGCGACCTTAGTTTTCAGGCCGCGGGCATTCCAATGAAGGATCCTCAAAGTCCCGGCCATTGGTGACCGGTCAAGATCTCAGTGATCAGGGGGAGATCCCCCAAGAGGACCCCCATTGGGTCTTGCGCCGCGATCATCCTGGGCACCAGTCCCACTATATATCTTAATAGTCCCTCCAAGCGGGATCGCAGCCACGCCGGCGTTTCCTTTGCCGTGGCCGTGGCCCGGCTTTGGGGGTCTTCGGATTGACGCCGCTGTCGGGCAGGCGCAGCGTTTGTTTGCGCAGCCGCTTTAGGGGCGGCACGACTCGTCTCCGTGCCCTCCACCTTTTCTCCCTTTGCAGCGACGGGGGCCTCCTTGGTGGGGCCTTTTGCCTCTAGTGGGGCTGGTGCGGTCGCCGACTTCTGTTTGTTTTGTGGTGGTAGGGGGTGGGGCTTTTTCCCCTTCTTCTTTCCCCCCCCCCTTTTGTTTTGCCTCCGCCTCCCGGAGGGGTTTTCCTGTCTCTGAGTAGGCCCGTTTGCTGCCGCCATCAGGGTCGCGCTTGGCGCCTCCCTTTCCTCGGCGTTTACGGGCCCATCTGTGGCCGCGTTTTGCTGGCGCTGTTGCCTGGAGATGGCGACAGTGCCCGCTCGGTTGTTCCTGATCTCGTTCAGGAACACGGGACATTTTGTGTGGCACGCCGGGTGGTCCCCTGCGCAGTTTGCGCAGGTCGCCGGCTCAGTCCTGGGGCGCGGGCAGTCCCGTGCGGCGTGGTTTTCTCCGCAGCGCACACAAGCGAGCGGACGGTGACACAGGTGCGAGCTGTGCCGGAACTTCTGGCACCTGTGGCACTGGGCGGGGCCTTTCTTCCCCCTCCACGCCTCGACGCGGACACCGCGCATAAGCAGCAGTTCTTTGGTGTCGTAGATTTTCCTCACGTCGGGCGTCCTCTTAAGGACGGCGTGGAAAATGCAGCCAGGTCTCCCCTCGCGCGCCTTGATGTTGCGCACGTACTCTGGCTCATATCCACGCCTGGACAGGTCCTCTTCAATTTCTGCCGGGTCCGTGTCGGTAGGAAGGCCGCGTATGGCCACCTTAAAGCTCCTCTCCGCCGGGAGCGAGTAAGCGAACCAGGATATGCCGCTTTCCTTCTCCAGGCATGTGAGATAGCGCTGGACCACCCTGTATTCGCCCTCACTTTCGGGCAAGAACCGAATGCCTCCCTGATACGGGCGGGCATTCGGCGGGTAGCCCAGCTGCTCTTTCACCGCCCTGAAGTGGGCGGCCCATCCTGGCAGCTTTTCTACCACCAGCGGAGGAAAGCGCGGGGACTTTTTCCTTGGTTGCTGTTGTTGCTTTGAGTTGCTGGCCCCAGGCTCAGTGGGAGCGGGGGGGCCCCCAGCTCGGGGAGCTCCTGAGTCCATTTGGGTTTGGGGCCCTGTTTCCATCAGAGTAGGTGGGCGAGGTGATGCCGGTGGGGAGCGTACCGCGTCGGCAAACGTGGGCGACCTCGTTCCGCCATGCCCCCTTGCGGCACGTTGCGGAAGTGGGGGGCCCACGCACGGGCGCTTCGCCTCTTCGGCGGCCTCGTCGTCCGAGCTTCGGGGTCTTCTTTGGGCCCGGGCCTCGAGTTGAAACTCGAACCCGAATCCAGGCGTCTCAAATTGGGGGGAGAGGGGGCCCTCGTCCGGAGAGCCGGGTCGCGTGAGCGTATCCCTTGATACGTCTCGGCGATCGGCATAGGAGGACCCCCCCGATGAAGCCGACATGTCCGATCCCTGACGGGAGGAGCAAGCCGACATAGCGGCGGGGGAGTCCCGGGCGGAACCCCTTGGCGGTGGCGGAGAGGTGTGGGCCATTTGCCCACCCCTTGATGTAGCGGTGGTTGCTCCCGCCAGCCAGCGGCGGGGAGCTGGCGATGCGGTGCGGCGAGGCCCCGACGTCCCCGCTGCGTTGGGCTTTGATGCCCCTGGTAAAGCTGCCATGGCTGCGGTTGGGGGGCACTTCGCTTGCCCGCGCATGGTGGCGGTGGCACGTGAAAGTTCAGGAGCGGCACCTGAAGGTGCAGGAGTGGCACCTGAAGGCGCAGGAGCGGCACCTGGAGGGGCCGGAGTGGCACCTGGAGGAGCCGAAGTGGCACCTGGAGGAGCCGGAGTGGCACCTGGAGGAGGCGGAGTGGGAGTTGGTGCGGTGCTGGTGGCGCCCTCGCGCGCATTTGCGCGCGGCGCTGCGGGGCGCACGGTCGGCGCGGAAGTCATTGGGGTGCGTATTGGGCCGGCTGGCGCGGCACTACGTGCGGTTGATAAGCCTCCTGGTGCAGTTGCACGCACCGTAGGGGTGGTTGGTCTAGTAGTTGGTTGGCGACTACTCACCTTTAGTGCGGGCCCCGGGGCCTGGATTGGCACGGGGCGGAAGGATGATGGGCGGATTGGGACCGCCGGCTGTCTGCTCGACGACGCTCCCGCCGAAACGCGCGCAGTCGGCGATGGCGTCGGCGGGCCGGCAGCGGCCTCTTCCCTCTCCGCACCTCCCGTTGCCTGGGAATCGGGCGTCAAACCCCCAATATGTGAGAGCGACAGCGTCCGCTCTCCCATAGGCTCGGTCGGCTTGGGCTGCCTGGGGTCCTCCGGGTTCCCCAGTGAGCTGCGAGCACCATGTTTTTTTTGTGGCATTTTGCCACACACTGCACACGCGAAATAAAAATTGAGTCACCTATCTCTAAAAGGCACACATAGTGTCACTGTCACTGCCGGAATATCACTGGGTGTTTAGATGTTTACACTTTCTAATTGCAGATTCATTTGGGCACGTTGCCTCCGCGACCGCTACGGCGCTAGTGTCGTACGCCGACACGCCGAGTTTCGACGGGTGGCTCCCCCTGTGTGCTACCGCAGGTACTAGTCGAGACTAGCACCTACGTCAACACAAAGGGATTGCCGAGTGAGCGGGATAGAGATACTCTGCGGTCCGTACGGGTCTGCGCGGAACAGAGATGGCGAACGGAGCGAATCCACTGACTCACTTCCGTTCGGGGGCTCGTATTTATACGCGGAGCATAGAAAATTCTAGATACCGACGTCTCAGGATAGTTCCAGAACAATAGTCGCATCGCGGGGCCATAAATCAATTTTATTGCTTTGTCCTTCGCGAGTCACTCACGCGAATTTCGACTCTATTGTTAATGGCGGAAAGTACCATTTCCCTTATCCACCTACAGATACCTACAGATTACATACCTACTAAATACTAGGTACAACGAGTACTTATGACGGAATGTTCCAGATCTTGCCAGGCTAGGTAGGTACTTTGGTTCTAGAGCTTTCGAACAGCAATGCGTTTTAATTATTCGTTGCCACTCTTTATTTTGTCGGAGATATGACGTGTTGAAGTTTAACGGCGTAACATTACATTCAAATTCAAGGTTCTAAATTGCTGCTTGGTTGGTCAAGGAGTTTTTGTTGAAATTGTTTGTTAGTACAAACAATGTGGTCGGTACGGTCGGTCAAGGTAAAAACTAATCAAGTGTGAGTTGGACTCGCGCACGAAGGGTTCCATACCGTCCCTATGAAAATTCGGCAAAAAAATCGCATTTTTTGTATGGATAACCCCTTAAATATTTACTTTATTTTGTTTTTAGTATCTATTGTTATAGCGGCAACAGAAATACATAATTTGTGAACATTCCAACTGTCTAACTGTCGCGGTTCTTGAGATACAGCCTGGGGACAGACAGCGAAGTCTTAGTAATAGGGTCCCGATTTACCCTTTGGGTACGGAACCTTAACAATATTGTTTTTATTATAATTTTCATTCAAAATGTAATTATTTGTCTCAGTCATGGGTATTTCTCAAAATTCAAATAAAATTGATGGTCTATGTTGTTGTTTTTTAGACTATTTGTCTAAAAAATTCGAGAATATTGTTATTGAATCTTATTATGTTGAAAGACATATTGTTTTTTTTTTATGTTATTTCCTTTATTTTCAATAATCACATATAAATTACATTTCTAAATATTTCAATATAAAAAAAAAAAACAAAACATTTAACAATATATAAAATAGTAGCCCACCGGTATCGGGAACAGGGTCCAAGCTACCGGCGGTCAGGACTCCAAAGAAAGAAACCTATGTTATTATTATTATTACATTATTTAAGTACTACTCTGTCAAGAAAGTACCGGGAAAAGATCAATAATACACAAAATGTCTGTTATTCATCCAAATTTATTTTATCACCTTCAAAGTATGCTCCTTTAGAAACGATACACTTGCGCCAACGAATAATCCATTCATCAAAACATTTTTTAAACGCTGCCTCCTGAATTGAGTTCAGTTCTCGCCGCGAATTCTCCTTTATGTCTTCTATCGATTGAAAACGGGTGCCACGAAGTGGTAATTTGAGTTTAGGAAAAATAAAAAAAGTCAGCAGGAGCCATATCTGGTGAATATGGTGGTTGCTGGATGGTATTTGTTGAGTGTTTGGTCAAAAATTCGTTCACAATGATAGCCTTGTGCGAAGGCGCATTGTCGTGGTGCAAAATCCAAGAATTTTCTTTCCACAAATCTGGCCTTTTTCGTCGAATTTGCTCTCTTAAACGCCGCATAACGCTCAAATAATATTCTTTATTTACCGTTAGACCTTCCGGTAAGAATTCAGAGTGCACAACACCGCGATAGTCAAAGAAAACAGTCAACATGACTTTGACTTTTGATCGACTTTGGCGTGGTTTTTTCGGTTTCGAATCAGTTGGAAGGCGCCACTCCGAAGCTTGTTGACTAGTTTGCATGTCAAACTCGTAAACCCACGTCTCGTCACCAGTAACAATGCGTTTCATGAATGTTGGGTCCGAACTGACTCGTTCTAGCATGTCTTCAGCGACTTTCATGCGATTGAGTTTTTGGAGAAAATTCAGATCTTTTGGGACTAGCCGAGCAGCAACATGTTTCATACCCAAATGATTAGTTAAAATGGTACGGATCGACTCGTGAGATACAGAAAGTTCGGCGGCTATCTCTCTCAGAGTTGAATGGGGATTTTCAGTCACTATTTCCTTCACTTTTGCGATGTTAACTTCAGTTGCAGACGTTGACGGCCTACCAGAGCGAGGCAAATCTTCCATCACATCTCGACCGCTTTTGAACGCTTTGAACCACTCATAAGCACGAGTTTTTGATAAAGTCGATTCACCGTAAGCCTTCTGTAACATTTTCAGTGACTCCGAACACGAAATTCCATTGGCGATGCAAAATTTAAGACAAACTCTTTGTTCGATATTTTTGTCCATTATGAAATTCGCAATACACACTATATATGATATTACTAAAACCAGCACTGTATTTAATATAAATAACAGATGCAACTCAAACTCCGCGCCAAAATGGAAAACAGTTGTGCCAATCTAACAACTACAAAAAAACAAAAATTTGAATTTGGAACCATAAACAAATCATCCATTCCCGATACTTTTTTGACTGAATGTATAATCTTCCAAACCGTTATTATTCTGTTATCATTTGATTTAACTTTGTTGCTAATGTATAAGGCCTTAAGGCTGCCTTACAAGTATTTTTAAACATTTTTGAATAAGATGCAGAAACATACTTATTAAATGTTTCAGTGTCAATAATAGGCCATACAGCTCAAAAAGTCTTTCCCTATTTATTCTGATTCCTTTAGTTGCCCAGTCACTAAATCTAAACTTAGGGTAGGTAGATTTCTTTTCAAAAGTCTTTTCGGTTTGAACTATTGAAAAAAAATTGTTATACAAAATATTACCATTGTTCACTTCAAGGCTCCAATCAACCTGCTAGTTTAAGTGCTATTGAATTTATTTAGCTTACCGGATGTTATTGGTCTGGATTGTATCCGCACTTGTTCTATTGGTAAGTTGGATTCAAAAGTTAAGCCGCTATGATCAGAAGGCAGATAATTTACATACTTATTCTGTCGGATGACCAAGGGAAAGGTATAGTTGAAGGGCTCCTTAAAAGCGAAAATAAATTTATTATGAAGAAATACGACATATCAGGGATTAGGAAACCAGGAGCGAAAACTGAAGAAGTATTGTTGTGTTGTGATAAATTAACAAAAAACTTTTCGAAAAATGACAGCGTGATTTTAATGACTGGTAGAAATGACTCGAACCCTGTTAAATTTATGGCTGAAATGTCTGCTGCAATTAAGATTCTGAAAAATTGTAATATATTTATCGTTAGCGTTAAGTACAATGCATTCCTGAATGAGAGTAAACTTAATTGTCAATTGAAACTTCTCACACAGAATTATAAAAACTGCAATTTTATTGAAGCAAATAGTTATAATAGCATTTTAAAACAACTCGTACACAAAATAAACGTTATTCAATACTACAACAAATATCTTCTGTTCAACGACAAGATAGGTTTAAAGACGAAATCAGCAGGTTCAGACAATTTTTTGGAAATTCCAGAAATTGTTCCAGGTCCGGTAGTCAATCACGGCACGATAAAACCGATTGAATCGATAAATCAACCTAAAAAAGGTACCATTCCTTACTATTTTCAAAAAAAATATAGAACACAACTCGAGTCTAATGTCAACAAGTCTGCAGAAAATATGGTGGTAAGTAAAGAACTGTTTTTTCGTAGCCAATAAAAAAAAACATAGTAGAAGCAGTTTTTTAGTTCTGCATCAAAATATTGCTGGGGCTTTAAACAAACTTAATGATATAGATTTAACTATTAATGAAATGCATGAATCTGGTTTAAATATAGACGTAATATGTCTAACAGAACATTTTATCATTAGAGGGGAAGAAAAGTACCTAAACCTTAATAATTATTATCTAGGTGCGATTTATTCGCGATTAGATAAGCGACGAGGAGGAACATGCATACTCTGTAAAAGTCATCTTCAAATTACAGAATTAAAAGAAATAAATGAGTTTTGCATTGAAAAGCACTTTGAGATTTGTGGCCTTGAAATCAAATCTATACATGTGATCATACTATGTGTATACAGAACACCGTCATCTAACATAAATATATTTTTTGAAAATTTAAATAAAACTCTATTGAAACTTCAACATAAAAAAAGTAAAATTATAATTTCTGGAGATTTCAATATAAACCTTTTACACAAAAACAAAAATAGTACAAAATTCAAAGAGCTCATTTCAAATTACGGTATGCGGTGCCACATTAAGGAAGCCACCAGATTAAATACATGTATTGATAACATTATTAGTAACATCCCAAATATCGTAGGATCAATTCATAATGTCTGTTTATCTGACCATAACACAGCACAGGTAGTAGAATTCGAATATGATCAAAAATTTAGATCATTAGGTTATTACTTCGCCTACCTGAATGACCAGAGCAAAGATAATGTAGACAAATTTGTTAACCATATAAGCAATTTATCTTTTTCTGAAATTTATAACATTTCCGACACTAATGAGGCCTTTGATTCCTTTCACAACACCATCACTCTATTCTATAAGTTGTGTTTTCCGCTCATCAAAGTAAAAAAACAATTCAAATACAGTAAATTAAAATGGATAACAAAGGGGATTAAAATGAGTAGTAAAACTAAACGGCTATTAAGATATAAATATTATTTAAATAAGACTTGTGAAAATAAAACTAGATTTAAGACATACTCTAACTTGTTCAAAAAGTGCATTAAGAACTTCCAGTCCTTATGTAACCTTAAACATATTGCAAGTTCAAAAAATAAAGGTAAAGCTTCTTGGGATATTGTTAAACGAAGTACGGGTAACGAAAAATGTCGGGAATTCATTAACAATTTAGTTGATAATGATTTAATAGCTACATCAGGCTCTGATATTGCAAATATTTTCAACAACTTCTTTATTGATATAGTAGAAACCAACGCATCCTTGCAAAGCAAAGATAATGACTTGAGTAATATTAAAAGTAACGACAACAGTATTTTTGTAAACCCAACAAATCCTACTGAAATTTTTTCTACATTAAAATCATTGAAAAGCACCAAGGCAGCCGGTTATGACAACATTTCTACAGACCTTTTAAAAAATATCGCTCAATACATAGCAGAGCCACTGTCTTACATCATCAATTTGTCATTAGAGCAAGGCTGCTTCCCAACTAAACTCAAGATATCTGTAATAAAACCACTTCATAAAAAAGGGTCAAAATCAGATAAAAATAATTACCGCCCTGTTGCGCTGATACCGATTCTATCAAAGGTTTTTGAAAGAGTTATGTATAAGAGAATCCTCTCTTTCTTTGATAGATATAGTATTCTAGCTAAGGAACAATTTGGGTTTAGGAAGAATAGATCGACTTCGCTAGCAGCTTTTAACCTTGTCAAATCGATTTTGAATAATATTAATTCTAAAGTTGTAACATCGGCTCTATTCTTAGATTTAAGTAAAGCCTTCGATTTTGTACACCACTCAACTCTCATTCATAAATTGAATAAAATCGGAATACGAGGTCCCGCCTTAGAATGGTTCAAATCTTATTTATTGAATAGAAGTCAAATAACAAGAATCACTAAATTTGATGAAAAAGTTAATAGTATCATCAATTTCGATTCACAATCTCGACATAATTACTTTGGAGTACCGCAAGGAAGCATCTTAGGGCCACCATTATTTCTTGTATATGTTAATGATCTTCCTCAAGCAGTCGAACAAGATTGTGTTCTTTTTGCTGATGATACAACGGTAATTCTAAATTGTAAAGACATTGAAACTTACGAGTCAGATATAAATAAGACCTTACACAAAATTATCTCATGGTTAGAAAACAACGATTTAAAACTAAATGTAGAAAAAACTAAAATATTAAATTTCAAAACACAAAAAAGTAAATGCATCCCACTTAAAATATCTTACAAGAACCAATTGGTCGAACAGGTACATAAAACAAAATTTCTTGGAATAACACTGGATGAACACTTAACCTGGAAAGATCACGTTGATGAAATATGCATGAAAATTAACAGATTTGTTTTTGCCTTAAAAAAAGTTAAAGAAGAAACGTCTAAACCAACTGCTATGATGGTATATCACGCTTACATATGTTCCATTATTCGATATGGTATCATTGTTTGGGGAAATTCCTCTGAGATGTCTAGAATACTGATAGCACAAAAAAAATGTATTCGTACTATCTTTAACATGGGCTGGACCGAATCATGCAGACCAGTATTTAAATCACACAAACTTCTTACCGCTCCATGTATTTATATTTACGAAATTGCAAAATTTGTTAAAACTAATTTCTCTCTATTTGAAGCAAAAAATAATTTTAACAAGCGAAAAGGTACACAGTACTTACTAAAGATCCCTGTGCCTAGAATAGAAATGTTCAGACACAGTTGCGTATATATGGCGCCACTTATTTTTAATTCGTTACCTAGCTGGATGACCATATTACCTTACAAAAAATTCTGTTTAGTTTTAAAAAAATGGTTGATATCGCATAGTTTTTACTCAGTAGGCGAATTTCTGAATAAAAAATCTTGTCAATCCTACCACTTCAGGAATGTTTTGTAGTTTGTATTAAAGTGTTTTATTTTAAAGTATTTACCAAAATCTCTGGTTAATATTATATCTGGTAAATAATTTGGGTAAAGATCTATTTGTATTTCTGTTTTATTAACCATAGAACTCTAGATAGTTGTGAGTTACTTTATGTTACTAAAACACTGTCGACTAAATATTTGCATGCCATCATTAAATGGCGGAATGTGTCTTTGCACTTGTCTTTTTTATGTAACATCTTTTGTACCTACCACATTTTACGCAAATAAATGATATTATTATTATTATTATTATTACAATGGCTTTTTCTTAATAGTTGCAGCAACAAAAAACATTATCGATACATGTAGTTGTCGTAGTTCGGGATGGTTCTATAAACACAATTGAATAAATTGTATGATTTGAAAATATTTAATAATCTGCTGCTATCTGAATTATTTTCTAAAATATTAACTTTGCCATAATATCTTCCATGACTGACTCAAAAATAGAGTAGTTTTGATAGTTAGGGGGCCTGTAAACGCGCACTATGACATGCGTATCCAGCTCAACACAAGACACTTCAATGCACATAGCATTGAAGTGTCAACTGACAGTGCAACAATATCTTAACTAGTTTTAAATTTAATACAATTTTTAATTAAGATTAATGAGCCTCCACATAACATAGATTCTCGGTTAAAACAACTATCCACGTTATAATTCATAGTTAATTAGCATTTCAAAGTTTTTTAATCAATGCTCAGTAATACAAATAATGTCAAACAATTTTTTCTAAAAATAATTATATTTCTAATTGTTTTGAAGAAAAACCTTGAATATTCTGAAGGACAATTAAACGATTTTTGCTTAGCCCCTTTAGAATGAACGCTAGAAGATACTTTGTTAAGTTGACCTAAATTGTCTATGGGACTATTAATTGGGTACGACGACATACTATGTTTGAGTGAATATTAAAAGCTGTTTGACGTCTAAAAATAATAGGTAGGTACACAATATACCAGTCGACAAAAGTTTATCAACAAAATTGTTGATGTCAAAAAATAAAACCTTGTCACTATAGTGACTAACTAAGAAATGTATAATTATGCATATTTAGCATATGTATGTACTTATTTTGTCTATATGATAAATTCTCAAAGTATGGAAAAGCACACAAAATAATTATCTTACAATAATCTTCAATAGTTCTGTGACATTATTAGTGATATCATCTTTCTTCACATTTAAGCTATTACCCACAAATATAGTTATAATAGCATTGGGATCATATATATATAAGATATGTTATTGAGGATTTTCCAAATAAACCACAAATTTTTCTCTGAAAATCAAAGTTTTTGTTTATTTAATACGTCTTTACTATATTACGTTTAACTATGACCATTACACCTATAACTTACCTGAAAATCAAAGAAATGACATTTAAAGTTTACTAATATCGCCTCCTCAATTATATCCCTTTATTTTATCTCTTTACAATAAAATATGCAAAATAATCTAAACATCATCTGCCATTCAATCACACGTCACCCCGTTCCACAGAACATAAATTCCATTGACAACTTCAACGCGCGAAGCGCGGCAAATTTGAATTAATGAAATGTCATTTCATTACATATATCTCTCAATATCTCACCCAATACATCACCGATTGGAAATCTGACTACTACATTATCATTTTCTAGATAAGTTTCAACTAAAAACAAAGTTAAGGTGAGTATTAGAATTAGACAAAAAAGGTAAACATCAGTTTTCGATTACGTAACTGAGATCGTAAACATGATGAATTTCGTCAATTTTTATACTATCTTAATTCTATCGTTCCTAATATCTTATATTAGACTCTAAAACACTAATTAACTATATAAAACTTCTATAAGGAACTGAAAACAGACAAATTGTCTTTCAAATATTTAACAACAAATTTACATTTACACTGATAAATTCACACTTTCTTATGTGAATCTTATTAGTTATTCTAGGGATGTCAGAAATGGAATAAAGTATCGATATAATATTGTATCGGTAATTTTTGGATATATCGATATCGACATTTTAATTAAAAAAAAAATTTTATTTAAGAATATCGATATATTGGTATGATATGAAAAAAAATATATATTTGGCCTAATATACTTTAATCATCATACATTACTAGATAAATACTAATCAATAGACATAATTTTTAATAAATCAAGAACAACAATTAAAATATTAATTATTTATTAATCAAACCAATATTTATCTGATACAGACATAAGAAAAACAACTCTTTTCTCTACTCTTTATAAAAAAGGATTTAGGATTTTTTGATCATACAAATATCGATTTTTAAACCTTTTCAATACTTGGAATATTATATCGATACCTCGATATATCGAAACAATAAATATCGCTCAAAAATATCGATACATTGAAAAAATTACATCGATATATCGATGTATCGATATTTTTTCGACAAGCCTAGTTATTCTATTTGGAACCTTACTAAATGAAACTCTTTATAAACAACAAAACTTAGAACTTCGTTAAATGTCTCTCGGTCTCTTGGTTGGCGTGTAGGGAGGCCACGTGGTACTTTAGGATAAGCCGGCGCGTAAAGGCATTCCTCCCGTCTAATATGATCGGGTGACGCGCACCAAAGACGAGCTCGTTGCAGGCGCCCAGTCTGCCACGTACTCTTACCAGCCCGTCTTCGTAAAGCATAGGATCCAAAGTTTTAATCTTACTATTCTTTGGTAGCGGTCGTGCATCTCGTAGCGCTTTAATCTCGTCGCTAAAGCTCTCACCCTGCATGAGCATCAACAGACGCTGCTCTGCCTCCTGCAGGTCGCTCACTGCGACGGCGCTCGATACACGCCGCTTGCGGCACAGGTCTGCAAAGATTAGAAGGCGCGCCACGACTCGTACGGCGCGCGTCCAGGTTGGCAGCCGCTCGGGTGTGAGCGTCGGTTCGGCCGGCTGTGTAACCACGTTCACCTGCTGCACTCGCTTCAGCTCCTCCTCCGTCACTGCGCCGCTCACGGAACACGTCGGCCATTGCTCCTGTGGACAGAGGAGGAAGGACGGGCCCGACAGCCACTCACTGCAGCTGTCAGGCCAATCCAACCGGGTGCCTTTATCTGCTGGGTTCGACGCCAAGGGAACCCAGCGCCAGTCGGACTTCTTTGACCGTGAGTCGATTTCAGCAAGTCTATGGGACACGAAACGCTGGAAGTCCGCGGCGTCCAAACCAATCCATTTCAATACAGTCTGACTATCAGTCCAAAGATATTTATGTTTTATTTTTATACCCAAGTCACATTCTACGGTAGTAGCTAGTCTACACGTTAAGACAACTGTTTGCAGCTCTAGGCGTGGGATCGAGACCACCTTCACCTGCTGACGCATTCTCCCCATTTTCTAATGATATACTGTGCGGCATATCTAATTTAAGCTGCTTTTTTAACTCTTGCGAGTTCGTGACCCACCCCCGTATGTGAAACCCGCCCTGAGCCTGGACGTGGGTCACGTCATTGATTAGCTTAGCCGCGGGTCACGTCATTGATTAGCTTAGCCGCCTGGGCCACGGACCACGTGCTGTCTAAATAGTCGTCCATATAAGGACTTCCATGTAAGGCTGCTACCGCTTCGAGGACTCCACCTCGTGGCGTGTCACGTTTTTATTCATCACACAAATCGCCGAGGTGGGAGACGATACCGCTCCGAAGATCATTGAAGTCATGACGTAGATGTGGGGTTCCTTATCGGTCCCCGACTGCCATAGAAACAGCTGCGCTCCGCGGTCCTGTTCCCTAATTTTTACCCTTAGGAACATGTCAGCGATGTCCCCCGTAAATCCTATGTAGGACACATAGGATTTACAGAATCTGAATTTAAATAGTATACCCCGAGCGAGTCAAGTAAACAAGTCGGGGCCCGCCGACAGTTTTGCGTTCAACGACGTACCTTGTCCTATCTACATGTGACCTAGGAACACTAGCTATGCCTATAGATTCTAATTCAAATTGACACTTAACTAAGTTATGCAAATCTGTTAAAGGTTCCACAACGCAATTTACGGACTCCTCAGCAGGTCCGTACCCTTTACCTGCGGGTCTATGCACGACCCTACCTAGGCTGGTCTATGAAGCGGCTTACCGGACTTTCCTTGGCGCAGCTCCCGGCCGACGAGTACCCAATTGTTTTGGCCCAGCAGCAGCAGAGGCCTGGACTCGACCATCTCCTCGCAGCCCAAGTCGCGCAGGTTGGCATGCTCCGCCAGCAGCGCAGCCGGCGCAGTTTACGCGGGCAGGTCCAACCTCTTGAACGTACGACACCTCACTTCATGTGGCTCTCCGTTCGGCCCACGCACTGCCATTTTCACACGACGCGAAGCACTGTCTTTCACCTCCTGGCCGCGAGCCGTCTTCAGCACCAAGGGCTATTCGTTGCCCCCGGCGTTCTTCGCTAGCGAGTCGTCAATCAACGACACCGTGGCTCCGTCGTCCAGCAGGCGTAGCAGTCGTGCACGCTGGCTTCCACCGTCACACGCACAGGCACTATCTTCAAGAGCGATTTCCCACAATACTCGCTCACGTTAGCGACGCTCTTCGTGGCCTTCCTTTCTGCGTGCAGCAACGGGTGGTGCGCGTAGTCACACGACGGACACTTGCTAGCCCGACAAAACTTCTTACTGTGTTGTTTCACTATGCACTTAAAACACTGCCGTTTATTTTTACCTTTCGTCCACGCTGAGTTCAGTGAACTTTTCACATTTTGGGAGTCTGTTCTTTTCCACACAGCGGACATTGAGGCTCCGGTGTTGGTGAGTGGTCGCTCTGCACATGAAGGCGTTGCACGTTCCTGTACGGGGGTTGTCTTTCTGGGGCTTGCTTCGGCGCGTTTCTTTGCGTCCGGAGTAAATCTTCGACCGCGATCTTGGCTTCTCCCTGCAGCGATGTCTTCAGGCGCGCTAGGTTTTCATGAGGCTTGAAGTTGTACATCGTGGTAGTGTCCCAGTACATATTTTTGTACGACAGCCAGTCCGCCGGGTCCCCACTGAAGTATGGTAGTTCGTACGCTTGTCTTGGTACAGGCCGCGGACGCGCCAGGTTTGAGATGGCCTCAGCTAGCTGGTCGATCTTTTTGTCACGTGGCCGGCTCCTGTCTGCGTCTTCGGTGAAGGCCTGGTTGAGTTTCTTGTCGTACTCGTGGTGCACTATCGCTCGGCATGGGTGCGTCGGTTATGGCGTCCCTAAAACGTACGGTCGTGGGCGCACACTGTGGGAGTGCTGAGACTTAGGCGTCGCGGTTATCGATACGCTATGGGTGATCGCGGGCGGTGGGTTGAGGTCACGGGCGCGAACTTGGGCACGTCGCGCTGGGTTGCGGTCACGGGCGCGGGTGCGTGCGTCGTCAGTGCTTGATGTGGAGGCGCTTGGGTGCGGTGTGCGTCACCCATTCTTCCACACGGCGAGTCGTGTCTTCTTCATCCGACGAGTCGTTTTCCTCGACGGCGACGTTTGTTCCGCTTCAAGCTTTTTTCTAACTAGATTTTCCTTCAGGCGCACTAGTTCCCTCTCGGCCTCGTACTCGCTCCTCCTACTTAGATAGTCGGCGTTACTTTGTCCGCTTCTCGTGGAGACGTGGCTTGCTCTCGATTCCGGTTTCCTGGTGCTCCGTCGTAGTTCCAATTCCCTGGGGGTGGCGACGTCACTATAGTCGATTACGCGGCTGGGCCCCGCCAGGGAAATCACGGTTGCAGGTACAGAGACCGACGATGAGGTCGGCGCTATTGACGGTGAACCGGGTGCCATTTCAGTCGGCACTCCTGAGTCGCTTTCCATGGCACGTCGCCTGTTCATGGTGTCTTCCAGCTTGCGTAGTTTGTTCCTCGTGGTGATGGTGCTGCGTTCACTCATTTCTGGGTGATCTTCACAGGGCGATCTTGATAAGTTTTTCAGCACGTTCACACAAAATCTTCAGCTAGCCAGTACAATCTTCGCAATCTAAAGACAATCCGGCGCTCGAAGGACCAAAATGAAACAGATTCAGGCGCAAGGGCGCTAGAGCGAGTGGGTCTAGCTAGTGTGCCGAGCCGATTCCTGGAGGTGAAGGTGTGGAGGGTCCTCGTCGTCGGAGGAAACTGTTTGCTGTCCCACCGGGAGTGCGCACACGTCGAGCCGCTGCAGCTCCCACAGCACGAGCAATTACACTGCTCAACTCTTTGCTCACTCAGCACATAGATCTGGATATCTTCCATGATAAGCCAACCAAATTTGTAAATTTATACATTCATTTTTAAGTTTTTCGTAGTTTATTATATTTGTTTAGTTTGGTAGTTTTTGTTTATTAGTCTTTAAGATTCTAGAATATAATTGTTTTGGTCTGGTACTGTTAACTTGTATTTTAAATAAATAAATAAATAAAAAGGGTGGATGTGGATCTTGATAAAAATTCACACACAAAAACAGATTTATTCTTCAAACAGGCACAGAAAGCAAGGTTATATGTTTTCTCGACACTCGTTTTTCGACACTACGTTTTTCGAACCATATGAACGTTTCTCGACGACAACTGGTTTTCTTTTTTTCGTGTGGCCCCCCTCGCAGGTCAAATTGGGAGGTTTTCGTCTGCTGAACCGGGCTTGTGGCGGCCCTGATATAGGATCAAAGCCTCCAGCCATGGCTTACCTAATTTAAAAACTAAGCGACTACGCTAAGGGCCTCAACTTAGGGCTTCGCTGGGGGAGGGCAGCAAAGGGACGGGTTTGGGCGATCTCAATCAGTAATGTGGAGAGCACTGCCTCCTTAGGTGCGTGTTCTTTCAACACAGCTGACAATGATGACTTCACACTTCTTATCAGTTTTTCCCACGCGCCGCCTTGATTTGGGGCTCTAGGGTCAATGAACCGCCACTCCATATCTTGCGTAATTGTGAATAGGTCGAAATCGTTCGCCTTGCGCTGCTGAATTTCCACGTCGGCTCCTGGAAAATTAGTTCCATTATCGGACATCATAGTTTTAGGCCATCCGCGCCTAGCCGCCATCCTTCTCAAAGCTAATATAGTTGAATCGATATTCAAACTTGACAATAACTTTATAGGTATTGCTCGTGTAACGAGGCAGGTAAATAACATGCCCCATCGTTTTTCGTGTTGCATACCTATTGTGACTGTCATCGGACCGAAACAGTCGGTTCCATAACGAGTGAATGGTCGCACGTGCGTGTCTAATCGTTCAACGGGAAAGCCCCCTTTTCTGGGTTTCGCCGGCGCGTTTCTGTGTCACTTACGTGACACGCAATCTCTTATCAGTGCGCGGACTGTCAGGTATTTTTTATTACGCCCAGCTTGGCGCGTAGCGGGAGGCGGGACGAGAGTACTGGGTAGAGCAGAGCGCGGGCTGCCCTTGCCCTTGGCGGATGTGACTTACCCATGAGAGTCGACAGTCGATCGTTACCCCTAGGTATTTAACCGTATCGGACCACGCGACGTCGACTCCTTGTAGCTGTAGAGGTGGTGGGAGGCGGCCCTGCCCGATTACGATCGCCTGTGATTAACTGAGAGCCGTCATTTCGACAGCCACTCTGGAAGTTTGTCGAGCGCGCGCTCCTTTTTTATTTTTTTCCACCACTATTTTTATTTTTTTGACACCACTCTGAAACACTTGTCAGTCAGGAATGCTTGGACCACTTTTACGACCCTAAGGGGCGTGGCAGAGGTGGCTAACTTATAAACTAACCCCTCATGCCACACTCGGTCGAAAGCCTTCTCCATGTCGAGGAATACTGCTATCCCGTACTCCATTGTGTTCATTCAGAGCTACCAACAGGAGGTGCAGTACCCTCGACAGCTGGAGCGTCATACTGTGTTCCGCACGAAACCCGAATTGTTCCGGCCGCGGTGTAATGTGCGGGGTGAGATGTCTTAGCAGCAGTTGCTCGAACACCTTAGAGATTGTAGGCAGCAAGGTGATGGGCCGATAGCTTTCCGGCTTCACGTGGTTTTTTCCCGCCTTGGGCAGCATTATGACGCGCCCTTCTTTCCAAGATGTGGGAAAGACCCCCGTGCGCAGTATCCCCGTGAACAGGCGCGCCAGGGCCACGTCCTCGCGGTACGGCAGGTGGCGCAGCGCTGTATTGGTAATACCGTCAGCACCGGGGGGCTTGCGTGGCTTCGTGCGTAGAATGGCGCGTCTCACTGCGCTGGGCGAGAAAAAGATGGGGTCTTCATCGTTGGCCATCGGCGACGCGAAGTAGTCTATGAGGTGTTCTTCGACTGCTGCGACGTGATCGTCCTCTGAGGTTGTGTTTAGGCTAAACTGACGCTCCAGGTGCTCAGCAAGGACTTCCGCCCGGTCCTCAGCTACGTACTTGAAGGCCCCGTCGGCTGTTAGTAGGAGGCGCACTGGAGTTGGGGTGTTTGTGAGCTGGCACAGTCTGTGTGTCGCCTGCCAGTCACATGTTGCAGCGTCTATTCGTTCTTCCCAACTCTCGGCAGCCAGGGCCTCCAACTTGGCCTTCACCTTCTCCGCGAGCCGGTTGAGCTGCGTTTTGAGAGTAGGGTAGCGTAGTTGTTGCCGCGAGTTACCAGGGGCAGCAAGTGGAGTCGAGAGCATCTTTCATTGTAACTTATATAAGGGATTTTGAACTTGTACCCCAAGTACGTCGTGAATCTCCGTTGTATTCGTTCCAACCTACCACTAATAAGACCATGACGAGTAACCAATGTGTAATCATTATTATGTATTTTGTTCCTGTTAGTTTCATTATTTATAATCTTCCGAACCGTTATTATTTTGTTATCATTTGATTTAACTTTGTTGCTAATGTATAAGGCCTTAAGGCTGCCTTACAAGTATTTTTAAACATTTTAGAATAAGATGCAGAAACATACTGATTAAATGTTTCAGTGTCAATAATAGGCCATACAGCTCAAAAAGTCTTTCCCTATTTATTCTGATTCCTTTAGTTGCCCAGTCACTAAATCTAAACTTAGGGTAGTTAGATTTCTTTTCAAAAGTCTTTTCGGTTTGAACTATTGAAAAAAAATTGTTATACAAAATATTACCATTGTTCACTTCAAGGCTCCAATCAACCTGCTAGTTTAAGTGCTATTAAATTTATTTAGCTTACCAGATGTTATTGGTCTGGATTGTATCCGCACTTGTTCTATTGGTAAGTTGGATAATTTACAATGGCTTTTTCTTAATAGTTGCAGCAACAAAAAACATTATCGATACATGTAGTTGTCGTACTTCGGGTTGGTTCTATAAACACAATTGATAAATTGTATGATTTGAAAAGATTTAATAATCTGCTGCTATCTGAATTATTTTCTAAAATATTAACTTTGCCATAATATCTTCCATGACTGACTCAAAAATAGAGTAGTTTTGATAGTTAGGGGGCCTGTAAACGCACACTATGTCATGCATATCCAGCTCAACACAAGACACTTCAATGCTATGTTCAACTGACAGTGCAACAATATCTTAACTAGTTTTAAATTTAATACAATTTTTAATTAAGATTAATGAGCCTCCACGTAACATAGATTCTCGGTTACAACAACTACCCACGTTATGATTCATAGTTAATTAGCATTTCAAAGTTTTTTAATCAATGCTCAGTAATACAAATAATGACAAACCATTTTTTTTGATTTAAAAATAATTATATTCCAATTGTTTTGAAGAAAAACCTTGAATATTCTGAAGGAATAAATTAAACGATTTTTGCTTAGCCCCTTTAGAATGAACGCTAGAAGATACTTTGTTAAGTTGACCTAAATTGCCAACAGTACCATCTGTTGTCTTATTATCTAGTTTAAATTTAAAGTATTGGAGCTAGCAACCATAACATTGGTACTATTACTAATGGTGGGACTATTAATTCGGTAAGACGACATACTATGTCTGAGTGAATATTAAAAGCTAATAGCTTCGCTATTTGACGTCTAAAAATAATAGGTAGGTATACATACAGTATACCTAGTCGACAAAAGTTTATCAACAAAATTGTTGATGTCAAAAAAATAAAAACTTGTCACTATAGTGACTAACTAAGAAATGTATAATTATGCATATTTAGCATATGTATGTACTTATTTTGCCTATATGATAAATTCTCAAAGTATGGAAAAGCGCACAAAATAATTTTCTTACAATTAATCTTCAATAGTTCTGTGACATTATTAGTGATATCATCTTTCTTCACATTTAAGCTATTACCCACAAATATAGTTATAATAGCATTGGGATCATATATACTTTTCCATTAACTAATGACATTGTATGATGGTAGGAAGCTTGAGGTGTACAATGATTTTGAGAAGAAAAAGGGAGGTGCTTACTAATTACCCAAAACCTCTTTGTACAGCTCACCCTTACTCAAGTAACGAAAGGCCGCAATAGCGTAAGGGTTCGATGGTACATGCAAATATGACAAGATAAGGGAACCTACTAGACCTACACGCCTAACAGTCCTACGACCCTAGGCCCTATAAGCCCTACAGCCCTACCCTATCATATAACTATTCGTGATAAATAAATATATAAATAAATTCAGGATGTCTGCACCATGCGACCTAAGGGTACAGACGGATAGTAGACAGGATGTCCAGGTTCGGGAAGGGTACACTCACTGCCAGTCACGCAGACTCACGAGACTGATCTGAGATGGCTAAAGGTGTCTTGGCCACAGTGAGGGGTAATGAGACAAGAATATAAAATTCTAATCTGATTTATTTACAATAATTTACAGCTTATATACTACTTTTTCTTAACACACACTATTAAAAAACGTGTTGCGCCGACCCCAAATAAAACGGGACAAGGGCAGGAAGATGATGATGACACACTATTACATAAAATCGTTGTGTTTTATGCGTGTAGGATGCAACTAGTCACTTTTAACTGGGCCGCGCCTCTGCCGGGCCGAATGCTGAGTCAATGTCCAAAGGTAACATTGAACACTCTTCCTATACTGTCTGAAAACATAAATGATTGATAATCACCGTTGCTAAGAGAGGAAAAACTACAATTTACTGAATCTAAACCCTTGAGTTAATTCTGGTTGAATGTGAGTTATCTGGCTTGGAATTCAGTTCTCTTGAGCACTAATGACCTGGGATGTGTCTTCTGTTTCCACATGTTGGAGGCCAGCCAGGTTAGATTCACTCTGACAAGTACATTTATTGATTCTAAGAGTAAGTGAGTCTACTTTGTCCACTAACTGGTTTGTAGCAAGAATATCTTCGTTTATTTGGTTCATTGAACATTCATATTTATTGTAAATTGACTTTAGAGAGTCATCAAGCGTCTGTAAGCGCTGAGTCGTCTATTTCATAAATATTTATACTATCTTCTAACTTAATCGGATAGTTATTTATTTGATTAAGAAGGCTAACACGTTCTTTCCGCAGTTGAAATTTTTTTGAAAAGTGTTTCTCTTGCTTGACATTGTTTGTTTACATTTTTTTATGATTTTATTCAATCTTGCATATTTTTTAATTTTATTTTGACTAAGTTTATAATTATTATTGAGTTTTATTAGAGAATCTTCAGTTGTAAGATCAATTGTTACTAAAGAATGAGGTTTACAATAAGAATTCATTAATTCATCACATAAACGGTTAGTTTTCTCAGTTTGAATATCTTCCCTTTCCCTCTGCAACCGAAGAATGTGGCTATTAGCATGAAATAACTCATCTTCCAGATCCCTTGCTTTACACAAGGCCTCCTCATATAAGCTACTACATGAATTGAAACCATCCGTGATCACTCTCAGTTGGTCGCGTTCGTCAACAACATCTTGGTATTGCTGACTAAACCCTACCAACTCTCGTTTCAGACTTATATTTTTTAGGACTATGTTCTTTATTTCTCTTGCACTCTCTTAATTTTCCTGCAGTATGTGCTTGCATTGGAGTTTTGATTCTTTTAAATCCTGAGGGCAGTTTTCAATTTAAGCTCCATATCCTGAGCTGTTGCCTTGCGGGGGTGATCGTAGGCATGGTTCAGAAATAAGGTACTGTAAATAGGAGGAAAAAAAGAAACAGTGTGAAACAAAAAGATTAGAGAAAAAGGAAAGTTGGTGTGGGGTGTGGACTGTATATAGTTCCAAATAAAACAAATACTTCAATTATAGGTCGCTGGTGGTCTTTTATTTTTCCCTTACACTTATTCAGTTGATTTCACAATAATCACAAGTCTACAATAATCACGAACTTTAATAACACAAACTTTAGAGACATAAACTTTATAAAACGTAGGACATAAGAAAATAGAGTATATAACAACTGGTTTATTTACATAGCACTTTTACATTTAGAGAGATTGCACGTTACTTCTTCATTCTTGAGGGCTTGATCTGACGAACTATGTCGAACTGAGTTTTCGGCCCATATTTATACTCCAAACTCCTGGGTGGAGGTAGTGGTTCGGGTGAACTATCATTTTCTTGGTTTTTCCTTTCTTGACCAATCTCCTTTGTGACAGTTTGTGCGAGTCCATTTCTTGCTCCAAACCTGTCGGAACCTGTCGCGACCTGCTCCCGCGACCATTAGTTCCTAGTTAGCGGCGCCACTTGGTGCATGCTTTCATTGGGCGTTTTATTTACAAGATTCTTATTGGTTGATTTCGCCGTCCCCAACAAAGATTCTTATTGGATATTCTCGCCGTCCACAACATCTTCTCCCCCCGGCGTAGCTCGCGAAGCCTCTTCTTTTCTTATGAGGACGACGAGTTTGCTCGTGGGGCGCCGAAACGTGCCGGTCTTCGTCCGGACTTCTGCGACTCTGATGCCGCCGTCTGGTCCGCGGTGTGTTTTCTCTACGACGCCCATTGGCCAGACGTTCCCGGGCAGGGTCCCGTCGACTATGAGGACCACGTCGCCTTCTTGCAGCGGCCGCACGTTGTTAGTGGGCTCACCTTGGGGTACTAACAGCGGCAAATACTCCTTTACCCAGCGCCGCCAGAACTTGTCGGCGAGCGCCTGACTGGCTCGCCACGTTCGGCGATCTGCCTCGTCGCATGGCCCTGTGGTCGGTAGGCCGGTCGATGACCCCAACAGGAAGTGATTTGGGTTGAGGGCCTCAGGATCTTCCGGGTCCACGCTCACGTGTGTCAAGGGGCGGGCGTTGACGGCGAACGCTTCAGTCAACAGTGTTCTTAATATCTCTTCTGGCGGTGCTTTTTCACTTAACGCAACACTGAGCGCCGACTTCACTGTCCTCACCATTCGCTCCCATCCATGCTCCTCCCTGATTAGGCGCGCCTGGTGGTATGAAGCGCCATTCCATTCGGTTCAGCAGCCCCACGTCCTTCAGGGCTGGCAGCCATTCTTGGTACGCTGCTTGTAGCTCGTGATCGGCACCTCGGAAATTAGTCCCGTTGTCCAAGTACATGGTTCGCGGCCATCCTCTTCGTGCCGCCATGCGCCTTAGCGCCATTATGGCCGAGTCCGTTGACAACGACGCGACGAGTTCTAGATGAATTGCTCGGCAGGTGAGGCATGTGAATAGCGCGCCCCATCTCTTTTCTCTCCGCCGTCCCACCTTGACCATCATCGGCCCGAAGTAGTCCACTCCGCAATTGGAGAACGGGCGGTGGAACGGGTCCAAGCGAGCACGCGGCAGGTCTCCAGTAGCCGGTGTCTGCGGCATGGATTTCTCTTATCCAATATTTCTGTCGCAGGTCGTTCGTCACGCGCTCACGGTTGGCGTGTCCAGCGGCGCAATGTTCGCGCATTACGATGAGTTTTGTTGTTCTGTGACGCCCGTCCAGGATGATGGGCCTCTTTGTCTCGGGTGGTGCCGTTGCTGCTTCTATTCGGCCTCGCACTCGTAGGAGTCCATCTTCATATACTGGATCCAATCTAAACAGCTTGCTTGTTCTTGATATTGCGCGAGCTGCCTGTATCCTTTTGATTTCATCACCGAAGCTGTCTTGCTGCGCCTGCTTCAAAAGCTCCTTCTCGGCGCGCTGCACGTGTCGATGTTCTAGACCCCTTGCTTGGCGTCGACACATGTCGATGAAGGCGAGCACTCTTGCTGTGGCTCTGACAAGCGTCTCGAACTTTGAGAAGCGGGCAGGGTCGGGTAGCCATTTCTCCCTTGTCGTGCCTTCGTCGTGTGTAGGACTTCTTCTGGTTCCTGTTCTTCGTCCTCCATCTTGAGGGGCCACAGCTCCTCGGGATCATGCAGGAAGCAGAGTCCTTGAAACCACCGATCGGTTGCGCTGATCGGCGCGTTGGTGAGTCGGTTGGCGTCGTCGGCTATGTTTTCCTTTGTCTGCAGCCAACGCTATTCTTCTTTCTTCGTCAGCTCTGCTATCTCTCCAAGTCGGTTCGCGAAGAAGGGAGTGTAACGTCGCCCCTCGTTCTGGACGACGGTGGATGAGTCTGTCCAATATACGGTCCGGTTGACCTTGATTCGATGCTCTCTTCTCACGTGATCGGCGAGTCTCGCTCTTATCACTGCTGCCTGGAGTTCTAGTCGAGGGATAGTCTAAGCTCGACGCGGCGCCACCTTTGCTTTGGCGGCCACCATTGTGATGGTTACTGTTTCATCTTCATGCTCCACCCTCCAGTAGGCCACGGTCGCGTATGCTTGTTCGCTCGCATCGCAAAACACGTGGAGTTCGATTCCTTTGAACCCCTTCTTTGCGTAATTCCTCGGCAAGCGGAGTTTGGCGATCTCGATCTCTCGAACAGTTCGTGCTCCTTTTCCGGAATCGTGAGGCGCCACAAACTTTGCAGTATAATCTTCGCTCGTATCGTGAAATGGCTTAGCAGTCCGAGAGGGTCATATATTGACATGACAGCACTGAGCGCCTCGCGTTTGGTTGGGGCTCGCAGCTGCTGCCTTACTTCGGCTGGGACTCGGTTCATCGACGTGTTGAACCCCAGCTCGTCTTTCCCTGCGTTCCAATATAGTCCGAGTATCTTGTTCTCGGGCTTCCCGCCCTCGCTCAACCTGCTCAAGTCCTCCAGCCTCCCCCCGTGTGATGGGTGGGTTGGTGCGCAGCCACTGGTCGACCTTCTGGTGCTGTTGTTCAGTCTGGAGGGGCTCGTCGTGGATGCTCTCTTCATCTTGTATCACTGAGACGTCCACCGCTAACCTTTTCTTGATTAGGTCTGCCTCCAGGTCCAGCTCCTTCTGTCGTATGTCGGCCAGCTTCTCAGCAGACTCCAGCTCGGCGACCCGTAGTCTCGCAGCGACGCTCGTCGTTGACCTCACTGATTGGGGCGGCGGTGATCTGGCTCTACCCCGCTCCGATGGCCCTGCAGTTGTGAGGTCTGCAGTGGTGGTGGCAGGCCCGATCACGCTCTCCAGCTGTGGTGATGCTGGCGGATCGAGTGACAGTCGTCGGACCCTCTCTAAATGTATGCGTTCAGCCTCACGTCGACGCATAGCGGTCAACTCGTCTCTGCGTTCTTGGCGTCTTAGTTCTTCTAGCTCAGCTAGGTCACTTTGAGACCTGGTTATGACCATGTCTTTTTAGCACTGGTTCGCTGACTCTATTTACTTGTCAAAACACTGATGCTAAGTACTTGTTTTAGTACGCAAATACTGAGTCTAATACTGGTTAACACTGACGCTAAGTACTGAGTCTGATACTGGTTAGACACTGACGCAAATACTGAGTCTATTACTGGTTAAACACTGACGCAAATACTGAGTCTATTACTGGTTAAACACTGACGCTACGTACTGGTGTTCTAGTACTTTACTTTAACCACTGAGTTTAATACTTTTCAACACTGACTCTATGTACTGGGTCTAGTACGTAAGCACTGATTCTAAAACTTTTAAAACACTGATTTTAAACCCCAAGATCCTCGATCCGGCTCGATTGGACCAAGACTGTGGGGTGTTGACTGTATATAGTTCCAAATAAAACAAATACTTCAATTATAGGTCGCTGGTGGTCTTTTATTTTTCCCTTACACTTATTCAGTCTTGATTTCACAATAATCACAAGTTTTTACAATAATCACGAACTTTAATAACACAAACTTTAGAGACATAAACTTTATAAAACGTAGGACATAAGAAATTAGAGTATATAACAACTGGTATTTACATAGCACTTTTACATTTAGAGAGATTGCACGTTACTTTTTCATTCTTGAGGGCTTGATCCGACGAACTGTGTCGAACTGTTTTTTTTTTGAGTGGCCTCTCGCAGGTCAACCTCTGAGGTTGTCGTCTGCTCAACCGAACTTGCCTGTGGCGGCCCTGAATAAATTCAAAGCCTCCAGCCAGGGCTTACTTAAAAACTACTTATAAATTTAAGTGACAACGCTAAGGGCACCCCCTGTGGGGTACGAGCCTCGGCTTAGGGCGTCACTGGGGGAGGGCAGCAAAGGGACGGGCTGGATCGAGCAAAAACAATAATATTTATTATTATTAAGGGAATTTAAAGCTACAGCTCAGCGGCGCGGGCTGGCTCGAGCAAAAGTCGGGGAGGACGATTACGTGAGTTTCGCGGCGGACCTCGGCGGCGAGGCCTGAAGGATGTCGGTTTGTAGTGTCTTCGAACTGTACTGGTTTCCCTACGGCTCTCTTGGAGCAGGGTGATGGGGTCGTCTGGGGTGACTAGAGTGTGCCTTGGTCGGCGAATCTTGGAGATACGGGAGGGTTCGTAACGGGCTGCCCGTACGATGAGGGGGTTTCGATGTTTCACAGCAGAGTCAAAGAAGCGCTTGCACAGGCGCTTCATGAACTGCTGTATGGTGGGGACTCTGAGATTCAAATGGATGTTCTCATTTCGGACGTAATAATGGGCTCCTAGGATCCTACGGAGGATACGATTTTGGAGGGTCTGCATCCGGTGGATGTGACGGGCCTTGGCATGTGCGAAGATCGCACCGGCGTACGTCAAGATCGGGCGGATGACTGCGGTGTAGAGGCGCAATTTGCACTTGCGTGACAATTTGCTGCGGGCAGTCATCATACAGTGAAGCCTACCGTGAGCGAAAGCAGCTCGCGAGCGAGCCTGCTTTATGTGCTCGGCGAAGGAAAGGTTCTGATCTAAGATCACTCCGAGGTACTTGGCTTGCTTTGCCCAGGGGATCGGCTTGCCGTACATGGTGATCGGAGGGGGGGGGAGAACGGTTTTAAGCGGTCTCCGATAGAGAACCGCCTGACTCTTATCAGGGTTAACCTCGATCCTCCATTTCCGGAACCATTCACCCAAATGGTTTGCGGAGTTTTGAAGGTTTCGAGCGATAGCCCTGGGGTCACGACCGGAGCAATAAATGGCCGTGTCGTCAGCGAATAGAGCCAACTGGGCCTTTTTGTCTTGGGGAATGTCGCTGGTGAACAGCGTGAAGGCAAGAGGGGAGACTACGGAGCCCTGAGGGACTCCTGCCCTAATCGGATGAGGGGAGGACAACGCTCCTTCGATGCGATAGCGGAAGGTACGGTTCGACAGAAAGTCTCGCAAGATGAGCACGAGACGGTCAGGCACGCCGAGTTGGTAAAGCTTATATAATAAGCCATTGTGCCAGACCTTGTCGAAAGCCTTTGCTATGTCGAAATACAAGACGCCTGTCATCGCGTTACGTTGGAAACCAACGCTTATGTGCTCTACGATGCGGTGGACTTGGTGGATGCACGAGTGTTCGGTACGGAACCCGAATTGCTCGTTGGGGATGAGACCCTTTGTTTCGGCGTAGTCTTTGAGCCGCTTATAAATAAGCCTCTCGTAGATTTTGCCGAGAACGTTTAGGAGACTGATGGGGCGGTAGCTGGTGGGGTCAGACTTGGGCTTGCCTGGTTTGGGGATACCTATGACGGTGGCCTGCTTCCAAGCTTGGGGGAACATGTTGTTGCTCAATGCGCCATTGAAGATGGCGGTCATTAGCACAATGAGTTGGGGGGGGAAGAGTTTGAATACTCTGTTCGTGATGCCGTCGGCTCCAGGGGCTTTTCTGGGCTGAAGCTTTTTGACTATCTCCACTACTTCGTCGGGGGTGACGGGGGCCAGTGGATTGTCGGGGTCTTCGACCGGAGGAAGGGAGGCTCTTCGTTCGACTTCAGCATCCACAATATCGATGTGAGCTTGGTCTACTAGGAGAGTGCTAGGCGAGCATTGGGCTTCGAGACTGTCGGCTAGGCATTCCGCCTTTTCGGAATTGTCAAAAGCGACGCTTCCATCGGGGCGGGTGAGCGGGGGCATGGTGGACTCTTCGGAGGAGCGAAGCTTCCTCTGAAGTTGCCAGAAGGCGAGGTGGGTGGGCTCGAGTTCACTGAGCGTCTTTTCCCAGCGGGCAGAACGCAGCTCAATCATGCGCTTCTTTACAGCACGCTGTAATTTACGCATGTGAGCCTTGTTAGCGACGCAGGGAAAAGAGCTGTACGCGCGGATAGCAGCGTTCTTCTCGGTCATCAGAGCCCGTACATCGTCCGGGATTTTCCAGCGACAGTCCTCTGTCGCCGGGATCTCCCTTGAACAATCGTTCAGGACAGATTGTACGTGCTCTGTGAGCGAGTCGATCGCCCCCGCCGTTTCAGTGACTGAGACTATGTGGTCAGGGATCGAATCCAAATGGGGTGACTCGGTCGATTTCAGCCGTTCGCTTACTTTCTTCCAGTCAGTGACCGTAATCATTTGGGACGGGGGGGGGCTGGCCTGGGTCAAGGTTACCCGAGCGGGAGCCAAGGTGCATGACCACTGGACGGTGGTCAGAGTTGAGCTCATGTATCGCTTCTATAGATTGCATACGGAGGTTTACATTCTTTAGAAGCGCCACATCGAGCACATCGGGGCTATGGTTGGGATTGTGGGGAAAGTGGGTATGACTCATCGGACCGATGACGTCAAAGTTGAGGGAAGCACCTAAGTTGAATAGGACCTTCCCACGGGGGTTGGTCAGGGTGCTATTCCAAGCGGGGTGTTTAGCATTGAGGTCGCCCGCCAGGATGACGGAGTCGCTCAAGCTGAAGAGGGCAGTGAGGTCACTGGAGAAGGCGGAGAGTTCGTCGGTCTTGTCTGACGAGGGGGGACAGTAGGCGGAGATGACGGTGATCGATTGATGACCGGTCATGCCCAGCCGACAAGCCGAGTATTCGAGATGAGATGAGGGCGGGGGGGGAGTTATGGGAGTGCAGTACAGCTCTTTTTTATAATATATGAGAGTGCCACCACCGTGACAGCGGGTCCTATCGTTGCGGACTATGCGATAGTTCGCAATTCTAGGGTCTTTACAGTGGGGCTTGAGGAGGGTTTCCTGTACGAGGAAGATGTCTAGCTGATGGTCGCGGAGGAATGCGGCGATCTCATCACGCTGGGAAGTAATGCTGTTTGCATTGAAGAAACCTAACTTTAGGGAACGGGGTTTAAAGGTGCAGACTACTTTCTTTTGTCTATCCATTATGGGGCGACAGCAGGCATCTTGTCAAGTTCGAGCAGCACGGACTCGTGCTGTTCGAAGAATTCCAGGCGCTTTGCCTGGGTCAGTACGCCGGTTGCTTCAGCGGCGTGAAGCTTATCGGCGAGGTCCCTAGCGTCCTGCGTCATGAAAATGACGTAGTGCTCGGTGATGATTTGCCCGATGGACTTTGTCCTCGGAGGGATCACACCAGCTGGCTGGGGGGTCTTTTTGGGGGCCTTTTTGGGGGCTGCTGGGGCTGCTGGGGCTGCAGGAGCCGCGGGGGCGGGGGTAGGCGCTGGGATGGGCTTGGCCATCAGAGCTGGGGGAGGAGGATTGGCTGGCACCAGGGCCGGGAAGGCTCTCTGGTGGTCCAGCTTGTTCCACGCGGAATCCCGCTGGGGAGCGAGGCGCGCGGGGAGCTGGGCGGAGGGTGCTTCCCTTTTCTGGCGGGCGGCGAACCGCTTTGCCATCTTGGGAGAGATGCGGGGGGCTTTGGGACATCCCCGGTAGTTAGCCGGGTGCCCTGCCTGTCCACACAGCACACAGCTGGGAGGCTCTGTGCACTGGGTGCGATCCTTGGGACGGGGACAGTCGCCTGTTCCGTGCTCGCCCAGGCACTTGACGCACCTGGGTTTGGCGAAACAGTTAGACTGGGCGTGGCCATATAGCTGGCAACGGTGACATTGCCCTACGATGGCGGGTTTGTATGGCTTCTCGATGGAGATGCCAGACAGGGAGCAGACGGACTTGATCTTGAAGATCGGGTGGTGACCTTCGGTAGGCTCGCAAACGACCAGTACCATATCGTACTGTTCGCGGCCACGGGACTTGTGCAGGCGGTGGACGGCTGTCACGGGGATCTTTTGGGCAATGAGGTCCGACTTGACGTCGTCCGTAGAAATCTCCTTGGGGATGCGCCTTATGACCACACGGGTCGGCGTATCCTCGGGAAGAGAGTACGTATGAAAACATACGTTTCTTTCCTTTAAGGAGCGGGTAAGGTCGCGGTAATCCTGGGCGGAGGGAACTGTTACCTTTATGCCTTGCTGGCAAGCCTTGGCATTTGTATAATTGATCCTACGATCATTACACATTTTGGATACCTCAGTCCACTTGGACTTGTCCTGTATGTACAGGGGAGGCGGGGGGCGTTGCTTCCTGGAGGGAGCGGAGGTGGAGCAGCTAGCCTGCGAAGCGGGGGCGGCTGGGGCGGGCTTGGTGGTAGCTGGGGCGGAGTTGGTGATGACGGGGGCGGGGGCCACGGTGGTGGCCTTTTTCGGCTTGCTAGCGGCCTTGGAGGCCCTGGCCTTTCGCTTTCCTCTTTTGCCGCCTACGACGAGCTGGAACTCGTCGTCGGAGCCGGAGGAGGAACGAGCGTCGTCGGAGGATTCCGACGAGCTCTCGACCGGGACGGTGGTGTCCATAGCCTCGACTGTGGACGCTGGGGACATCGGGGCGACCTTTCCCTTTGACTGGGAAGAAGCAGGGCGGTTGGGCGGGAGGGTAGAATCCTCATCGTCGGAGGAGTCCGACGATGGGGTCGCCTCGACGTGGGTCAGCTTCCGGGGTGGAAGGTTACCCGTGGGCGGGGGGGTGTGGACGTCGTCGAGTGACGTCGGACGGGGGCCAGCGTATTCCTTGTAGGGATTCCCCCACTTCTCTAGGAAAGAGGGGTCCTCCAGGAGGACATCCTTGAAGAAGGCGACGATAGTCATCACCTCCTTTTGTAGGAGCGGGGTCATCGGGGTCATTGTCGTTTCCGACATGATGACCGAAAAATAGGGAGGAACTACCAACTGGGGAACATGAGTCCTAGGACTCTCTCCTACGGTCCCTAGCACCTAAGTCCCTGGGTGGACGGGCCCAGGGGTGAGTGACCCTCCCAGCAAGGGTTGTGCACGCTGGGAGGTGAGTACCTGAGGGTGAGCCCTAAGCTTGTAAACCGATCGCCAGTCTTATTGTGCGATCGGGCCCTGACTGGGTCTGGTGCAAAGGGATAGACACCCCAACCGACACCAGGTGTGTGGCTGAAAGAGAACTCGGAGTGATAGGTCTGACTAGGGGCCACCCCCAAGGCCAAGACCTAGCTCCCGACTCCAATTAACTGCCTAGCCCTGAAGGGGTTCGGCGGGTGTATCGGGGCAACACCCCCTTGACTTTGTTGACACCGTTTGGTTTCCCGTCAAGGACCACGAAACTGTGGCTTTTCCCTGAAGGGGCACAACGTGTTTCGACAATTTCCGTATGGAAATATTCTATCGTTCACTGCCTTGAAAAAGGCGGCTTCGGATAGTGGGCGTGGCCGGGCGACCACTGATGACGTTCACGGCGGGGCGCGACGTAGGCGAGTGGTGGGGCGAGACACGGAGCACAGAGCGGGCGCGGAGCACAGGGCGGCACGTCCGATCGGGGCGAGCGTCGAGCGGGGAATGATGATCTGTGTCGAACTGAGTTTTCGGCCCATATTTATACTCCAAACTCCTGGGTGGAGGTAGTGGTTCGGGTGAACTATCATTTTCTTGGTTTTTCCTTTCTTGACCAATCTCCTTTGTGACAGTTTGGGCGAGTCCATTTCTTGCTCCAAACCTGTCGGAACCTGTCGCGACCTGCTCCCGCGACCATTAGTTCCTAGTTAGCGGCGCCACTTGGTGCATGCTTTCATTGGGCGTTTTATTTACAAGATTCTTATTGGTTGATTTCGCCGTCTCCAACAAAGATTCTTATTGGATATTCTCGCCGTCCACAACAGTTGGAAGTTAATGGGAAAAAATAAATAAAACAAGAAAGTGCAGTTCAGTTAAAAAATGAGGAAGACTGCTAAATTGGTTTAAAAACCAAAAATAATTATTGAGTTTTGTTGCTTTTCATTGCCCTATGATATTACTTTTACGTTTGTGGGTAAGTTGATTAAAATGTAAATGTCTGGTTTAACAATAAAATAATGCAAAATATAGACTTAAACCGTTGTTGGCCAGTATAATATTACAGGGATAAGTTTTATTTAGTCAAATTATGAATTAAAATGTCAATGTTTCGTTTTTTACAATGAAAACAAAACTAGTATGACACAACACACCGAGTGTTAAGTGAACTAAATTGAACAGATCAAACTTGTAAAAGGTCGACTTTATCTTAAAGTGACGAATGTGCTATTATAAAATAAGAAATAAGTGAGCAATACTCCCCGAGAAATTCCGTAGTTCAAACTTCAAACGTCAGCTGATCGTTTTATGGGTTACCGGTGACAACCGGTTGGCTCCAAGAACTTGTGTTTTACTTAATATTTTACCAGGAAAACGATAATCCTGGCGATTTATGCAATTATAATATCAATACACAAACAACTATACATTAATTACACTTAAATACTATTTAAATTAAATTAAAAAATACGGAATTGGGCGTCTCGTTTATCAGCTCCATGTCGATATCCTAGTCCCTCAGGAGATGGCGGAGTGGGGCGACCTTGTTCTGTCCTTGTCCTTGGCCTCGGGCTCGGGCATTTCAGTGGAGCACCCTTAACGGCTTAGCCATGGCACAATGTCAGAAGTTTGGCCAGGCCGTCAAGGATGACCTGCTGATTGCGCAGGTCGGGGCAGCGCGTTTGTTGCTGTTGGTGCCTGCTGAAGCGCCTTTCTTCCCCTTCACGACCTGCGACCCCTTCTGTGGGGGAGCGGACTTGGGGACCTCTTCCTCCTGTTGGGTCGCTGGGAGGGGGCCTTGGGTTTGCTTCCCTTGCCCCCTCGGTTCCTCTTCTTCCGCCGGGAAGAGGTGGCCTTTCCGCGTCTGGGTGGTGGGCCGATTTGCTGCCGCCATCAGCGACACTCCCTGGTCGCGTTCGTGCTCTTGCCCTAAGTCCTTGGTGGGTGGTTGTTGGCGGCGTGTCGATGTCGTCGCTGTGATGACGACAGTCCCCGCGCGCCTGTTCCGTATTTCATTTTGGAATACGGGGCACTTAATGTTGCACGTCGGATGCGGGCCACCGCAATTGGCACGGGTGGCTGGCTCCTCTCTCGGTCGTGGGCAATCTCTTGCTGTGTGCCCCTCTCCGCATCGGACGCAGGTGAGCGGGCGGTGGCACTGGTGTGATGAGTGCTGGAATTTCTGGCACCTGTGACACTGTGTGGGCCCACGCTATGTCTCAATTTTAACACCCAGCACGACGTGGAACACGCAGCCGTGTCTACCCTGGCGCCCCCTTATGTGGCGCACGTACTTCGGCTCAAATCCCAGAATGCGGAGCTCACCTATCTCCTGGGGGTCTGTGTCAGCCGGCAGCCCCCGGATGGCTACTTTAAAACATTTTCTCCGCTGGTAGCGAGTTGGCGAACCAACTGACGCCGTTCTCCTTCTCCAGGGCCGAAGGTAACGTTGGACCAACTTATACTCATCCTCCGACTTCGGCGTGAAGCGGACGCCAGTATCGTAGGGACGAGCATTGGGTGATCGTCCCAGCTTGGTCGTGATGCTTCTGAAATGTTGCGCCCAGTTGGGTAGCTTCTCTACTACCATCGGTGGGTAGCGTGGCTTCTTTTTGGCCTTGTAAATATTATTCGCCGCCGAGATCGAATCGGCGGGACCGGATTGTAGGACTATGCTTTCACTTAACACTCGTATGTTATTATTAGTCGGGTTGTTACTTACCCCGCTTTGACCGTCCGTGTGTGGGGAGCGCGGACCACAGTATCTCTTCGCGCCCCCCTCGACGTTGTCGGAGCTCCGTCTCGTCCTCTGAGCCCTCGTCGACATCTCCACGTCGTCTAACGACGGGGTAGAGGATGTAGGGGTGTTTCTTGCTTGATGTAACGTTTCACTAGCACATAACGCGAGCGAGAGGCTCGATCCCGCGCGCGACGAACAAGCGGATAGCTGCGCGGGCGAGTCGCAACCGGCGGATGCGAAAATATTAAAAAAAATCTAAATTTTTGATCGTTACAAACAGAAAAACCTTAAAATATCATTAATAGTTTTATGATGTTCAGTTCAAAGCATCCTGTGAAAGTTTACACAGTCATATATTATCAGTGTAACGTGTAAAAAGGTCTGCATAAATGAATAATGTTTTTGAGGTTGAAGGCACTGGGACTAGAGGAAGTGTTGCTGAGGGTGCCGCCTCTGTTTGTGGTGGATGAGTTCCTGAACATAAGTCTGCGATGCCGGTGTCTTTCGGCAAGGAGTCGGTGCTGGGCAACATCACAGTGGACGGCATCGGTGTTTATTTCGGATTCAGATGTCAATTACTAAGATGCGAATTTCTACAATGTGTTCTTTTTCACATTCGGCAAATTCCTCATGTGCAAAACTAACTCAGAAAAAGTCATTTATAAGCATGCAGTATGCAGCATCTAATTGTATATTTATTACAGACTAGCACTTTGCCCGCGACTACTTTCGCGCGCATCGCCATTTTAAGAGTTTGGCCCTGATATTTCTTTATTGTCATTGCAAAGCAAACTTTCATAGGAAATTGTAGTCTTTTGAATTCGAATGGAAGTTCGTTTGGGATTAATGGAATACGCGGTATGAACTCTGTTTATTCTTGGACAGTCCCGGTTAAAATAACAACCTCAACATTGTTGCGGTGCCACTGTGCAATGCTTTTATTTGCACCCTGGTACAGTTACGTAACTTCGAAGGCTTCAAGGACGTACTCTCACGCAGTGCCATTGGGGAACAGCCCCCCTAGCCAAGTTATAACCGTTTCGCTTGCGTCGAACGCTTCGAGTTGACATTGCTGCCAATTCTTTTGTTCTGACCACGTGACTAAGCGCGTAATTCCCATACATTTAAAGCTTTAACTATTGTAGATTAGCAACTTGGCTAGGGGTACAGCTCTTCAAATCTTTATCAAGCGCAAATTCGATCGTGTATGGAGTACTGTTCCCATCTTTGGGATGGGTCTGCCAAATACCAGCTTGATGCGCTGGTGTCGATTGAGAGGCGAGCCAAGAGAATTATCGGTAATGATGCATTTGTTGAGCCGAAGCTCTAAAGCCTTCGGCTCCGCCACCGATTTGCTGCCTGTCAATTTTGTATCGTTTTTGTCACGGGGAGTGTGCTCCGCTAAGTCCATTTCATCATCGGACCACTAGACGTACGGCGTTGCGCCACCCACTCGCACAAAATTTTTTGAGAACACATCTATTGTACGTATAGTCAAGGGGTGGAATTCCCTGCCGAAGTCTGTCTTTCCTGATAGTTACAAATTGGGGCCTTAAAGTCAAGAGTGAATAGGTTACTTCTAGGCAAGCGTGCTCCATCGTCGCCCATCATCATCACTTACCATCAGGTGATAATTATTTATTTATTTAAAATTATGTAAATAACAGCATTACAGCAATTAACGCCAATGCGATGCTATTACATATTAATTACCCTGTAGTACAGGTTATATTTTTTTAATGCACTTTGTGCTGCTTCCGTGAACCGCGGCAGGCTGCAGTGAAATAGATCCACGTCTTTAGCAATAATGTTCAGCATCCTTATGGCTCGTGACAATGGGGCAAACTTGTTAATGTTTGTCCTAGAAGAAGGCTCCAGCCAGCATGTGGCCAGGATATGGTGGTCAAACACGAACCGTTTATGTAATGAAAGGCCGGCTGGATTAATAGTCTAGCGATATCTATGGCGCCACATAAGTACTAACTACCACAAAAATACGAAAACATGCATCGCGCAATCAAAGTTCTCCGCGCGATTTGAATATATACGACAGCCCAAAATCAACTGTCGGGCAGTTGTCCACCAGACAACACCCGTCTGTCCTCTTGGAGGATCCTCCCTTTTCAATGGTGGAATGTGGGTCACTCTGTTCCGCATACCTCCAAAATAGTTTTCCAGAAACTCAACCGGATAGTGGACTGCTTCGTTTGTTTTTGCCAGTGTGTATTGAATTACACACTATTTCTTCAGCTTCAAATTATGTCAACAAAATATCCCTGATAACTGCAGCTTGATCGTTCTTAGGCGACATTATAGCTCTTTCTCGTAGCCATACTAATTGTTTGTCCTCTATTTGAGCAACATCTGAATAATTTATTTCTATCATCTCTTCCACTGTACTTACTACTGTGCACAATTTTTCTTGTATGACTCCATAAAATTTTTGGTACTTGCCGTTTCCTAATTGGAGTAAAAAGTCACCATGGCTAATGACGTCATAAGGTCTACCCTGGCTACCTTGGCATTTTTGAACGCGAACGGAGTTCAACTGTCAATGTCAAGCATTGGCCGCTTACTCCAACCTACCCTGCTCAGAGTTAGGGTTAGTTGGGTAAACTCTAGAGTACCATGGAGTTTCTTGCCGGTTCTTCTCCATAGGAAACGACCAATTTGGAACCGTGCACTAGCTTCTGACGTTTTATAAGTGCCCATGTCGGCCTATGTAAAATAAAAACTTTTGACTTTGGTAGCTACTCGAGTTATAAAAGAACGACCCGGGTTTGCATCTCTACTCGACTCTGGTTATTTACGCAGGGCTGCAGAGATGTCCCCTGGTGATAGACAGGCGATTCATGAACTGCTGGATGGTGGGAATTTTGAGATCTAGATGTAGATTCTCATTTCGGATATAGTAGGGTTCTGCAGTTCTTGTTCTACTAGGTGAGAGCTAGGTGAGCATTGGGCTTCTAGACTGTGGGTTAGGCATTTCGCTTTCTCGGAGTTGTCAAAAGCGACACTCCCATCAGGGCGGGTGAGCGGGAGCATAGATGACTCTTCAGTGCAGCTTAGCTTCCTCTAAAGTTGCCAGAGCTTCCTCTGAAGTTGCCAGAAGGCGAGATGGGTAGGCTCGAGTTCGCTGAGTGTCTTTTCCCAGCGGACGGAACGCAGCTCGGACATCCGCTTCCAGCACGCTGTAATTTACGCACGGAAAGCAGCGTTCTTCTCGGTCAACAGATCCCGTACATCGTCCGGGATTTTCCAGTGACAGTCCTCAGTCACTGGAATTTCCCTTAATCGTTCAGGACGGATTGAACGTGCTCTTTGAGAGAACCGATCGCCTTCGTCGTCTCGGCGACTGAGACTATGTGGTCAGGGATAGAATCCAACTGAGGTGACGTGGTAAATTTTAGTCGCTCGCTTACTTTCTTCCAGTCAGTAATCAATTGGGCGGAGGCTGACCGGGATCGAAGTTGCACGAGCGGGAGCCAAGGTGCATGATCACGGGGTGGTGATCGGAGTTAAGTTCTTCTATTGTTTTTTTAGATTGCAAACGGAGGTTTACATTCTTTAGCAGCGCTACATCGAGGACGTCGTCGGTGCTATGGTTGGGATCATAGGGGAAGTGAGTGTGACTCATCGGACCGATGACATCAAAATTAAGGGAAGCACCAAGGTTGAATATGACCTTATCTCTAGGGTTGGTCGTAGTACTGTTCCAAGCGGGGTGTTTAGCATTGAGATCACCCGCTAAATCGATAGGAATTTTAAATATTGTGTATGCCGTTTTTCGTCCAGGTAATAATGTGACTGCTGCCTGAAGAGGTGGCAGCAAGGGCAATTCTTTGGTTCCTTACTCGAGCCAAAATAATTGGTTAGGAAAGTTTTACCTGTTCCGCCCGGTGCGTCTAAAAACAGGACTTCTTCCGAGGCGTTATCTACACTGCAGCATACCCAATCAAACGTCTGGCGCTGTTCCTCAGTCAGCGCAGCCATTTAGTAAAATTTCGGCGAGTTCCACGGGATTATAACTAATTTCTGATATGTATTCTCTGTTTATACGTTCCCCATCGACTGTTGGTGTGGACAAACTGTATTGACTGATTGGGTTCCCTTCTAAAATTTACGTACCCTATCGGGAATTTCTCCATCAGTATTTATTTGAACATGTCTCAAAAAATCTTTAGCAAACTTGTCGTTGTTCTTTTGCCGTAACTGCTTAGCATCGGATAACCCATAAAAAGTCCATAAGATGGCAAAAAAATTTATCGCTTATGCATGCTTTAGCTAGAGCTTCCTAACAATGCTGATCTTTATCTAATAAATGGCGTGCGCGGCAAGCGGCCTGGTATGTGGTATGTTCAATATCATCCGCTTTACGAAGCTCAGCAAAAGAAGTAGGTCCTCGCACTACATGGAGGAGAAGGCGTAAATAGTAACATTCTGAATTATTCGGGTGCACCGTATACATCCGTCCAATCACGTGTTGTGAGAGATTTCGGTCCACTTTAGATTGGTGGGAAACATAGTGAATAGGTCCGGCCGGCAGTATTTCCGGACGTAACAAAAAGCATTTTTATATGTTGAATGTCTTTGATTTTAGGTTTTTCGTGCATATACCGCGGACCGCCTGTCAAACTCAATGGCAAGGGTACCTATCACCCCGTACTTTCATTTTATAGAAAGATTTTTTTCACTGTTAATTCACGCTAAATACTAAATACTCTCCAATGTTTGATGGTTTACTAACAGTTGAAAATTGTGGTGTCTCTTCCCCAAAGGCCATAATTTTTTTTTTTTTTTTAAATAAGATTTGAAGTTGAATTCTCGACGTTATTGTTGTCGGATTGTACTGCATCCTGGCACATATTCCTCAGAGCAAATCGTCGATGATTGGTACATATATATACTAAACATTCCGTTTCAATTTTAGCATATATATCCACAATAAATTGGCTGAACATTCCACCGAATCTTTGCAAATAAACGAAACGATTATGACTTATTTGCAAAAGATATGAGTAAAATTGGAGAGACGATATTTTTTTATTGGTTTCCCTAGTTGGAGGATTAACTTGGTAGAGTCTAAATTTGTATCCATTTTACCATGACAATATATGAGCGGATATGAAGTGCATCGTATGTTCGGTGTGTATCGTAAATGCGTTGCCGACGATCATCTCGAGTGCATAGTACGACGTCACGCCTATCGCACTCTTGGTCGACTTAAACAATCGCAATCTCGTCTGCAACGCGAACGTTGTCTCCCGCGGTGTTCACCAACAGGGCGTCTATCTGCGCTGATAATTATTTTAAAGTCATTACCGCCATGGGGAATCGATTCCAGCGCAACTTTGAAATTATGCACATAGCTATTAATTTGATGTAACATGTCTTGTAATCTTGATTATAAGGTCACACGTCATCTGCATAGGTACGTCGTCGCAGATTTCGTTCTTAATCCGGCGAACGAAACCAGGCTGTAGTGGACAGTACGATATATTTGTGTGATGTTCTTCTTGAACTGAAATCAAACAAAGGTTTGTTTCTTCCAGGTTTATTTATGAGAATATCAAACAAAACCAATTTACTAATTACGCACCTGAGCACTGGTTGGTCGAACGGACTGAGGGTGGAGCATTCGCAAATAAACCAACCAAGAGTCCCTATCAGAAATACGCATATCAGCCAGCTACAAGAGGTTGATACTATCAGGGATCTTGGTGTTTTGGTGGATAGCGGTTTAAGTTTTAGGAGTCATTACGATCAAATTATAAATCGGGCATCTAAACTGTCAGGTTTCATCGTCAGGGAAATGAAAATTTTTAGAGAACCCTCCCTGACTATTTCTATTTACAACTGTGTTATTCGCAGTATTCTGGAGTATTGTAGTACGGTATGGAACCCTTTTTATCAGGTACACTCGGATCGGATAGAGCGCGTTCAGAAAAGGTTTCTGTACCATCTATGCTACTCAGAAAACAAATGTCGTAGGCTGCACTCGTACAACTCTAGATTAACCCATTATAAAATAACATCATTAAGCGCACGTAGAAAATTCTTAGAATTCATGTTTTTATTTAAAGTAATTAATGGTCAAATAGATTCTCCCGAGATTTTAGAAAAAGTAAACATTAGTGTCCCTCGTAGTGGTAGCCGCTTAATTAACCGAAGAACTTTCGTCCTGCCTCACAGTCGAACTAACATAGGAAATTTTTCTCCCATAAGCCGCATGCTTTCTTTTGCCAACTCTGTTCGTGGCGAAATTGATGTCTTTACTGGTTCTGTAGCCTCAATAAAAACTAGACTCAGAGATTTAATAGCATAACTCAAATTAGTGTTTGATTAATGTTTCTTTTAGGTTTCTTCTTAACATGAAGAATTCGTACTTTAAGTTTATGTTAAATATTAATTAATTTTTAATTGTAAGTGACTATTTCTTAAATATGCATGTAAGATTCACATCTAGTAGGTGTCAATCAGATATATTATTTTATAAGATTTACTTTTTTCGATTGTATGATTGTACATCAGTTTTGTGAATTCCGTATCACCACGTAATCTAATAGGTAACACAATAACTCGTCATAGTTACGGTTTATCCTATATATTTCTTACTATAATCTAACTAGGTTCAATTAAAAAAAAAACACTAATTATTTACACTATCACTCGCTGCCCTACCAGTCTTTCGTCACTTAAACATAATTTAGGTCCACAGGCTCGGCGTCCATTACACGGATTATGTGTTCCAAAAAGACACGGAGCTTGGATCTTAATGTCTGTAATTAAAGATAGTAATAAAGAGAAATATATGTATACCTTCTGGTCTTTATTTCGTTTACGACTCACCACGAAAATTAGATAACATATATGTAGTGTCTGTATGAATGTCAACAATCCATAACTCCCATAGTAACCAAAATTCTTCAACCATATAATTGGAATATAGGTAAGTGGGGCTATCCCCACTGTCTTCATTCCAATCTGGAAAGCCACTGTTAAACTTAAACTCAACAAATACCGAGAAGAAAATAATGCATCATCCATCACATTATCCCTCGATGTTGAAGATGTCCAAATAGAGTTACCGAAAGAAATACACGTTGATCGTATTGCTAATACCAATGAGAATTTGTCCAGTAACAGATACGACCATGAAAAGTTTTCTATTGCCTTGAAAAATTCGAGGAAATTGCAAATTACTTGGTCAAATAATATTTTTCAGATATCAGAAATAATAACAGTTCCTTCATTGCATTTCATACTGGGGCAGAGCCTTCCTTTCAGAAGCAGACCCTTGGCTCCAGTAGACTTCGACCCTGCTAGGCCCCTATGGTTGCTGACCACTCTTTGCGGCGCGCGGGAACAGTACTACTACGTCCTTGTGTTGGCGTCCTCGTGGCGTCTAAGAAAAATGAAAAACCTTTAAAATGAAAGCTTTTTATATTGTTGTATGTGTCACTGACTCGGAGCTTGGATTCTAATATTTGTAATTAAAGTGGAAATATATGTCGCATCAAGGGTGGCCGAGATGCGAAACATCGGGTCTTGGTCATGATCTCACATGGTTCTTGGTGGACGTGGGCGTAGCTTGGGTAGATACTCCAACGAAAGATGGATTTGATTCGGGATAATTTTATTTTACTGACGACTAATAATGATACAAACACGTGCGTTGGTATGGAGCGTATGCCAAGGCTGTGCGAGGTAGAATGCCGCACCGCTCGGTCTTTCCTCCAGCCCTCGCTGCTTTCCCTCCACCGACGATCATGTCCAAGCGGTAGAGCACCGCTTGCGTTTCGGGAAACGATATTATTTAATCACGTCAGCAATCCACGACTTATATATGTATATTATAAGTATAATCTTCTGCTCTTTATTTCGTTTAGGATACCTCAACTCGAAAAATAGATAACATATATGTAATGTCCGTATAAATGTCATCAATCCGTAACTCCCATAGTAACCAAAATTCTTCAACCATATGATTGGAATAGGGGTAAGTGGAGCTATCCCAACTGTCCTCATTCCAATCGGGAAAGCCACTGTTAAACTAAAACTCAACAAATACCGAGAAGAAACTAATGCATCATCCATCAATTGGGTCTTCCTCGGGAGCTATCGGCGAGGCAAGTATTCCCCAAGGTGCCGCTCAACCGCTGCGACATGTTCATAGTCAACAGTCGGGTTCGGCTGGAACTGACGCTCCAGGCACTCGGCAAAGATCTCCGCACGGTCTGATGCGGAGTATCTTAGTGCCCCGTCGCTATGCAATAACGGGCGTACCGGAGCTGGGATGTTGGTTAGCTGCCGGCAAAGTCTGTGAATTGCCGGCCACTATGGGGCCCCAGTGTCCATAAGGACCTGGGTTGGCCCATCAGCCGTCGATGTGGATGGTAGTGGGGATGCCGGCGGCGGACATACCGCCTCGGCGAAGGTGGGCGACCCCGCACCATCACGCCTGCGCGGCGCGCGCTGCGGCAGAGTGGGATCCACACACGGACGCTTCGCCTCTTCGGCGGCCTCGTCGTCCGAGCTCCGGGGTCTTCTCTAAGCCCGGGCCTCGAGTTGGAACTCTTACCCGAATCCTGGGGTCTCAAATTGGGGGGTATGGGGGCGGTGAGCCGGGTCGCGTGAACGTATCGCCCGATACGTCTCGGCGACCGGCATATGACGAGCTCCCCGACGAGACCGACATGGACATGTCCGACCCCTGGCGGGAGGAACATGCCGACATAACGGCGGGGGAATCCTGGGCGGAGCCCCTTGGTGATGGCGGTGAGGTATGAGGCACTAACCTTCCCCTAGTTGTGGTTGCGGTCGCGCCCGCCAGCAAGCGGCGAGGAGCTGGCGATGCTGTGCGGCGTGCTTGAGTTCCCGCTGTCCCCACGGCACTGGACAGCGTCGTCCCAGCCATGGCTGCCGGTGCGGCAACTGAAGAGTCCGGAGCGGCACCGGAAGGAGCCGGGCGGTATCTGAAGGTGCTGGAGCGATATCTGAAGGAGCCGGGTGGCACTGTGAGGAGCCCAGGTGGCATCCACCGGAGCCGGTACGGCTCCTGGCGGAGCATGGGTGGCACTCGCATGAGCACCCGTGCGCGGCGCAGCGGGACGCGCAGCTGACGTGGCGGGCGCTGGCGCGCGCACTAGGTGGAATTGGGGGCGTGGCATTTCGCGTGGCAGCGTGTCCCCCTTGTGCAGCAGAGCGCTTGCATCGCCCTGGTAGTTAGGTAAAAAGCACTCCCCATCGCTTCTCGTGTCTTCTTCGGCCGACGCCGGGGCCGACGGGCGAGCGCCCGATAGCGTATGCGTCACGTTCACTCACCACTACTCGCAGATACATCGCGAAGCACTTGCGATTATATTCAGTGTACGCAAATTTCATCAGTACATTTACGGAAGGAAGTTCATTTTGCGCACTGATCACAAACCCTTAGTTTCAATGTTAGGCCCGCAAGCGGGAATACCTACAATGACGGCTAGTAGGATGCAGCGGTGGGCAGTGATATTATCGGCATACAATTACGACATAGAATATATACGTACCAATGGAAATTGCGCTGACGGTTTATCGCGTCTACCGGAAAATAATAGCGTTAAAGATATTAAGGAGGAATCTATCCCTGAACAAACATACCTGCACTTCGCACAAGACGCGTTGTTGCTCGATTATACCGAGATTAAGAAACAAAGGGGGAGAGATCCGTTAATAGGTAGAATTTTATCCTACTTACGAAACGGTTGGCCCAATAGATGCGAAATCGTGAATTTACAACCGTATTTTAATAGGAAAACAGAATTGTACGAAGAGTTGAGTTGTCTCATGTGGGGACACCGGGTGGTGATACCGGAAAAATGCCGGAAACAGTTTTAAAAATCATCTATGAGCCCCACATGGGTATCGTAAAGTCGAAGGCGTTGGCACGCAGTTATGTGTGGTGGCCGGGCATCGACAAGGCGGTAGAGCGCGAGTGCCGCGCATGCACCGTGTGCGCCGCGTACGCGGACGACCCACCGCGCGCGCCTCCCCGCCAGTGGCCCTGGCCAGCCTTGCCCTGGTCCCGGCTACACCTGGACTTTATGGGGCCTATATGCGGGAAAACATATTTAGTGATAGTAGACGCAACATCCAAGTGGCTGGAGGTGTTTCCAGTTCCCAGTACCGCAACGAGTCATACGATGGTCAGGTTGCGCGAGCTGTGGAGTAGGTGGGGAGTCCCTAGGCAGGTCGTCACGGATAACGGACCGCCGTTCACTAGTAAAGAATTTGCTCAATTCCTTCAAAGCGACGGTATCCAGCATATATTCACAGCTCCCTATCATCCATCGTCAAACGGAGCCGCGGAAAATGCAGTTAAGACCTTAAAAAGAGTTATAAAAAAAGCTCATATTGAGGAAAAAGATGTAGAACAGGCTTTAAACACATTTTTATTATATTATAGAAATACGGAACACTCCACTACTGGAATAAGCCCAGCAGTCGCACTTATAGGCAGACGGTTGCGAACAAAATTAGACGTTCTGAAGCCCGATATGGAAGTTAAAGTACGTAAAGCGCAGCAGGGGCAGGTGGAAAGTGCCGGAGGGACGGTACGAACCGTGGAAGTAGGAGATGACATTTGGTATCGACAATTTTTAAAGGGGGAGAAATGGTTGCCCGGTACCATAGTTAACATGTCAGGACCTAGCAACTATAAGGTACTAGACAAGGACGGCAAACAGGTGGCCAGACATATCGATCAGCTTAGGCGTAGGACGAGGAGTTCTTTAGTGGTTCCCACAGAGTTGTCACGTACGCCGGATGCTTCGGCTTCTAAGGTAGCACCAGTAACGCCTCTCAGAGGGTCGGAGCGGCCGGAGGCCTCGGTGGCGTCGCCGTCGCCTGCACGGGAGCTTACGTGGTCACCAGCTCAGGAAAACGATCAGACCCACCGACAAGAAATTGCTGAAGAGTTCTCAACACCATCGCCGTCGCCAATGCTTGTACCACCCCAGTCTCGCCGCATTAGGAAATGTAGATTAAATGTTAATTACAAAATTTAGCGAATTAGTTAAGTTATTGTAATTGTATTAGGTATAGGATTTAGTATAGCATAATGTTATCGTTATTTACATTAGTCAGTGTGTTGCTAATTTGTGGTGGAGGGATTGTAATGTAGGCACATGGTTTATCTGTGGTAGGTTGTTGACAGCTGCAGTCAGTCCACAATAAACCATTAAACAAATGCCGGTTTTTTCTGATAACCTCGAATCCTCGATTTACTACAGACATTACAGTAGGTACCAGGTCTTCTTGCTTGACAGGTGCTTCTTCTTCTGAGGGTCTTGACTGACGAGCTCCGGTTCAAACTGCCGACTTCCCACGCGGATACAGATGCGCGCCCTAACCCGCGTGTTTTCATGAATCCGCTCCAGGATTCCTTCTTGCGCTGACTACTGCTCAAGTTCGTCAAACACATCAATAATTTTCTGTCGCATTTCAGCAGCGGTCTCGCATGGGCGGTCAAACACCCTATCTTTGACGTAACCCCACAAAAATAAATCATATCTTTGACGTAACCCCACAAAAATAAACCACGGGTTAAATCAGGCAAGCGAGCTGGCCATGCGTGAGGCCCAAACCGTCCGATCCAGTTGTCTCCGAACAGCATCGTCAGTTGCTCACGAACTGGTCTCACGACATGAGGCGGCGCACCGTCGTGCTGATACCACGACCCAAGCTTCTGAGCTAGTGGCATCTCTTCTAAAGTGTCGGTTAGGTACCCAGTAATAATCTGTCAGTTGATCTGGTTTCCGAAAATGCCTGCCCACACATTGTGTTTCCACCGTGTCTGGAAGCCCGTTTCCATAGTTTGATTTGGATTGACGGATCACTAATAATGCGTATTTCGGCGGTTCCACATTCCATTATTTGTGAAAATACTCTCGTCGGTAAAAATAATTTTTTGGACAAATTTTCGGTCCTGGCTCAACAGCCACCTGCAGTAATCCATGCAGGGTGTGTCACGAGTGCTTGCACACGATGGATTTTGTAAGGCCTATCCCTCCTCAACACTTTATGCACAGTTGAATGGGAAACCGTGTGCTGAGCGTGATGACCATGCCGCCTCCGCAATATTTTGGCTGCTGTTCGTACGTCCAACCGTAGGTTTTCCCGCATCAAAGCGAGAATGCCCTCTTCGGCTGCCGGTCGTACTTGTCGGCCGCCTCCCAAAGAAATTTGTACAATCGGTTAGTTGTCCAGCAATCGTTGAACAGCTCTGGTGAAGATCCGCGATTCCGTGGGCTGATACGCAGTAGGTTGCTCAATCCTGTAAAAGTCGCAGGGCTGCAGTAGCATTTCCATGAGCCTTGCCGTAGCAGTAGACCATATTCGCGTACTCGCGCGCCGAATGAACATTGTGGGGTGTGGAATGTATATAGTTCCAAATAAAACAAATACTTCGATTGGTCGCTGGTGGTCTTTAATTATTTCTTACACTATTCAGTCTTGACAGAGTCTTTACAATAACAACAACTTAGAAACACAAACTTATAAAACGTACAACATAAATTAAAGAAAATAGAGTATATAACGACTGGTATTTACATAGCACTTTTACATTTAGAGAGCTTGCACTTTGCTTCTTCATTCTTGAGGGCTTGATCCGACGAACTGTGTCGAACTGTTTTTTTTTTTTGAGTGGCCTCTCGCAAGTCAACCTCTGAGGTTGTCGTCTGCTTAACCGGTCTTGCCTGTTGCGGCCCTGAATAAAATCAAAGCCTCCAGCCAGGCCTGTGGGGAACGAGCCTCGGCTTAGGGCGTCGCTGGGGGAGGGCAGCAGAGGGACGGGCTGGATCGGGCCAAATTAATATTTATTATTATTTGGGGAATTTAAAGCTACAGCTCAGCGGCGCGGGCTGGCTCGAGCAAAAGTCGGATAGGACATTTACGAGATTGTCGCGGCGGGCCTCGGCGGCGAGGCCTGAAGGATGTCGGTTTGTATTGTCTCTTTACTGTACTTGTTTCCCTACGGCTCTCTTAGAGCAGGGTGATGGGGTCGTCAGGGGTGACAAGGGTATGCCTGGGTCGGCGAATCTTGGAGATGCGGGAGGGTTCGTAACGGGCTGCCTGTACGATAAGGAGGTTGCGGTGCTTGACAGCAGTGTCAAAGAAGCGCTTGCACAGGCGATCCAAGTGGATATTCTCATTACGGATAAAGTATTGGGCTCCTAGGATCCTTCGGAGGATACGGTTTTGGAGGGTCTGCATCCGGTGGATGTGTCGAATTATTCCCAATTGTCCCCTCTAACCCTGTCCTCCGGGGTGACAGCTGGGAATTGTCTTCCCAGTTGTCACCGGGGTGAAAATTTGTGCCAACTGTTCCCTTTGAAAATTGACTAGAGGGGTCAGATGGGAAGTATTTTTCTCAGTTGTCGGGGGGGGGGGGGGGGGGGTGGCAATTGCTACGATTCCTTCCTTCCCAGAAAAAAAAATGTAATTACCTTAGACTTCAGCTTTTTTTTTTATTTCTAACGCAACATAGAATCAAATTAAAAAGTTAACACAAAGTCACGCTTACAGCATTAGAAAAATACTATTAATTAAGTAAATAAAAATGTCAAAAAAGTTATAAAGAAACAAATCAGTCAGTTTTCAAAGGGAACAGTCAGCACAAATTGTCACCCCGGAGGACAGGGCTAGAGGGGACAATTGGGAATAATACGATGTGACGGGCCTTGGCATGTGCGAAGATAGCACCGGCGTACGTCATGATCGGGCGGATGACTGCGGTGAAGAGGCGCAATTTGCACTTGCGTGACAATTTGCTGCGGGCAGTCATCAGGCAGTGGAGCCTACCGTGAGCGAAAGCAGCTCGCGAGCGAGCCTGCTTTATGTACTCGGCGAAGGTCAGGTGCTGATCTAGGATCACTCCAAGGTACGTGTCGAACTGTTTTTTTTTTTTTTTTTTTTTTTTTTTTGTGTGGCCTCTCGCAGGTCAACCTCTGAGGTTGTCGTCTGCTCAACCGAACTTGCCTGTGGCGGCCCTGAATAAATTCAGGGCCGCCACAGGCAATGAATTTATTCAGGGCCGCCACAGGCAAGTTCGGTTGAGCAGACGACAACCTCAGAGGTTGACCTGCGACGTGTCGAACTGGGTTTTCGGCCTATATTTATAATGAAAACTCCTGGGTGGAGGTAGTGGTCCGGGCGAACTTTCATTTTCTTAATTTTCCCTCTTTTGACCAATCTCCTTTGTGGCGTTTGGTTGAGTCCTTGTCTTTGCTCCAAACCTGTCGAAACCTGTCGCGACCTGCTCCCGCGACCGTTAGTTCTCGGTGAGTGGCGCCACTTGGTGCATGTTTTCAGTCTCGGCGTCCACAACATCTTCTCCCCCCGGCGTAGCTCGCGAAGCCTCTTCCTTCCTTATGAGGACGACGAGTTTGCTCGTGGGGCGCCGAAACGTGCCGGTTTTTGTCCGGACTTCTGCGACTCTGATGCCACCGTCTGGTCCGTGGTGTGTTCTCTCCACGACGCCCATTGGCCAGACGTTCCTGGGCAGAGACCACGTCGCCTTCTTGCAGCGGCCGTACGTTGCTAGTGGGTTCACCTCGGGGTACTAACAGCGGCAAATACTCCTTTACCCAGCGCCGCCAGAACTTGTCGGCGAGTGCCTGACTGGCTCGCCACGTTCGGCGATCTGCCTCGTCGCATGGCCCTGTGGTCGGTAGGCCGGTCGATGACCCCAGCAGGAAATGATTTGGCCTGAGGGCCTCAGGATCCTCCGGGTCCACGCTTACATGAGTCAAGGGGCGTGCGTTGACGGCGAACTCTACTTCGGCCAATAGTGTGCTCAATATTTCTTCTGGCGGTGCCTTTTCGCTTAGTGTAATACTGAGCGCCGACTTCACTGTCCTCACCATCCGCTCCCATGCTTCTCCTTGGTTTGGCGCACCTGGCGGTATGAAGCGCCATTCCATCCTGTACAGCAGCCCCACATCCTTCAGGGCTGGCAGCCATTCTTGGTATGCTGTCTGTAGCTCGTGATCGGCTCCTCGGAAGTTAGTCTCGTTGTCCGAGTACATGGTTCGCGGCCACCGTCTTCGTGCCGCCATGCGCCATTATGGCCGCGTCCGTTGACAGCGACGCGACGAGTTCCGTATTGCTCGGCAGGTGAGGCGTGTGAATAGGGCGCCCCATCTCTTCTCTCTTCGCCGTCCCACCTTGACCATCATCGGTCCGAAATAGTCTACCCCGCAATCCAATTGCGGGGTAGACTATTTCGCAATTTGAGAACGGGCGGTGTCTGCGGCATGGATTTTCTTTTGTTACACAATGCGCAACTTCTTTCTATTACCCGCACGGTGGGTCGCAAGTGTATTATCCAATATTTCTGTCGAAGGTCGTTCGTCACGCGCTCACGGTTGGCGTGTCCAGCGGCGCAATGTTCGCGTCCAGGATGATGGGCCTCTTCGTCTCGGGCGGTGCCGTTGCTGCTTCTATTCGGCCTCGCACTCGTAGGAGTCCATCTTCATGCACTGGATCTAATTTAAACAGCTTGCTTGTTCTTTATATAGCGCGAACTGCCTGTATCCTTTTAATCTCGTCAGCTGTCTTGCTGCGCCTGCTTCAAAACGTACTTCCTATCCGATCAACTAAACCGATCAACTGGTTGATCAGAAAGGAACTCGATCGGATCACCTTCTGCACTTCCAGTCCGAACAACTGAACCGATCAACTGGTTGATCAGAATGGAAATTGATCGGATCACTTTTCTGTACTTCCAGTCCGATCAACTGATTTTTTTTTAGAGTGGCAAAACACTTGTGAAATTTCTTAAGGGTGGAAAACCACTCGAGGTAAAACCACTTGTGAAATTTCTTAAGGGTGGAAAACCACTCGAGGTAAAAACACTTGTGAAAACTTACTTTTATAGTTATGTTTCCTTTGTATTTCAGTTTCTTATAATTGATGCACCTAAAGCACCATGCTCCTTTTTTATATTTCCGGACTTATGTGTATTGAAAATTTTCAAGTAGAAAAACTTTGCCGCCGTTCTTTTCACATTCCTCCATCATTTTAAATTAAATTTTTACAAATTATCTTAAAATTTTTCAGCCCAACAATGACTTATTACTTCAATCCGTTTATAGTTTAAGAGCTAGTAGCTGCCAGATTTTTGTCATTATATAAAAGTTTGTCCTTAACACAGGTTTTTTCACCCATACAAATTTTCACAAGTGTTTTTAACTATAGTAGTCAATATCGACACAAAAAAGCAGAAACACCGCAAACGCGCATGAAACTACAATTTTTTTTTGTGTGTAGTTAGATCCGTTGATAGTAGTTTACACCCAAGTTTACAACCCTGAAAGCCCTGTTCTATTCCCATGGTGCTCGAAAACCTACGAAACTTTGGCACTTTTTTTAGTTTCTTCCAAAAATCTACCCTAACGAAGCAACACGATATTTTACTATTTTTGTTATTTTTGAAGAAACTATGAAGCCTACATCCTAATTCTTGTCTCATACTTTTCTTTAGGACTATTAGCTTAGCCAGTACGTGTCTTTGAATATGTCGCAAACACAAAATTTTCACCTTTAAAAAAAAAATGCCTACTTTGACAAGCTGTATCTCTGCAACTAATAGACCTAGAGTCATCATCATATCAGCCGAAAGACGTCCACTGCTGGACATAGGCCTCCCCCAAGCGTCGCCACAACGACCGGTCCTGTGCGTCACGCATCCATTGGATTCCCGCGACCTAGAGTGCTGAAGTTAAATTCAAATTATAGTATATTTAAGAGGGTCCTTCTCCACTCGCTTATCGTAAACATCGAACATGGTTTAAAAGCTTGTTACTTCATTTAATGCAATCCAACGTGATGTTTGACGAAAAGGCAACGCAAAAAAAGAGAGATAACGCCTGGAAACTCTGTAAGTATTCGGTAATTCCGAGATTTACTCGAAAATTTCACTAAACTTGCTCCAGGAAATAGCTGTTTATTTTAAACCCTTAAAAGTTTTTGGAAAAAGTTGTCATCATTTAGAATCTTAATAAAATTTGCAAGGTCTCTAAAGAATTACTTTTTTGACTTTTTTAATTTTTAGGCAAATTATAAAGTGTCAAAGTTCATACAAAATAGGACATTTTCAGAGGTTTTTACTGGATTAGTTTTACACAAATTTAGAAATTGGTTTCTTTAGAAACCTAGATAATATCCACAAGATACTGTGTGTGGTGGACTAGCCCCTGCTTAGAGGCGGTGACGGTAGCAGGCGGAACCCTTGTGGCTACCGAGCCCTCGGGACAGTTCAAACCCGATATTTGGCGCACGTTGCTTGTTGCGCTGGTCACGTACGCCACCACGCACCCCTGAATGCGTAGATTTTGGAGCCTAGGGGCAACGGTGGAGTGTACCACAGATTGAGGGGGGGAAGGAGTAGAAATAAGAATACGTTTTTCGACCGTTTTTCGACAAGTGGGGTCTTCGGGGTTCGGCTTGAAGTATTTCCCTTGAGATGTTGCCTCTTCGGTGGCTCGTGTTCGACTGACATCGGACTTGGAGCCTTCGCTGCGTCCCCGGCTGGGGGCGCGGCAAGCGGTGTCAGGGCTTCGCCCTCTGACCGCGGGGTCCTTCCGTACCCTGTAACGAGAGGGTCGTCGTTAGGTTGCCTAATGTCGGCATATGAATTTGGAGCAGTAGGTTGCTCTATGTGTTTGTGTTTATGAGTGTGTACCGTAGGCGCGTCGCGGCGCCGCTGCACACAGTGCCGCTTCTTCACGACATACCGGCGGTCTGCCACCGCCGGGTGAGACCCCTGGGGGAACCCCGCGGGTGGCGACCTGCGACGAGTATGTCGGCTTGTTACGTACCTACAGTAAGAAATGAGCCCCCCGTCTGACCCGCTCTCAGAGCGAGCCGATTACGGTTCAGACTGCAAGGACGTTTTATGTGTGAGTGTGGGCGGCATTGTATTGTGTGACGTCAGTGCTTGTGCACCGAATAGTGAGCTTGCGCTTCCTACTCGGCGCGTGAGTCTTGTGCTTGTGTAGAGGCGAATGTGTGGTGGACTTGCGCCGTGCCTATATTAACCTAGCACACGGCGTTTGTCGGGTGAGAGTATGTGTAGTCTTTTTGTTTGAGTAGGCCGCGTGTAGACTGGTACGGCAAACTCAGGCGTCAATCCGGGGGGGGGGGACTCGCTGCCCGCAGTCAGGTCGCGCGGGAGTCGTTTCGCGTCAGGGGGGCGCGCATGCCAGGGCGTCAGGTGCTTGACGTGGGGCCAAGCTGAGGCGTCGGCACGCGCGAACATTCCCTTCGCGAGGCGTCGTACGAACTCGTCCAGGCTCTCAATCCCTAAGTCGCGTTCGATGATATTGTTCCTCACATAGCGAGGGGCGTCGACAACTCTTCGCAGCGCAAGATGTTGCTGCGCGCGGAGTTTGCCACGGGTCGCCTCGCTAGTGAGGGCGAACCAGGCCGGGGCGGCGTACGTCAATACTGGGCGAATATACGCTTTGTATATGCCCAGCTTGACGCGCGTTGGGAGACGAGATGAGAGCACTGGCTTGAGACGATGACGGACGACTCTACCCTGCGCGACTACATTGCGAGCGTGCGGTCCCATGGAGAGCCGTCGGTCGATGGTCACGCCCAGGTACTTCGCCCGGGGCGTCCATTCGACTTCGGCTCCGCTGAGTTTCAGACGTGGTGGGAGGCGCACCGATCCCGTGACAAGCGCCTGCGTTTTACCCACGTTAACCGACAGCCGCCATTTGGCGAGCCATTCAGGAATCATGTCGAGCGCACGCTGCATCACGCCGCGTGCTTGGCGTTCATGGAGGTGGTGATGTACGCGGCGTCATCGGCATACAGCGCGAGCGTGACTTCCTCAGACGTTGGTATGTCGTCGGTGTAACGTGAGTAGCACGCCGGCGAGATGTAGCTCCCTTGAGGTACGCTCGCTCGGATAGGTCGAGGGGCGGAGAGCGCGCCTTCGACCACCACTCTGAAACACCTGTTCTTCAGGAAAGCTTGGACCACTTTAACAACCCTACGGGGCGTAGCAGAGGTGGCTAATTCATAAATCAACCCCTCATGCCACACTCGGTCGAAGGCCTTTTCCATATCGAGGAATACTGCCACCCCATACTCCTTCTTGTTTATGGCCACAGACAGGAGGTGCAGTACCCTCGACAGCTGGAGCGTCGTGCTATGTTCCGCCCGAAACCCGAATTGCTCCGGCCGTGGTGTGATGTGCGGGGCAAGGTGTCTAAGCAGCAGTTGTTCAAACACCTTAGAGATGGTGGGCAGCAGTGTGATGGGCCGATAGCTTTCCGGCTTGACCGGGTTCTTTCCCACCTTTGGCAGCATTATGACGCGCCCCTCCTTCCATGATGTGGGGAAGACCCCCGTGCGCAGTATCCCCGTAAACAGGCGCGCCAGGGCCGCAACCGTGCGATACGGCAGGTGGCGCAGCGCTGTGTTGGTGATACCGTCAGCACCGGGGGCCTTGCGTGGCTTCGCGCGTAGGATGGCGCGTCTCACTGCGCTTGGCGAGAAAAACACGGGGTCTTCATCGTTAGCTATCGGCGTCGCGAAGTAGTCTCTAAGGTGCAGTTCAACCGCCGCAACATGGTCATGCTCTGTTGTCGGGTTTGGGCTGAACTGACGCTCCAGGTGCTCCGCAAGGACCTCCGCCCGGTCCTCAGCTACGTACCTGAGGGCCCCGTCGGCTGCTAGCAAGGAGCGCACCGGGGTTGGGGTACTCGTGAGCTGGCGGCACAGTCTGTGTGTTGCCGGCCAGTCACACGTTGCGGCATTTATCCTTTCTTCCCAACTCTCGGTGGCTAGGGCCTCCAACTCGGCCTTTACCTTCGCCGCTAGTCGATTCAGCTGCGTCTTCAGTGTTGGGCAGCGTTGCTGTTGCCACTGCTTGCGTAGGCGTCTCTTCTTGTTGATTAGGTTCCTAATCTTGGGTGGTCGAGGGGGTTGGAGCGCGCTCCCTTGAGGCTGCGTTTCAGTGGACGCCTCGTCTATGGCCCGCTTCACGCAAGCAGTGATGTCGTCCGCTAATGTGTCGACGTCGGCGGCGGAGTCGACGGGCCGAGTTGAATAGAATAGAATAGAATAGAAATACTTTTATTCGGTACAGAACAGACACAGCACAGCACAACGGATTATAGACAAAGTAAACAATAACAAAAGTACAAAGTGCGCCGAGCGTGCCCGCACCGAAAGGGTGACCACCTCAGCATTTGCAGGGCGTTAGACACCCAGCGCTGATTTTCAGTTGGCACTCCGCAGTGCAGCCCCGTGTGGATTACGATGTCCAGCACGTCGGGCATGTGCAGTGGATTCTCCGGGTAATGGGTTGGTGTATCAGGGCCGGACACCGTGTATCCGTGGGACTCCGCGTCGTCGAAGAGCCGTCTCCCCTCGTTGTTCATGTTGATCGAATTCCATGCTGGGTGCTTACTGTTCATGTCACCGGCGAGCATCGCTGGTGAGTCGGTGGAAGACAGTGTGGCCCTCAGTTCGTTTAGGTCCAGCTGAACTGAGGGCGGTTTGTAGCAAGCATACAATCTTAGGTCCTCGCCGGCAACATGTAGCTGCACACCCAGCACGTAGAGCGTGGTGAGTGATGGCGTAGGGGCCTCCTGATGGACGACTCTTCTCCTCACCAGTACTGCCAGACCACGGTACCTAGTGTTGTGAGCCGACCTTTCATTCTTCCTGTAGACGAGGAAACCCGGGAACTTAATCCTATCTTCAGGTCCCAGGTGCGTCTCGTTTATCAGAGCCACGTCGATGTCTTGATCCCTCAGGAGGTGGCGGAGTGGGGCGACCTTGTCCCTTAGGCCGCGAGCATTCCAGTGGAGTATCCTTAACGGCCTAGCCATGACACAAGGTGAGTAGCTTGGCCAGGCCGTCAAGGATAACCTGCTCCGGGCTCTGTCCCTGTCTGATGGCCTTTATCAAGTCCATCAGTAGTTGGATGGCGCAGGTCGTGATTTCACTATTGGGGGCCCCCCTTGGGGTGCTGCTTGGGTTGGTGGTGGTGGTGGTGGTGGTGGAGGAGGAGGTGGTGGTGGGGGCGGCGCGTCTGCTGCTCTTTGTGTCTGCTGCGCCCTTCTTCCCCTTCCCCTTCACGACCTGCGGCCCCCTCTGTGGGGGGCGGACTTGGGGACCTCTTCCTCCTGTCGGGTCGCCGGGGGACCCTTGGGTTTACTCCCCTTGCCCCCTCGGTTCCTCTTCCTCCGCCTGGAGGAGGTGGCCTCTCCGCGTGATGTGGGCCAGTTTGCTGCCGCCATTAGCGACTCGCCCTGGTCGCGTTCGTGTTCCTGCAACGTGTCACGGGTGGGTGGTTGTTGCTGTTGTTGTTGGCGACGCGTTGTTGCTGGCGCTGTGATGGCGACAGTCCCCGCACGCCTGTTCTGTATCTCCCTTTGGAATACAGGGCACTTTATGTTACACGCCGGGTGCGGGCCCCCGCAGTTTGCACAGGTGGCTGGCTCTTCCCTCGTTCGTGGACAATCCCTGGCGGTGTGCCCTTCTCCGCATCTGACGCAGGCGAGCGGGCGGTGGCACTGGTGTGACGAGTGTCTGAATTTTTGACACCGGTGGCACTGCGCGGGCCCACGTTTGCCACGCCATGCCTCTATCTTGACACCCCGCATGTTTAAGAACACACTGGTGTCATAGATACGACGCACGTCTTCCGTTCGTCGTAGCACGGCGTGGAACACACATCCGGGTACATCCGGGTTTTCCCTGGCGCCCCCGAATGTGGCGCACGTACTCCGGTTCATAGCCTAGCACGCGGAGCTCCTCCTCTATCATAGAGTGCTCGACTGAAATCGGACTCAAAATCGCCCCGTCTTTTATACCACGAAACTGTACGTTCTCGGGGACCGCGTATTTTGACTCTAAATTTACTTTAACTTTCACTTCAGCCGAGCCCTTTCTGACGCCGTATTTATTTATTTCTTTAAGAAAACATGACAATATGCACATCAAAATACTCGTAATAATATGTACTATCTTATAAAATAACAATATTGCACATATCATTGCATACAAAAAAGTTTCTAGAACATTAACTTATCAAAACACATTGTTTACAATATTGCGAGACACCAACAATTCGATATCTTTCTCAAAACTTCGTTAATTTGAAATCTAACTGTTACATAATCATTTTCTAATTAGATTCTATCTGGAAACACAATGTAGGTGGGTATCGGACCTAACACAAAAAAGGTAAACAAACTATTCAAATTACGTAACTGATATTACAAACTTCGATAATTTTCAAATTACTCTATCTCGATTCTAACGTTTCTAATATCACATATTACACTTAAAAACACTAATTGAACACATAGAATCTTGATTAGGAACAGACTATTTAAATAAACTCTATTTAAAAATAGTCAACAAACAAATTACCAAGTAGTCTCATTAAAACTTACATATTCTTATTAGAATCTTATTTCCTTGTTATTCCAATAGTAACCTCAGTCTATGAACACTATTCTATCAAGACCTAAGTTCCTTAACCTAAAAAGTAAACACTTATCAAATAAAAAACATCCTATTCTAATCGTAAAGAACATAAAATCTACCTGCGCGTTAGTAGGCATCGCGCACTACTTGCCCCTTGCTGCTTGCAAGGGACCTCCGTCGCCGACAGTCTCCCCCTCGTGCGTCGCACCATCCTCCAGCCTCGGCGACACTCCCGGCACCAACAGCACCACTCGCGAGCTCGGCCGTCGCAGCACACCGCCTCTTGTCTCGACGTCGACGATCCGGATCCGCCCATCTTGTCCAGGATACACCCGCAGGATTCTGCCGCGTGGCCAGGTGCATCTCGGCAGGCTGTGGTCGACGATGAGCACGATGTCGCCGACTCGCAGGTCCGTAGAGCTGGTTCTGCCCGTAGTCTTCCTCGGCAGCAGAGTGGGCAGATATTCGCGCAGCCAACGTTGCCAGAAGTGATCGGCAAGTCGCTGCGTCGCCTTCCAGGTGTCTCTGCCCACGAGCACGTGGTCTTCGAAGCTGCCGATTCTCGTAGCGCCGCATGATCGCCCGATGAGGAAGTGGTTTGGTGTGAGCGCTTCTACTTTCTTACGCTTCTCGGAGATGTGGGTGAGAGGCCGAGAGTTCACGATGTGCTCGGCCTCTAGGAGGAGGGTGTGGAGTACCTCCTCTCGAGGATGTCGTTCTTTGAGTGTGGCGTCCAGTGCGGTTTTGATGGATCGCACCAGACGCTCCCATGCACCGCCCATGTTAGGTGCACCAGGCGGGATGAACTTCCATTGCACGCCGATCTTCTCCGCTTCTGTGATGAGGTCTTCTTTCTTCAGCACGTCGAACGCTTCTTTGAGTTCTTTGTTGGCGCCGACGAAGTTGGTCCCGTTGTCTGAGTAGATTATCTTCGGCATTCCTCTTCTCGCAGCGAACCGTCGTAGAGCCATGATCATGGAGTCGGTGGAGAGCGATGGAGCGATTTCGATGTGCACCGCCCTGGTAGTTAGGCAGGTGAAAAGCGCTCCCCATCGCTTCTCGTGCTTTCTTCCTACGGCGATTGTCATTGGCCCGAAGTAATCAACGCCGGTGCACGTGAAAGGATGTGTCCCGTGCATCAGCCTCGCTGCAGGTAAGTTGCCCGTCGGTAATTCTTGTGGTTTCGCCTTCTTCGTTTTGCGCCACTGGCACTGGTGCTGAACCGCCTTGATTGCTGACCTCAATCCCAATACTCAGAAGCGTTGCCTTATCTCGTTCATAACTGTCGCATGATTCCCATGATTGAAGCGACAGTGGAAGTCTTCGATGATAAGTCGCGTTGCCTTGTCCTTGCTGTCGAGCACGATGGGTCGCTTGTATTCTCTCGTCACGCCCTGTATCGCGTCGATCCTTCCTTTCAGACGCAGGAGCCCATCTTCAAACACTACGTCGAGCTTCTTCAATTTGCTGCTGCTCTCGAGTTGCTTCCCTTGTTGTAGACACTTGATCTCTTCTTTGAAGCTTCTTTCTTGGCTTCCTTTCAACAGGAGAGTTTCAGCTTGCTCCAGTAGGTCTGCGTCCAATGGTACGTAACATTCTTCTTGCTTCTTCGAAGGTCGAATATTCTTCTATGCTGGCTTCGCCTTCTTTCCTTGCGTTTTCTTCCAGGTTGGGTCTTCTTTGCTGACGTGGACCTGTTCCCTTCTTCTGCAGCGTTGTATGAACTGCAGTACCCTCGCTGTGGCTCGCCAAAGTCTCTTCCACGACGAAAACCTCTCTGGATCAGGTGATGGGTGGCTGATGCTCGCTGCTGCTACGAAGTCCGTGGTCTTCTCTTCTTCTGTGGCCTCCTTCTTAAAGGTTCTCGGCGCAGGCCAGTGCGCTTCTTCTTTCTTCAAGAACTCTGGACCAGTGAACCAACGGTGATCGCAGTCGAATTCTTCTGGCACGTCTCGCGTCGCATCATCTGCTGGATTGAGCCGTGGGCACCCATCTCCATTCCTGTGGTTTTGTGAGATCTTCTATTTCTGCCAAACGATAAGCTACGAAGGTCTTGAATGTTCTTGGGTCCGTCTTGATCCATGAAAGAACTATGCTGGAGTCTGTCCAAAATGTCTTCTTCTGCACCTTCAGATCCATCTCTTCTTCCACTGAGTGTGCTAGTCTGCTTCCAAGGAGGGCCGCCTGCAGCTCGAGTCTGGGTATTGATACAGGCTTCAGTGGCGTAACTCGCACTTTCGCCGCCACCAAGCTCACTTGGTATGTCCCATCTTCGCTCTCCGTCCTCCAATACACGGTGGCTGCATACGCTGACTCGCTGGCGTCCGTGAACGTGTGCAGCTCCCCCTCGGTGCGAAGTGGCGCTAGACACCTCGGAACTTGAAGATCTTGGAGCAGCTTCATCTTCGAGAGTCGGTTCCTCGCCGAAGTGTAACTCTCAGGCATGACTTCGTCTCCTCGTTGCCATAGCAGTCCAATTTCAAAACGACCATCTTCTAGCCTTCTGCAGGTCTTCTCGAGGACGGCCAGTGCTCTTCCTTCTGCATCTGTCGTGGGTCTTCTTGGTTGCACACCCAATGCTTCTATCGCGAAGTGATCCTTGATGGCTTGATGCATCTCTTCTTCTCCTGTGGTACATGAGAAATAATAAGAGAATACTCCTCTGGTGAAGACATCTGTTGGCAAAGTGCACTGGTCGTATACCTCCCGTGTCGAATCATGCAGCACCCAGCCAAGTCCCGTTCTTGAGGCTACTGGTTGACCTGGTCTTCCTCTTTTTACTTCTTGAGTCACGATGAGCTCCCAGTTATCTTGACCGATGAGCAGCTGTGGTGACTCCCCTTCGTAATACAAAGAGTCGGCGATCTTCTTCAAATGTGGACAGTCTTCTATTCGCTTCTTGTCCAAGAACTGGGGTGTCAGCTTCAGGTCATCGACGGTTTTGACTCTCTTGAGGGTTTTCCTTCTTGCTTGTTGAATCCCCTTCACCAACAGATCCAATGTCTGTGTGGGGTGTGGACTGTATATAGTTCCAAATAAAACAAATACTTCAATTATAGGTCGCTGGTGGTTTTTTATTTTTCCCTTACACTTATTCAGTCTTGATTTCACAATAATCACAAGTCTTTACAATAATCACGAACTTTAATAACACAAACTTTAGAGACATAAACTTTATAAGACGTAGAACATAAGAAAATAGAGTATATAACAACTGGTATTTACATAGCACTTTTACATTTAGAGAGATTTTTGAGAAACAATGTTTGATGTCATATGTTTTACTGAACATTGGTTGAAAGATTACCAAATGCAACTTAGTTATGAAAATTATAGTGTAGGCAGTTGTTTTAACCGTAAATCTATGCTGCGGGGTGGTTCCCTGATCTTAATAAAAAAATGCTTAAAATTTAAACAACGTAATGATATAGTTAGCTTGTCAAATGAACATTGCATTGAACTGTCCTGTGTTGAGCTAGATGAGCATGTTGTAGTGTGCGTGTACAGACCCCCGGACCCTCAAAACTTAAGTTTATTTGAAGCAACAATGGAAGATATTCTAACAAAACTTGCAGACAGTAAGAAATCCATAATTATTTGTGGAGATTTTAATATCAATATTTTAGAAAATAATTCAAATAGCTGCAGATTTTTAAGCCTTTTTAAATCATTTAATCTGTCTAATGTTTTTACAGAACCAACTAGAGTAACTCCAACCTCTGCAACTTGTATTGATAATATTTTCTGTGATTGTGATTATTTAGATAAAGCCATAGTGAATTATCTTCCGTCTGATCATAGTGGACAAATGGTGTCTTTTAAGTCTAAAGCAACTTTGGAAAAAACTCAAATTCAATTTAGGCCAATTACACTTAGCAAATTAATAAAATTTAATAGTAACATACAAAATAAGTTAAATGTTCTGGGCCATAGTATTGATGATGCTAATAAATTTTATAATAATTTCTTTTCAGTAATACTTAATGAATTTAATAAAAGTTTTGAAAAGAAGTCAAAAAATGTTTTCCCTAAGTTTGTATTTAGTGACTGGGCGACTAAAGGTATAAGGATAAGTAGGGAAAAACTATATGAACTATATGGCCTTAAGCCATTTTTTAACTCTGAAAGCTTTAACAAGTATGTAAATAAATATTCTAAACTCTTTAGAAAAATTTGCAAAGTAGCGAAGGCCCTTTTCATTAGCACAAAAATCAAATCGGCAGACAATAAAATAAAGACCGTTTGGAAAATTATTAATAGTGAAACGGGTAGAAATAAGGTACGAAACACGGAATTTTTATTGGAGACTTCACATGGTCCCATAAATTCTAACATAGAAGTAGCCCAAGAGTTTGTGAATTTTTTTACCAACATACCTCTTAAGACAACGGAAGCTTTAAATTCCTCGCCAGAGGCCTCAATTGCTTTATTGAAAGAAAACGTGCCAGGCTGTCCGGTTGAATTTCAATTCGAACATATAAACCCCATGACAGTCATAAAGGCTTTCCGGCAAATAAAAATAAAATTAACCGAGGACCTATGGGGAATGTCTGTTAAAGTTTGTACATCTATAATCGAGACCGTAACACCATACTTGGCTTTAATTTTTAATTTGTGTGTGGACCAAGGAGTCTTTCCAGATGTAATGAAATTCAGTAAAGTTATACCTCTTTTTAAATCTGGCGACCATAATGACACCAATAATTATAGACCTGTATCCGTGTTGCCGGTTTTCAGTAAGGTCTTTGAAAAAGTTATGCTCAATCAAATGCTTATTCATTTTAACAGTAATAAAATCTTACACGAACAGCAGTATGGTTTCACCAAAGGACGTTGTACGACTGATGCTGGTGTCTCCTTATTAAAACACATATTTGCAGCGTGGGAGGAAGCCCAAGATGCTATTGGAATCTTCTGTGACCTCTCAAAGGCTTTTGATTGTGTTAATCATGAAACCTTACTTTTAAAGCTAGAACATTACGGATTAGGTAAACTTGCACTAAGCCTAGTGAAATCTTATTTAAATGACAGGCAACAGCAAGTTCAGATAAATGGTGTAAATTCACGGGGCTTAAAAATAAAAATGGGGGTACCACAGGGCTCTATATTGGGTCCTTTCCTCTTTCTGGTGTACATAAATGATCTACCGCATTTATTGAAAAAACAACCACATATAGTATTGTTTGCTGACGATACGTCCTTAATATTTAAAATCAATAGACGTTCCACACGTATTGATGACGTAAACAACGCTCTACAGCAGGTCCAAAACTGGTTTACTGTTAATAATTTAGTACTAAATGGAAAAAAAACGAAGTGCATAAGATTTGCGTTGCCGAATGTTAAAAGTAATTACTTGGAAATAATATTGAACAAGGAGAAACTAGAAATCGTCGAAAACACGGTTTTCCTGGGAATCACGCTCGACTCGAGGCTACAATGGGGCCCTCATTTAACATCTCTGGCAGGACGGCTTAGTTCAGCAGCATATGCTGTCAGAAAAATCCGTCAATTTACTGATGTACATACCGCGAGGCTGGTCTATTTTAGTTACTTTCATAGCATCATGTCTTACGGTATTTTGCTATGGGGACGGGCTGCAGACATAGAGTCTATTTTTATTCTGCAGAAAAGAGCTATCAGAGCCATATACAATCTTCGCAGGCGCGATTCTCTTAGGGAATTATTTAAAGATATAAACATCATGACGGTACCTTGTCAATACATTTATGAAAATATAATGTATGTCCGGAAAAATATTCATCTTTTTACTAAAATAAGTGATAGGCACAATTTTAATACTAGAAATAAGGACAAGTTAGATCAACCTCGATTCAGGTTAGCTAAAGTAGCTAGTTCTTTTATGGGGTACTGTGTAAAATTTTATAATAAAATTCCACTAGAAATTCTCCAATTAAACGAGTCAAAATTTAAAACCTGCATTAAACGCACACTATGTAGACAAGCATATTATAAATTGGAAGATTATCTCCTTGATAAAAATACTTGGCTAAATGCCGGTCCTGCTCCACAGCCACATACTTTTGTAGCTACAAATTAGTCTTTATATATATATTCGAAGAGATGCTGCTGCCCTTTTCGTAATGTTGTTTTGAGTATTTTATTTTTATTTGATTAGTTTATTTCAATAGGACTTAGGATTCTTTACATGTTATATCTAAAAATAATAGCATTGTATAATGTAGAAGCACTTTTTTTTCCAAATTTGTGAATGTGAAGTACCATGGAGCATTTTTATTAAGTTACAACTTTTTATTATTTTATTTTTTGACATTGCGAGCATGGCAGTTGAGAGTTTGACATGCTCACTCAAATGTCTCGCTGTTGGTGGCGCGTGTTATTGGGTCATTCGGTTCCCTTCAAAATGGTTGAGCTGAGTGGGGCTGATGCACGCGTCATGCTCGTGAACGGGTGCCGTCAGATGAGACTGGTCATCTCTTAGCTGCCAGTGGCTTAATTCAGTTTTTATCTTTTAATATTTTTTTCTATTATTATCTACATTGTGCTCACATAATAGAAGCAACAAGAAATATGTAACCAAACACTATATGTAACACATATGATTTAAAAGAGTGTCCATGGAGTTTCTTGCACGTTCTTCTCCATAGAGATCTACTCTTTGGAACGTGCAACTTAGCTTCACGTGTTTGTTTGACTGACCGACATTTTGACAATTCAAAAGTGCCTGTAATTGGTCTATTTGAAATAAACGTTTTTGATTTTGATTTTGATTGATTTTGATTGCACGTTACTTCTTCATTCTTGAGGGCTTGATCCGACGAACTGAGTTTTCGACTGGGTGGAGGTAGTGGTTCGGGTGAACCATAATTTTCTTGGTTTTTCCTTTCTTGACCAATCTCCTTTGTGACAGTTTGGGCGAGTCCATTTCTTGCTCCAAACCTGTCGGAACCTGTCGCGACCTGCTCCCGCGACCATTAGTTCCTAGTTAGCGGCGCCACTTGGTGCATGCTTTCATTGGGCGTTTTATTTACAAGATTCTTATTGGTTGATTTCGCCGTCCCCAACAAAGATTCTTATTAGATATTCTCGCCGTCCACAACAGTCTGCGAGTCCTTCTTCCTGATCAGCTGGCCTCCAACTGTTTCGATCACCAGTTCTTCCGTTTTCCCTTGAGCGCCGACCTCTTGTGCCACCTTCTTATCTAGCAGTGACACCGTTGACCCTTCATCCATCAGGGCCAATATCTTCTTTGATCCATGCGACCCGAAGACTTCAACAGGTACTATCTTCAGGTACGCCCTTGCATTGTTGGCCGCATTCACCGATGCCGTGACACCTGCTACTTCTTGCTGTGTCTCCATGTTCTCTTCCGAAGTCCTCTGTTCCATGTCCGCGTGTAGCAGATGGTGGTGCCACCTTTGGCACTCCTTACATGATGGCTTCTTGCAGTTCTCCTTGCGGTGTTTCCCTTGAAGACACTTAAAGCAGACGCGACTCTTCTTGACCAGCGCCCACCGATCTTGCACCGACGCCTTCAGGAACTTCTGGCATTCCAGGAGGAAGTGCTCGCCCTGGCACACGGAACAAGTCTTCTCGCTGATCCTTGCTTCCTTTTCCCTGAAGTTCCCTTCTTTTTCCCTCGTTGAATGCGCCGCCTGTCGATGAGTCCTCTTGGCCAATGTCTTCTCTTCAGAAGTCGCGAAGGCTCCACATTTGTCCGCTTCCTCATTCAGGAACCTGGACACCAGCGTCAGATCCGAGAACTCGCCTTCTTCTGTTGCTGCAGTGAAGTCGGACCACCTGAACTTGAGGATCGTAGGCATCTTCTCTATTATCTGCTTCACTATCTCTGGTGAATGTAGGTACTGCGGCTTCTTAAGTCCCTTAATTGCTGCTACGCTGTTGTTGATCTGGCTCGCGAAGACGCAGATGTCCCTTGGGTTCTCCGATATCCTTGGTAACGTCTTGATCTTCTCCAACTCGGCCAGCACCAGCGCATCAGGTCTTCCATATCTTCTTCTCAGGGCCTGCATCACTTCCAGTGGAGAAGCTTCTGAAACAGCAAACTCTTGATGGCTTCTCTTGCATTGCCCTTCAGTGCTCTTCTTAGTCGAGCTGATAGAGATTCAGGCGCGGGGGTTGATTGGATTCTTGGGGAAGATGAAAACTCCAGATTGCTGATTCTTTCACTTGATTTATTCACGAGAAGCAAATTTTTCTTGATATTCACAGTGGGATTTTTCGTTTTTCTAGTTGTATTTCCGTCCGTAGTTCCACCTGGTGAAGTCCAAAATGTAGCGTGCCGCGAAGTTCAACCGACCCGACTAGCCGTGAGGCGGCTGTTTATGTATCTTCATAGGTGGGTGGAAGTAGGGGCGGTGCTGACGTAGCTGATCTACGTCTAATTTAATGTTGTATGGTGCACAAGGGTGGAGGTAGTGTGGGCCGTGACCTTCCTAACTCGACCCTTGCTTACATATTTTCGGTCAACAGGACCTTTATCAAATACACACATGTGGCTTGAATACCACGATTATTCCAGATTCTAAATACAGTATAGTTTAGTTACACAATAGTTTGAACAGACAGTATAGTATACATATTTTCGACTTTTCTTATAGGAATTAGGTACATTTATCTTACAAGAATATAACAATAATCAGCCTATGTGGGTAAACCCGCTAACTATGGCTAGTATAGCTGTAGGTCGCTGTGCTCCTTAACAATCCCACCCCCCGTAAGAGGGTTCAGCCGATTACAGACCCGTCAGTGGGGAGCACAACGACCTTTACAACAGGTCGACGTAATGTTCCGCTATTAGTTCTTACATCTACGACGCGTACAACACCGTCGGGCCCGGGAAACACTTTCACTATTACGCCTCTTGTCCATTGACTGCGCGGTTTGTTTTCGTCCACAATCACTACCACATCATCGACTTTAATGTTCTGTACGTCGTTGCTCCACTTTCGTCGCTGCTGCAGCGTCGGCAGGTACTCGCGCAGCCATCGCCTCCAGAAGAGGTCAGCCAGCGCGTTCACCCGGCGCCACATGCGGCGCGAGTCGAGGTCGACTACGTGCCGACGCGTGCATGGCGCATCTCCTGCGGTAGAGCCCAGCAGGAGATGGTTCGGAGTCAGCACCACGGGTTGCTCGGAGTCGGCGCTCACGTAGGCGAGCGGCCGGCTGTTGATGACCAGCTCAGCCTCAGCGAGAAGGGTGTAGAGGACCTCCTCGCGAGGGGCCCGCTCCTTCAGCGTCGCCCGCAGCGCATTCTTTACAGAACGCACCAGGCGCTCCCAGCAGCCGCCCATGTGTGGAGCCGCCGGGGGGTTGAAGTGCCAGGCTATGCCCCGGCCTGTCGCCTCACTCTCGAGGCGGTCTTGATCCAGTTCTCGTAGCGCCGCTCGTAGCTCGGAGTGCGCCCCGACGAAGTTGGTCCCGCGGTCAGAGTACATGTCCGCGGGACAGCCTCGGCGCGCTATCAGGCGCCTCAGCGCCAGGATGGCGGAGTCAGCGCTCAGTGACGCGGCGAGCTCCAGGTGGACAGCGCGGGTGGTGAGGCACGTGAACAACACGCCCCACCTCTTCTCCCGGCGCCGCCCCACGGCGACCTCCATGGGGCCAAAGTAGTCGACCCCGCAGTGCACGAAGGCTCGGCGCGTCGACTCCAGTCTTGCTAGCGGCAAGTCGCCCATCTTGGGCGCGGTGGGCGCGCTCCTAGCGACGCGGCACTGCTGGCAGCTCGCTGTCACTGCCTTCACCGTGGATCTCAAGTTGGTTACCCAATATCTCTCCCGTACGTTGTTGACCACTGCCTCTTGGTTGGCGTGTAGGGAGGTCACGTGGTATTTCATGATCAGCCGGCGCGTCAAGGCATCCTTCCCGTCTAGAATTATCGGGTGGCGCGCTCCAAAGACGAGCTCGTTGCAGGCGCCCAGTCTACCACGTACTCTCACCAGCCCATCTTCATATATCATAGGATCTAAGGTTCTGATCTTACTGTTTTTGGGTAGCGGTCGTGCGTCTCGTAGTGCTCTGATTTCTTCGCTAAAACTCTCACCCTGCATGAGTCTCAGTAGACGTAGCTCCGCCTCTCGCAGGTCGCCCACTGTGACGGCGCTCGACGCACGGCGCTTGCGACACAGGTCCGCAAATATCAGCAGGCGCGCCACGACTCGTACGGCGCGTGTCCAGGTCGGTAGCCGCTCGGGTGCCAGCAACGGTTCGGCCGGTGGTGTCGTAACGTTCACCCGCTGCACTCGTTCCAGCTCTTCCTCCGTCACTGCGCCGCTCGCGGAACACGTCGGCCATTGCTCCTGTGGACAGAAGAGGAAGGACGGGCCCGACAGCCACTCATTGCAGCTGTCAGGCCAATCCAACCGAGTGCTTTTGTCCGCTGGGTTCGACGCCGAGGGAACCCAGCGCCAGTCGGACTTCTTTGACCGTGTATCTATCTCGGCAAGTCTGTGGGACACGAATCGCTGGAAATCAGCGGCGTCCGAACCTATCCATTTTAAAACAGTTTGACTGTCAGTCCATAAATACCTTTGTTTTATTTCTACACCTAACTCGCACTCTACGGTAGCAGCTAGTCTACACGCCAGCACGGCTGCCTGCAGCTCTAGGCGTGGGATCGAGACAACCTTTTGAGGGGCCACCCTGGCCTTTCCTATGACGAAGCTCACTCGCCTACATCCGAGTTCATCCTTTCCCGCTATATAAGCGACTGCGGCGTAGGCTGATTCGCTCGCGTCCCCAAACACATGGAGTTCAACGTCCTCCAGTGTCAGGCCGTACCACCTAGGGATGGTCACCCTCTCCAGCAGCGTTAAGTTACGTAGCCACTGGAACCATGTCTTGGCCTCTTCCTCTCCCAGCTGTTCGTCCCACTGAATCCCTGACCGCCATATTCTCTGCATCAATACTCTACTCTGGATGATGCAGGGGTACAGGAAACCCAGTGGGTCGAACACTGACATGACTAGTCTCAGGAACTCCCTCTTCGTGGGCACCACCTTTCCTTCAACAAGCGCCTTAGGCAGCTTTTTGAAGGAGAGGTCAAAGGCCAAGAGGTCAGTGCCCGGCGTCCATATCATCCCTAACGTTCGCTCGGAGGCGTTCTCACTATTTTCTAGCGGCACACTATGCGGCATATCTATCCTTAGCTGCTCTCTCAGCTCCTGTGAGTTCGTCACCCACCCCCGTATATGGAACCCGCCCTGAGCGTGGACGTGGGTCACATCGTTGATTAGTTTGGCCGCTTGGGCCACGGACCACGCGCTGTCCAAATAGTCATCCATGTAATGACTCCCACGAATGGCGGCTGCCGCTTCGGGGTACTCCACCTCGTGACGTGTCGCGTTCTTATTTAACACGTAAATCGCCGAGGTGGGAGACGATACCGCACCGAAGATCATGGAAGTCATGACATGGACCTGGGGTTCCCTATCGGCCCCCGACTGCCATAGGAACAGCTGCGCTCCGCGGTCTTGTTCCCTAACTTTCACTCGTAGGAACATGTCCGCAATGTCCCCCGTGAATCCTATAGGACCTAATCTAAACTTAAACAATACACCGAGCAGCGAATTCAATAAGTCGGGGCCCGCCAACAGGTTGGCGTTCAACGAAGTACCTTGGTACGTCGCGGCGGCGTCGAAGACTAACCTTAGCTTTCCCGGTTTGTTGGGATTCCTTACTCCAAAATGGGGCAAGTACCACACCGGATCTTGGACGCCACCCTCCAATCTGTTGGCGTACCCTTGCTCAAGTAACCTATTCATCTGATTATTGTACGCCTCTGCGTACGTCGGGTCTTTGCCTAGCCTCCGCTGTATCCCAGCCAAGCGATTGCGGGCCTGGGCATAGTTGTCTGGGAGCTGCGGGCTATCGTGCCTCCACAGCAACCCCACCTCCCAGTGGCCGTCCTCCGTTTGACGGCTGGTGTTTTCTAATATTTGTAAGGCCCTATCGTTGTCTACGTTAGACCTAGACACACTAACTATACCTATCGACTCTAACTCAAATTGACTTTTCACTAAATCATGCAACTCTGTTACAGGTTCTATGACACAATTCACAGACTCCTCAGCGGGACCATGTCCCCTACCTACGGGCCCATGCACGACCCAACCTAAGCTGGTCAAAGAAGCGACTGGCTTACCGGACTTTCCTCGGCGTAGTTCCCGGCCGACGAGCAGCTCCCAGTTGTCTTGACCCAGCAGCAGCAGCGGCTTGGCCCCGACCATCCCCTCGCAGCCCAAGTCGCGCAGGTGGGCGTGCTCCGCCAGCAACGCAGCCGGCACAGTTTGCGCGGGCAGCTCCAATCTCCGGAACGTACGACACATCACTTTATGTGGCTCTCCGTTCGGCCCACGCACTGTCACTTTAATTTGACGCGAAGCACTGTCTTTTATTTCCTGGCCGCGCGCCGTCTTCAGTACCAGAGGCTCTTCCTTGCCCCCGGCGTTTTCTGCTAGCGTGTCGTCGATTAGCGACACCGTAGCTCCGTCGTCCAGCAGGGCGTAACAGTCGTGAACGCTGCCTTCCACCGTCACATGCACAGGCACAATCTTTAAGAGTGACTTTCCGCAGTAGTCGCTCACGTTGGCGACGCTCTCTGTGGTTTTCCTCTCCGCGTGCAGCAACGGGTGGTGCGCGTAATCGCACGACGGACACTTGTCGGCCCGACAAAACCTCTTGTTGTGTTGTTTTGTTATACATTTGAAACAAAGTCGTTTGTTCTTCACATGACGCCATCTCTCGTCCACGCTGAGTTCGATGAACTTATCACACTTAGGGAGCCCGTGATTCTTCCCACACATCGAACACTGGGGCTCCGGGGGCGGCGAGTGGTCGCTCTGTACGTGAAGGCGCTGTACGTTTCTGTACGGGGGCTGCCTCTCCGCGGCTTGCTTCGGCGCGTTCCTCTGCGACTTTGAAGCTGGTGGCCCGGTAGCGCTCACCTCCATCTGTACATAATAGGACGTGGCACGCGCGAGGTGGCCGAGGAAGTCAGATAACACCTCCAAGCTCGGCGCCACCCTCATGTCTATTCCTTGCGCCGTGGCCATTCCCATCGCGTAATCTCCGTACTGAGCCTTTTGCACTGGCGTCAGCTTATTCAACAGCTCGCTCACTAGTTGCGGGTTGTTCAGATATCCCGTCGCGTGTATATTCCTCAGCAGCGACACACAATTTCGTACCGTCGACGAGAACTTTCTTAACTCGCGTCCGCTCTCGGTGACTTTAGGTAGCGCCCGTACTTTCTTCAGCGCGCACTCCAAGATTAGCTTTGGGTGACCAAACTCGTCGTCCAACGTCTTCATAATCTCCGTTGGGTTCGTAGACGTTCGAAGTAGATCTTCCACCGCGATCTTAGCCTCTCCCTGTAACGACGACTTCAGGCGCGCTAAGTTCTCATGGGGCTTGAAATCGTACATTGCCGTCGTGTCCCAGTACATGTTCTTGTACGACAGCCAGTCCGCCGGGTCCCCGCCGAAGTATGGCAACTCGTACGCCTGTCTCGGTACCGGCCGCGGACGTGCCAGGTTCGAAATGGCCTCGGCTAATTGGTCAATCTTCTTGTCGCGCGGTCGGCCTCTGTCGGCGTCTTCGGCGAAAGCCCGGTCCCAGTCTTCCTGTCGTACACGTGTTGCACTACCGCTCGGTATGGGCGCGTTCGATGTGGTGTCCTTGAAACGTACGGTCGCGGGCGCACACTGTGAGAGCGCTGATACTTGGGGCGTCGCGGCTACTGGTACACAATGAGCGTTCGCGGGCGCGTACACGGGCACTTCGCGCTGAGTCGCGGGCGCGGACATGGGTACGTCGCGCTGTGACGTAGGCGCGAGCACGGGCACGTCGTGCTGGGTTGCGGTCGCGGGCGCGGACACGGTCACTTCGCGCTGAGTTGTGGTCGCGGGCGTAGGTACGTACGATGACACTAATTGATGTGGCGGCGCTTGTTCATTCGGTGTGGTGTGCGTCACCCATTCTTCTACACGGCGAGTCGTATCTTCGTCGTCTGATGAGACGTCTTCTTCAACGGCGGCGTCTATTTCAGCTAGTTCCGCTTCAAGTCTCTTTCTGACTAAGTTTTCTTTCAGGCGCACAAGCTCCCTCTCAGCCTCGTACTCAACCCTCCTACGAAGATAGTCGGCGCTCCGTTGTCCGCTTTTCGTGGAGACGTGGCTTGATCCCGGCTTCCGTGCGCTCCGTCGCATTTCCGATTCCCTGGGGGTGGCGGCGTCACTATAATCGATTACGCGGCCGGGCCCCGCCAGGGGAATCACGGTGGCAGGTGCAGGGACCGATGATGAGGTCGGCGCTATCGACGGTGAACCGGGTGCCATTTCAGTCGGCACCCCTGAGTCGCTCTCCAAGGCACGCCGTCTGTTCATGTCGTCTTCCAGTTTGCGCAATCTGCTTCTTGTGGTGATGATGCTACGTTCGCTCATCCTGGGTGATTTTCACAGGGCGATCTTGATGACAACTTGTAGCACGTTCACCTAAAATCTTCAGCTTGTCTAGTACAATCTTCGTTCTTCTCCAAGACGATCCGGCTCGAAGGACCAAAATGATAGAGATTCAGGCGCGGGGGTTGATTGGATTCTTGGGGAAGATGAAAACTCCAGATTGCTGATTCTTTCACTTGATTTATTCACGAGAAGCAAATTTTTCTTGATATTCACAGTGGGATTTTTCGTTTTTCTAGTTGTATTTCCGTCCGTAGTTCCACCTGGTGAAGTCCAAAATGTAGCGTGCCGCGAAGTTCAACCGACCCGACTAGCTTTTTTTTTTTTTTTTTTTTTTGTGAGTGGCCTCTCGCAGGTCAACCTCTGAGGTTGTCGTCTGCTCAACCGAACTTGCCTGTGGCGGCCCTGAATAAATTCAAAGCCTCCAGCCAGGGACCCGACTAGCCGTGAGGCGGCTGTTTATGTATCTTCATAGGTGGGTGGAAGTAGGGGCGGTGCTGACGTAGCTGATCTACGTCTAATTTAATGTTGTATGGTGCACAAGGGTGGAGGTAGTGTGGGCCGTGACCTTCCTAACTCGACCCTTGCTTACATATTTTCGGTCAACAGGACCTTTATCAAATACACACATGTGGCTTGAATACCACGATTATTCCAGATTCTAAATACAGTATAGTTTAGTTACACAATAGTTTGAACAGACAGTATAGTATACATATTTTCGACTTTTCTTATAGGAATTAGGTACATTTATCTTACAAGAATATAACAATAATCAGCCTATGTGGGTAAACCCGCTAACTATGGCTAGTATAGCTGTAGGTCGCTGTGCTCCTTAACACGAGCCATATTCTGTACTTCGTTGAACATCGGTGCCGTATCTTCATAAACAACCTTGAAAGCTGTCCACTCGCTGCTATTGCCGTCGAAGAAGGGTAACTCGTGGATGTACTTCGGCTGCTCTGCTGATCCTCCTCTTGTGGTAAGGGCTTCTTTCAGCGCACTTGTCAGCGTTTGCAGATCGATCGTAGCATTCTTCGTTGAGAAGTTCTCTTTCGGCTTCACTGGTAGCTCTTCTGGTGAACGCTCTCCTCGTAGCTCGGGTTGTTTCTGGTTGCACTCTTCAAGTACTGAAGATTGAATCCAGTCCTTTCTTCCAGGTCTTCATCCACGGAGTCATCATCTTCACATTGCGCCACCTCCAACCTGACGCGTGCCAGTCTCGCTGCCGCTTGTGCCTGCTCCAGTTCCAAGCGCGCCAGTTCTTCCCTGGCTTCCAGCTCCCTTCTCCTGGCTGATGAGCTCGTGGTCTTCGTGGACCTGGCCCGACGACTGACTCCCCTAGGCTTCAGAGTGGCAGCAATACTGGCCACACCCTTCGCCGTACCTTCTTCTGGGGTCTTCTTGGTCGTCCCTTCTGGTGCGGCTTCTCTCTTCTGACCGTTTCCGGTCGCCGCGGTGGTTGCAGTCGTAACAGTCGCCTCCGTTTCTGTGGTGAATTCTGTACCCGTTGTCCCAGAAGACGTTGTGCCGTTGGTTTCCGTTGAACTCGTTCCCGTTGTTCCTGATGACGCAGACGTGACTCCTTCTGACCCGGAAGCTTCCTCTGTCTTGTCCCTTTCGGAGGGGCGCGACGTTGGGCGTGAGGAGGCATCCTTCTGCGATCTCGTTACGGGACCCATCTTCTGGCTTCTTCTTCTGTCTTCTGGATTCTTACAGGGATCCGGCTCGAAGGACCATAAACTGTGGTGGACTAGCCCCTGCTAAGAGGCGGTGACGGTAGCAGGCGGAACCCTTGTGGCTACCGAGCCCTCGGGACAGTTCAAACCCGATATTTGGCGCACGTTGCTTGTTGCGCTGGTCACGTACGCCACCACGCACCCCTGAATGCGTAGATTTTGGAGCCTAGGGGCAACGGTGGAGTGTACCACAGATTGAGGGGGGGGAAGGAGTAGAAATAAGAATACGTTTTTCGACCGTTTTTCGACAAGTGCGGTCTTCGGGGTTCGGCTTGAAGTATTTCCCTTGAGATGTTGCCTCTTCGGTGGCTCGTGTTCGACTGACATCGGACTCGTAGAGCAATCGCTGCTACCCCCCTAGGGGGGCGCGGCTGGCGAGATCGGGGCTTCGCCCCCTGCTCGCGGTGTCATTGAGCACCCGCAACGACGGGTGCCTCGCTAAGTTGCCTATTTAGGCGTAGTGTCTCTGTTTATTGGGCAGCGGGAGCGTCTCGGCTTGCCGCTTCTTCGCGACCCCCCGGCGGTCCGTCCCCGCCAGGTGAAACCCCCGGTCGCCCGGGGGAGGCCCAGTGAGTGACGACCAGCGACGAGGGGGCCGATTTGGTTGACGCTCCCCACTGTTTGGTGCGTGACCCCCGTCTGTCACGCTTCCAGGTCGAGCCGGTCACGCTCCAGACTAAGGGGTCGTGTATCTGTGTGGGTGTGAGCGGTATTGTGTGTGTTACACCGCTCATGTGGGCGACTGGAGGTACGACCGCGCCGTACGTCCAGTGCGTGGGTTTCATGCATGAGAAGTCGTGAGTGTCTGGTATTCGGCGTACGCCATGCCTATATTAACTTAGTACACAGCGCGCCGAGCGTATGTTTCGTTGTGGAGTCTATGTGGGTGGCTGGGTCGCGTGTTGGTGTATGCGACTCAGTCACGGGTCAGTCCGGTGGGCATGGGCATCGTCGTCCGGCAGTAGGTCGCGGGGCAAGCGCCTGGCGTCCGGTGGCCGCGCGTGCCAGGGCGCTATGTCTTTGATATGGGGCCAGGCTGAGACGTCGGCGCGCGCGAACATGTTCGACGCCAGGCGGCTACAGAAGTCGTCTATGCTCTCAACGTCCAGATCCCGCTGCAAGACGCTGTTCCTCACGAAGCGAGGGGCGCCTGCGATCATTCATCGGGATCATCGGCGAGACGCGAGACTTAGTAGACGTGTACTTCGCATTTATTATTGATGTATTAATTGAAAAACAACTTAAGTAGTTCAAAAGTAAAGTGTGTCGTGTGTGATTTTACTTACATAAATGTTGTGCAATATGAACTAAACATTTTATATAGTCATAGTATATTGTGGTAGTTATGGCTAATCAAGAAGCTAGCCCTTTTGGGCGTAGCCAACTTTTGCGACGTAGTCCTCCACCGACTCCAACCCAACCTGTACCAGTCCATCCTAGGGAGCAAACTTCACCTCGAGCTCCACCCGTGTCGTCTGGTGAGCTACCAGAAGAAGTTATTTCAACGGCAGAGATCCAGAGATGGATGACATCAATAGACGGCATACTAAATGAAGTCTGCGCCATAGTTTCGGAGGGAAAAATGAACAGCGATCAAAAGCTCCGTGTCTCCACTCTCTGTCGCAAGGTTTTAAATGGAACATCTCAGATGGCCGTCCTTTATCAAGCGCTAAAGCAGAAAACTATACAGGCGCACAGCACAGTACTGCACCTAAATGATCAGCTGGAACTCGCTGATTCTATTAAGGAGATCAAAGAGGCCGTAATTAATAAATTAACACCTTCTGACGCTACACCTTCTTCTTACGCTAGTATGGTTAAAAAAAATTCCGAAACCTTCATACGTCCTGCAAATCTAAGCTCTGTGGCCATTTATCCTTGCGACAAAACTAAATCTAGCGAAGACACGAAGACACTTGTGCAGAAAATAATATCGCCTGAAGAACTGAAGCTTCATGTCCGTGGCCTAAAGAAAGTGAAAAACGGGGGTGTTCTTATTAGCACCGAAAGCAAAGGCGATATCGACAAGCTTAAGAACTCCACAAAGCTGGTATCGTCAGGCCTTACAGTAGAAGAAACTCCTAAACGGCGTCCGAGAATTGCTATCGTTGGAGTTCCAGTAGCACTGACTGAAAGTGAAGTATTTGACTGCATTTACGAGCAAAACCTCTCAGGGAAATTGGCAGACACTACTCGTGAATCCTTTCTTGCTACTGTCAAACTGAGCCATAAGTCGGGTAAGAAGGGTCTTTCTACCTGCAATTATATTTTAGAATTACCAGCTACCCTTAGAAAAGTCCTAATAAATCAAGGCCGAATTTTTATAAATTGGACATCATGCCCCGTGAAGGATTTCACAATCGTCACAAGATGCTTCAATTGCCAGCAGTTCGGCCATGCAGCCAAGTTTTGCAGAGAAACCAGTCCAACTTGCAACCACTGTGGAGAGACTGGTCATTCCCACAAGGAGTGTGGCAGTAAATCTTCTCCACCACAATGTGCGACGTGCAAGCGGTTCAAGAGAAAGTGTGACCATCCGACCGGTGACGGAGACTGCCCAGCGCGTAAATACGCCGAGGTGAATTATATAAATTCAATAGACTATGAAGGCGCCTAAGAGCGCCCACGAAGAGTTTATTTTAGTAGCACCTAGCACTAAATTACAGGTACTTAGGTTTAGTTTATTTGTTTTTCTTTTTTTACCTATTATTGTATTATTAGTTGTAATGTCCAGTCAGTTAATCGCTGATTTGGATGGTTTTTCTGTGTCTGAAGCCAATACTTGTAATGTAGAGGACTGTAAACTCCTTCTTCCTTCTGGGGAAAATACGCTTACACTGCTTTCACAAAATATTCGTAGCATTAATCGCAACATGGATGGGTTTGAAGTTCTGTTACAAAGTCTTGACATTAATTGTGATATTATTGTCCTAACAGAATGTTGGCTGTCTAGTCAGACAGCCAATTTACCTTTCCTTGACGGCTACTGCACTCACAAAACAAATTCAAACATTAATCAAAATGATGGGGTGGTGGTTTACATCAAAAATAACTTAAAAGCACTTGTAGAAGAGCCCAAAGCTCAAGACAGTAATTGTTTAATAATTAAAATCAGTCCGGATATTGTAATTATGGCCATTTACAGGCCGCCGTCTCAAAACATAGACAGATTTTTGGATTTTCTTGATGTAAATCTAAAACTTCTATCAACTTTTAAGAATATAGTTGTAATGGGTGATATAAATATTAATATTGCTGTCGGGAGATCAGATTCACATGTACATAATTACTTAAATATTTGTTCATTTCATGGTCTTTTACCAACTCATTACTATCCCACACACCAAAGCGGATCATGTTTAGATCATTTCATCTTAAAAACAAGACACCCTAACAAAACATTGGTGACTAATTCTACGCTTACGGATCATCAAGCTATTTTACTAACGATACAAAAATCTTCTCCTAGAATAAACTGCATGCGATGCTATACAAAAATTAATATGACTAATCTTGAATGCGACATTCGCGCAATTGACTTTGACCCAGTTTACAAAAGTGATGATGCAAATATTTCTTTACAGAATTTCATATGTTTGATGCAACATGCAATAAGCAAAAATACAATTACCAAAACTATGTCTAGACGGTATAGTTCAATTAAACCGTGGATCACTCCGGGTCTTGTTCGATGTATACGTCATAGGGATAAACTACATAAAAAATCGAAACTTGCACCTGATAATGAAATACTTTTTGTTTCATACAAAAGGTATAGAAACTTTTGCAATAATCTTTTAAAAAAAATTAAAAATAAATATGAGAAGAACGAACTACAGAAGGCAGGTAAAAACAGTAAACTTATTTGGAAATTTATTAAAACAAATACCTTTCGATCAAAAAATCCTGAACCTCCACTCGAGTTACTGTCAACAGAGATAAACCCAGTCGAAGCCGCAAATAAAGTAAACAGATTTTTTGTTAATGTTGGCAAAAACTTGGCTGAAAAATCCTTAACCCATATTAGTTCTCCCCACCAAACATCGACTGTAAATATACCTACGACAACATCAAAATCTTTTGTTTTATTGGACACTGATGTCAATGAAATTTTAAGAATAATAACAGAGTTAAAGGATAACTGCGCTGTGGGATGGGATAACATTTCTAACAACATACTAAAAAGGTTTAAACACCTTCTTGCCCCCCCTTTAACACACATTTTCCAGTCATGTTTATCTAACGGTATATTCCCGAAACTGCTTAAAAAAGCAGTAGTTACGCCAGTGTTCAAAGCGGGAGATAAGACCTGTGTAAACAATTATAGACCCATTTCAGTACTAACAGGACTCTCTAAAATTTTAGAAAAAATTATAAATAGCAGATTAATAGATTATCTTGAAGCTAACAAATTACTTTCCGATAATCAATTTGGTTTTAGGCCTAAACGATCAACTAACCAAGCAGTTCACAAGCTATCTGAATACATTAGTACGAGACTAGATGGAGGGATGTATACCATTGGGATCTTTCTGGACCTCGCCAAAGCCTTCGACACAATTTCTTGCTCTATATTAATGCATAAGCTTGAAACACTCGGGATAAGAGGAGAGCAACTTCTATTGCTCTCCGATTATCTTAGAGACCGTCAGCAATGTGTTAAAATAGGGCAGTATTCAAGTTCTGAGATGGAAAACAGTGATTTCGGAATACCACAAGGTAGTATTTTGGGACCGACATTATTTTTAATTTATATTAATGACCTATGTAGTTTAGTCCTTCGTAATGGCCTAATAATATCATATGCGGATGACACGGCCCTGTTGTTTTCTGCTGAGTCTAAAGGTGAAGCATATGAACATGCTCAAAATGGATTTAATATTGTGTCAAATTGGTTACAGCAAAATCTTCTAACACTAAATATAGATAAAACTAAATATCTTTTATTCTCAATGAGAAACATTAACTTACCGCTTACTAACCTAAACATATTTGCACACAATTGCAAGCATGCTGACATTGCTTGTACTTGCCCTAGTTTAGTTAAAGCTGATCACATAAAATACTTAGGTGTTACAATTGACACAAATCTAAATTTCCGTAAACACATTGAGCTACTGTGCACAAGAGTGCGTAAATTAATATATATTTTTAAGAACCTACGTCACATAGCCGACTACAAATTAATAAAACAGGTCTATTTGGCTTTGTGTCAATCTGTTCTTACCTACTGTATTACTTCATGGGGTGGTGCAGCAAAGACTATTTTACTTCCTCTGGAACGTGCTCAAAGAGCAATTCTAAAGGTTGCAACCTTCCGGCCTTTCAGGTTTCCCACACACGAGTTATACACAGCATGCAAAATACTAACAGTACGGCAACTTTTTATAATGCACATCATACTTCATAAGCACTCTGAGCTTCCCTATCGCCCAGAATCTTCAACCAGGAGGAGGAAAGATATGGTATGCGAAAAACAACAGACTAGACACGCTTTTGCTAAAAGATTTTACGTATTTTTAGGCCCTTTTTTGTACAACAAGCTGAACAAATTATTAGATTTATATAGCGTAAATAACTTCAAATGTAGTACACTGATATCAGAGTACCTTCTAAAATTAAATTACACAGACACAGAGAAACTTTTGGAAGTTTTAGTATGAGTGTAGGGTTAAGTTAGTAAGTTGTTATTCTTAAGTCTGTAAACATACATGCACCTTAAATGATAAGTCTCGTCGAGTGGTGACCTGAAACACAGGTTTTTATAAACCTAGCTCAGGAAAGTCGCTAATTTTACATAACTTTAGGTTTAAAGTATTAGTTTTATAAGTCCTAATATATAGTTAATTTTACACATAGTTATTTGCTGGATACTAGCATAGTTATTAATTTAAGATTTACTTGTTGCAAAAATATGTAAAAAATATTGTGTAAAGGGTTTAATAAAGATTTTATTATTATTATTATTATTATTATTCGCAGCGTGATATTCTGCTGTGCGCGTAGTAGCTTTTTGTTGGTCTCGCTCGTGAGGGCGAGCCAAGCTGGGGCTGCGTATGTCAGGATGGGGCGGATGTACGTCTTGTACACCCCCAGCTTGACGCGCAGCGAGAGGCGGGATGCGAGCACTGGGCGCAACAGAGCGCGGGCTGTTCTGCCCTTGGCGATAATCTGCCGGACGTGGTTGCCCATGGTGAGCCGACGGTCGATTGTGACCCCCAGGTACTTGACCGTTGGGGACCACTAGACGTCGACTCCTTGCAGCTGGAGGGGTGGTGGGAGGCGGGCCGATCCGATGACGATCGCCTGTGTTTTACTCACGTTTACTGTTAGCCGCCACTTTTCTAACCACTCGGGGAGAGCGTCGAGTGCGCGCTGCATCTTGACGGCCGCGTGTTTCGCGTTAAGCGAAGACGCAATGTACGCGGCGTCGTCGGCATACAGCGCGAGTGTGACGCCCTCAGTGGTGGGGATGTCATCCGTGTACCGTGAGTAGCACACAGGCGAGACACAGCTGCCCTGCGGTACGCCCGCGGCCACCGGGCGCGCGCTTGAGAGCGTGCCTTCTACCACCACCCGGAAGGTCCTGTCTTGGAGGAACGAGGAGATCACCTTTCCTAAACGACGGGGCGCATCCGACTGCGACAACTTGTAGAGGAGACCGGCGTGCCATACGCGATCAAAGGCCTTCTCCATGTCGAGGAATACTGCAACCCCGTGTTCTTTCTTATTGAGCGTGGCTGTCGCTTGGTGCAGTACCCTCGACAGCTGGAGCGTCGTGCTATGTCCCGCGCGGAACCCAAACTGCTCGGCGCGTGGAGTGATATGCGGTGTTAGATGTCGCAACAGGAGTTGTTCAAACACCTTCGAGACCGTGGGCAGCAGCGTGATTGGCCGATAGCTCTCCGGCTTCAGCGTGTTCTTCCCCGCCTTGGGCAGCATAATGACGCGCCCCTCCTTCCACGAAGCGGGAAAGGTCCCCGTGCGCAGCACCCCCGTGTACAGGCGCGCCAAGGCCGCGACCGTACGGTACGGCAAGTGGCGCAGCGCTGCATTGGTGATGCCGTCGGCACCGGGGGCCTTCCTAGGCTTCGCGCGTAGGATGGCGCGTCGAACTGCGCCCGGCGAGAAGAAAATACCCTCCTCTTCGTGAGCTATCGGCGACTCGAAGTATTCTCGAAGGTGCCTCTCAACTGTTGCGACGTGTTCGACGTTGCTAGTTGGGTTAGGCTGGAACTGACGCTCCAGGTGCATGGCAAAGATCTCCGCGCGGTCTGTCGCAGTGTACCTAAGCGCCCCGTCGCTGTTGAGCAGCGGGCGCACCGGAGCTGGGGTTTTCGCAAGTTGCCGGCACAATTTGTGTATGGCCGGCCAATCGCCCTCTGCGGCATCTATTGTTGACTCCCAGCCCGCGGTGTTGAGTGCCTGTAACTCGGCCTTCACCCTCTCCGCGAGACGGTTGACTTCCTTCTTCATAGTTGGGCATCTTGTGATTTGCCATCGTCTGCGCAGGCGCCTTTTGTCGGCGATCATCGCTTGTAGATGGCTGGGGAGGGGGGGCAAGACCCCTTGCGATTGCGCTGTTGTAGAGGTCGCCGATCTTAGGGCGTCCTGCATACAGGCGGTAAGTTCTTCAGCCAGTCCGTCAACGTCTGCGGCGGTGACGATGGGCCGAGTGGGCGTTGTGATCTCCATCGTTCCAGCGAATTTTTTCCAGTCCGTTATGTGACGTGGCGCTGGGGGATTGAGTCGGGTCGGAGCTCCCTCGAGGACGACGAGTACCGGCTGGTGGTCTGACATCATCTCGTCGTCCAGGACTTGCTGAGTGATCTGGCAGTTTAGTCCGTGATGGGCCACGATGTCCAGCACGTCCGGGGCGAATGACTGTTGATCAGGGTAGTGGGTGGGTGTTTCAGGTCCGGACACCGTGTACCCATTGGCTTCCGCGTCCGCGAAGAGCCGTCTCCCCTTGGTATTCGTGGTGTTGCTGTTCCACGCCGGGTGCTTGCTATTCATGTCTCCGGCGAGGAGTGTCGGGTTGGGTGATTGCGTTAACAACGCCCGAAGTTCTGCCACATCGAGCGGTTGAGTCGGGGGGGCGTACGCGGCGTAGATGTTCAAGTCCTCGCCGGCGACGTTGAGTTGAACACCCAGCGCGTAGAAGGAGCTGAGTGACGGCAAGGGGAGTTCCTGGTGGACGAGTCTTCGCCTCACCATCACTGCCAGACCACGGTACGGTGCGGTTTCCGACTTCTCGTCCTTTCGGTAAACGAGGTATCCCGGGATTTTCACTTTTTCCGCTGGTCCCAGGAACGTCTCGTTTACGAGCGCCACGTCAATGTCCTGGGTTCTGAGGAGGAGGCGGAGGAGGGTGGCCTTGGTACGCAGGCCTCGAGCGTTCCAGTGTAGTATCCTCAACGGCTTATGGAGCATGGTAAAGTGCTAGGAGGGCCGTTAAGCCGTCGAGGATAACCAGGGCCGGGTCTTGGCCCTGCCTGATGGCCTGTATTAGGTCCATCAGGACTTTAATGGCGCAGGCGGTGAACTCCCTCCGCTCTTCCAGAATTGCGGGGGGGGTGATCCCTTTCACCGGGTTCGGCTCTGTGACGGGGGCGCCCTGGGGTGCCTGGGCCCGTCTTAGTGTGGACTCTGTTTTGTTCTTGGGGGCCATTTGTAACTTGGCGCTCCCGTCTCCTGTCTCTGGTTTAGTCGTCGCCTGCGCCATTGCAGGTGCCCGACTTGGTTGTTGTTGGGTGGGGGGGGGAGGGGGCTTGTTCCTCCCCTTTTTCTTCCCTCCCCTCTTCCCCTTCCTCCGCCCTGTGGAGGGGGCTTCCCTGGCTGGTGGCCCATTTGCCATCGCCATCAGCGTGGCGCTTGGGGCCTCTGTCTCCTCGACGTTAGCGGCCTGGGCGACATCGGACTCAAAATCGCCCCGTCTTTTATACCACGAAACTGTACGTTCTCGGGGACCGCGTATTTTGACTCTAAATTTACTTTAACTTTCACTTCAGCCGAGCCTTTTTTTTTTTTTTTTTGTGGCCTCTCGCAGGTCAACCTCTGAGGTTGTCGTCTGCTCAACCGGTCTTGCCTGTGGCGGCCCTGAATAAATTCAAAGCCTCCAGCCAGGGCTTACTTAAATTTAAGTGACAACGCTAAGGGCACCCCCTGTGGGGTACGAGCCTCGGCTTAGGGCGTCACTGGGGGAGGGCAGCAAAGGGACGGGCTGGATCGAGCAAAAAATAATATTTATTATTATTAAGGGAATTTAAAGCTACAGCTCAGCGGCGCGGGCTGGCTCGAGCAAAAGTCGGGGAGGACAATTACGTGAGTTTCGCGGCGGACCTCGGCGGCGAGGCCTGAAGGATGTCGGTTTGTAGTGTCTTCGAACTGTACTGGTTTCCCTACGGCTCTCTTGGAGCAGGGTGATGGGGTCGTCTGGGGTCACGAGAGTGTGCCTTGGTCGGCGAATCTTAGAGATGCGGGAGGGTTCGTAACGGGCTGCCCGTACGATGAGGGGGTTTCGATGCTTCAGAGCAGAGTCAAAGAAGCGTTTGCACAGGCGCTTCATGAACTGCTGTATGGTGGGGACTCTGAGATCCAAGTGGATATTCTCATTTCGGATGTAATAATGGGCTCCTAGGATCCTACGGAGGATACGATTTTGGAGGGTCTGCATCCGGTGGATGTGACGGGCCTTGGCATGTGCGAAGATCGCACCGGCGTACGTCAAGATCGGGCGGATGACTGCGGTGTAGAGGCGCAATTTGCACTTGCGTGACAATTTGCTGCGGGCAGTCATCATACAGTGAAGCCTACCGTGAGCAAAAGCAGCTCGCGAGCGAGCCTGCTTTATGTGCTCACTTCAGCCGAGCCCTTTCTGACGCCGTATTTATTTATTTATTTCTTTAAGAAAACATGACAATATGCACATCAAAATACTCGTAATAATATGTACTATCTTACAAATCAAGGGAAAGGTAGCCCCAGTGACCCGTGTCCACCTCAGCTCGTGAGGCCATGGACACTACCGTCCCCGTTGACAGCTCGTCTGAATCCTCCGACGACGCTTACTCCTCTACCGGCTCCGACGACGAGTTCCAACTCGTCGGAGGCGGTAAGCGCAAAGCTAGGGCCTCCAAGGCCGCTAGCAAAGTCAAGAAAGCTACCACCGTGGCCCGCGCCAAAGTAAAAGAGTAGTATTAACCGTTATTTTCAAGCAAATTATGAAATGTTTTTTTTTATTGTTCTAGGGTTACCAGAGGTCTCTAACTACAAAGTTGTGACTAGAGAATACCTGTTCAATAAAATGCAAAAACAAGAATTACACACTTTTGATGAAAAAGTCGATTATTTGGAAAATTACCTTTTATCGTCTGACAACTTTAATGAAGAACAATTAAAAGTTTTGAAACATAAAATTTCATATTTCAAAAGTGATTTAAAGAAAAGATGGTTAAAAGCAAATAGAATACTTCCCAAATTTGTCTCTGCCAATGCTACGTGGCTTCAAGCAACGTTCGAGATACCTCTTGTTTCGCTACCACAAATGCGAGCCGGTCGCCCATCAAAACCTTTTGAGGAACTCTCTGATAGGAACAAGCGGAAGAAAACCAGTGAACTACGGTCAACTGTCAGTCAAGGAGCATTAGTACATGCAGCCAAAACTAGTCTAGAGACGTCTGGCCATAAAAATGTGTCCCGTTAACTGTCAGAAGTCATGAAGTCACCAAAGCGAGCCATAAAATACAAACGAGCTTATTCAAAATCGCTGCAAGCTAGTGACACACAATTATCTCCATTTAAAGCGCTGTCAATGTTTGTTGAAGCAGATCTTTCATGAAAACAATATGAGATCGTCAGAAATTCCAATAAGAAATATTACCCTTGTTATAGTTTAATACAGAAAGAAAAGCAAAAATGCTATCCAACGTCCTCAATTACTGTGTCTGAAACAATTGCAGAAGTTAATTTGCAAGACCTATTAAATCACACGGTAACTAGGCTGCTTACTTATTTAAAAGACAATTTAAGTCATTTAACTGAAGGAGAACGTGGTTCATTGGAACTTATCTATAAGTGGGGTTGTGATGGCTCGCAACAGTCCCAATTTAAACAGAAAATGCAAAATGAAGACTCTTCTGACTCTAACATCTTCCAAAGCTGTTAAGTACCGCTACAGTTAAACGGTGGAAAAAAAAATTTATGGCAGAATCCGACTCTCTCCTCACCACGTTATTGTAGACCAATGAGAATAAGGTTTGCTAAAGAAACTACTGACTTGACAAACGAAGAAATCGAATACATATCTACAAAAATACTCGTAGAACAATTAGAAAACAGTCAATTCGAAAATGATGGCTTGTTCGCTAATGTTAAGCATACTTTGACATTAACAATGGTGGATGCTAAAGTGTGCAATGCTGCTACGCAAACCAGCTCAACAATGAGGTGTTACATTTGTGGAGCTACTTCTAAGCAATTCAATAATTTAAACATTAAAATGCCTGTTGATATAGAAGCCTTGGATTTTGGCTTATCTATCCTTCACGCTAGGATTCGCTTGTTTGAAAGTATTTTGCACCTTTCTTACAAGCTTCCGATAAAAAAATGGCAAGTGAGGTTAGATTCAGACAAAGTTATAGTTAGAGAAAGAAAAGCCAACATACAACAAAGATTTAAAAAAGAAACTGGATTAATTGTGGATGTGCCGAAAACTGGGTTCGGCAACACCAATGATGGTAATACCAGCAGGCGATTTTTTGGTGGCCCACAGAAGGCTGCAGAAATTACCGGTGTCGATTACAACTTGATATTCAGATTAAAAATAATTCTAGAGGTAATTTCAAGCGGCCATAAAGTTGACTTGAAAAAATTTGCTGACTACTGTTGGGAGACAGCAAAAGTCTACGTCTCGCTCTACGACTGGCATCCGATGAGTCCAACTATGCACAAAAAATTGATGCATGGTGCTACAGTCATGGAAAAGGCGTTATTGCCTATCGGACTGCTATCGGAAGAGGCTTGCTGAAGCTAGGAATAAACATTTCAGAATGTATAGATATCATTTTGCGAGGAAGTTTGCGAGAATAGATTGCAATGCAGATGTACTGAATCGTCTTCTACTATCCTCGGATCCACTGCTCACAACTCTGAGGCCAAAACCAAAGAGCAGAATGGAATTTTTTCCAAAGAAGCGATAGCTATTTTGTTGCCACCATCACCAGAATCTGAAGATGATTCAGATTCGGAATATGGAACAGAAGAGGTCGGAAAAAGTGACGATGAACTCTGGCATTCTTCCTCATCAAGTTAGATTAAGTATTTTATATTTTTATGTAACTATTTTAACAATTAAACCTTTTCCAAATCATGAATACACTTTTTTTAATTATCAACATCATTAGCCTATAAAGCTCATGGTTGGACCCTCCCCATTGGTCGTCTGTACATTTTAGTAAGTCTTACCTACTTTACAGCAGAAAAAACCGCACAAATAATTTCGCCCGGCTAGGAATGCAAAATACCCGTATGTGCGACGCCCTAAGCCGAGGCTCTTACCCCACAGGAGGTGCCCTTAGCGTCGTCGCTTAATTTTAAAGTAGTTTGTAAGTAAGCCCTGGCTGGAGGAATAAAGGATTGAGAGAAAGGATTTTTCTTGCCAAAAGTAAGTTGAATTGAAGTACACATTCTGTTTCTATGACGTCACTAGTAACAAACAATGAGGAGTGACGTATAGACGAATCAGGTCGGTAAACATTAGGCACCCTTCCATGCAGGCACCAACCCAGAGGAGTCCGGGTGGCACAGGGTTCATCGGGTTTTCCCACTCTTATTTCCAGGGGTAAGAGAAGATGGCAATTATCTTGTCCGATTAAAACCTCTGGTTGCTGTTGTGTTTTAGCGCACAAATTATTTCTGAGGTCACATAGGTGTTCGTACTTTTCGGTATTTACTGTTGGCAAACTATGTGGTAGATTTAATTCCTTCACGATTCGTGCATCAATTGTAAACATCTTGTTATCAACACCGCACAAGGTCATCTTGGCGCGCTGTGCACTGCACACTAGTTCGGTGTCGTTCCATGCGCCACACACACGAAGACGTTCCCGACGGCCGCGCAGCCCCACTCTGTCCGCCAGCGAAGCACTAACTAACGACACAGTCGAGCCATCGTCAAGCAGCGCGGTCGTGCTTACACTTCCATTGGGTCCGTGAATGTTTATAGGTACAATTTTTAACATTACGGAACAGCTTACATTGATATTTGTTATTGTTTCGGTTGAGATTTCATTATTGGGTGAAACTTCGGATTGTACCGCTGGGACGGATTCACTGTTGTCTTGACGGGCCACATAATGTAATAAGCGGTGATGCGATTGTCCACAATTGTTTACGTCACAGTTTGGAGCGGTGCACGAGTCCCTACGATGTCGCGCGAGTAGACACTTGTAACAAATACCGTTACGCTTTACGTGCAGCCATCTGTTCTTTCGTAGTGATTTCTTGAACTTTTTACACTCCGTTAATTTGTGACTAGAAGTACGACAATAACGACACTTGTCTTCACTTTGTTCATCCTGCACTAGTACAGTTTGCATATTGTACACTTTATCACTATGTTTACGTTTGGAATTGTCCGTTGGTTGTAATAAAGTAGCACTACAGGTTGAAATTTTCACAGATTCTTCGGTGAGGAAATCTGAGAGTAAATCCAGTCTAGGTTTTGGTGATTCAGCGGTGATAAACGGGTAACTATAATCTGTCCACTTCGCGAGCAGAGTAGTAGGTAGCTTGAGTAAGATGATGTTAGCTACTTCCATGCCTTGTAAATATTCGTGGCGGCCTAGGGCTCGCACGGCTGCGACGTAATTCTTTATTTTGACAGAAAAGGGTACTATTTCTCGATGGTAGTCTGTAGACAGGTTGTTCATCTTTTTGATGTCTGACACGATTCAGGAAAGAATGACGTCAACGTTTCCGAATTGCAGTTTCAACGTGGACATTACATCTGCAGATGGAGCGCCACTGATGAGTAGGCCAGCTACGGCTTCTTGAGCGGCGCCGCGTAGACATTTACGTAATCGCCAAAGGTTTTCTTTATCAGTGAAATTACAGATTTCTGTGGATTCCAAGTAAGCTTGCTCGAACTGGAGCCACTCTTTAGGGTCACCGCTGAAACTAGGAAGTTCTTTTGGTGTGCTGAGACGACTTATTAGTTTGGTGTTTTGCTGGATGGCAGAGGACTTCACGAGTTCGTTGATTGCGCTCGCGAGCTGTTGAACTGTTCCTCCGGTGACGGCGGGGTCCGTGTGCAACTTGTGTTCGTCACTGTCAAGCTGCTGAAGGTCGTGTTCACTACGCTCCAACCACTTTTCAATGTCACCCGCGCCGTTATTTTGCTCCGATGTTTCTGATGGTGGACTGTATTCTTCATCAAGTTCTGCCAGGTCCGCCGCCAACTTTTTGTCGATGAGTTCCATCTCAATGCGCGCCTTCGCCTGGGCTGCTTCTAGTTCCAGTCTTTTCTTCTGAGCTTGAATCGATTGTTGTGATGATGATGGTTTCTTGGACTTGACGACCGAATGACGTGATGTGTGTGATGGCGGATTTTGTCTTCCAGTTCGTTCCGACTTCACCACACTCGCGGCACAAGAACTCTTTCCTTTAGGTTCATCATCACTTTTTTTTACTGGTGTAGGCGGTGGCATTTCATGCGTTCCGGCAGCCATTTGTAACTTCGCCTCCAACTCTTCCTTCTCCCTCAGTCTACTGGTCATACTGCGGGTGTTTACCATGCTTCTTTTCGGCGGCGGCGTATTGAACATTCGCGATCCGGTCGAAGACCACCTGAACTAAAATATAAGTAGTATCCGATCGGTCACCACGGCCTGTCGTGCAGTCGAAGTGCGGGACGCATAGCACGGCACGCGAACCTTAACGACATCATCCGACGAGCCCTTGTCACCGTCGGCGTTCCGGCTGTTTTGGAACCGCATGGCCTGGCACGCGACGATGGTAAGAGACCAGACGGTATGTCTTTATTTCCTTGGAAGATGGGTAGGCCTTTAATGTGGGACGCTATCTGTGTCGATACTCTTGCGCCATCCTATCTTCCTAGCTCATCGTGCTGTGCTGGTGCTGCCGCGGCGGCTGCGGAGAACCTCAAGCGGCGGAAATATAACAGCCTCGTTGGCAGTTATATTTTTGAGCCGTTTGGGGTTGAAACTCTTGGGCCGTGGGGTCCGAGTGCTCATATACTTTTTAAAGATTTATCTAAACGCTTAGTTGACTCTTCGCGTGACCCAAGGGCTGGCTTCTACCTCGGTCAGAGATTAAGCATTGCCATACAACGTGGCAATGCCGCCAGCCTTTTGGGCACACTTCCAGTCGACAGCGATGCGGAGGAGTTTTTTGACGTCATATTTAGTTAGGCCTTTAGTGTATATATTATTTTTAATTATTTAAGTTTATTTTATAATTTAATTTTCTCAATGTTAGATAATGAAATGCAAACTGTATAATAATTCTAAATTAAATATATCGCTGTCTTCAGTAGTATCCTAAGGGATAATAAGTATCCTATGTCCTATTCCGAGACAGTCTATCCGTGTACCAAGTTTCATCAAAATCGGTTTTGCCATTGAGGCGTGAAGATGTAACAAAAAACAAACAAACAAACTCACTTTCGCTTTTATAATATTAGTAAGGATTAAACTTGACCGATTTTTCGTATTTGATATTGTCGTTCTAAAATGGTATAATGGCCAATGGGATTGAATGTTTTAGTTTTATGAAAACCATTTTTATTGTTCTACTATTCATATTATTATTTACTGGACCGAAAAAAATAGCAAAATGAAAACATCGATAATTTTTATATTTAGTCAATCCCTAACGTAAATGTAAAATAAATGGCTTTTGCAGAGCACATCGACATCGTGTATTGTTTGTGTGTGCGTAAGTTGTACGATGCAAGGAAAATACACGCTGTTTTTAGGGAAATAAGGTTTATATTGACCGTGTAGTTTGATCTGATTTATGATTTGTGGATGTATGCGCGACTGCGTAAGTATTCCTGTGCGTGTAGTAGTGTCGGTAGTGGAAGGGAGAACTGGAGACACCGTGTTCCGATACATTTTTAAGTACTTAGCATATCTCCTCCTTTCTTATATCTATGCTCGCTACCCACCGCTGGTAGTCGAAAAACTACCCGACTGGCCGACGCACTTCCGGGCCGTCACCGCCCAGCTGGGCCACCCGCCTAATGCCCGCCCCTACCAGGGAGGAATCAGGTTCATCCCAGAGAGCGACACGGAGTACAGGGTGATCCAGAAATACCTGACTGAGCAGGGGGCCAATTCTCGATATTCGCCATTTATCTCGAGTTCGAGATTGCAAGTCTATCTCTATGTCTATCAAAAATATCTCTATCTCTACCAAAAAATGTCGAATTGAGCAGAATTCCGTATTCTCAGTCAAAATAGAAATAAATTTCACGAAAATGTCGAATTGTCGAGTCGAGTGAAGATAATGTTACCATTAGGAAGAACCATAGACTAAGTTCGTGTAATCGGATGTTCCATTTTATGTAGTTATGAATGAATGAATGATTTGGTTTAAAAACGCTGACTAGATTTAATTCTTTATGTATAAAACGAAACGTTTCGTGTCAAAATAATTAGTTTGACAGTTGATTGTCAGAATTCGCGGTTCGAAACTTTTGATTTTGTAAACTGTGCTGTTTATTATTGTGCGTTTTATACCATAAGAATAAGTACTGTGTTTTATACTTTAAAAAACGTGGAGCGGAAAAAATACTTGACTTCTGTTTCGCTCAAGTCGTAAACATCGACGGCATGATAAGTGGACTGTTGTCGCCGTGAATGTGCCAGTTGCTCACTACTTTCCAACAACACCGGGATAAATATGTTAATAAACTCGTCTATTTTTCTGTGGTTTCGAGTCCAATTGTGGATATAAAGTCCGTTATTGCACGCGAAGGTCGTTGTTCCAAGAAAATACACGATCCACAAATCACAAAGCAAAACACAGTGTAACGCACTAAAAATCTAACAAAAGTCAAAGAATTCACTCAGAATTGACATATCTCTACAATAGACATGACATCTCTACTGCTCAGAAGCACTCGACATGAACTCTAACGTTATCCTTCGACAAATGTCGAATTCGACATCCCCAGAATAGCGACTTTTAAAATTTGTCGAAAAAATTACGTCATTAGAAATTTTTGTCGAGTTCGACACCATCTCTAAAATCGAGAATCGGCCCCCTGGAGAGGACGGCCGGAGTGGCGTGTTTTTCATACTAGCTGCCAGCGGAACAGAGCCTCAGGGTGGCCATTCGGGGTCTTCCAGCCGAGACGGATCCAGCCGCCATAGAGGAGGAGCTTCGCCTGCGTAACTACGAGCCCGAATACGTGAGGAACATCAGGGCTCTGACCTGTGACTGAGCCGCACACACCAACACGCGACCCAGTCACCCACATCGACTCCACAACGAAACATACGCTCGGCGTGCGCTGTGTGCTAAGTTAATATAGGCATGGCGTGCCCCGAATATCAGACACCCACGACTCTACATGCACGGAACTCACGCACTGGACGTACGGCGCGGTCGTACCTCCAGATGCCTACATGAGCGGCGTAACACACACAATACCGCTCACACCCACACAGATACACGACCCCTTAGTCTGGAGCGTGACTGGCTCGACCTGGAAGCGTGACAGACGGGGGTCACGCACCAAACAGTGGGGAGCGTCAGCCAAATAGGCCCCCTCGTCGCTGGTCGTCACTCGCTGGGTCTCCCTCGGGCAATCGGGGGTTTCACCTGGCGGGGACGGACCGCCGGGGGGGTCGCGAAGAAGCGGCAAGCCGAGACGCTCCCGCTGCCCAATAAACAGAGACACCACGCCTAAACAGGCAATCCAGAGAGGCACCCGTTGTTGCGGGTGCTCGATGAAACTGCGAGCAGGGGGCAAAGCCCCGATCTCGCCAGCCGCGCCCCTCTGGGGGGGTCGCAGCGATTGCTCCACGAGCAGTTCGACCTGCACTAGCGCCGTAGCGGTCGCGGAGGCAACGTGCCTAGTGTACTCTGCTTAGGTAAACGCCTCATTCCTAAGCCTTATTTATTTTAAACTCCAGTGACTCAGTGACAGTGACACTATGTGCGCAAGTTAAAGAGACAGTGACTCATAAATCCGCGAGTGTGTAGTGAGTGGGAAAATGCCACCCAAGAAACACGGAGCTCGCAGCTCGCTGGGGAACACAGACGACCCCAAGCAGCCAAAGCCGACCGAGCCGATGGGGGACCGGACGCCGTCGCTCCCACATATTGGGGGTTTGACGCCCGGCGCCCAGGCAACGGGAGGAGCGGAGAGGGAAGAGGCCGCTGTCGGCCCGCCGGCGCCATCGCCGACTGCGCGCATTTCGGCGGGAGCGTCGTCGAGCAGACAACCGGCTATCCCAATCCGCCCATCGTCCTTCCGCCCCGTGCCAATCCAGGCCCCGGGGCCAGCAGTCAAGGTGAGTAGCGGAGCGGAGCGTGAGGGTGGCCATTAGGGGTATCCCGGCGGAGACTGAACCCGCTCACATCGAGGAGGAACTTCGCAATCTGGGGTACGAACCGGAATATGTACGCAACATCAGGGCCCGGCAGGGGCGACCAGGCTGCATATTCTACGCCGTCATAAAGCGTACTCCGGATTTTAGACGAATATACGACACCACCGTATTTATGTACATGCGGGGTGTCAAGATAGAAGCCTGGAGGGGGAAGAAAGGCCTGCCACAATGCCACAGGTGCCAGCTCTTCAGGCACAGCTCACACCAGTGCCACCGCCCGTTGGTGTGCGTGAGATGCGTAGAGGAACACCCAGCACGGGAGTGCCCTCGCCCCCGCACAGAGCCAGGGACGTGCGCGAACTGCGGCGGGCCACACCCCGCTTCAAACAAGGAATGCCCGGTCTTCGTAAAGGAGACAAAGAAAAAACGGGCGGGCACCACCGCACTCACAAGGGGATCCTCCCGGCCTGGGACCATCATCCCCCAGGCCCCCTCAGTCGATGACACCGAGGCCCCAAGCGCCACACTGATGGCGGCGGCGAACAATCCGCAAGATCGCTCCAAACCCCCCTCCACAGGGCGGAGGAAGAAAGGGGGGAAAGCCCCCCACCCCCCCTCACCCACCAATAACGACCAGCGCGGGCGGAAGTGGCTCCAGAGATGGCGCAGGCGACGGCCCTCGCAACCAAGAGCGAGAAGGGGGCGGCAAAACAAGCAGCCCCCCACACCAAAAAGACAGGGCGCGCACCTGTCCGAGCATCCAAAACAAGCATATCAGCGGTACCCACCCTAGCGGGGGGAGTCACTCCTTCCGCTAGCATGGAGGAGCGGAAGGAGTTTACCGCCTGCGCCATCAAGCTCCTGATGGACCTGATTCAAGCCATCAGGCAGGGCCAGGATCCGGCCCTGGTAATCTTACGACGGTCTAGCGGCGCTCCTATATTCACCTGGCCGGCAAGGACATAAATGTGTACGCCACCTACGCCCCACCAACCCAAGACTTGAACATTGTAGAGCTACGGGGGCTCATGGACCACTCGCCAAATCCGACTATCCTTGCCGGCGACCTCAACAGCATGCACCCAGCGTGGAACAGTAACGCGATCAGCCCAATGGGAAGACGGCGCCAGCAAGGCATCAAGGTCCAGGTCCCAACCGCCCAAGACTACCGCGACCTAACCCGTTCCCTGAAGGAAAGAAACGTGTGTTTCCACACGTACTCCCTTCCCGAAGATACGCCGACCCGAGTGGTCATAAGGCGCATCCCAAAGGAAATCTCGACCGACGACGTCAAGTCGGACCTCCTGGCACAAAACATCCCCGTGACAGCCGTCCACCGCCTGCATAAGTCCCGTGGCCGCGAGCAGTACGATATGGTACTGGTCGTCTGCGAGCCTACCGAAGGTCACCACCCGATCTTCAAAATTAAGTCGGTCTGTTCCCTTTCTGGCATCTCCATCGAGAAGCCATACAAGCCCGCTATTGTAGGGCAATGCCACCGTTGCCAGTTATATGGCCACGCCCAGTCGAATTGTTTCGCCAAACCCAGGTGCGTCAAGTGCCTGGGCGAGCACGGAACAAGCGACTGTCTCCGTCCCAAGGATCGTACCCAGTGCACAGAGCCTCCCAGCTGTGTGCTGTGCGGTCAGGCTGGGCACCCGGCTAACTACCGGGGTTGCCTCAAAGCCCCCCGCATTTCTCCCAAGATGGCAAAGCGGTTCGCCGCCCGCCAGCAAAGGGAAGCACCCTCCGCCCAGCTCCCCGTGCGCCTCGCTCCCCAGCGGGAATCCGAGTGGGACAAGCTGAACCACCAGAGAGCTTTCCCGGCTCCGGTGGCAGCCAATCCTCCTCCCCCAGCTCTGATGGCCAAGCCCATCCCAGCGCCTACCCCCGCCCCCGTGGCTCCTGCAGCCCCAGCAGCCCCCAAAAAGGCCCCCAAAAAGACCCCCCAGCCAGCTGGTGTGATCCCTCCGAGGACAAAGTCCATCGGTAAAATCATCACCGAGCACTACGTCATTTTCATGACGCAGGATGCTAGGGACCTCGGCGAGAAGCTTCACGTCGCTGAAGCAACCGGCCAACTGACCCAGACCAAGCGTCTGGAATTCTTCGACCAGCACGAGTCTGTGCTGTTCGAACTGGACAAACTGCCTGCTGTCGCTCCTTAATGGATAGACAAAAGAAAGTCTGTACCCATAAACCCCGTTCCCTAAAGTTAGGTTTCTTCAATGCAAACAGCATTACTTCCCAGCGTGATGAGATCGCCGCATTCCTCCGCGACCATCAGCTAGACATCTTCCTCATACAGGAAACCCTCCTCAAGCCCCACTGTAAAGACCCTAGAATTGCGAACTATCGCATAGTCCGCAACGATAGGACCCGCTGTCACGGTGGTGGCACCCTCATCTATTACAAGAAAGAGCTCTACTGTACTCCCATAACTCCCCCCCGCCCATATCTCATCTCGAATACTCGGCTTGTCGGCTGGGCATGACCGGTCATCAATCGATCACCGTCATCTCCGCCTACTGTCCCCCCTCGTCAGACAAGGTCGACGAACTCTCCGCCTTCTCCAGTGACCTCACTGCCCTCTTCAGCTTGAGCGACTCCGTCATCCTGGCGGGCGACCTCAATACTAAACACCCCGCTTGGAATAGCACCCTGACCAACCCCAGAGGGAAGGTCCTATTCAACCTCGGTGCATCCCTCAACTTTGACGTCATCGGTCCGATGAGTCACACTCACTTTCCCCACAATCCCAACCATAGCCCCGACGTGCTCGATGTGGCGCTTCTAAAGAATGTAAACCTCCGTATGCAATCTATAGAAGCGATACATGAGCTCAACTCTGACCACCGTCCCGTGGTCATGCACCTTGGCTCCCGCTCGGGTAACCTTGACCCCGGCCAGCCCCCCCCGTCCCAAATGGTTACTGTCACTGACTGGAAGAAAGTAAGCGAACGGCTGAAATCACCCCATTTGGATTCCATCCCTGACCACATAGTCTCAGCCACTGAAACGGCGGAGGCGATCGACTCGCTCACAGAGCACGTACAATCTGTCCTGAACGATTGTTCAAGGGAGATCCCGGCGACAGAGGACTGTCGCTGGAAAATCCAGGACGATGTACGGGCTCTGATGACCGAGAAGAACGCTGCTATCCGCGCGTACAGCTCTTTTCCCTGCGTCGCTAACAAGGCTCACATGCGTAAATTACAGCGTGCTGTAAAGAAGCGCATGATTGAGCTGCGTTCTGCCCGCTGGGAAAAGACGTTCAGTGAACTCGAGCCCACCTCGCCTTCTGGCAACTTCAGAGGAAGCTTTGCTCCTCCGAAGAGTCCACCATGCCCCCGCTCACCCGCCCCGATGGAAGTGTCGCTTTTGACAATTCTGAAAAGGCGGAATGCCTAGCCGACAGTCTCGAAGCCCAATGCTCGCCCAGCACTCTCCTAGTAGACCAAGCCCACATTGATATTGTGGATGCTGAAGTCGAACGGAGAGCCTCCCTTCCTCCCGTCGAAGACCCCGACAATCCACTAGCCCCCGTCACCCCCGACGAGGTAGTGGAGATAGTCAAAAAGCTTCAGCCCAGAAAAGCCCCTGGAGCCGACGGCATCACGAACAGAGTATTCAAACTCTTCCCCCCCCCAACTCATTGTGCTAATGACCGCCATCTTCAATGGCGCATTAAGCAACAATATGTTCCCCCAAGCATGGAAGCAGGCCACCGTCATAGGTATCCCCAAACCAGGCAAGCCCAAGTCTGACCCCACCAGCTACCGCCCCATCAGTCTCCTAAACGTTCTCGGTAAAATCTACGAGAGGCTTATTTATAAGCGGCTCAAAGATTACGCCGAAACAAAGGGTCTCATCCCCAACGAGCAATTCGGGTTTCGTACCCGAATTGCCGAACAATCGTGAAAAACTATACCGAACACTCGTGCATCCACCAAGTCCACCGCATCGTAGAGCACATAAGCGTTGGTTTCCAACGTAACGCGATGACGGGCGTCTTGTATTTCGACATAGCAAAGGCTTTCGACAAGGTCTGGCACAATGGCTTATTATATAAGCTATACCAACTCGGCGTGCCTGACCGTCTCGTGCTCATCTTGCGAGACTTTCTGTCGAACCGTACCTTCCACTATCGCATCGAAGGAGCGTTGTCCTCCCCTCATCCGATTAGAGCAGGAGTCCCTCAGGGCTCCGTAGTTTTCAGTCTTCACGCTGTTCACCAGCGACATTCCCCAGGAAAAAAAGGCCCAGTTGGCCCTATTCGCTGACGACACGGCCATTTATTACACTGGTAATGACCCCAGGGCTATCGCTCGTAACCTTCAAAACTCCGCAAACATTTTGGGTGAATGGTTCCGGAAATGGAGGATCGAGGTTAACCCTGATAAGAGTCAGACGGTTCTCTATTCGAGACCGCTTAAAACCGTCCCCCGTCCCCCTCCGATCACATCGGCAAGCCGGCCGGCCGTACATCGGCAAGCCGATCCCCTGGGCAAAGCGAGCCAAGTACCTCGGAGTGATCTTAGATCAGCACCTGTCCTTCGCCGAGCACATAAAGCAGGCTCGCTCGCTCGCTGCTTTCGCTCACGGTAGGCTTCACTGTATGATGACTGCCCGCAGCAAATTGTCACGCAAGTGCAAATTGCGCCTCTACACCGCAGTCATCCGCCCGATCTTGACGTACGCCGCCCGGTGCGATCTTCGCACATGCCAAGGCCCGTCACATCCACCGGATGCAGACCCTCCAAAATCGTATCCTCCGTAGGATCCTAGGAGCCCAATATTACATCCGAAATGAGAATATCCACTTGGATCTCAGAGTCCCTACCATACAGCAGTTCATGAAGCGCCTGTGCAAGCGCTTCTTTGACTCTGCTGTGAAGCATCGCAACCCCCTCATCGTACGGGCAGCCCGTTACGAACCCTCCCGTATCTCAAAAATTCGCCGACCAAGGCACACTCTCGTTACCCCAGACGACCCCATCACCCTGCTCCAAGAGAGCCGTAGGGAAACCAGTACAGTTAAGAGACCATACAAACCGACATCCTACAGGCCTCGCCGCCGAGGTCCGTCGCGACAATCTCGTAAATGTCCTCCCCGACTTTTGCTCGAGCCAGCCCGCGCCGCTGAGCTGTAGCTTTAAAATTCCCCAAATAATAATAAATATTATTGTTTTGCTCGATCCAGCCCGTCCCTTTGCTGCCCTCCCCCAGTGACGCCCTAAGCCGAGGCTCGTACCCCACAGGGGGTGCCCTTAGCGTTGTCACTTAAATTTTAAGTAGTAGTTTTTAAGTAAGCCCTGGCTGGAGGCTTTGAATTTATTCAGGGCCGCCACAGGCAAGACCGGTTGAGCAGACGACAACCTCAGAGGTTGACCTGCGAGAGGCCACTCAAAAAAAAAAAAAAAAACAGTTCGACACAGGATTCGCTCCGTTCGCCATCTCTGTTTCGCGCAGACCCGTGCGGACCGCAGAGTACTTCTATCCCGCTCACACGGCAATCCCTTTGTGTTGACGTAGGTACTGGTCTCGACTAGTACCTGCGGTAGCACACAGGGGGAGCCACCCGTCGAAACTCGGCGTGTCGGCGATCGACACTAGCGCCGTAGCGGTCGCGGAGGCAACGTGCCCAAATGACTCAGCATTTAGAAAGTGCAACCTTCTAAGCATCCAGTGATATTCCGACAGTGACGCAACAGTGACAGTGACACTATGTGCGCTTTATAGGAGATAGTGACTCAATTTTAATTCGCGTGTGCAGTGTGTGGCAAAATGCCACAAAAAAAAACATGGTGCTCGCAGCTCACTGGGGAACCCGGAGGACCCCAGGCAGCCAAAGCCGACCGAGCCTATGGGAGAGCGGACGCTGTCGCTCCCACATATTGGGGGTTTGACGCCCGATTCCCAGGCAACGGGAGGTGCGGAGAGGGAAGAGGCCGCTGCCGGCCCGCCGACGCCATCGCCGACTGCGCGCGTTTCGGCGGGAGCGTCGTCGAGCAGACAGCCGGCGGTCCCAATCCGCCCATCATCCTTCCGCCCCGTGCCAATTCAGGCCCCGGGGCCTGCACTAAAGGTGAGTAGTCGCCATCAAACTACCAGGCCAACCACCCCTACGGTGCGCGCAACTGCACCAGGGGGACAAACAACCGTACGTAGTGCCGCGCCAGCCGGCCCAATACGCACTCCAATGACTTCCGCGCCGGCCGTGCGCCCCGCAGCGCCGCGCGCAAACGCGCGCGAGGGCGCCACCAGCACCGCACCAACTCCCACTCCGGCTCCTCCAGGTGCCACTCCGGCACCTCCAGGTGCCACTCCGGCCCCTCCAGGTGCCGCTCCTGCGCCTTCAGGTGCCACTCCTGCGCCTTCAGGTGCCGCACCTGATCTTTCATGTGCTACCGCCACCATGCGCGGGCGAGCGAAGTGCCCCTCAACCGCAGCCCTGGCAGCCTTACCAGGGACATCAAAGTCCAACGCAGCGGGGACATCGGGGCCACGCCGCACCGCATCGCCAGCTCCCCGCCGCTTGCTGGCGGGAGCAGCCACCGCTACATCTAGGGGTGGGCAAGTGGCCCACACCTCTCCGTCACCGCCAAGGGGTTCCGCCCGGGACTCCCCCGCCGCTATGTCGGCATGCTCCTCCCGTCAGGGATCGGACATGTCGGCCTCATCGGGGGGGTCCTCCTATGCCGGTCGCCGAGACGTATCAAGGGATACGCTCACGCGACCCGGCTCTCCGGACGAGGGCCCCCTCTCCCCCCAATTCGAGACGCCTGGGTTCGGGTTCGAGTTCCAACTCGAGGCCCGGGCCCAAAGAAGACCCCGAAGCTCGGACGACGAGGCCGCCGAAGAGGCGAAGCGTCCGTGCGTGGGCCCCCCACTTCCGCAACGTGCCGCACGAGGGCATGGCGGAACGAGGTCGCCCACGTTTGCCGACGCGGTGCGCTCCCCACCAGCATCACCTCGCCCGTCCACACCGATGGAAACAGGGCCCCAGACCCTAACCGACTCAAGAGCTCCCCGAGCTGGGGGCCCCCCCGCTCCCACTGAGTCTGGAGAGGAACCAGGTGCGGGGATGGGCACCCACTTCAGGGCGGTGAAAGAGCAGCTGGGCTACCCGCCGAATGCCCGCCCGTATCAGGGAGGCATTCGGTTCTTGCCCGAGAGTGAGGGCGAGTACAGGGTGGTCCAGCGCTATCTCACATGCCTGGAGAAGGAAAGCGGCATATCCTGGTTCGCCTACTCGCTCCCGGCGGAGAGGAGTTTTAAGGTGGCCATACGCGGCCTTCCTGCCGATACGGACGCGGCAAAAATCTAAGAGGACCTGTCCAGGCGTGGATATGAGCCAGAGTACGTGCGCAACATTAAGGCGCGCGAGGGGAGACCTGGCTGCATATTCCACGCCGTCCTCAAGAGGACGCCCGACGTGAGGAATATTTACGACACCACGGAACTGCTGCTTATGCGCGGTGTCCGCGTCGAGGCGTGGAGGGGGAAGAAAGGTGCAATTTCTCTTGCAGGTTGGTTTTTACTGGCACTTGAAATTTTTTTTTTTTTTTTTTTTTCATCAAGGCAATGTTTTTCTTTTTGTTTTTACCGGCTTATATTTATTTATTATTATACACCAGTCGTATTATGTTATACAAGTATTGTAATATGTTTATTTGTTTACCCTGGTCCGTGCGTCACTGCGGGGTGCCAACTGAAAATCAGCGCTGGGTGTCTAACGTCTAGCAAATGCTGAGGTGGTCACCCTTTCGGTGCGGGCACGCTCGGCGCACTTTGTAGTTTTGTTACTTTTTAAATTAACTTTTATGCTTACAACTGTCGTGCTGTGTCTGCTCTGAATAAAAGTATTTCTATATTCTATTCTATAAAGGCCCCGCCCAGTGTCACAGGTGCCAGAAGTTCCGGTACAGCTCGCACCAATGTCACCGTCGGCTCGCTTGTGTGCGTTGCGGAGACAACCACGCCGCACGGGATTGCCCACGCCCCAAAACAGAGCCGGCCACCTGCGCAAACTGCGCAGGGGACCACCCGGCGTGCCACACTAAATGTCCCGTGTTCCTGAACGAGGTCAAGAACAAGCGAGCGGGCACTGTCGCCATCTCCAGGCAACAGCGCCAGCAAAACGCGGCCACAGATGGGCCCGTAAATGCCGAGGAAAGGGAGGCGCCAAGCGCGACCCTGATGGCGGCAGCAAATGGGCCTATACAGAGACAAGAAAACCCCTCCGGGAGGCGGAGGCAAAACAAAAGGGGGGGGGGAAAGAAGAAGGGGAAAAAGCCCCACCCCATACCACCACCAGACAAACAAAAGTCGGCGGCCGCACCAGCCCCACAAAAGGCAAAAGGCCCTACCAAGGAGGCCCCCGTCGCTGCAAAGGGAGAAAAGGTGCAGGGCACGGAGGCGAGTCGTGCCGCCCCTAAAGCGGCTGCGCAAGCAAACGCTGCACCTGCCCGACAGCGACAACAACCTGAAGACCCCCAAAGCCAGGCCACGGCAAAGGAAACGCCGGCGTGGCTGAGATTCCGCTTGGAGGGACTATTAAGATACATAGTGGGACTGGTGCCCAGGATGATCGCGGCGCAAGACCCATTGGGGGTCCTCCTGGGGGATCTCCCCCAGATCACTGAGATCTTGACCGGTCACCAATGGCCGGGACTTTGAGGATCCTCCATTGGAATGCCCGCGGCCTGAAAACTAAGGTCGCCCCACTCCGCCTCCTCCTCAAGGACCAAAGGATCGACGATCAATATGCGCCGGACGTGCTGGACATCGTCGTGCACAGGGGCCTGAGGAGCCAGATCGCCCAAGAAGTCCTGGACGACGAGATGCTGTCGGACCACCAACCTGTCCTCGTCGTCCTCGCCGACATGCCGATTAGGATCTCGCCACCAGCGCCACGCCGACAAATGGACTGGACCCAATTCCAGGAAGTGATGGAGACCACTACGCCAGCTTGGCCTGTCGTCTCTCCTGCCGACGTGCAGAAACTGGCGGAGGAAGTCACCGTTTGCATCCAGCGCGCCTTTGAGGAGGCGACAACCGAAATCCAACAGCCGCAGGGGAAAGTTTATAGGCCCCTGCCAAAACACCTGCGGGAGCTGGGCGCCGAGACAAGGCGCCTTCGCAAACGGTGGCAACAGTCAAGATGCCCTGTGCAGAAGGCACAGCTCAACCGCCACGCGGAGAGAGTCAGAGCCAAGCTCCAAGAGCACAACACTGAGAGCTGGGAAGAACATGTTGAATCCGCTGAGGGGGACTGGCCGGCAATCCATAGGCTATGCCGGCAGCTCACCAACATCCCAGCTCCAGTGCGCCCGCTACTACACAGTGACGGGGCGCTAAGATACTCCGCAGCAGACCGTGCGGAGATCTTCGCCGAGTGCCTGGAGCGTCAGTTCCAGCCGAACCCGACTGCCGACCAGGAGCATGTCGCAGCGGTGGAGAGGCACCTTGGGGAATACTTCGCCTCGCCGATAGCTCCCGAGGAAGACCCCATTTTCTTTTCGCCTAACGCAGTGAGACGCGCCATCCTGGCCACGAGGCCGAGGAAGGCCCCCGGGGCGGACGGCATCACCAATACAGTGCTGCGCCACCTGCCGTACCGAACGGTAGCGGCCCTGGCGCGCCTGTACACGGGGGTGCTGCGCACGGGGACCTTTCCTGGGTGTTGGAAGGAAGGGCGCGTCATCATGCTGCCGAATGCGAACAAGAACGTGCTGAAGCCGGAGAGCTATCGGCCAATCACATTGCTGCCCACCATCTCCAAGGTGTTTGAAAAACTCCTGCAGTGTGATTCTGTAAGACTTTATTCTAAACTTCGCATCTGAATCCGCCGTGAGTTTTTTGATTGGCATTCTGAAACTCTGTTGATAATTCGAATCTACACTAGCGCTGCTCTTGCGAGCGTGTTTGCGAGTTGAACTAAATTGACTGCGGAATTTTGACAGATAAAGTATGAGATGACGTAAGAAGTGGCATTCTATAAGGTAATTCCGCCGTCACTTCGACGCTCACTTCGCAATCGAACCCGATTCAAAGTGTCAAATTAAAAGCATCTATTTTACGAGTGAAAATAGAAGAAATCATAGTTAAATAGTGTTTAAATAAAATTTTTAAACACACTTTAAACCAAGATTCGTCGCACATTTTAAGTGGTTTGCTTTAAGGAATGTTAAGTGGCTCTAACATATAAAAAAGCACTGCTCACCTTAGTCCACTGTTTGTATGTTTTGATAGTGCCACCTATACTGTTTAGGCATAAACTCTACCAGAGTTTCAACCTGAGCCGACGATCGGTGAGAGGAACGTGTTTCATTTGGACTGAAACGTTGTTGTTGTTTTAGAAAACAAAATAAACACTTCTTTTATTAATATTATTTTTGAACTTTACAACCAGATATATAAAACTCCTTCATAATTATTTCACAATTATTTTTGGCACTGAACGATCAAAAAACAAACAAAACGTAAACAAAACAAAACAATACAACGCACTATAAAACTTCAACGCATAAATATTGTCCACAGATTACTAATGATATTATCTGTCAGTCATTTTTTTAGACATAGATTATATTCACGGCACGAACTTAGAGTTTTTTTGTTTTTTTTTTACTTATTAGCTGCCTCAAATTTCTTTAAATAAGATATTTTAATTTAAACATCCATAATAGCTAAAATTCTGTGTCTAAAACTGGTAAAATAAAAAACCGATAAATCTCAACTTACATTTAGTTGAGTGTGGTAATCACTAGTACAGTATTGGTCGGTTCGGAGCTCACTTCACTTCGCAAGTGCCTAGGTGATGCTTACAGAATGCAAAATCAAGGTCGTTTTGAACCTTATGAGAAGTGAGAGTGAATAGTGAAGTGAAATGCGAGTTGTTGTCTGAATTTTACAGAATCGACGTACTGCTGCGGCATCTCACCCCTCACCCGACGCCTCGGCCGGAACAGTTCGGGTTCCGCTCGGAACATAGCACGACGCTCCAGTTGTCGAGGGTACTGCACCGACTCACAGCTTCGCTGAACAAGAAAGAGCGAGCAGTTGCGGTATTCCTCGACATGGAAAAGGCGTTCGACCGGGTCTGGCACGAAGGCCTGGTCTACAAGATCTCGAAAACAAACGCGCCCCGTCGTGTAGTGAAGGTGGTCTCCTCCTTCCTCACCGACAAGACTTTCAAGGTGGTGGTCGATGGCGCACTCTCGAGCGCGCGCCGGGTTGCGGCCGGCGTACCGCAGGGTAGCTGCGTCTCGCCGGTCTGCTACTCCCACTACACCGACGACATCCCTTCGACCGACGACATCATGCTCGCGCAACGCGAAACACGAGCGAGTCCAGCAAGATCCGCCTCCGGGCGCAGCAGAACCTCTCGCTCCAGACCATAGCAGCCGCCCCCTCGCTGGTGAGGAACGACGTCCTTCACCGGGACCTCAAGATGGAGAGCCTGGACGATTTCTGTGCTCGCCTCGCGTCCCGCATGTTCTCGCGTGCCGACGCTTCTGCTTGGCCGCAAGTCAAGCACATAGCGCCCTGGCACGCGCGTCCACCAGACGCGAGGCGCTTCCCCCGCGACCTCCTGCCGGACGTGGCTAACCCACCGGACCCGACGCCTGAGTAAGCCGTAAACACCGACACGCGACTCACTCACACGAACTAGACTCCCCAACACTACATGCATCTGGCGCCCGTGGTGTGCTAAGTTAATATAGGCACGACGTGCGCCAGCCCACAGACAAGCACGAACTCCACATTCGCCAAACTCACGCAGCAGGCGCGCAGCGCGGTTGCGCGCCCCGCTTGCCCACATGAGCGGTGTCACACACTCAATACCGCTCATACTCCCACCACGTCCCCCTAGTCTGAAGCGTGACCGGCTCGACCTGGAAGCGTGACAGACGGGGGTCACACACCTCCAGTAAGGAGCGCCCCCAAAGCTCTTAAGATCTTGTCGCTGGTCGTCCTCCGCTGGGCTTCACTCGGGCAACCGAGAGTTCCACCCGGCGGGGGAAAGACCGCCGAGATGCCGTGAAATATCGGCGCTGCAGGAGCAGGGCCGAGGCGCTCCTACTGGCTACTAAACAACCACTCACAGGCAAGTAGCGCAAGCGCACTTGCCACGAGGCTGCTGCCCAAAGGGCACCCAAACGCAGGGCCCGCGTTTACGGGCCCCTACCCCGACACTGCGGGACAAAGGCATTGCCTACACCCCGCCGCCGCACCCCCTTGCAGGGACGTAACAGATTTCTCGGACGTTCGACACAGTTTGTCGGATCAAGCCCTCAAGAATGAAGAAGTAAAGTGCAATCTCTCTAAATGTAAAAGTGCTATGTAAATACCAGTTGTTATATACTCTATTTTCTTATGTTCTACGTTTCATTAAGTTTATGTCTCTAAAGTTTGTGTTATTAAAGTTCGTGATTATTGTAAAAACTTTTGATTATTGTGAAATCAAGACTGAATAAGTGTAAGGGAAAAATAAAAGACCACCAGCGACCTATAATTGAAGTATTTGTTTTATTTGGAACTATATACAGTCCACACCCCACAACGAGTGCATCGGAAAATTAGTAGCACAAAGTTATGACGGTGCTAGCGTAATGTCGGAATCAATAACATGCGTCCAACAAATAATTAGGGACTTTTGCCTCCAAGCTATTTATGTTTGATGTAGTGCTCATATTTTAAACTTGGTACTAAGTTGTATGTGGTCGCATTGATGAAGTAAGTTCGTTTTTTTCAGCCCTTCAGGCAATGATTACTTTTTTTTTGTAAAAAAAGGGTCATATTCATTCAGAATTGGTCTTATTCATCGCGTCTTGTAAACGAGATTTATGGGCAAAAACGTCATATCATTACTATGTTTAATGAAATGGATGACAACACGCAGGAATGGGCCGGAGATAGTATTTTAGCCGCGGAAAACTTCTCCAATTTACTCGCTTTTTTTTTCTTTACGTTTTCCACACAATATTTGAAAGAAACTACAGTTTGTACAAAATAATTTAAAAAAAAAACCAAGTCGATGTTGGTTTTTGTTGCAACAAAATAAAAGAGTTTAATTTATGGGTGAATGACAAATTCCGTCCACAGTTCGACGAAATTTATGAAGACGCTTTGTCTAATAATACACCTCCTAGATTAAGACGCAATGTTACTGTACGTCCAAGTTATTGATAATATATCTTCCGAAATTATTTTTAGATATTCTGAAATTTTCAAAGTACAATTTTTCCAATTGCTAAACAACAACCATTTTGATAATTATAATGTAATTTTTCCGACAGCGGAATTACGATTCTTTAATAAGCATTTATGGAAACCATTTTGACAGGGTTGATAAGTTTGTATTCATCATCTGAACTTAAGGAGCGCAACATTTTTGATATAAGATTAACAGATTTCATACAGGAAAATTGAACTTTTGAAAGCTTATTTGATTGTCACTATTCCTGCAACAAGTTGCTCCGCAGAGCGGACTTTTTCAAGTTTAAAACGCATTTACACATATTTAAGAAATACACAAGGACAAGAGCGTCTTTCCGAATTATCTTTGATTGCAATTGAAACACAGGTGTTGGTAGAATTAAAAAAATCACCAACTTATTACGCTGGTGTAATAAAATCATTTTTAAAGAAAGGTAGACAATTTGAATCTTAAATCAAAATTTAAGATTATTTGCTTAAACTAATCGGCTTTTATCAAAACCACAGGAGGTATGTCATTGCTGATATATACTTTTTAATCTATCGAGTAATAACATGCCTTCTGTGTGCTTTGTGTGTAGATTGACTTCTATACATATATATTTTGTGTCAGTACTTTTAGGCACTACCTCATAAATACCAAAAAAACTTGACTTCTTTATTAAATTTGTGTAGATAAATAAAGACCTTATGTTAATGTGCGAGTCTAAAGTTATTTCAGAGGAATACCACACATTTCCTAGAACATTGCCTTATGGGCAAGGTGGTATTGCCAATATTTCTGAGAGCACTGACGAAGAAGCCGACTGCATGAAAATATGACTGATTTCGAATAGTCTATTGGTTTTAGGTCATGATTATAAAAATGTGCAATTTGATTTTAAAGACCGATTTTGATAACGTGTGCAGCGCGTCAGAGGCAGGTAACTGCAAACATGTCGCAGCGCTGCACGCCAACCACGAGTCCGTCGTCAACTATGTACGAAAGCGATTCTGGGTGCTGCACCTACGACCGACGGTGTGCCAAGTGGCAGACAGCTGCCAAGTCTGCCGCCTACGCTGGGCACAATCGTCTCAATGTTTTTTCGTATTTTTTATTTTGTTCCGATACCTACATATAGTTTACTACTATACCTACTATATAGTTTATTTAGTCTCCGTAAGTATGACCGTGGCATCACCGCGGGCCCTAACAGAATACCAGCGCTGCGTTATTTATTTTTATAGATATTGCCTTTGCCCTTGACCTTGCACAAATTCTTCTGTGTTTATTGTATTTCTTAATTTATATTTTTAATATGTGTGAGGTTCAAATAAACGGTTTTCTTTCTTTTTTCTTCTTTTCTTTCTTTCTCATCCGAAGATGGCTGACCCTGCTCAGCCGCAACAGGGAGACGTATAAATATGAAAATAACATTTTGGTTGAAGCTATGGGTTGAAATAGAGCGGCATGCAAACATTTGTTAGCTAACAGTAGATTGGATAACAAAATTAGAATTCGATTTTGAATGTGAGACAATACACAAGTTTTTACAAAACAATTATTTATAGCATTAAAATGTTTTATGCCCACAATGAAAGGAATATCAGTGCAAACATTCTTAGTTTATGAATGGGATTGAACATTTGACGCACTTAAAGTTTTATTTTCGTTAATGTACTCGTAATACCAGAATGAATTAAAACTTCTTTATCAAATAATCGTAAACCGTGTCACCGTGTATATTTTGTATGGACTTCCCAAGCAAATCTTATTTTATCAAGTTTTAAAAAACAACTTTCCGGATACGTTATTTTTTAAATATTGGCACCCTCCAATTTCGAGAGAACGACGTATTTGTGTGTATGTTGTTTTACTTATTTTACCGATATAATTATAATATTTTTCCAATAAATAAAATAATCTAAAAATTACTAGTCCATCGGTAATGGAATAAATGTATTAATATAAAATTAAATTCTTCCGGATCGCTACATGCCTGCGTCTGGGTGCTCCTAGTGGAGCTCCACATCGATGTCAGTGCGGCGAAGCAGTCGATCGCCTCGGACACCATGGCCTATCTTGCAGTAGAAGCGCTGGTCGGATAGCACGGCATGCCAGTATTAATGACATCATCCGTCGAGCTCTTGTCACCGCCGGGGTGCCAGCTGTCTTAGAACCCAATGGCTTGGCACGTGACGATGGGAAGAGACCAGATGGGATGACTATAATGCCTTGGAAATTGGGTAGGCCTTTGGTGTGGGATGCAACATGTGTCGACACCCTTGCGCCATCCCATCTTCTGAGTACCGCGGGCTGTGCTGGAGCGGCTGCTGTAGGTGCAGAAAACCTCAAACGGCGTAAATATAATAACCTCATTGGAAGTTATATATTTGAGCCGTTTGGGGTTGAAACACTAGGGCCATGGGGTCCGAGCGCTCATCGAGTTTTTAAGGATATCAGCAAACGTTTAGTCGACTCTTCGCGTGACCAGAGGGCTGGCCTTTTCTTCGGTCAACGAATCGAACGAACGCTGGCAGCATTGCCACGCTGGATGGCAATGCTGCCAGCGTTCTGGGCACTTTTCCCATTGACATCGATGTGGACGAATTTTTTGATGCCCTTTGAGTTTTCCCCGTTTTTGTGCCTTTTTTACTCGTTTGTACATATTATTATATTAAGTTTGTATATACCTATTGATTTATAGTATTTAATAGTTAAAATTAAAAGTGTGGAAACGTACATCAAAATTTGATTATTTTTACCTACTGAATGATGGTACAGTCAAAACTATGTAAATTAATATACTCTGTGGTCAAAACATTTTAAACACGCTAGTGAACGTGCCAATTTTTTTAAAAACTAAGTAAAAATTCTGCATTATTTCAGATTTTCAATTTAGAGTGACTACTTCTGTTTTATTTATTTTTTGTTTAACTTATTTTTTTTTTCAGACTTTTAAATATGGGTGTCTTACTAACAAGGTAAGTCTAATCATTGCATTAAATAGGCGCCTACCAAACTGTTAAACGCAAACGTGCAGTAAGTTACATTGAACTAAAAACCGCAATTCAAGGTTCATGCAGCTACTAAGCCCTCGGGGCAGCTCAACCCGATTTTTGACGCACGTTGCTTGTTGCGCTAGTCACGTACGCCACCACGCACTCCTAAATGCGTATGTTGCGAGTACATTCATAAGAAGTTGGCAGTGGTTTCGTCACAGCGCTGATTTGTTTCCATTTTATTTGTTTCACTAGATTCGTGTATTCTTCATTTTCATTTCTTTTTAATTATTATTTTTGTTTCTTCGATGTAGTTTGAGTAGTTATAAGTATATACATATATTATATATAGTGTGTTGTGGACGGCGAAATCAACCAATAAGAATCTTGTAAATAAAACGCCCAATGAAAGCATGCACCAAGTGGCACCGCTAACTAGGAACTAATGGTCGCGGGAGCAGGTCGCGACAGGTTTGGAGCAAGAAATGGACTCGCCCAAACTGTCACAAAGGAGATTGGTCAAGAAAGGAAAAACCAAGAAAATGATAGTTCACCCGAACCACTACCTGAACTCCTGGGTGGACCAGGAGTTTGGAGTATAAATATGGGCCGAAAACTCAATTCGACGCGGCCACAGATGGGCCCGTAAACGCCAAGGAAAGGGAGGCGCCAAGCGCGACCCTGATGGCGGCAGCAAACGGGCCTACTCAGAGACAGGAAAACCCCTCCGGGAGGCGGAGGCAAAACAAAAGGGGGGGGGGGAAAGAAGAAGGGGAAAAAGCCCCACCCCCTACCACCACAAAACAAACAGAAGTCGGCGGCTGCACCAGCCCCACTAGAGGCAAAAGGCCCCACCAAGGAGGCCCCCGCCGCTGCAAAGGGAGAAAAGATGCAGGGCACGGAGACGAGTCGTGCCGCCCTTAAAGCGGCTGCGCAAACAAACGCTGCACCTGCCCAACAGCGGCGTCAACCCGAAGACCCCCAAAGCCGGGCCACGGCCACGGCAAAGGAAACGCCGGCGTGGCTGCGATCCCGCTTGGAGGGACTATTAAGATATATAGTGGGACTGGTGCCCAGGATGATCGCGGCGCAAGACCCAATGGGGGTCCTCTTGGGGGATCTCCCCCTGATCACTGAGATCTTGACCGGCAAAGAGAATAAAACCACTTGAGAGCTGATAGACCGATTTTGTCTAGGCGCACGATTCACCATTGAGGGTCGGGGGACGGGGGAAAATATAGCGGCTGTGATTGGCTGATGCAACAAAGTCACTAAACATAGTGATGGACAAGTAAATTTTGCAACAATAATATCGATATCGATAAAATCGACGTTGATTAAATCTGCTTAACTGCAAATCAAACACTGATGTTCTAAACGATTTTCCACACCATTTTATCGAACAGGTACTAATTTTTAGGGTTCAGTAGTCAACTAAGAACCCTTATAGTTTCGCCACGGCTGTCTGTCTGTCTGTCCGTCCGTCCGCAGATAATCTCAGTGACTGCTAGCACTAGAAAGTTGAAATTTGGTAGATACCAATATGTATATCAATCACGCCGACCAAGTGGTAAAATAACAAGTGAACAAAAAGAAATGTTTTATTAGGGTACACATAAAGTGGGGAGTGATTTATTTTTTTCTGTCATCCCTAACGTGTGATATATTGTTGGATAGGTATTTAAAAATTCATAGAGGTTTACTAAAATTATGTTTTGATAAAGTCAATATTTTCGGAAATAAACGCTCCAAAAGTAAAAAAAAAATATGTCCCTCTAATTTTTGAACCATAAGTTTAGTAAATATAAAAAAAAATCTCAAAAGTAGAATTTTATACTTTCTTGGAAAATCATTTTGAACTTGATGGGTTGAACAGTTTTTGAAAAGTTGTTCGAAATCATTTCTAACTTGTAATTTAACCGTCCGTATATGCAAGCATTTGTTTAACTTAGTTTACATATTTTACTATCATAAACGTGTCTTCTTTCAAATAAAAAAAGATTTATTATATTAGGTTCACGCAATCCAAAATTACCATCGAAAACCCAACATACATAACCCGTCTAGTTTGTATAAATTAGTAACCCAATTTCCCAAGAGATAGCTCTATACTTTGGACTACTACGCCCTGTTAAGATTTTTCCTGAGTTGATGGGGTCGGGACGGGTATGAGCTATTATATTGTCGAATTTTTCGATTGGTCTCTGGTGGTTTGTTTATGTATTTATTCTTGCTCGTTGTTTGTCGTTCATTGTTTTAACTCTTAAGTGAGGACACTTATTGTGACGGACGGGAAACTACGAAACCCTCCACTGAGCGTAGCCCGACACGCTCTTGGCCAATTTTCACATAAGTGTCGTGAGCATGAGTCTAGCAGTCAAGTGATTGTATAGTCATTGGTTTAGTCAGTAAAACTCTGGCTTGCATGGCATGTTCTTATGGTTTGGGTGGAGCCTTTGGCTCCATCCAGAGCGCGAGAAGGTATTCTACGATTACCCACTAACAAAAAAAAAAAGAAAAATTCTGAGGCTTTTCAAACTCAATCTCTCGCCTCATTAATATTAATGTTCCTCTACAAGTAACAACAAGAAATCTAAAATGTTAACATTAAAAGGTAACATTTTTTTATTCACCATTGAGAATCATCGATAAAATAATATTTTACAACTATGTTTTGAAGTTGTCACATCACTTCATCACTCAGTAGAAAGTACTTATGGATAGAAAGGGATAGACTTATCTAATATTCTAGTGAAAGTAAAGGACTTTTTCAAAAGACATCAACGCGGTATCACTTTTTTCGTAACCAACCAGTTTAGCTTGACCTCTCTAATTACCAATTAATGTAAATAAATATAAACATATTTTACCTACCGATGAAAACTTATGCCATCTTTTTTATAACTAGATGTTCTAGATGATTTCCCGCAACATTTAATTGCACAAGAACTCATTTTTGCTTCGGTTTTAGGCAATAAATGTTTTTTAAGGTACCAAAATTACGAAATGTGCACAGATCCAACAACTGGTCAGTACTAAGAAATGCACTGATATCGGCATCAAATATAAGTGCAAAATCATTTATGTGTCGTGAGCTGGAGTCACCCGTATGAGCGGTCAAGTGGTTGTATAGTCATTGTTGACCGGTCACCAATGGCCGGGACTTTGAGGATCCTCCATTGGAATGCCCGCGGCCTGAAAACTAAGGCCGCCCCACTCCGCCTCCTCCTCAAGGACCAAAGGATCGACGTGGCGCAGGTGAGCGAAACGCTCCTGGGACCCGCCGACACCATCAGATTCCCAGGATACTGCGTCTACCGCCAGGACGAAAAATCGGCAGTCGGCACCAAATTCCGCGGTCTGGCGGTTTTGGTGAGGCAAAGAGTCGTCCATCAACCACTGCAAGTGACGCCGCCCTTCACCTTCTACACGCTGGGGGTGCAAGTGAACGTCGCCGGCGAGGACCACAACATCTTCGCGGCCTACATCCCGCCCGCAGCTAAATACGACGTAGCAGAGCTCCGGGCCCTGATGCTGCAGTCGCCGCAGCCGACCCTCCTGGCCGGCGACCTAAACTGCAAGCACCCAGCGTGGAACTCGCATACCACCAATCATGGAGGTAGCCGACTCTTCGCCGACGCACAGGCCCACGGGTACGAGGTGTCCGGCCCAGAGACCCCGACACATTATCCGGATGCATGTCAATATGCGCCGGACGTGCTGGACATCGTCGTGCACAGGGGCCTAAAGAGCCAGATCGCCCAAGAAGTCCTGGACCACGAGATGCTGTCGGACCACCAACCTGTCCTCGTCGTCCTCGCCGACATGCCGATTAGAATCTCGCCGCCAGCGCCACGCCGACAAACGGACTGGACCAGATTCCAGGAAGTGATGGAGACCACCACGCCAGCTTGGCCTGTCGTCTCTCCCGCCGACGTGGAGAAACTGGCGGAGGAAGTCACCGTTTGCATCCAGCGCGCCTTTGAGGAGGCGACAACCGAAATCCAGCAGCCGCAGCGGAAGGTCTACAGGCCCCTGCCAAAACACCTGCGAGAGCTGGTCGCCGAGACAAGGCGCCTTCGCAAACGGTGGCAACAGTCAAGATGCCCTGTGCAGAAGGCACAGCTAAACCGCCACGCGGAGAGAGTCAGAGCCAAGCTCCAAGAGCACAACACTGAGAGCTGGGAAGAACATGTTGAATCCGCTGAGAGGGACTGGCCGGCAATCCATAGATTATGCCGGCAGCTCACCAACATCCCAGCTCCAGTGCGCCCGCTACTACACAGTGACGGGGCGCTAAGATACTCCGCAGCAGACCGTGCGGAGATCTTCGCCGAGTGCCTGGAGCGTCAGTTCCAGCCGAACCCGACTGCCGACCAGGAGCATGTCGCAGCGGTGGAGAGGTACCTTGGGGAATACTTCGCCTCGCCGATAGCTCCCGAGGAAGACCCCATCTTCTTTTCGCCTAACGCAGTGAGACGCGCCATCCTGGCCACAAGGCCGAGGAAGGCCCCCGGGGCGGACGGCATCACCAATACAGTGCTGCGCCACCTGCCGTACCGAACGGTAGCGGCCCTGGCGCGCCTGTACACGGGGGTGCTGCGCACGGGGACCTTTCCTGGGTGCTGGAAGGAAGGGCGCGTCATCATGCTGCCGAAGGCGAACAAGAACGTGCTGAAGCCGGAGAGCTATCGGCCAATCACGTTGCTGCCCACCATCTCCAAGGTGTTTGAAAAACTCCTGCTGCGGCATCTCACCCCTCACCTGACGCCTCGGCCGGAACAGTTCGGGTTCCGCTCGGAACATAGCACGACGCTCCAGTTGTCGAGGGTACTGCACCGACTCACAGCTTCGCTGAACAAGAAAGAGCGAGCAGTTGCGGTATTCCTCGACATGGAAAAGGCGTTCGACCGGGTCTGGCACGAAGGCCTGGTCTACAAGATCTCAAAAACAAACGTGCCCCGTCGAGTAGTGAAGGTGGTCTCCTCCTTCCTCACCGACAGGACTTTCAAGGTGGTGGTCGATGGCGCACTTTCGAGCGCGCGCCGGGTCGCGGCCGGCGTACCGCAGGGTAGCTGCGTCTCGCCGGTCTGCTACTCCCACTACACCGACGACATCCCTTCGACTGACGACACCACGCTCGCGCTGTACGCGGACGACGCCGCGTACATAGCATCCTCGCTTAACGCGAAACACGCGGCCGTCAAAGTGCAGCGCGTGCTGGACTTGCTGCCTGACTGGCTGTCGAAGTGGAGACTGTCGGTGAACGTGGGTAAGACCCAGGCGCTGCTCGCGGGGTCTGCTCGCCACCCACCACCTCTCCAGCTGCTCGGGGCCGACATCGAGTGGTCGCCCCAGGTCAAGTACTTGGGGGTCACCATCGATCGTCGGCTCTCAATGAAGAATCACGTCCGGCAGGTCACCGCCAAGAGCAGAGTAGCCCGCGCACTGCTCCGCCCAGTGCTCTCCTCCCGCCTCCCGTTGCGTGCCAAGTTGGGGGTGTACAAGACGTACATCCGTCACATCATCACGTACGCCGCCCCCGCCTGGCTCGCCCTCACCAGACAGACGATAAAATTTATTTTTTCTAGTATTATTCATAAACACACAGTAAGTGCAATAAACAACTATTATTAATAATAAAATACCACGTCTTTACTTTGAATTATACAAACTAACAAAACACACATGCCCCGAGGTTTTAACACAAACGTGCCTACCTACCCTATTATTATTATAATAATACCTACCCTATTCATGAACCGCCTATAACTACCTATTTCACTCGAGTTAATAACTTTCCTTTACTGTATTCACTTTATTTATTAATCCAGACATCGTTTTTTCGGGAGATAAAAGGAAATACATCCATTGAAAAGACACACATTATGTACCTACCTACTAGTAAGTAAAATTATTTTATAAGTAGTCTAACGTTTCAGAGTTTCCAGGTAATCTAAAAAAAGATATATCTGGATGCGTCATTGACGAATTCATGCACCCAAAAACAGCACAATATATCGTACCCGACATATTAAATATGTACTTGAACTTATTTTTAGTGAAAAGATCGCGCGGTTATTGTTAAAAAAACAACTCACAGTCCGTTCGTCACTGTGGCACAGTCCCGACTGTCACCATGCCGGGCCCATGCTACGACCGAGGCGCGTAGGTATAGCTCGCGTTTCGTCCGTTTGTATGAAGTTGGAATACTGTATGATATTATTACCGTGCACAGACTTTGCCGCCAGCTCACGAGTACCCCAACCCCGGTGCGCCCCTTGTTAGCAGCCGACGGGGCCCTCAGGTACGTAGCTGAGGACCGGGCGGAGGTCCTTGCGGAGCACCTGGAGCGTCAGTTCAGCCCAAACCCGACAACAGAGCATGACCATGTTGCGGCGGTTGAACAGCACCTTAGAGACTACTTCGCGACGCCGATAGCCAACAACGAAGACCCCGTGTTTTTCTCGCCAAGCGCAGTGAGACGCGCCATCCTACGCGCGAAGCCACGCAAGGCCCCCGGTGCTGACGGTATCACCAACACAGCGCTGCGCCACCTGCCGTACCGCACGGTTGCGGCCCTGGCGCGCCTGTTTACGGGGATACTGCGCACGGGGGTCTTCCCCACATCATGGAGCCGGATGCTATGGCATGGATGCCGGAAAGCTATCGGCCCATCACACTGCTGCCCACCATCTCTAAGGTGTTTGAACAACTGCTGCTTAGACACCTTGTCCCGCACATCACACCACGGCCGGAGCAATTCGGGTTTCGGGCGGAACACAGCACGACGCTCCAGCTGTCGAGGGTACTGCACCTCCTGTCTGTGGCCATGAACAAGAAGGAGTACGGGGTGGCAGTATTCCTCGATATGGAAAAGGCCTTCGACCGAGTGTGGCATGAGGGGTTGATTTATAAATTAGCCACCTCTGCTACGCCCCGTAGAGTTGTTAAAGTGGTCCAAGCTTTCCTGAAGAACAGGTGTTTCAGAGTGGTGGTCGAAGGCGCGCTCTCCGCCCCTCGACCTATCCGAGCGGGCGTACCTCAAGGGAGCTGCGTCTCGCCGGCGTGCTACTCACGTTACACCGACGACATACCAACGACTGAGGAAGTCACGCTCGCGCTGTATGCCGATGACGCCGCGTACATCACCACCTCCATGAACGCCAAGCACGCGGCGTGATGCAGCGTGCGCTCGACATGATTCCTGAATGGCTCGCCAAATGGCGGCTGTCGGTTAACGTGGGTAAAACGCAGGCGCTTGTCACGGGATCGGTGCGCCTCCCAACACGTCTGAAACTCAGCGGAGCCGAAGTCGAATGGACGCCCCGGGCGAAGTACCTGGGCGTGACCATCGACCGACGGCTCTCCATGGGACCGCACGCTCGCAATGTAGTCGCGCAGGGTAGAGTCGTCCGTCATCGTCTCAAGCCAGTGCTCTCATCTCGCCTCCCAACGCGCGTCAAGCTGGGCATATACAAAGCGTATATTCGCCCAGTGTTGACGTACGCCGCCCCGGCCTGGTTCGCCCTCACTAGCAAGGCGACCCGTGGCAAACTCCGCGCGCAGCAACATCTTGCGCTGCGAAGAGTTGTCGACGCCCCTCGCTATGTGAGGAACAACATCATCGAACGCGACCTAGGGATTGAGAGCCTGGACGAGTTCGTACGACGCCTCGCGAAGGGAATGTTCGCGCGTGCCCGTGCACACATGATGTCTTCAGAAAAAAATAAAGTTGTGGCTTAAAGGTCTCAGCAACCAGGCCATAAGCTCCAACAAAAAAAATAGTTGTTACACTATTTGACAGGATTGGACAACAAATGTTTGACATGTAATAAACAAATCAGCACCTATTGAAATGATTAAGTATTCATTACACATATCGAGTTTTCATTGTTTTTAAGATGTATTCTGCTATTCGAGACGGAAACAAATCCAACAAATCAAAACCCATGGCAATCGGTCCAGCCGTTCTCGAGTTATAAGGTTTGTAACAAACACGACTTTCTTTTATATACCTTTAAATAGATTTTAGAGTGGACTCGAATACAAGCCCAAATATGTCAGAAACAATTGGGCTGTTCAAGGACGCCTGGGCTGCAGTCTATGCAGTCCTAAAAAGAACACCAGAATACAAACGTACCTATGACACCTCCTTCATGTACATGAGGGGTGCAAGATCGAAGCTTGGGGGAACAGGGCCTGGCACAATGCCCTAGATACCAACAAATTAGGCACAGTTCTCAACAGTGCCACCGCCAGTGTGGAGACGGGCTCTCTGCGCGGGACTGCCCGCACCCCCGCTCCGAACCAGCGACGTGCGCCAACTGTGAACTGCGGCGGGCCGCATCCCGCCTCTTGTTAGAGGCGAGAGGTGGGTTGAGTGGTCCGTTTCTTTCAGAGACGAGAAACAAACGGGCGGGGATAACCGGCCTTACTAGGAAATCCACTCGGCTTGGAACGACCATCACCCAGGCCCCTATCGTCGATAACACTGAGGCCCCAAGCACCACACTAATGGCGGTAGTAAACGACCCCAAGAATAGAGCCCCTCTCTCCTCCACTCAGGACAAAGACAACGGAAGAGGGGAAGAAGAAAGGGAGGAAAATCCCCCAACCAAAAAAAAATAAAAAAAATCAAAGAAATGAGAAATTGCGGCTGAGCCCAGCCGTTCGCCGCGTCATTCGTTGTGGGTTTGGTGCTCATACAACGGCTCCCATCAATGAGTAAGTATCAAAATAGTTCATGTAAGTAATACTGTCTCCTCTACGTTCCATTAAACGCATCTAAAAGGGCCCTCTGCGAGTTAGTTTCGGCCCCTCCTACGCCTCCTGGTCCAAGACTCAGGGTCCTGAGATAAATAAATGTATACAAGTAATAGTAATACTAAGAATACCAAAAAGAACTCAGGCGTATCTATGACACCCCCTTGTCTATGTACATGAGGGGTGCCAGATCGAAGCTTAGAGGGGTAACGGACCTGGCACAAATCCACATACCAACAATTTAAGCCTAACCTAACCCAACCCGGACCCAATCAGATTTCATTTATATTCTTACTAGCTTTCCGCCCGCGGCTTCGCCCGCTTGGATTACAGTTTATATCGCGCGGGCAGAGACCCGTGCTCAGCAGTGGAATTATAGGTAGCCTATGTGTTATTCCAGTGTCTCTTCTACCTACCTACCAAATTTGATCTAAATCCGTTCAGTAGTTTTTTGCGTGAAAGCGTAACAGACAGACAGAGTTACTTTCGCATTTTTAATATTAGTAGGGATTAGTAGGGATCTTCAGGAACTTATCCACCACAAACGGAGGCGGCACCATTCAACGACTTTATTCATTTAGGCAGACCTTTGCACACGTTACACAGATCATTTAGGGCTGCACTGGCTTCCTTTGTAAACTTTCACGGGATGCTTTGATTGATTTATTTTGTACCTTTAAAAACTTAACGTCACCAATAATAATATTATAAATGGGAAAGTGTGTGTCTGTTTGTCCGTCTATTACGAATTGACGTGATTTTTTAAGTGGAGATAGTTGGAAGATATGGAGAGTGACATAGGCTACTTTATGTCTCTTTCTAAGTTCCCAGGGGAACCGTGTCACCCCGAATTTAACGCGAGCGAAGCCGCGGGCAAAAGCCAGTGCGAAAATAAATTTGCGGAGATGTGTACAGGTCTGGTGCAAATACACTGATTTGCATCAATAAGTAAATATCAAAATAGTTCATGTTAGTAATATTGTATTCATCAGGTACTCGTACTGAGTTTCTCTCTCTCTTTTGCCTAGCCTTGTCCCTTTATTTGGGGTCGGCTCTCCTCGTACCGCGGCGCCAGGACGCTCAGTACTTGTACTGAGTATTCTTTTAAATTTTTTGTTCATTTCAGACCAATTAATTACACTTTAGAGCCAGAATCGGTGGATGAGGGACGAATCTTGCCCTCATTGAGGAAGAGCTTGGCCGTCTGGAATACGAGCCCGAATATATTAGAAACAGCGCGACGTATTACGTATATTTATGACACCTCATTCATCATCATCATCATCATTTGCCTTTTTAATGTTCCCACTGCTGGGACTCGGGCCTCCTCTCTAGGAGAGGGAATGGGCCGTAATCCACCACGCGGGCCCAGTGCGTGTTGGATGTCACATGTCTTCGAACATGACCTTCAACTCATTATGCCTAAAAACAAGCCTAGGAAGGCCTTGGGTGCCTACGGCGACACCGGTAGCGGCCCTAATGCGCCTGTTTACGGGGATACTGCGCACCGGGACCTTTCCCGTTTCATGGAAGGAGGGAAGCGTCATCATGTTTCCCAAGCCGGGAAGAAACACATTAAAACCGGAGAGCTATCAGCCCATCACTCTACATCCAACTGTGTCCAAAGTATTTGAGCAACTACTGCTGCGACGCTTTACGCCCCACATCACTCCAAGACGGGAGTAGTTCGGGTTCAAGTCGGAACACAGCTTGACGCTCCAGCTGTCGAGGATACTGCACCTATCATGAGGTGCAGTAGCGGGTCTGAACAAGAAGGAGCAGGCAGTTGCAGTATTCTTTGAAATGGAGAAGGCATTTGATCGTGTTTGGCACGCCTGTCTCATCTACAAATTATCGCAGTCGAGTACGCCCCATCGTATTGTTAAAGTAATTTCCTCGTTCCTACAGATCCAGTTCAATCGTCGTTCTATCCAATCCCGATTAAAGAACACGTGAATACCGAGTTTGGATAGGCCTTCGATCGAACGACTATAAAACTTCAACGATATTTGGCTTGTTTGATTTTACGTGAATCAGGCTACTGGACTTTTAAGGTGTTGGTAGAAGGCACGCTTTCCAGCGCCCGCCCGGTGGCTGCGGGCGTACCGCAGAGAAGCTGTGTTTCGCCTGTGTGTTACTCACAATACACATACGACATATCCACTACCCATAATCGTGCTGTTCGCTGACAATGCCGAATACGTGTGAACCTAGTTGAACGCGAGACATGCAGCCATCAAAATGCAGAGCGCCCTTGACGAATTCACAGGGTGACTGTTAAAATGGCGGATCTCTCGGCAGCAAAAAATGGCGCTGCGACGTATCGTTGGCGCGCCTCGCTACGTGAGGAACAATGTGATACAGCAACCTCCAGATTGTGAGTCTAAAACAGTTTTGCGATCGGTATGCATCCAACATGTTTGCTCGTGCCGACGCCGCGACGCGATTTAAAGGATATATTTTACTTATGTGCTACTTTAAGTCGATATTGTTATTTGTTTTATTTTAAGGTATGCGCCATGTTTGACTCAAATAGTCTCTTTCTTTCTTTTCTTTCCACAGCACACGCGGCCACTGAAGGCGAGACGCCTCTCCAGCGACCTGCTACGACTACGACGCCCATACCCTACCGGATTGACCTATAATAATAACCCACAACTATCACACAACGTCGTCTAGTCCCAAGCTAAGCAGAGTGTGTTTTATGAGTACTAGGCAACTGATAAAACTACTTATATATTTCTAAATACATACATAATATTGTAACGCCACGCTATGAGCCCACCCCAAGCCAAGCGAAGCCAATGCAATGCCAAGCTAGCACAAAAGTCAAGCCAAGTCAGCCAGTTCCTGTTGGAAAAACCACATCCAAAGACAGAAGAGTATGTATTATAAATTCTGATCGCAGTTTTGTTCTATCGCTTTGTGTGACATGTACTTGACAGTTAGAATACGCTGTAAATATATAAAACGATATCTCCAATAAATAATTCCGATTATCAGTAAATAAACAAATTATTTCATTCCTGTTTTAATATATATAAATTACACCCAGACTCGGAACAAATGAACATGCTCATTACCAAACTCATTACACAAACATTTGTTTCGGATGAGAATTGAACCTATGTACGACCTCCGGCGTACCAGGGTTGCTTATAGCAGTCAGGGGTGACTGTTATAAGACTAACCACTAGAAGAAAACAAAAGTTTAAAGTTTGTATTTTTTTGTTTGTAGGTACTTAATATCTGGTAGTACTGGAAGTGCTTAATTTTTTTCCACCAATAGAAAGCTGCTTTATTCCTGAATGACATAAGCTATGTTTTAGCGTGTGGGCGAAGCCAAGGGCAAAAGCTAATCATAAATATATTTTTATCTTTTTAATGACAACTTTAACAACAAATCTTATTGAAAGGTGTCTGTTATTGAAGTTGTCATTATTGCATTTTTGATCTTGTTCTTGCATTTTTTAAATAAAAACTTCCACATAAAAGTTTTTGATTGTTTTCATGACCACTTTAAAAAAAACTTTTTCAAATATTTTTGTTATTTTTAATGACATTTTCAAAGAGCAAAAACCTTATAAATATTGTTTTTTTTTTTTATGTCAACCTCAATAACAAAATCTTTTTCACAAATACATGTTTGAACTTTGTAATGACAACTAAAACAACAGAAATAACCAAAACTTCAACTCTTAATTAATGGCCTTTGTGGAAGAGACACCACAATTTTGCCAATAACACGTGCGAACTGTTAATAAACCATCAAATATTGGAGAGTATTTAGCGTGAATTAACAGTGTTGTAGACGGCGAGATTAACCAATACGAGGCTTTGTTGTGGACGGCGAAATCAACCAATAAGAATCCCGTAAATAAAACACGCATTGAAAGCATGCACCAAGTGGCGCCGCTCACTAGGAACTAATGGTCGCGGGAGCAGGTCGCGACAGGTTCCGACAGGTTTGGAGCAAGAAATGGACTCGCCCAAACCGCCACAAAGGAGATTGGTCAAGAAAGGAAAAACCAAGAAAATGATAGTTCCGCCCGAACAACTACCTCCACCCAGGAGTTTGGAGTATAAATATAGGCCGAAAACTCAGTTCGACACATTTGCTCGATCCAGCCCGTCCCTTTGCTGCCCTCCTCCAGTGACGCTCTAAGCCGAGGCTCGTACCCCACAGGGGGTGCCCTTAGCGTTGTCACTTAAATTTTAGTAGTTTTTAAGTAAGCCCTGGCTGGAGGCTTTGAATTTATTCAGGGCCGCCACAGGCAAGACCGGTTGAGCAGACGACAACCTCAGAGGTTGACCTGCGAGAGGCCACTCATAAAAAAAAAAAACAGTTCGACACAGTTCGTCGGATCAAGCCCTCAAGAATGAAGAAGTAAAGTGCAATCTCTCTAAATGTAAAAGTGCTATGTAAATACCAGTTGTTATATACTCTATTTTCTTATGTTTTACGTTTTATAAAGTTTATGTCTCTAAGTTTGTGTTTCTAAAGTTTGTGATTATTGTAAAGACTTGTGATTATTGTGAAATCAAGACTGAATAAGTGTAAGGAATAAATAAAAGACCACCAGCGATCTATTATTGAAGTATTTGGTTTATTTGGAACTATATACAGTCCACACCCCACAAACAGTAAAAAAAATATCATTCTCAAAATGAAAGTACAAAATAGAAGAATTTCTTCGCAGATACAGAATTACAGTTTGACAAATTCTATGACCACAGATTATGAATTGTAAGACTTGTAAGTGAGAAGAAAAAATATATAAAATGGATATAATAGTTACAACTTAATTTTATTTATTTCAATGAATTAGCATAGTTTACATATAAAGCATTTAAACACAAAAAGAAGACATATGACCGAGGTTAGGCGCGGAATGAGGAGGAATGATTTCATGAAGAGAGAAGCGCAATTTCACAAATAACCTCACATATATATTTGATGTTTTTAATATTACTAGCAAACATCAAAAACTTCCTTAAAAAAAAATTATCTTTTAATAAAAATTCAACAATAGATACTTTCTCAAATATTTTGGTCCTTATTAATGACATACGAACTGAAAAAAAAGCCTCATAAATATTTTCAACCGATTCAATGACGAATAACTGAGAACACCACTCATCAAAGAAACCCTACGTTATTTATTTTAATTATTTTTAAGACAAAACCTATGTTTTTTCTTAAGATTGTGTAGCCACATAAGAACTAGAAAAATACGAAATCCTGCATAGCACAATCAAAGTTCTTCGCGCGATTTAAATACAAGGTGTTAGGGACAGCCCTCCGCAAACTTTAACCCCTAAAGTTAAAAATAAAATCGGCCTTTCCATACAAACTGTCCAATCAAGTTTATAATTTTGTGTGGCGAGGCTGATTTTGTTTTTTAGTTTCCTGAAAAAAAAAATTGTGGAAGGTTCCTCAGTTTCGTCTACCAAGCAAGCCCTGAAAGTTTGCGGAGGGCTATCACTTACACCTTGTATATACAACAGCCCGAAATCAACTATCGGGCAGTCGCCCACCAGACCATAACACCTGTCTGGTCAGAGGATCCTCCCTTTTCAAGACTTTACTCTGTTCCGCCTACCTCCAAATTTGATTGTTTTTTAAAACCGTTGCCGCTGACTAGGAAAAACTTATATATCGTGGGTGCGTTCACAAACATGTAAACTTACACAAGACACCTAGACCCAGAACACCTATCTGAAGGCCATGTACAAATATTTGTTTCGTCCGCAGATAGAACCTGCAACAATCGCTCAACCACTGCACCGACCACAGAACAGAAGAATGATTCCTGTGTTCTGTGGCACTGACCGTGCCATCAAAGATCCTACCGTCAAAAGTCCGACTTCTACAAAATCTTACCAAAAATTATCATTTATGACCAACCGATCATTTAAACAAGAGCCTAAGTTTCATATATTATGAGGGTCGAAGTTTATGCAAAATAGCAGATTTTCAAAGGTCTTAACTGGATTAGTCTCACACTTTATGAATTGATTTCAATAAGAGCCTAGATAATATCCACAAGATATCTATGTTTCCAAAATATCTAATGAAAAATGTGCAATAACGTCATGATCGCGTAAGAGCGGTTGTATGAAGAACCAGTAAAAATGTATGTCGAATTGCATGCTCAAATACTTTTGATTTTTGAATAAAAATTCAACAAAAAAACTTCCTCAAATGTTTTTCTGTTATTAATGACATTTTCTAACAAAAAAAATTGCCTCTTAATCATTATGGATGTTTTTATTTACTTCAAAAACGTAAGACACCACTAAGCAGCAAAAACGCTAGGTAATATAATAATCATAACCAATGGCAATTTAAAAAAAATGGTTGTGTTAAGGAGCACAGCGACCTACAGCTATACTAGCCGTAGTTAGCGGGTGTACCCACATATGTTAGTTATAATTATGTTTTTTAAGATAAGAATATGTGTTTTTATACATTAAAAACCTACTACATACTGTCCAATTACTTACCTCATACATTACAATGTGTAATGTGTCATTCTTATAAGATAAATGTTGTACCTGATTATCCTAATTCTTATAAGAAAAATCGTAGATGTGTAAGAACTCTTGTAAGCAAGGGTCGAGTTAGAAAGATCGCGGCTCACACTACCTCCACCCTTGTGCACCACACAACTCTAAATTAGACGTAGATTTGCTACGTCAACACCGCCCCTACTTCAACCAACTACGCGGATATATATATAGCCGCCTCACGGCCAGTCGCCTACCCCCCCCGTCCCAAATGATTACGGTCACTGACTGGAAGAAAGTAAGCGAACGGCTGAAATCGACCGAGTCACCCCATTTGGATTCGATCCCTGACCACATAGTCTCAGCCACTGAAACGGCGGGGGCGATCGACTCGCTCACAGAGCACGTACAATCTGTCCTGAACGATTGTTCAAGGGAGATCCCGGCGACAGAGGACTGTCGCTGGAAAATCCCGGACGATGTACGGGCTCTGATGACCGAGAAGAACGCTGCTATCCGCGCGTACAGCTCTTTTCCCTGCGTCGCTAACAAGGCTCACATGCGTAAATTACAGCGTGCTGTAAAGAAGCGCATGATTGAGCTGCGTTCTGCCCGCTGGGAAAAGACGCTCAGTGAACTCGAGCCCACCCACCTCGCCTTCTGGCAACTTCAGAGGAAGCTTCGCTCCTCCGAAGAGTCCACCATGCCCCCGCTCACCCGCCCCGATGGAAGCGTCGCTTTTGACAATTCCGAAAAGGCGGAATGCCTAGCCGACAGCCTCGAAGCCCAATGCTCGCCTAGCACTCTCCTAGTAGACCAAGCTCACATCGATATTGTGGATGCTGAAGTCGAACGAAGAGCCTCCCTTCCTCCGGTCGAAGACCCCGACAATCCACTGGCCCCCGTCACCCCCGACGAGGTAGTGGAGATAGTCAAAAAGCTTCAGCCCAGAAAAGCCCCTGGAGCCGACGGCATCACGAACAGAGTATTCAAACTCTTCCCCCCCCAACTCATTGTGCTAATGACCGCCATCTTCAATGGCGCATTGAGCAACAACATGTTCCCCCAAGCTTGGAAGCAGGCCACCGTCATAGGTATCCCCAAACCAGGCAAGCCCAAGTCTGACCCCACCAGCTACCGCCCCATCAGTCTCCTAAACGTTCTCGGCAAAATCTACGAGAGGCTTATTTATAAGCGGCTCAAAGACTACGCCGAAACAAAGGGTCTCATCCCCAACGAGCAATTCGGGTTCCGTACCGAACACTCGTGCATCCACCAAGTCCACCGCATCGTAGAGCACATAAGCGTTGGTTTCCAACGTAACGCGATGACGGGCGTCTTGTATTTCGACATAGCAAAGGCTTTCGACAAGGTCTGGCACAATGGCTTATTATATAAGCTTTACCAACTCGGCGTGCCTGACCGTCTCGTGCTCATCTTGCGAGACTTTCTGTCGAACCGTACCTTCCGCTATCGCATCGAAGGAGCGTTGTCCTCCCCTCATCCGATTAGGGCAGGAGTCCCTCAGGGCTCCGTAGTTTCCCCTCTTGCCTTCACGCTGTTCACCAGCGACATTCCCCAAGACAAAAAGGCCCAGTTGGCTCTATTCGCTGACGACACGGCCATTTATTGCTCCGGTCGCGACCCCAGGGCTATCGCTCGAAACCTTCAAAACTCCGCAAACCATTTGGGTGAATGGTTCCGGAAATGGAGGATCGAGGTTAACCCTGATAAGAGTCAGGCGGTTCTCTATCGGAGACCGCTTAAAACCGTTCTCCCCCCCCCTCCGATCACCATGTACGGCAAGCCGATCCCCTGGGCAAAGCAAGCCAAGTACCTCGGAGTGATCTTAGATCAGAACCTTTCCTTCGCCGAGCACATAAAGCAGGCTCGCTCGCGAGCTGCTTTCGCTCACGGTAGACTTCACTGTATGATGACTGCCCGCAGCAAATTGTCACGCAAGTGCAAATTGCGCCTCTACACCGCAGTCATCCGCCCGATCTTGACGTACGCCGGTGCGATCTTCGCACATGCCAAGGCCCGTCACATCCACCGGATGCAGACCCTCCAAAATCGTATCCTCCGTAGGATCCTAGGAGCCCATTATTACGTCCGAAATGAGAACATCCATTTGGATCTCAGAGTCCCCACCATACAGCAGTTCATGAAGCGCCTGTGCAAGCGCTTCTTTGACTCTGCTGTGAAACATCGAAACCCCCTCATCGTACGGGCAGCCCGTTACGAACCCTCCCGTATCTCCAAGATTCGCCGACCAAGGCACACTCTAGTCACCCCAGACGACCCCATCACCCTGCTCCAAGAGAGCCGTAGGGAAACCAGTACAGTTCGAAGACACTACAAACCGACATCCTTCAGGCCTCGCCGCCGAGGTCCGCCGCGAAACTCACGTAATCGTCCTCCCCGACTTTTGCTCGAGCCAGCCCGCGCCGCTGAGCTGTAGCTTTAAATTCCCTTAATAATAATAAATATTATTGTTTTTGCTCGATCCAGCCCGTCCCTTTGCTGCCCTCCCCCAGTGACGCCCTAAGCCGAGGCTCGTACCCCACAGGGGGTGCCCTTAGCGTTGTCACTTAAATTTATAAGTAGTTTTTAAGTAAGCCCTGGCTGGAGGCTTTGAATTTATTCAGGGCCGCCACAGGCAAGTTCGGTTGAGCAGACGACAACCTCAGAGGTTGACCTGCGAGAGGCCACTCACAAAAAAAAAAAAAAAAAAAAAAGCCAGTCGCCTACGGTTCTCTATCGGAGACCGCTTAAAACCGTTCTCCCCCCCCCTCCGATCACCATGTACGGCAAGCCGATCCCCTGGGCAAAGCAAGCCAAGTACCTCGGAGTGATCTTAGATCAGAACCTTTCCTTCGCCGAGCACATAAAGCAGGCTCGCTCGCGAGCTGCTTTCGCTCACGGTAGGCTTCACTGTATGATGACTGCCCGCAGCAAATTGTCACGCAAGTGCAAATTGCGCCTCTACACCGCAGTCATCCGCCCGATCTTGACGTACGCCGGTGCGATCTTCGCACATGCCAAGGCCCGTCACATCCACCGGATGCAGACCCTCCAAAATCGTATCCTCCGTAGGATCCTAGGAGCCCATTATTACGTCCGAAATGAGAACATCCACTTGGATCTCAGAGTCCCCACCATACAGCAGTTCATGAAGCGCCTGTGCAAGCGCTTCTTTGACTCTGCTCTGAAACATCGAAACCCCCTCATCGTACGGGCAGCCCGTTACGAACCCTCCCGCATCTCAAAGATTCGCCGACCAAGGCACACTCTCGTGACCCCAGACGACCCCATCACCCTGCTCCAAGAGAGCCGTAGGGAAACCAGTACAGTTCGTAAACACTACAAACCGACATCCTTCAGGCCTCGCCGCCGAGGTCCGCCGCGAAACTCACGTAATCGTCCTCCCCGACTTTTGCTCGAGCCAGCCCGCGCCGCTGAGCTGTAGCTTTAAATTCCCTTAATAATAATAAATATTATTGTTTTTGCTCGATCCAGGCCGTCCCTTTGCTGCCCTCCCCCAGTGACGCCCTAAGCCGAGGCTCGTACCCCACAGGGGGTGCCCTTAGCGTTGTCACTTAAATTATAAGTAGTTTTTAAGTAAGCCCTGGCTGGAGGCTTTGAATTTATTCAGGGCCGCCACAGGCAAGTTCGGTTGAGCAGACGACAACCTCAGAGGTTGACCTGCGAGAGGCCACTCAAAAAAAAAAAAAAAAAAAAGCCAGTCGCCTAGTTGTGAGCACATCGCACGGACGTATCCATTGTGCCAGTATCGCGTCGCGTAAAAATAACGGTTTTAACATCCACCCACAACTTGCCGCACGGACCCGGTTTTTAAATCGGGCCAACCATTTGTGTTGTCGACGGTGCAAACCAGGTTTGTATCGGCGACAGCACGAAGGGAAGGCCTGCCCCGCGCGCTCCTCGGTGTGGAGACACACCGAAGTGGTCGCGGCGGCTACTTCTAGCACCGAAGCCCAACGATGAAATCCTCGAAGCCAGCGAAGCCAGGCGCCCGCAGCCCATCGGACCGTGGAGGCGCCGGCCAAAATGAAGAAGAAGACGTCGACACGATTGAGATTGATCGACCGGTGCTGTGCCGGGTGTCGTCCCTGCCGAATGTTCGGATAGCGGCGCGCGGCGCAGCAGCGGGCGAGAGAAAAAACCAAGAGAAGAAGCCCCCAACGGCCACGGAAAAAACCCAAGCTACTTCTCACCAAAAAGAGGGTAGAAGGGAAAATGCCGAAAAGTTGGGAACAAAGAAGCCGGACCCAAGAAGACAGGTGCCCGCGAGCGCTGCACACCCGCTAGCCCCTGCTCCCGCCCAGGCCTCCTCCTCGCCCGTCGACGAGCGGAGCGGGAACCTCGCGCGATCCGAGATTGCGCACGGCGACCGTGCGCCCCGCGTCGCCACCCGTGCCAGTGTCGCCTGCGCCGCCGCGGGCGTCGGCCTTCGACTCGCCCGCCGTATTATCAAATAGTTCGTCGCGCGCGGGATCGAGCCTATCACTAGTGTCGGTGTATAGTGACGTGCGTACGGGGATTGAATACCAAGACACGGACACCCCGATGTCCCCGACCCCGTCGATGGAGGCGGCACCGAGACCAGCAAGACGGAGGAGGAGCTCCGATGACGCCGATGGTGACGCGAAGCGCTACTGCAGCGCCCGCTCCCCCAGGAGCACACAGGAAGACAACAGGGTAAGTGGCCTTAATGTCATTAAGTGTGGAAACAGTGCAGCCCCCCCGTCCCCCCCTGTCGATTCGAGCTCGACACAGGCGGCAAAGGGGAAAAAGAAAATTAGATATCCCCCGCTGGTGGTGGAGAGGCTACCCAGCTGGGCGAACCACTTCAGGCACCTAGCGAACAAACTGGGCCGCCCTCCCAACGCTCGCCCCTACGGCACTGGCGTCCGCTTCACGCCGGAGTCGGAGGAAGAGTATAGGGTGGTCCAAAGATACCTCACGGCCCTAGAGGGAGAACGGCGTCAGCTGGTTTGCCTACTCACTACCAGCCGAGAAGAATCTCAAAGTAGCCATCCGGGGGCTGCCTGCAGACACAGATCCCCAGGAGATAGAGGAGGAGCTCCACGTGCTGGGCTATGAGCCGGAGTACGTGCGCCACATTCGGGGGCGCCAGGGAAAACCCGGATGCGTGTTCCACGCCGTGCTACGACGTACGGAAGACGTGCGTCGAATCTATGACACCAGTGTGTTCTTAAACATGCGGGGTGTCAAGATAGAGGCATGGCGTGGCAAACGTGGGCCCGCGCAGTGTCACCGATGTCAGAAGTTCAGACACTCGTCGCACCAGTGCCACCGCCCGCTCGCCTGCGTCAGATGCGGAGAAGGGCACACCGCAAGGGACTGTCCACGGCCGAGGGAAGAGCCAGCCACCTGTGCAAACTGCGGGGGCCCGCACCCGGCGTGCAACATAAAGTGCCCTGTATTCCAGAGGGAGATACAGAACAGGCGTGCGGGGACTGTCGCCATCACAGCGCCAGCAACAACGCGTCGCCAACAGCAACAACCACCCACCCACGACACGGTGCAGGAACATGAACGCGACCAGGGCGAGTCGCTGATGGCGGCAGCAAACGGGCCCACATCACGCGGAGAGGCCACCTCCTCCAGGCGGAGGAAGAGGAACCGAGGGGGCAAGGGGAGTAAACCCAAGGGCCCCCGGCGACCCGACAGGAGGAAGAGGTCCCCAAGTCCGCCCCCCCACAGAAGGGGTCGCAGGTCGTGAAGGGGAAGGGGAAGAAGGGCGCAGCGATCACAAAAAGCAGCATACGCGCCGCCCCCACCACCACCGCCCCCACCACCCCCACCACCACCACCAACCCAAGCAACACCCCAAGGGGGGCCCCCAATAGCGAAATCACGACCTGCGCCATCCAACTACTGATGGACCTGATAAAGGCCATCAGACAGGGACAGAGCCCGGAGCAGGTTATCCTTGACGGCCTGGCCAAGCTACTCACCTTGTGTCATGGCTAGGCCGTTAAGGATACTCCACTGGAACGCCCGCGGCCTAAGGGATAAGGTCGCCCCACTCCGCCACCTCCTGAGGGATCAAGACATCGACGTGGCGCTGATAAACGAGACGCACCTGGGACCTGAAGATAGGATCAAGTTCCCGGGTTTCCTCGTCTACAGGAAGGATGAAAGGTCGGCTCAAAACACTAGGTACCGTGGTCTGGCAGTACTGGTGAGGAGAAGAGTCGTCCATCAGGAGGCCCCTACGCCATCACTCACCACGCTCTACGTGCTGGGTGTGCAGCTACATGTTGCCGGCGAGGACTTAAGATTGTATGCCTGCTACAAGCCGCCCTCAGTTCAGCTGGACCTAAACGAACTGAGGGCCACACTGTCTACCACCGACTCACCAGCGATGCTCGCCGGTGACATGAACAGTATGCACCCAGCATGGAACTCGATTAACATGAACAACGAGGGGAGACGGCTCTTCGACGACGCGGAGTCCCACGGATACACGGTGTCCGCCCTGATACGCCAACCCATTACCCGGAGAACCCGCTGCACATGCCCGACGTGCTGGACATCGTGATTCACACGGGGCTAAGCTGCCAGATCACGCATCAGGTCATCGACGACGAGCTACAATCCGACCATCACCCTGTACTCGTCGTCCTATCGGGAATGCCGACCCGACTGAAGCCTATCGCGCCACGTCGCCACACGGACTGGACACTCTTCGCTGAGAAGCTTGAGACCACCACCCCAACTCGGCCCGTCGACTCTGCCACCGACGTCGACACATTAGCGGACGACATCACTGCTTGCGTAAAGCGGGCCACAGACGAGGCGTCATCCGAAATGCAGCCTCAAGGGAGCGCGCTCCAACCCCCTCTACCACCCAAGATTAGGAAACTCATCAATGAGAAGAGACGCCTACGCAAGCAGTGGCAACAACAACGTTGCCCTACACTAAAAACGCAGCTGAACCGACTGGCAGCGAAGTTAAAGGCCGAGTTGGAGGCCCTAGCCACCGAGAGTTGGGAAGAAAGAATAGATGCCGCAACGTGTGACTGGCCGGCAACACACAGACTGTGCCGCCAGCTCACGAGCACCCCAACCCCGGTGCGCCCCTTGCTAGCAGCCGACGGGGCCCTCAGGTACGTAGCTGAGGACCGGGCGGAGGTCCTTGCGGAGCACCTGGAGCGTCAGTTCAGCCCAAACCCGACAACAGAGCATGATCATGTTGCGGCGGTTGAACAGCACCTTAGAGACTACTTCGCGACGCCGATAGCCAACGACGAAGACCCCGTATTTTTCTCGCCAAGCGCAGTGAGACGCGCCATCCTACGCGCGAAGCCACGCAAGGCCCCCGGTGCTGACGGTATCACCAACACAGCGCTGCGCCACCTGCCGTACCGCACAGTTGCGGCCCTGGCGCGCCTGTTTACGGGAATACTGCGCACGGGGGTCTTCCCCACATCATGGAAGGAGGGGCGCGTCATAATGCTGCCAAAGGCGGGAAAGAACCCGGTCAAGCCGGAAAGCTATCGGCCCATCACACTGCTGCCCACCATCTCTAAGGTGTTTGAACAACTGCTGCTTAGACATCTTGTCCCGCACATCACACCACGGCCGGAGCAATTCGGGTTTCGGGCGGAACACAGCACGACGCTCCAGCTATCGAGGGTACTGCACCTCCTGTCTGTGGCAATGAACAAGAAGGAGTACGGGGTGGCAGTATTCCTCGATATGGAAAAGGCCTTCGACCGAGTGTGGCATGAGGGGTTGATTTATAAATTAGCCACCTCTGCTACGCCCCGTAGGGTTGTTAAAGTGGTCCAAGCTTTCCTGAAGAACAGGTGTTTCAGAGTGGTGGTCGAAGGCGCGCTCTCCGCCCCTCGACCTATCCGAGCGGGCGTACCTCAAGGGAGCTGCGTCTCGCCGGCGTGCTACTCACGTTACACCGACGACATACCAACGACAGAGGAAGCCACGCTCGCGCTGTATGCCGATGACGCCGCGTACATCACCACCTCTATGAACGCCAAGCACGCGGCGTCGAAGATGCAGCGTGCGCTCGACTTGATCCCGGAATGGCTCGCCAAATGGCGGCTGTCGGTTAACGTGGGTAAAACGCAGGCGCTTGTCACGGGATCGGTGCGCCTCCCACCACGTCTGAAACTCAGCGGAGCCGAAGTCGAATGGACGCCCCGGGCGAAGTACCTGGGCGTGACCATCGACCGACGGCTCTCCATGGGACCGCACGCTCGCAATGTAGTCGCGCAGGGTAGAGTCGTCCGTCATCGTCTCAAGCCAGTGCTCTCATCTCGCCTCCCAACGCGCGTCAAACTGGGCATATACAAGGCGTATATTCGCCCAGTGTTGACGTACGCCGGCCTGGTTCGCCCTCACTAGCGAGGCGACCCGAGACAAACTCCGCGCGCAGCAACACCTTGCGCTGCGAAGTGTTGTCGACGCCCCTCGCTATGTGAGGAACAATATCATAGAACGCGACCTAGGGATTGAGAGCCTGGACGAGTTCGTACGACGCCTCGCGAAGGGAATGTTCGCGCGTGCCGACGCCTCAGCTTGGCCCCACGTCAAGCACTTGGCGCCCTGGCATGCGCGCCCCCCTGACGCGAAACGACTCCCGCGCGACCTGACTGCGGGCAGCGAGTCCCCACCGTCCCCCCCCCCCCGGATTGACGCCTGAGTTGGCCGCACCAGTCTACACGCGGCCTACTCAAACAAAAAGACTCTACACATACTCTCACCCGACAAATGCCGTGCGCTAGGTTAATATAGGCACGGCACAAGTCGACCACACATTCGCCTCTACACAAGCACAAGACTCACGCGCCGAGTAGGACGCGAAAGCTCACTATTCGGTGCATAAACACTGAGCGATGCCACACAATACAATGCCGCTCACACTCACACATAAAAACGTCCCTGCCGCCTGAACCGTAATCGGCTCGCTCTGAGAGCGGGTCAGACGGGGGACTCATCTCTTACTGTAGGTACGTAACAAGCCGACATACTCTTCGCAGGTCGCCATCCGCCGGGCTTCCCCCAGGGGTCTCACCCGGCGGTGGCAGACCGCCAGTATGTCGTGAAGAAGCGGCGCCGTGTGCAGCGGCGCCGCGACGCGCCTACAGTACACACTCATAAACATAAACACACAGAGCTACCTACAGCTCCAAATTCCAATGCCGACACTAGGCAACCTAGAGACGACCCTGTCGTTACAGGGTACGGAAGGACCCCGCGGTCAGAGGGCGAAGCCCTGACACCGCTTGCCGCGCCCCCAGCCGGGGACGCAGCGAAGGCTCGAAGGCCAGTCGCCACGTCCGCCCGATTTTGACGTACGCCGGTGCGATCTTCGCACATGCCAAGGCCCGTCACATCCACCGGATGCAGACCCTCCAAAACCGTATCCTCCGTAGGATCCTAGGAGCCCAATATTACATCCGAAATGAGAATATCCACTTGGATACGCCGTAGGGAAACCAGTACAGTGAAGAGACCATACAAACCGACATCCTACAGGCCTCGCCGCCGAGGTCCGCCGCGACAATCTCGTAAATGTCCTCCCCGACTTTTGCTCGAGCCAGCCCTGTAGTTTTAAAATTCCCCAATTAATAATAAATATTATTTTTTTGCTCGATCCAGCCCGTCCCTTTGCTGCCCTCCCCCAGTGACGCCCTAAGCCGAGGCTCGTACCCCACAGGGGGTGCCCTTAGCGTTGTCACTTAAATTTTAAGTAGTTTTTAAGTAAGCCCTGGCTGGAGGCTTTGAATTTATTCAGGGCCGCCACAGGCAAGTCCGGTTGGGCAGACGACAACCTCAGAGGTTGACCTGCGAGAGGCCACTCAAAAAAAAAAAAAAGCCAGTCGCCACGGTTGAACGTCGCGCTACTCTACAATTGGACTTCGGTGGAACTACGGACGGAAATACAAGTCGAGACATGTGTCGAACAAACGTGGTGTCAGCAGAGTTGTCGAAAAACGTGTAATTGTCGAAAAACCCCAGTGTAAATATCTGCAAAAGTTTGCTTCTCGTGTGCAATAAATCTACTGAATGGATCAGCAATCTGGAGTCTTTGTTTTCTCAAGAAGCCAATCAACCCCCGCACCTGAATCTCTATCAGGTTGAAACAAAATTGTTTTAACCATTTCTTAAGCAAAAGCCAAAGATCGAAAAAAAATCAAAGACCAACAGAACAACACAAACATTAAAAAATCTTACTAAAAGTATCCTAAGACCAACCAATCAACCAAGTAGTTCAGCCAGAGTGCAAGTTTTCTTACTTCCACAACCAGTTAATTTTATCAGAACCAAAATATCTTTTTTAATGACAACATCAACAACAGAATGTTTCAATACTTTTGAATTTTTACATGACAATCTCAACATCAGAAACCTCTTCAAATATTTTTGATTTTCAATGACTTGCCAACAGAAACTTTCTCATAAATACTTACATGCGTTTGATCTTTGTAATGATAAGTTCAACAACAGAAAAATCCTCATAAATATTTTTGATGTTTTAAATGAATTTTTAAAACATCAAAAACGTCATAACGATTTTAGATCTGTTTGATGACAACTTAAACAACAAACTTGTTTATTGAATCTTTTTAATGACATTTTAGAAACAACAAAAACTTGCTCATAAATATTTTTTAATTTTTCAATGATAATTTTAACAAACATGACTCCTCTACAGCAGATATCCTAAGCATTTCAATACGAGCATTTTTTTTCTTTTAATGACAACTACACACACCAACAGAATCTTTCAATATTTTTTATTTTTTCATGACAATTTCAACAAAAGAAAGAAACCCCTTTTTTTTCTCTCGACGGGGAAAATCATCATTGACGAAACCCGCTCTTGGGTGGAGCGGGAGATAGTGTCAGTCTTACTGACTAAAAACCCCGCGCCGTTCCTTCTAGCCTTCATACCGGGGCTCTAGTTTCCTATCGGATAACCCTGACCCCGGTAGGCTTCAAAATATTTTTTATTGACATTATCTAATAGCAAAAACCTCCTCATAAATATTATTTTATAAATGACAACCTCACCAACAGAGACTTTCATAACTACATAGATATATTTTTTGTAATAACAACTTAACAACAGAAAAATCCTCATAAGTAAATATTTTTGATGTTTTAAATTATTTTTTAAAACATCAAAAACATCTTGATATTTGATATTACCTATGTACCTATTTTTCTGTTTCTGTCTTGTTTTCTTTTATAAGTTCAGTGTGTACATGAATTGTTAAATAAATAAATAAATATTGTTTAGTGACAACTTCAACAAACCAACTTCTTCAAATATTTTGGACCTTTTTAATTATATTTTTGAAACAATAATAACTTCCATATCAATATTTTCGATCTTTTCAATGAGAATTTCAACATTTTCAACCACTGTGACACCACTAAACTGCAGAAGCTCTAAGCATTTTGTTTTGACCATTTTTTTAAGACCAATATTTTCCCCTAAGATGACAAACTGACTGAGTTTTGCTGGAAAATCTCATCATTCAACCAACAAATCAACCAAGAATCATTTTAGAAACCAGGATTCTTATACATCTCCTGCGCGATACATTAGCAAAACCAAAGCCGGAGTATATACCACAGACACATTGCCTGACAATTTTGTTTGAAACAATCTAAATTATTCCTCTACAGAAAAACCTCAGGATTGGGCTGGCCATTTCACAACCCGCAGAAGTATGGCAAGAAATTCAGTAAGATTCATGAATTTTTTTAAAATCAGCTCTCTTATATATTGATAGATTGAGAGAGAGAGAGAGAGAGAGAGTAAATAATAATGATATTTGTTTTTAGTTGCAAAAATATATATCATTATCATTTATAGTCTCAAAATCCTTGTTTGACTCTCGGTAACACATTAAATCCAACTGTCAATTCAGGAAGCATTAATGCTAACAGCTAGTACAGCTCAAATCTTCAGGACTACAGCTCAATTTGTAGTAATAGTAGTTAGCCCATTATGTCCCACAGCTGAGCGATGTTTCTAAAGTTTGTGTTTGTAAAGGGAGTGCCTTTTCCATCAGCAGCTCATCTCTCCACCTTTGCCTTGGTCTGCTACCACATCACCTTGTGTTTACGGGAACCAATAAGCTCTTTTACCCCCACAGCTCGTCTGACATATAGCAGAAATGTTGGGCCGAATCCCACTTTAGAGTAATATCTTTTGATCCAACACATTGAACAATTTAAGTTCAGTTTTCATCTTTCTATGCAATGAATCTTCTCTTCATGTCTGTTAACTTCCATTGTTTATCTGAAAAAGAAAATTAATATTAGCCTCAATTACAGATACGATAGAAAGACAAAGACAGAGTAAACGCTGGCATTCTGTTTATTGAAATAATCTCTTTGCGGTACTAACTAATTACTGCGTCCGACTTCATCCAAGTAAGAACAATGCCATCAAAAACATTGCCATCACAACTTATAAAAAACCCAAGTCTCGCAACTCCGTTCAACAGTAAAAAGTTGTGAGATCAATGTTATAACAAGTTGGTTTTATTCAGTCCGTACTTATGGGACCTGGATGACCTACTAATGGGACCTTGATGGACTTGTCAATGGCATGAAAACCAAACGTAAATCACAAGAAATATGAATTATATTAAATTAAATTGTTAAGTCCTGACAAGATTTAAAATAAAAATATGATTCCACATAACAGGTACCTAATATGATAGGATTTTTTTTTCAGTGGGTATAAAATCATCCAAAAGACATCATGGCGGAGCGGGACATATTGTCAGACTCTTTTCAACTAAAAAGCCCACCCCGTTCCTACCTCACTGTACCTACCATAGCTACCTTTGGGCGATAGTGTCAGACTCTTAAAACCCACCCAGTTCCTACCTTTCGGAGCTAACCCTGGCCACCGTAGGCTTCGACCCAGCTGGGCATCTAATATGCTGGTTGCAACATGTTTGTATTAAAACTAACTAATTTATTTGAAAGTAAGTATAACCCGTGCGCATTAACATGGCACCTGATGAATGAATTTTGAAATATTGAGTTCACTGAATTTTATTTTAGTTTTTTGAATATTAACATTTATTTTGTGCTGAGTAGTTTCTCATATGACATACTACTTACTTTACGAATTTACGATGCTTTAATTCATGAATCCCCAAGCGACCACCGGTGGCCGCGCATCTATTGTCTTACTATTGTGTTTCTAATTGACGGTATCTGAAGGGTTAAACGTGACAAAACTAACTATTTTGAGTATTTAATGTGGCAACTGTTTTCAAGCCAGGTGCCATGTTAACGCGCACGGGTTATAGGTAGATTTCATATTAAATCTAACTATTTAGAAAACTACATATTAGATATAAAAAAACCTAGTTACCTTAGAATTAAGTATTCAAATCCGCCCCTAAGACGACTACTGACCATATTTTGTTTCATCGAATTGAAAAATCCTTGGAATGGTAATATAAAAGTACCCACATAAATGAATATATAATTTTGGAGAGTACGTAAATATGACCTAACAAAAGAAATATCTATTTCGAGTCTCATTACGAACTTTATTGGTTGACTGGATTCTACCCTCTAATGTGATCTCTCGTTTGCTGGGAGAAAACTCCAACTTTAGAGATATGTTCAATAGATGCTTCATGAAAAATATTACCGACCCGATCGCATCCAAAGAGTCTACAAAAATCCAAGGCTTAGGAGAAGTCGAAAATATAATTAATAGTAGTTTTAAAAGCGTTTTACAACAATGAGCAAATAAACTAATTACCTACCTACATTCCAATAAGTATCCAGTTGGTCTTGTACAAACGTTATTTTCTAGTTTCGTTAAAACTTCATTAATAACTAACTAACAACACAACATATTTAACATTAAATTGTAATTACTGAAAATGAACTTACCCAAAGGGAGATAAAAATACAGGCCTCCGCGGTGAACGGTAAACTTTTTTAAATGAAACTAGAAAGCAGTGTTGCCAACTCTATATGTCAAAAAGTCGCTAACGTAAGCTTGAAAAGTAGCTAATTAAAAATAATATTTAGTAATCGGTATAAATCCTTTGAAAATTATACTTAAAAAATAACAAACGAAAATTCAAGACTAAAAATCAAATTTGACATAAAATAGATTATTATTATTGCCTCCAAATGAAAAAATAATTATTATAAAAATCAAAAACTTAATGATGTAAAAGTTTCTTCATTAATCATCAGTAATTCAGAACTATCGGTAAGGGAGCTCGAGCCCCGGTATACAGGCTACAAGGAACGGGGTGGTTTTTAGTCAGTGAGAGTCTGACAGTTTCTACCGCTCCACCCAAGAGCGTGGATCAATCCAATTATCATTGGATGATTTTTGCCCACCGTAAAAAAAAGAACTATCGGTTATAATCTAAGAATCTGGAATTAATCCTGAAGTTGATGGCTAAGGCTGCGATGTAAGTTTGGCAAATGAAGATGATTTATTGGTTACTCTAGAAGTTGTGACCCACGGATGACCCTCAAGTTGAAGGGCAAAATCTACAAGTCCATGATAAGGCCAGTCATACTGTATAGATCAGAATGTTGAACTGTGAAAAAAAACGGATGAAAAAAGTTTACACTTAGTGGAGATGAAAATGTTAAGATGGATGTGTGGTGTGATGAGAATGGACAAAGTGAGAAATGAGTATATTAGAGGAAGTTTGAATGTGGTGCCAATGACTGAAAAGTTGAAAAGGAATCGTTTGGTATGGTCATGTGAAAAGAAGGGACGATACGCATGTTGCTAAAAAAGTTATGAGTTTACGAGTGTACATGTGGATGGATGGAGCGGGAGAGGTAGGCCAAAGAAAAGATGGATGATGGAAAGTGAGAAGTGATATGAAAGAAAAGTGTTAGTGATAGCGTGACGAACTGACGAGTGACAGGACAGAATAGAAGAAAAAAACGTGTTGTGCCGAGCCCAAATAAAACGGGACAAGGGCAGGAAGATAATGATGGTTACTCTAGAAATTATGATTTATTGATTGCTATTTTATATTTATTGATAAAAATTATGATTTCTTGATTACTCTAGAAGTCGTTAGAATTATAGCTAGATCAAGCGACAAAGTTGCTAAATTGGCAACACTGATGAAAGTGAAAAAAAAAAGAATTAAAAAAAAACTGAGTTCTTGACTATGGATACAAAGGCTTTCAGGCGGAATCAAAGATTATACAGATTATGAATAATAATCATTTGATTATAAATAATAATCATTTGATCAGTGCTGCCAACTCAAAGCGCCTTACCATCTTGCTGTGCGTCCTGCCAAGGCCATGCACGGAGCACGCTTCTCTTGGCTCGGCAAGAAAAGCAAGCAAAAGAAACAAACGAGAAGTCTTGCGGAATTCAAAACTTATCGAATGCATTTTTTTTAGGTCCATGATCGAATGTATAACATTATTATCATGCAGAACTGTCTCATGCTGAAAAATGGGAGACAAGAAATGAAGCCTCTCCACATTTCTTGTCTTCCACTTTGAAAGAAAGGAACTGGAAAATATTAGCATATTGATACTTAACCCGTATAGATAGATACTGGTGCTACAGAATAGTTTAGTTATAATAGAATAGCTAATAATAGGTAATAATAATGTTTGTTTTTAGATCAACTTTTTATAATTTAGAGTCGTTTTTGAGTTTGAAATAGGTACATTATTTAATACTTACAGATAATGTTTTGAACTATATAGGTAAATTAGCTAAAAATTCGTCTAAATACGTAATTATCACGTTAACATTTTTTGTGTAAGGAGAGTACGGAAAATTTTGTCCTGATAGTCACAAAAATCAAAACAAGATAAGAATAAGTACTGATAAGATGAAATGAGAAAAAATTAGTAGTGATTTTAATCCTTACTCGATAAAATAAAAGAAATATGTTTATGAGGATACAAAATGTACGTTTCCTTAAAATTAAAAAGAAAAATCCATTTAGTTACAAAAGTAGGTACCCAAACTTTTGTTTCATTTTAAGTTTTAACTCTTTAAATGATAAGCTAATGACAAATTTTTTAACAAGAACTTATTTGCAATATGTTTTCATTTATTAAAAACCCTGATAAGAGTCATTCTTAATTCTTTATTGTACTTACCATCACAAAAACTTAACCGTATTATGTAGCCAGTATACTATAGTAGTCTTTGGTATTATGGTTAATTAATTTTAAAAAAGTAAACTTTTATAAATAGATTTCAAAATATGTTCAGCTTTCATGTACCTATTTGTTTTCATGGGACAACATGAAAGCAGCCTGCGTCATTTAAAGTTAATGAATGAAAAATCCCACCTACATGAATGTTTGATTCTAACTATCCCATGTGGAACCCAGTACCTACCCTCTCCTAGCCAAGTTACAATCGTTTCGCTTGCGTCGAGCGCCATGCGTTAACCACGCCGCGTATTCCTTTGTTCTCACCACGTAACTGAGCGTTGAGATGACGTCATTCCCGCACATTTTGAAGATCTACTAGCGTTAACGATTGCAGATTATTAACTTGGCTAGAGTAACAAAAAAAAACTATACTCCATTCACAATAATTAGGTATAGATATTTAAACAAACCCTTTTTACTGTCCGATCAACCGATTTTGAATTCTATTCCGTAGAAATAAGGCAGGCATTGAAAACAAAAAAAGTGGTAACAATACCAACTATACATGGTGTAAGGGACAGCCCTCCGCAAACTTTGAAGGGCTTGTTCAGTAGACGAAACTGAACAACCTTCCACAAGATTTGATTTCAGGAAAAAAAAAACGTTCTCGCCGTACAAAATGATAAAAATGATTGGAGTTTTGATGTAACGGCCGATTTTTTTTTCGTTTCCTAAAAAAATATTTTGTGGAAGCTTGTTCAGTTTCGTCTACTGAGCCAGCCCTTAATTCATGAATCCCCAAGCGACCACCGGTGGCCGCGCATCTATTGTCTTACTATTGTGTCTCTAATTGACGGTATCTGAAGGGTTAAAGTTTTGGGCACGCCACAATTATGGCGGGAAGTCCCCTCTTTGAGGCGTGGCTAGAAAGACCTCACGGCGTCCTTACCTTCCGCATGACGCAGGTCCTCACCGGGCATAGCAAGTTCGGGAGGTTCCTGCATCGGATTCGAGCGGAAGAGACGCCCGGGTGCCGCCACTGTGCGGAACGCCCGGAGGACACGGTGGAGCACACAGTCGAGGTGTGCCCTGCTTGGGCGGAGCAACGCCGTGCCCTCGTGGGGGTGATCGGCGGCGGAGACCTCTCGCGCCAGGCCTTGGTTCAGGCCATGGTCCGAATGGAGCGAGGAGGAGTGGCAGGCGGTCGCCTCCTTCTGCGAAGCAGTAATACTAGCAAAGGAGGAGGCCGACCGCTCCAGGCGCCCTCGCCGCCGTCGGGGTTCCAGCCCCGATTTCCAGCCACCGTAGACGCGGGCTCGTGGACAGCGAGCCATGGGTAGCTCGCTGTCCGATCGTCCGGTAACTGTCCGGACCGAGCCAAGGCGTCGACGGCGCGCACTGTTCCCGCGCGCCTCAAGGAGTTGTCAGCAACAGGAGGGGCCCATCTGGGTCGAAGCCTACCGGGGTCGGGGTTATCCGAAAGGAAACTTGAGCCCCGGTATGAAGGCTAGAAGGAACGGCGCGGGGTTTTTAGTCAGTAAGTCTGACACTATCTCCCACTCCACTCAAGAGCAGGTTTTGTCAATGATGATTTTCCCCGTCGACAGAAAAAAAAGCCCTTAAAGTTTGCGGAGGGCTGTACCTTTCACCCTGTACAAAGCAGCCCCTATTTGTCATGCCACTAACACAATAAAATCAGTTGAACGAACAGTTAAAATAACTTTGTTGTGAAAAAGGGATGGAGCTATACAACTTTTAAAGCTTCATTCCTTTAAAAATTCAGTTTCGGCCGTATAATGGATTGCATTAAGAGCTCGTGGTAGGGCGTCAAGACAGAAATAAAACAAATAATTAAAAGTTGTCATAAATATATTTGAATAGAGATCAACACTTACTATTGCAATTATTATTGGAGTTCACTCTTATACATGTATAAGAGATTTAAACATTATTATAAAATTTGAACATTCTTATAAAATTACTGTATGTAATCTTACAATTAAAATTAACAATCAACAATTTAAAATAATCAACATTTTAACAGTTATACCGAGTAAAGTATGTTGGAGTAAGATCGGCATTAAAGGTAAGAATGTATAAATAAAAATAATACCACTTAATTAGCTTTATTTATATGCTAGTCATATTATGTTCCACCTTGCTCAGCAATATGGCTGGCATTAAAAACAAAGCTAAATAATTGGTGTAATTTATATTTAAACATTCTTACCCCAATGTCGATCTTACCTTATCTTCTAAATTGTAGCTTCACTACTTTTTGTCAATATTTTTAAACATTAAAAATATTATTTATTCATGTCACCAACCTCACGATTTATGTTATACTCAACACTTTAAAAATCTAATACCGTTCCATTCACATTATATTAATTATAGTCGTGCAAATGAAAATGTATTGAAATAGTTTTAAGACTCGATTTTTAAGCAAAGTCTTTGAGAGTTAAAAAAATCAAGCAATACAACATTGGTTGGTTAATTTTCAAGTTTTTTTTATGAAATACTTACTTGTGCGGTTTAGTCTCAAAGATTACGTAACAAACAAACAGAATCAAAAAAATAGTATATAAAATACTGCAGACACTGTCAATTGCTAAAAGATAAGCACAACATATTATTACCAATAGTAAAATCAAGCTAACTAGATAGCTTATAATTTTTAAGCAAGATGAGATCAGAAAGTACAATACTTTTCTATAAAATAATAGCTCAAAACCCACGTCACAGATTTTTAGCATGCAGATATAAAATAAGAACTACAATTGTGTAAAACATAAAATCAATCTATTTGTTAATCTAGCTGTGTAATGAAGATAGCACCAAACTATTTGATAAGCATTTTTGATTTGAAAATTTTTATAAACTATTGAATTAAAAATCCTGAACTTATTCGTTTTAATGATTTTTGATATCATGTGAAATAAATTTAATTTCCTAAAAATGTACTGAAAACTTTTTATAGTACAAAACTTTTTAAGTTTTGAATAATAAAACTCAGTATAAAAGAAATTAAATTTTTTCTTTAAACTGTTTTGTAAGCATAAAAACAATTGATTGTAACAACTTTAACATTCAAATTAAAAAGAGACATAATTTGAATTCAATTGAAATTAATTGAAAGTTGTTAAAATCAATTTAGTTTTTGTTTACATAAGTTTTAATGACAATAGACTAGTTTTATATCTTGTCTATGACTTGCTATCCCCTCACAAATCTATAACATTTATGATTTTGCCAGAAAACAATTTCAATAACATGATTTTACTCCAAATTCTTATCAGAGTCAAAATAGTTTTATATCTTCAATATCAGATAAAGCTAAAATACAAAATTAAATAATGATTATACACCACACTTTGAAGACCATCCTCCTACACAACACAAAAACGGTATAAATATAATTGACATATATATTGTGAAGATACCATCCTATAGTATCGCTGTCGTTATGGACTCAAGCCCATATCAGGCATACATAATCAACAATAAAAAAAAAATTGTACCAAGTTTTACGGGATCAATCAACTCCTAACACTAATTTAGTTTTTGGAAAAAAGTCTTTGGACTCATTTTTTTTTACATCACATCACATCTCTATGGACAGACTTCGGGCCCAATTTCTACTCTTTTGAGTAGTATTTTAGGACCACAAGAAAAAAAGGCATTCATTAACAGTTACTTAAAAAAAACTGTATTTATTATATTAAACAATAATTATATATAAAGTTGGGAATACGGTCTCGTTCCAGAGTCCTACAACTGATTAAACTTCAGTCACACGCTTTCAGAGGTTCATTGCTGACTCCCATAGAATGGTAGTAGGCGGTGTGGTCCTGGTTCTTGAGAATTGTGGTGTAGGGCAGATCGTGTGCTATTTACGGAAAATACTGGAGTCATAGAAGAAGTGTTTGGTTGAGCAATGATCACGGGAAGATTGGTGTGTCTAGCAGGCACGTAAGAGGAACTAGCTGACGACTTTTTCTCAGCTGTTTTACGTAGATCAGCTACCGTTTTTGGAGCTGATTGAGTTAGTTTGGAGCTGACCGAGTTTGATTTCTGACTGTTACTTTGGTTCTTTAACCTAGAGTTAGTATCACCCTTCTTGTCCGATTTGTGTTTTTTAGCTGGAGAATTTTTTGTAGTTTCCTTTTGAGTTTGAGTAAATGGGTCGTTAAATTCAGCTTTGACGGAACTAGAAAGGGATACTTCAGAACCTGATCTTTTTCCTGGAGATTTTTTAAACATGCCTTGTGAGAAAACACTTGGAGATACCTGGGATGTGTCTGCTTGGGATGCGGCGTTCTCATAAATACTAGGTATTAAGACTGTTTCTTCTGACGAAATGTCAAATGGGAATCTCCTTGAAGAGCCATTGTTGACCGGTGACTTTCTTGAAGAACTGTGTTTTCTAGACTTCTTCCCATTTATGCATCCCGTAGTTTGGACGGACACAGTAGCGGTGGATGGTCGAGCAGGTGTTTTGCAGACATGCCTCTGATTTGCAGCTGTAAAACAGAAAAGATTATAATCTTCACTAATATAATAAAGAGGTAAGTACCTAGTTTGTTTTTTTGTTTGTAGGAGGTAATCTCTGGAAGTTCTGGTCCGATTGCTAAAATTTTTTCACCGATAGAAAGCTGCTTTATTCTTGAGTGACATAGGCTATATTTAAACGCAGGCGAAGCTGCGGGCAAGAGCTAGTAGTGAATAATTAAAGATTTGTTTGACAGGTAAATATCAACCCTGATATTAAATAAAATGGTTATATGGGCACCTGTTATCTGAATAACTTTATACCCTTCAAATTGAAAAGTGCAAAGTAAAAAAGTTGTATGCAATTTTTTATTATCTCTCTTAGTTCAAGGTTCATGAGATACAGATTGATGACAAACAGACCGACGGCCGGACGGCGGAGTCTTTGTAATAGGCTACTATTTTACCCTTTGGGATGGAACCCTAAAAATTATGGCAATATTAAAATTATGTGCCTAATTATAAAATCCAATGAATTTTAGCACACTGAGCAACATTTGAAGCTAAGATAGCGAATGGTTATGCAAATAAAAATGCCTGAAGACACTTCAGGCATTGATGGATAAAAAATGGCGGGTAGAAAAGAAAAAGTAGGTACTTACTCAAAACTAAAGCAAAACAAATGACGGTGCCGATCTCTAATTAAAACAAAATACTATCTAGTCCTTACCTTCGCTATCCAACCTCAGTTTCTTGAAGCTTTTCAGTCTTTCAACGTCCGTATATAGTTCGCCTTCAGCCACGCGAACTTGCATGTCAGCCATTATCACTTGCGCCCTTGCAATCGCTGAAAGAGCTTTTAACTTCTCTCTCTTCATTCTTACAGTCATTAACGAGCACTCAAACTCAGTCCTATAAACAAAATTGTTCAAACTGTTTACTTCCTGCGTAAACTGTTCTATAGTGTCGTCTATTTGATTTAAACGACGTTTATAGGACCCATTAGAAGTAAAACTATTAGCGTCTGAGATATCTGACATTGTTAATCACAATTTTGACCGTAAATGTAAATTAAAACTGTTATAAAACTGTTTGAAAACTTTTTATTTTGGCCGCCAACTAGCACAAGATGGAAAAAAGCTTTTGATGACCATAGATTAAAAAAGAGACTTTTGTTTTGAAGTTTTATTCAGGAAACGGGAAACCAAGGGATTAGAGCTGTAACTACTAGAGTCCGTTTACTGAAAGCGTGACCTGAGAAAAGGAGGTTGAAAACCAAAAATTTGAATATGGTATTATTGAAATAGTAATAGAAAAAAGTTTTGGTACTTGAGTATTTTTTTATATATGACGATTGTATTTTTTCTTAGAAAACAACTTCTTTCTCTTCTTGTTTTTGTTTAAACTCACTGATGATAGTGTGTAGCAGCTTTCGCACATAACTTTATATTGTTTTACCCATGATAAAGCAGTTATTGTTGATAAATAAACATCTGTTTCAAAAAACTGACAATTGCAGTCATAGACTTAGACGTGATTTTGGCGGCAAAATAATGTTGCCACTTTAATTTTAAAAAAAACTCCAGGTTACGCTTTCATTAGACAGACTCTAGTTAAAAACCGTAATAGAGATGTAATGAAATGTCATTTCATTACATCTCCCCCCCTAAGAGCAGAAATTGTAAATAATTAAAGCACAGGGCAGTGCGTGCAGGCCATTTTCTAGCAATAGGCTATAATCTACACAATGCACTCACAAGTTATCTTTATATTCGTTTTCTTCTACTTCATCTACTGCTGTGACAGGTTGTAATTTTGCTATATGGAATAAAGTTAATTCTGTTTTTCTGTTGCCAGTGTCAATCTTATAAATGGAGTTTGATATTTTTTCTATTATCTTGAAAGGGCCTATTTTTAATTCGTCTAATTTTTTTCTATTCAGTCTATTTCCATTTTCGACATATACACTGTCTCCTATCTCGAACTCTTGCATCTTCCTATTTCTATCAAATATTTTCTTGTTGTACTTATGGGATTTTATTGTATTCTCTAATGCTAATTTTCTATCAGCCATCCACTTGTCTTCCTTTTCTATTGTCTTAATTTCATTTGGTAAAATACTGACATTTGTACCATCCAGTAAATATTTTGGTGCAAATCCTGTAATAGAGTGGTCTGTTTCATTATATTTCTGTATACTTTCTCTTGCTATTGTTGTCCATGTTTTCTTGTTGTTTTTCTCATTTATTTTACATCTAATTTTATTTACTATTGTTTGGTTCAATCGTTCGTTCAAGCCGTTCGAAAATGGTGCACATTTACAGCTGTAAAAATTAATTTAATATTATTCTCCTGTAAATATTGTTTATTAATATCGAAAAACAACGCGCCTGTGATGCTCAGGACTCATTCTGCGACTCCGAAAGTCCAGGGCGTCTCAACCGGCAGCCAGAGCGTCAGGTTTATCTCCACCTCACCTCATGACCGCTTCGTAGAAAGAGTTTCCCATTTCCTCTCAGTCCTTATATGGCCTAAGCCAGGGCCGGACGTGAGAGGTCGACGCCGACGATCACTTCCACAAAGACACGTATTTCGCTTTTTAGGACAGATTTTGTCCTCCCCATGATCAGCACAATGATGATACCCGGGCGCTTCTTCCCTCCGCATCAGACACGAAAACCTCTTGAAACAACAATGTCTGGTAAGGACCTGACTCAGGTGGGAAGTAAGAACGCCGTGGTGCTTCTGTAGCCACTTCTCAAAGAGGAGACTTACCATAGCTATTGTGTCCAATAACTAGATGCCTATATTTGCTTTGCGTAAACACGACTTAGAACAGAATGTATAATAAAAAAATAAATAATTGAAAACTTATCTACATCAATAGGTCACGCTACAAATTAGCAATGCTTTACTAAACAATTAGTTTTAAGATTTACTTACGTTCCGTGAAATTTAATTATTAGATTTAAGACGCAATTAACAAAATATTTTGTAGGTTTCTTAAAATATTGAGGCATATATAAGGCTTTGGTGTTTCGACATCAGGGTACACTTAGCTGGTCAATCAACATGCTCTCCATAGTAAGTCTTGTGGTCCTTGCATGTGCAGTAACTATCAATGCACAAAATCTAAGTTCACAGTGTAACCCAATGCAAATCGGTGAGTTTTAATCTTTTTTATTTATTTACTTTCAGTAGTATATAACCGCTTTTTGAAAAGCGGTTATATACTTTTTCGTTTTACTTCATATATTTTTTTATATTGATTTAAGCTAATAATTTTTTAAGATTAAAAAATATGGTTTTAAAGCTAGTTTTATTGAGCATCATTCATAGTCTTAAAAAAAAGTTCTGGTCACTGCAGTGCAGTTCTCTACTGTATACTATACTGAATAGCTGATTAAGTTTTATGATTCATGATTTATGCAATGCCAGGAACTTTTTATAGTGATTGTGATGAAAAATCATTCAGTATTCTTACTATCTAGTATATATGTTGGAAGGTGGCACATAAAATTTTCAACCTGCCAACTTGGGTGTGGATGTTTAATGGCGGCGAGGAAGGAAAATAGGAATAAGTCAATTTTGTAGTCCCTCATTTTTTGCCGCCCTGGGCAAATGCCCGGCTTACCGCTCCCCCAGATCGGGCCCTGTGCCTATATCTTGGCATATTGTATCCTATCTAAGCTTTCGCATATCTGAGATTTATTTGAAGGTAAAGCTTGTCATGTAATAAAACTATAGGTATCAAATACCTCGGCAACAAGATAAAGTAGAGTGCTGTATCACTGAACATTTCAGTACGTTTAAGTATCTCTTTATTAATAAATAAAGTATTAAAACAAGAAAAATAAAAACACTTAACTAATTAAAGCTATTTATTTACTAAAGACAATAAATAAATAACTCTGTTGACGATGAAACATGTAATTTTTATTTTAGTACCTTGTTGCTCGATAGATGGCGTTAAGGGGCGATTTATAAGTCGATATCGTTTGGTTAACGGCGTTTGTATAGGGGTATCAGATGTAACTCGAATAAAGGCTACCAAGTTCAACTTAGATCAGGACACAATAGTGGTTTTATTTACAACCTTGTAGTGTTCACAATTAAGTAGTTCAACATTACCATCTCGGTAGCAAACAAACTCCTAGCTAAAATATGGCATCATAAAACTCCTCCGCATCGCTGTCGGCTGGAAGTGTTCCCAAAAGACTGGCTTAATCTCTGACCAAGGAAAAAGCCAGCTCTTGGTTCACACGAAGTGTCAACTAAGCCTTGGAATAATTCTTTAAAAACCGTAAAAAGTAAAAATAAAATTATAATGATCTCTAATCATAGGTATAGATATAGCAATCTATGATTTAACCATGATTTAACCCTTCAGATACCGTCAATTAGAGACACAATAGTAAAACAATAGATGCGCGGCCACCGGTGGTCGCTTGGGGATTCATGAATTAACCCCTGTTTTTTTTCTATGCCAGGTATTGTGCCGACTTCTAAACCGGTGAAGCTGCAACCAGTGAGCCTGGCACCAATGTTCGCCGACTGGAAAATAACTATTCCTGTAAGTACGTCTAAAGTGTACAGTGATTTTCAGTTACATTTTATGGTAAACACAATAGCGATCAAGATAAAAAAAAACGTAAAAAAAATTACCGACTTCACTAAAAAATTGAATAGAATTTGAGGAGTTCCCTCGATCTCGCCAAGATTCCATCATCAGATCCCAACTTGGTGACTATGGGACCATTTGGGAAATATATCCTTTCCAACAAACAAATAATTTTTCAAATCGGTTGGCAAGCGACGAAGTTATGCGCGAACAAACATTTAAAAAAATACAAACATCCGAATTGAGAACCTCCTCCTTTTTTAGAAGTCGGTAAAAAATTACAATGGGCTAAAATTTTATATGTATAATTTAGACCACTTTTACGCTTATCTATACTAGACCATTTTCACTGTAAAGAATGCATTGGATTGAATCATTTTAATGCTGAAAAGTTTATTTGTATGGTTTAAGGCGCTAATCTCAGGAACTCTGGTTCGAATTCAAAAATTCTGTTAGTCTTGTATAGCCCATTCATCGAGGATGACTAACAAAGGAAGATTAACATAACACTACAACCAATAGAAGCGGAGCACCCAAAGACGCGAGTGAAAACGAGGGGGAAACGGGATAGCTAGTTGAGTTATATCACGCTGGGTACACAACATAGTTGCCTCATTCTCAAAAAAATAAACCGTGTATATGAACTACCAATAAAAATATTGTTTTCATATAATAAATTGATAAAAAAGATTGCTTAATTTTAATTCCTGGGCTATAAGAATGACATCGGTCACGTTAGCTATGGATTACTGTAAATTATTAATACTGTCAGTTTATACAAACCGCCGTTTGTTAAAAAGTGGTGGGCATGCGTTTTTAATTTTACTAATGCGTTTTGAATTTTCAGCATATCACGGAATGCTTGTCTGGCGTCGCTGGCGTGCAAGCATTTGCATGTGATGGAGATGTGGCACCCTCCGCTTTTTTCTCCGACTTCAATAATCTGATGGTCCACCGCAACGGAAACCTTCAGCATGTGGGCTCAGTGAGTGTAACAGTCTACTGTAATTATTAAGGCCCAAAGTCTGGATCCGATGACCAGCCCTTCCACGTCTTCGTCTATTTAAAATAGTAAACTTTCAAAGGGTGATTCGGTGAGATACCTATCGTTATAGTTACTGGTTGCCTTTTTATTAATTAAAAAGTGAATAATGAAATTGAAATAGAGCTAAGCAAAGATCTTTAGACACGTGTCAAAATCGGAACTAATGCAGCCATCTTATTTGACGTTCCGTTGACACTTTGGTTTACGGTTATTCATCAACGCTCCTCTATTATGTCATAAAATCGCCTAAATATCTTTGGACCCTTTGAAATATTTTGTGCTATTATTTTTTAGACTTTTTTCAATTTATTTCACGATGTTGACGTTTCTAATTAGGACATAAAATTTCTAATTTTAAGATTCCTTCGTTAAATTATTCCTAACTTTGAGCCATTGAATGGTAGCTGCATGTTTTAAAATATATCAACTTTTTATCTAACGTCCTCATCCACTATTTATAATTTGTCTTTGAACACAATTGTTATAATATTTATATATTCTTTTTTAACTTAATATATTTGAAAAAAAAACCACATCTTTTGTCGTTTTATTTTATAACTACCTACCTGCTGTAAGTAGCTTCGCCCGTGTGATGGTAAAAAATTGTCCCAAGGGAACATACATTCCAGGATAAAAAGTATGTGATTTACCAAGTATACAAGTTTCATCGATCGAAATCCTTTCAACCGTTCGATAATGAGATCTATGAGGAATTGAGAGAACTTTTTAAATATTACAGGCAAACATAATCACAGGTTCACACACATACCAGGATCACAGGTTTTGGTCTTTTATCGCGAATTGAGTTCTCTATCTCGATCTACTGTCTAAAAGTAGGTATTCATCATCATCATCAGCCTTTTTAATGTTCCCACAGCTGGGACTCAGGCCTCCTCTCTAGGATAGGGAATGGGCCGTAATCCACCACGCGGGCCCAGTGCGGATTTGTGAATGTCACATGTCTTCGAATTTTTGGTTCTAGGACATGCCGGTTGCTCACGATGTTTTCCTTCGCCTTTTTGAGAGCAATGGTGATGAAATAAATTACACAAAGTAATGCGCCTGGCTGGGTTTGAACCCGCGACCTACAACTCGTAAGTCGGGACCGTTACTACTCGGCCACCACTGCTCTCAAAAGTAGGTATTATTTAATGAAAAAGGCTAGACAAACGGAACTCAAGATATGACAATACATACTTAGGGGAATGTTGAACAATGAGTAAAGTCCGACATACCTCCGTTGGAAAGGGAGGATCCTCCGACCAGACGGGTGTTATGTCTGGTGGGATACTGCCCGATAGATGATTTCGGGCTGTTCCATATGTTCTATTCATATGATCAGTAAGGGCCTATGCACACCACGTTTTTTAAACGCGCCGGAGACGCGCGTCTGTATCGATATACATGATTTTAGCACTGTATTTTGACGAGTTAATTCCGGTTTAAGAATTTCAAGAAGTTCTTGAAATGATGAATACGACATTCGATAACAATTTGCAAATTTTTTTTGCATGTCCTATTAATTTTCTAAACGTTGTTGTATAATGTCCACACAATCTTCTCTCGCTTGTAAATGGGTGTACCCAAAAACGTCGGTAATTTTTCTTCTTCTTCTTTTTTTTTTAAATTATTAACAAAGCGCATGTAATCAATGCTGTCGCGACCGACGCCATCTTGCTACTGTTGACGAGGTTCTGCTTAAAAACGCAAAATGCCAGCGCGTTTGTATCGATACACACGCGCGTTTGCATCGCGTCTGTATCGCTACACACACGCGTTTGCATCGCGTCTGTATCGCTACACACGCGCGTCTGTATTTATACAGGTGTGCAAAGGTCTACAGGCTGCGTCTGACTTGCGTGCGTATCGCGTCTGTATCGCTACAAACGCGCGTCGACGGCGCGTTTAAAAAACGTGGTGTGCATAGGCCCTAATACACATATTGACATATAAATAAAATTGGTGTTGAATAGAATATGGTACCATCCATCTGGTCTGACGATGATGATGATGAAGCTGGAAGATAGGCACCGTAATTAACCGATGTATCCTAGCCGTGTTTGGGCTTATAAGAATTGTCATGAGATGCACTTTGGCCATAAGGTACTATCGAACCTGAGAATGGATGATAATGGAGCCAGAAGGTGGAAGGCAAGGACAAGAACTTCATAATAAGACAAATTATCTTAGCAGCGTCTGGGCTTAACTTGTACCCATCATAGCAGTGGCAGTAAGCACTCTGGCTAGAAGTAGTTTGGTTTAGTGGTACTCGATAAGTATCTGTTATAAAACTTGAACACTATTTAGGTATACCGAGGACAATTAAAAAGTGTGAAACAAACTTTTAAATTTAAATATTGGAAGTCTTTTTAGGGTTTCGTACCTCAAAAGGAAAAAACGGAATCCTTATAGGATCACTATATTGTCCGTCCTTCAGTTCGTCCGTCTGTCTGTCAATAGCTACCCTTTATCTCGGGAACGCACGAAGGTATCGAGTTGAAATTAAAAACCATATACTCAGGTCTACGGACTCTTGAAGCTGTAAAAAAATCAAACTTGTAAGTTAACTAGAAAAAAGGATACTTGTTTGTGTGGCAAAAAACGTACATTTCGACATTCTTGAGGAAATTAAAACTCAAACTTCCCGTGGAAAGAATATGAAAGAACGTGAAGAGAATCCTAAAATTTGGCATAAAGCAAGGTCTTACAGCGCAAGTACATATATGAATACATCTGAAAACTGTAAATTTATTGTTACGTCACCATTTTTAGAAAAAAACTGAACATGTTTTTGAACCACATTGTTGTCCGTCCGTCTGTCCCAGTTTTTTTTTTGTGATTCGGTAAAATCTTCCGTTCTGGAATTGAACTATTTACATAGGTAAGTTTGTACGGACCCCTCAGGGCACGAATCCGAATCGCACTTGCCCAGTTTTTTTTATGCACCTGCCATGTTTTTCTTCGCCAAATCGCCACCCTTGGATGACTGGTAGAGAATGCCTAAAGCATTAAGTCCGCCTGTGAATCTTTATGTTGCATGAAGTTTAAATAAAGTGTCGGTGAAGTCAATAAGTAAAAAATGCGCAACGAAATCAATTTTAACGGTAGTTGCAGCACTTTTTGGAGAATTATGAGGAGAATGGGACTTTATTTAAAAAAAGCAGGTCTAAAAGGATGTTGTTATAGAAAGATACGATATTGTGGCATCGCGTTTTCGGTATTTGAAAGAATTGCAAGACAATCGGAATGGAGCCCAGCGCCCTATACTTTATTCAAAAATAGTAAAAAGGAAAACAAAAAAAACGCAATTGTTAGAAGTAACGAAATATAAGTTAATCTCCCTAATATTAAGTAATTTAATTGCTAAAAATATTGCAACACTGTTTTTCCGTATTGCCAACATTACGGCAAAGGAACGTCTTAAGTGAAACGCACTGTAGGGCAGTTGATATTTTTTTAAACATCGGATTCTCAATAAAGATGGAAGATACGATGTGCAGATTTGGTTAAGTCCAACCTTCAAAGCCATGAGCACAGGCATAGGGTAGCCAGCCTTTCGGTGTTTTACAGGATGCATTTTGGAGAGTGTGCGCAGGGATTGCATGACTTGATTCCGCCATCTCAATTCTACCATCGGACAACCCAACGTACGTCGAGTATCCACCCATACGTTTTTGAAACCTGGGGTCTTAGCCAAAAGGCATTCGCTCCGTATCGAACTCGCATCGAATTTCGATTTCGCCTTAGCGATGTCGACTATAAAATGGTAGCCAAGGTCACATCGACCAACATATCGCTTAGTCGAAGTCAGAGCGAAGTGTTGATTCGAAAGAACACGCCGTGACCATGAACTTGATCCAATTTATATAACTTAAATATGCTCAATGTAAACAATGACGTGATCGTAGCGTCTAGCGGACCTCAAAGGCGATTGAAATCTGAGCGTACTGCGTCAGCAGTGTGAGTTGGTAACAATATTAAACTGGATTGGTTAATTAAACGCCAGGAAAATGGAAAAAGGTAGCAGTTGAAAAATGTTAATCATCATAATTCCGTAACTTTCCGACTATTTCTTAATTTTCATTTCAAAATTAATTAGGGAAATAAAATGACAAATCGAAAATTTTCTACTCTGGCATATGTTCCACTCTTTCCATTTTTTGCCGGTAACTGTACCGTGAACTGTCTTTTCTAACGCCTCAACAACAACACTTTCATTATGTGCCACCCGTAGTAAATACAATATATGCATTTATATTAAAAAAACAACAACAAAAGACATACTTGATGCAAATAACACCACCAGCTGACTAAAAACAGCCATGTTGATTTGCTTTTCTACAGGGTTTAAGACTTCGCTAAGCTGTCGAAGGAATATTTCGAAATTTCAGCGAATTAGAATATCGAAAGTGTCACTTGGCTAAGCATTTGTATGAGAATATCGTTTATGTTGATCAAAGTTCGTTGTCGTTTCGTAACGCGTGTGACATTGTCTAGCAATTAGCGCTCGATCACGTGACATTTCGAAAGCTTATGTCAGTTCCATACATTTCGGAGATATCGAATTTCGCTATCGTTGATGAAAATGTAACGTTGTCTAGGCCCCCTGGTCCGGACTAAGCGTTTCGCCTCGTAGTTTATACCGCGCACGTCGAAAGACTGGAATAGTTTGCCTGCTGCTATCTTCCCGTCCGATTATAATTTGGGTTTCTTCAAGGCTAGAGTGAATAGGCTCCTAATAAACTAGTGCGCCTCAGCATCAGATATTGCATCACTGCTTACCGTCAGGTGGGATCGCTGTCATGCACTAGTTAATATTAATAAAAAAAAAGATAAAACATTTATTTATATTCGAAAAGTATAACACCAAGCGCGTAATTCTCGTCAAAGATGCTAGTGCGGGGGCGATATGCGCGACAACAGTAGGGATGTGCTCATTTGTCAACTTTTTAGTTTAACAGTTCGGGACTAGACGGTTTTGTTTGAAAGTTAATTTTGGCCTTCCTACACGCGTGCGTCTTGGATGGTTCGTCACGCATGCCTCAACCTGAGGGCAAGGCATACGTTGGTACATTTATGCATGCCTCCCGAACGACACATGTTCTAGCTGAGCACGCAAACAACCACGCATGCTGTTCATCAGTAGAAAAATGGCTCCGACAAGGCGAGATATGCAGATTGCAGCTGCGGCCTATACATATAAACTAAGTGATTCTTCAATATTAAAGCAAAAAGAGAAAAGACGCCAGTGGACATATGGCGGTAAGTCCCCTCTTTGAGGCGTGGCTGAAAAGACCTCACGGCGTCCTTACCTTCCGCATGACGCAGGTCCTCACCGGAAATGGCACGTTCGGGAGGTTCCTGTACCGGATTAAAGCGGAAGAGACGCCCGGGTGTCGCCACTGTGCGGAACGCCCGGAGGTCACGATGGAGCACACAGTCGAGGTGAGCCCTGCCTGTGCGGAGCATCGCCGTGCTCTCGTGCGGGCGATCGGTGGCGGAGACCTCTTGCGCCGGGCTTTGGTTGAGGCCATGGTCCGGAGCGAGGAGGAATGGCAGGCGGTCGCCTCCTTCTGCGAAGCAGTAATGCTAGCAAAGGAGGAGGCCGACCACATCAGGCAATGGCGGTCTCACGATTTCCGGCCACGCTAGACGCGGGCTCGCGAACGCCGAGACATGGGTAGCTCGCTGTCCGTCCGTCCGGTAACTGTCCGGACTGAGCCCAAGACGTCGACGGCGCGCAATGTTCCCGCGCGCCTCAAGGAGTTGTCAGCAACAGGAGGGGCCCAGCTGGGTCGAAGCCTACTGGGGCTAGGGTTATCCGTAAGGAAACTCGAGCCCCGGTATGAAGAGGCTAGAATGAACGGGGTGAGTTTTTAGTCAGTAAGAGTCTGACACTATCTCCCGCTCCACCCAAGAGCGGGGATTGTCATAAGATGATTTTCGACCGCGGTAAAAATAAAACGCCAGTGGACAAAATGATAACACTGTGGATATACATTCTATGACGATATCACCTATATATCCGTCTACACGGAGCGCACGGCTCGCACTGAACCGGAGCGTTTGCAATGATCAAGGTTCGTATGTGAACCATTCGCAACGCACGCCTCGCGATGTCTGTACGCGCCTTTATCGAGTCTATTCTTGTACTTATTCTGTTTGATTTGCATAGATCTGTTTTTTTTTTCGTAACAGGTTTTTTTTTATTGTCCTCTGTTTTTCGTTTTGTGCAACTAAGCGGTAAGCTCGCATGTGTACTGTTAATGTTGTGTTTATCCGTAATATTTTTTTCCTTGTTCCGGAGCAAGGAGGAATGGCTGGCGGCCGCCTCCTTCTGCGAACCTGTTATGCTAGCGAAGGAAACGACCGCAAATGTGAGGGAATGGATATTCTCAAGCCCTAACCGCTGCGACTCCGACCCCAACTACCAGCCGCGGTTGGTGCAGGCTAGCGGACGACGAGCAATGGGTAGCTCGCTGTACGGCCGTCCGGTAATCGTCCGGATCGAGCCCATGTAGTCGATAGTGCGTACTGTGTAGTGTTCTACGCGCTCCTCAAAGAGATGTCAGGGAATCGTAGAGGCCTAGCAGGTCCGCAGAAACTTATGGTCCTAGAAAAGAACAACGGAAGGACACAGATATATTATTATTATTATTATGTGTCATGTGGTTTTAGTTACTTAAATTCTGACTCGCCCTCCCGCCGCACCTTAGCTCGGGAGATGTCATTGGACGATTTCCTACTAACTAAAAAAAAACGATCATCGCTTTCTGTTTGTTTTGCTAATATTTTTTTCATGTTAATTTGAACTCTTTATAATAAAACAACAAAATTAAAATAAATATCGTTTATTGCCTAAAAAATATATAGTTGAAACAATTTAATAAGTAACACTATCAAAAGTACGGCCACACTTCACCGCAACGTTAAATTCTTTTAAAAAAAAATCTTGTTTAACTAAAATTTTCAATAAAGTTTGTGGTTTTTTGAGTCCATAAACGAAAACGTGGCCTCTAATGATGGTATAGCGTATGCAGAACAAAAATTAAACGAATACTGTTATAAAATAGAGAGTATCCAATTATTTTTTTATATCATAATTAGTAAATTCCCCAGCAGTGGTAGGTATGATTGCCTCCAAAGTAGGGATGACTATCCCAATAGTGATTAAGAGTATTGGCTTGAAATTAGGGGTGACTGTCCTAACTGCAGTAGTGGTAGGGGCGATTGGCTCGAAAGTAGGGACGATTGGCTCTACATTAGGGGCGTTTGGCTCGAAAGTAGGGGCGATTGGCTCAAAAGTAGGGGCGATTGGCTCGAAATTAGAGGCGATTGGCTCAAAAGTAGTGGCGATTGGCTTGAAAGTAGCGGCGATTGCCCTAACTGCAATAGTGGTTGGGATGATTGACTCGAAAGTAGTTGAGGCGATTTTCCAAACAGTGAGAGGGTCGATTGGCCTAATAAATTATTATGTGCTTGGTTAAGGCCTAAAGATGGAAAAGACGATTGTCCCCACAGAGACTGGGGTGATTGTCCCAAAAGTGAGTTCTGTGATTGAGCGAACAAAGGATTGTAGCTTTGGTCCAATTGAGATAAAGGGCTAAGGTTTAAAGATGGAAGGGACGATTGGCCCCACAGGGACTGGGGCGATTGTCCCCAAAGTGAGTTCTGTGATTGGCCCAACAAAGGATTGTAGGTTTGGTCAAATTGAGAGTAGGGGCTTAGGTTTAAAGATTGAAGGGCGGATTGGCTCCACAGGGACTGGGGAGATTGTCCCAAAAGTGAGTTTTGTGATTGAGCGAACAAAGGATTGTAGCTTTGGTCCAATTGAGATAAAGGGCTAAGGTTTAAAGACGGAAGAGACGATTGGCTCCACAGGGACTGGGGCGATTGTCCCCAAAGTGAGTTTTGTGATTGGCCCAACAAAGGATTGTAGGTTTGGTCAAGTTGAGAGTAGGGACTTAGGTTTAAAGATTGAAGGGCGGATTGGCCCCACAGGGACTGGGGAGATTGTCCCAAAAGTGAGTTATGTGATTGAGCGAACAAAGGATTGTAGCTTTGGTCCAATTGAGATAAAGGGCTAAGGTTTAAAGACGGAAGGGACGATTGGCCCCACAGGGACTGGGGCGAATATCCCAAAAGTGAGTTCTGTGATTGAGCGAACAAAGGACTGTAGCTTTGGTCCAATTGAGATAAAGGGCTAAGGTTTAAAGACGGAAGGGACGATTGGCTCCACAGGGACTGGGGCGATTGTCCCCAAAGTGAGTTTTGTGATTGTCCCAACAGAGGATTGTATGTGTGGCTCAACAAAGACTGAGATGCGAGTCCAGAAGATAGCAGAGGTGATTGGCCCCACAAATGAGATTGTAAGTTATTGACATCATTCTGGTTGCTTGACCACCACGGTTGGTTGTTTTGTAATAAAGGTTGGTTGTTAAACGGTGGTTTTATGCAATACACTGTCGGCGTTACAGATGCTGGACCGCTGAGACTCCCGACTCGATGCAGTGATATTATGTTTAGACCTACAAAATTGGCTGTGACTAAGATGTCGGTGTCACACACTTTTGCACTGGCCCCGATTGGATAGCAGTCCGGAATCTCCTGCAATGGAATAAATTTATTATCAGAAAGCGAGGAGTAGTACATTTTAATACAAGAGGAGATAGTTTGTCATTGCGAGCGAACCAAAATACGCCAGAGGCGCTGGCGAGATTGTTATGGAGACGAATTTCACGTGTCTCAAACGACGTTTTTCAAACATTTACGAAGAATAATCTGTAGATTTTTAGTAAATTGCTAAAAATGCTTCATATTGCAAGCTTTGTGTATCTCTGTCTTTTGTATGCATTCCTGTTTTTTGGGTGAGAAGTCATCCAATCATTATTTCTCCTACCCTTGGGAGGGCGTCTCAGAGTTATACTGACTAAAACCCAAACCTGTAGTACCCCTAGCCAAGTTGCTAATCTGCAATAGTTAACGCTAGTAGAAAGCTTTATAAATATATAAATGTACCGGAATGACGCGCTCTCAACGCTCAGTCACGTGGTCAGAAGAAAAGAATTGGCGGCAAGGTCATCTCGAAACGTTCGACGCAAGCGAAACGGTTGTAACTTGGCTAGGGGTGGCTGTTCCTTCTTTGCCTTAGTTCCAGGGCGCTGGTGTACACTTTCGCACCCGTGTACCGCGCTTTAGGTGCTCTAGTCCTCGTAAAAATAGATACTTACAGGAATAACAATTTTCCAGTCGGCTATTCCGGGTTGTAGGATAGTCTTCGACAGCGGGATCCCAACCCCACCTGTTTGACCTGTCCATACATTCAGTCATTTATTAGAAAATCTATTCAGGTTTTTGGAAAAAAATCGATTGAGAGGCGAGCCAAGAGAATCATCGGCAATGATGCACATGTAGAGTCGAAGCTCCAAAGCCTTGAGCATCGCCGCCGAGTTGCTAGTCTGTCGGTTTTCTATCGTTTACATTTCGGGGAGTGTGCACTGGAATTGCACAATTTAATTCCGCCAAGTCCGTCCCATTATCGGACCACAAGACGTACGGCGTTGCGTTACCGGTACATGGTTGACATCCCACCCATACGCACAAAGCGTTTTGGGAACACATTTATTGTGCGTACAGCCAAGGAGTGGAATTCCCTGCCGGAGTCTGGTTTTCCTGATAGCTACAACGTAGGGGTCTTTAAGTCAAGAGTGAATAGGTTACTTCTAGGCAAGCGTGCTCCATCGTCGACCACATCATCGCTTACCATCAGGTGAGATGGTGGTCAAACGCAAGCCTATCAATAATAATAAAAATAAAAAAAAAACATTTTTACACCACCTGCTCGATAATGTCGTTTTATACGTCATACAAACCTCATTAAAGCAAGTCATTATTCTCTAGGGAAATAATGCAGTGTGGTCGATCCCTAGGGAATATGAGATTTTAATTTGGATCATCAAAAATCGTCAACCTTGTGAATTAAAATGTACGTGCATCGAACAAGTTGACTCGAAATTCAAATTGGCCACCAACCAAAAAAAAAAATAGAATAAAACCTGCTTAATGACTAGTTAATTTAGTTTGTTTGATGAACTTGTAATATAATACTTATACATATATCTCTAATATATGATTTGATTATCTCACAGATGGTGTAAAAAGTAGACTATGCAACACGGGGATAAAGCTGTCCTTGTCTTGGGCAGCTTGAATTCCTCACTTCACTCAGGTTTCTCTATTTACTCCCTCGCAATGCTCGGGAATTAATTCTATGAATACCTTACTAACGTTCGGGATTAAAATCAGCAACCTTCGTTTCGTTCGGAATTCAACATGCCGCCCGCGACTTAAAGACGCTGCTTTATCCCCTAGTCACATAAACTACTATTAATGATAGCTCACCAGTCTCTATCAGCCCACAATAGTCGTCGTTGAGCGGGAACGCCACCACTGCGCATGCGCAACCAAGCAACACCAGACCAGTTACTGCCGCCATGTTGCCCAGAGATGTGTTGCCAACATTCTTGAACCACTCCACTATTTATATGGTACGAAGTTTGATTTATTTTATTTTAATTGCATTTAAAATTCAATAATTACATTTTACGGTTGTAATGAGGGGGCGGAACGAATAGTCGATAATTCGGTGTTCATTAACGCTTTTAGGAGTCATTAGGTCTCCAATTAGAGGATCTCCTGGCTAAATACTAAGCACGTGTTAATCTTCGAAGTTAAGCAACAGAGGCCAAGGCTGGGTCGCAGATGGGTTTTTTTTTTCGGTGGGTAATTATCATAGATAACTTCCCCCGCCCTTGGACGAGATGGAGATAGTATCAGACTCTAACTGACTAAAAAACCCACCCCGTTCGTTCGTGCCTTTCATACCGGGACTGAGCTATCTGAGCTAACCCTGGCCCTAGTAGGCTTCGACCCAGCTGGGCCCCGCTGTTGCTGACAACTCCTTGAGGTGGGTGGGAACAGTACGCGCCGTCGACGACTTGGACTCGGTCCGGACTGCTACCGGACGGCCGGACAGCGAGCTACCCATTGCTCGCCGTCCGCAAACCCGCGCCTACGGTGGACGGAAATCGGGGGTCTGAATCCCGGCGGCTGCTGGGGCGCTGTAAGCGCCATTGCCTAATGCGGGCGGCATCCTCCTTTAGCAAAGGAGGATACATTATTGCTTCGCAGAAGGAGGTCGCTCCGGATCATGGCCTGTACCAAGGCCCGTCGCGAGAGATCACCGCCGCCGATCGCTTCCACGAGGGCATGGCGATGCTCTGCCCAAGCGGGGCACACCTCCACTGAAGTGCTCCACCGTGTCTTCCGGGCCGTGAGGTCTTTCCAGCCACGCTTCAAAGAGGGGACTTGCCGCTATAATTGTGGCGTGCCCAGGTCGTAGATGGATGAGTATCCATTAAGTAATAAGAGTTCTCGGTGCCTTTTTTTAAGGTGTGAAATGATCCAATGAATTCTTCCGCTCCAGGGCGTGTCAGATTTTTACTGACTAAAACCAAACCTAGTTACTTTTTTGTATTGCGTTCTAGGACCCCGGGGTTCTCTTTCGGTAGTCAACCAGAGGCAGATGGTCCTCAGTGCCTAAAGGAGCCATTCAAGTAATATGTAAGCACTACATGGAGGTGTGGGTGGGGGGTTCTTTGCTTTGCTTATTTTTGATGACATGGGGGCTGGGGGGGTCTAGATGGTGATTACGTCTCAGCTGTGACGTAATCACCATAGATTTCTTTTTTAAGACTTAGAAGAAAAATATTTTTTTTAAAGTATTAAAGGATTTCATAAGACCGACCGGTCCAGTGCGAGTCGGACTCGCGCATCGAAGGTTCCTTACTTTAAAAACCTGTAAATTCGAAGTTCGAATTTTTTAGAATCGCAAAAAAAATGTGTTGTAGCGGTTTTTATAATTCAATGGTTGTAGCCATTGATATATGTAGATATTATTTTTAATATATTAACGGTTGACTTTTTTTTTTTTTTTTTTTTTTGTCGACGGGGAAAATCATCATTGACGAAACCCGCTCTTGGGTGGAGCGGGAGACAGTGTCAGAGTCTTACTGACTAAAAACCCCGCGCCGTTCCTTCTAGCCTTCATACCGGGGCTCTAGTTTCCTTTCGGATAACCCCGACCCCGGTAGGCTTCGACCCAGATGGGCCCCTCCTGTTGCTGACAACTCCTTGAGGCGCGCGGGAACAGTGCGCGCCGTCGACGCCTTGGCTCGGTCCGGACAGTTACCGGACGATCGGACAGCGAGCTACCCATGGCTCGCCGTCCGCGAGCCCGCGTCTACGGTGGCCGGAAATCGGGATCGGAATCCCGGCGGCGGCGGCGGGGGCGCCGTTGCCTGATGCGGTCTGCCTCCTCCTTTGCTAGCATTAATATATGTAGATATTATTTTTAATATATTAACGGTTGACTTGTAGCTATAAAACAGTTTTCAGACTTTTTCCTTTACTTGTGCTATGAGATCTAGCTTCTTGCCGAATTTCAGGATTCTAGGTCAACGGGAAGTACCTAATAGGTTTTGATACCGTTGCGAGTGTTACTATATGCGTCAGCGCCATATATGAGATTGTGTTGATTTAGAAGTTTTTTTTTTACTACTCGAAGGAGTAGCAGATTTGAGTATTTAGTATTCATTTCAGCTTAATACCTCTGTGGAGTTCACTAGAATCACTAGTTAGGGATTTAGGTTTATTGTAAATGAAACAACCAAATTGCCAGTAAGCAGGTAAAAGCCAAGGAGTGACGTCTAGTCGATGCCCCGCAAGGATCGCGACTGCCGTGACGTCAACCACTTGGCTTGTCCTACATTTAATGTGTATACCACAACCTCCATGCGTGTTGTGCGAGGCCCGTTTGCCTACGCCTGGCTCCGCTAAAACCATATACGCCTATACATGCCTACATTTATGGGCGGTTTACACGGGCTTCGTAGCTAAGCGCTTAGTACTTGTCACTTCTAGCTTCGCTTAGTACTTGTAAACACGCTGATTAGTGCTTAGTATTAGTATTTGTGAATAGTGCAAGTGAATAGAAAACGATCCTATTTACTAAACGACAAGTCGATACCCCCACCACGATTTACTAAGCACTTGTCGCTTGCTGACCGTGTGTAAACAGCTCGACAAGTTAGTTAGTGACAAGTTGTACCGGAAAGTGAAGCGTCGCTCCATTTCGAATGTCTGGTCACTAATAACTTTTACTGGCTCCAACGTGTAAACGGTTACTTTTCACTTGTCATATTGAGGCTTAGTATAGTGACAAGTACTTAGCACTTAGCTACAAAGCCCGTGTAAACCGGACATTAGGCGAGTACATTCTTAAGTCTTATCGCTGAATCAAACACGCATGGAATTTTTAATTGGAAAAGATAGTCTATTTGAAATGGTTGACAAAGGCGCATTGCACACCGAACATGAAATCTTTTCAGGATACGTAACATCAAATGACATGATATACTAGCGATGCATTTCGTGTTTCTTCGCAAGTTTGCAAGCATCGATCAGTCTTCTGCTAGGCTTTTTTTTGTCGATGGGGAAAATCATCTTATGACAAAACCCGCTCTTAAGTGGAGCGGAGATAGTGTCAAACTCTTACTGACTAAAAACCCCATCCCGTTCCTTCTAGCCTTCATACCGGGGCACGAGCTCCCTTTCGGATAACCCTGGCCCCAGTAGGCTTCGACCCAGCTGGGCCCCTCCTGTTGCTGACAACTCCTTGAGGGGCGCGGGAACAGTGCGCGCCGTCGACGTCTAGGGCTCGGTCCATTACCGGACGATCGGACAGCGAGCTACCCATGGCTCGGCGTCCGCGAGCCCGTGTCTACGGTGGCTGGAAATCGGGATCGGGATCCCGGCGAAGGCGGCGAGGGCGCCGTAGCCTGATGCGGTCGGCCTCCTCCTTTACTAGCATTACTGCTTCGCAGAAGCCGCCTGCCATTCCTCCTCGCTCCGGACCATGGCCTCGACCAGGGCCCGCCGAGGTCTCCGCCGCCGATCGCCCCCACGAGGGCACGGCAATGCTCCGCCAAGGCAGGGCACACCTCGACTGTGTGCTCCACCGTGTCCTCCGGGCGTTGCGCACAGTGGCGACAGCGACGGTGAGAGGTTTTGAGGTGAGAGAAGTTATTAAATGACTTCCTCTCTGTGTGGAGGAAGAGGTCATCGTCATGTGACATGACGTGCGTCATGTGAGCATGTTTGTATTTACTGACTAAAACCACACCTACGTTCGTAATAATGACGCAGCCCGCTGTGAACACAGGTTTATCTTCCACTCACTGCCATCACAATCTACTTGTTATCATTGTTCGCAGAAAACTTATCATTAACAATTATGAAACTGCTACTCATACTGCCGTTTCTGATGTCTTGTAAGTGTTTTTTGCTATAGATAAACTGCGCTCCATAACGCAAATCATTGATGTGGCTCAAAAGGCTTTTTTTTTTCGGTGGGCAAAAATCATCCAATGACAACCCTTGCTCTACTCTCTCTACTCCGAGATAGTGTCAGACTCTTACTGACTAAAAAACCACCCCGTTCCTTCTAGCCTTCATACCGGGGCTCGAGCCTATATGATATAGATAACCCTGGCCCCAGTAGGCTTCGACCCAGCTGGGCCCCTCCTGTTGCTGACAACTCCTTGAGGCGCGCGGGAACAGTGCGCGCCGTCGACGTCTTGGGCTCGGTCCGGACAGTTACCGGACGGTCGGACAGCGAGCTACCCATGGCTTGCCATCCGCGAGCCCGCGTCTTCGGTGGCTGGAAATCGGCATCGGAATCCCGGTGAAGATCGCCCAACTGAACCTTTCAATCGTGGTAATTAGAAACACAATAGAAGGACAATGGGCGCGCGAACGCCGGCGTTCACTTGGGGTTTAAAATGGTACTAGGCAGGACATGTCTAATGAGCTGCCCTGGGTTCAAAAATAACCAGAATAGAGTTGCAAGGTTGCAACCCCGGGTCGTTCTTTTATAACTCGAGTAGTTACCCTAGAGTAAACCCAACTAACCCTAACTCTGAGCAGCAGGTTGGAGTAAGCGGATAATGCTTGACATTGACAGTATTTACCCTATGACGTCATTAGAGTTAACTCTAAGCTCAAATTTGAACACAGGCTGTGGGCAGTACCGTAACCAGTCTTTTATGCGCCCGGTGCGAGCTGCAATAACTGCGCCCCTAGAAAAAGTACAATACAAACAAAAAGGACTAGGTATATAATTTTTGCGCCCCTTCGGGGACTGCGCCCTGTGCCTGGGCACCGCTGGCATCGCCCTATTTACGGCACTGGCTGTGGGTCCGTAAAACACAGGTCTGGTGCGGCGGAGATGGTGAGATGGTCTGAAAGCCTTCCTTAAGAATTGGAATAAGAAAGCGAGCAACCGTGATCATTGCAAAGAATGGAGGGCGGCCTTTGCCCAGCAGTGGGACAATTTAGGCTAGATATAATATTAATAGATAGACTCGTTCTTAACCATGGTCTCACCTGATGGTTGTCATTCTTGACTTCAGGTTGTAGCTATCAGGTAAATGAGGATACAAATACCTTTTTGGTCATATTGATTTCATTGGTGAAACTTCACAACGTGTGGGTCCAATTAAACTAGCTAGCGAAACTTCGCCGAAGTGATGGGCTTGAGCAAATATGTTTAAGGAAAGGTCTTTTGTGATTTGCTTTTTCCTCAACAAATGTGTTTTTTTTTTTGCTACGGACGGCACGGTAACCTATAGGGCCTACCACAGTACCCGTTATTCAACATCATCTTCCTGCCCTTGTACCGTTTTATTTGGGGTCGGCGCAACACGTTTTTTATTCCATTCTGTCCTGTCACTCGTCACGCTATCACTAACTCCCTTTTCTTTCATATCACTGCTCACACAATCCATCCATATTTTCTTTGGCCTCGCTCTCCCCCTCCATCCATCCACGTGTAAACTCATAACTTTTTAGCAACATGCGTATACTATGCGTTATTCAGCACACGATATTCAGACTCGTCTTATTTTTCTTTCCGAGTTAGACAGTCTGACCCTTATTACACTACGGGATAACGGGACACGATGCGATATCGTCAATAATCCATCCAAAGGTTGTCTGTAAAAAATCGCTTTTAGCGATAAGACCGCCCATTGTGACACCCTATTAATTTTAAGTTTCTTATGTAATTTTTATTTTTTATTTTTGGTGTACAATAAAGAATTTATCTATCTATCTATCTATCGAGTAACACTGTGAATATCGAGTAGTGTAATAGGCCCCTTAGTGGAGTTTTTTGCACGTTCTTGTCCATAGAGATCTTCGTTTTGGAACGTTAAATTTCGTTTCATTTTTTTTTTTGACTTATATATAGTCAAATGTGAGTCACATTTGACTATTCAAAAGTGCCTGCTAATGGTCTATTTGAAATAAATGCTTTTGAATTTTTAGTTTTCTTAAATGCGCGAGTCAGACTCGCACTTCCTGTTTTTACAAGTTTTTATTTAGTTTCACCTGTCCCGATGTTTGTCTGTCATCAAATCTTGTAGATTAAATTTGACCCACTTCCCGGTTAGCGATTGAGCTGAAATTTTGCATGCATGTGTAAATCAGATGACAATGCAAAATTATTATGACAAGGAGCTGATCTCATGATGGAACCGGAAGTTAAACGACGCACCCGATCGAGTTTGGGCTCGTATTATTTGTCTTAACGAGTATTAATTATATAGGTATACCGAGCTATAAAAGCCTGCTTTGAAAAAATTTTTCATTACAAGCTTGTTTACAGCTTATTTCACGTTTTTACACCCTCTGTTATGTCCACAGGGCTGCTCATCGCGCTCAGCATAACTTGGCCTAAGGGGGCGAGGATTGTAGAACATGGCCAGGGCCGAAGGATGATCATCAGGAGACAGCAGTTGAACCTTCTTAACCCCAAAGCGAACCGAGTTAAAAAACTCATCAACTTCAATTTTGTGCGGGCTTTTGGAAAAAAATAAATACTTTGATGAATGTGTTTTTATTATTGACGTCGAATTAGAGGTGGGTTGGAACAGATAAAATTAGAAACCTGTTTCACCTGTTTCAGTTCCAAGAAGAAGACAGGTCCAAAATCCTGTTCTAAAATAACAGCCTGTTCCACTGTAACAGGAGGGGCCCAGCTGGGTCGAAGCCTACTGGGGCCAGGGTTATCTGAAAGAAACTCGCGCCTCGAGCGGAAAATCATCTTATGACAATACCCGCTCTTGGGTGAAGCGGGAGATAGTGTCAGACTCTTACTAATTAAAAACCCCACGCCGTTCCTTCTAGCCTTCATACCGGGGCTCAAGTTTCCTTTCGGATAACCCCGGTCCCGGTACTCAAAGTTACGGCTACTACGGTTGTTTGTGGAACGGGCGATACAGGTAGAAGCTGTTATTTCGATTCTGAGATACCTGTTTCTTTTTCATGTTGTTACTTTGAAATACCTGGTTTTTTTTTAACTGTTTCGATAAATACGCCACACGTAGAATGTATTTATTTATTTCATCATCATCATCATCTTGCTGCCCTTGTCCCGTTTTATTCAGGTTCAGCTCATACGTTTTTTCTTCCATGCTATCCTGTCACTCGTCACGTTATCACTAACTCCCTTTTTTTCATATCACTTCTCACACAATTCATCCATCTTTTTTTTGTGCTCACTCTCCCTCTACATCCTTTTTTTTTTGTGAGTGGCCTCTCGCAGGTCAACCTCTGAGGTTGTTGTCTGCTCAACCGGACTTGCCTGTGGCGGCCCTGAATAAATTCAAAGCCTCCAGCCAGGGCTTACTTAAAAACTACTTACAATTTAAGCGACAACGTTAAGGGCACCCCCTGTGAGGTACGAGCCTCGGCTTAGGGCGTCACTGGGGGAGGGCAGCAAAGGGACGGGCTGGATCGAGCAAAATAATATTTATTATTATTAAGGGAATTTTAAAGCTACAGCTCAGCGGCGCGGGCTGGCTCGAGCAAAAGTCAGGGAGGACATTTACGAGATTTTCGCGGCGGACCTCGGCAATCCCCTCTACATCCATCCACATGTAAACTCATAACTCTTTTAGCAACATGCGTTTCATTCCCCCTCTTTACATGACCATACCAAGACCTTTCAACTTTTCAGTCACTGTCGCCAATTTCAAACTTCTCCTGATATACTCATTTCTCACTTTATCCATTCTTGTCACACCACACATCTATCTACTAGTATTATATTATAATTTTTTATTTATATATTATATACTATGTACCTATTTATTGTACACCATTACACATACAAAAGGAAACTGAAACTAAAACACATACATACAATGGGCGACCTTATCGCATTCCACGATCTCTTCCAGGCAACTTGGAATGGACAGTAATTGCCTGGATAAGAAATGTATCTAGGCTGGGCAAAGACCTCCCCCATATTTGTTTCTTTTTAAGTCAACGGAAAGTATCGTATGAATTTCCTTGAGAATGTCGTCGAAATATAGGTACGTGTTTTGCGACACAAACATTCTTTTACAAGCTTTTATTTATGTAGTTTCACCTGTGCCGATGTTTGTCTGTAATATTTGACCCACTTCCCGTTTACCGACCGATTGAGCTGAAATTTTGCATGCATGTGTAAATCAGATGACAATGCAAAATTATTATGACAAGGAACGTTTGGTGGTGCAAGGGAAAGTCGAGGGCAAAAGATCTCGTGGATCCTCTCCAACACGGTGGACGGACCTCATCAAAACCGTGACACACTGCAGCGTAAATGAAGGCTCCCAAGCCTCCAAACAGAGCTGCATGGCGTCGTATCGCGAGAGAGGCTGTGGTGCAGGACTCGGCCGAGACATGACCACGACCACTCTGTCAAGAGTGTACGACTGAGAAGAAGAAGACTCAATACTTTATTGAAGTTCATACTTTCATAGATGGTGTTGAAAATGGTCATAGATCAATATGCACTCTGTCGGGCACAGCAAAATTAGGAGAGAGGAAAAGGGCTAAGTAGCAATTCACTGAATTCAATGGATAGTTAGGTATTGTAGAATTATGGTGAATGTGCCTGGCTAGGTTTGAACCCACAACCTACAACTCGTAAGTCGAAAGGAGCCGTGAAGGCTTACAGTATCAATATATTTTCGAGTACCAGTTTTTTTTTTTGGTCGAAAAATCATCCAATGACATCTCCGCTCTTGGGCGGAGCTGGAGATAGTGTCAGACTTTTATTGACTAAAAACCCATCCCGTACCTTCGTGCTTTCATACCGGAGCTGAGCTACCACTCGAAACTAACCCTGGCCCCAGTAGGCTTCAAGCCAGCTGGAGTCCCGGAATTAGAAAACAACCCAGTCCCGTGAATCCCAGCAACTGTTACAACACGGTAGAAGAAAAACAAGATTAAAATGCTGTTTTTAATAAAATTCTTTACTAACCTTATATTGATTGCCTAAATCCTTACTGATATTATAAAAGCGAAAGTGAGTTTGTTTGTCACGCCTAAATGGCAAAACCGACTTTGATGAAACTTGGCAAGTACACGGATAGACCATGTCCTGAAATAGGACATAGATACTTTTTATCCCGGAAGTATGTTCCCTCAGGATAATTTTCTGCTATCACGCGGGCGAAGCCGCTGGGAGCAGCTAGTAATAATAATAAACCTTAAAATAATATTTTTCTTTTTAACAAGTCTCTAAAAATCTCGTTATTTCCGGGACTGGTACGGACGGTATGAGTCTCGAGTCCCGAAAATTCGGAAAAGTCGTCGAGAATCTCGATATTTTCGAGACCGAGACTCCCGGGATGAAAGCCCTAATCGAGGCTGTCATTAAAATGTTCCTTTTAAAACCTAACGACGTCAGCAATTATTCCAATTAGAGTAACAACCAATTTACTTGTTAGTAATAGTGCAGTCGCGAAGGCGCCTTCCTAAGGTTTAGGCTTTAAACAACTCAATGGATAACAAAAGTATTTTGTTCAAATTATGCTCTGTAAGTTGAAATTTTTGGTTTATACCTGAAACCCCAACGACTAATTTCGACCAGTGGGGATTGTAACTTGTTTTCGATTGGCCTGTTGGTCTAGTGGTTAGTGGTCCTGACTGCTATGCCGGAGGTCGTGGGGTCGATTCCCACCCAGGACAAATGTTTACGTGATGAGCGTGATCATTTGTTCTGTATCTGGGTGTAATTTATCTATATCTATATATATAAAAATCAATGCCTCTTTTCGTTGTTATTTTATAACTCAAGAAACCTATCCAAACCAAATGTTTAGGTTTTGTTCAGACTATTTAGTAGATGGTTTATGTGAAGTTTGGCAGGGTATAGTAGGGTAGAGTAGTGTAGAGTAAGGTAGAGTAGGATAGGGTAGGGTAGAGTAGGGTATAGCAGAGCGTAGTAAGAGCGGTAGCGAAGCTGCGGTGGCAAAAGCTAGTTATGTATGTGTTTAGAAATATATAAGTATGTTTATCAGGTGTCTAGTACCCATAAAACAAGCTCTGCTTAGCTTGGGACTAGACGGCATTGTGTGATACTTTTGGAATATTATTTATCCAGAAATCACCACTAGCTAAATAAAATCATCCCAGTGAGGATTTTTGGAAAAACAAGTTACAATCCTAAAACTTTCAATTTGGCCCAAAACTTTCATAAAAAATTTGTTTCACAGATACTGGTGACGCTACAGATAACAAGAGCTAGCAACGATGTGTCCTCATTTCAACTGGTAATGTATTTGACTTATACCTTCTCGACTGAATTTCGTTCAACGCCGACGGTCTGACAATCTCAGGAGAGGTTATATGTGTACGTATAGCCACAAAATAGATAGGTACAGAAGTCAATCCACATACTGTGCGTGCCCTCACAACGCACACATAGACACTGCTCACGGACTCGACATTTCGGAGCGCCTCGGCCCGCTCGTCGAACAGTACCGGCTCAAACGCTCATTAGTGTGCGTCCGCCGAGCGTAGGTATAAAAAGTGAAGTACATACATGAGATTGTCTTCTGTACCTATCTATTTTGTGGCATAGCGTAGCCAGGCGTCTGGATAAAGCTGGATACGGCCAGGCTTTTAAGTTGCTTGTCCGGCCAACTTAGGCAGAGTCCTGCCTGTCCGGTTTATGTTAGACTTTTAAAATTTGATTATTTTGTTTAGAATTGTCATTTGAGTTAGACCTTACATTGTCTCTCTAGCACAAGCAGAGCGGACAAGCAGTTAGTCTATAAATTATATCACTTAATTTTATTGTTTTTTTCATAAGAATTTTATTGTTTTTAAAAAGTCATGTTAAAAATATGTCGGCCTTTTTGACCACATGTCCGGCTAATTAGGCTAAAATCCGGACAGGCTTTTCGGTTTTAAGACATGGCAACTCTTTGTACGCTAACTCAAGTGTAGGGTGACGATAAATTATGAAAAATGTAAAGTGAAAGTTTAAAGCAACCTAAGACTAAGGGAATAACGGTGGCCCCGATCGCTCGCTTTTTATGTAAAGTACAGTTAGGGCTTCAAGTCTGATGTGATCTTTTATTATACCTATATATGTGATTGATCTTCTCTTGGTTTCAGCTCGCCCGGTTGTCGTTCCCTACTGTGGAAACGGTAAGAATTGTTAAAATTTGTACAAAATGTAGTAGCATATCACACTATTTCGTAATCATCGCCGTGACCTCGTGGGGGCGATCGTCGGCGGAGACCTCTCGCGCCGGGCCTTGGTTCAGGCCATGGTCCGGAGCGAGGAGGAGTGGCAGGCGGTCGCCTCCTTCTGCGAAGCAGTAATGCTAGCAAAGGAGGAGGCCGACCGCTTCAGGCGACGGCGCCCTCGTCGCCACCGGGGTTCCAGTCTTAATTTCCAGCCATCGTAGACGCAGGCTCGTGGACAGCGAGCCATGGGTAGCTTGCTGTCCGATCGTCCGGTAACTGTCCGGACCGAGCCAAGAAGTCGACGGCGCGCACTGTTCCCGCGCGCCTCAAGGAGTTGTCAGCAACAGGAGGGGCCCATCTGGGTCGAAGCCTACCGGGGTCGGGGTTACCCGAAAGGAAACAGCCCCGGTATGAAGGCTAGAAGGAACGGCGCGGGGTTTTTAGTCAGTAAGAGTCTGACGCTATCCCTGCTCCACCCAAGAGCAGGTTTTGTCATAAGATGATTTTCGCCGTCGACAAAAAAAAAGAACATAATAATAATTAAATAGCATTATCAGCCTTTTTAATGTTACCACTGCTGGGACTGAGGCCTCTTCTCTGGTAGAGGGAGTGGGCCTTGATCCATCTCCACGTCAGCTCTCGTAATTTCAAGGCGGTTTCAAAATAACAGAATCCTACCTAAATCTTTCACTTAGCACTCGTCGATTTCAACTGTTTTCCCAGAAACCGTACAACATGCCTACCTCGAAGGAGCTGGACACTCGACACAGCTACGCAGACGAGAAGTTTGAGAAGCTACAGGATTATTACAACTATATGAACGGCCGAGTGAAGGAACCTCATAACCCTGTAAGTACTCATCATCATCATTTCAGCCGAAAGACGTCTACTGTTGGACATAGGCATCTCCCAAGCGTCGCCACAGCCACAATGGCCGATCCTGTGCGTCTGGCATCCACCGCATACCCGCGACTCTTACCACGTGCGTCGTCAGCACACTTTGTGGGAGGCTGCGCCAACGGTGCGTTTTCCGGTGAACGGTCGCCACTCTAGAACCTTTCGGCTCCATCGACTATCCGTTCTCCGAGCAATGTGGCCTGCCCACTGCTACTTTAGTTTGACGATTCTTCGGAGTGTACCGTAACCAGCCTTTTATGCGCCCGGTACGAACTGCAATAACTGCGCCCCTAGAAAAAGTACAATACAAACAAAAAGGACTAGTTATATAATTTTTGCGCCCCTTTGGGGACTGCGCCCTGTGCTTGGGCACCGCTGGCACCGCTCTATTTACGGCACTGCTTCGGACTTCGATCCTGTAAGTATTTAGGTAGAACTATACTGCTCACACGTGGGCCGCACACGCCGATCTGAAACAACACTTGTAGAGATACACTTGATCAAAGCCTACAACATCATCATCATCATCATCATCATATCAGCCGAAAGACGTCCACTGTTGGGCATAGGCCTCCCCCAAGCGTCACCACAACGACCGGTCCTGTGCATCACGCATCTATCGGATTCCCGCGACCCTGACCAGGTCATCGGTCCACTTTGTTGATCCATCCGTGCCTATGTCTACATACAAATCAGCCGTCTTACACGTGTCCGTCGGTCTAGTGTAGTTCTAGTTTTATGTTAGCAAAGTTGGTGGCTGAAACCGTAAGGTGGAGACAAACCTCATGGCCTGCCGTCCCGTCAGAGATGTCCCCGGCACAAAATACCTATCTGTTTTGTGCCCCCGGTGTTGGAAGTCGTGCGACGACTACCAGCCAACGTTAACGCGGGTTTACAGACGGCGAGCCATGGGTATCTCGCCATCCGGCCAGTCGGTCAGGACCAGGTCAATGGTGCGTTGTGTTCCAAGCACGCTTTAAACAATATTGTAGGGGCCAGTTAGGGCAGACGCCTGCAGGTAAGACTTTCAACAATGCCCGCCCTGGGAGGCATTGGTTCATATGTTTATTCTGAATACCCTGAACGATATATGCATCATCCAAAAAATGCCGGGTAAGTGCAAGTTGGACTCGCGCACTGAGAATTCCGTACAAACTTATGATTTATGAAAACAGTTCAATTCCCAAATTGAGTTACAACAAAGATTTTTCGAATCGCCAAAAATATTTGTTTTTAGTGACGTAACTGCTATAGTTTCCATATTTATTTCTATATTTGTGCTATAAGAACCTGTTTTATGCCAAATTTCAGGATTTTAGGTCAACGGAAAGTACCCTATGAGTTTTGGTTCCCTTGAGAGTGTTAAAATATACGGTTTTTGCAACACAAACGGCTGTGTCTTTATTTTTTGTTAACTTAGAAGTTTGATTTTTCACAGCTTCAAGGGACTTGCAGAGTTGAGTATATGGTTATAATTTCAACTCGATATCTTTACACGTTCCCGAGATAAAAAGTCTTGACAGACAGACAGACAGAAAGACAGATACAAAGACCGAGAGACAGACAGAGAGACGGACAACAAAATGATCCTATAAAAGTACCGCTTTTTCTTTTTGAGGTACAGACAAAACCCTAAAAACTGGGTAACGTGTTATTTTTTATATTAATTTCAGACAGAAAGAACTGAAATCCTGGACATCGGGTCCAAGAAGCTGTTCAGCTTTATTGGAGTTCACATCAAGGATATGAAGAGACTTCTGTTCGCCACCGACATGGCTCTTATGTCCATGGTGTTGCTGAAACTGAACAAGAAAATGGACACTTCAGAAGCCAAGATCAAGTCTACGCAGGCGAAGATACCCTTCGGCTTGTATACGAGTCCCGGTAAGGATTACTAGATCATATTTAATCCACTACAACCTAGGGGTCTTTAAGTCAAGAGTGAATAGTGTGTTACCTGATAGCTACCAACCTAGAGGTCTTTAAGTCAAAAGTGAATAGTGTGTTTCCTGATAGCATTATCATTTATCAACATCATCATTTATCCCTACTAATATTATAAATGCAAAAGTGCGACTGTCTGTCTGTCTGTTACGCTTTCACGCAAAAACTACTGCACGGATTTAGATCCAATTTGGTAGGTAGGTAGAAGAGACACTGGAATAACACATAGGCTACCTATAATTCCACTGCTGAGCACGGGTCTCTGCCCGCGCGGTATAAACTGTAGTCCACGCGGGCGAAGCCGCGGGCGGAAAGCTAGTCATTTTATAAATGACTAGCTTCTGCCCGCGACTTCGTCCGCGGAAAATTTCTTGTTTTAAAATAAGATTACACTCGATTAGACGCTGCGCACGTTCAGCGCTAGATTCCTGAGCACGGGCCTGCGATGTTATGACATTTTGCCTACCAAGCCGCTGCGAGCGCTCAGCGCTAGTCTCCCTATCCCTTGTCTCAGAGACATGCTGCCTTAAATGAGATAGACGCTGCGCACGTTCAGCGCTAGATTCCCGAGCACGGGCCTGCGATGTTATGACATTTTGCCTACCAAGCCGCTGCGAGCGCTCAGCGCTAGTCTCCCTATCCCTTGTCTCAGAGACATGCTGCCTTAAATGAGATAGACGCTGCGCACGTTGAGCGCTAGATTCCCGAGCACGGGCCTGCGATGTTATGACATTTGGCCTACCAAGCCGCTGCGAGCGCTCAGCGCCAGTCTCCCTATCCCTTGTCTCAGAGACATGCTGCCTTAAATGAGATAGACGCTGCACACGTTCAGCGCTAGATTCCCGAGCACGGGCCTGCGATGTTATGACATTTTGCCTACCAAGCCGCTGCGAGCGCTCAGCGCTAGTCTCCCTATCCCTTGTCTCAGAGACATGCTGCCTTAACTCAGATAGACGGTGCGCACGTTCAGCGCTAGTTTCTCGAGCACGGGCCCGCGACGTCCTCACATTTTGGCTAGCGAGGCGCTGTGAGCGCTCGGAGTTAGATTCTCTAGCGCATGCTTGCGAAATATATTCTCTATTTCTCGAGAGGCGCTGCTCATTTTCAGGGGCAGATTCTTCCGTACGGCGTACTCGAGCGGCTCTTGTCTGTGATGTCTGCCGGGACAGTTGAGATTTCTTTTTAGACATGCTCTTAACAAACTACGCACAGACTTGAAAACAATTATGAACAAAGGGAGAGCGACTCGAACACCGTCCGCCTTTACAAAACAAAACAATCGTAATATCGAATAACTCGTATCGATTATTACGATAGAACGAAGTACGAAACTACGAACATACAAAACAAACGTTGTACGTTTGTTTTGTATGTTCGTAGTTACGATATTTTCGATTATGAGGTATCTATCAACAACAACAACCATACGAATGAAACAACCGAAACCAATAAGCAACTGACAGAAGAACTCCAACTAACGACAACGTGGGCCTAATACTTCGAGAGGGTCATCAATCCACAGAAAGTCTTAACACCGCGATTCAGAAAAATTACGTAATTGCAGAACGCCATCCATGGGCAAATAGGTAAAACGTTGGGCACGCCACAATTATGGCGGTAAGTCCCCTCTTTGAGGCGTGGCTGGAAAGGCCTCACGGCGTCCTTTCCTTCCGCATGACACAGGTCCTCACCGGACATGGCAAGTTCGGGAGGTTCCTGCACCGAATTAAAGCGGAAGAGACGCCCGGGTGTCGTCACTGTGCGGAACGCCCGGAGGACACGGTAGAGCACACAGTCGAAGTGTGCCCTGCCTGGGCAGAGCATCACCGTGCCCTCGTGGGGGCGATCTGCGGCGGAGACCTCTCGCGCCGGGCCCTGGTTGAGGCCATGGTCCGGAGCGAGGAGGAATGGCAGGCGGTCGCCTCCTTCTGCGAAGCAGTAATGCTAGCAAAGGAGGAGGCAGACCGCATCAGGCAACGGCGCCCCCGCCGCCGCCGCCGGGATTCCGATCCCGATTTCCGGCCACCGTAGACGCGGGCTCGCGGACGGCGAGCCATGGGTAGCTCGCTGTCCGATCGTCCGGTAATGGACCGAGCCCAAGACGTCGACGGCGCGCACTATTCCCGCGCGCCTCAAGGAGTTGTCAGCTACAGCAGAGGCCCAGCTGGATCGAAGCCTACCGGGTCCAGGGTTATCCGAAAGGGAACTCGTGCCCTGGTTTGAAGGCTAGAAGGAACGGGGTGGGTTTTTAGTCAGTAAGAGTCTGACACTATCTCCCGCTCCACCCAAGGGCGGGGGTTGTCATAAGATGATTTTTGCACAACATATTAAAAAAAAATAGCTAAAACGTCTGCACGACTGCACAATGAAAGTTATGCTAGGGGCATTTTGCGTTTTAGTAATTTTACATTATCTCCGAAACTGTATGACCAATTGATATACTGTAAATGGCAAATCTTATCTGTATGATGTTCTTGTGATACTGAAATAATTTATTGTCATAAGAATTAATATTTTGTTGCTCAAATAATCAACCAAACGTAAGTATGCCGAAAAAATATATTTTTAATGCAATAAAAGAAGTATAAAAGATGAAATATAAAAGATAGAGATATGGTATTACGGACTTTTTGTAGAAATAATTAAGACGAACCAGGTAGTCATACATTGTTTTTAATTTTAAGCAACTGTTTAGGCAGCGCACGCCAATAATTCTGTTTTATGAGGTATTTTTTTCCGACTTGCTAGACAAAAGTTGTGATAGCTCGGTTAATATACATGCTATAGAAACAATTTATAGCCTATAGCACTCAGGAATAATGTAGCTTTCTGCCAGTAAAAAAAAATTTAGTATTGGATTATGAGTTCCAGAGATTACCCCCTACATACAAACTTACAAACTTACAAACTTACAAATTTTACCTCTTTATAATATTAGTATAGATAAATGATGATGTTGATAAATAATACAACCTCCTTAGATTGTTGTTACTTATTACCTATTCACTATTGACTTTAAGACAGGGGTCTCTAAATCAAGAGTGAATAGGTTACTTCTAGGCAAGCGTGCTCTGTCATCGTCCACATCATCGGTTACCAACAGGTGAGATAGTGGTCAAACACGAGCCTATTTATAATTATTATTATTCTTGGGTGTGTTTGTGCTAGAGTGAATAGGCTCTTAATTTATTAAGAGCCTATTCACTCTAGCACAAAGCGCCTCACCATCAACGATTGCATCACTGCTTACCATCAGGTGGGATCGCAGTCAAGCACTAGAATAGAATAAGAATAGAATAGAAGAACGTTTGGGTCGGATTGATCCTGGCGTGATGAGTGTTTTTGCGTCCTATACGCCAGGGTCGTGTGTTAGCGACTGGGTACTCCATCTCGTTTAGCTCTTTGATCCCCATAGGTGACAGAAGAGCTGACAAAATGGAGTATTTGGCGACCCTGGCGGAATAAACGCGATTAGAAAGTTAAACTTTATTTACAGTAGTGTTGTATACAAGGTGTAAGGGACAGCCCCCCGCAAATGAAACTGAACCACCTTCCACAAGGTTTTTTTTCAGGATACGAAAAAATTAATCAGCCTCTCCATACGAAATTACAAACTTGATTGGACAGTTTGTATGGAGAGGCCGATTTTTTTTTACGTTTCCAGAAAAAAAAAAATATGAATGGTTGTTCAGTTTCGTCTACTGAGCTAAACCTTAAAGTTTGCGGAGGGCTGTCCCTTACACTCTTAAGACAGGTCAACGCACGATTGAAACCAAATTTATGTCTTTTGCATGCTTACATGGTAAAATATGGCTGAACCTATATTTTTCTGTCATCTTTACTGCTACCCATATTTGCAAAATAAAAGTATCTTTATCTTATCTTAAAAACTGTTAAAAAAACTTTTAGATAACATGTATTAATAATTTGCAGAATTCAAGTGCTTGGATACGTCATACTACATCGTGTCAGCTCACAATCAGGAGGATGCTCAGATGATCCTGTCCAGCGAGAGGAAGCCGCATTGCTATACATTTAGAGGTGAGATCAAACACCATCCTCCTACCCTTGTCCTCTGTATGTAACTTCGGGTCCGCGCAACATGTTTGTCTGATCACGCGGGCCCAGTTGGTAGATGTCACATGTCTTCGAATCCACCGTAGGCGCGGGCTTGCGGAGCTCGCTGTCCGACCGTCCGGTAACTGTCCAGACCAAGCCCAAATCGTCGACGGCACGCACTGTTCCCGAGCGCCTTAATGAGTTGTCAGCAACAGTAGAGACCCAGCTGGGCTTAAGCCTACTGGGGCCAGGGTTAGCTCCGAAAGACCCAGCCGGTATGAAGGCACTAAGGAACGGGGTGGGTTTTTAGTCAGTAAAGTCTATAGCATAGTGTAGTATAGTCGGCTTTATAATGTTTCCAACTGTTGGGAAGCCCTTCTAGAGAGGAGAGGGAATGGGCCGTAATACACCACGCAGGCCCAGTGCGACGCCGGTTTCCTCACAATGTTTTCCTTCAACATTTTGAGAGCAGTGGTGTGTAAATAAATTACATATTGTAATGTGCCTCGCTGGGTTTGAACCTGCAGCTCGTAAATTTGTGCCGGTTACCACTCGGCTACCACTGCTCGCCTACTCCAAACTTACCTCTACTGTTATTTTTTACTTCTGTGTCCAGGTGCTTTCGCGTTCATCGGTTTTTACCACCGTCACTCGGAGACGACGTACGTGGGGCCGCATGCGGAGCAGTTCCAGGCTAAAGACCCGAGCCAAGGTCTCTACTGCCATTCTGATGACAACTGGAGCGACGCTCAATGTATATACAAGTAAGTGCCCTTTAGGGCAGACCACAAGCTCTTAACGCGAACCATTTGAGGACCTGAACTGAACTGTTAAAGGGATGGAGCTACACAGGGTTATTGGTAAAACAATGGCAACCTCTCAAGACTATGTTACTCCCGGGTGTCGCCACTGTGCGGAACCCCCGGAGGACACGGTGGAGCACGCAGTCGAGGTGTGCCCTGCTTGAGCAGAGCATCGCCGTGCCCTCGTGAAGGCGATCGGCGGCGGAGCGGTAAGGTTGCCGTGAGGTCTTTCCAGCCACGCCTCAAAGAGGGGACTTACTGCCGTAATTGTGGCGTGCCCAAAATGCAGGGACAATAGCGTTTCCGGTGGAATCATTGCACCCGTGCGAAGCCGGGGCGGGTCGCTAGTTTCATATTATCTGTTAACGTATTTATATCAATAAACAGCTAAGTCATGGGTTAATTTTGTTTCGTCGATATTATTTATCAACAATAAATAGTATGAAACCCGTGATGTCATATGAATTTAATATGACTTTTTTAGAGTTCCGTCCTCAAAAGGAAAAACGGAACCCTTATAGGATCAGTTTGTTGTCCGTCCATCCGTCTGTCTGTCTGTCAAGACTCTTTATCTCGAGAACGCTTGGAGGTATCTTGTGAATGAAACAGGACTTTTGTATGAAACCGAATGCAGCTGTATGCCAAATTTCAGACGGGAAAGGGAACTACCCTATGCATTTCGATCTTTGAGAGTATAAAATTCGTTTTTTGTGACATAAACGGCCGTATCTCTTTTATTAGTTAACTTAGAAGTTTCATTTTTCACAGCTTTAAGGGACCGCCGTGCCGTCCTAAGTATATGGTTTTAATTTCAACTGGATACCTCCACGCGTTCCCGAGATAAAGGGTCTTGACAGACAGACGGACAAGAAAGTGATCCTATAAGGATTCCGTTTTTTCCTTTTAGGTACGGAACCCTAAAAATCATATTAAATTTTTATAACATCTCGGGTTTACACTGTTTATTGCCGATATCATAATAATAATCGACGAAACAAAATTAACCCCTGACTCAAGTCTCTATTGATAAAAATGCGTAAACAGATCTAAGAACTAAAGTCAAGGGGCATCATTCAGAAGCAAAAACATCAACTGAACATTCTGATAAATACTAGTGCAGAAATAATACGTGACCACATCGCTTGTATCCATCAAAAGAGTAATCATTTTAATTCAGTGTTCAAAATGTGGAAAGTAACAGCACTAATAGCGCTACTGAGTGCAGTTCAAGCAGCTAACATAAACGACATTTATGGAAAGTACACAATCGCAATGATATTTTCAAAAGATGCATCTGAAGATCGATATGGACCAGCCGTGTGTATAACGTTTAACCTATCCGAAGATCAACGTGACAGCAAGTGTTCCTGTAGTGACGGTATTGGTTGTACATTAGTGGAGTTGAAAGCAGTAGAACGCCTTCCTGTCATGATGTCTGGACCAGGCTCAGTATCAGTACCTATGCTTGCCGTGGACAAGATTACTGATACAACTTCACTCAGGAACGTCACCTGCCATTGTGTGAACAAGGACGATAAACGTAAAATTGTTAATAGGATAAACGACAATTATCTAATTGTAAGTGATGACTCACGTAACTCGGCTGAAGAGAAATTGGTTCTATTGGCGAAGACGTTACCCAGCAACGCTGAGTTGGAGCATGACATAACACTTATGGATGAAGTCAAAAATATGAGGAGATTCAAGGTGTGTACCCGGGAAATGCGTGAGCAACTTCTTTCTGAACATTAAGTTGTTTTCTGAAATACACCTACGTAATGAAGAAATTAGATTGATGGCGAATTTAGTAGTAGAAAAAAATATTAGAAGAAACAGCTGAAATGGTAATGGACAGGGGACAGCAGAACGTCGAACGAACATAATGAGGTGTAATGGTAAAAGACACAGCGGTAGACAAACTAGAAATAAATTAAGAAGATCTTAGTGACAAGAAGAGCGAGGAGTACAAAAGAATGGAAATAGTAGAAAGAAAAATGTTGTCTTTACTTTACAAGAAACACTGAACAGTAAACTGGAGAACCGAGCCCAAGACGTCGACGGCGCGCACTGTTCCCGCGCGCCTCAAGGAGCTGTCAGCAACAGCTGAGGCCCAGCTGGGTCGAAGCTGGACATGTCGACCGAAAGATGCTTACTGGTGGACATATGCCTCCCTCAAGACTCAAGAGGCTCCTCCTCAAGAAAGAAGACTTCCTCAAGAAAGAGAACAAGAAGCTCCTCCTCCTCAAGGGTTCATAGAGTCCTGGGACCAGCACGTGCACGACGTGCCCGACTCGTTGTGTTACCGATTCGAAATTCTATTATGGACGTCAAAAACTGATAACATTACATATAAACCAAGCATGTCAGGGGCTGGGCCTCCCACACCCTATAACTAAGGATAGATACACCAACTCCAGAGCCTCCACATCGACCGGCCCATTGATGCCTATGCGTCTCGCATCCGCATCATAAACATCCGATGTTAGAGATAAGTTAAATTAGTTTAGTGTTATGTACTTTGAGTTTATTCATTAATAAAGTATATTTTTTGTCTGTATTATTCTGATTTAATTAAATTTATTTCGACATGACACCATTACCTCATCATTGACAATATCAATATAGAATTGTCATTTCCGTTTTTCTTTGTTCTTTTAACAAAAGTTTGATGTTTTTTGAGACTTGGTTTTTTTGACAAGTTATGTTTTTGATGACACTATACAGGGTTATTTGTAAAACACTAGTACCCTCTTAGGTGCTAGTTAAGATCATCGTAAACAACAACTTTTGTTCTATGACTTTTAATTCATGAACCCCCAAGCGACCACCGGTGGCCGCGCATCTATTGTCTTACTATTGTGTCTCTAATTGACGGTATCTGAAGGGTTAAAAAAACATTACACATTCACCAAAAACAAACCTTCAAGATTTTTCGTAATCGAAATTCTTCGAAATCGTCGATACACGACACCCTTCGGCCAAAACTCTCCTTTGAGGAAGATCTACAATTGATGAGTCGGCACTAGCACCACAAACGACTTGAAATTAGTGTTATGGCGCGGCTCCAACTGCTCAACTCTCAAAGTCCAGTTCGTCTTGACTCGAACATACTCCACGATCTCCTCAACCTTCGTGGAGTGTTGATCAGTAGATAACCTTTGACTGTGCAAACAACTGATTATTTTGTATTAATTTTATATTTCTTTAAATTTCTTTGTTGTTTGTCCACAGCATGCTTTTCCAAGTATTTATTAAAAACATATGAACAACTTCTACAAAATAGTGGAAATTATACTAAATAATATTATGATAGGTATACTTACACACACGTCTATCAGAAAACCACACATGCCCGCATCATCATAGGGGCCCAGCAGGGTCGATGCCTACTGGGGCCCAGGGTCTGCTTCTGAAAGGAAAGCTCGGCCCCGGTGTGACAGGCAATGAAGGAACGGGGTGGGTTTTTTAGTCAGTAAAAGCCCACTCCGCCCAAGGGTCGGGGATATCATCTGGATGATAACAGCCCAAAAAAAACATGTCCTCATCATCATCATCATTTCAGCCGAAAGAGTTCCAAGGTTGGACATATATAGGCCTCCCCAAGTCGTGACAACGACCGATCTTATGCGCTGAGACACGTCCCGGTAACAAACAGAGAGAGACCCTCCCTAATTAATCATCAGACGAACGAAATGTCTCAACACAGGAGCATGCACATCCTCAGCTATGGTTTTCAGGATACTGTTGTGGCTTTTGCCCCTATTAACTCATTTTGTCGTCTTTCTAGAATCAACCCCCGCGAAGAGTTCCCCGAGTCCGTGGAGTACGAGCCTAAGGTGTCGTACTACTGCGGGCCATACCGGTACTTCATCCCCGCCACTACCGACGTCCGCTGCATCTTCTCCATCTTCGCCATGAACTTTGTCTTCAGGTTTGGATACGACGGAGTCACTTACAAGAGCTCGGATTTGTCTTTTGTGAGTACTTATTTTTTAGTTTTCAGCTCGCATTTACGATGGAGTGTGGTGGTGGGACGGCAGCGGTGTGTCACGTCACGTCAAGTCACGGCAGCATACGGCAGGCGACAGCGACTGTCACAACCTACTGTACGCTATAATTACGCTATATATGGCGGTAAGTCCAGTCCATTTTCAGGAGTGGCTGGAGAGACGTCACGGCGTCCTCACCTTCCGTATGCTGCAGGTTCTCACCAGACATAGTCAGTTTGGGAGGATCCTGCACCGAATTGGTGCTGAAGAAACACCCGGGTATCACCATTTTATGGACCGACCGGAAAGAAGGAACATAGGAGTGGGTTTTTGTTAGTAAAAGCCTGCCACCCCTTAGAGTAGGGGAAGTCATTGGATGATTTAACACCTAAAAAAAATGGGTACCTATTGCCTGTGCTTACCAGTGAAAAGATGCCATTATTAATTCCAGATGTACCAAAACGGGCAAGTGTTCTACACAGACGAGCCGTGGGCGGGCATGTCGTGCTGGAACTGGGCCTGCAAGTGGCGCCACAATCAGAACCAACGCTCTAACGAGTTCTTTGTCAACTAGCTGCAGTTACAATAAATAAAAGAGCTATTCGTTTGGGCAGTTTGATTTTAAAATCTCGCTTACACCCACAAAGGTATAAGTGTACCTTTACTACACCCGCAAAGGTAAAAGTGTTCCTTTGTTACACTCGCAAAGGTAAAAGTAGTCCCTTGTTACACCCGCAAAGGTAAGCGTTCGTTTGTTACACCCACAAAGGTAAAGTGCTCCTTTGTTACACCCGCAAAGGTAAAAGTGTTGCTTTGTTACACCCGCAAAGGTATAAATGTTCCTTTACCACTCCTGCAAAGATACAAATGTTCCTTTAGTAAACCCATAAAAGTAAAGGTGTTCTTCACCAACGTTATAGAATGTTAATTTAACCCAAGTAATTCCTAATGAAAGAATCTATAGTAATACAGTCCTGCAAGGTTGTTAGTGTTTTACAAATAACCCAGTATTTCTGAAAACATGCATATTACACCTAAATTACACCCAGACACAGAATTTGACAAGTTAGTGATAGCGTGACAGTTGACAGGATAGGATGGAAGAAAAAAACGTGTTGCACCGACCTTAAGTAATATGGGACAAGGGCAGGAAGATGATGTGTTTAAGACGACCTTCCAGCCACTAGACGCCTCATGCTTGAACTAGCGCACCAACACTATTCTGCCAACTAGCTGAGGTACGGTGGAGCGGGGTACTGCGTTCTGATTGGTACTAGCGAGTGGAGTTCTGCGTCCTGATTGGTTCTGATTTCTACGGAGGAGCGGGGTTCTGCATTCTGATTGTTACGGGGGAGCGAGCGGGGTACTGCGTTCTGATTGGTCTAGAACTCGAGACTATCCTACATCAGATCTATAAGGCTGCTATCAGACGGATTGCATCGCAGCAACCGCACGCAGTCCATAAATTCAACTGCATGCAGTTTGATCTGACTTTACGCAGTTGGCGCCACACATCTTACCCAAGAGCTTAGTGTATAATTTGATCTTTAAGAGCCTCAAAATAAAGTTGACAATGTCAATGTGCATTTGCTCTTTGATTAACTGCACAATGACTGTATGCGGTTAGCGATGGACAGCGTGTGTCGACACGTAAAGTTGAAGTCACGACTGCACGCAGTTGATATTGACTTCACTGGACTGCAGCCGGCTCGTGCAGTTGATATCATGACTGCACGAAGTCGAACGTGCAACTGTGCAGTTAAATATATCGACCGCGCGCAGTCGCCGCGATACAGCTCGTCTGATGTCAGCCTAAGTCTTATGTGTTCCTTTTATTGGACGTCTAGTGGCTGCAGTGCCGGCGTTAGGGGAGGGGGGGGGTGTGGGGCACGGTAGGGCGACAAATTTAGGGGGGCGCCAAGATCAGGAGTTGGAGTCTCCTGCCACTACCCGACTGTTTCACGACCTAAACTGTGCTCTACACTCTGTGTATAGGTAATTCATATTTTTTATTGAGTTTTTTTTTTAAATGGATTTTTTGAGGGTTTAGGGCACACTGCACTCACGCTTACGATTGCTGCGATACTTCCACCTGGGCGCCACAATATTTTCGCCCGGGGTGTCAGTGACACTTACTCCGGCACTGAGTGGCTGTAAAGTCGTTGGTTTAAGATTACAAGTAACAGGTAAAAAATAAAAGAACAATATTTACAAAAAAAAAAATGTTATTTAATATTCTAACAACGTAACAGATTAGTGTACAACTGTAACAGCCTATAATACAAGTATATACATAAACTACTGCATACGTCACGATGACGCTCCGAAAAATCTTACAAAATGTATTACATTATACAAATTATTCCTTATTTCTGGTACACTGGTTCGTATTCTGGCTTTCCATAACTCTTCCAACTTATATTTCACCCTAAGAACAGACCATATTACATTATTTCTTTATTTCACTAAGGGTGTTACCATACCAGTCGATCGATCGTCGATCAAATGGATTAGTCGACGTCGATCGACAGTTTTTACCACACCAATTGATCGATGGTATGCGTTCTCTTATGAATACATTACGAAAGAAACTGTTGGAATATGGCCGGGGTTAATCGATCAACGTCGACCGATCCATCGACCGGCAATCTATTGGTTTGTCGACCGGTATCCATCGATCAATTAAAGCTACCACACCAATCGATCGATTGGTGTGGTAACACCCTGAAACTGACTTGTTCAAAATAACATTAGACATTTATGAAAACCTTTTATTACTGTCCGTTCAACCGATTTTGACTTTTATTACGTTGGTGGCATGACAAATGGCGGCTGCAGTAAATAAGTTGGTACTGTAACCACTTTTTTGCTTTTAAAGGCATCCTTATGCCTACGAAATAAAAGTCAAAATCGGTTGAACGGAAAGTAAAAAAGTTTCCTTAAATGTCTAATTTTAACGCGAATAGGGTATAGGGATGGCGACCCAATAACGATTAATTCTTTAACCGCCCACGTCGGACTAATCCGACGAGTGTTTTCGCGTCCTATTCGCCAGGGTCGTGTGTTCACGACTGGGTACTCCATCTCGTTTAGCTCTTCAATCCCCATAGGTGACAGATGAGCTGATGAGATGGAGTATTTGGTCGTGGATGTGCGACCCTGGCGGTATAAACGCGAGAGTGTTTGTCGGATATATCCGACATAGGTGGTTAATGAAAGAAGAAAGAAAGAAAAAGCATTTAATTTGCGGTTAATGACGCAATTTTAGAATAAGCTTACAAATTATAAAAATTCCAATTTTTTAAATCGATGAATCGATTTTTTTTATCGAATTTGAACAATGAATCGATTTTAGTAATTTTAAAATTGAAATCATATTGTTCTCAGTAGAATGCAACTGTGTTATTCAAAGCCATTTAATTCATGAATCCCCAAGCGACACCCGGTGGCCGCGCATCTATTGTCTTACTATTGTGTCTCTAATTGACGGTATCTGAAGGGTTAAATGCCTATTTTCTTCAATATATTTTTTTATATGAATGTTGTACATACCATTACTCACCAGTCCGTCAGTTCTTAGATTCTTCTGTACCGTTCTTTTTAGGAATACCTTCAGGGTAACCAACGTCTGTAAGAAATCGATCTTTTAGAACTCGATTTATTACTGAATCGATTCTTTAGACGATTTGAAAATCGATTAAGAAGAATCGCCATCCCTAATTTTGACCTGCATTGGATTTTCAACTCTCGGCCCAAAACCGTGGATTAAAAATACAATGCTTTTAGAAGTATCATGTTATTTTTGAACATTAAGTTAGATGTCATATTTATTGAGCAAGGATATATAAGGAAGTTGTTCTATATTTGCTCTGTTAGATTTAAATGTCACTTTAAGGTAAATTCTCCAGGGCAGCACGCGTAATTCAAGGTCTTAGGAGCAGCGGCGCGGCGAGCGGTGCGGTAACGAGAAGCCGGCGCCGGGAGCGATGAATGGCGTCTCGTGGCGTGCTTCAAACATATACATGACATATTTTTGTTCCTACCGCTCGCCGCCCCGCGCTTAGCTCCCGCTCTCAGTGGCAAGGTCGGAAACAGCGAACCCATGTATGTTAAAGTTTGTTTTGAACCTAATTAAGCATTTAAATCTAACAGAACTCAGTGAAATTTGGTCGAATTAGGTTTTTCTCGACATTGACTGGTCAATGTACATATTGACCGGTGAATATCGTTTATTTTATCAACTTTGGCTAGATAAAGATTATGCCAGAATTATAATAATTGTACGAGTTGACTGAAATGATAACATTATTTTAATAATGGCACCCATGATGTTAAATTATCGAGGTTAATGTGAAGTTTTGAATTATTTAAGATGGGCCAGACAAGCATAATTACTAATATATTATGGAACTTAAAATCTATATATTATAAAAGTGAAAAACCACTCATTGATTAATTCATTGAACCCCAAACGAACGCCGGCGTTCGCGCAGCCATTGTCTTTCTATTGTGTCTCAAATCATCACGATTGAAGAGTTAATCACGAAATCTCAGAAACTATAACCCCTTTGGAGGTAGGCGGAACAAAGAGTAAAGTCCCGCAAACCTCCATTGAAAAGGAAGGATCCTCCGACCAGACAGGTGTTATAGTCTGGTGGGCGCCTGCCCGATAGATAATGTCGGCCTGTCGTATATGTTCAAATCGCGCGGAGAACTTAGATTGCGCGATGCATGATTTCGTATTTTTCTTCGTAGTTCTTATGTGGCGTCATAGATGTCGCTACACCCCTACAAACTTCACGGCATCTTCACCTTCCGCATGACGCAGGTTCTCACCGGACATTAAAAGTGACGCACTGTAGAAGACCCAAGGTTGCCGACATAGCCCGAAGAATCGCCAAACTTAAGTGGTAGTGGACAGGGCACATTGCTCGCAGAACGGATGGTCGATGGGGACGAAAGATTCTAGGGTAGCGACCGCGTACCGGAAGACGCAGCGTTGGATGGCCTCCTACAAGGTGGACCGATGACCTGGTGAAGGTTGCGGGACACCGATGGACGCGAGACGCACAGGAACATTCGTTGTGGCGACGCTTGGGAGAGGCCCATGTCCAACAGATGATGGTGATGATGATGTACCTCAGTGAGAAAAACGGTACCTTATAGATTCATCATCATTATAGATTCAGATTTTTATTTGCTAACAATGTAGGTACAGCAGTGAGATGATATATTAAGTGACGGGTATCCGCTACATTCTACCTTACGGCATGCAAATTCTTAAACTGAACTTATAAGTTGGACCGATGACCTTGTGAGGGTCGAGGGAATAAGATGTATGCGAGACGCTCCACTCCCTCTCGCTCACCCAGAGCAGGAGGAGTTATTTAATGACATACCATCTTCAAGAAAAAAATGAATTTCATGAATCATATGGCGCTGCTTGGAAGAGGAATATGTCCCCACAGATACGTGTAAAAACCGGTTTTAAACATATTACTAGCTTTTGCCCGCGGCTGCGCTTCCATACATACGAGTATATACCACTCAGAACTAAAGCGGATTAAAGTCGCGGGTTCAAACCCAGCCAGGCGCATTACTTTGTGTAATTTATTTCATCACCACTGCTCTCAAACCTGCGTGTCCTAGAACCGAAAATTTGCGGACAAGTGACATCCACCAACACGCACTGGGCCCGCGTGGTGGATTACGGCCCATTCCCTCTCCTAGAGAGGAGGCCTGAGTTCCAGCAGTGGGAACATTATAAGGCTGACAATGCTATGCTAATATTAGTGTAGATTGTGCGTTAGTACTGTACAGAGTAATTTTGCTCATCTGGCCCTTTGTTAAGGTCGAAAACGCTTTGACAGGCGGCTTGACGACGACCCATAGTTTTATAGACGCGTATTCGTCATTATACGCTTGGTGTACGCCTGCGTGAAGCTTACATACTAAACTATGGTCTACTGTCCACGGACGCGTAGCTTCATAGACGCGTATCCGTCATTATACGCTTGGTGTACGCCTGCGTGAAGCTTACATACAAGACTATGTACTGCCGCGCTAGCGATAAGAGCAGTAAGTATGTTTTTCGTGTTTTGTGTAGTTGTCGCGCAGTTTTGTCTTTCCGGACTTTTTTTTAAGTTATATTGTGATAGTTGAAACGTGTAGCCCAAATAAAGACCTTTTTACACCACCTGCTCGAAAATGTCAAATTATATGTCAAGCAACCTTAGCCTAAAGTGAGTCATTAGTGGCCGGGGCATAGAAATATATTATATCTATGGGCCGGGGGCACAGCCGGTCAATAATGTTGTACTGGATTTCATTATGACCCGCTGGTCAATAATGTGACTATTATTTTCTCACAGTAGGTGTAAAAAGTAGAGTATCCTCCTCTGGGCTAAAAGTGTCTTTACCTTGGGCTAGCTTGAATCCCTCGTTGCTTTCAGGATTCTTGTATTAACTCCCTCGCTTTGCTCGTGAGTTAAATCCCGAATCCTTAATTACGCTCGAGATTCAATATGACGCCCGTGACATAAGACACAACTTTAGCCCCTCGGTGTATAATCTATTATTAATATTCTGCACTCAATAAAATCGTAATTATGTTAGAATAGTTAAAGCATTTTCATTTTATTCCAAAAATTTGACTTACTGCTAATATCGCTAGCGTGGCAGTGTAACTGTCAATGAAGAAGCAAGGACACGGGGCGGCACGACGCGACTATGAAGCTACGCGTCCGTGCCAGTTTTACGGTGACTTGCGAAGCCGGCACGCGCGGTGCCAAAGCGTTTTCTGTCATATGTCATTTTATATATCTAAATGTTAGGAACTAAATAATGCATTATAAACAGTTTTACTTTAAAAGCATCATAATATATTTTATATAATCCTAAATTTATATACTAATTGCATTTTTATACGTTTTGTCTGTCTAACTTAATTAAAAACTATTAAACTATTATATTCAGTGCTGTTTCTATATGGGTTTGATTTTTAATTATATATAAATAAATAAAATAATAAACATATACATACATATTTTGATATACATATTACATAATTATATAAATGGTTAGTTTAAAAATACAGTTTGTCGAAATAAAACTATGTATAAAATTTGCAAATAAAAATACATGTTAGTTATACTAAATATAAATAAAATAAAATGTTTTACAAAAATAAACAATAACATATAAACATATAAATCTACTGTTGGAAGACTATGGACTAAAAATTAAAACTATTAGTATGTATGGCGCCCATCCAATTATTACATAAGTATCAAGTAGGGGTAATACCCCCCCAGAGATAGGGACTCCCCCTACCCCTGGGGGTTGTTTTGTTTATTCTGGCGATGGGGAACGGGAAAAACGGGCCTATTATTTTTTGACAACTTTACTTAAGCATAGGAGAGAGGGGAGGGGAGGGGGCAAAATTACTATTTTCTACCTCCATAATACTTGAATGGAACGCCCATTTTATATTGCACTGTATGGATTAGTCTCCATCGTTTTTTAATAATACAAGGTCATTAAATATTACATTTAATTGCTCATATAATTAACGTAGGTTGACGAATAGCCGGGCACATCATGAAATGTCTAATTCTACGATCTGTCTACGACATATTAAAAGCTAATCAAAATATTATTATATAAAAGTTGTTATGTGACATAAAGACTATATTTCTTTGGCTTATTTGTGCTGAATTAAGAGGTCCTTTCCCGAGCGGTTTATCGTCAACTTATGCATGGTTTAAAAGCTTGTTATTTACGCAGTTTGATAAAGAGACAGCGTGAAAAAAGAGAGATAGCTCCTTTACGCTCTCCGCTGGTAATCCCGTCATTTATTCGAATATTGCACAAAACTTATTTATGGAAATACCTACGTGTATGTTTTAAAACCGTAAAAGTTTACGTCATTTAGAATCTCGATTAAATGTACAAGGTTTCTGTAAGTATAATTTTGAAATTTATTAATAATTATGAAGTTGCAAAATAGCAGATTTACTGAGCTCTTTACTGGATTAGTATTACACAAATTTATGTTTTGATTTCTATAGAAACCTAGATAATATCTACAAGATATGTGTTTCCAAAATATCTAGAGAAATATTTGTAATAACGTTATAATCACTTACTTTATGTGAGTGAAAAGGACAAAATTTTCACAAATGAATAAATAAATAAATATTTAGAAGTTGTAAATATTTAGAATTTGTTATTGTTGTCATACTTCTTTTTTTATTGGTTGGCTTAACGTCGATCATAATGTTAGTAATAGATAAGTTAGTTCATATCTCCTCCTATGTTTAATGCATGCCGTGGCAGCCTTTAATTAAGGCTAGACTATACAATGTAAGAACGTTGAATCTTTTGCATGTATAATGGTGTATGCTTTGTTGGTTGTCCTTAAATAAATAATCACGTAATAAATGTGTCTGGGATTGGGCACTCTTAAGTATGAATCTCTTCCTCATCGTCATATGGATGATTCCAAATTATGTATATTTGTTTTCACAGCTTTACTGAATAGTCAATTGTATCGGTCAACTTATTACTACAGCAGAATTAAACTAAAGACAAACTGAGCCCACGTATGTCACTGCAACGCAATATGATATCTAGAATTCACGCAATACAGTGCGTTTCACTTAAGAGGTTCCTTTGCTGTAATGTTGGCAATACGGAAAAACAGTGTTGTAATATTTTTAACAATTAAATTACTCAATATTAGGGAGATTAACTGATACTTCGTTACTTTAACAACTGCCTTTTTTGTTTTGTTTTGTAAACTATTTTTGTATAAAGTTTAGGACGCTGGGCTCCATTCCGACTGTCCTGCAATTCTTTCAAATATCGAAAACACTACGCCACAATATCATACCTGTCAATTGACGACTTCCTTAAATAAAATCCCATTTCCTTCATAATTCTCCAAAAAGTGTAGCAACTACCGTTAAAATCGATTTTGTTTCGCATTTCGGGGAACAATTTTGGGAGAGTAGGCACCTCTTTCCTTTTTCCCTTCTTTTTTGTGTAGACAGGCAGGGGAGCCAACATTACGCCAAAGGAACTTCTTAAGTGAAACGCACTGTACTTGGTATGCTCAAGTCACACACGTCTCACGTAAGTCAACCCAAGCAAATTCAAGAGTCAAGATAACACAATTACACAACGCGTAGCATACGTGCCATTTTTTTCCGGTGGGCAAAATTCATCTTATGACAACCCCCGCCCTTGGGTGGAGCGGGAGATAGTGTCTTACTGACTAAAAACCCACCCCGTTCCTTCTAGCCTTCAAACCAAGGCTCGAGCTTCCTTTCGGATAACCCTGGCCCCAGTAGGCTTCGACCCAGCTGGGCCTCTGCTGTTGCTGACAACTCCTTGAGGCGCGCGGGAACAGTGCGCGCCGTCGACGTCTTGGGCTCGGTCTGGACAGTTATCGGACGGTCGGACAGCGAGTTACCCATGGCTCGCCGTCCGCGAGCCCGCGTCTACGGTGGCCGGAAATCGCGCGTCGAGGTGCCGTTGCCTGAAACGGTCGGCCTCCTCCTTTGCTAGCAGCATACGTGCCATACTTGTGCTCAATTAGTCTTTCGTTATGATAAGAAGTTTTTTTGAAATATTTCGAAAAATAATCTCCAGATGGAAATACTAAATAACACTTACCCTTACCCAGTAATCTAACCTAGGCAGATTTTCTAATATTTAACCCTCGCTTTAATTTACTCCTAATATCTATATTACAACTTAATTTGCATTCAATACTGACTACTTTATTCTTAAAGTTTATTTTAAAAACTTTACCTATTTCATTTAAATTAGGAAACATGACATTAGCAACACTGCGCACATTTTAGAACAGCGATGTTAGAAAAAAGACCGTACCACGAGTTCTTAACGCGATCATCGAAGGACATAGGATACTTTTTATCTCGGAAATACCCTTGGGATAATTTTCTGCTATCACGCGGGCTAAGCCGCTGGGAGCAGCTAGTTTTTATATAAATGGCTGCTAAAGCGGCGACTTCGCACTCACGTAGATCAAAACACCGCATCGCGTTGAATTCGCATGCACGGCATCGGGTCGCTTTGCACCCGCAGTCACGTAAGACGTCACGTAACTGTGTGCTGGCGCCTTACTATCACGTATTACAATGTCAGTCGTGTGAGCGAGAAAGAGGGACAGAGCTATAGACCATAAGGTCCATCCCTTTAACAGTTCAGTTTAGGTCTTCAAATAGATCGCGTTAAAAGCATGTGAAAAAGACTCTGCTTTCAATAGCAAAGACAAAGACACGACGTCTTTGTCTTTGCATTAGTTGACCCTTAGGTAACGGATTCATCGAAAGATGCGTAGTTTTCAATTTTTTTTTTTTTTTAACAAAAATTATGCAGAGGTATAAGAGGTTATACCAGGTCATGGTCTACCCGTTTGCCGAATTTCATCCAAAATCGTTCAGTCGTTTGAAGCTGAACGTGAAGGATTAACAAACTTGATACCATACAAACTTTCACTTTTTTAGTATTACTATCTGCTGCCACCAGCTCCGCTCGTGTGAAAGTACAAAATTGTACCAAGGGAATATAATCCCAGGCTAATTTTTTGTTCATATTTTTCTTTGAACGTCTTCTTGAGAACTAACTTTTTAAGATTTCACAAACAGCTTTGACTAAGTTTTAATTCATTAAACCTCAAGCGAACGCCGGCGTTCGCGCACCCATTGTATTTCTATTATGTCTCTAATTATCACGATTGAAGAGTTAAAAATCTTTTGTCATTGCAATCCTGCTTTCTTGAATTTTATTTTATAAATAAAAATAATATTATTAGTAATAGTAATTGATTACTTTGCGGCTTGGCTCGCCAGTTTATAACTAATTTCAGAATTAATTTTAATATAATATTTTTTTGTTAATTTCCTACTATAATTTACTATAAAAAGCATTTAAGTTTCAGATCTTATACAACGTGTAACGTTAAATGCGCAAAACCTCAGACACCCCTGTCGGCGACAGAGGTCCCTTGCAAGCAGCAGGGGGCAAGTAGTGTGCGATGCCTACTAACGTGCAGGTAGATTTTATGTTCTCTACAATTAGAATAGGATGTTTTTTATTTGATAAGTGTTTACTTTTTAGGTTTAGGAACTTAGGTCTTGATAGGATAGTGTTCATAGACTGAGTTTACTATTGGAATAACCTGTAAATAAGATTCTAATAAGAATATGTAAGTTTTAATGAGAATACTTGGTAATTTGTTTGTTGACTATTTTTAAATAGAGTTTATTTAAATAGTCTGTTCCTAATGAAGATTCTATGTGTTCAATTAGTGTTTTTAAGTGTAATATGTGATATTAGAAACGTTAGAATCGAGATAGAGTAATTTGAATATTATCAAAGTTAGTAATTTCAGTTACGTAATTTGAATCGTTTGTTTACCTTTTTTGTGTTAGGTCCGATACCCACCTACATTGTGTTTCTAGATAGAATCTAGTTAGAAAATGATTATGTAACAGTTAGATTTCAAATTAACGAAGTTTTGAGAAAGATATCGAATTGTTGGTGTCTCGCAATATTGTAAACAATGTGTTTTGATAAGTTAATGTTCTAGAAACTTTTTTGTATGCAATGATATGTGCAATATTGTTATTTTATAAGATAGTACATATTATTACGAGTATTTTGATGTGCATATTGTCATGTTTTCTTAAAGAAATAAATAAATACGGCGTCAGAAAGGGCTCGGCTGAAGTGAAAGTTGAAGTAAATTTAGAGTCAAAATACGCGGTCCCCGAGAACGTAAAGTTTCGCGGTATAAAAGACGGGGCAATTTTGAGTCCGATGTCAGTCGAACACGAGCCACCGAAGAGGCAACATCTCAAGGGAAATACTTCAAGCCGAACCCCGAAGACCCCACTTGTCGAAAAACGGTCGAAAAACGTATTCTTATTTCTACTCCTTTCCCCCCCCCTCAATCTGTGGTACACTCCACCGTTGCCCCTAGGCTCCGAAATCTACGCATTCAGGGGTGCGTGGTGGCGTACGTGACCAGCGCAACAAGCAACGTGCGCCAAATATCGGGTTTGAACTGTCCCGAGGGCTCGGTAGCCACAAGGGTTCCGCCCGCTACCGTCACCGCCTCTTAGCAGGGGCTAGTCCGCCACAGTTTATGGTCCTTCGAGCCGGATCCCTGTAAGAAGCCAGAAGACAGAAGAAGAAGCCAGAAGATGGGTCCCGTAACGAGATCGCAGAAGGATGCCCCCTCACGCCCAACGTCGCGCCCCTCCGAAAGGGACAAGACAGAGGAAGCTTCCGGGTCAGAAGGAGTCACGTCTGCGTCATCAGGAACAACGGGAACGGGTTCAACGGAAACCACCGGCACAACGTCTTCTGGGACAACGGGTACAGAATTCACCACAGAAACGGAGGCGACTGTTACGACTGCAACCACCGCGGCGACCGGAACCGGTCAGAAGAAAGAAGCCGCACCAGAAGGGACGACCAAGAAGACCCCAGAAGAAGGTACGGCGAAGGGTGTGGCCAGTGTTGCTGCCACTCTGAAGCCTAGGGGAGTCAGTCGTCGGGCCAGGTCCACGAAGACCACGAGCTCATCAGCCAGGAGAAGGGAGCTGGAAGCCAGGGAAGAACTGGCGCGCTTGGAACTGGAGCAGGCACAAGCGGCAGCGAGACTGGCACGCGTCAGGTTGGAGATGGCGCAATGTGAAGATGATGACTCCGTGGATGAAGACCTGGAAGAAAGAACAGCACAGGTGCGGGACTGGATTCAATCTTCAGTACTTGAAGAATGCAACCAGAAACAACCCGAGCTACGAGGAGAGCGTCCACCAGAAGAGCTACCCGTGAAGCCGGAAGAGAACTCCTCAACGAAGAGTGCTACGATCGATCTGCAAACGCTGACAAGTGCGCTGAAAGAAGCCCTTACCACAAGAGGAGGACCAGCAGAGCAGCCGAAGTACATCCACGAGTTACCCTTCTTCGACGGCAACAGCAGCGAGTGGACAGCTTTCAAGGTTGTTTATGAAGATACGGCACCGATGTTCAACGAAGTACAGAATATGGCTCGACTAAGAAGAGCACTGAAGGGCAATGCAAGAGAAGCCATCAAGAGTTTGCTGTTTTCAGAAGCTTCTCCACTGGAAGTGATGCAGGCCCTGAGAAGAAGATATGGAAGACCTGATGCGCTAGTGCTGGCCGAGTTGGAGAAGATCAAGACGTTACCAAGGATATCGGAGAACCCAAGGGACATCTGCGTCTTCGCGAGCCAGATCAACAACAGCGTAGCAGCGATTAAGGGACTGAAGAAGCCGCAGTACCTACATTCACCAGAGATAGTAAAGCAGATAATTGAGAAGATGCCTACGATCCTCAAGTTCAGGTGGTACGACTTCACTGCAGCAACAGAAGAAGGCGAGTTCTCGGATCTGACGCTGGTAACCAGGTTCCTGAATGTGGAAGCAGACAAATGTGGAGCCTTCGCGACTTCTGAAGAGAAGACTTTGGCCAAGAGGACTCATCGACAGGCGGCGCATTCGACGAGGGAAAAGGAAGGGAACTTCAGGGAAAAGGAAGCAAGGATCAGCGAGAAGACTTGTCCCGTGTGCCAGGGCGAGCACTTCCTCCTGGAATGCCAGAAGTTCCTGAAGGCGTCGGTGCAAGATCGGTGGGCGCTGGTCAAGAAGAGTCGCGTCTGCTTCAAGTGTCTTCAAGGAAAACACCGCAAGGAGAACTGCAAGAAGCCATCATGTAAGGAGTGCCAAAGGTGGCACCACCATCTGCTACACGCGGATATGGAACAGAGGACTTCGGAAGGGAACAAGGAGACACAGCAAGAAGTAGCAGGTGTCACGGCATCGGTGAATGCGGCCAACAATGCAAGGGCGTACCTGAAGATAGTGCCAGTTGAAGTCTTCGGGTCACATGGATCAAAGAAGATATTGGCCCTGATGGATGAAGGGTCAACGGTGTCACTGCTAGATGAGAAGGTGGCACAAGAGGTCGGCGCTCAAGGGAAAACGGAAGAACTGGTAATTGAAACGGTTGGAGGCCAGCTGATCAGGAAGAAGGACTCGCAGACATTGGATCTGTTGGTGAAGGGGATTCAACAAGCAAGAAGGAAAACCCTCAAGAGAGTCAAAACCGTCGATGACCTGAAGCTGACACCCCAGTTCTTGGACAAGAAGCGAATAGAAGACTGTCCACATTTGAAGAAGATCGCCGACTCCTTGTATTACGAAGGGGAGTCACCACAGCTGCTCATCGGTCAAGATAACTGGGAGCTCATCGTGACTCAAGAAGTGAAAAGAGGAAGACCAGGTCAACCAGTAGCCTCAAGAACGGGACTTGGCTGGGTACTGCATGGATTCGACACGGGAGGTATACGACCAGTGCACTTTGCCAACAGATGTCTTCACACCACGGGAGAAGAAGAGATGCATCAAGCCATCAAGGATCACTTCGCGATAGAAGCATTAGGTGTGCAACCAAGAAGACCCACGACAGACGCAGAAGGAAGAGCACTGGCCGTCCTCGAGAAGACCTGCAGAAGGCTAGAAGATGGTCGTTTTGAAGTTGGATTGCTATGGAAACGAGGAGACGAAGTCATGCCTGAGAGTTACACTTCGGCGAGGAACCGACTCTTCAACATCGAAAAGAAGATGGATAAAGACCCTCAGTTGAAGACAGAATACTGCAAGCAGATCCAGCACCTGATCGACAACAAATACGCAGAAGAAGCACCCGTCAAGCAAGGAGAAAATCAAAGGACCTGGTACTTACCTCACTTCTCCGTTGTACACCCGCTCAAAAAGAAGATTAGGATCGTGTTCGACGCCGCAGCGAAGTGTAAAGGAAGAAGCCTCAACGACGCTCTGCTGCCAGGACCAGACCTACTGCAATCGCTCTTCGGTGTGCTGCTGCGATTCCGACAAGGACCATTTGCAGTGGCAGCCGACATCAAGGAAATGTTCTTGCAAGTTCGCATCCGACCAGAAGATAGAGACAGTCTGCGGTTCTTGTGGAGAGGTGAACGACGTGACGTGGCGCCGAAGGAGTACAGGATGACATCAGTAGTCTTCGGTGCGACTTCATCTCCCTGCACGGCCATATACGTCAAGAATCGGAATGCAGCGGACTTCAAGGAGCAGTATCCGGAAGCAGTAAGGGCGGTGGAGCTAAACCACTACATGGATGACTATCTGCACAGCTTCCATTCGAAAGAGGAGTTCAGAAGAGTAACGGCGCAAGTAGACTTCATCCACAAGAAGGCGGGCTTCGAACTCAGGGGTTGGGCATCGAATCAACCTGAGCTGCTGCAAGACACGAACACTAAAGCAACGGAAAAGACAGAAGTGGACCTTGGCGAGAAAGAAGAGAAGACACTTGGACTGCGCTGGTTCACAGAAAGGGACTCCATCGGATTCAGGGCGAATCTCCGAAACACACCAGAAGAGATAGCAAAGGGTTTCAAGATTCCGACCAAAAGGGAAGTCACCAGCGCCGTCATGTCGACCTTTGATCCATTGGGGTTGGCGTCACCTGTTCTCGTCCAAGGGAAGAAGCTGCTTCAGAACATATGGAGAAGCGGCATCGGTTGGGATGACGAAATAGAAGAAAAAGAGTATGAGACATGGAAAACTTACCTGGAGAAGATGAAGCTGCTCCAAGATCTTCAAGTTCCGAGGTGTCTGGCGCCACATCGCACCGAGGGGGAGCTGCACACGTTCACGGACGCCAGCGAGTCAGCGTATGCAGCCACAGTGTATTGGAGGACGGAGAGCAAAGATGGGGCATACCAAGTGAGCTTGGTGGCGGCGAAAGTGCGAGTTACGCCACTGAAGCCTGTATCAATACCCAGACTCGAGCTGCAGGCGGCCCTCCTAGGAAGCAGACTGGCACACTCAGTGGAAGAAGAGATGGATCTGAAGGTGCAGAAGAAGACATTTTGGACAGACTCCAGCATTGTTCTTTCATGGATCAAAACGGACCCAAGAACATTCAAGACCTTCGTAGCTCATCGTTTGGCAGAAATAGAAGATCTCACAAAACCACAGGAATGGAGATGGGTGCCCACGGCTCAGAATCCAGCAGATGATGCGACGCGAGACGTGCCAGAAGAATTCGACTGCGATCACCGTTGGTTCACTGGTCCAGAGTTCTTGAAGAAAGAAGAAGCGCACTGGCCTGCGCCGAGAACCTTCAAGAAGGAGGCCACAGAAGAAGAGAAGACCACGGACGTCGTAGCAGCAGCGAGCATCAGCCACCCATCACCTGATCCAGAGAGGTTTTCGTCGTGGAAGAGACTTTGGCGAGCCACAGCGAGGGTACTGCAGTTCATACAACGCTGCAGGAGAAGGGAACAGGTCCACGTCAGCAAAGAAGACCCAACCTGGAAGAAAACGCAAGGAAAGAAGGCGAAGCCAGCAGAGAAGAATATTCGACCTTCAAAGAAGCAAGAAGAATGTTACGTACCATTGGACGCGGACCTACTGGAGCAAGCTGAAACTCTCCTGTTGAAAGGAAGCCAAGAAAGAAGCTTCAAAGAAGAGATCAAGTGTCTACAACAAGGGAAGCAACTCGAGAGCAGCAGCAAATTGAAGAAGCTCGACATAGTGTTTGAAGATGGGCTCCTGCGCCTGAAAGGAAGGATCGACGCGATACAGGGCGTGACGAGAGAATATAAGCGACCCATCGTGCTCGACAGCAAGGACAAGGCAACGCGACTTATCATCGAAAACTTCCACTGTCGCTTCAATCATGGGAATCATGCGACAGTTATGAACGAGATAAGGCAACGCTTCTGGGTATTGGGATTGAGGTCAGCAATCAAGGCGGTTCAGCACCAGTGCCAGTGGTGCAAAACAAAGAAGGCAAAACCACAAGAACTACCGACGGGCAACTTACCTGCTGAGAGGCTGATGCACGGGACACATCCTTTCACGTGCACCGGCGTTGATTACTTCGGGCCAATGACAATTGCCGTAGGAAGAAAGCACGAGAAGCGATGGGGAGCGCTTTTCACCTGCCTAACTACCAGGGCGGTGCACATCGAAATCGCTCCATCGCTCTCAACCGACTCCATGATCATGGCTCTACGACGGTTCGCTGCAAGAAGAGGAATGCCGAAGATAATCTACTCAGACAACGGGACCAACTTCGTCGGCGCCAACAAAGAACTCAAAGAAGCGTTCGACGTGCTGAAGAAAGAAGACCTCATTACAGAAGCGGAGAAGATTGGCGTGCAATGGAAGTTCATCCCGCCTGGTGCACCTAACATGGGCGGTGCATGGGAGCGTCTGGTGCGATCCATCAAAACCGCACTGGACGCCACACTCAAAGAACGACATCCTCGAGAGGAGGTACTCCACACCCTTCTCCTAGAGGCCGAGCACATCGTGAACTCTCGGCCTCTCACCCACATCTCCGAGAACCCTGAAGAAGAAGCGCTCACACCAAACCACTTCCTCATCGGGCGATCATGCGGCGCTACGAGAATCGGCAGCTTCGAAGACCACGTGCTCGTGGGCAGAGACACCTGGAAGGCGACGCAGCGACTTGCCGATCACTTCTGGCAACGTTGGCTGCGCGAATATCTGCCCACTCTGCTGCCGAGGAAGACTACGGGCAGAACCAGCTCTACGGACCTGCGAGTCGGCGACATCGTGCTCATTGTCGACCACAGCCTGCCGAGATGCACCTGGCCACACGGCAGAATCCTGCGGGTGTATCCTGGACAAGATGGGCGGATCCGGATCGTCGACGTCGAGACAAGAGGCGGCGTGCTGCGACGGCCGAGCTCGCGAGTGGTGCTGTTGGTGCCGGGAGTGTCGCCGAGGCTGGAGGATGGTGCGACGCACGAGGGGGAGACTGTCGGCGACAGAGGTCCCTTGCAAGCAGCAGGGGGCAAGTAGTGTGCGATGCCTACTAACGTGCAGGTAGATTTTATGTTCTCTACAATTAGAATAGGATGTTTTTTATTTGATAAGTGTTTACTTTTTAGGTTTAGGAACTTAGGTCTTGATAGGATAGTGTTCATAGACTGAGTTTACTATTGGAATAACCTGTAAATAAGATTCTAATAAGAATATGTAAGTTTTAATGAGAATACTTGGTAATTTGTTTGTTGACTATTTTTAAATAGAGTTTATTTAAATAGTCTGTTCCTAATGAAGATTCTATGTGTTCAATTAGTGTTTTTAAGTGTAATATGTGATATTAGAAACGTTAGAATCGAGATAGAGTAATTTGAATATTATCAAAGTTAGTAATTTCAGTTACGTAATTTGAATCGTTTGTTTACCTTTTTTGTGTTAGGTCCGATACCCACCTACATTGTGTTTCTAGATAGAATCTAGTTAGAAAATGATTATGTAACAGTTAGATTTCAAATTAACGAAGTTTTGAGAAAGATATCGAATTGTTGGTGTCTCGCAATATTGTAAACAATGTGTTTTGATAAGTTAATGTTCTAGAAACTTTTTTGTATGCAATGATATGTGCAATATTGTTATTTTATAAGATAGTACATATTATTACGAGTATTTTGATGTGCATATTGTCATGTTTTCTTAAAGAAATAAATAAATACGGCGTCAGAAAGGGCTCGGCTGAAGTGAAAGTTGAAGTAAATTTAGAGTCAAAATACGCGGTCCCCGAGAACGTAAAGTTTCGCGGTATAAAAGACGGGGCAATTTTGAGTCCGATGTCAGTCGAACACGAGCCACCGAAGAGGCAACATCTCAAGGGAAATACTTCAAGCCGAACCCCGAAGACCCCACTTGTCGAAAAACGGTCGAAAAACGTATTCTTATTTCTACTCCTTTCCCCCCCCCTCAATCTGTGGTACACTCCACCGTTGCCCCTAGGCTCCGAAATCTACGCATTCAGGGGTGCGTGGTGGCGTACGTGACCAGCGCAACAAGCAACGTGCGCCAAATATCGGGTTTGAACTGTCCCGAGGGCTCGGTAGCCACAAGGGTTCCGCCCGCTACCGTCACCGCCTCTTAGCAGGGGCTAGTCCGCCACAACCCCAAATGATTTTTAATTCGATTGACCTAATTATGTGAGAAAAAAAAACATTTAAAAAAAATTAAAAGTTTTAAAAGCAGTTTTAGTTTGTTTAAAATACATATCTGCATTAGAATAAGAACTTTTATTATCCCGTGTATGAGAATTTTTTTAGGATTACAACAATTTGTGTTTGTTTACCTATTTCAGCGGATTTTCGCAAATGATGGCTTGACTTATTCATAAATAGATAGGTTGAAGTTTTTGATGAAGATTTTTTTGAAAAATGTAACCTATATTAAAAAGTGGTTTAATTGTTTCTGTTCGTTATTCTGATCAAACTAATTTCAGGTTTTGCGCATTTAACGATACACGTTGTATAATCCCCAAAAGGTCGCTTGTAAGACAGGGGTACTATTTCCCAAAAAGTAAATCTTTCGCCAATTATTAAGTAAATTTAATAGGACAAGCTTATCGCCTCTAAGGCCTTTTTTTACATGGGGTAGGATGCAAATATCCATCTTTAAGATGAGAAAAAAGGATAGGTAGCTACATTGTATGAATCTGATACCTTTTTTATGGTGGGCAAAAATCATCCCATGACAACCCGCGCTCTTAGGCTGAGCGGGAGATAGTGTCAGACTCTTACTGACTAAAAACCCACCCCGTTCCTTCTAGCCTTCATACCGGGGCTCGAGCTCCTTTTCGGATAAGCTTGGCCCCAGTAGGCTTCGACCCAGCTGGGCCTCTGCTGTTGCTGACAACTTCTTGAGGCGCGCGGGAACAGTGCGCGCATGAATCTGATAGCTATCATCTGCACCATCCTATAGCATTTGTTGTGTAACTAAAGACAAACAATGTTCCTAACAAAAAAATTCCCCTTGGAAAAATTCAAAACTACCCAACCCAGGTATTTTCTTTTTGTTAATATTTTGGCTTGTATACTAAGGGCCGAGACGCATAAACACGATACGACGTCGTGTCGTACCATGATGCGGCGTCATTTCACGATGCGACGTTGCGTCGTGGGAATCTACGACGAGCATCGTAAAAAACTACGTCGCGACATCGTAACGTGCCACGATACACGGCACGACGTCGCGTCGTAGAAACTCACGATGCGTTCCTGTGTCAGTGCCAGTTGTTATTTTTCATACATGGTACTAATGGTAGTAGAAATTAGTGGATCCAGTATCTTCTGAGTTTCTGTCTTTTCTTTATCCGTCTTCTTAACAACAGCAGGAGCAGGACGCGTCTAGTGCGGTCCATTTCTCGAAATTAACTGCGACAATTCACCCTGCATTGTATCGACGGCGTCGTGCCGTGTATCGTGGCACGTTACGATGTCGCGACGTAGTTTTTTACGACGCTCGTCGTAGATTCCCACGACGCGACGTCGCATCGTGAAACGACGCCGCATCGTGGTACGACACGACGTCGTATCGTGTTTATGTGTCCCGGCCCTTAGTCTTTTAAGCCATGTCTTCGTAATAAATAGTTTATTTGTTTACCACTAGACCACAATAAAATTCTCAGCTAAATTTTACCGAGGTCGTGCTGTTTCAATGATTCCATATATTGTCAAGTTGCGCAGATAGTTGAAATACAAAACTACACCAATTTTACATCGCAATGTCCAATAGGAATTAATTTGCGAATTATTAGAACAGCCACTTATTTTTATTCAAAGAAGGCCTGTCGACCAAAGAGACATTAATATTATTTTGAATAAATTTCCGACCAGTGATTTGAAATATTTAATGAAAATAGACACTTTAATTTTAAAGATATTGCAGCTAGAGTAATTATTTTAATAATATTTAGAAAAAATGGCGGACGTCGTTTTTAATTTGCCGATTTTCATAAATTTTTCCTTATTATTGAAAAATCCGGACGGGTACCCAAAATGGCCAAATTCGAACGGTCAGCAAACCTACTTGCGTTGACCTTATTCACAAGCTTTATCGTAAAAAAATCTAAGTCAAAATAGGGTGTTTGAAAATTGAACCATAAAACATAACAATTAAGATTCAATTTCCAACTACCAGCTTTTGACTTATGTCTCTTTATGATTGACCGTACTATTGAAATCGCTTTTAGAACACATTTTTTGTCCTTGTCATCTTCAAGACAATGAAGAGAGATGACAATAGATTTTTTAAGACATGTTTATGAAAGAGTTACAAATTCTAAATCACATAACTATGGTAACGTTTCAATCTAAATTTTATTCGAGCCATAATTTCGACTAAAGGTGTTTTTGTTCGAATTTTAAAAAAATCGAACAAAAAACACCTTTAGTAGTATAGAGAATTTAAAATATTTGAATTTCGAGATCTTCGGCTTGTTGACCACTATCTCATCTGATAGTAAGCGATGATATGGCCGACGATGGAGCACGCTTGCCTAGAAGTAACCTATTCACTTTTGACTAGGTGTTGGATCAAAAATTAAAAAAATAATCTCAAATTCTAAATTCAAATATGAGACGTTCCTTTTTTAACGACAATCGATCAGCACAAAAATGCATGATGGTGGCGTATTTCGTGCACTGTCACAAAAATTTAAAAAACTTAATTATTATTAATAACCAAACAGAAATGAGACTGGGCCGGACATGTCTGCCGCACGCCCAACAAACTGTGGGCCAAAGTAAGACAAAGTTGGTGCCGTGAAATAGTGAGACGGGGTCGCGACAGACCACGAAGGAGATGGCGTGACGAACTGGACAGATTCCACCAGATAGCGAGAGGAAGCGCGGGCGCACCAGAGATGGAAGAAGTGGAGGGAGGCCTTACAAACCCTTCAATCCATATCCATACTAATATTATAAATGGGAAAGTGTGTGTGTCTGTTTGTCCGTCTTTCACGGTAAAACGGAGCGACAAATCGACGGGGTTTTTAAGTGGAGATAGTTGAAGGGATGGAGAGTGACATAGGCTACTTTTTGTCTCTTTCTAACTCCCCCCTAAAATGGGGGAATTTGAGAAATTTAATGCGAGCAAAGCCGCTGACAAAGCTCAATACTCAATACTTTATTGCATTCCATAGTACATATAGGTAAGCTAGTTGTAAAATAAAAATAATTCAAAGGACAAGCGGTTGTCAGTAAAAAAAGAACATCTCGTATTCTCTCTTACGGCCTGTTTACGTTCTTAGCAGCGAGTGGCGCGGCGAGCGGTGCGATGACCAGCGTCTCGTGGCGTGCTTCAAAAATTTTCATACACCGCTCACCACCCCGCGCTAAGCTACCGCTCATACTGCCCCCGTTAGTAAAAAAGACACATCTAAAATTTTTTCTAGATTTGAGTTATACACATTGCCGGAATCAGGAAAAAAAGGCGCATCTGCCTTTTTTTTATATTTTGCTAACTTTCTCCAGTGCGGTTTTAACACAAGGAAAAAAGGCCCGATTTCCCGTTTCATTCATTAAAAAAAAAATTATCCGGTTCCGTTTTTGTTAGATACGTCTTCTTAACTATCAGGGGCAGCATAGCAAGGTCGTGAACGACCCGTTAGGCCTATTGTTCACGCACACATAGCTTCATCACGTCATCGCAGGTGTAGACTAATTGTATATTGACGAATACACGTCTATGAAGCTACGCGTCCGTGGACGGCCTTGTTTTAGGCTCGGAATAGAAACAGCACAATAGGTACTAAATTGTCGACTTTGCAGTTAACTTAACTGCATCATGGTAACATTCCGTACTTGCAATCGGCAGGCAGTTCCAACAACTACACAAGCAGTGTATGAATCAAGGTAGATTTCGGGCGAAAATCGAACATCAAATAATCTCAATTAACTCCTTCCAAGATTAGCTAAAAAACTTGACTGTTCACAACATCATTTTTAATATATGCGAAACCTGTATATAGTTCAGAATTAGCTCTGTAGCGACATCTATGACGCCACATAAGAACTACGAAGAAAAAAACAAAATCCTGCATCGCGCAATCAAAATTCTCCGCGCGATTCGAACATATAGAACAGCCCGAAATCATCTATCGGGCAGTAGTCCACCAGATTATAACACCTGTCTGGTCGGAGGATCTTCCCTTTTCAACGGAGGTTTGTGGGACTATACTCTCTATTCCACATACACTCCAAAGCTCCAATAGTTTTGACACCAAGTAATATTTTATCCCAAAAATATCTAAAAACGTCACAAGTTGGTCACCACCGATACTACGTACAAAACAGGTCACGGCAGGTCATAGCGGGCATTAGCACCAGCAAAAAGCTGGATGCAAGCGCAAAACAACCCCTCAGTCGCCGGATGGCACAGTGACTACGAATTATTCTAGTATTTTTATGAAATTACACAAAAATACTAGACACGTGTTTCGGGTTTCGCATATACAAAAACTAATGTTTGAACCACATAACGCGTTGTTTAAAATTACTTGCGAACAATCAAAAACACTGAAAATTATGTCATATTTCTTTCACATTCAGTGCTTGTTGAAAACTATCGGCATAATTTCGGCCCATTTTAATCGAAGCCGAAGGTTACCGAGAGTAGACGAAGATGGCCGAGGGTAGCCGAAGGTAACCGATGTTCGTTCGGATACTAGCACGCGAGCTAGAACTGCATGCCGACAAGACATGTGACTTTATACAAAGTAGTAGAAAGGGTACAAGTATCGCCACCACCCACCAGATTTAGGTTCCTCTTCGTCTTTACTGCTGTCCGACTCCGCGGTCACGGAGTGTGCCTCTTGATCCTGAAAATGTTGATAACAATGCATTATTTTGCGGTGTTTCTTCTCCGGGCAGTCCGCTATGTAACACCGGTCTCATTCAGTTTAAATTGACGTTACATAAAGTAAAAAACCTCTATAAAAAATAACCGACTTCACTAAAAAATTGTATTGTATTTGAGGAGTTCCCTCGATATCGCCAAAATTCCATCATCAGATCCCAACTTGGTGACTATGCGACCATTTGGGAAGTATACCCTTTCCAACAATAATAGTACATTGTTACACTAGGGGTGAAAGTTAATTATTTCGTCCCGAGAAAATTCGAGGGACTAAATAAGTAACTTTAACCCCGAGGCAAGCATTGTGCTTTTCATTACGAATACAAGAAGATAGACCTAGTTTTTTTTTTTAATAATTTGACAGTTGTTAGGTGAAAGTAAAACTCCCTAGGGATGAAATTTGAATTCCGATTTATCGATTTAAAGGTAACAGCGACGTTATGCTATGGTATCGCGACACGGAATACACAAACACTCATAAAGGCCCATAAAAAATGGGCCTTTACGAGTTCTCTCTCTCTTAGAGACTCTTAGAGTCTCTTGACTTCATCTGCCACGAATTTATCATCGTTGACCTTGAACAGTAGCTATGTGACCTTGATCTCTCACTACAGAAAAGGCTTTGCTGTAGTGAGAGATCTCACTACAGCAAAGTCAAGAATACCCTCTTTCTGCTAGACTTTAGCACCCATAAAACAAGTGTGTGTTATGTTGAAGATAACTTACATTTTTCTTCATTCGCCACGGGATTGTCGTCGGTGACCTTGAAATATGGCAGTGTGACCTTGGTTTTTCACTACATCAAGGTCATAAGTATCCTCTCCTGCTGGACCAGTTAGTACCGGTAAAATAATAGTGTGTTCTATTGAAGATAACTTACATTTTTCTTTCCTTTGACTTTGTCCGCCACGGGTTTGTCTTCGGTGACCTTGGACGATAGTGGTGTGACCTTGATCTCTGTCTGTGGTGGCAAGTTCGTGATTGCCTCTGTCTGTGTTGCTTGTTCGCGAGTAGCGTCTATATCCGGACCGGTTTGGGAAGACTAATGAAGAAGGAAAATATAAAAATTTGATTTTAACAAAATAAAACAAATTCTTCCGTCTACAAATCTATACTCCAATTGAAATAATACATTTAAAGAAACCTTGTTTTACTGTCCGTTCAAACGATTTTGACTTTTATTACGTTGGTGGCATGACAAATGGCGGCTGCAGTAAATAGTTGGTATTGTAACCACTTTTCTGCTTTCAATGCCATCCTTATGCCAACGGAATAGCAGCCAAAATCGGTTAAACGGACAGTAAAAAGCTTTGTTTAATGTGTGATCTTATTGCGAATGGAGTGGTTGTTATATGATTAAAAAAATTATTTTAGACTCTGTTCCTATGAAAATAAGGTTCATTATATCGAGCTCACCTCCATTTCTTGTTCGTTTACTGTGGTGACAACTTCAACACAGGGCTCTGAATCGTTCGCGAATGGTATGAATTCTGGTAAGTCCTGCTGTAAAACAAAACAAAAAATACGTTTAGGAAATAAATAAAGAATAATCCCTACTAATATTATAAATGTGAAAGTAACTCTGTCTGTCTGTCTGTCTGTTACGCTTTCACGCAAAAACTACAGAACGGATTTAGATCAAATTTGGTAGGTAGGTAGAAGAGACACTGGAATAACACATAGGCTACCTATAAATCCACTGCTGAGCACGGGTCTGTGCCCGCGCGATATAAACTGTAGTTCATGCGGGCAAAGCCGCGGGCGGAAAGCTAGTAATAGGTAACTATTTCTACTAAATATTTTTAATTTATTTCATTTTCTTTTTTCTCACATAATAGTAGCGACAAGAAACATGTAACCGAGATATTTGTAATCCTTACTAATATTATAAAAGCGAAAGTGAGTTTGTTTGTTTGTTACGTCTTCACGCCTAAATGGCAAAACCGATTTTGAAAAACTTGGTACACGAATAGACCATGTCCTGGAATAGGACACTTTTTATCCCGGATGTATATTCCCTTGGTATAATTTTCTGCTGTCACGCGGGCGAAGCCTCTGGGAGCAGCTAGTAGATTGATTGAAACTAGTGTCCATGTAGTTTCTTGCCCATTCTTCTCTATAGAAAAAATATTGAAAATCCCTTTACCTGTTGTCTCGCGAGCCTCCAGGCTCGGTACTCGCAGGCGGCTTTACGCATGCGCTGTAGATACGCGGGTGCGGCGCGGCCGGTTGCCCACGCTGCGACAGTGCTGGGCATCCCGCCCACTGCTGGCTCGTCGTAGTATGTTAACACGAACTCCATGCCCATCTGTGAACATAGTAAGCTATATCCACAGCACTTTATATCGTCTGATAAACAGTAACTAGTCTAGTGGTCAGTGGCCTGGGCTAGAGATGTGCCGGCAATATGGGAATACTGCTGGCAATATTGCCATATTCATACATTGGGCAATATTCCCACCAACATTCCCACTTCACGGCAATATTGTCGGCAACGGCACATCTCTAGCCCGGACTGCTATGCCGGAGGTCGTGGGTAACTAAAAATTTACATTATTTAGATTTTTTCCCATACTTGTGCTATGCGACCTTGCCTCATGCCAAATTTCAGGATTATAGGTCAACGAGATGAATTTTGATTTCCTTGAGAAGGTCGAAATGGACGTTTTTAGCGACATAAACGGCCGTTTTTTTTCATTTTTTCACAGCTTCAAGGGACCGCCGACTTGAGTATATTAAATTTAATTGGTTTAATTTCAACTCGAAGCCACGCGTTCCTGAGATAAGGGGTCTTGACAGACGGGTAGACAGACAAAAGTGATCCTATTACGGCTCCCTTTTTTCCCTAAAACATGTAATATATTATTATTATGTGGGTACACTTATAATAAACCAGTCTCGCATGAACTGTCGTTTGATTTGCATCGAAATTCCTCAGTGGCGACGAGGATGGGATATTATTGCCATTGTTCATTATTGAGCGCGGCGGTCCTCCGCTGATTGGGCGCACATGGATGCGCGAACTTAATTCATGAATCCCCAAGCGACCACCGGTGGCCGCGCATCTATTGTCTTACTATTGTGTCTCTAATTGACGGTATCTGAAGGGTTAAAGTAAAGTCAATAGATTTATTTCAATTAAAAGAAGATGTTGATCCTGTGGTTTTGAAATTGAAAGAAGAATTTCCAGAAGTGTTTACGGAAAAAATCGGAACTTACAAGCATAAGTTATCACTGTACTTAACAGATACCACGCCGGTGTTTTGCAAGTCTCGCCCCCTGCCACTCGCGTTGCGCGTGCCAGTGGAAAATGAACTTAAACGCTTACAGAATGAAGGTATAATTTATAAAGTAGACAGATCGGATTATGGAACTCCTATTGTGCCAATTATTAAACCGGACGGTTCTATTCGTTTATGCGGCGATTATAAAGTGACGGTCAATAAATTATTGAAAGATTTTCATTTTCCATTGCCAAAAATAGAAGAGTTATTTGCAACGTTAAGTGGTGGGGAGCAATACAGTAAATTAGATTTAAAAAATGCATTCATGCAACTTGAATTATCAGACGATTCACAACCGCTTACAGCGATTACAACACATGTAGGGACATTTGTATATCGCAGGTAGGGAATGCAAATCTCGCGAGATTGGGGGCTCGAGCGAGATTATGAATACAATATCGCGAGATCTCGCTAATTTCGAGATCTCGCGAGATTGGCAGTTTTGTGTTTTTTTTTTTGCCAACAATGACAATATTTAAATAAATTAGAAAAAATCAATATAAAATATAAGATAACCATAGACGCGGGCTTGCGGACGGCGAGCAATGGGTAGTTGGGACCGAGCCCAAGTTGTCGATGGCGCGCACTGTGTTGAATGAAGCCTACTGAGGCCAGGGTTAGTTCCGAAACGTAGCTCAGCCCCGGTATGAAAGGCACGAAGGCAGTAATAGTCTGACACTATCTCCCGCTCCACCCAAGGGCGGGACATGTCATTTGTATGATTTTTACCCACCAAAAAAAAAGTATTATAAGATAAACATTCATTTTCACGAATTTTTTCAATACATTTTCTTGCATTAAACATTGTTTGACGTATCTGTCTATAATATTTTAACATCCGTGTCGATCCGCGCTTCGAATAAGACGTTTTTATGCTCGAGTACAATCTCGTTAATCTCGCGAGATCTCGCTAAAAATGGCCGAGATCTCGCGAGATCGAGATTGCATTCCCTAATCGCAGGGCTCCTTTCGGACTTAAGTGCCTACCTGAAAAGTTTCAGAAAATTGTATTCGATACGTTAAACGGTCTAGAATATATCATCATCATCATCATCAGCCTTTTAATGTTCCCACTGCTGGGACTCAGGCCTCCTTTCTAGGAGAGGGAATGGGCCATAATCCACCACGCAGGCCCAGTGCGGGTTGGTGAATGTCACATGTCGTCGAATTTTTGGTTCTAAGACATGCCGGTTTCCTCACGATGTTTTCCTTCACCGTTTTGAGAGCAGTGGTGATGAAATAAATTACACAAAGTAATGCGCCTGGCTGGGTTCGAACCCGCGACCTACAACTCGTAAGTCGGGGCCATTACCACTCGGCCACCACTGCTCTAGAATATATAGTAGCCTTTATTGATGACATTTGTGTAGGTGGCAGGAATAAATCTCATCATTTGGAAAACTTAAGGGCAGTACTCACTAGACTCAGAGAAGCTGGTTTAACAATAAAGTTTTTAAAATGTGAGTTTCTAAAAGATGAGGTTTGTTACTTGGGCTACCGAATTAACAAGCACGGTCTTCACACGGATACATCAAAAGTTAATGCAATAACGAAAATGCCAATCCCCGAAGATGTGTCTCAGTTAAGAGCTTTATTAGGTTTTATAAATTACTATGCACGTTTTATACCCAACCTAAGCACAATTCTACACCCACTTCACACTCTTTTAAAAAAGGGAGTAAAATGGTCATGGTCGGAGAGTTGCAATGCTGCTTTTGAGGAGATCAAGGCAAGACTGACGAATGACCCAGTGCTGGCTCACTACTCGCCGACGCTGCCACTGGTGCTGGCTGTGGACAGCAGCGCATACGGGCTGGGCGCGGTGCTGGCGCAGCGCCACCCCGACGGCAGCGAGCGGCTCGTGTGCTGCGCCTCGCGCACGCTTTACGACGCAGCAGCCAGGTAGACAAGGAAGCGCTGGCCATTGTGTACGGAGTTACAAGGCACCATCAGTACGTCTTTGGAAGGCATTTCACATTACGAAGCGATCACAAAGCATTAAGCTACATATTCGGACCTAAAAAAGGTATACCGCAAACTGCAGCCAGCCGCCTGCAGAGATATGCAGTGCGCCTGGCTGCTTACGACTTTAACATTGTGTATGTAAAATCACAAATGAATAGCAATGCAGATGGTTTGTCACGGTTGCCTTTAGCGAAAACCAAGTTGGAGGATCAAGACGATGCGGCATATCTACATTTTTTTGAGGAAAGTTTCTCTCTAGGTCACAAAGATGTTGCACAGGCGACTAAAAAAGATAAAATTGTATGTAAAGTGTACGGTTACATAATGAGTGGATGGCCTCTCATAGGTGAAACTGAAGATGAGAAGCCATATTTCCATCGACGAGAAAATTTACATATAGATCCAGGATGCATAGTTTGGGGATACAGGATAGTGGTGCCAGAGCAGCTGCGGGCGCAGATCCTGGAGGAAGTGCACGCAGGGTACGTGGGCGTCGTGCGCATGAAGAGCATCGCTCGCGGCTATGTGTGGTGGCCGCGCCTGGACGCGGTCATCGAGGCGCGCGCCGCCGGCGCCGCTTGCCGGGCACAGCTAGATGCGCCGCCGCGACACACGCCTGTACCGTATGTATGGCCATCGGAACCTTGGACGAGACTCCACGTAGATTTTTTACAATATCAAGGTAAATATTACTTATTGATACTCGACTCGCACTCAAAGTGGATCGAAGTATTTCAGATGGGGACGGGTACATCAGCAAAATTAGTAGCAAACAGATTAAGAGAATGCTTCAGCCGATTTGGACTACCAAAGTGTCTGGTAAGTGACGGAGGCATGGCGGCGGAATTTGAGTTATTTTTAACCCGCAACGGAATCAAACACGTTCTTTTAGCTCCTTACCACCCATCGAGCAACGGCGCCGCCGAGAACGCCGTCAAAACGGTTAAAAAGGTTATTAAAAAGGCGTCTTCAGAAGGTGCGAATATCGAGCGAGCAATAAACAATTTTCTTTTAATATATAGAAACAGTACACACACAAGCACACAACGCGAGCTAGCAGTGGCGCTGCTGGGACGGCGGCTGCGTATGCGATTAGACTTACTGCGAGGCAGCACTGTAGACGCGGTCGAGGCGGCACAAACAAAGCAGGTTGAACAAGCTCAAGGTACAAATAGAGAGGTTCAACTTGAAGATCGAGTGCTTTTTCGAGACTACTCGAAAAACAATCCCAAGTGGGTGGAAGGAGAGGTCACTGAGCGCACCGGAGCAGTGACTTATAAGGTAAAGTCAGACCAGGGGGAACACCGTAAACATATCGATCAAATAATGCCATTACGAAAACACACACGGTACTCTATTCCAATTATCACTGACACAACTAATCAACAAGTAAATACTGAAAAAGAAACATGGGTGTCTGCACCAAATTCACCGGTTACGTCATCACTCCAGATCCCACACTCCTCACCCGACATTCATGAGACTCATAGCGATTACGCTACTCCCAACCCAATTCCAATCCCCGGAGGTGAACGGTTCTACTGAACCGTCCACCTCCGGGGATTGGGTTAGTAATAAACCGAGAAACAGACATAATCAATATTGACTAATTCATGGTTTTTAGAGGTTTAAAGCTATTGTACTTACCTAGTAATTGTAGTTTGTAAAGAAAAAGCCGTGTTGGTAATTCTGTTCCTACTGTAGCTTTAAGTAAGTACTTTTAAGTTCGAAAAATGTGTTAAAGCTATGAACCAGGGATGTAACGGAGGTAGTTTTATCGGAACCGAAGTCGGAGTCGGAGTTTTTAAATCATGAATCCCCAAGCGACCACCGGTGGCCGCGCATCTATTGTCTTACTATTGTGTCTCTAATTGACGGTATCTGAAGGGTTAAATTTGATTTATCTGAATCGGAATCGGAGTCGGAGGCAGGGTCAGAAGTGGTGGCATGAGAAAGAATTTTTATTTACGGACAAATAAAACATTCTTTTATAATTTTTTTTTTTAATTACAAAATAAAACACAAACAATGAAAAAAAATTAGCATATTATTTCCAAATAAACAAGAACACACATTATATTAAATCTATGAACCTGTTCATAACAGTCGCCACAGGCCGCCGTCGCCGCTATGTTATGCTTCGACCTCCGATTAAAACCTCCGATTTTAAAGTGTCAGAGCCGAAGTCGGAACCGAAGGTGTAATAATAATCGGAAGTTCCGACTTAACGGAACCGGAGTCGAAGCTCCGTAACATCCCTGCTATGAACATCTTAATTGTAACAAAAACAACACTACCTTAAAATATGTTTAAAAAAAAATTAAGTTCAGTTAAGTTTAATAAAAAAAAAAAAAATGTTATTAAGTTTTAATTACCAATTCATTTCTTGTGAGGGAGGAAATGTAATATATTATTATTATGTGGGTACACCTATAATAAACCAGTGTCGCATGAACTGTCGTTGAAGAACGAATAAAACACAAACCTGTCTTGAATCGTTGAACCTATCGCGATCCTTTACATTTCCTAGAATGACAACAAAAATTTGTGTTGCATTTTGCTTTGTCAGCCTTAATGTTCCCACTGTTGGGACTCAGGCCTCCTCTCTAGGAGAGGGAACGGGCCGTAATCCACCACGCGGGCCCAGTGCGGATTGGGAATGTCACATGTCTTCGAATTTAAGGTTCTAGGACATGCTGGTTTTCTCACGATGTTTTCTTTCAACGTTTTGAGAGCTTTTAGATAAATTACACAAAGTAATGCGCCTGGCTGGGTGGGCCGCAACCTACAACTCGTAAGTCGGAGCCGTTACCACTCGGCCACCACTGCATGCACCAAATTTGTGTTGGCAACAACAGATTTTGAAATCGTTTGACTTTTTGGAGACTATACCAAAATGATCCATACCTTATCAGGTCCATCCAGAGTCTTCACGACCATATGACTCCAGTACTCCGACACTCGGATCGCATGCTTCGTTTCGGGCACCTTCGGGTGTTCGCACGATCTCGAAATAATCACATACACCTTATTATCGCTCGATTCTCCCTCTCTGTCTCTCTCGTAGGTTTCCATAGCTTTCCGTTTCGCTTTGGAGTGCACGCTTGGACGTTCGGCGTAGATCGGTTGCTGTCGTAATTCGCAGGTGGGAGGTCGGAATAAGCCTTCTGTGTGCGATAGCGGTTTCGTTGTTAGGTCGAATTCTTTGTGCCTTCTTATGTATACATAGTCTCTGTTTGCGAATAGTCTCTGTAAAACAAAAAAAATAATAGCTTCATTACTCGTACGGCGAGTATCTTGACATTCTTGTAACTTCTACGGTTCGAACTAAGCGTTTCGCTTCGTCGTTTATACCGCGTACATCGAAGGCTTGGAACAATTTGCCTGCTGCGATCTTCCCGTCCAATTATAATTTAAGTGTCTTCAAGGCAAGAGTGAATAGGCTCTTAATAAACTAGTGCGCCTCAACATCAACGATTGCATCACTGCTTACCATCAGGTGGGATCGCAGTCAAGCACTAGTTTATATTATTAAAAAAAAAAACAAATATCTACAGGATTGTTTAAAACATTTGCCGCGGTCCTAGAACGCAGAGTAACTGAAGGAACTGAGGTGGATTTAGTCACAAAAAGTCTGAAACTTCTCACGCTTCACTTAGAGAAAAAAAAACGCAACAGGACAGTGGCTAGTCAGGGCCGAAATACAGTGGACAGATTTTTCTCCAATTTTGTTTTGTCTTCTGACTTTTGAGGATTGACAAAAGGTTTACCAAGAACTATTGCCAACTAGCTTTTGCCCGCGCGACTTCGCTCCCGCTCTTCCCTACTCCACCCTACTCTACCCTACTACCTACTCACCAATTTTCAGCCATATCGGTAAAGCCATTCTTGAGTTATAAATAGTGTAACTAACACGACTTTCTTTTAATATATAGATAGTCGTATACTTTTTCGAATTATATCGTGCTGAACAGCATTTTGCTGGCCTCTTAATAAAGCCAGACACCAGACCAGAACTAGTACCTACAGCCTGGTTTTCATAGGCCCAGTTTCTGATCAGCCACTGCCTAGTTGCGTTCATCTGGAACTAGCGACGACCCAGTAGCTGTCATTGTGGGAATACGGGAAGGTCAATGGACAGTAGTAAATAAAAAGTTAAAGTAGCTGACCGGTCAGTACTGGCTCAACTTTGTTTTCACGGACCGAGTAGCTGTCAGACAGTAACTATCTTTCACTGACCGCCAGCTACTGAGCCTGGCTGTAGGCGTCGTCTGCTAGACTACTGCGAGTGACTCACCGGCCACAGCACCTCCCAGTGCAGCATGGCCTGGTCGGCGAGCCCGTTGGCGCGGCGCTCCACGACCGCCAGCGCCGCCACGGCCGCGTCCCACACTGCGGCAGGCGTCGTCTGCTAGACTACTACGAGTGACTCACCGGCCACAGCACCTCCCAGTGCAGCACGGCCTGGTCGGCGAGCCCGTTGGCGCGGCGCTCCACGACCGCCAGCGCCGCCACGGCCGCGTCCCACACCGTGCGGTAGGCGCCGTCTACTTGGACGGCTGCGAAGTCCGAGGCTCTGACGTCTGGATACCTGCCGTATACTGTGGAAGAAGAGATCGGTTACAAAACTTGGATGTAGGTAGGATATTGGTTTTTATTAATGTTGTTAGTAAATCAGTCAGGGTTATCCTGTCTGTGTCGGTCTTCTGGCCAACGCTATACAACGTGTAACGTTAAATGCGTAAAACCTCAGACACCCCAAATGAGTTTTTAATTCAATTGACCTAATTAAGTGAGAAAAAAAACGTAAAACAAATAATTAAAGGTTTTATGTGCAGTTTTAGTTTGTTTAAAATTCATATCTGCATTGAAATAAGAACTTTTATTATCCCGTGTATGAGAAAATTTGATAGGATTACAACTATTTGTGTTTGTTTACCTATTTCAGCGGGTTTGCACACGTGACGGCTTGACCTATTCATAAATAGACAGGTCGAAGTATTTAATGAAGATTTTTTTTAAAAATGTAACCTATATTAAAAAGTGGTTTAATTGATTCTGCTCGTTATTCTAATCGAACTAATTTCAGGTTTTGCGAATTTAACGTTACACCTTGTATAAAGTTAATTCATGAATCCCCAAGCGACCACCGGTGGCCGCGCATCTATTGTCTTACTATTGTGTCTCTAATTGACGGTATCTGAAGGGTTAAAGCCGTTTATGCTTTGTTTAGGTGCGTATTTTGACACTCGCTAGGAAATCAAAACCTATAAGTTACGTCCCGTTGACCTAAAATCGTAAAATTTGGCATAAAGCAAGGTGTCACAGCACAAGTAGGTATAGGAAAAAGCGCGAAAAAAGTTTTGTACTTACCTACATTACAAAAAAAATATTTGGCAATTCGGAAAAAAAATTCTAGACTTTAGATCAACTATGGGAAAGACTTCTCTAGCTCTATGGTGGAGCGAGAGGGCGTGTTATCCAACAAAAATCTACCTGTGTCCTTTACTTGCCCTTTGCATTCCCACAGCATGCGTCTATCAATAGATACTTGTTTCTTATCTGTAATAGAAATGGCCTTTGCCCTACAGAAAGACTTATCTACAATACCTATCTTTTTTTACGTGGGAAATCATGAGATAGACAACTTCTCCCGCTCTGGGTGGAGCCAGGAGTGTCATGCTACTACGCTTTCGCCACACACGTCACACTTAAGAAGGCAATACGCTTTCGTCACATTTTTAAAAAGATAGGTAACAAAAATGACCTGGTACAGGCCATGACCCGTAGCAGAAGGCCCTGCTAAGGCAAAGCAACGCCGTGTCCTCGTGAGCAGACCTGAGTATATCCGGAGGACATGGTGGAGCACACTGTTGAAGTGTGCCCTGCTTGGATGGAGCATCGCCGTGTCCCATGTCCTCGTGAGGGCGATCGGCGGCAACGATCTCTCGCGCCGGGCCTTGGTAAAGGCAATGGTCCGGAGCAAGAAGTGACAGGCGGTCGCCTCCGCGTGCGAAGCAGTTATGCCAGCGAAGGAGGCGACCACACCCGTCAGGAAATGGACATCCTCACGACCCAGCAACCGGGACCTCGAACCTGATTTCTAGCCACCGTAAGCGTGGGCTTGCGGACGACCAGCAATAATAAATTATATTTATTTTGCAAATAGGTTTTTAAAAATACTTGCTCATAAAGTGACTCTTATTACACTGCACTTAGGTATATAATGGCACTTGTTACCAAACTGACATTTTGATTACCATTACGCACTAGTGCTATAATTTAGTTAAAACCTTTTTGTTCAACCTCTCACTCGCCATAATTTTATTACATTTATCATATCAGACAGGGCGCGCATCGTCCACCACGGTGAAAGGGAAAAAAAATGGGCGCGCATATGAAAACAGATTTTACCGCCACAAAAGTTTACTAGTTTTTTTACAGTTTTTTTCTTCACAAATGTATTGAAAAACGTCGTATGATACACGTGAGTAATTAATGATTACCGTTCTCGGCTCTCTTAAGACCCTCGCCACGGCTCGAGTCTAAATACCGCCTCGAAGGTCATCACTAACATTACACACTTATATCATAATGTACGTCAATTTTTTCCTCAATTTAAACTAGCTAAAGCCGGTGTTTCCTAGCTGACTAACCTGAGAAGAAACACCGAAACCAAATCAGGGGTCAAAGTCTCTTAAGTCCATACAACATGTAATGCTCAAATCATATGAGAACCATGCAGATTGAAGTCTGAGACAGTCTTTTGAAGAAAAAACCTCACAGTTCTAAGTGGACTCGTCCAATGGAACGTATTATTTTGTATATAAGTAACGCTATGGTGATAAAGATCCGAAGCATATGATAATCTAAGTAATTGATGGTGACGTAGGTATGAGAAAGCGGAAAATAACGCGACCTTGTGAGCTGTATCTATGGTTGTCAGACGTCGGCGTCGGAATAAATCGGAGATGGTTAGGTTTTTTAAAAAAGATGTATGGATTGTGTTAGAAGTGATATGAAAGAAAAAGGAATTGATGATAGCGTGACGAGTGACAGGACAGAATGGAAGAAAAAAACGTATTGCGCCGATCCCAATTAAAACGGGATAAGAAGAGGTTAGGTTTTTTAATTCGGTAGAGATAAATGGTAGGCCGAGCACTCGGCGCTGTGTTTACATGTACCGAGTACTCGGCCGAGAGTACTGTCTTGGCCGTTTACTCGGTACGTATGATCAGCGCATTAGAGACACAATAGAAACACAATGACAGTACGAACGTTTGGGGTTTAATGAATTAACTACTGCAGATTGGACAAATGGCATAAACAGAGGAAAATACCCACTTATTAGTTGTATGTTAGTAAACAACAAGGTTACAATAACATTTAAGATAATCTCTGAAGCGATTGTTATTTTAGAACAATGATATTTTTGGATCACGGAAGATGTAAAGTATCGAAAACAAGAAAAAAAAAAAGCATTTTATTTTTTGGGACAAACTCAAACTATGTCATCTGGGAATGGGCAAAGGAACGGAGCTATATTATACCAACTAGCTTTTGCCCGCGGCTTCGCTTCCGCTCTACCTTATGCTACCCTAATCTGCTTTACACTACCCTACTCTACAGCAGGGATGTAACGGAGGTAATTATATCGGATCCCAAGGCGGAGTCGGAGTTTTTAAATTTGATTTATCGGAGTCGGAACCGGAATCGGAATCGGAACCGGAGTCGGCACTAGAGGCGGAAGAGGGTCAGAAGTGGTGGCAGGAGAGAGATTTTTTTATTTAAGGACAATTAAAACATTGTTCAGTCATTTTTTTTTTTAATTATAAAATAAAACACAATGAAAAAACTGGCATGTTTCCAAATAAACATGTATGAACCTGTATAACAGTCAACGCAGACCGCCCGCCGCCGCTTTGTTATGCTTCGACCTCCGATTAAAACTTCCGATTTAAAAGTATCGGAGACGAAGTCGGAATCGAAGGTGTAATAATATAGGAAGTTCCGACTTAACGGAGTCGGAGTCGAAGCTCCGTAACATCCCTGCTCTACAGTGTACATTAGTGTAGGAACACTACCACCCTAATTTTAATTTTCCATAAGAACCTTCTCCTCACATTAACAAACACAACAAAAAAAGAATTAGCGAAATCGGTTCAGCTGTTCTCGAGATTTGCGCTTACCAACACATTTAGCGATTCATCTTTATATTATAGAAGAAGATAAACCACACCAGAGGCGTGGCTGGATAGACCTCACGGCGTCCTTACCTTCCGCATGACGCAGGTCTTCACCGGACATGGCAAGTTCGGGAGGTTCCTGCATCGGATTCGAGCGGAAGAGACGCCCGGGTGCCGCCACTGTGCGGAACGCCCGGAGGACACGGTGGAGCACACAGTTGAGGTGTGCCCTGCTTGGGCGGAGCAACGCCGTGCCCTCGTGGGGGCAATCGGCGGCGGAGACCTCTCGCGCCGGGCCTTGGTTCAAGCCATGGTCCGGAGCGAGGAGTGGCAGGCGGTCGCCTCCTTCTGCGAAGCAGTAATGCTAGCAAAGGAGGAGGCCGACCGCATCAGGCAACGGCGCCCTCACCGCCGCCGCCGCAGGGGTTCCAGCCCCGATTTCCAGCCACCGTAGACGCGGGCCCGTGGACAGCGAGCTATGGGTGGCTCGCTGTCCGATCGTCCGGTAACTGTCCGGACCGAGCCAAGGTGTCGACGGCGCGCACTGTTCCCGCGAGCCTCAAGGAGTTGTCAGCAACAGGAGGGGCCCATCTGGGTCGAAGCCTACCGGGGTCGGGGTTATCCGAAAGGAAACTAGAGCCCCGGTATGAAGGCTAGAAGGAACGGCGCGGGATTTTTAGTCAGTAAGACTCTGACACTGTCTCCCGCTCCACCCAAGAGCGGGTTTCGTCAATGATGATTTTCCACGTCGGCAGAAAAAAGAAAAAAAACATACACCACTGGTGTCGAACATAATTGTTTTGGTAATAACACCATTGCCAATGAATATACATCGTTTTCCCATAGCTCCAACCCTTTAACAGACCAGTTTAGGTCGTCAAATGGATCGCGTTTAGAGCTCATGGTATGGCATCTTTTGACTTGACTGAAATTTTAACACGTTAGAATTTAAGGGTGTAACAAACATCCAACACACACTGACCAAGATACATTCTAACTTTCGCCTTTATAGAATTACTAGTGACGCGGGTGTTAGAAATGTTTGAAATGCTCAATTTTTCTCTGCAATGTCATGTCATGCATGTGTTATACACCTAAACCTTCTTCATTAATCACTCTATCCATTGATAAAAACTGCATGAAAATCCGTTCAGTACTTTTTGAGTTAATCGCGTTCATACAGACAGGGTGACGCGCTGAGGAACCTTGATTTATAAAGGGCTAGTAGGTACATACCTTTGTAAGCATACAGTCCCAGCCCAGGTTTGTACTCTTTCCTCCATATGATGACGTCTTCAGCCTCCATGTAGGGCACCCAGCCATCGGACGTGTCTTCTGTTGTTTCAGATACTTTACACCTGAAATTATTCCAAACAGTTAGAACCGGGGGTTTTTTTTTTTTGTCGACGGGTAAAATCATCTTATGACAAAACCCGCTCTTGGGTGGAGCGGGAGATAGTGTCAGACTCTTACTGACTAAAAACTCCGCGCCGTTCCTTCTAGTCTTCATACCGGGGCTCTAGTTTCCTTTCGGATAACCCCGACCCCGGTTTTTTTTTTTTTTTTTGTCGACGGTTAAAATCATCTTTGACAAAACCCGCTCTTGGGGGGAGCGGGAGATAGTATCAGACTCTTACTGACTAAAAACCCCGCGCCGTTCCTTCTACCCTTCATACCGGGGCACGAGCTCCCTTTCGGACAACCCTGTCCCCAGTAGGCTTCGAGCCAGCTGGGCCCCTCCTGCTGCTGACAACTCCTTGAGGCGCGCGGGAACAGTGCGCGCCGTCGACGTCTTGGCTCCGTCCGGACGGTTACCGGACGATCGGACAGCGAGCTACCCATGGCTCGCTGTCCACGAACACGAGAACCGGGGGGGTAACAGTCTCGACTTACAGCCCGCCTGATGGATCTTGGCGCGTCTGAACATAGGCTCTGCGCATCTTGACGACGACAGGAAAGACCTTGGTTCTCCTACGGATATCTTCATTTCAGAATCAGAAACTTAATTTTACATTCATACATGTTATATCTTTTCCTAAAAATATTTAAAAAGTCACAAATTGGACACCCCCAACACTAAGTACGACACAGGTTATGGCAGGTCAAAGCGGGTATTTGGTGCCATCAAACAGCTTGGTGCAAGTGCAAAACCACCCCTCAGTCGCCTGGACAGCCCAGTGAGTAGGTATTTTTGCTAACATAACAAGGTTATAACTTTGTGATTTTTCATGATACAGTTATGTAAATTATTCATAGATTCTTTACATAAACAAGCTTTTAATGAAAATCATTTTTTCATAGCAAGCTATATCTATCTATATATATAAAAATAACCCCCGTTTTCCGTTGTCACGACTTGGCATGAAAACGGCTTGACCGATTTGGCTGATTTTTTTTTTGTTGTGATTGTTATTGTGAGGAGAAGGTTCTTATGGAAAAAAAATTAGGGTAGTGTAGGGTAGAGTAGGGTAGAGTAGGGTAGTGTAGGGTAGAGTAGGGTAGTGTAGGGTAGAGTAGGGTAGAGTAGGGTAGGGTAGGGTAAAGTAGGGTAGAGTAGTAGGGTAGAGTAGTTTAAAGTTGGGTATAGTAGGGTGGAGTAGGGAAGAGCGGGAGCGAAGCCGCGCGGGCAAAGCTAGTTACCTATATAATTAATACTCGTCATGACGAATCGTACGAACCCAAACTCGATGGGGTTGTGTCATTTAACTACCAAGTTCCTATAGTCACCTCCCGGTTCCATCATCAGATCAGCTCCTTGTCATAATAATGTTGCATTGTCATCTGATTTACACATGCATGCAAAATTTCAGCTCAATCGGTAACCGGAAAATGGGTCAAATTTAATTTGCAAGATTTGATGACAGACAAACATCGGGACAGGTGAAACTAAATAAAAGCTTGTAAAATACTCGACACGTGTTTCGGGTTTCACATATACTAAAACGAATGTTGTGTTTTTAGTAAAAATTTAATCGACATAAACATACTAACGCGCAATAAGGGACCCCTGGTTGCTTCTTCTCAATAACCAGCCGTTTGCCGCAGCCGTGGCAAAACAGTGTGTTTTTTGATAATGTTTCAACGCCATCCAATTCTGATAGTAGAGCCTGTGGAGAAATAACACCCATTAATGCTTACAAAAATTCAACAAAGATTCATTTGAAACATTGTGTAATATTTATTACATGGGATACAAAAAGAGTATGTGACAAAAAAAAAATTGTTTATTTTTCTTTTTTCCGTACTTTACAGGGATGTAGCCAAAATGCACAGTAATGGTGATGGCAGTGTGTTTATTGCATTTTTACGGCTTGTAAAATACGGTCAACGTATATAGGCCCTGCGCATCGAGCCTATGTTTAGGCTCGCTAGGTTACGTTGACCGTATAGTACTATGGAAAATAAAACCACGTAGAAACTCGTTTCCATAGATGTTCCCAAATTGATAAAGCGACCAAGTGAAATAAAAAAACGATGGGTATGAATAAATTTATTTTAATGTACACAAACAAAGTCACAGTTTTTTTTCCCATGAGGATATAATCTCCCTAACCTTTCCCAACTAGCTTGGGGTTTTTCCAGTCTAAGGGCCCTCACGACCTTGGCGCTGTGAGCGGCGCGCTAAGCTCGGCGCGGCGAGCGGTAATTTCAAAAGTATGAAAATATTTGAAGCTCGCCACGAGACGCCGGTCGGTCATAGCGCTGCACGCCCTCTTACCGATGCCGCCCCGCTCGCCTTTGCTCGCAAGAGCAAAGTTGTGGCCAGGCCTTAAGGGGATGCAACTCGACATACATTTTCACTGTTTTTCGTACAGCCGCTCTTAAGGGATTATGACGTTATTACACATTTTTCATTAGACATTTTAAAAACAGCATCTTGTGGATATTATCTAGGCTTCAATTGAAATCAATTTATAAATTTGTGTAACACTAATCTAGTTAAAACCTTTGCTTGAACTTTGATACTTCATAATTTACTCAACAATTTAAAAAATCAAAAAGTATAACAATTGTAATTTTTATCAAGATTCTAAATGACAACAATTTTTAAAGGGTTTAAAAAAAACATATTTTCTGGAATAAGTTTTGTAAAATATTTGAGTAAATCATGGGTCAGTGGGTCGTCTTAGGTGGAATTATTCAGTAATTCCGTTTTACTTACTTTAATTACTGAATGTTAACAGAGTTTTAAGGCGTTGTCACTCTTTTTCACGATGCCTTTTCGTCAAACATCATGTTGGATAGCATTAGATGAAGTAAGAAACACACCATTCTTGATGTTGGTGATAGACGAGTGGAAAAGCAACCTCTTAACCAAATGCAGCTGAATACCTAGATTTTACATGGAGCAATTGCCATCTTAACCCAGTTAGTAGGCAACACAATACCTTTGGATAGACTGATGGCCAGTTTCTTGGTTCTGACTACCTGTAAAACCTGTCAAAGAACTACGAATGACATCTGTGGAACAGCTTTATGTACTTTCCGAGACAAGGGATGTCAGTAAAGACCATTGATATACAAAAAACCCTATTCCCTAACCCTAGCTATGGGTTTTATAATTCAATGGTAAAGACCAAGAAAACTTGAAAAGTACATAATATGAATTGAAAAATTCAAATTCATACTTATTTGCCCGGTTTCAAACCCATAGCTGTTCACGCCTACTCTCGAAGTAAAGACAAGCATTATGAAGAAATTGGCAAGAACAAAAAAAATATTTAAGTACCTTTGTATACCTACTGAAAACTTTTCAAAAGATTATCCACATTCTATTCAAAAACATATAAAATATATAACAAGCGGCCATTGCCCCGTAGTCAGCTGTTCTTACTTGGAATTAAAAGTTAAGACTGACTTTTAATTTAATTCAATTGATAAGAGATATGAAAAGTCTCTGCATTTATTTTAGTTTATTCTGATCTATCATAAGTAACACTTGAACTACAAACAAAAACTATCCTTACAGCTATATAAATAAAGAACGTTTTCAAATTGACATTGTTAATGTAGTGTTGTTTGCCAGTTGCATCTTTACAAAGTAGAACAAATAACAAAAACAAAGGTAACAAAACAAAGTCATTAAGAAGTTTTTTAAGTAAAGTAATAATAACAAAGAAACAAAAATAACATTTTGAGAGTATATTGAACTTTCTTTGTTAAAAAAAATATTTATTTTTATAATGACCTTGAAATATCCTGAGTAAACATTGCACTTTATTTACTTTTTTTTTTAACCATAGAGAATTCTTTTTTTGAATGCTTCAGACATAATTTATGGCAAGAATATAAAAATAAAAAAGTTTATCTGTTTACAATAATGACAATATACTCTTGATAACAACTTTATAATGCAGCTCAAACTTTCATAACAAAGTAAATACGATAATGATTCTAATTAAAACATTAGCACTGTCTTCCTAACTTTTGATTTTCCAATAAGAAAAATAAACTTTTTTTTAAAGTAGAATTGAAAATTACCTGTAGCTCTTCGTCAGTAATGTTTGTGTCACAGCTGACTGGGGTGTCATCGTCTTCATCATCATCTCGGGCCTTATACGCTGCAGTCGCAGATATCAGCAGGGTTCGTCTCGGCCGAAAGGTCTGTCTGAAGCACTGTATCACTTCCCGGACACTGCGATCCCGTTTACACCTCTTCACCACAGTACTCACTAAGTTACTTCGTGTCCAAGCACTCCATACACGAAAATCCCTCAGAATAAACCGAAAAGCAGACATTCTTCCAACTTCTTTTTTACAAACATTCGACAAAAACCCTTCGTACCACGTCCATCTTTTGAATAAATATCGAGATGTTATTAAATAACGAAACTGCACGTTATTGTTGAGAGCTTGCGGTGGTAAAACAATTTGTGTAAATTTACTACATAACATCTCTGTAGCAATTGCGAAATTTATAACCTCAATTCATTTGTCAATGACATTGAATAGTGATGACTTAGTTTACTAAATACAGCAAAACATGTTATTATGGGCTTGATGTACAGTGATGATAGAAAAATCGATTCATTGACGTAATACATAATACTCAAACCTTCATTCTAAAAATTCTTATTCTCCTCTATTCTAGGATTATTCTAATACACTAAAATCGCAGTAGCTCTTAAATGCAATTTGTATGTATGTTTCATCATTCAGTTTTGAATTACTTAAGAGTTTGAGTTCTTAAGAGTACAATTTACAAGTTATTAATGTATTTTTATTTTTTATCATCTCATTATTCTTATTTTTTTTTTGCCGTTGTTTTATAGATATTTGGGATCAAGCGCTTTTCAAATTGTTTTTTTTTTTCATTTTGAATCTGTTCCGTCAACCGTCATACTACCGTTAACTCTCTTTTCTTTGAAAGAAAAGAACCAGACAAATGAAACGATATGACACAACTATAATTACCTAAATTAATATTTAATGGTTAACTCAGCGATCCAAAACTGAGTTGATTAGAATGTTTTATTTATTTTACGGTTTAATCTAGATAACTAATAGTCGACTAATATCTTTAGTAGAACTGCATTAGCGCATCCCTCAGTTACGTCAAACTGATTTTGGTTGCAAGTGCAAAAATAATGTTTTGTAGCCAGATAAAAGTGTTAAAACAAAAGTCATTATATCCTTATTTATTTTTTATGTTCAATTCATTGTTTTTACAGAGGTAGAAACAAGATATTGTTAAGATTTAATTTTTTGATAATAATAATATATTAAGATAGGAATACTAAAATAACCTTGCGACTTTAAAAATAAAATAAAAATCAATATAATTTTTAGTGCTGGCAACAACAAACCGCATTTTTCTTCTTTCATTTCATCGACGGACGACTGAGCGTTCGTTCGATCGTTTGTTCAACGTCATCTTTTATCCCTGTAATGTCTAATTTCTACGTCCCACATGCTTAGGGGTAACCGAATAAAGAAAAAATCCAAGAATCCCCGCACTAGAAGAAAAGTACGAGCGACAGTAAACGTAAATGTGAACTCAAAAGTGCGTGAATAAAGTAACGAGGTTCTTGTCCGTCCGGTTTGATCTGGATTAGAGCAGTTTGGACCGCAAGTCGGGCTCCCTTCCCCTTGTATCCCTTTAGTAAAAAGTTTAGTGGTGTGTTATTTAGACATTATTTTAATTATATTTGTCTATTAGTGAGTTTTTGTGGTGTATTAGTTAAATAAAACCGATCCAAAATGTCTGAAGAATCGTCAGCCGATCGCAATGTCGAAATCTGGAAGATTAAGAAGCTGATCAAGAGCTTGGAGATGGCAAGAGGGTGAGTGTTCGAAAGTTTTTTTAGTGCTTCATTAAGTTTTGTTTGGGTTATGAAGTTTTCCGTGGCATGTTTTTGGCCACATGATTGGTCGAAACTGCCAACAAGGCTGCGTCACTCTTCGCACATGCGCTTTTGTTATGCGCGAGTCGTTGGCTAGCTGACACGCTAGCAAGTGGTAGTAAAGAGGCTGAATTGGACCTTATCTACGGGTTGTTAGCGACGCCAGGGTTGCGTAGCGACTGTTGTCAGTTTTGGTTATTTTGTTAGCAACGTGCGCGGCCGTAGGGCGCCGATGAAATTTTACGTCAAAAAATCATGCGTGACTAATGATTTCACCACACGACACGTTTTTTATTGTACATAAGGTGTACGAAGAAGCATTTATCTTATAACGATACAGGGTTGCAATCTTACGCAATTCGAATTTCGAATTGGTTATGGGTTTTTATTAGTCTATGATCAATTGAATGTTTGAAATTCTATGAATATTGTTTAGAAGAGTTACAACAATAAAATGTTTGAGTCAACATGATAATGAATCATTAGATTTATGAAACTTGAGTAATCAGTAGTCAATAGTCATACAATAACAAAACTCTTACACAACTTATACTAGTTACTATACCCTCAATAGAAATTTGAAGAAACCTTTTTTCACTACCGATTTTAACTTCTATTTCGTAGGCATAAGGATGGCATTAAGCAAAAAAGTGATTATGATACAAACTATTTACTGCAGCCACCATTTTTCAAGCCAACAGACACAATAAAAGTGAAAATCGGTTGAACGGACAGTAATAAAAGGTTTTCATAAATGTCTAATGTTGTTTTGGGCATGGTATATAGGTATCTACTGAGCCTGTATTTTATTCTCTTTAGAGCAGATACTCTCCTTTATGAAATACATCCTTTTTTCCAAGCCACTCTTTTAAACTCAAATCACAAGTAATGTTTCTCTAAACTTTCCACGTATGATTATATTAACCTACAAAAACTGTTTAGTTTCAATGCTTAATTATAATGTACTAGCTTTTGTCCATGGCTTTCCTCGTATACTTAAAATATAGCCTAAGCCACTTAGGAATAAAGCTGCTAAAAAATTTAGCAAACCGACCAGTATTTTCAGAGATGACCTCCTACAAACATTTTTTTTTATTTTTTATTATATCAGTTTTGAAATGTAGATAAAATGAAAAAATCAAAGAAACAAAATCACAGCTTCACTTTCCTTGGACTGACCATCGTTTGACAATTTAAAAGTGCCATTTTTATGGTAGAGAAATTCATCCGATGATAACCTTCGCTCTACAGCAGAGCGGGAGATAGTGTCAAGCTCCTACTGACTAAAAACCCAGTCCGTTCCTTCGTGCCTTCATACCGCGGCTCGAGCTACCTTTCAGACTAACTCTGGCTCCAGTATTCAAAAGTGCCTGCAAATGGTCTATTTGAAATAAATAATTTTGATTTTGGCTGTCTAGTTTTAATTTTTAGTCATATTTTTTTAAAGAGATTTTCATTACCACATAGCTTTATTAACTTCTAGTTTATTTTGAACTGATCCATCATCATTATCATTTCAGCCGACAGACATCCACTGTTAGACATAGTCCCCCAAGTGATCCATACTTTGAGAATTTCTGTTACATTACATGATACATTGCATGTTATGTTTCAGCAGTCTTTTCCCGCTATAAGAAAATTCGATATTCTCGAGTCGCCCTGGCACCTTCACTTTATGCCTATGTCTAAGGACGCACAGCTTCATAGACGCGTAATCGTTTTACGAAGCGACAACGTCTTGCCGTCGTGTCGTTAACGCTTTGCAAAGCTTTATAGTTTTGCATTACGTGTAGCTTCATATATTCGTCATTATACGCTTGGTAAAAAAAAGAAATTTTGTTATTAAGTGTCGAATATATTTTCATGCATTAATTCATGAATCCCCAAGCGACCACCGGTGGCCGCGCATCTATTGTCTTACTATTGTGTCTCTAATTGACGGTATCTGAAGGGTTAAGGGTGTTTTTAATATCGTGCAGATTTCATCACGCATGCAGAAAATTTCAAAATACAAAAAAATAACGTGTCCCGCGTGCGTATTCTACAAATAATGTGTGAAATGGACATTAGTGGGGTTTCGCGTGCAGAGCAATCCCGCACGCGTGATCAATACCGCCCGATATTAAAAACACCCTTAGTGTCCCCGCAGACGGGGGCCTCAAAAAAAAGCCGCCACAAAAAAAAAAAAAAAACTAGAAGCGGCCACAAAAAAGCTGAAGCGCGCGTCAGCTTGTGGCCATGCGTGCAGTATTATAATGGACTCTGACGAAGAAGGATTAAATACGCGAATGGCATGCGGCAGCGTCATTATTATTAAAAATGCCGCCACAAAAAAAAGCTAGAAGCGGCTTCACACGAGCCACAAAAAAAGGCCGCCTCAAAAAGAAGCTTTAACCGGCTTTTTTTTGTGGCCCGTGTGCGGTGAGTTAGTTACAAAATGTTAATCCGAAACTACAAACAAGCATTTTAATTTTAAAATGTATAAATATGAAACACGGCTGACACCTGATGGGGAGTGAGAGGAAACGCATGTACTCGCGCGCTTCCTCATCGCAAAAGGGCGTGAGGCTGACGTAATCTGCGAACTGAGTGTAGCCACAAAATATATTGGTACTGAAGTCAATCTACATACAAAGCGCACTCGAGCAACCCACATATAGACACCGCTCACGGACACGATATCTCAGAGCGCCTCGGCCCGCTCGTCGAACAGTTCCGGCACGGTTCCGGCTCAAACGCTCATTAGTGTGCGTCCACCGAGCGTAGGTATAAAAAGTGCTGGCCCCCCCTGTTTTGTGCGTATGGGTGGAATGTCTACCATGTACCGGTTGCGCAACGCCGTACGTCTAGTTTTTAGTTCTCTCTCTGTTTAACTAATTTACAAACAGTAGAACTTGCAGTATAACAAAGACATGAGATTGTCTTCTGTACCTATCTATTTTGTGGTGTAGCCTCGGATTTTTTGATGTAACATTTTAACGTTAGGCAACACTGTGAGGGAAGCCAATGGAAAAGAAACCACAAGACAGATTGAAGAGTCGGAAAAGCTTGTAACGCGTCGACAACACCAATAATTTATTTATCAGACTAACCTCCGATTTCTAATTTAAGCATTTGAAGTTTAGTATTTCTCAAACTCCACTTTACCCTGAAAACCTGTCAAAATTTTGCTTTTAAATAGGGTTTAAGACGTTCTAAACTCAAAGTGCTCAGTTCAGAAAACCGCCCTTATACTATCTTAACAGGGACACCCAAATGCGACAGTACAGGCAAAATAACTACACAAAATAACTAAATACATATAATTTATTATGCATCATCATCATCATTTCAGCCGAAAGACGTGTGTGTACTGTGGACATAGGCCTCCCAAAAGTGTCGCCATAATGATCGGTTTCGTACGTCTCGCATCCATCGGATTCCCGCGACCTTCACAATGCCATCGATCCACCTTGTGGCCTTCCAATTTTGCGTCTTCGAGTATGTGGTCGCCATTCTAGAACCTTTCGTCCCCATCGACCATCTGTTCTGCGAGCAATGTGCCCTGCCCACTGCCACTTAAGTTTGGCGATTCTTTGGGCTATGTCTGCAACCTTCGGACTCCTGCGGATATTTTCATTTCTGATGTGATCTCGGAAGGAAACTCCGAGCATAGCCCTTTCCATTGCCCTTTGAGTGACTTTAAGCCTTCTGATGAGGCCCATTGTAAGCGACCTCGTTTCGGACTCATATTTCATGACATTTATTACTAAACCTACTTACATAATTACACAAAAGCATATAACCGCTAATGCCACTCTGTTAAATTCACTCAAAGTACAAATGAATAGGGCTGACTTGTCGTGTATGAGATTGAGAGAGCGTAGTGCGCGCGGGAGGAGAAAATTGCGCAAATGCTTCTAAACTGCACAGGTGTCACTGAAATACGCACACGAACCTTAGGATCCCCGAATTCCTTTATAGATGCCCTGAAAAACCTGAGAGGCCTAGTCTGTTTTGGAGAGAGGTGGGCTGGTTGGAATTAGCCCACCTAAGGTTTTGGTCGCTATGGCCCATGTACATATGCATAGGACCAAGTGCGGAATCCATACTCAGACAATAGACAAAGGTGCGCGCGTCAGAGGCGATTCTTTGGGCAGGTTTGTCTTCGCCATCGGCCTATGCCGGCGCTAAATTTATCACAGGCGAACTTCGTAAGGGCTGTGAAATAGGACCATATAAATACGATATCGTAAAGTGATAAAGTGAGAAATGAGTATATTAGATGAAGTTTGAAAGTGGCGCCAGTGACTGAAAAGTTGAAAGGTAATCGGTTGTCTTGGTATGGTCATGTGAAGAGGAGGGATGAAGCGCATATTGCAAAAAGAGTTCTTAGTATACGTGTAGATGGATGGAGAGGGAGAGGAAGGCTGAAGAAAAGATGGATGGATTGTGTGAGGAGTGATATGAAAGAAAAGGGAGTTAGTGATAGTTTGAAGGGTGACAGGACAGAATAGAAGAAAAAAAACGTGTTGCGCCGATCCCAAGTAATATGGGATAAGGGCAGGACGAAGAAGAAAAAGCGATATCGTGCTATGTCGAAATCGGGTCGGGTGAGGAACAGTCGGGTGTAACTTCAAACAACCAAGGTTCCAAAATCACTGCTGATTCATGTATTTGCAACAGTTTCCTCGTTTCGACTTCGCAGACAGAGCGTTGCACTCTCGTTGTTTGCTTTCTGCAAACACTCGTCTAGTCGTGCTCTCGGAATATCCCCCTTTCAGCCACCCTAGACTGCCGGGGGGTAGTTAAGCGTGGCAGACTTCTGTAGCTAGTATGTCCTAAAACAAACGCGAAGTGAAGTTAATTCAAACTATACAAGTTTGAGTTAACTTCTCCGCGTTAGTAAATAGTAGACTTATTTTTTTGTTTGTTGGGAAATCATCCAATGACTTCTTCAGGTCTTGGGTAGAGTGAGGCGCCTGGCAGACTTTTTCTGACTAAAAACCCACTCATGGATCTCTTTCGCATCACCCATGACCCCTCTAAGTTTCGACTCTGCTAGGCCCCCAAAGGTAGCTGACATCTTTAAGCGCGATCACCACTCGCGTATGACCTGGTTAGAAAGTCTTGCGATTTTGACCAGGTCATCGGTCCACCGAAGGCTGGACCCTTTTGGGAGGCCTTCCAACGCTGCACATCGACCATCTGTTGTACAAGCAATGTGCACTGCTCCCTGCCACCTAAGATTCACGATTCTTCGGACTATGTCGGCGACCTTGGTTCTTCTGCGGATATATTCGTTCCTGATGCGATCACGCAAGGAAAATCCGGGCATTTTCATTGACCTTTAGGTGATTTTAAGCTTTCTGATGTGACCCATTTAAATGCGCCAAATGCAGATAGATGTATTGTAGAAGAAATGATATGAAAGTTAAGGCAGTAAAAATTATAGCGTGGCTGTTGACAAGACAGGCCGTAATGAAAGAAAAAAAAAACCAGTTGGGCGGGCCTTAATGTGTATATGGTCACTAGAGAATTATACAATAACTTCAGCGAAAAACCAACCTCAGCCTTAATGGCTACGGGATTGTACGAAATCTCGCCCTCGCGCTCCGCCCAAGATCTCAGATGATTTTGCACCAAAAAATTATGCATCAGCACCAATAAGTTATGGCGACACTAGTGGGAGACCTATGTCCAGTAGTGGACATTTTTCGGCTGAAATGATGATGATATTATTTATTTACACTTTTCTTAATCCTATAGTTATAGACATAAATCCTATTATATTCGACAGAAATGAGATTACAAATTCTCATACATTCTTTATGGTAACCAAACACTAAAAATTTCAATAGCTCGAGTCAAGTTCAGCGCTCGTAAAATCTTAATCGCGTCGGACGTCGCGTGTAGCCAATCTCAACGGATTTCAAGTGCAGCCTTGACCGCTTCATGTTTTCTATTGAAGGTTATAAAACATTGAAGGAGAATAGTTTGCTGGTTTCTCAAGTACACTGCAAATTGCTGACACGCAACTGCATTATGGCGCTCGGCAGCCACTTTCTAAGCACATAATTTAAATGACGTTCTGAGATCCTATTACGAGCTCAAAAAGCGTTCCATTTGACGACCTAATCTGTTAGGGCGCCTTCAAATTAGATAAAAAAACGCGGGACTGCCGCGCTGTTGTTGCGCGGCACGTTGCGTCCGCCGAGTTGCTGGTTTGTCGGTTTTCTATCGTTTACATTTCGGGGAGTGTGCATTGGAATTGCACAATCTAATTCCGCCAAGTCCGTTCCATCATCGGACCACAAGACGTACACCGGTGCATCACCGGTACATGGTTGACATCCCACCCATAAGCACAAAGCGTTTTGGGAACACATTTATTGTGTGTACAGCCAAGGAGAGGAATTCCCTGCTGGAGTCTGTGTTTCCTGATAGTTACAACTTGGGGGTCTTTAATTCAAGAGTGAATAGGTTACTTCTAGGCAAGCGTGCTCCAGCGTCGACCACATCATCGCTTACCATCAGGTGAGATGGTGATCAAACGCGAGCCTATCAATAATAATAAAAAAATAAAAGCAGAAATACGACATAAATACCTATTATTTATGTCGTATTTCTATTTTGATACGTTTGAAAGTCTATTGTTAAAATTTCAAATCCTGTGCCATGCTGAGGCCCTTACTTTTGGCTTAAAAGCTTGACACGATTGTGTCCGATGTCCGGACGTGGCACGTGTTTGCATCGCATCGTTCATGCCTCGTGTTGCGGTCGGCCGTAATACGATCGATGTTAGGCTAGCCGCAATTTTGACGCGGTTGAGTACGGATTTGCGTAGTGGCGGTGCAATTATGTATGAAAATGGGCCAAGAACGTACGTATTCGTTCTTGGGCACTCTCTCAACCCTCCTCCGAGTGGTGGACTTATGTTCATGCTTGTGTCACCACGAGAAACTAGAAGCGGCCACAAGCTACTGTGGTTGCTACTTTTATTAACCCATGTGCGTAGTAGTATAATGGACTCTGTCGAAGAAGGTTTAAATGCGAGAGTAGCGTGTGACAGCGTTTTGATCGGTGTTTAGTGGCCAGTGCGGGCCACAAGAAGCGAGCAGCGTCGTTTTGTAGCTCAGTGAGTCCATATAAAATATATGAAACCGACAGGAAATATGGCGGCGTTTTGTGGTTGTGGCCAGTGGCTCGTCTGTGGCGACCCTAAGGGCGCTTTCAATTTATACGCGTTTTGACGGCCTGCTGCGTTAGTCGTACTGAGTACGGACGATCGTATTTTCATACATAGCGGTGCGGCGAATGCTCGAAATCAGGACGGCAAAGTCACAAGCACCACGTGTTCAATTCGTTGTTAAATAGTGCGGTGTTGAAAAGTGCATTATTGGCATACAAACGCACGGCAGCCAGATACGTTTTCAATTTAGGTGCCTTTACCCACCAGCGAAGATAGCATAACTTAGCAATAACTTCAGCTAGATAATACGATTCAGCAACCGTTCTCCTAAGACCGATTCGCCATTGGACTGTTCGTCGACAGGATGATACATTTATTTCCGTTTCCCCTGTAGGGTCTTTCACCTATGGACATTTGGCCGACAGAACTTTTCATATGCGTCACTTTCGACGACAGCCCTTTTCACCTACTAAGTGTTTCACCGACACGACGATAAACCTATAGCTCTTTTAACTACAGACCTTTCCATCTACAACGGAGAATTCGCCGTCAATCTTAAGACAAGCAATATTACAAAAAATGCACATATCTATCTATCTACAGCTTACTGTGTCTTTACTATCGGCCGAACCCAATAAACTATCTATCACATACTTACTGGAAATAGAAAAACAAATGAAACAATAGAAAACCTATATAATTTTCATATTGTTTCATTATTATAATATTGCTGAATCGGATAATACAATAGTTTAGCAACGTCCAGCCAGTCCAGCGCAATTTTTGTCACCATACCATCCGTTATTGAGCTGCACATTGCGACAAACTTTGCTTTTGTCTTTCGCGGTCTCCCCCAGAGCGTTCACCTTAAGCCGCAGACTTACAAAAGAAGCGTTTAATCCTATCATTGTCTAGACGGAACAATGTTCGTGTAGTTGTCTCTTGTCCTGTATAAATAAAGGTAAGTATATACAGACAGACGGGGTCGTCTGAGTGCTATACCCGAACCTAATAACACACACCGAACACAAAATAGATAGGTACAGAAGACAATCTCATGTATGTACTTCACTTTTTATAACTACGCTCGGTGGACGCACACTAATGAGCGTTTGAGCCGGAACTGTTCGACATATCGAGAGATATCGTGTCCGTGATCGGTGTCTATGTGTGCGTTGTGAGAGCGCGCACAGTATGTAGATTGACTTCTGTACCTATATATTTTGTGCTCCGGAGTACTTGGGTCTGCCCCTGCCCTCCTACTCTATTAATTTTAGCGAGAATCCTGCACCTTCATTTGTTTATTTAATGGCGCGACCAGTTGCGCCACCACGGTGTCCCGGTGAAATATAGCTGTAAGCTACCAAGCTAGACACCATACAGACACCAGAGTCGTCACTCGTCCGAGCTGGTCGCGCTACCAAATTGGTTGGGCAACCAAACGGACACCAAGCGAGTAACTCTCTATAGAGCTGTATTCATTTTGTTGGTAGCGGCGACTGGTCTGCCTTTCGTACCGGGGCTGAGCTACCTTTCGGGACTAATACTGGCCCCAGAGCTGGGCCCCTGTTCTTGCTGATAGCTCCTTGAGGCGCGCAGGAACAGTGCGCGCCGTCGAAGACTTGGGCTCGGTCCGGGCATTTACCGGACGGTCGGACAGCGAGCTACCCGTTGCTCGCCATCCGCAAGCCACGCGTTCGGTGGCTGAAAATGGAGATCGGGATCCCGGCAGCGGCTGAGGCGCAGTAAGCGCCGTTGCCTGATGCGGTCAGCCTCCTCCTTTGCTAGCATCACTGCTTCGCAAAAGGAGGCGACCGCCTGCCATTCCACCTCGCTCCGGAACATAGCCTGTACAAAGGTCACAGAGATCGCCGCCGCCGATCACCCCCACGAGGGCACCGCGATGCTCTGCCGGCAAGCGTAAACTGCACGTATGGGTTAAAAAAAGTAGCAGCCTCCGGCCGCAAGTGGCCAGTGACTAGTTCTAGTTTCTCTTGGTGGCGTTTCTGACTGTGGCATGTGGCCCATGTCATCATATTAGCCGAAAGACGTCCACTACTGGACATAGGCCTCCTCCAAGCGCCATAACGACCGGTCCAGTGCGTCTCGCATCCATGGCCCATATGCGGAGACATTATATACATAATGATTCAGCTGGGTCAGTCAGCCTACTGGGGCCAGGGCTATCCGAAAGGGAGCTCGAACCCCGGTATGAAGACTAGAAGGAACGGGGTGGGTTTTTAGTCAATAAGAGTCTGGCACTGTCTCCCGCTCCGCCCAAGAGCGGGGGTTGTCATTGGAAAATTTTCCCCACCGTAAAAAAAAAACAATGATTAAATGATCTATCATCCGTTGTCAACAGCGACCCGGAATGTACTATACATAGATAACGCGTTCACTTCCTGCATATTCACCTTGTATGCGCAGACGCCGTTTTGGTCATGACATTGAATGGTGCTCGGTGATAATGTACCGGCCAATTGTTTTATGTAACGACTACATTTTGCCAGCGACTTTGTTTGCAAGAATCCATACTAATATTAAATGTGAAAGTAACGGCAGTCTGTCACGCTTTCACATGTCACGGGGGGGGGGGGGGGGGTGTTTGTCACGGTTAATTTACTGGACCGATTTTGATCGTAATTTGGTAAGGAGGAAGCTTGAACTCCAAGAAATGACAGGACTTTTTAACCGTCGCAGACGAAGCCGCTCGCAGAAGCTAGTTTTTTCATAAAAACTTCAATACCCCTTTGTATTTTGAGGGTAGTGTACAAACCATAACAGTTTTAATCAATGATTTTGATTAGAATAAGTTTAACAAACTTGAAACGAGGATTGACATATCATCAAATGTTACATTTAAACCATCTGGCCAGTTTTAATTGGCCATATCATGAAGTGTTGGTCACTTCATGAAAGATCTCGCCATGAATATGTTTAATGTATTATTATATATTATTATAATAAACGACCATTTCAATAGTCTTTGACTTTCTATAGAAGCGTCATCAGAAATCTTCTGCATTAAAGATAAAAGCATTCCTCAGACCTGACATAAGTGAAAAGGTTATCATAATATCAGGCCGTGAACAGTCGCAGATTGTGGCCGACCCCCGCAAACAACAACATGTAATGTGGGGCAGGGATCAAACAAACTGATTACGTCACTGCAGGATTGTTCGGGAGCAAAGGGTGGGGAAGGGACATGGGGGGTTTTTTTGGTGGGAAATTCATCCAATGACATCTTTCTTTTTGGTGGGTAAAAATCATCCAAATGACATCCCCCGCCCTTGGGCAGAGTCGGAGATAGTGTTACTCTTACTGACTAAAAACCCACCCCGTTCTTTCTTGCCTTTCATACTAGCGAGCTACCTTTCGGTGCTAACCCTGGCCCCAGTAGGCTTTGACCCGGCTGTGCTCCTACGGTTGCTGACATCTCTTTGAGGCGCGCGAGAACAGTGCGCGCCGTCGACGTCTTGGACTCGGTCCGGACGGTTGGACGACGAGCTACCCATTGCTCGCTGTCCGCAAGCCGTTGCCTACGGAGGTCGGAAATCGGGATCGGGATCCCGACGGCGGGGGCGATGGGCGAAGTATAGTCAGTTCAGTAAAAGTCTGAGGCTCCTTCTCGCTACACCCAACCCTCTCTATCATTATCATTTTTGCCGAAAGACGTCTACTGTTGTACATAGGCCTCCCCACAACGTCGCCACAACAAAATACTAAATGCAAAACAAGAAACACTGAGCCCCATATTGTCACCCTCCCTCCTAACTCCTAACTAGCAATTAATAGTTTTCCAGGGTAACCGTTTTTCGCTCGGGCGTAAAATTATCGTATTCCTGTAATTGCGTTAGCTGTAGCTTTATTAACGAATTAAGTGGCCCTAAAGACCTAAAGTACGAAGGTAATGATATTTTTTCCCCTTCTTTTGCACTTACGAAAAACCAAATATCGTCGCCCTCCCCGCTAACTGTCGTATCTCACAAACTGGCGTATCTGCACTGATATTACCAACGCGTTCATAACATTATTTCGAATAAGTTCTCACTAATCGTCGTATCTGTGTCGTTTACCGTTTAGAAGATAATCACATAATCTTTTGATTTGCGAAAGTGCAAAAAAAGGGAAAAAATACCCTTACTACTTTCGTATCTTAGGGCTTTAGGGCCACTACTAACTTAAAGAATAAGTCAAGATCAATATTAAACACTTATTGATTTACAGCTAACGCAACTACAGGAACATGATTGTAACGCCCGAACGAAAAATGCTCGCCCTGGAAAAATATCTATTGCTAGTTACGACAGTTAGCCGGGAGGGTGACGATATCAGTGCAGATACGCCAGTTTGCGAGATACGACAGTTAGCGGGGAGGGCGACGATATGTGAAACCCTATAGCAACTTCGCCCCCGCGAAAGCAAACAAAACCTCTAGTTGCCATGTAATTATGTATGCTATGTTATTAATGAGCCCAGCGCATGGGAGGGTATGTTAATTCTGCCTATAATTTACGTCGGGAAAATTATACGAGTTTATGGTCATCTGTTTAAATATTTACTCTAATTTGGCACAGTGATTTAGTGATTTAGGACAGGGCCGGTGATGTCCAGATACGGGCATAGGACCTGCCTGAAATTATCAAACCACAAACCCTATCACAAGCTCTTGAGGCTCCTCTTCCACTCACCTCATCAACGTCGAGCATGGTTTAAAAGCTAGTTGCTTCATCTAACGCAATCCAACGCGATGTTTGATGAAGAGGCAATGCGAAAAAAGAGAGATATCGCCTGAAAACTGTTTGCATTCGTTAATTCCGTGATTCACTCGGATATTTCACAAAACTTTTCCCAGAAATTACGTGTGTTTTTTTTTTTTAATCGAAGTTTTTCAGGAAAATGGTCGTCGTTCGGTCTCGATAGCGTTAAGATGCGGCCCATTTGACGGCCTTTTTGTCTTTTTTGCGCAGCTTAGGCAAAAAAAAGACAACTAAATATTATTTAAATAAAATACAGTGAATGCCACGGGTAGATTGGTCTTCCGATCGATAGGTCGATGACTGACGGCCTACCCTGTCGATCTATTGTTCAAATCATCCCTTTGACTAAATTTATAGAGCAAGGGGACGCATATATCCGGCAATTGTCGAGTTTAAAGTCCCTCTTTTGTTTTGTACACCGCTGTAAAGAGAAACTAGAAAAAAAAACTACTGGTTAAAAAAAAAAATACAGCGACTTAACAGCCATTTGCATCGCACAAGGTGGACCGATGACCTGCTGAAGGTCGCGGGTTCGATGGATTGCACTTTGGGCAGGCCTATGTTCAACAGTGGACGTCTTTCTGTTTAGATTTTTTTTTTTAATAATATAAACTTAATGCTTGACTGGCAGAGCAGTGCTGGCCGAATGGTAACGGGACTTACGAGTTGTAGGTCGCGGGTTCAAACCCAGCAAGGCGCATTACTTTGTGTAATTTATTTCATCACCACTGCTCTCTAAACGGTAAAGGAAAACATCGTGAGAAAACACGGCATGTCCTAGAACCAAGACATGTGACATCCACCAACCCGCACTGGGTCCGCGTGGTGGATTACGGCCCATTCCCTCTCCTAGAGAGGAGGCCTGAGTCCCAACAATGGGAACATTATAAGGCTGACTATGATTATAAATGCTTGACTGCGATCCCACCTGATAATAAGCGGTGATGCAATCGATGATGGTGAGGCGCACTAGTTTATTAGGAGCCTATTCACTCTAACCTTGAAGACACCTAAAAGGATCGAAAATGGCCTGAACTGCTTCGTGAAAAGAATGTTACGGTTACGGCCATGCCACTTTTTACTTGCCTTGGTGGAGGCACTGCCGTATCATCTAATTATAATCGGATGGGAAGACCGCAGCTGGTCAATTGTTCCACTCCTTCAATAGTGATGATGTAACACCCAGGAATACCTAATCATTACTTAATTATACAACGTGTAACATTAAATGCGCAAAACCTGAAATTAGATTGATCAGAATAACGAGCAGAATCAATTAAACCACTTTTTAATATAGGTTAAATTTTTCAAATAAATCTTCATTAAAAACGTCGACCAGTCTATTTATGAATAGGTCAAACCATCACGTGCGCTAACCCGCCTATAGGTAAACAAACACAAATAGTTGTAGTCCAATCGAATTTTCTCATATACGGGATAATAAAAGTTCTTATTTCAATACAGAAATGAATTTTAAACAACACACGGTACATATAAACAGAGCGCCGAGTGCTCGGCCGAGCGCTTATCTCTACAACTCGCTAACATCACTGTCTCAGCCGAGCAACATTTTACTGTTTCGCCGTTTTACTCGGTACGTGTGATCAAGGCATAAGGAATTACGACTTATTAATAAACTTATGTCTCCTCTCTTTCACAGAAACGGGACCTCAATGATATCCCTGATCATTCCGCCCAAGGATCAAATCTCGCGCGTGTCCAAGATGTTGGCGGACGAGTTCGGCACAGCGTCCAACATCAAGTCGCGAGTCAACCGTCTGTCGGTGCTGGGGGCCATCACATCTGTGCAGCATCGACTCAAGCTCTATACTAAAGGTAACTAACTAATCAAAATCATTCCAAGAACACGGTAACTAGACGCCCGTCTGTCACCACTGTGTGGACCGCCCGGAGGATACGGTAGAGATGTGCTCCGTTTGGGCAGAGCATCGCGGTGTCCTCGTGGGGGCGATCGGTGGCAACGACCTCTTGAGCGAGGAGGAATGACAAGCGGTCGCCTCCTCGTGTGAAGCAGTAATGCTAGCGAAGGAGGCGGCCACATGCGTGAAAGAACGGATTTTCTCAAGCCCCAAGCGTCTTTCGCTAGAATGTCGCCAAAACGCTTGATAGGATGCTCGCTAAAACGTTTTCGCAATTTTTCTGTAGTGTAACATTCGCAGCTATGCTCATTACAAGTAAATGCTCAAGTTTATCATCTTAAATGTTACTTGTACTTAATTTTAATTTCCATTTCTCTTTCCAGTACCACCAAACGGCCTCGTCATCTATTGCGGTACGATCGTGACTGAAGAAGGCAAGGAGAAGAAGGTGAACATCGACTTCGAGCCGTTCAAGCCCATCAACACATCGCTCTACCTGTGCGACAACAAGTTCCACACTGAGGCTCTGACCGCCTTGCTCGCTGACGACAATAAATTCGGGTTCATTGTCATGGATGGTAACGGAGCCCTGTTTGGTACGCTGCAGGGTAATACCAGGGAGGTGTGTATTTGTTTTACTACTTTATTTCAAACTAGCTGCTCCCAGCGCCTTCGCCCGCGTGATAGTAGAGAATTATCCCAAGGGAACATACTTCCGGGATAAAAAGTATCCCATGTCCTATCCCAGGACATGGTCTATTTGTGTATCCAGTTTCATAAAAATCGGTTTTGTCATTAAGGCGTGAAGACGTAACAAACAAACAAACTCACTTTCGCTTTTATAATATTAGTAAGGATGTGAGGTTACATCATTATAAAAAGTGATGTAACCTCTAGCGGTGGCTAATATAACGTATAGCGCCAAAATATAACACGTTATTTGTTCATAGCGCATAGCGTTAGTTATATTGGCTCTACCTTCGCGCTATAATATAACGACTCGTTCAACAAAACGCCAACAGCAGGGCCAAAGCGGAATAGCAATATAGCGTTTATTGTGTCCGTTTAGCGCGTTGCCGAATAAAATGATAACGTCTCCGCGTTAAAACAAATGTGCCGCCTAAAAAACTGTTTTTGAGTAAATTAAAAGCAGTCATGCAATAATGCAATTTGCATGATGCAAGTTGTACTATTTGGATTTAAATTCTAAAAGAAAAATCAATAGTTGCATGTGGTTCATGAATCCCTATCCCTACTAATATTATAAATGCGAAAGTAACTCTGTCTGTCTGTCTGTTACGCTTTCACGCAAAAACTACTGAACTGATTTAGATCAAATTTGGTAGGTAGGTAGAAGAGACACTGGAATAACACATAGGCTACCTATAATTCCACTACTGAGCACGGGTCTCTGCCCGCGCGATATAAACTGTAGTCCACGCGGGCGAAGCCGTGGGCGGAAAGCTAGTCTATAATAAGCATTTTTTTTTTCAAATCTATTAACCTGGCCGGTACCGAGGAGTAGGCTTCAGAAAGTCATTGTTTTATGGCGCTTGTACAAACTTCAGTACAACTTGGGAGACCCTACAAAACGCTTAATATTCATTTTTTTACACACGTTTGTACGAAATTGATTTGGTCGAAAATTTGATTACTCTATATATTATTCTATATCTATAATATTATTTGTTTTTCTTAGAAAAAAAAACTCAAAAAAAGTTTTTTTTTGGTGGTTTACGTATAAACAATGCAATTTTCGGGGTCAATGACTCCCTGGCGCTTGAAGGCACTGGTTTATCATTTAAACAAAGAAAAAAAAACAGTATCTAACTGACAATAATTTATCATATTCATATAGCACAACAACTAACTACCCAAAACTATAATTCCAGGTACTCCATAAATTCACCGTCGACCTCCCAAAGAAGCACGGCCGTGGTGGTCAGTCCGCGTTGCGTTTCGCTCGTCTGCGCATGGAGAAGCGCCACAACTACGTGCGTAAGGTAGCCGAGGTGGCCACGCAGCTGTTCATCAGCGCCGACCGGCCGAACGTGGCGGGCTTGATCCTCGCCGGTTCGGCCGACTTCAAGACTGAACTGTCGCAGTCTGACATGTTTGATCCGGTGAGTAATTGTAGTGTAACTAACTAGCTTCTTCGGCCCTGGACCTCTAAAGCCACTTACAAACATCGCGAGGCGTGCGTCGCGAATGGTTCGTCTCGCATGCCTCGGGCTGTGTGGACGTGTGTGCTCACAGTGAGCATTCGCGTCATACAATCGTTGCGAACGCCGCCTCAGTACGAGCCGTGCGCTCCGTGTGGACGGACAGGTGTTGTTTGCGTTTTCTACCGACGAACACCGTGCGTGGTGGTTTGCGTGCTTAGCTTGAGCATGTGTCATTCGGGACGCACGCATAAATGTACCGTCGTTTGCCTCAGGTTGAGGCATGCGTGGCGAACCATTCGCGACGCACGCCTCGCGATATCTGTACGTGGCTTTATATTTACCACACTGGACTGGCGGCCGTTTTTTTGTGCCCGTTTGATATTCACCATATTGGCGCTGTCATGAAATTAATTCATAGTAGAAAAATACTTCAGAGTACTGTACACTTCTCTGCAGCCATTTGCTTTATAAGTCAAAATTAGTTCTCTGTACGCTCGCGAGTGGCGCTTCAAATTGGCACAAAAAAATAGTTGTAAAACATGAACAGGCTGTTCAGTGGTACAATACCACTCAAGAGGTTAGTGGACTGTATGGTCGTTGTCAAGACTGAATCGTCGCCAGTCTGATATGTTCGGTCCAGTGAGTAGTTGTGTCCTAACTACCTTCTTCAACTTCTCGCGTCGAGCCCTGGATCAGGTCATGGTCCGGAGGGTGAAGTAATGCGAAACATTGTGGTCGCTTCGAATTGTTTCTCTCTCTGGACCATGACCCTTCTTCGAAGTAGCAAGGGAAGATGCCCTCAGCCGTCCGACACATTGGATCCGGTGAGTGATTGTAAAGGTGAGTATAAACTACAACATTTTCTGGAGCATTTCTGTGTAATGTAACGTTCTTACGAATGGTACAATACAGGCAAAAGCTCAGTTACCAAAACATTTCCATGTAATGTAACGTTCCTGCGAATGCTTGGCGTTATGTTACGGGTAAATGCTTACAGCGAGTGTGCATTTACCAACATTTCGTTGTACCTTGCGTTAATTTTTTTTTTTAAATTTCACCCCGCAACCGCGCATCGCCCGCACTCGTGGCTCGACAAAATGTTACACCAATACGCTCGACGAAATGTTACACCAATACGCTCGATGAAATGTTACACCAATATGTTCGTTGGTTTGTAACAAAGAGGCGAGCGTGCTCGACGTTTAGTTCGTAAAAGGATGATACACTAGAACATATCATAGAGCGGCTCGTTGTTCTGTTACAAGTAAATGTTGTAGTCTATACTCGCCTTAAGATATCTCATTTCTGTCGTGAATGATACGGATTCATCATCATTTCAGCCGAAAGACGTCCACTGTAGGACATAATAGGCCTCCCCCAAGTGTCGCCATAATGAACGGTCCTGTGCTACTCGCAACCATCGGATTCCCGCAACTCTTACCAAGTCATCGGTCCAGCTTGGTGGAGGGTGGTTGCCACTCGGCCATCTGTTCAACGAGCAATGTCCCTGCCCATTGCCACTTAAGTTTTAAGGGCTCTTTCGGCTGAAATGATGATGACGATGACGATATACAGGGTTAATTGTAAAACACTGGCAACCTCTCAGAAATATGTTAAGAATATCATAAACAACAACTTTTGTCCTATGACTTAAAAAAAAAAACATATTTTCGTTTATCAGATTTTCATACAAAAATAAAAATATTTAAATTGAACGTTCTGAATGTTACGAAGTCTGCTGGCGTATCAATTTTCTAGTGTTATGAGTACACGAAAATGGTGCGAATGCTTGCTAGGTAGGTGTGATGGCAATATTTCGGAAGCCTGCTTACTATTACTACAAGAACAGTGTGCAGGAGGCGTTGGTAGGTACAGCAAAATACAGAGTTGAAATGTGTTAGATAGAACAACGAAATCTTGAAGGTTTGTTTTTGGTAAATGTATTATGTTTTGTAAAAAGTCATAGAACAAAAGTTGTTGCTTATGATGTTCTTAACTAGCGCCTAAGAGGTTGCTAGTGTTTTACAAATAACCCTGTATAATTATATGGTTTATAAGTACTGACGTCTATTCTTGTATTCGTCTTCCCTCTCTCGTTTATTGCCCCTGCCACTATCTTTCTCTGCATCACCCAAAGGTTGACTGGCAGAAAATGCCTAAGGCATTAAGTTCGCCTCTCTACTTTTGTGTGCATAAAGCATTTAATAATTATAAATAAACTAGCTTTTGCCCGCGGTTTCACCCGCGTACATAATCCCAGGATAAAAAGTATCCTATGTGTTATTCTAGGATATGGTCTACTCGTGTACCAAGTTATATCGAGATCCGTTCAGTAGTTTTTGCGTGAAAGAGTAACAATCATCCATACATCCATCCATACATCCATTCATACATACAAACTTTCGCATTTATAATAGTAGGATGTTAATGTAAATTCCCTATTACGTAATAACACACATATTTTCTTCGTCAGCGTCTCCAAGCCAAGATCATCAAGTTGGTGGACGTGTCCTACGGCGGAGAGAACGGCTTCAACCAAGCCATCGAGCTGGCGGCCGAGTCGCTGCAGAACGTCAAGTTTATACAGGAGAAGAAACTCATTGGCCGATACTTTGATGAGATCTCACAGGTAAGGGCCATTGGCCACAACTAGATAACGCCGCCACCGGCATATTTTTAGTAGATTTATACATTTTATATGGATTCGCCGCACACGGTTGACGCCGGTGGCTGCCACACGCTACAAGTCGCCGCTGCACGCTTTTTGTGGCCCGCCCTGGCCACTAGTCTGTCTAAAAAGTCAAACAACTTGGGTAATTATTAGGGTTAAATGGACACTAGTTGAATAGTCAAAGTTGATTAAGAGATCTTGATCGTTGTTTACTAATATAATCTTATAAAAAGTATCAAAAATATGTATTTTTTAAATGATTTAATATTAATATTTTTAACCATAAAAATTCAAAAGATATTCGTTTAGAATATATCCTTTAACCTTTCTAACCTTTGGATGTAGGCGGAACAGAGAGTAAAGTCCCACATACCTCCGTTGAAAAGGGAGGATCCTCCGGCCAGACCGGGTGTTATGGTCTGGTGGGCGATTGCTCGATAGTTGATGTCGGGCTGTCGTATATGTTCAAATCGCGCGGAGAACTCTGATTGCGCGATGCAGATTTCGTGTTTTCTTCGTAGTTCTTATCTGGCGTCATAGATGTCATATACCTATTTTGGTCTCTTTAATTATATTCTTATTACAAAAGTACAATAAAATTGCGCGAGTGGCATGTGACGGCGTTTAGCTGATACAAAACGCCGATACATGCCACTCGCATTTAAACCTTTATCGACAGAGTCCATTGACACTGTCTAGCGATCAAAGCATTCTAAAGCAAAACAAAGTAACTGTATCTTGTTATAAACTTGTAAATAAAATACTCAGCTAGTATTAAACTGCAAATCACACTGTTCATTTGTGTTGCAGGATACCGGCAAGTACTGCTTCGGTGTAGACGACACGCTGCGCGCTCTCGAACTTGGCGCCGTTGAGACGCTCATCTGCTGGGAGAATCTCGACATACAGAGGTATGTCTTCGGTTCCTGCACTTGGTCTTTATGAAATGATGAAAGCTGTACCGATCAACGGGTATAACATTGGTATGTAAGGGCTCAGGGCCGGGACACATAAACTCGATACGACGTCGTGTCGTACCACGATGCGGCGTCGTTTCACGATACGACGTCGCGTCGTAGGAATCCACGACGAGCATCGTAAAAAAACTACGTCGAGACATCGTAAAGTGCCACGATACACTGCACGACGTCGCGTCGTAGAAACTCACAATGCGTTCCTGTGTCAGTGCCACAGTTGTTATTCAAAATTCAAAGATGACGGACGCTAACGCTATTGAGGTCGATCATTTAATAACGCCAGTCGAGCAGCGTCCCGTATTATGGGACAATACATCAATTTTATAAGAATAAAAATATAAAATTCACCCTGCATTATTGTATCGACGGCGTCGTGCCGTGTATCGTGGCACGTTACGATGTCGCGACGTAGTTTTTACGATGCGCGGGAATAATGACTTGGCTCGGTCTGGACAGTTACCAAATGGTCGGACAGCGAGCTACCCATTACTCGCCGTCCGCAAGCCCGCATCTACGGTGGCCGGAAATCGGGATCGGAATCCCAGCGACGGCTGGGGTGCTGTGAGTTCCGTTGCCTGATACGGCCAGCCTCCTCCTTAGCTAGCGGCGGCACCCGGGCGTCACTTCAGCGTGAATCCGGTACAGAAACCGACGAACTGGTGAGAGTAACGGAAATGCGACGCACAGGGTCATTGTGGCGACACTAGGGGAGGGCCTATGTCCAACAGTGAATGTCTTTCAGCTGAAATGATGATGAGATGGCGCTGTCACTGTAATGTTTCTGCAACATTTTCTTTAATATGTCCCGCCGAATGTTCCAGATACGTGCTGAAGCTCCACGCCACCAACCAGGAGACGATCCTCCACCTCACTCCCGAGCAAGAGAAGGACAAGTCTCACTTTACTGATAAAGAGGTTATTATTTCTAAGTCACATTTCACTGACAAAGAGGTGATTATTATTTATTTGCTATTTTTTATCCGCTTTATCTTTTATTTTTATTTATTTATGGTGACATTTTATTTGTGGGGCTGGTTGAATTGTTTTGTTTGTGTCTCTATAATTATAATAGTATTCCACAACTATCACATCATCGCTTACCATCAGGTGAGATAGTGGTCAAATGTGAGCATATATTTAAAAAAAAACACAATGCTGTCTAGTTAGCTAAGCAGAGCTTGTGTTATGAGTACTAGACAACTGATAAACTATGTGGTGGTCTATGGTCTTTTCTACTTGAGGTACTTTTTAGGTACATTTATTTGGTGTGATTATAATTTATGAGTAATGGTTAAGTAATAAACTATTACAGAAAACCCCGCCATCTTGACGTCAACATGGCGGCGTGTACCTTAATTTTGAAATAATTTAATTCTGAAGGAAGAACAGATATTTTATAGCTAGCTTATATAGCATATAGCCGAATTACACCCACCATTCTGACTCCCACTCTAGTTTCTAGCTAGTTGCCACTAGAGGGCGTGCCTTGTTTTGTTGTCAACAAATCTGCGACAAAAAAGCGCCAGAAAAGGATAGAGCTACTATTATACCACATGTTTATTGTTTTATTATTTTAGTTAAAACTGCTTCGTAATCCCCTGTGTAGTTTAGTAGTAAACTCACACAGACATACTCACAAAGGAAAGATACAATGAACATGTCATTTGACTCAAACAGATACACACAATGTAGAAACTTAAATTTAAGACGTCCCTTCCCGCTCCGTGTATCGTTATCGTGAGCATGGTTTAAAAGCTTGTTGTTTCATCCAACGCATTGCCTGATAAAGTGGCAACGCGAAAAATGAGATATAACGCCGAATGATTGTTTGCATGGTAATTCCGTCATTATACCTTCGATTACGTCTCAACACTTGTTCCAGGAAATTCGTGTTTTTTTTTAAATGATTAGTTCATTAAACACCAAGCGTACGACGACGGCGTTCGCACCGTCATTGTCTTACTATTGTGTCTCTATCATTACTTTTTAAAATTATAATCAAGTATGAAGGGATAAAGTTTAGTCTTAACTAGATTAGTTTTACACAAAGAAGAATGACCACGCCAATATGGACCACGGTACAGAGTTGCGTCAATTCCAAAGTTGTTTTAGATGGTTTATAAATTAACCAAATAACCATCTACGATTGCCATTTTGGAATCAAAACCCGCATTTCCAAGATTTTTTAGAAAACGTAACTTAACCTCAAAATAGAAATATCCGTCGTGTATAGAGGTAAGTTTATAGGTCGTAGTTTGGAGAGCAGATTAATTAGCATATCTGATGGGATAGAGACTTAAATAAATCAGTACCTTGCCTTTATATTTTCTGTTAAAACAGTTACAAATACAAAAAAAGGAGAGCTGTAAAAAAAAACAATACAATTCAAAGAGATCTTTAATTTGTTCCAGTGACATTGGTAGCACTTTAAACATATAGGTAGGTATATAATCAATCATAGTATATCTAACCCTTACAGTAAGTAGGTAGGTACGTATACATATAGAAACAGCGAATGACGTCATTCATCATTTTCATTAAAAAAATCATCTAAATAAGATGCTGGAGCAGTGATATCATTGTATCGAGCCCAACTCAAAAACCACACCACTGTCATTATGTGAGCACAGCAGCCAACAGTTCTCTTACCAACAAGGCAGTTGCAACAATAACCTACTATGGCTTGTAATGTATTTGCTACAGCATCATCTCTGCTTATTAATAAATACGTGTAATATGTACGACTGTTCACATGCCTGGATTTAATCCTACCTCTTAACAAATAATTATTTAGGCCTAAAATCAGAGGAATATCCTCATCAATTTCAGTATTCACTTCCACTGAATATATTCCAGACTGACGAACATGTTCCCCAAAATAAGATCTGGCCTGTTTTAATTGATATGTACCTAGAGCAAACCGCTTAAGGTCAGTAATTGTGAGTTGTGGGAATCTATCCAAATGAGGATGATTGCCATCAATTGTTTGGAAGCTAGCTCTCCTTCTGTTAAGATTTTCTTGCTCTACATATGTTGCCAGATGGTTTACTAGAAAAAGTCTACTTTTAGCTATTGTAACATATTCCAAAGCCTCCGGTGGGTCATCTATGGCAACATGAAACTTATTTAATAAGGCACAACAAATCCTAAAATCATCATTGAGGTGCATAGCAGCTCTATTATTGAATACATGACGGAATAGTCTATAGTCTCTTTTTATCCTACCATTGACTATTTCTACAACCCAGCGACACATGGTTACTAGACGAGACCGATTTGCCTGCTGGGTTGTTAATTGGTGTTCATTTTCTAAGAGAGACTCTGGCATGTGGGTGACAAAACCGTGTTCTTGGAGTTCATTTATAACATCTCGAAATCCTCTATCAAGAAGAAAAATATCACCTCTTCTAAAAAATGATCTTATACAAGATCCCTCATTATTTAAGTTTAAACTTGTGATTGTAGCATCATTAAGAGTGGCTTTGTATGGACCAAGACATTCCACAATGTGGCCATCGCAACACACAATCAAAAATGGTTTAACGAGGTTGTCTAGTTTTTGTAAACTGTAGGTTTGTTTCTGAAACAAATAATTTGAACTACTTTGCACAAAAACATAGGTAGCATCACATATAACTATTGCAGGTTTAACATCTGGTGACAAATCAGGATTACTAAACAGTCCTTCTGGTATAATCTTATTTCGAGAAGCAACATCTTGTACAGTAAGATGATTAAATCCTAAGTGAAAGGGGACAAAATCACTCATTAAACAATTTCTTGCTTTTGACATCCACCGTTCTAAAGTGGTTCGAGGTTTATTAAAAAGAGTAGCCAACCTTTCATTGCTGTCACCAGTTCTTACCTTAACTAAATATATGCATAAGGCTATAGAAGCATTTGGTACCTGTTCTGCTAGATTTGGGATACTGTTAAGTAAATCATAAAACTGGTCAGCATTGAATCCAAGCCAATAATGACATAAATGTGGAGGCATCATCCTAATATTTGAAAAATCTAATCTGTTATTAGCTGCTCGCTGCATCATAGTCATAATATTATCAAATTGACTACCAGTAAAATCCCTCAACTGGGAGGTTAATTCATTCCAAGAACCGTGATCCAAGTGGTGACGACAAACACGTGCACCAGATGGTACATAGAATTTATAATGATACAATAATAAATCTTTTATAGCACATGGTACAAGTAGACGTTCATTTTCAAAACAATTAACGAATATGCAGTGGCCAGATGTGTTTGCAGCACGTCTATATAAAGATGATGTGATTTTTGGTGCCACTAATTGAACTGTTACTGGCCTTGAAGATGGAAGAGGAGGTGGCTCAGGAATATTGAAATCATCACTTGACACAGCATGTGCTACAGTAGGACGATTTGAATCATGCTGCTGTTGCCTCTGTACTTCTCTTGTAGCTGATCTCCAACATGCAGCACATACACGTTCCATTCTGGAAACCTAAAAAAAATAAGGTGCTTAAATATTTTTTCTGTTACCCAAGTAGACAGATTCTGTATTAGACACTCCATATTCTCAATAAGATACTAATAAATATTTACCAAGTGCAGTGGAACCAGTCTCATTAAAATGTTTCTTTCTTGTCGATCATGTCGCACAGGGTATGTTCTTGGTGCTCGTAAAATAGAATTTCCACAAGGAAAGCAGATTCTTCTATGTCCAAGAGCAGGCAAAGGCATAGCACTTCCTTCGGACATTGTATTAACTCGATTTTGAAGCAGTCCAAAACACTCGGAACAAATTATACTTCCTGGAGACAGCTGCAATCAAAGAAATATAAATATAAAAAAGGTCATTAGAATATAGTATAATAGAATAAGCAAGGGAATGTCACAATCACCAACTTCAAGCCCAACTGAATGGGCCGCACAACATAATTATATATTGTGCTTACAGCACGGAGTGCTTCCAATTTCAGCATTGTGACATTGATTTTATGCTATAATTTGTCTAGATTTTAATATGTGATTTATAAAAAGCAAAAATTAAAATATAAAAACGAGAGAATGACTGGATAGGTTTAAACTGTCTGAGAAATCAAGAAATAGACTGATAGGCATGAAAACGTCAATAGAATGTGCTTACCTGAGTAGGAGTTATCCATGACTGTAACACATTGATCATCTGAGGAGTAGCTTGTTCCAAAGCATACCTGCGTTGATTTCTTAGGATTGCAAAAAAACAATTGATACACCGGTTTCGCCGGTCGATTGTTCTTGTTGTCGGTACCTCACGCGAAGTGGTCGACATTTTTAGTAGTCACTAAGTAGTACAGTACAGTACAACAAAATACGAATCACACACAAACTTCAAACAAAGTGAAAACTTCCCGGCGTAAAAACGTCCTGGCGTAAGATTCACAATTTCACATTAAAGTTAGCGATAGTGATTGAAAACAAGACATAAACAAATAGTTACAATGAATATCACAATTACTGTGGAGAGTAGGACTCGATCAACACAAAAAAAACTGTAATATTTAAATGGCAATGAACAAACGTAGCATGCACCACGCGCAATTGACATTGCACTTTTTGACAAGACAATGACAATTCAATTTGAGACACCAACACCAATGTTGCCACTTTAGATTTTAAATAAAAATTGATTACTCGAATAAATACACTCGACACATAATTATTTCGACTGATTTTGTTCTATAATCATTAATTTATTAAAAAGGTTCGATTTATATCAGACAGAAGCAAGATAATTAAAAAAAATCTATGCAATCATTCATATGTATCGTTTGCCAACAAAGTGAAATTGCTTTAAAAAGTTTTGAAAGCAAAATAATACGACTACTGTGTGTGAAATACTAATTATTTCACACTACAGTAGTATCATCTCGCTTTATTATTTATAAAAACCCCGCGATTTACCTTTCCAATGACTTTACATTTATATTAATTTTTAATCGTATACAAAAAAAATCGATTAGGAGTTGTCAATATATTTACTTATTTTGATTATGGCAACACTTTAACGTAAGAATAGCCGGCAATAGGTAATTCATTTTATCGAAACAATTTCAAAACTTATTAAGTTTATAAAATAAACCCCTATACAAAATTGGCATTCTAATTGCAGAATCACTTAAAAAATAAAGACAATAATTGTAATATAATTTTTATCTTGATGCATGAGAAAAAGCAGTACCGTTGATGGTCATGATTCTTTATGTTTTGATTTCTATAAAAGCCTCGATAATATCCAAAATATAGAGAAAGATGTGTAATAACATCACAATAACGTAAGAGCGGTTGTATGGAAATGTACCTCGAAACGAACGCTCGTAATTCTGTCTGTGCCTGTTACCTACATCACAAAATAGATAGGTACAGAAGACATTCTACATACAAAGCGCGCTCTCACAACGCACACATAGACACCGCTCACGGACACGATGTCACGGCTCAATCGCCCGCTCGTACAGTGCGTTTCACTTAAGACGTTCCTTTGGCGTAATGTTGGCTCCCCTGTCTGTCTACACAAAAAAGAAGGGAAAAAGGAAAGAGTTGCCTACTCTCCCAAAATTGTTCCCCGAAATGCGCAACGAAATCGATTTTAACGGTAGTTGTAGCACTTTTTGGAGAATTATGAGATTAATGGGACTTTATTTAAAAAAAGCAGGTCTAAAAGGACGTTGTTATAGAGAGATACGATATTGTGGCATGGCGTTTTCGGTATTTGAAAGAATTGCAAGTCGATCGGAATGGAGCCCAGCGCCCTATACTTTATTCAAAAATAGTGAAAAGAAAAACAAAAAAAACGCAATTGTTAAAAGTAACGAAGTATCAGTTAATCTTCCTAATATTAAGTAATTTAATTGCTAAAAATATTGCAACACTGTTTTTCCGTATTGCCAACATTACGGCAAAGGAACGTCTTAAGTGAAACGCACTGTACAGTGCGTTTCACTGTCATGTTGGTAGTATTGAAAATAATGTTGCCATATTTTTAGCAATTAAATTACTTGATATGAGGGAGATTAACTGATACTTCGTTACTCTAACAATTGCCTTTTTTTATTGTTACTATTTTTGTATAAAGTATAGGGCGCTGGGCTCCATTCCGATTGTCTTACAATTCTTTCAAATAACGAAAACGCCACGCCACAGTATCGTTCCTCTCTATTAACAACTTCCTTTGAGACATAATTTTTTTAAATAAAATCCCATTCCTCTCATAATTTTCCAAAAAGTGTTGCAGCTACCGTTAAAATCGATTTCGTTTCACATTTCGGGGAACAATTTTGGTAGAGTAGGCAACTCTTTCCTTTTTTCCCTTCTGTTTGTGTAGACAGACAGGGGAGCCAACATTACGCCGATGTAACTTCTTAAGTGAAACGCACTGTACTCGTAGGCTAGTTTTAGAGTCGCGCTGACGTTCGCAAACAAATGAACTTCTAGGAAGCGTTTTAGAATAAATTTTGAAGTATCAGCGCGTGCATTGGTCAGCGCTGACCAACGCACACGCACCTCTGTCTCATGGTCAGCATGATATTGAAAGGTCTAGCTCTGAACCCCAGCGTTGACAACCTACGCGCTGAGTTGTTAGCGTGACTCTAAAACCAGACGTACAGGTCGGAGCTTCGCGCGTAATGTATCGCCTAGCGTAGGTATAAAACGTGAAGTACATACATGAGATTGACTTCTGTACCTATCTATTTTGTACCTACACTGCCCTACTACATAGAGCTATACTAAGCCAACTCCTGTATACAGTCAGGCTACACAATCACACTCTACACCTAATCCTACACTATAAATCATCCATCGTCTCTCTCGAATCCTCAGAGCGGCGTAGAACTGGAGCTGGTGGAATGCCAGCCGCTGCTGGAGTGGCTCGCCAACAACTACAAGTCTTTCGGAGCCACCCTCGAGATCATTACGGACAAGAGCCAGGAGGGGAGCCAGTTTGTGAGGGGTTTCGGTGGCATTGGAGGTGAGTTTGGCCATTTTATTTTTTGTTTTTTAAGCCACTACACCCACAGTACTACACTACACTACAACACACCACACCACACCACACCACACCACCACTACACTACACTACACTATTTATTTGATGATGAACCGTCAAATAAATCTTTGTATATCGACGGTGAAGTGCTAATACCTTCTAACGGACATTTTTCGCCAGGGTCGTGTGTTAGCGACTGGGTACTCCATCTCGTTTAGCTCTTCAAGCTCCATAGGTGACAGAAGAGCTGACGAGATGGAGTATTTGGTCGTGGTTGTGCGAACCTGACGGAATAAACGCGAGGATTTATCTGATGTGGGCAATTTAAAGGTGTTTCCGCTTGTTTTAGTGAAATGTCCGAAGCAAATATCTAGTTGCAACTGCATTTAATTGTGACAACACCTCCTAACTAAACCAATGTGTCAATTTTTTGTACTACCTCCTAACAGTTTTGTCACTGAACAGAACATTTTTAACCCCCGAACGGTAAAGAGGGGTGTTATAAGTTTGAGGTGTCTGTGTGTCTGTCCGTGGGAACATAGCTCCTAGCGAATGAACCGATTTTGAAGCGGCTTTTTTTTTATTTGAAAGCTAATTGACTTACGAAGAGTTATTGGTACTACGCCGCCGATATTTTACAAAATTTAATTACTAACATGCTTTGGTAATCTTCAAACAATTTTTATCTGTATATCTATGTATGTTTATTACAATGAAAATCTTGGCCTGCTAAAGATGTGGCAAACTAATTTCAATGCAAAAAATATGTAACATATATTTTTACCTGTAAATTAAAATTGCAAGATGGAGTTTCACGCTATGAATTAGAGAGGCCGATTTTGTTTTTCGTTTCCTAAAAAGTCTTGTGGAAGGTAGTTCAGGTTCGTCTACTGATCAAGCCCTTAAAGTCTGTGGAGGGCTGTCCCTTACACCCTTTATTGGGGGAAGTTTGAAAGTGTCGCCAGTGACTGAAAAGTTGAACGGAAATCCATCTTGTGTGATCTTGTGAAGAGGAGGGATGTGAAACATGTTACTAAAAAAGTTATAAGTTTATATTTGGGTAAATGAAGAAGGAGAGGGAGGCCAAAGAAAGGATGGATGGATTATTTGAGGAGTGATATGAAAGAAAACTACTCGGTGATGACGGAATGGAAGCGCGCCGATCCCAAAGAACGCGGAACAAAGGCAGGAAGTTGACGATGAGTGATAAGTAGCTAAAGGTTTATACAAGGCCATAGAAAAGATGGATGGATTGTGGGAGGAGTGACATGATAGAAAAGGGACTTAATGATGGCAAAAGGGGTGAGAGGACAGATTTGAAGGAAAACAGCATGTTCCGCCGACCACAAGTAACACGGAACAAAGGCAGGAAGATGAGTCATATTAGCAAAAGGTTTATACGGCCCCGGCTTTGTAAAATTTTAGCGTCAGACTCCATTCCACCCGCTTAAGGTGAAAGCGCCAGGGTATCCCGCGAATTACATAACCGCGTTATAACGACGCGTGACGCACGAGCTGAGCTCAATTTCGTGAAGTGTGCACCGACTCTAGAGGCGCAGAGGCCGAGCACGAGTGACACTTCAAGAATTTGAGCTCTGCCACCTTAAGGGCTTTATAAAAAAACATGAGAAAAACTGAATTTCGCAGATTACCTTGTAGCTTAACACTCTAAGAACTAATGCCTGATATATATTACTAACGTGTGTTTATTTCTTCCCCCTCTCCGCTGCTCGGACGCCGTGGGACAACCTCACGTAAATATAACCCTTCCATACTCAGGCATCCTTCGTTACAAAGTGGATTTTCAATCTCTGCAACTCGACGAGCCGCTAGACGACGTAGACTTAGACGATTATTAAAAAATATACGTTTCACTTATATGAGAAAAAAACATAAAAAAAAAACGCCATTTCGACTCTTAGTATAGGATTTTATGCTTGCATTATGGTTTTGTTTTTGGTTGTATTGCGTTGACGCTGCGTTTTTTGAACGATTTGACTTCGAAAGATGTATGACAGGTCAATCAAGCTATTATAGACACAATTTTTTTTTAATTTGACTGGTAGACTAGAGAACTGCATATATGACGCCACGTAAGAATTAAAATTCAACTATCGGACAGTTGCCCAAATCAGACATGACACCTGTTGGTCGGAGAATCCTATCTCTTCCTTTTAGATTTATCACGAAATCTCAGAAACTATAAGACCTACAAACTTAAAATTTGGCGTGTAGGTTCCTTATAGGGTTTAGACATCCGCTAAGAAAGGATTTTACGAAACTCCACGCCTAACTAGGTAAAACGAGGGTCCAAAGTTTGTATGGAGAAACCAAATTGTACGTGGACGAAACCGCTGGTAGAAGCTAGTTGTGTGAAAAGAGTGTTTTTAATTTTGTTGCTAATCTCTAGAACTACCGGTCGGATTGGAAAAATATTTTTTTATTTGATAGCCTGATTCTTGTATAGGCTATACAACCTTATTTTTGGTATATGTGGAACCTGAAACACCAGTCCAGTATTTTTATGTAAAGAACCTATGTACAACCTTTCAAAACTGTATCATGAAAAAATCACAAAGTTTTAAACCACTTATGCTACCTGCCAACATAAATACATGGTCACCGGGCCAACAACTGAGGGGTTGTTTTGCTTTCGCATCTAGCTTTGCGCTGGCGCCTAATGCCCAATATGACATGTCGTGACCTGTTCTATACTTAGTGCTGGTGGCAAACTTGTGACCTATTTTAAATATTTTTCGGAAAAAATATAACATGGTGTAATAAAAAAATAAACGACTTCACTAAAAAATTGAATTGAATTTGAGGAGTTCCCTCAATTTCGCCAAGATTCCAGCATCAGATCCCAACTTAGTGACTATGGGACCATTCGGGAAGTATACCCTTTCCAACAAAAAAAAAAAAAAATTCAAATCGGTTGGCAAGCGACGAAGTTATGCTCGAACAAACAAGAAAAAATACAAACATCCGAATCGAGAACCTCTTCCTTTTTTTGAAGTCGGTTAAAAACATGATTGGAATCGATTTAATTACTGATTCTGAACAAACTATATTCACGTTTCGCATATACTAGGAATATAGTTGTATAACATCACCCTACAATCTTGAAGTGACCCACAGAAACAGTTGATTCTACGCTCTATGTTCATTATCATAGAAATCGATTCACATTGTTATTTTCACAACTTTTTTTTGTTTTTTTTTTTTATTGTTATTGCATGTGTTGTTGTTTTCTATTGAAAGTTATGAAATATAATAATGTGATCGTGTTTCAAACTGTACCGTGGTCGGTAGGGTGAACTGGGAGACTTAAAAAGGCTAGACATAGTGTATGAAATATACTCAAATTTTGATTAGATTGGATCTTTCTTTCCTAAAATATAAGGTCCTATCTCTTTACGAGTGTCTTCAAGGGTCCTAATCAACTAGTGCGCCTCACCATCAACGATTGCATCACTGCTTACCATCAGGTGGAATCGCAGTCAAGCACTAGTTTATATCAATAGCTTCGCTTGAAACGCACGTACCCTTAGGGCCGACGCCGCATTAAGCGGGCGCCCGCGCGCTCTCGTTCAAAAGTGCTTCGTTGCGGCTCGCTGCGCACATCTTAATAAAACGAGTTCTCCATCGGCACGACTACATGCACACCGTTAAAGTTAAACTAGCGGCACTGTGCAGGTAATAATCCGGTTATCGCGATGGGGACCTGAGCACACGCACTGGTGCCCGTCGAAGGCATCCACTTAACGTAGTTTCGGCTCAAAGGGTAGATTCTTGAGACGAGGTAGTAAAAACTAGGTATATTGATATATCGGTTAGATATATCCGATAAACACTATAGCGTTTATTCCGCTAGGGTCGCACATTACGACCAAATACTCCATCTCGTCAGCTCTTCTGTCACCTATGGGGATTGAAGAGCATAACGAGATGGAGTACCCAGTCGCGAACACACGACCCTGGCGGATAGGACGCGGAAACACTCGTCGGTCCAATCTGTTAAACTTTGCAATTTCATGAAAATGTATCTGGGACAGTTTTTTAAAACGCAGCGTTCAACCGCTCAGTGCGACCTAGTTTATTTCTAGCTAATATTCTCCCTCTAGTCCTAATTCCAACTACTTCTCATTATTTAGTACTTTTTGCTTTAAAATACCACGCGTTTTTATAAATTTTTCCCCTCTTTCAATTACTTAGTAGTTTGTTATGTGTTTGTTTGTTTTTTTTTTGATGTTGAACATCGGGATTATTACGAAGGTTTTTACCATAAATAAATAAAAAATTAAGTAAATTTTGTAAAAAAAAAAATGAATGAAAGTACGCACGTATGTTAAATACGTTCAATATTAATCAAGCTAGAAACTTTTTCAAATGTGGTGGAATGGGAAACTGTCAAATAACAGTATAAGAATGCACATACTGACATGTGACGTCATCGTCGTTAGGTTTCGTGTGCTAAAAAGAGATAGAGAGATATTTCCACCACTCTTCCACTCTTTTTCAAACTTATATTTAAAATGCCAATTACTGCTTCCTTTTATAACTAATATTGATGCTGTTTTCAGAGAAAAATAATTCTTTTTACTGTTATTTATTGTTTAATAAAATATTTAAATACAAAAAATAAATACAGGCTCAATTGACTGGCCTGTTGGTCTACTGGTTAGTGAACCTGTTAGGGTGGGTAGATTCCCACCCAAGACATTTGTCTTGTTTGTGTAATGAGCACGAACATTTGTTCTTTATCTGGGTATAATTTACCTATAACATGTATGTATTTAGAAATATATAACGATGGCTTATAGTGACTAACTCGTGATTACGAAATACGTAATTTTTCAAGAGGCACAAAAAACCAAATTAGATCTTAATTATGATTGACTAGCGACCCGCCCCGGCTTCGCTCGGGTGCAATATTATACATATAAACCTTCCTCTTGAATCACTCTATCTATTAAAAAAAAACCGCATTAAAATCCGTTGCGTAGTTTTAAAGATTTAAGCGTACATAGGGATATAGGGACAGAAAAAGCGACTTTGTTTTATACTATGTAGTGATAAATGATCTTTATTTTGTAAATAGGTTTTCAAAAAAAACACTTTTACACGTCAATTTTGTTTTTAGTCAGTTTTAACGAGATTATGCCGGTGTTTCCTAGCTGACTACCCTGAGAAAAAACACTGAAACAAACTCAGGGGTACATTATACAGTAAAGAGCATGCAATGGTCAAATCATATGAGAACCATGCAGATTAGTGTCTCAAATGATCTTTTGAGGAAAGAACCACACAGATTTGAGTGGACCTGTCCAGTCAGTGCAAGCATTTGTCAGTATTCGTGTAGCTCAAACTTAGGACTTCTAAGATTAAAATTTTAATCATAATAAAGATCTAATTTGGTTTTATACACTTATTTTTAAATTTTTTCAACATGTTTTGACGTGTCGTCGCGAGGGTATCACACCAAACTGACTCAAGCAAGATATGCGTTCAACATCGTTCATGGCGCTAGAGATATCGTATTAAAAGCTTGATAAAAGATTATGCGTTACTAGGTTTTTTCGAGAAATATAATTAAAAAAAATTACCTAAAATTGCAAACCCGAAGTGCACTCTAAGCCGTCGATATGTATGTTTATCAGTTGTCTAGTTCTCATATCACGAGTTCTGTTTAGTTTGAGACTAGACGGCGTTTTGTGAACTATTATTAGTGGTATGAATAAAATAAAAACTAATCAAAGATTTCCTGCTCGTACTGCAAAATCTAAAAAACTAAACATAGTATAAAAACGCGATGTGTAAAATTAGTGGCCTTAAACGTTTGTACATTAGTAGTATTTTTTAGACATAGTTCAAATACGCTAGTCGAAACTTAAGCAATGAATCTTGAAACAGTACAAAAGTTTTCTGTATCTATCTCTTTCTGTCATTTAGAGTCTTCATTTGCTAGAGTGATCCGTCGTATTCAATTGGATTAATTATTTTTTTTACAATTCCGTCAAGTCCGTTCCATCATCGGACCACAAGACTTAAGGCGTTGCGCCACCGGTACATGGTGGACATCACACCCGTACGTACAAATAAGGGGTGAAATTCTCTGCCGGAGTCGTTTCCTGAGAGGTTTTTAAGTCAAGAGTGAATAGGTTACTTCTAGACAACCGTACTCCATCGTCGGCCACATCATCGCTTGCCATCAGATGAGATAGCGGTCGAACGCGAGCCCATCCTTAATCTATATAAATATAAAATCGAAATATCACTCACTGATTAATCACAAAATCTCAGTAACTATAAAACCTACAAACTTAAAATTTGGCAGGTCCTTATACATTACACTATAAACTCTAGACGCGCTATAGACTATTGAATATATTTTATAGCGCGCTATTTTATACGTTATCATAATAACACGTTATAATAAAATTCGGCAATTAACTGAACGCGGAGACGTTGTCATTTTATTCGGCAACGCGCTAAACGGACACAATAAACGCTATATTGCTATCCCGCTTTGGCCCCGCTGTTGACGTTTTGTTGAGCGAGTCGTTACATTATAGCGCGAAGGCAGAGTCAATATAACTAACGCTATACGCTATGAACAAATAGCGTGTTATATTTTGACGCTATACGTTATATTAGCCTCCACTAGTAGACATCAGCTAAGAACGGATTTTACGAAATTCACCCCTAAGTGGATGAAACAGTGGTACAAAGTTTATATAGAGAAACCGACTTTCACGCGAGCGAATCCGCTTGCAGAAGCTAGTAAAAGGAAAAACTTTAGTAAACTATACTTCTAAGTGACAGAAAAATGTAGATATTCTACGAATAAATATAATTTCCTTTCTCAAAGCAACGTAATAATCCCGATTTGTTAGAAAACGTTTTGACTTGTAATCTGCATTCTCGATACTAACGTGACCAGTATATATCAGCAATAATATACATAATAAATAAAGTATATGAGTATATTGCAGTCGGTACGCGTTTTGTGATTATTATTGTAGAAGAAAATACGCTTTCCATCATGTGAGTTAGCGGTCAAGCGCAAACCTATAAACAATAAAAAGAATCGAAATTTTAAGAAAATATAAAACAAACTTTTTTACTGTCTATTCAAAAGAATTTGTATTCCATAGACACAAGGATGGAATTAAAAGCAAAAAAGTGGTTACAATACCAACTATTTACTGCAGCCATCATTTATCATGCCAGTAACGCAATAAAAGAGAAACCTTTGCTTAAACGTCTAATCATATTGCGAATAGAGTCTATGCTCTTTAAGATAATAGTGACGTCATCAATGCAACTGGAAAGTGAAGACGTATTCATACTGGGATAAAAATTAAACCATTAATTATTAAAAAATACTTTTTATTACACAGTATCTTCAAATATAATTACCATGTAATTATTTAAAAAAATATTTTTACGAATAAGTGAGGTTATACATTTTTAAACCTGACAAAAGACGCGTCCTTACTGTTTGAAGGACTTATCTGTGTAATGTGTCTTATTTAGTATGATCTAATTGGTCAAGATGCATGAGGCGATGAGTTACTATTTTCTTAACATGAATACGCCATACGTAAGAAAAGTTAAAGTAATGTTGTAAAATAATCACAAAGCCTGTACCCGACCATATATATTATTACATATACATATAATATTTAAATTATTTAATACTCGTTGTCCAGAAATATTCGCTAAGTATTTACTGCATAGATTTTTTAATACATAACATATTATATTTATCATGTAAAAGAAGTAATAATTGTATGTAATTAGTTTTGACATTTTTGTATTGATTTTTCGTTGTATGTCTGTCTATAAGTGTTGTACAGATTTTTATATATTTTTAGTGTAGGAATCTTATTCGATGCATGATGAGTAGTTTGCGTGGAATGGGCGGGGTTAGAAGAAAGTAATTTTATCCATGCGTTTCTTCCCTCCTCTTTACATGATGAAGATAGCGCCCACTTTCATATTTCTCCGAAAATCGGAAAATAAATTATAAAAAAGTCTAAAAGCAGCATGAATTTAATCAACCAATCAGATAAAAAATGCGTACATGAACTGTTCTTGAATCTTTTGGCATGTGTCCAAAATCTTTACGAAGACGGTCTTCCCATCTGATTACAAAGCTGTCTTCAAGGCTACAGTGGCTAGAAGTTCTTAATAAACTGATGCGCTTCACCATCAACGATTGCATCACTGCTTACCATACTGATCTGCTGAGATTGCAATCAAGTATTTGTTTATATCAATAAAAAAAAGATGGCCATATTGTTTTTTCGACGAACAGACAATTAATAATAATACTGATACCGAGTTTATTAAATTATTATTTTTTTTATTATTAGTTTTGCAACAGATTTCTAGGCTATGTTATTGTAAGACAAAATAATTCGATGTAGCCGAACTAGGCAAAAGTATATATTTCGGCTTTCAGCGCCAATCCCCTTAAGCAATAAAAATTACCACAGATAATGTCAGCAATTCATAGTGTTTCTCATCAAACTCATAAAAAATGGGAGTGGTCATATGAAAAAAATGATCAAGCAATCGTTGTTATTTTAAACGTCAATTTGGTTAAAATATAACCTCCTTTCGAACCCTGCGGGCCTGCGTTCAAAAATAACCAGAGTAGAGTTGCAACCCAGGGTCGTTCTTTTGCAACTCGAGTTAACTCAACTAACTCTAATCACGGTAGGTTGTACACAGACACAGACAGTTGAACTCTACGTCCGCGTTCAAAATTGCCAGGGTTATTTACCCACACGGGCTCGCGGACGGCGAGCCATGGGTAGCTAGCTGTCCGATCGTCCGGCAACTGTCAGGAGTAGTCAGCAACAGGAAGGGCCCAGCTGGGTCGAAGCCTACTGGGGCCAGGGTTATCTGAAAAGAAGCTCGAGCCCCGGTATGAAAAGGCTAGAAGGAACGGGGTGAGTTTTTAGTCAGTAAGAGTCTGACACTATCTCCCACTTCACCCAAGAGCGGGGGTTGTCATAAGATGATTTTTGCCCACCGAAAAAAAAGGGTTATTTACCCTATGACGTCATTAGAGTTAACTCAAATTTGAACGCAGGGTAGTAGGATAAAAAGGGGGGAACGTTTTTCTTCTCACATAGCCTCGCCCACGTTCCTACGCTTGCATTATGATGAACTAGACACGCTTTACTTGACGAACCTGATCTAAACTTGATGGATATTCATATACATTAGATTGATAATGTTTTGATGTATTTAGTTTGTCTTTTTATGCACTGTTCATTATTATTATTATTTAGCGATCGCACTCAGACTTAGGCTGGTTTTAGAGTCACGCTGACAGCTTAGCGCGTAGGTTGTCAGCGCTGAGGTTCAGCGCTAGACCTTTCAGTATCGTGCTGATCACTGTGGAGTACAGACGCACAAATAATTGCTGCTTTGTACTGACCGACTGCTCACGCTGACCGTGTCCGCTCGGCTCGACACTAGAACGCTCACTGAAGACAGGCGCGGGTGCGTTGGTCAGCGCTGACCACACCAAGCTGATACTTCAAATTTTATTCTAAAACGCTTCTTAAAAGTACACTTGTTTGCGGGCGTCAGCGCCGACGGTCAGTACGATTCTAAAACCAGTCTAAGGCCTTCGTCCACGGATGCATAGCTTTAGTCGGTTATCACACTGCCACGCATCACCTACGCGCTTACTTGCGGGAGTGCAGATGCATGGTGCTCACGCGTGTAGTTGCGTTTTGGTGATTCACGGCGGCTTTCATTTCATTCAAAATCACGCACGGCACTACGAGACTCAGTGTGCCATACCTTGCGTGCCGCTCTGCGCATGTTTCTCGGCTTGATCTGCATGAACACGCGTTGATTAATTTTCTGTGTGTTGTCCGTGTTTTCTATACAATCGGAGATACTTACAAGCTACGTTAAAACACGCGCTACGGTGCGTGGCAGTGTGATAATCGCCTCATAGACGCGTCAATATATGCTTAGTGTACGCCTGCTCACAGTTAACATACAAATCTATGAAAGTTTAGCGATTTCTGTTGAGATTGCCTACTGGGATCGAAATACGGTCGGGATGTATCTACTCGAAATCTTCAATCGGGTACATATTTAGAATGTCGAACATTGATGAAATACCTTCCGGCTAAATGACGACGTTCAAAACATCGAAAATTTAAATATCGAATGACCATACAACCGAAAATGAAAATAACGTAAATTTTATAATGTCGAACGGTTAGATAACCTACATCCAATCTAAAATCTAATTCATTGAAGTATGAAGTATCGAATGTCCTAAATAAATAATTTAATAATAATAAGTCGGAACTGTCGAACGAAATGTGGAACATTCTAATATGTACCCATTCAATGATCAAACCGTCCGGCCCATCGACTTTCGAGAGCGAGACAACGCTATACGATAATTTAACGACGTAAAAATTAATGAGTGCCATCTCTAAATATGTATTTATTTAAAACTAGCTAATATTATATTTCTCTGACATTGTATGTGATTTACTGATTATACAGTACTTTTACAGTCGCCCTTATGACTTAAATAATAAAGATCATTTTACGTTGGACAACTGTGTAATGTATGTTAATAACAATTCTATATACAAGGCTGTGTTAATTATAATACGAATGTTTACTACGTAAAGTAAATGAGCATGTTTCGTTGTAATTGGTGATAAATGAGCAATTGTGTGTTATCTTGCAATTATTGTCTTTAAGTACTGTTTTCAATAACACTATGCGAAAAATCAATGGAATTTGCCACGGCGACTCTTTATAGCGATGCTGACGCGCGTTCGCATCGATATAGTTGCGATGCAGTCGCCAGCTCTTTGCCCTCGCCCACACCACGATTCTCAGTCGCGATGCAAACGCGATACTGACGCGTTTCTGTCGCGATGCAATCGCAGTTCTGTAACACAAATCAAGTTTTTATATGTAGAATATTTTACACCCCCTAGCCAAGTTACCACCATTTCTCTTGCGCGAACGCCACGAGTTGTCACGCCTCCGATTCTTTTGTTCTGATCACGTGACTGAGCGTTGAGATAACGTAATTGCCGTACATTTGAAGTTTTTTTTTTACTAACGTTAACGATTCCAGATTAATAATCTGGATAGCAATCAAGGCTTGGCTAGGGGTACTGATATCCGTCACGGTCGTCGCAAATTTGCATCGCTTCTGTAGCGCGTCGCAAACGCGATGAACGCGCGTAGTAATGGTGCTGTAGCGCGTATACTAAACGCGCGACAGCGTCGCTTCAAAAAGTCGGCGTGGGCAACGGACCTAAGACCGAAGATCCAGACTTTGAGGCTCTTGTAGCTAAGAACGTTTAAAAAATTCGCGCGAGATTACTAAAATTCTCTAAACCTTTAGTACAAAAAGAAATCGCTTGGTGTTAGATGAAATAGATATAATTCTCGAGTTGAAGATTTTCTATTGCACCTTATACTGTTAAACTTTCTAAAACAAACCTTCTTTCTTCATTATTATAGTTGAATTTTGTACGAGCAATAATGCCCTGTTAAAAACTGTAGTCTCTCATTATTAATCTTCATCGCTAAAATATTTAATAAGCTGGCAACACTGACATTCTGATGGAGTTGTCACATGAAAAAAATAATACATGATTATTATCGAGACGACTCTATTCAAAATGTTCGTATATGGTACCTTATATGTATAAGTTATACCACTTTTTCACCGAAGGCTGTAAAATTGTAATATATTTTATATTTATAGATATTCTTAGGTTAAAAATGTATCAATGCCGGTCTTCACGAAGTCTGTTCGAACATTACTGTTAAAAAAAACTATTTAAATATACTAGGTGTTGATTTGTAATCTCGCCATATTTAATTTAAAAAGAAAAACACGGTGTGGGCTTAAAATGACACGACAGAAGTAAAAACTTCATCCAGGCGAGGTTTATGATATAAAATCGTAATCATTCGGATAAAGTCGGACGACTCGAGCCGAACTTACCCGAGCGAACGTTACACAGCCGAGCGTGACACCTCAGTCACATTCAGTACCCATAAAATAAATTACTAAGCGCGCCTAAAGAAATTTTTACTTCAAAGAAATGCCGACCTCTGGTTTTGGTCAGTAAAAATCGTACACTCCCTCTCACTCCACACAGGGCCGGAGAAGTTATTATGTCCCTCCTTACAAAATAGTAAATTATGGTGACTAGGGGATAAAGCAGTGTCTTGAAGTCGCGGGTGGCATGTTGAATTCTGAACAAAACGAAGATTGCTAAGTTTCAATCCCGAACGCAGTGAGGGTAAAAAATTCTGGTCATGAAAACTGCGTTATTTTTCTTTGAGATATTCTCACAGAATTTCAACATGTTACACTAACATTTTAATTTTACTCCTTCTCCAATCGACATAAGAGTCATAATTGCGTGGCGAGATATCAAAATCGACAGCTATTCTAATAATAAACGACGCATGCACACGTAACATACTTATTAAATAGGTCAAGTGTACTTTTAATATGAAATTTTAACGTTTCAAAAACCTCGCAGGGTGAATCGCTCCAAAACATTATTTGTAACTGTCACGTGAAAAGAAATGTAGCGTTTACAAGAGATATAGAAATGTCTTAGAAATTATTCAAGGAAAAATCTGTTTTAACTTAGTCGTATAAAGTTGAAATTCCGCTGTAACTTGCAATAGTAAAATTAAACATTCTAAAGTAAATTTAATTCAGATTCACGTAAATGGGACGGTTTTGTTTTTACCTCCAAAAATTAAGTTAATTATAGAATTGGACTGACCGACATTTGACCATTCAAAAGTAATAAAAAAAAAGCCTGCAAATGGTCTATTTGAAATAAGTGCTTTGATCTGATTTGTTTTGAAAAGAGAATTTAATTTCTAAACATTTCTATTCTAAAGTATTATTCTAAAAAGAACGAAAACATAGAAAATTAAGCAATATTGTTGAAAATGCTAGATTTAGTATGAATAGATTTCCTTTTACGATGCTCTGATATATATATATCTTTTTAATTATACCTGTGTCACGAAGTTACGGTCCGATTTTTCTAAGATTATACTGAAAAAAAAAACCTTTTTATAAAAAAAAAACCGACTTCACTAAAAAAAAATAATTTAATTTGAAGAGGTCCCTAGATTTCGCCAAGATTCCAGCATCAGATCCAAAATTGGTGACTGTGGGTCCATTTGGGAAGTATACCCTTTCCATCAAAAGAAGAATTTTTGAAATCGGTTGGCAAGCGACCGAAGTTATGCGCGAAAAAACATAAAAAAAAATACAAACATCTGAATTGAGAACCTCCTCCTTTTTTAGAAGTCGGTTAAAAATTAATACGTTACACCCGTCGAGCGCCGATTGTACTGTATATTATACTATATTGTATTTGGACTGGCCTGTTGGTCTAGTAGTTAGTGGCCCTGACTGCTATGCCGGAGGTCGTGGGTCTCATTCCCACCCAGGACAAATGTTAATGTGATGAGCGTAATCATTTGTTCTGTGTCTGGGTATAATTTATCTATATATGTATGTATTTAGAAATATATAAGTATGTTTATCAATTGTACTCATAACACAAGCTCGGGCTCATAACACAAGTTCTGCTTAGCTTAAGACTAGACGGCGTTGTGTGATAGTTGTGAAATATTATATTTATATTATTATTATTGTACATACGGTTGTGCAACTTGGATGACTTTGAAAAAACGCTTTGTCTTTATATAAGGGTGTACGAAATTTTCGTATTTCCTCAAAAAAAAAAACAGAAAAAGTTAATAGAGTTTGACCATCGAAAGATGACACAACAAAAAGGAGGCCGAATTAAAAAAAACTTTGTAACTGTTCACCCTGACTCTATGATTGAAGAAACGTCAACGACACATTTTTGACTATATATTTTTTTTTTAATGCTGCCATATATGTACTTCAATAAAAAATTCACTGCCATCTTTCGTTGGCCAGACTATAATAAAGGCTAGATAATCGATATAACCCTTCAGATACCGTCAATTAGAGACACAATAGTAAGACAATCGATGCGCGGCCACCGGTGGTCGCTTGGGGATTCATGAATTAAACTTGTCAAAAAAAACTAATCAGATAAAATCGGACCGTCACTGTAACAATGTACTCAAATGAGAGCCTTAACATGAATACCAAATTAGATTTAAAATGATGCATATTAAATACAGAATAGATGCCTATAAAACATAGTTTGTATGAATGAATAAAACGCTTAATTAGTATATAGAGGGATTTACTAAATACATGACACATTAAAATATAATAATATTTATATAGCAACGTTATGCTAATAGATTCTTATACTTCATTTATACATGTCGGAACAATAGGCTAGTTTGCTAGTTGCCGTAAAAAATGTAATTAGTCCGCCTTTTAGATTATCCAAAAATAATGGACACGTATTTTTTTATTTGTAAATTAAACCAAAAATTACAAAGATATAGCACACTAGCTTTTGCCAGTGGCTTCGCCCGCGTACATAAAATATAGCCTATGTCACTAAGGAATAAAGCAGCTTTCTATCGGTGAAAAAATTTTAGCAATCGGACCAGTACTTCCAGAGATTACCCCCTACATACAAACTTACAAATTTTACCTCTTTATAATATTAGTATAGATTAAAGTTACGTGTAACGTCACGCCGTGCTGCATTTTTTCGCACGGGTTGACGTCACACGTTACTTTAATGGGCTATATCTTTCTTATTTTTTGTTTAATCGAAAAAAAAAAAAAAACGAGAGAAAGCACGTGTCCAATATTTATTTATAATCTAAAATACGGACTGAATAAAATGTAGTTGTTTTGACCCTGGAAACTACCCTATTCGGGTCACAAAAGTTTGCTGCTCTGGAATAGGCTACAAATGATTTCATCAATCTGCTGAGTCTTCAAATGGATTGGAGTTCCAATCTTACTCTATCTGCCGTTCCTTAGCGTCGTTTATCCTCAATATTACGTACGGCGAGTATCCATCCTTACGTTGTTGAAACCTCTACCGCGTACATTGAAGGACTGGAACAATTTGCTTCCCGTCCGATTATAATTTGGGTGTCTTCAAGGCTAGAGTGAATAGGCTCTTAATAAACTAGTGCGCCTCAGCATCAACGATTGCATCACAGCTTACCATCAGGTGGGATCGCAGTCAAGCACTAGTTTAATTGTGATTAAAAAAAAACTGAGGGTCGTGACCTCGACGAATAACTTCCTTGTGGAATATTTTTCGCCACGTTGTCCTATTTTCGGCGATGTGGATGGCGTCGCAGACCGTAGTCTCCAGTGTAGCACGGATTTGGGCTGACCATCGTATCGGACGCCTCTGGGTCTTTTCCCATCTACTTTGCCTATTGCCGGAGTATGTGGTTCCTGATAGCTACAACTCGGGAATCTTTAAGTCGAGAGTGAATAGGTTTCTTCTAGGTAAGCGCGTTCCATCGTCGACCGCATCGTCGCTTTCCATCAGCTGAGATAGCGGTCAAGCGCAAACCTATCAATAATTTAAAAAAAATCACCTCTCTTTCTGGCAATGTGGCCAAAGAAATTCGCTTTGGTATATGGTGATGAGTCTCAGGGATCAACAGCTTTACTTCTTGGCTGCCATGTCAAAAATCTTTTCTCAGCGCCTTTAACAACACAAATGAGAAAACAATCTTATTAGCGTTTAAGCGTTTAGTCGTGACCGTGGCGTGGTGGACACATTTTTCTTTGTCATGTATACAAAAAGGTACTTTAAGAAACACGGGGGTAGAACAGTCCTGGGCTGTAATAAATTTAATACTAAAACAGCAGCCCGACATGCCATAGACATTTAAAAGCCTGATTTCAGAGCGAACTTATGTGACTCCTAATATTGATGTGTCATATAAACTAGGAATTGAAAGCGATGCAATATGCTCGAAAATATCCAAACTACAAACAAAAACTAAATGGAGAATCTAACAAAAAAAGCCTTACCATGATCTCTTAACGCGATCCATATGACGACCAAAACTGGACTGTGAAAGGGATGGAGTTATATACACTGTATAGCTCTATCCCTCTTTACACCTGACAGTTATAACGTCATGGTAAGGCCTCAAAAAATATTGTTTGAAGTACAAGACTCGCTATGCTTCTAGCGAATTTTTCGCTTTCAAATCATACGGCGTTGTGTGATAGTTGTGGAATATTATTATTATTATACTACTATCCGTATGAAATGTGACCATATTACATAATTTAGATTATATACTATAATTAAAAGGCCAAGATTAACTCGATAGCCTAATGAATAGCTCGATTTATAATCGCAATGGCGTTTTAATGATCATCATTTTAGCCGAAAGACGTCCTCTGTTGGACATAGGCCTCTTCCAAGCGTTTTTATTATATTTAACTACTAAAACATATATTGCCAGGGTTTGCTTTCAAGCCACGTATTTTTGGTAAACTAATTTTGAGTTATGAATCCTTTTATCAGCAACAGCAGGGGCCCAGCTGGGGCCAGGGTTATCTGAAAAGAAGCTCGAGCCCCGGTATGAAGAGGCTACACGGGGTGGGTTTTTAGTCAGTAAGAGTCTGACACTATCTGCCGCTCCACCCAAGAGCGGGGGTTGTCATTGGATGATTTTTGCCCACCGAAAGCTAAGTTGCTTATGAATGCAGTTGCTATGGGAACATCTCTGCATGTCTGGTAAAAACACATTTAAATAATGCCACATACAGCATTCTTTGTCTAAAGACCATGTAATTTTAAACCTAAGACAATGTAATGTACATACCTACCATGTTCTAACAAATAAATGATTATGATTATTATGAAAGGCAATACACGCCAGGGTGTACCTGACAGGTTTACCTGCACAGTTATATCCGATCCATCGTGGTCCCACGACCTTCGCCAGGTCATCGGTCCAACTTGTGCGGGCTTTGTTTTCCGGTACGCAGCCGCCACTGCAGAACCTTTCGTACCCATCGACCATCTGTTCTGTGAGCATTGTGCCTTGCCCACTGTTTGCTTACTTCACCATGGCTTGTCATTTATTTACCAAGGCTACGTGGCTTGCGAAAAAAAATTGCATTACAGATGCTTATCACTTTCCAGATAGAATCCACACATACGTACAAATACGAACGCAATAATTATGCGTACAGCTAAAAAATTATTTATTTATTAGTTACAGATTATAAAAAAAAAACTGATTAAAAAGAAAAACAATCATAGATGACAGCTAGCCAATTAAAAGTCCTCACGTATAGTGTCGGTCTTAAAATTGGGAAGTTACCATAAACAAAACTTTAGACAATGAACTTATTAAAAGGTTACAGTTAGATACACAGTCAAATGTTAAGGGTTAAAAACAAAAAGTAGGGAAAAAATTACAAGGTTACTTGAAAACCATGGGTAGCTCGCTGTCCGATCGTCCGGTAATGGACCGATCCCAAGACGTCGACGGCGCGCACTGTTCCCGCGCGCCTCAAGGAGTTGTCAGCAGCAGGAGGGGCCCAGCTGGGTCGGAGCCTACTGGGGGCCAGGGTTGTCCGAAAGGGAGCTCGTGCCCCGGTATGAAGGCTAGAAGGAACGGGATGGGGTTTTTAGTCAGTAAGAGTGACACTATCTCCCGCACTACCCAAGAGCGGGTTTTGTCATAAGATGTTTTTCCCCATCGAAAAAAAAGGTTTCTTGAAAAATTTGTGGCTTATGTTGCCCTCTGGCTGACGTCACACTAGTCCTAAAGGGATCCAAGTCATGTTACTTACATAATTATTGCAAGAATTATGGGGTCTTTAAGTCAAGAGTGAATAGGTTACTTCTAGGCAAGCGTGCTCCAACTTCAGCTGGTCAGGTGTGATAGTGATCAAGTGCGAGCCTTTGAATAATAAAAAAATATACCATCAGACGGTTTTGGTCGGATATATCTAACATAGCCTATTAGAGGTGTTAAAAAAATTCAATCTAGAGTTTCAGATCTTCTTTGATGGCACAATATTACTTGGCTGTCAAACCAAAAATTTATTATTATTATACTATATTACATAACAAAGAAAAACTATGTAAAACACGTACATTGGGCAGCCCTATCGCAGTCCGCGATGTCTTCCAGGCAACCTAGAATAGACAGTAATTGTCTGAACATGATATAGGGCTGTCATAAGTTCAATAAATGACGTATAAGTATCAATAGTACATTGTTACACTAGGGGTGAAAGTTACATATTTCGTCCTGAGAAGGAGTTGGCGGCCGAGCGTAGCGAGGTCGTTAATTCGAGGGACTAAATAAGTAACTTTAACCCCGAGGTAAGCACTGTGCTTTTCATTACGAATACAACATCATTTGTCAGCTGTTAGTTGAAAGTAAAACTCCCTAGGGATGAAAAGTGTGATACTTTTCAGCCCGCTCCTCAGGCAACTTCAGACCTACTTTCAGAGTATGAGTAATGAAAAATTTATTACAACATTTTACAGTTTGCGCCTTTTCTGACCGCGTCCCCTAAAACAGTTAAATTCTAAATCAATGCAATTTTTTATCATAAGCAAGGCTAATGTTACCGTTTCCTTTGTTGCAGTAGCATTGTCTATACCCTGGCAATTATAAAATTAAGTAAAACCATTGAAGCTAATTAGTATTAGAAACTAGTTCTTAACGCATCAGAAATAAGACACATTTTACATAAGCTCCAAAAATATTAAAGAATTTAAATATATTTATACAATTATATTATTATTACTTGTTCGAATATTTCTGGACAAATTTTTACGGCGATCATATTTATTCATCATAATGAAAATAAAAAGAGAAGCATATTGTTTGAAGATTTTTAAAGGGAAGGTGGTTTATTTAGCATTCTATAGCATCCGTGTAAAAGAATCCGGAAAATTAATTTTAATAAGAGAAAAAGGACCAAAGTAAAGAAATAGCATAAAAAGTGGAAAATTTGTCAAGGCGACGTTAATAATATTAAATCGTAATCGTTCGGGTAAGATCGGCCGACTCGAACCGAACTTACTCGAACGAGCGTTACATAGCCGAGCGTGACGAATCAATTTTCACTTTATAAAAAATGCTAGTTGTTTAAAAAGAAAGTCAACGAAATTGCTTAATTATAAATTCGCTCCTCACAAGAGAAATTCGACTATTTCTTTGTCAAAATATGTTGTCTGAAATAAGTTTTTTATAAATTATTAAATGAGAGAAATATTTCCAATTATAATTACTATAATAGTGCAATAAGGGACAAAGAGCTGTGTAACAAATTGAAATATTTTAGTTAAGGGTGTGTTAAAATTTAAGGTTACAAGTTGGATTGTATGCTTTTCTTATATATAAAAGAGTTTGCAATGGTATTTGTTCGTTGTTATTACCTACCTCTTTTTGATGACAATAAACGTAGAGCTACACTGCTCACACGTGTGCCACACATTTCGATCTGGGCACGTCGGTCTCCATACTTTTGATATGGAAACTAGCTTTTGCCCGCGCGGCTTCGCTCCCGCTCTTCCCTACTCCACCCTACTATATCCAACTCTACCCTACTCTAACCTACACTACCCTACTCTACAGTATCCTATGTCCGTCACCTGGCTCTAAGCTAACTACCCACCAATTTCCAGCCATATCGGTACAGCCATTCTTGAGTTATAAATAGTGTAACTAACACGACTTTCTTTATACTATATATATATAGACTATAACAAAAAAAAACCGTTGAATAGTACATTGACCTTTTCCTAATATCTCTGCGTAGGTACCCGAAAAACAAACAATGAATTGCTTTTCATGACTAGATCATGTAAAGGATCACGATACATGTCGATTCAAGACAGCTTTGTGTCTTTATTTCCGTTTTTTTTAATTTAGAATGTCTACAAATGTAGGAGGGTCAATGACCGTTATTCCACGTTTATCGAGCACCTACATTTAGGGCTATATTTTACTGAGACACCATGGCGGCGCGACCAGTCGCCGCTACCAACAAAACGTATACAGCTCTACAGCTACTCACCTGGTGTCCGTTTGGTTGCGCAACCAATTTGGTGGCGCAAGGTTTTATAAACATCGTAGCAAACATCAAATCGCTCTTTAGTAGCCTTTTATTGGCAGATTTGTCGTAAGAAAATTGGTTGTGCACTGATCACTAAAGGTATTTATACACGCTAGGGTATATCTGATAGGTTTGCCTTCACAGTTGTACCTGTCAGGTAAGCTTGTGTGGAAACCTGCACAGTTGTGCAACATATACGCTCCGGTTCAACTGTACAGGCAAACCTGTCAGTCAGATATAGCCTAGCGTGTACCCTAAGCGGGACTGAAAAAAAAAATTATTGATTGAAATATTTTATTAAACATTTTATACATTTTTATTAATCTTTTTTCTTTTACTAACATGCTAACACTGGAGATGAGGTAATTTCAATATTTTTATAGTGTGCGAGTTTTATATTGATATTTATGTATTTTTTTTTTTGCATGGATACAACAAATTTTTTATTTTTTGCATGGATACAACTATTTTTTTTTTTCTAATACTAATTTAAAAAAAAAAAAAACGTTTGTGCTTCGCGAATTGAATTCTTTCTAGATTTTAGTTTTTGTTATATTATGTTTATTTTTTCAAACATTTTGCATGCAACTTTTGGGCAAAAAAAAATGGTCTTTTTTAGTATTGCAAAATAATAAAGTTACCTACAATTTTGAGATGTTCTGGTAATTGCAGTAACTTATTAAACAAAAATACGTTCCAAACTGCAGTTATCAGAAGTATGAAAAAATGCAGACAACTTTTTACACAGAAATCGAAATTACCAGCTGATTTTAAAAGATACTTGAAAATTAAAATATATTTAAATTATTTTTTTACTATTTGCAAACGCTGTTATCCATATAAAGCTTAGAAATTGAACGTAAGTAAAATGAAAACAAAAATACTAGTTCAATTAAAATTCAATAAAATCAGCCTCACCATACAAAATTATAAACTTGATTGGACAGTTTGTATAGAGAGGCCGATTTTTTTTCGTTTACTGAAAAAAATGTTTGTGGAAGGTTGTTCAGTTTCATCTACTGAGCAAGCCCTTAAAGTTGGCAGAGGGCTGTCCCTTACACTTTGTATTTGATTTATATTCTTTAATAAACTCTCTTCCACCAATTTTCCTCGCTCTGAATAAACGGGCTGGCCATATTTAATCCTTCACCTGCCTAAGTCGGATATATCCGACAAACACTCCCGTTTATTCCGCCAGGTTCGCACATCTACGACCAAATACTCCATCTCGTCACCTATGGGGATTGAAGAGCTAAACGAGATGGAGTACCCAGTCGCGAACACTGGTAAATAGATTGCAAAAACACTCGTCGGACCAATGCTGCCCCCGTTAGTAAAAAAGACGCATCTAACATTTTTTCCAGATTTCAATTATATACATTGCCGGGATCAGGAAAAAAAACCGCATCTTGCTAACTTTCTCCAGTGCGGTTTTTACACAAGGAAAAAAGACCCGATTTTCCGTTTCATTCATGAAAACTTGTTTATCCGTTTTCATTTTTGTTAGATACGTCGTTTTAACTATCAGGGGCAGAATGTCACGCGGGCGGAGAATGATATAAACTAGTGCTTGACTGCGATCCCACCTGATGGTAAGCAGTGATGCAATCGTTGATGGTGAAGTACCATAGTCTATCAAGAGGGTGAATGCTACTTGCAAAGTGATCAAACTCCTATGAACATTTTTAATGCTAAATTATTTCAAAATCAGCTAGTAACATAATTATTATTAGACCAATAAAAATTTGATTGCAGCATTTCGCCAAACCTCCAACAGCTTCTAATATCTGTCATCTTGTCCACAGGCTTGCTTCGTTACAAAGTGGACTTCCAATCGATGCAGCTAGACGACGAAGAGATCGACAACCTGTACGACATCGACGACTATTAGTCGCGCGTCCGTCGCATTGTCGCAACTGTGTGCCGTGTCGCACCGCTGCGTTCGTTGTGTGCCTTGTCAATACTAGGTCGAATTGAGGTCGCTTGTACACGTTAAAACTTATGGACCCTTGTATATGTCGTCGGATTTATTGAATCCCAAGCGAACGCTTTCGCTCTCTCATTGTCTATTGTATCTCTAATTACGGTATTCGAATGGTTATATGTACACACGCTCGTACTGCCTTCTGCGCCTGTATAAAACCATTTTCTTTGTGAAATATTGATTGTTTTACATATGCTATGTACAATATTGTACATTCTGAAGAACACCAGCATTTTTTTTATGAGAACATATTTCTAAAGATCAAAGCCGTTTGAAAGGACTAAAGAAAACAAGCTAAAATATATCTGCCCTAGACACGGTAAAATTTCTTAGCGTGTACAAGCGCCCTTAGGGTTTTCTCGTAAATTAACGCCACCACATGGCGACATTTTGGCGAAAGGTCTTTTGAAAAATTGTAATTTTATCGTGGACATGTTATTTACGTTAATTTAACTTTTTTAAAACAATAGAAGGACTGGAAGGAATGGACCTTTTACGGTGTGAAGTAAAAAAAAACTCGAGGGGCGAGAGGGAATGTCAGGCTTTTACTGTTCCGCTTTGTCCACGGTTTACCAGGTCTACTGGCCAATAAACGCAAAAGACAACTGAAGAAACACACGTGGGTTTAGCCAGTAAAAATCTAAACTCTCGCTCTACCCGAGGGGCGAGAGGGTTTTTTTTTATGACAGGTGCCTGGACCTGACGCCTCAGTGTTGCTATCTGGTGCACGTTATTTCATAATAACCCTAATTGGTTAGCGAAACCTCACAAGCTTGATTGGTGTCGGATATCGGTATCGAATCTAAAATCTAAAAATTATTTTTTTTTGTAAATACACTACGGTTATATATGTAGATGAGTTGTGTGTGAAGTTTCGCTAGTTCAATTAATTTGGCCTCGTGTTGTGGTGGTATACTGTCATATTTAAATACTCACTGATGTAAATGATGCATAGTCGGCCTTATAATGTTCCCACTGTTGGGACTCAAGCCTCATCTGTAAGAGAGGGAATGGGCCGTCATCCACCACACGGGCCCATTCAACTCCAAGCGAACGCCTTTCGCTCTCTCAATGTCTTTCTCTCTAATTACTGCATTTGAAAAGTTAAGACATGGCTTGAAGGACTTGGTGTCCAAGTCAAAAACAATTCTAATAACTAGGAATAGGCTATTGATAAACTAGTGCGTCTCATCATCAACGATTGCATCACTGCTTACCATCAGGTGGGATCGCAGTCAAGCACAGGATTATATCGATTTAAAAAAATAACTAGTTGACAGTATACCACCATTTATTTAATGTAAGTAAGACTGACAGTTTGCAATATAAATATATTAAATGTTGTCTGTTGCTGAATGATTTGTTAAAGGAACTGTTGGTCTAAAGGAGTTCAACCAGTGGTTTATATTACATGTTATATAACATCATTTTTAATATATGCGAAACCTGAATATAGTTGGTTCAGAATCGATTTCAATAAACTTTACTACTACTTTATTTTTCCCCAAAAATATTTTTTTTAAAGTCACAAGTTGGACTCCACCGACACTAAGTACAACACAGGTCATAGCGGGCATTAGGCCCCTCAGTCGCCGGGACGGCTCGGTAACCATGTGTTTGTGCGGACAACTAAGTAACATAACAAACATATGACTTTGTCATTTTTCATGATACAGTTATGAAATTTTGTACACAGATTTTTTACATAAAAATACTAGATATGTTCGGGTTTCGCACATACTAAAACTAATGTATTGATATAATGTCCCCTCACTGCATCTGTCAGTTTTTTTCGCTCAAAAAACATCTAAATGTTTTTCTATGAAGTTTTCAATAATAGTGAGATAAAGGGCCGAAACTGCGACAAGCGGACGCCCGCGACGGACTCCCGTCCCAAAGCGTGCGTGTTCACGCGGACGGTCACCGTCGCGGAATCCGGATTACGCAATGTCGCTAGTTCAACCCGTTACTAGCAAAACGGTCGTAGGGCCCAACTCCCTGTAACGGATTCCCGCGAGTCTGCTACGGAGCAATTTTGTATGGGACCGCGGGAAAAATATTACGTCCATATAATATACCCCGGTATGACCCAACCGAGGTATCTAAGAGAGTAAATAGGTTACTTCTAAGCAAGGGTGTTCCATCGTCGACCACATCATCGCTTACCATCAGGTGAGATACTGTTCAAACGTGAGACTATCAGTAATAAAAAAAAAACAGCCAAACGCGCTTAGGTTAAATAGTCGCTTAGTAAAATTTTATTTCTTGTCGTCATAACTTCCTAAAATGTATTAAAAAAAAACATTAATGAAATCGATAGTCGTTCAGAAGTTATGCCGCGAGCGTGTCAAAATATTTGATGTAACTGTAAATGGTAGACTATATAATCACGCCTGTATTCCTCGGTACTAGGCAGGGGTGTGTAATACACCCACAATAAGCCAGTTATGTTTTAGGGGGCGAGCCTACGTCATAACTAAGTTTATGCAATCCAAACTGCCTAGCTTTTAGGGCTATATTTCACCGACACCATGGCGGCGCGACCAGTCGCCGCTACCAACAAAGTGTATATAGCTCTATATAGAGTTACTCACCAGATGTCCGATTGGTTGCGCAACCAATTTGGTGGCGCGACCAGCTCGGGCGTGTGGCGACTCAGGTGTGTGAGCTTAGGGCTATATTTTACCGTGAAATATAAGCCTTACCCAACTAGCTTGGGATCAGCTTACAGTCTAACCATATACCATTACATGGAGCCAAACTTAAGTGGCAGTGGGCAGGGCACATTGCTCGCAGAACTGATGTCGATAGGGCCGAAAAGTTCTAGAGTGACTGCGAGCCGGAAGACGCGTTGGAAGGCCTTCTTCAAGGTGGACCAATGAACTGGTGAGATGCAAGAAGCACAGTACCGTTCGTTGTGGCAACACTTGAGGGAGGCCTGAGTCCAACAGTGGACGTCTTTCCGCTGAAATGATGATGGTGACTGCCTAACTGTCCTGTAATTGGGCAACAAGATATCTGTTTGCAAGTTTAAAAACATTATGGTGGAAAAATGTGAAGAGAGGTTCTGTACTTAAAAAAAACCTCTTTTTTTTCGTGAAGTCGGTTAAAAGTTAAATTAGGTCTATAGATGCTCATTAGTTTAATTAAATCACGATCGCTATAATAAAGAACCACGATACAAGTGGCTGCTAAAATAAAAGTATTATACGCTTCGGATATATCCGACAAACGTGTTTATCCCGCCAGGGTCACATATCCACGACCAATTAATAATCGCGTCTCGTCGGCTCTTCTGTCACCTATGGGGATTGAAGAGCTAAACGAGATGGAGTACCCAGTCGCGAACACACGACCCTGGCGTATAGGACACGGGAAACATTCGTCGGACCGATTCGACGTAAGCGGTTTTAGGGTTAAATATTGCAAGTAAAGATGTTTTAGGGAAATATAACATCTAATTTTCAGTTTCTTTTCTTTTGTTTAAATATTAATTTTTTTCTTGATTTTAACAAATAAAAACTGATTATAAAACCTGTCACTATCAAACCACTGGTTTGCACCTAAGTATTGCTATAAGGCACGGCACACAATACCGACTGTTTAGATCGCATTCGGAGCTTTATCTATGAACTTTAGTCGCAAAAGATCGTCGAACAGGTCCATTGCAATAAATATTAGAACATGACAGTATTTTGTTTGCGATCGCAGCGACTAAATCGCTAATCGCATATCTGTGCGACATCTAAGCTCCAAATGCGATCGGTTAGTTTAAAAACCAACCAAGACATCTTGTATTTTTTTGTTCTCATTAAAAATACATTTATATTTTAATTATTATAAAAGAATATGATTTCCTATGTATTAGCTAATAACACCTGCACAGGTTTTTAAAACTATTTTATTTGTTATATTGTATAATAATAAACTGGCGGTTGGTGGATCACGTCATCTCTTTTCTTTCCTTTTTTTACCTTTTTCTTTTACCCTTAAACACGTCATAGTAAGCCATGACGTGTATTTTATTATTAACTTACCCCCACACACGGGATTTTTTTTCGGTGGGCAAAAATCATCACCCCCGCTCTTGGTTGGAGCGGGAGATAGTGATAGTGTCAGACTCTTACTGACTAAAAACCCACCCCGTTCCTTCTAGCCTCTTCATACCGAAGCTCGAGCTTCCTTTCGGATAACCCTGGCCCTGGTAGGCTTCGACCCAGCTGGGCCCCTGCTGCTGACAACTCCTTGAGGCGCGCGCAAACAGTGCGCGCCGTCAACGTCTTGGGCTCGGTCCGGACAGTTACCGGACGTTCGGACAGCGAGCTACCCATGGCTCGCCATTCGCGAGCCCGCGTCTACGGTGGTCGGAAATCGGGATCGGGATCCCGGCGGCGGCGGCGAGGGCGCCGTTGCCTGATGCGGTCGGCCTCCTCCTTTGCTAGCATTACTGCTTCGCAGAAGGAGGCGACCGCCTGCTATTTCTCCTCGCTCCGGACTATGGCCTCGGCCAAAGCCTGGCGCGAGAGCTTCTTGCTCTGCTTGCTTCTTCGGCGGTGTCGCCACAAAAAAACGCTTAAAGCGGCTTCAAGCTTCACCGGGCACAGGAGGTTCCACAGAACAGGAACGGTTCCGTACTACAATATTAGCGGAGCTGAAATATGCCTACACCACGGATATCAAAATAATCGTCTCTTGTATTTTTGGTCTAACGGCAATAAAAACCTCTGGCTGTTTATGAGATACAAACGGAAGGACAGTGGAGGCTTCAGCACACGCACACTAGTAAAAAGTTCACATTGACACTGCGAGTACAAGGTCCTACAAACTTGCGGAGCCACTGTATCAGTGTGTTGCGCCATCTAGCGGATCCACAGTCAAGTTTGAATGATTGAAACGCTTCGTAATCGTAACTTGTCGATTCCAAGGTGAAGTCCGTGAAGAGTTGCATGGCTAAAAATATAGATGTCGCTACAAGTCTTGTTATTCCAACAAAAAGTAAATGAAACCGTATCTTTCAATCTTCATGAAGTACATAGGTATGCCTCTACTGTATGATTCCTATGTTCTGTAGGTATGCCTGTTCTACTCTTGTTATGAGCCCGTTTTATCCCACTGCAGGGCAAAAGCCTCCCTTCCATTTTTCTCTTCTCTGCCCTCATTTCAGCCGAAAGACGTCAGTGCACTGTCGTGTCGTCGTCGTGCACTGTTGGACATAGGCCTCCCCCAAGTGTCGCCACAATGAACGGTCCTGTGCGTGTCCTTAAATGTTATTATTTATTTTGCAAAGGGATTTAAAAATAAAACTCTAGTTACGTAAGTAAATATTTTTTTTTTTTTTCGTTAGTTTAAACTAGATGAGGCCGCCCGGTGTTTCGTAGCTTACTGAGAAGAAACAGGGAAACAAACTCAGTGGTCAAAGTCTCTTTTAGAGTCCGTACAGCAAACATGTAATGGTTAAACCATGCAGACAGATAGATTTGGACTTTAAAGTCCAACTTATCATGTCACCTCAACGCCGGCTTCTGCTGATCAGGATCCAATAATTGGTTGCCTTTGCTCAATTTCGTGAGAGAGTCTAGAGTGCATCAACGATTGCAGCACTGCTTACCATCAGGTGGGATCGCAGTCAAACACTGGTTTATACCTATCATTTAAAAAAAAAGACAGGCAGCTTAGCTATCCTTATGGTGTGTGAGACCTGGCGAATGCTCGGCGGCAGAAACCTCTCGCGCCGGGCCTTGGTTCAGGCCATGGTCCGGAGCGAGGAGGAGTGGCAGGCGGTCGCCTCGTTCTGCGAAGCAGTAATGCTAGCAAAGGAGGAGGCCGACCGCATCAGGCAACGGCGCCCTCGCCGCAGCCGCCGGGATTCCAATCCCGATTTCCAGCCACCGTAGACGACGAGGGCTCGCTGATTGTGAGCCATGGGTAGTCGCTGTCCGATTGTCCGGTAACTGTCCGGGCCGAGCCAAGACGTCGACGGCGCGCACTGTTGAGCGCGCCTCAAGGAGTTGTCAGCAACAGGAGGGGCCCAGCTGGGTCGAAACCTACCGGGGCCGGGGTTATCCGAAAGGAAACTCGAGCCCCGGTATGAAGGCTAGAAGGAACGGGGTGGGGTTTTTAGTCAGTAAGAGTCTGACACTATCTCCCGCTCCACCCAAGAGCGGGTTTTGTCATAAGATGATATTACCCTTCGAAAAAAAAAAGATCTGGCGAATGCGCCGCTCGCGAGCCGCTTGCAAACGGCTCGTTCGTATTGAATGCACGCGCGCAGTTTGCTCGCGAACGGCGCATTCGCCAGATCTGAACACACCATTAGGTAACTGATCAATGAATTGTAAGATGACACAGCAAATTACAAATTTACAAAGAAAGAAATAAAAAATGGGTCCAATGACTTATCGCACGTGTAAACCCATGTAATAAGCCCGTTCACCTGACTTGCTGAAGCAAAATGCACCTAATTCCAATCCACTTAAGTCCCATTGAATTTCTATTAGTAATCCTCATGCAACTCGAGTTTGCTAAAGTAAAATGAACCGTATGTTGGTTTGGTTAAGGTCGATTGTACCTAAGCAGCTGACAGCAAATGAACTCGCGTATCTTTTCAGTCAAATCATCATAGATAGAAACTAGTGAAGGATCAAATTGCTTTGTCATGCAGCTTTTATTCTTCATTCTTTCAAGTTTTTGAGATTTGCTTGCATAACTGCAGAGGGGACTTACCCACCTTTTTTTTTTTTTCTCTCGACGGGGAAAATCATCATTGACGAAACCCGCTCTTGGGTGGAGCGGGAGACAGTGTCAGACTCTTACTGACTAAAAACCCCGCGCCGTTCCTTCTAGCCTTCATACCGGGGCTCTAGTTTCCTTTCGGATAACCCCGACCCCGGTAGGCTTCGACCCAGATGGGCCCCTCCTGTTGCTGACAACTCCTTGAGGCGTGCGGGAACAGTGCGCGCCGTCGACGCCTTGGCTCGGTCCGGACAGTTACCGGACGATCGAACAGCGAGCTACCCATGGCTCGCCGTCCGCGAGCCCGCCGGGACTTACCCACCTTGGAAACTGTAGCAAGACCCAGTGCTTCCATCAAATATTAAGATTTGTGCAGTGTTAAACTAACCTTTTCGAAGACATGTGACATTCATCGCACTAGGCCCGCGAAAGGCCAGACTTTTCGGTATCAGACTTTTACCTTCTAAAACCCACCCGCGATCATCGTTCATCGTTCTAGAACCGCAGTAAATCATTCAATGTCTAGACACCTATTCCTGAAAGATGAATCTACCTACAAACAATGAGCATAGCATAATCAGCCTTTTTAATTCATGAATCCCCAAGCGACCACCGGTGGCCGCGCATCTATTGTCTTACTATTGTGTCTCTAATTGACGGTATCTGAAGGGTTAATGTTCCTACTGCTGGGACTCAGGCCTCCTCTCTAGGAGAGGGAATGGGCCGTTAATCCACCACGTGGGCCCAGTGCGAGTTGATGAATGTCACATGTTTTCGAATATTTGATTCTAGAACATGCCGGTTTCGTCACGATGTTTTCCTTCACCGTTTTTGAGAGCAGTGGTGATGAAATAAGTTGCACAAATTATAGGCCGGACTGGATTTGAACCTATAACTCGTAAGTCGGCTGTTACTACTCGACCACCACTGCTCTCTATAAACATTGTATACCTAGGTCAGCAGAAGCCCAGCTGGGTCGAAGCCTACTGGGGCCAGGGTTATCCGAAAGGAAGCTCGAGCCTTGGTTTGAAGGCTAGAAGGAACGGGGTGGGTTTTTAGTCAATAAGAGTCTGACACTATCTCGCGCTCCACCCAAGAGCGGGGGTTGTCATAAGATAATTTTTGCCCACCGTAAAAAAAAAAACATTGTTTAGGTACTTCATCGGTTTAGGTCGGATACATAGAAATATAACTTATAGATATCTATGGTCGGATATCTATAGTTTAGGTAGTAACTGAATGTAAACAATCTTATCTCTTATCGAAAAAATCGTCAAAAAAAATGTTTACAATTAGGTGTTTACCTAAGCCGATGCTAGGTAATTTATCATCATCATCATCATCATTTCAGCCGAAAGACGTCCACTGTTGGACATAGACATACCCTAAGTGTCGCCACAATGAACGGTCCTGTGCGTCTCGCATCCATCGGATTCCCGCAACCCTTACCAGGTCATCGGCCCACCTTGTAGGAGGCCTTCCAACGCTACGTAACCGATGTTAGGTAATTAACTAAATTTAAATAATCTTTTCATTACGCATACTCTGAAAGCAGGTCTGAAGTTGCCTGAGGAGCGGGCTGAAAAGTATCACACTTTTCATCCCTAGGGAGTTTTACTTTCAACTAACAGCTGTCAAATTATAAAAAAAAAAAATTAGGTCTATCTTCTTGTATTCGTAATGAAAAGCACAGTGCTTACCTCGGGGTTAAAGTTACTTATTTAGTCCCTCGAATTAGCGACCTCGCTACGCTCGGCCGCCAACTCCTTCTCGGGACGAAATAAGTAACTTTCACCCCTAGTGTAACAATGTACTATTGTATATCTTTTATACGATATATCACTACATAGTATAAAACAAAGTCGCTTTTTCTGTCCCTATATCCCTATGAACGCATAAATCTTTAAAACTACGCAATGGATTTTGATGCGGTTTTTTTTTAATAGATAGAGTGATTCAATTGGAAGGTTTATATGTATAACTAGCTTCTGCCAGCGACTTCGTACGCGGATCCTGTTGCTTATGCCAGCGACATTCAGTGTTATAAACGTAAGAGTAGACAAAAATAACCAGAAAGCTTCGAACGGCTAAGCTATCGGGAGTTACACGTGTTATTGTGAGTCAACCATAAAAGATAGACACATGCTGTCGTGGGATATTTTTTATATAATTTTAAGGAGAACATTTTTGTTGTACATGATTTCTGTGTAGCTTTAACCATAAAGGCTGCAAAAGCGACGGAAGCTTAAAAAATGGAGTAATTTCTCCCGTTTCCCCAACATTTCCCTTCACTGCTCTGCTCCTATTGATTGTAGCGTGATGAAAAGTATACTATAACCTGCCCAGGCGTATGAAGAATGATTGTACCAAGTTTCGTTAAAATCCATCGAGTAGTTTTTGTTTCTATAAAGAACATACAGACAGACAGACAGACAGACAGACAGACAGACAGACAGACAGACAGACAAAAATTTTACTGTTTGCATTTTTGGCATCAGTATCGATCACTAATCACCCCCTGATAGTTATTTTGGAAATATATTTCATGTACAGAATTGACCTCTCTACAGATTTATTATAAGTAAGATAGATAACATCCATTAAATAGTGTAGAAATACTGTTACCCGAGCGAAGCCGGGGCGGGTCGCTAGTCAAGATTGTTTACATTTAGTTAACTACCTAATATAATATAGTATAGGAGGTAATTAAAATAATACTGAAACCGCTTCAAGGAAAATGGTACCTGTAACTACAAAACTACATCAACAAACAAACTGTGACGTCGACACAACCAGTCAAAAACTTCCACTGGCCTCCGAGTGACGGAAAAATACTCAAAAGGTGGCGCAAAAACTACTGACGTAACCAAGAACTTGGTCTTTCGAAAGTTAACTCGATGTTTATTTTTAACTTACTGGTAAATTGAACTCGGATTAGATGCATTTTGAAATGCAAAACTCGAAAATAGAATAGATACACAGTTCTCTTTGATGTTTGATTAATTTACGGAGACAATTGAAATAGATTGTCGTACATACAATAATTGTTTGTTTTTATGAAAATAATTTAGTCCCTCGAATTGGCGACTCCTTCTCGGGACGAAATAAGTTATTTTCACACTTAGGGTAATAACAATTTCATTACTCATACTCTGAAAGTAGGTCTGAAGTTGCCTGAGGAGCGGGCTGAAAAGTATCACACTTTTCATCCCTAGGGAGTTTTACTTTCAACTAACAGCTGTCAAATTATTAAAAAAAACGTTATTCTATCTTCAAATTCTATTGGACTAGGTATGTTACAACTTTCTATACAGCCAGTTAATCACAGCGCGATATAAAATTGAAATACTTAAAGAATCTATTTTTAAAGATTATATTATTTGTACTATTTCTTTGAAATACTTTCTTTTTTAATTACAAATAATTTTTAATTTTTTATAATGAAAAATAAAGGCTGAATAGCTGGTCGGCCACAGAAAAAACAAAAATGGCGGGAAAGTGGCAATCCGTCATTTGTTTTTTCTAGTTGTAGAGTTTTGTTTACATTATCCGTACATCAGAGATTTGTATAAACACAAACACTATTATTTAATCAGATTAAAATAGTGATTTAACGCCTAATTTCATAAGAGAAGACGCTAAAGCAGTAGTGGAAAACCTTCAGAAGAAAGATTCTTACCTTAAATCATAGGTAAGGGGACTCAGGTTTTACAAACTTATTATATTTTTACTCTCCTTGTCTTCTTCTTCTTCCTGCCCTTATCCCGTTTTATTTGGGGTCGGCGCAACACGTTTTTTTCTTCCATTCTGTCTTGTCACTCGTCATGCTATCACTAACTCCTTTTTCTTTCATATCACTTCTCACACAATCCATCTCCATTTTACTCTCCTTGTATTCGTAATGAAAACACAGGGTTTACCTCGAGGGGAAAGTAACTAATTCAGTTCCCTAAATTAGTACATTGTTACCCCTAGGCAAAGAGAATAAAACCATTACGTTATATAGTCATTGCCCCTAGGGTATCATCATGTTATAATTTTTTCCAAAAATATTTAAAAAGGTCACAATTTGGACACTAGCGAGTCTAGCGACACTAAGTACAACACAGGAAGGTCAAAGTGGGTATTAGGAACTACCATACAGCTGGGGTACAAGTGCAAAACAACCCCACAGTCGCCTGGATGGCCCGAGGACTATATATTTTTGCTGACATGACACTGATTTGGTTATTTTTCATGATACAGTTATGAAATTTTTTACATAGAGAAACTTTACATAAAAATGCTAGACACGTGTTTCGGGTTTCGCATATATAATAAAACTAATATTGTATTGACGTAAACGCGTTCTTATAACAAAAACTAAAGAATTGAAGAACGGCATGCCGCCATTTTGAATTGCAGTTGCACAGCAATTCAAATAAAAACTGCTGACCATGGCTAGAAATATAAATATCGAGTAAGTACTTGCGATACTTTCAAAAAACGTAGAATTGCGTCAACCAATTTTTTTTTCTATTAAATTGAGTTTTTTTTGCCTTTTGGCTGAATGATTTCAAACCATGATTTGTGATTTTAAAAAAAGTAAACGAAATTGGTGTCTTGCAACGACTTGAACGCCAAGCATGGTGCAACGCTCTACTTAAGGGTCAATCGCAGACTCTAATTAGATTAAGTGAGTCACGTCAACGGTACGCAAGCGTAAGTCAGGTCAGGTCGTAGGCGTAGGCCTGCGGACGGCAAGCAATGGGTAGCTCGCCGTCCAACCGTCCGGACCGAGCTCGAGTCGTCGACGGCGCAGTGTTCAACGCACACCTGAAAGAGATGTCAGCACACCGTAGGGGCCCAACAGTGTTGAAGCCTGACATGAGTTGTGCGAAAGTGTAAAGAAGAACCAGGATTAGGTTTTAGCCAGTAAAAGTCTGACATGCCCTCTCGCTCCGCCCAAGAGCAGGAGAAGTCCTTGAATAATTTCCCATCTAAAAAAAAATGGCCTCAGGTACGTTCGGGGACAGAATGTCAGCCAATATGATGCGCAACGCTCGATCTACGTGTCGCTGCAACATTGCCCAGTATCCAACTGCCAACTTGTTCTATGTTTCTTTGGATAAATAACTAGCTTACCAATGAGTCTAATCAGAGCATACATCTTTGTTTATATGTGGAAAATGTTGTAGTTATTACATTGACTTTTTTTTTTATATGTAATGTAATATCGTTTTTTTTCCCAAATAAAATAAAATAAAATAAAATAAAACTTCACCATCAACATTTCAGCCGAAAGACGTCCACTGTTGGACATAGGCCTCCCCCAAGTGACGCAATAATGAGCGGTCCTGTGCGTATCGCATCCATCGGATTCCGCGACCCTCACCAGATCATCGATCCACCTTGTGGGAGGCCTTCCTTCTTCTGGTAAGCGGTCGCCACGACAGAACCTTTCGTCCCCATCGACCATCTGTTCTGCCAGCAATGTGCCCTGCCCACTGCCACTTAAGCTTGTCGATTCTTTGAGCCATGTCAGCAACTTTGGTTCTCCTGCGGATATCTTTCAGTTTGGAAAACTTTCCACGCAAGAAACCGGTCATTGTGGAGACACTTGGGGGAAAAGGTTAAAGGAAATGTTGTTTGACGATGACGCTTAGGTTTTATCTATAAACGGAAAACTTTTAAAAATCCGGGACGATACAAAAACGATAATCAAAGTCTGATCAAGAACTCTAATGATATCTTATTTTTTCCATCACCCTTCCATAAGACTTTGGTCAGGAAAATCCCACGCCATCCAGCAGCATCTAAATTTAGAACAAAACGGAGCCAAAATCATAAACGATCAAATTTACGGTCAATGTTCTTAACGTGGTTGGTCCACAAGACAAGTTTGGTAAAGAAGGTTCACTCTGATTCAAATCGTTTTTATCACTACACAAACCTAGCATACATGCTCCTAACATTACAAAATTAAAACATGCATTTATCTGCACTAATAATATAAAGAGGTAAAGTTAGATATTTTGATTATATGTCTTTTTGTTTGTAGGAGGTAATCTCTGAAAATACTGTACCGATTGCTAAAAATTTTTCTCTGATAGAAAGCTGCTCTATTCCTGAGTGACATAGATATATTTTATGTCCGCGGGCAAATTCTAGCTATTACATACAAGCGTTTACAAGTTAAACTTGCTGCTTTAATTAGTCCGTCATTCTGATAATACCACCATACGTCATAGGTAGGTTCTTACTAATCGGCTCAAATACTCGAACCAAATTTTAAATGCGTGTCTTAATTTTGCAAGTGGGGCGAAGTGCCGAGTGGGGCATATGTATGCCTGGTTTGGTTTACCCTATGGTAACAGCCAATCCGCACCCAGAATGGACGCAGCAAAGACAATCTCCACAGGTGGGGGTTCTCGGATGGTTCCGATTTTCAATGCATGTGCGGCGTCACTCCGCCAACGATGTCTCATCTTCCGTCCTGCATCACGTGTCCGGTTACCTGCTCACGTAGAGACCTAATGACAGCATCAGCAGACAGCATTGCCTTGGCCGAATTCTGAGCCGGGCAAGTAATTTGACTAGTTTTGCCATCGATACGCTAAGAAGACCAGCCAATATTCTGATTGTCAGTTTCAGGAGTCGGCAAACCACTTCACAAACATTTCAGGTTGGTAGGCACTTTCCCGATATTCTAGGTACTTTCGCATTGTATGGATGGAGTTTTTATGGGATTTTTCGAGAGAACCTAGCCGATTTAGTTTATTCTTTAGACCTTGCCGCCAATTCTTTTGTTCTGACCACGTGACCGAGCGTTGAGATGACGAGCTTTCTGCTAGCGTTAACTATTGCAGATTAGCAACTTGGCTAGGGAAAGATTTCATGAATTTTATTAGACTTAAAAAAAATGTCGGCCTTATTGACCAAACGTCCAGCTAAATAGGATAGATTGTCCGGCTTTTCAGTTCCAGGACCTGGCAACCCTATGTACACCACAGAATGTAAAAGAAATGAAAGCCAGTCTCAATAAAAATTCACCTGCAGATTGCTGGATTCGTCCAGCGTCACAGTATAAGCTGAGCAACGGCCTATTCTTGCCTTGATGCGACGCACAATTTGAATGTATTTATATTGTATCTGTTTTATTTTTGCTTTTTTTTTGTTTATTTATTTGGTGTTTGTCTCTGTCAGGCACGTGTCTGCCGGTGTCGCATAGACTATAATAAATTATTTTTTTAATAGACAACCCAGACAGCTGAGTTGTCTATGGTTCAAGCAAGTTAAGCCTGGTTCACACGTGTTCTCATAGGGCAACTAATTTTTGTTTTAATTTGTTATTATTTTTTGTTTTTTGAAAATTATTTGTGTGTCTATACGGGCAGAATAAACATGTTTTCTTTCGTTCTTTCTTTCACCTTCTGTAATAACTTGCAGCATACCAGTCGAGACAACAAAAAGAATCAAGTTTTTATCAATAAGTGTTCCTATCCATGTTTTTTGGTGGTCGGTAGGTATTTTGTGTAGTTGAGTGATGTAAGCGAGCCAAAATTAGAAAGCAAGAATTTTCTGATGCTATTTTTAGCTCGGCCGCCATTAATAAGTAGTTTTAAAATAAACCGGTGCTCTAACCGGTTTCTTGATATTTTGGACTCGATTTTATAATATGGCTTCTTGCATGTTTAAATTGTGTTGACCGCTAGGTGAGTTCTTAATTGTTTTTTTTTTTATATTTAAGGTTGATTTATTTTATTTTCGTCTACCTACTTACATAATATTATGCTTTCGAAACTTGAGCCGTTATGCAGTGCAAGCAGGAGTTCTAGTGAAGGAGGTGGCCGCATGTGTGAGGGAAGAAACTTCGTCACGCCCCAGCCGCCGCGGGCTCGTGGACGGCGAGCCATGGGTAGCTCGCTGTCCGATCGTCCGGTAACTGTCCGGACCGAGCCAAGACATCGACGGCGCGCACTGTTCCCGCGCGCCTCAAGTAGTTGTCAGCAACAGGAGGGGCCCAGCTGGGTCGAAGCCTACCGGGGCCAGGGTTATCTGAAAGGAAACTTAAGCCCCGGTATGAAGGCTAGAAGGAACGGCGTGGGGTTTTTAGTCAGTAAGAGTCTGATACTATCACCCGCTCCAACCAAGAGCGGGTTTTGTGATAAGATGATTATCCTCATCGACAAAAAAAAAACGCCCCAGCCGCCAGGACCGGGAACCCCGACCCCGATATCCAGCTACCGTAGACGTGGGTTTGCGGATGACGAGCAATGGGGAGCTCGCCGCTTTTTGTTTAGTAATTTTACTCAAAAGCATAGAGCCAATAAAAATATAGCCTTTAGTTATATTTTCATTACAATTTTGTTTTTGCAGTATAATGATAAATTTGCTGCCAAATGCAGCAAATTTATCGAGCCTGCCTCCTCGCCAAGCTTCCCTGAGGAACCTAGTCAATACAAAATTCTCAACTTTATTTTACCGGAATAATGTCCAATTAAGTATGTAGAATTATACAACACTAGTTTTTGCCCGCGCGGCTTCGCTCCCGCTCTTTCCTCCTCCACCCTTCTATACCCAACTCTACCCTACTCTACCCTACTCTACCCTATTGTACCCTACTCTACACTATTCTACCCTACTCTACCCTACACTACCCTACTCTACAGTATCCTATGTCCGTCACCTGGCTCTAAGCTACCTACCCACCAATTTTCAGCCATATCGGTACAGCCATTCTTGAGTTATAAATAGTGTAACTAACACGACTTTATTTTATATATTTAGATTAGTTTTAGTTTATGCGAAACCCGAAACACGTGTCTAGTATTTTGTGTGTATAATAAAAAAGCACATATAACTATGTTTATGTCAGCAAAAATACATAGTCACCGGGCCATCCAGGCGACTGAACCAACCCGGTTTTGCACTTGCATCTAGCTGTTTGCTGGCGCCTCATGCCCGCTATGACCTGTGTTGTCGGTGGTGTCCAACTTGTGTACTTTTTAAATATTTTTAGGAAAAAATATAACATGGTGTAAAAACTATTGGAATCCTTTCAGTTACTGATTCTGAACCATATTCAGGTTTCGCATGAAATAAAAATAATATTGTAGACTCATGTGATACAAAACTAGACACTAATCTGCATGGTTCTCATAGATTTGACCATTACATGTTCTTTACTGTACGGACTTTAAAAGAGACTTTGCCCCTGAGTTTGTTTCCGTGTTTCTGCTCAGGGTAGTCAGATTTTTTTTTTTGTCGATGGGGAAAATCATCTTATGACAAAACCCGCTCTTGGGTGAAGCGGGAGATAGTGTCAGACTCTTACTGACTAAAAACCCCACGCCGTTCCTTCTAGCCTTCATACCGGGGCTCAAGTTTCCTTTCGGATAACCCCGGCCCCGGTAGGCTTCGACCCAGCTGGGCCCCTCCAACTCCTTGAGACGCGCGGGAACAGTGCGCGCCGTCGACGTCTTGGCGCGGCCCGGACAGTTACTGGACGATCGGACAGCGAGCTACCCATGGCTCACCGTCCACGAGCCAGCTAGGAAACTGACTGAAAACAATATTGACGTGTAATTGTGTTTTTTGAAAACCTATTTACAAAATAAAGATCATTTATCATTATCATTTACTTCACTAATTTGACATGACAATACCTACTAGGAATTAATTAAAACAGCCACTGATCTGCATTCGAAAAAATCCCGCTAAAAACTTCTTAGACCAGTTTGCTTCTACAACCAGTTTTTTGCAAGTCGAAGCTCGTTTATGTATAGGACATATATATATAATATTATTTTTAGTACCTATATGCGAAATCTGAATACATTTTGTTCAGAATCAGTAATTTAATCGATTCCAATCATGTTTATATTATTTTCTAATTGTTTAATATATACGATATTTAGAAAAGATAATGATAAGTTTGACACCACTGACACTAAGTACAACACAGGTCACGGCAGGTTATAGCGGGCATTAGGCGTCAGCGCACAGCTGGGTGCGGGAGCAAAACAAACCGTCAGTCGACCAGATGACCCGGTAACTATGTATTTGTGCGGACAACCAGGTAAAAACTTAAAACTTTGTGTATCATAAAATACAGGTATGTCACGATTTTCGGGTTTAGCATACAAACAAAAACTATTGTTGTATATTTCTTTTAAAGATTTCACATAAGTGTGAATCCTCCACTACCACGAACTCTTAACGCGATCCATTTTACGACCTACACTGAACTGTTAAGGGGATGGAGCTATACATATAGGGTATATAGCTCCATCCCTCTATCTCGCTCACACGACTGTAACACGTCATAGTAAGATCCCAGGTTCCTAAAGTCTGGCTTGCGGACGGCGAGCCATGAGTAGCTCGCTGTCCGACCGTCCAGTAACTGTCCGGACAGAACCCAAGACGTCGACGGCGCGCACTGTTCCCGCGCGCCTCAAGGAGTTGTCAGCAACAGCAGGGGCCCAGGAGGGTCGAAGCCTACTGGGGTCAGGGTTATCCGAAAGGGAGCTCGAGCACCAGTATGAAGGCTAGAAGGAACGGATTGGGTTTTTAGTCAGTAAGAGTCTGACACTATCTCCCGCTCCGCCCAAGAGCGGGGTTGTCATTGGATGATTATTCCCATCATAAAAAAAATAGTTTTGACTGTATCATCATTGGCATCAGTGTCTTCGCCTCATCATCATCATCAGCATCAACATTTCAGCCGATAAACGACCACTGTTGGACATAAGCCTCCCCGAAGTATCGCCACAATGAGCGCTTCTTTGCGTCTCGCATCCATCGGATTCCCGTAACCTTCACCAAGTCATCGGTCCACCTTGTAGAAGGCCTTCCAACGCTGCGTCTTCCGGTACGCATACGCCACTCCAGAACTTTGGTTGCTTTTGCTCAATTTCGTGAGAGAGTCTAGCGTGAATAGGCTCTTAATAAACTAGAAAAAAAAAAAAAAACCTCTCCAGAACCCCAACGGCCATCTGTTTTGCAAGCAATGTGCCCTGCCCACTGCCACTTAGTTTGATGATTCTTCGTGCTATGTGACCTTAGTTCTGCTACGGATATCATCATGTCTTTGCCTGTTCTTTTTTTATAATTACAGTTACAACTAGCAATAATTATGTTTAGATTTAGAATTAAACATTTGGTGGCATATCTTGTTTTATGTGTAGGTGTTGATATAAATATTTATGTAGGAAATCGTATAAATAGTTATGTACACAACGGAAATTAAGTTTTCGATTTCGTCATGACTACTGCTTGAGTCAATTTCGTTTTGAAATTGAACAGTGTAAGTTCTGTAGCCTTTATTCGTTTCTAAGAAAATAATTATTACAAGGAAAAAAATTGAGGAACTGGAAGTAAACAGTCTGATCAACCGACAATCGGTTGGAATTCTTAATTAGGTTATTAGTAAAACAAGCTTTTAATGAAAATATTTTTTTTCATAGCAAGCTTTTATAGCTGGGTATACCTATATAATTAATACTCGTCAAGACGTATCATAAGAGCCCGAACTCGATGGGGTTGTGTCGTTTAACTACCAAGTTCCTATAACCACCTTTCGATTCCATCATCAGATCAGCTCCATGTCATAATAATTTTGCATTGTCATCTGATTTATACATGTATGCAAAATTTCAGCTCAATCTGTAACCGGGAAGTGGGTCAAATTTAATTTACAAGATTTGATAACAGACAAACTTCGGGACTGGTGAAACTAAATAAAAGCTTGTAATATGTACAAAATACATACTGTAGCGACATCTATGGCGTCACATAAAAACTTAACTACGAATCCTGCATTGCGCAACAAGGGTCTTACCATGACCTCTTATGGAAACGTTCAATTCCCAATGAGCCAAATTCCTTTCAAAAGCAGGCCTGCTTCTCAATCGCTAAAAACCGTACCATGAAAGTTCTAAAGTTGAACGACTTTTGTACAGAGGTGAACAGTTACGCTTGAAGATCGCTTACTTTGACGTTACAGACGCTCAAAAGACGGTCATCTGCTCTCAAATACACGTCAAATAGCACGCCATGGTGCAAAAAAAAAGTGGACGAATCTTGAGCGGATTTTGTAAACGTTACTTAGCAAGCCAATTACAGGGTTGCTGTAACGAAGTCATAGTACAAGAATTTCAGTTTATCTTCAGCCCTTTTTTTATGGTGGGGAAAATCATCCAAAGACAACCCCCGCTCTTGGGCGGAGCGGGAGATAGTGTCAGACTCTTACTGACTAAAAACCCACCCCGTTCCGTCTAGCCTTCATACCGGGGCTCGAGCTCCCTTTCGGTTAACTTTGGCTCCAGTAGGGTTCGACCCGGCTGGGCCCCTGCTGTTGCTGACAACTCCTTGAAGCGCGTGGAAACAGTCGATGTCTTGCGCTCTGTCCGGACAGTTACCGGACGGACGGACAGCGAGCTACCCATAGCTCTCAACTTCAACCCTGCTTTAAGAGGTCATGGTAAGCCCTCAGTTTTCCGCGCGATTTGAACATATAGAACAGCCTGAAATCATCTATCGGGCAGTTGCCCACCAGACATAACACTCGTCTAGTCGGACGATCTTCCCTTTTCAACGGAGGTATGTGGGACTTTACTCTCTGTTCCGCATACCTACAAGTGTAGGTAAGTTCTGTAGCCTTCAATTCGTTTTTAAGTAAATAATTATTATAAGGAAAACATTGTGGAATTGGAAATAAACAGCCTAATAAACCAACAATGTTCCTTTCGAAAAATAATATAAAATAACGTATTTACAGAATTCTCAGTTAGGTCAATCCATTAGTAAAATACATACAAAAACTTTAAATTGTATAATATTATTTTACTTTTTTAGGGTTCCATACTTCAAAAGGAAAAAACGGAACCCTTATAGGATCACTTTGTTGTCCGTCCGTCTGCCCTTCAGTCTGTTTGTCAAGACCCTTTATCTCGAGAACGCGTGGAGGTATCGAGTTGAAATTAGACCCATATACTCAGGTCTGCGGTCCTTTCAAGCTGTGAAAAAATCAAACTTCTAAGTTAACGAATAAAAAAGATACGGCCGTTTACGTCGCAAAAAAACGTATATTTTGATACTCTCAAAGATCGAAATTCATAGGGTACTCCCCGTTGACCTAGAATCCTGAAATTTGTCACAAAGCAAGGTCTTATAGCACAGGTACAGGAATAAATCTGAACACAGTAAATTTGTTGTTACATTAGTCACAAAAAAAAATCTTCGAGACTCCATTCGGGAATTGTAATTTGCACGGAACCCTCAGTGCGCGAGTCCGACTCGCACTTTCCTAGTTTTTTTTTTAATTACGTGACAGATAGGAATACATGTGAACTGGCTTTTACCCGCAGCTTTGCCCGCGTAAATAAAATATAGCTTATGTCACTCAGGAATAAAACAGCTTTCTATACTCATCTTATCTTATTGAGGGGCCGAGAAACAACTCGGACACTTCGACCCATAAGGATCTTTTGTGGTCCCATAGATAGATTACTCCTCCCCAAACTCGTTGAAAATCTGCTTCATAAGCTTCACAACGAGATGCGGGGAGCCTGTAATCCTCTGGTCTTGGATATCCTACCCCTAGAAGACTCATTCGCTTATTAGGCAAAGCATCGCATGTGCACAGCAGGTGCTCCATGCGTTCTGTATGTTCCTCACACAACCTGCATGTGGGAGTCGCGGCTAGACCCATCTTCATGAGCATGACGTTGGTTCCAAAGTGCCCTGTAAAGGCACCCATCAGGTAGCGGATTTGCCCCCTGCTCATATTCCAGATACATTCCCCATTTCTATACTCATACTTCTTTATAATATCATATACTACGATCAATAAATTGAAAGTCCAAACACGAGTTACATCAGTACCTATGTCGATAAATTGAATGTCCCTTACATCACTATCTTTTAAATAAATTAAAACATTATTAAAAGAACATCCGATAATGTTCTAGACCGATTTACACGTGGCAGAATTCGACCTTCCAACTTCCCAATTGGGTCCACAGAAAATGTCGTGTTCTATTTTTAAAACGAAAGATAAACAAAAAATAATTAAGTAATCAAAAATATTCATGACGCGCAAGCTAAGGACGCCATTTTGTTTTTTGTTTCTAGAATGTCTGTGATAGCAAAATTGCTCTGTGTAGATTATATTTTCTGTTGTATGGTGTAGATAGTGTAGGTGATGTCGATAGAATAAGAGAACGTCCCTTACGTGTTACCTACATCATAATGAGTTAAATACATAAATAAAGAGAACATCCTGATACTGTTCTAGACCGATTTAGTGTCCCCGCATAAGGGCAACAAAAAAAAAGCTGCCACAAAAAAAACGCCGCCACTAAAAGAAACGCCGCCACGAAAAAAAGCTGAAGCGCGCGACAGCCTGAGGCCATGCGTGCAGTATAATAATGGACTCTGACGAAGAAGGATTAAATACGCGAATGGCATGCGCGGTGTACGTCATTATCATTATTATAAAAAACGCCGTCACAAAAAAACGCCACATCAAAAAAAAGCTAGAAGCGGCTTCAAGCTTTTTTTTTGTGGCGACACCGCCGCACACGAGCCACAAAAAAAAGCCACCTCAAAAAAAAGCTTAAAGCGGCTTTTTTTCTGTGGCTCGTGTGCGGGGACACTTACACGTGCAGCTTTCGACCTTCCAACTTCTCAATTTGGTCCACAGAGAATGCAGTGTTCTTTTTTTGAAACGAAAGATAAACAAAAAATAATTAAGTAATGAGAAATATTTTTATCTGTGACGCGCAAGCCAATGACGCCATATTTTTTTTGTTTTTTTTTTTTTTTTTCTAGAATGTCTGCAATAGCAATTTTGCTTGGTCGGGTCCGTTTGGATCAGTGTAAGAAAAAATATACACGTGCTTTTTTTTAGTTGTTGTTTTGTCTAATGTGCGGTTTAATGGTTATTTATTTTAATTTATTTCTAGTTTTAAGATTGAGATTTTTTCTTTTTTTTTAATTAAATAAACTAAGTGCTTGAACTGTAATGCAATCGATGATGGTGAATCGCACTAGTTTTATAAGAGCCTATTCATTCTAGCCTTGAAGACATCTAAAATAAAATCGGACGGGAAGACCACTGTACGTAAGCTGTGCCAGTCCCTCATTGTACGCGGTGTAAACGACGAAGCGAAACGCTTAGTCCGGACCGTAGAGCTGCCTACAACGTAAGGCGACCATTACACGGTCATGCAAGCGTCAATCAATTCCATCAATCACGAATGATGGTTTTCGTCAATCAGTACCAAAAACCGTCGTGCAACTCATTAGACGGTAGGTTTTTCGTTAATCAAGGCTTTAATTGACTGACAGCAAAACCTACCATACCATGTAATGTTCGCCTTAGGGTTGACAATCCCCGTCGACAATGATGCAGTCGTCAATTCAAAACTCCAAAGTCTTGAGCATCGATGCCGAGTTGTTAATCTGTCGGTTTTATTTCGTTTAAATATTTCAGGAATTATGCACTGAAATTGCACAATTTAATTCCGCCAAGTTCATTCCATCATCGGACCACAAGACGCACGGTGTTGCGCCACCGGTACATGGTGCATACAAAGCGTTTTGGGAACAGTTCATTATGCATACGCCGTATAGCAAGGAGTGGAATTCCCTGCCGGAGTCTGTGTTGCCACATGGCTATAAGTCTATAACCTAGGGGTCTTTAAGTCATGCTCATGAGTGAATAGATTGCTTCTAAGTTCTATCCTCATAGCTTTACGGTGGCTCATGGTGACCGAGTGGTAAAGACCTCGACTTACAAGTTGTTGTAGATTGCGGGTTCAAACCCAGCCAGGCGCACTACGTGGCATAATTTATTTCATCACCACTGCTCTCAAAACGGTGAAGGAAAACATTATGAGGAAACCGGGATGTCCTAGCACCAAAAATTCAAAGACATGTGATATATACCAGCCCATACTGGGCGCGTGGTGTCCCTCTCCTAGAGAGGAGGCCTGAGTCCCAACAGTGGGAACATTATAAGGCCGACTATGCTAAAGTGTTGTTACTATTTTGGTGTAGGTACGATAAAGTTTATTCTATAACTTACTTGTTTATTTACTCATCTGACCTTTGACAAGAAATCTAATTTGCGCAGTACACATTTTTTTCTACGTTTCACAAAATATTCAATTGTATAAGCGAGATAGCAAATCGGTTTATAAACATTACACCAATATTTTTTTACTTACTTATTAATTTCACTAACGTATTTTATTTCATCATCATCATCATCATCAGCCTTTTTAATGTTCCCACTGCTGGGACTCAGGCCTCCTCTCTAGAAGAGGGAATGGGCCGTAATCCACCACGCGGGCCCAGTGCGGGTTGGTGAATGTCACATGTCTTCGAATTTTTGGTTCTAGGACATGCCGGTTTCCTCACGATGTTTTCCTTCACCGTTTTGAGAGCAGTGGTGATGAAATAAATTACACAAAGTAATGCGCCTGGCTGGATTTGAACCCGCGACCTACAACTCGTAAGTCGGGGCCGTTACCACTTGGCCACCACTGCTCAATTATGCTGTATTTTATTTAACAAGCCGAAAGCCAATGATAAATATAGTACTTATAATATTTTTTTTTAAACCAGTGAATGTTGTCATTTTTTTAATGAAACCGAAATAAATGTTATTGAAAATATAAATACTACAAATGATAAATTATATTTATTTGTAAATTGGCTTTTAATCAGTCAGTTTAACCCTTCAGATACCGTCAATTAGAGACACAATAGTAAGACAATAGATGCGCGGCCACCGGTGGTCGCTTGGGGATTCATGAATTAAAGTTAAACCAGATGAGGTCGGTGTTTCCTAGCTGACTACCCTGAGAAGAAACACCAAAACAAACTTGACTTTGACTTTGACTGGCCTGTTGCTCTAGTGGTTAGTGGCCCTGACTGCTATGCCGGAGGTCGTGGGTTCGATTCCCACCCAGGACAAATGTTTATGTGATGAGCATGATCATTTGTTCTGTGTCTGGGTGTAATTTATCTATAATGTGTATGTATTTAGAAATGTATAAGTATGTTTATCAGTTGTTTAGTACCCATAACACATGCTCTGCTTAGCGTGAGACTAGACGGCGTTGTGTGATAGTTGTGGAATATTATTCTAAAATAAAATAAAATTTACAAAAATGTAGCAAGCAAGTATTGCAAATTTAACCAAACACTATCAGGATAACGTAAAAAATAAACAAAACATAAAAAGATATATTTAGACTTTCAAATTACGAAAGCAACTCGTTTCTGCCAAAAGCTTTAAGTATGATAAATTAGTAGTTTTATAGGATTTCAAGTTTATCACGTAATTATTAAATTTGTATGTCGAAAACCCGTCTTATTAGGTTCCAGATTTCTAAAATTAAGTATTTTTTATTGATAGTGATCTCTTGCAAAGCTTGACTTCTATGAGGTTGTCGTCTCTCGTGGGACTGAGAAAGAGGGTTTTTTTTACGGTGGGCAAAAATCATTTTATGACTACCCCCGCCCTTCAGTGGAGCGGGAAATAGTGTCAGACTCTTACTTACTAAAAACCCACCCCGTTCCTTCTAGCCTTCGAACCAAGGTACGAGTTTCCTTTCGAATAACCTTGGCCCCAGTAGGCTTCGACCCAGCTGGGTGAGAAAGAGGGTTGAAGCATAATACAGTTAAGTTCAGCAGTCTTGCAGTCTTCTCATTCGATTGTGGATGAGTGAATAAGCTCTTAATAAACTAGTGCGCCTCACCATCAACGATTGCATCACTGCTTACCATCAGGTGGGATCGCAGTCAAGTACTTGTTTATCATGTAAAAGAATAGCATTAGAGAATCAGAAATATAGATGTTCTTAAGAGGCTGCTTTTCCACTTGCCTATCGACAACATTGAGCATGATTTAAAAGCTTGTTACTTAATTTAACACAATCCAACGTGATGTTTGACGAAAAGGCAACGCGAAAAAAGAAAGATAACGCCTGAAAACTCTGTTAGCATTCGGTAATTCCGTGATTTACTCGAATATTTTACAAAACTTGTTCCAGGAAATACGTTTTTTTTTAAACCCTTAAAAGTTTTCTAATTAGAATTTTGATAAAGTTTCAAGACTCCTATTATTATACTTTTATTACTTTTTTAATTTTTGTGTAAATTATGAAGTGACAAAGTTCATGCAAAATAGCAGATTTTGAAAGGTCTTTACTGGATTCGTTTTACACAAATTTTATAGAAGCTTATATAATATCCACAATATACTTGCCTTTTTTTTGTCGTTGGGGAAAATCATCTTATGACAAAACCCGCTCTTGGGTGGAGCGGGAGATAGTGTCAGACTCTTACTGACTAAAATCCCCACGCCGTTCCTTCTAGCCTTCATACCGGGGCTCAAGTTTCCTTTCGGTTAACCCCGGCCCCGGTAACAATATACTTGCCTACTGTGTGTCCAAAATATCTAATGAAAAATGTGTAATAAAGTCATAGTCGCATAAGAGCGGTTGTATGAAAAACAGTGAAAATGTATGTCGAGTTGCATCCCAACTAGATTTTTAAAAGAATCTAATGATTAGGCTTGCCTAACAAAAATACATGATTCTAGTTTCGAATTTTTGATCGGATTACGCAATTTAAAAAGGCAATTCAAAAACGAGTTGGACCATAGATATCCGTGTTGAACTGAAAAACGTGTTACTGACTCAGATTTTAGGGTTCCCTACCTCAGTAGGCAAAAACCGGCAGAGCGAGAGGGCGTGTCAGACTTACTACGAACTAAAACGATACTTATGTTTCTTCTTTCTCCGTACGGCTTGCGGACGGTGAGCATTAGGTACCCCGCCGTCCGACCGTCCTGTAACCATACGGACGGGTCGGTTATACATACGGACGGTCTCAGCTCTGAAATTCTGACGGGATTTGTTATAGTTACTGGAAGGTGCTCTGGAGTGACGCCACTTGCACGTGGAGTTGCCCAGAAGCAAACAATGTAAAATCAAAAAAGAGCACGGACGCCATGTCTGTGGTTTAAATGTAAGGCAGGAGTGCGGTTTTAGTCAGTAGGAGTCTGACACTGCCCAGACTGGCTCGTATGTGAGGCAGCCTGGCCGTCCATGAGGATTTCCCATTCCTGCCGAAAAAAAAAAGAAAAAAAAAACCATACGGACCAAGCCCAAGACATCGACGGCGCGCATTGTTCCACTTGTGCCTCAAAGAGCCGTCACCAAACCGTAACCAAAGCCTACTGGGACCAAGGATCTATTTCTAAAAGGAAGCCTCGGCCCCGGTATGAAAGGCCACGAAGGAACTTGAGCAGGTTTTCCATCACCATCATCATTTTAGCCAGCCAGGTTGGCGCTGTAAAAGCAATCTGGCCAAATGGGGCTTCCTCGACCCATCTCTAGCACAGTGCCAGTGTGGTGCCTCTCTACAGGACATGCGCCACCTGCTATGTTGCCCATCCTGCATTACCACCTGCAGTTTTCAGGATCTATATGAGGCCAACAATAGAGCCGTACAGGTTGCCAAATATTGGTCAGAGAGAGTATAGTTTAATCGACACGAAAAGAAGAAGCAGATCATTTTAGCCGACAGACGTCTACTGTTGGACATAGGCCTCCCCCAAGTTTCGCCACAATGATCGATCCTGTGCGTCCCGCATCCATCGGATTCCCGCTACCTTCACCAGGTCATCGGTCCACCTTGTAGGAGGCCTTCCGATGCTGCGTCTTCCAGCACGCGGTTGCCACACCAGAACCTTTCGGCCCCAACTGCTCGGAGTTTCCTTGCGTGAATCAGAAATGAAGATATCCGTAAGAGAACCAAGGTTGCCGACATAGCACGAAGAGTTGCCAAACTTAAGTGGCAATGGGCAGCTAAGAGCGGGGGATATCATTGGATGGTTTTCCCACCTAAAAATAAAATCTATGTTCATTCTTTACCTTGCGTTCCAGAACCCTGGGTTTTCCTTTCAGAAGTAAACCCGCCCGAGAGCGCGAGATGTCATTAGATGATTATCTTTCCCAAATAAAAAAAAAATAGAGTACTTCCCGTTCACCTAAAATCCTGAAATTTGGCAAGGAGCAAAGTCTCATAGCACACTCTACAAGACGAAGTCTGAACACTGTTTTGCTATTTGAAAAAATGTTTAAGACTCGATTAAATGGCCTTGTGTTACTACTTGGCATTATGCTGAGCTGAGGCCTTTTTGGCATTACTCAATGTACCATTTGTTAAATTTTAAGGTGTACCTATTTTTGAGGTGTGTCCAAATAAAACGCGGCATTCGAGCGCGGCTGCCGCGCGCTGCTAACCGCAATATGATTGAACGACTGCCGCGCGCGGCAGCCACGAGCTACCTGCCGCGCGAGCACCCTGCCGCGAACGGTGTTAGGGCGAGCGCGCACTACGATAAAAAATCGTTGCGAAAAAATATCGCAAATCTGTGAACCGCAGAAATAGGCTAAGCGCGCACCGCGATAAAAAATCGTTGCGAAAAAATATCGCAAATCTGTGAACCACAGAAATACACTACAATCCGCGCATTGCGAAAATAAATCGTGCGTGTATGAAATATTGTACTTAGCGATTTTATTACGCATTAAAAAAATCGCAACTATTTTTTATCGCGGTGCGCGCTTAGCCTAAAGGCGAGCGCGCACTACGATAAAAAAATCGTTGCGAAAAAATATCGAAAATCTGTGAACAACAGAAATACACTACAATCCGCGCATTGCGAAAATAAAAGAGTGGTCGCATCCAACACTGCCTTTTTTAATACCTTTCTTCTATTCCTTCTTCTACGTAATTTACGAATAATAAGCAGAGCTACAACACACGCGGCCGCTTTCATTGTGGTTTGAATACGAAATAAACAGCGTGGCGTGTCTCGAACATACCGCGCAGCACTGCCGCGCAAAAGGTCTAAACTAGCCACGCGGCAAATTTGTATCCCGCGAATGCCGCGCGTAGCTGCCGCGCATCTTGCACGCCGTGTTTGGAGTTGGACACACCTTAATGCAAATAAAAGCAATTTTCTTTCTTTCTTTCTTTCTTTCGATTAGGGAATATATTTACAATATCTACGGATCCTCAGTGCGCGAGGCTAACTCGCACTTGACTAGTTTTTTTTTTATTATAGACAATTTTGACTGGCTACTAGTGAATAATAATACTACTAGTTTGATGACGTCACAGCTAAACTTTGTAGCATTTGCGAAATAGCCTGAGGCCTCTCAAAATGTGGCCTCTCAAATTTCGAAATCTACAACGTTAGTTTTAGTATAGGTATGCGAAATTTCGGGTTTCACGTGTCTAGTATTTTTATGTAAAGAATCAATGTACAAAATTTCATAACTGTATCATGAAAAATCACAAAGTTTATAAGCTTGTTATGTCAGCAAAAATACATAGTTACCGGATCATCCAAGCGACTGAGGGATTGTTCTGCACTTGCACCTGTTTGCTGGGTCCTAATGCCCGCTATGACTTGCTGTAACCTATGTTGTACTTAGTGTCGGTGGCGTCCAACTTGTGACCTTTTAAATTTATATTTTTGGGGAAAAATATAACATGGCGTAAAAACTATTGGAATCCATTCAGTTACTGATTCTGAACAAGCTATATTCAGGTTTCGCATAAACTAAAAATAATATTGTATATTACACTGACTGACTAGTTACGCCAATCGCCAATGCATGGGGTTGCATAAAAAAATAACTAGTCCGTCATCTTTAGAAATCCGCCATATTGGATTGAGAATGACGTATAACTTAGCTCAGCATGCATTTTTATTAAAACTAAACATGTTTGCAAAATTTCAGTTCAATTACTGTTTTAATATTAATTTGCAAGATTTGCAACAATCATAAAATAAAAATAGGAAAGTCAATAATAATATTCCACAACTATCACACAACGCCGCGCGCCGTCTAGTCCCAAGCTAAGCAGAGCTTGTGGTATGAGTACTAGACAACTGATAAACATACTTATATATTTTTAAATAGGTACATACTGTTATAGATAAATTAGTTTTACCCGCGGCTTCGCCCGCGTTTATTAATATACTTTAAGTCCTCTCCCCTTTTCTTCCCTCTTTCTCTCCCTTTTCTCACTTAAAAAAAAGACTATGTCCGTCTCCAGGGTCCCAACTATCTCTGTACCAAAATTCATCAAAATCGGTTTTGCCATTTAGGCGTGAAGACGTAATCAACAAACAAATAAACAAACTTACTTTCGCTTTTATAATATTAGTAAGAATTACACCCAGGCACAGAACAAATAATCATGCTCATGACACAAACATGTCCTGGGTGGGAATCAAACCCACGACCTCCGGCATAGCAGTCAGGGCCAATAACCACTAGACCAACAGGCCAGTCGAAACAGCAAGTTACATAAAAACACTCATTGTACAAATCAAATTATAGAAAGTTACATAAAAACTTGTAAAATAAAGTTCAAAGCATCGTTTACCTAAAAAAACCGGTGGGAAAGTAGTTTGACCGCCATCTCACCTTAAGTTTTATGACAAACAAAGCCTATCCAATAAAAAATATATTCTCAGAGCCGTAAATCATTGATTTATGAACCAACATTGACGTCATGACTTGCCAATTAAGTCAAGGCTATGGTGTAAAATTAATTGGGTATTTATTTCTAACTAAGGTAGGGTTGCGGGAATCCGATGGTTGCCAGACGCACAGGACCGTTCATTGTGGCGACACTTTTTTTTTTGTGGGCAAAAATCATCTTATGACAACCCCCGGATGGTGTCAGACTCTTACTGACTAAAAACCCACCCCGTTCCTTTTAGCCTTCATACCGGGGCACCAGCTTCCTTTCGGATAACCCTGGGGCTTCGACCCAGCTAGGCCCCTCCTGCTGCTGACAACTCCTTGAGGCGCGCGGGAACAGTGCGCGCCGTCGACGTCTTGGGCTCGGTCCATTACCGGACGATCGGACAGCGAGCTACCCATGGCTCGCCGCCCGCGAGCTCGCGTCTACGGTGGCCGGGAATCGGGATCGGAATCCCGGCGGCGGCGGCGAGGGCGCCGTTGCCTGATGCGGTCTGCCTCCTCTTTTGTTAGCTTCACTATTGCTTCACAGAAGGAGGTGACCGCCTGCCATTCCTCCTCGTCGGGAGGAGGCCTGCCATTCCTCCTTCCGGGCGTCTCTTCCGACTTAATCTGAAACAGGTACCTCCCGAACGTGCCATGTCCGATGAGGACCTGCGTCATGCGGAAGGTAAGGACGCCGTGAGGTCTTTCCAGCCACGCCTCAAAGATAAAAAAAAAAAATTAAATTAAATTAAAATTCATTTATTTCAGGTACCATTATTACTTACCGATTGTGGCGACGCTTGGAGGAGGCCTATGTCCAACAGTGGACGTCTTTCGGCTGAAATGATGATAATGAAGGTAAGCGCCAGATAATCGTGGAATAACGGTCATTGACCCTCCTACATTTGTTGACATTCTTAATTTCAAAAACGGAAATGAAGACATAAAGCTGTCTTGAATCGACATGTATCGTGATTCTTTACATGATCTAGTCATGAAAAGCAGTTCATTGTTTGTTTTCGGGTACCTACGCAGAGATATTAGGAAAATATCAATGTACTTTATTCCATAGTTCCCTGGCGGTTTCTATAGCTTCTGCAGGCTGCTTCGACCTTAAATGTAGATTTTCCCATACAAAACAAATTTGGGTTTTGGACCCTGTTTCCCTCTAGGAGAGCAAATTTTGAAAAATCCCCTCTTACTGACTACTGTCCCCCACACGGGCCCCAAAAAAAGCCGGTTCAAGCTTTTTTTTGAGGCGGGTTTTAGTTTAGTGGCTCGTTTGCGGCGGTGGCGCCACAAAAAAAACGCTTGAAGCCGCTTCTAGCTTTTTTTGGTGGTGGCTTTTTTTTTAGGTCACTTAGTGGCCGCCTACGTCATGTAAGGGAACATTGTGCGAAATTTCACACTCCTAGACCCAGTAGTTCTGGCTGTGCGTTGATATGTATAATTATACTAGCGACCCACCCCGGCTTTGCTCGGGTAACAGTATTTCTCCACTATTTAATGGATGTTATTATACATATAAACCTTCCTCTTGAATCACTCTATCTATTAAAAAAAACCGCATCAAAATCCATTACGTAGTTTTAAAGATTTAAGCGTACATAGGGATATAGGGACAGAAAAAGCGACTTTGTTTTATACTATGTAGTGATGAAAAAAAAAAACAATAATGTCATATCTTTTACAAGAAAAAAAACTGATATTTTTTTATCAAAATCATCGAATACGTCACTCTTTTACACGTGGTAGAGACCTCATTTCGGGTTGTCAAGCTATTGTACCGCCCACAGATAACATATTTCTGGGTCTGGACCAACATACGAACTCTTCTTGACCCCTGACAGCCACGTGCAAAAGCGGCTACAATCTCTACTGATACGCTCCAAATTCTTTTAAACAATGATAAGACCTTTTTTCAATATACTTGCTCATAAAGTGACTCTTATTGCACTGCACTTAGATATAATAATATAATGGCACTTGTTACCAAACTGTGACATTTTGATTACCATTACGCACTAGTGCTATAATGTGGTTAAAACCTTATTGTTCAGCCTCTCCACCGCCATAACTTTATCGTATCGTTTTAGGATGGGCGCAGGTCGTCCCCCACGAGGAAAAAAAATAAAATAAGCGCGCATGTGAAAACAGATTTTTACCGCCACAAAAGTTTACTAGTTTTACAGTTATTTTCTACACAAGTGTATTGAAAAACGTCGTATGATACACGTGAGTAATTAATGATTACCGTTCTCGGCCCTTTTAATACCCTCGCCATGGCTCGGGTCTAAATACCGCCTTGACTGTAATCACTAACATTACACACTTACATCATAATGTACTATTAACAATTACTAAAGTACCAGATGGATGGATTGTGTGAGAAGTGATATGAAAGAAAAGGGAATAGGTAGGCCCTTTCAATTTAAATGCTTTTTGTGACGAAATCATCCAGTTACATCCTCTTGGGCGTAGACTAAAAAAAACATCCTGTTCGTTGCCTTTAATTCTGGGAGCCTCCCTTTCGGAAACAGACCCTTGGCCCCAGTAGGTTTCGACCCTGCTGGGCTCCTACAGTTGCTGGCAACTCCTCGAGGCGCGCGGAACAGTACGCGCCGTCGACGACTTGGGCTCGGTCCGGACGATCGGACAGTGAGATATCCATTGCTCGCCGTCAACAAGTCCGCGCAGCGGTGATGACGCGGGGTAGGTAAGGGGTCGCCACGATAAATTTTCGTGCCTAGAATCGACTAAATTCTTATCGTATACATGTCGAATATTGGTCTCAATCTGTCGCAGATCGATGAAACTTACGGGCCGATTACATCACTCGATATTCAGACAGTCTTAGTCGATGTCGCGTAGTGTAATAAGGGTCAGACTGTCTTACTCGGAATGAAAAATAAGACGAGTCTGAATATCGTGTGCTGAATAACGCGTAGTGTAATAGGCCTTTTAGACAGTTATCACACTGCCACGCACCACGCAGCGTAGCACGTCTTAACGTTGCTTGTAATTATCTCCGTTTGTATAGAAAACACACAGTCCAACACACTGAAAATGCTTCTACGCGCGTTCATGCAGATCACGCACCTACATGCGGAGAAACAAGCATACACGCACGTGGGGGCGGGGCGAGTAGGGCGACACGCAACATCCAGCGTGATGCGTGGTAGTGTGATAGCCGCCTTAGTGTGTACAAGCGCCTTTGCGATCGAACGGCAACGAATTTCAATGAAACTTGATACACGGTTAAACCATGTCGTAAAATACCACATAGGACTTTTTATTCTGGGAGTATGTTCTCTGTCTCAAATAAAATTTTCTTTATATGCGTCTACCATAATGTCTCTGCACCACCCTAGGTTGACTGGCAGAGAATGCCTAAGACATTAATTCCGCCTATGTACTTTGTGTTGCATGAAGATTAAATAAATAAATATGTTCCCTTGGGATAATATTCTCTTATCACGCAGGTGAAGCCGCTAACAGCAATTAGTTTTCATACAAAAACTAGGCAAGTGCGAGCCGGACTCATGCACTGAGGGTTCCGTATAAACTTACTTAAGTCTTCTTCTTCGTCTTGTCCTTATCCCATATTACTTGGAGTTGACGCAACACGTTCATTCTGTCCTGTCACCCGTCAAACTATCACTAACTCCCTTTTCTTTCATCTCACTCCTCACACAATCCATCCATCTTTTCTTCGGCCTTCCTCTCCCTCTCCATCTGCATGTATACTCAGAACTCTTATAGTAATATGCGCTTCATCCCTCCTCTTTACATGACCATACCAAGATAACAAACTTACTTAATAAATAATTAAATTTCCGAATAAGTCTTGAGAGTCGAGTGAGTCGAGAAGATTTTTTCGAATCCAAAAAAAGTTGTTATTTGCGATGTACAACAAACTGTATTCAGATTTTACCTAAGGTAAGGTACCTGTGCTATAAGACCTTGCTTTATTGCAAATTTTAGGATTCGGGGTCAACGGGAAGTCCCAATGAATTTTGATTCTCTTGGGAGTGTCAAAATATCCGGTTTTTTGCGACATTGGAAAAAACTTTACAAACATCGAATCAAACGGCCATATCTTTTTTTTCGTTAACTTGGAAGTATGATTAGTACTAATATTATAAATGCGAAAGTAACTCTGTCTGTCTGTCTGTCTATCTGTTACGCTTCACGCAAAAACTACCGAACGGATTTAGATCAAATTTGGTAGGTAGGTAGAAGAGACACTGGAATAACACATAATAATAATAATAATAACCCCATCGTCGTATCTCCACGTTGACGTCGTGGTGGGGCTTGTGTGCTCCAAAATACCCTAGGTCTGTATCGGTAGAATTTTCTTTGCCGTAACATGCCTAGGGTGAGGGGCCAGACTAAGAGAGATACAATCCGCAGGGCAGTTTTGTGGCGAACTGTTGGGTATTAGCGACCCCACGGACCCGATCTCCCGGGAGAATTCTTCTTCATCTCCGGCTTGCCTTCATTGGCCGGCCGTAGTGAACACTGACGAGGAACAGAGCTCCCACCTCTCTCTTGCCTTTATTGGCTGGCTTGAGTGGAGATTCGCAAGAGCTCGTGCTCGGGAGAAGGATGTATAATCCAGTAAGGTGCTGGTAGGGATCTTGACCGTACTTCCGGGATTGTCCTGATAGCCGTGGTATGCCTCTCCACTCCTCAAGCGCCTCAAGATATGTTGCCCTCTTGTTGCTACGTCACTTCGCGCTAGCGGCCGTTTCTGGGGGCCCATTTATTGAGTGTGCAAGTCACCCCCTGCCTTTTATCGATGGATCTTAATAACATTGTTCAGGCAGGGGCCATAGTCTTAACATAGTTCCATGATATCAGTCCACCTAAGACTCCAAAAATCATAGCCTTATTATTTTGTTTTCCATATTGTATCGCAATAGTTTTTCAAACCGGGGGTTGTCCTTGGATGCACTAGCATAGCGCATACAGGGATAATCGCCGGTTGGTATCACAATCCATCATTAAAAGCATCTAACAGGGCCTCTGCGAGTTGGTTTCGGCTCCTCGTACGCCTTCCAAAGGTCCAGGACCTCAGGGTCCTGAGATAAATAAATATGACGGAGGATCGATATCAGTGGGCCGCGACATCGGAAATAACACTCACAAAAACCTTTGATAACACCTTTAATTACTCGTAACACACACTCAGTACAAAATAATCAAGGATGCCTGAGATATGGCTTGATTAAGAATTTAGGAACGCGGGAAATTCAGCGTGGAGTAACCAACGTCTGTTCGGACCGACGGAACGATTCAAAGTGCCCTCCAAATCAACCGTCACCCGACAGGTGAACCTACCCCCATTCCGGGTAGCCAATTTACCTGTCAACGTCAGTACCTGTCAATGTCGAATAATCGATTATACCTCCGGATCGACATTTGACTCGACTATTCGCTCAGTGTTGCTATTACTCCACGCTAACCATCCCCAAGTTAATACTTGACGTTCCCAAACGTAAGCTGTTCAATCTAACTACATAGTTCCTCCAGTGAAAGATAGGTGGCGCTGATGCAGACCGACTGATATGCGCCAACGCTTCGACACGGCCGTCCTGATGATCACACGTCCTCGTGTGGAGTACCTGGAATGAAAGAAAATCCTCGAACAGTACTCATTCTAGTCGTTCGGCCAATCCTGGCCCAAGGTGGTGGGGCATAAAAGGTACTCTGATCAAAATCATCAATCATATCTAGAGGAAAATCACAACAATCTCAATCTCTCAAAGCCGACATGTTGAACAACACTCAAACTCATTCAAATAATAGGAAACTCATTAAAATATTGCAGTGCTCATACTCTGACCTCCATCCGGTCTTCATCATCACACTTATAACCTCCATCCGGCTATAAGCATCAAACCAATCGACCTCCATCCGGTCTTCATCATAACACATTATAGCCTCCATCCGGCCATAAGCATCAAACCAATCGACCTCCATCCGGTCTTCATCATAACACATTATAGCCTTCATCCGGCCATAAGCGTCAAACCAATCGACCTCCATCCGGTCTTCATCATAACACATTATAGCCTTCATCCGGCCATAAGCGTCAAACCAATCGACCTCCATCCGGTCACTAACACAACAGGCAACCTCTATCCGGTCACCTCCACATGTAACCTCCATCCGGTTACAAACAACACCATCAAGATAATCATTTCGAGCCTTTAATCAAAATAATCCTTAAAGTAGGTTTGTTCAACATGTTGCTTTATTTTTCCTATAACGTTACAGATTATAAGAAAACTCTTACTATGCTAGGTACTCTAAATGTTAAGTTGACTACTTAGTATTCAACTAGTCTTGTCAGCGTTATCATTTTCGTCATAGCTAGTCTCGTCATCATCGCCTACGTGCATGTCAACGTCAGTTATTTTTCGCAGGCGGTTATGTGCGTACTTCGAAACATAACGGTCACCATTAAGAACCTCAATCACTCCTGCGCATCCCTACAGGATCGCCAAGTCTCTCAAGACTTAATGGTTTCCCACAGTACGTCCCAGATTTGATCGCAATTTGAATTGAATACCGCGTACTTACGGACTACTGTGACCGCTAGATACCGGTTTCTATTAAGCTACGACTACAAATCAAATCTCCTATAATCAGTTCATCCTGTAAACTTCATCGTCATCATCAGCCTCTTTTTTTTTTTTTTTTTGGTCCCACTGAAACGCTTGCGTTTCATTTTCTTTCTATTGCGGTGTCACTGTCTTTCTATTGCGCCTCTAATTGACACGATTGAAAAATTTGAAACGTTAAAGGTTAACCGACTCTTTCATAAAAAATTAAATTAATTCTTATTCAGTTTTCGTGGCGCCGCTGTCAAAAAAAGAAACTTTACCGCACGTTGAATCTTTAGAAGAACGGCCCCATACACGAGAATATTTAGGTACAAACCACCCGAAGTAAACTACTAGACCTATTAACTGTCCCAACTGAGCTATGATAAACAGCATCGAAAGTAGGGTAGAGAGCAGAATCGAATGTACGCGATCTACTTTCTGAAGTTCTATATCTCCTAACTTCAGCACTTGACTTTATTTCATATCCTAAGCAACTCGATTTGCATTATGAAAAACAACCACTCTTTCAAATCTAATGAAAATCCGGCTTTAATCAACGTTTGTAATACTACATTAAGTCTCTCGAAGTTCTTAATAGATTCCAAAATAATCAAAATATTGACAACTCAAACTATGACGTAGGTATTTACCGATTTATCAAAAACCCCGTTGAAAAACAGAGATCACGTTTCGATACCGAGTGGCATAGTCAAGTGTTTATACTGACCGCTGAAACACTACTGAAATCATCATCACCATCATCACCATCATCACCATCATCACCATCATCACCATCATCACCATCACCACCATCATCACCACCATCATCACCACCATCATCACCATCATCACCATCATCATCATCATCACCATCATCACCATCATCACCATCATCACCACTATCATCACCACCATCATCACCACCATCATCACCACCATCATCACCACCATCATCATCACCATCATCATTTTTTTTCTTCCATTATGTTCTGTCCCTCGTCACGCTATCACTACACCTACACAACCAACACAAACACACTCAACACGCTAACCTAACCCTAGCCTATATACAATCTAATTTTTGTAAAATAAAGCGCACTATGTAAACGAGTTATTTGGTCCGAGATACGTGGCAACGAATACCAGTAAGGCACGTTATTGTTTATTTTACAGTAGTCTTTGCACATTATTTCTGACCGGTCGAGTTTTTAAGCCGAAAGAGCTAAATTAACAGACACCGTATTACTCGGTAAAATAATATTTGCACGCAACAATTCATCTACCCGCTCACGCATTATTATTATTATTTTTTTTTTTTTGCGCTAGACCGCTATGGTCGTCTTTTGCTAAGATGAGTCAATTAAACGAATAAGTTCATTTTTTGTAACACGCGTTTATAGCATACTATACTGTCATAGGTACACGTCAATGTCAATAACGTAAAAACTATCTATGGAGGAGTTATCACTGTCAAACAAAAATCGAAACGGTATCTACCGGATATACCGAGGGTAGATGTAATTACAATTGTTTATGTCGTGAACTTTAGCAATTTAACAAAAGAAGTGTGTCACGCACGATCATACTATTTAAACTGAATCCTTGCAACAATATTTCACGGCCAAAATATCATTTCGCAAATAGATGTTGGGCAAAGCATGGAATAAAACCTCAATCAAACTACGCAAGTAATCTGAACACGCTAAACTGACCCTTCAATGTAACAAAACTGTGTTTACGTTTGCCGTGAAATAGTGATGACAGACTTTAAAGTGAAAGAGAGATAACACTCAGCATCAGAATTAAAATGGAATGTGAATACCTGACCTTGTTCCTGGTTCCTTTGACAGCACATACGTCATCCAGTCACTCGCTACGTGATGCCTTGGCACCACCATCGCCTTCACGTCGCTTGCTTCGTCCAATTATTCCACAATGTAACATTTGACAGGTAGCGTTTGAAACGACTTCAAGCGTTTTGTGTGAAACGTTTTCTGATCTGGTATCGCACTCGACACACTGCACCTCAGGCACGCACACACACACACACGCGAAGCACGTATCGGAAAGTAGTACATCGTAAACGAGCCCTTGCACCCATCGCTCTTTTCCCGGTCACTAGCTGGGTGGTACGTTGTAATTTGCTCCCTGGGGATACAGCGGTACCTTGGTCCAACATTTGTTGCTCAGGATTAGGGAACAACCCCAGAAAAAAACCTAATCAGACCATTTAAGTCAGCTCTTCAATCCGGTTCTTACTTTCTTAAAGCGACCATAAGCAGGGCGCCATGTTGGTCTTGGTCCGTCAAGCACATTTCTGCAGTCGTCAACCAAGCACGTGCATCTACATCTTGTTTCTCAGGATCGAAATCCGGTAAACGAAGGTCATGTGACGACGTAGTAGGTGTTTTCATGGCTTGAATCAGCGTCAGAAAATTGCGGTTCTGTTGTTCCAACAAACGCATCCATTTTTCGTCGCTAGCGTTTTCATTTTTGAACACGTGGGTCGTCGTGGTCCAATCCCAATTCTGATGACGGAGGATCGATATCAGTGGGCCGCGACATCGGAAATAACACTCACAAAAACCTTTGATAACACCTTTAATTACTCGTAACACACACTCAGTACAAAATAATCAAGGATGCCTGAGATATGGCTTGATTAAGAATTTAGGAACGCGGGAAATTCAGCGTGGAGTAACCAACGTCTGTTCGGACCGACGGAACGATTCAAAGTGCCCTCCAAATCAACCGTCACCCGACAGGTGAACCTACCCCCATTCCGGGTAGCCAATTTACCTGTCAACGTCAGTACCTGTCAATGTCGAATAATCGATTATACCTCCGGATCGACATTTGACTCGACTATTCGCTCAGTGTTGCTATTACTCCACGCTAACCATCCCCAAGTTAATACTTGACGTTCCCAAACGTAAGCTGTTCAATCTAACTACATAGTTCCTCCAGTGAAAGATAGGTGGCGCTGATGCAGACCGACTGATATGCGCCAACGCTTCGACAAATATATAAAAATAATAATAATAATAATAGTTTTTTTTTAGGAATTTGTTAAAAAAAAAATTAAAAATGTATTATAATATGTATACAAAATAAATAAAGAGAATAATAATAATAGCTTTATTAATTCCTTACACAGACTTATATATCTAATAATTTTGGTTGTGTTAGAACATATTTGCTTATCCTAGTTTGTAGTATTGTCTTCTGTTGTAAGGACCGCTCTGGCGGTGAAAGCCTCCTCCATTTCTCTCCATTTGTGCCTATCTCTTGCCAGTCTGTTCCAGGTTATTCCAGCCGTGGCAACTATGTCATCACTCCAACGTTTGACCGGCCTGCCTTTTCGCCTTTTTTTGTATATAGGGTACCAATTCGTAACAATTTTTGACCACTTGTTCCTTGGTGATCTTTGGACAAGTCCAGCCCATTTCCATTTTTGGCTCATTATAATTTTTGCAATGTCCTGTACCTTGGTGATTTTCCTAATATCTTTGTTTCTCACTTTGTCGCTTAGCTTTAGACCCAAAAGACTCCTTTCCATGCTATGTTGGCACACTTTAACTTTGTGAATCTGTTTAGCTGACAGCGGCCATGTTTGAGAAGCGTAGGTGAGACAGGGTATCAAACACGTCTGCATGGCTTTCGTTTTCAGTGTGACCGGGAGATTACTCTTGAATACCTCTTTCATTGCCCAATACTTGTTCCATGTTATTTTAATTCTTCGCTCTACTTCTTTATGAATAACACATAGGCTACCTATAATTCCACTGCTGAGAACGGGTCTCTGCCCGCGCGATATAAACTGTAGTCCACGCGGGCGAAGCCGCGGGCGGAAAGCTAGTTTCATATAGTTTTCATTTCAACTCGATACCACCACGAGTTCCCGAGATAAAGGTTCTTGACAGACAGATTGACGGACAACCAAATGATCGTATACGGGTTCCGTTTTTCCCTTTGACGTGCGGAACTCTAAAAACCTTATCGCATTTCGAGAAACGAGGCCAATTTTAATGAAATTTTTGTACTTTTTTCTGGTGAAGATCAGAGGTTCCATCACGACATGACGAAGCCATTTTGAGACCTACTATTTTAATCTTCGAGTTACTGAAATGCGGTCAGAGCCACGTGTAAGATGTTACAAAAAAGTTTCCTCACTTTTTCTCTTTGGCAATTTGGAGACTGGGTTTTTAGATACAGTTGGTAAGATCTTTTTAGATAGCATGGATAGGATTAGGAAATCCAGTCCCGCAACAAATGAAACAATCATTATCATAATCATATCAGCCGAAAGATGTCCACTGCTGGACATCGGCCTCACCCAAGCATCGCCACAACGACCGGTCCTGTGCGTCGATTCCCGCGAACCTGACCCGGTCATCGGTCCACCTTATTGGAGGCCTTCCACGCTGCGTCTTCCGGTACGTACTCGCCACTCCCGAACCTTTTTTTTATTTTTTATTATTATTTATAGGCTCACGTTAGACCACTATCTCACCTGATGGTAAGCTGGGCGGAGCAACGCCGTGCCCTCGTGGGGGCGATCGGCGGCGGAGACCTCTCGCGCCGGGCCTTGGTTCAGGCCATGGTCCGGAGTGAGGAGGAGTGGCAGGCGGTCGCCTCCTTCTGCGAAGCAGTAATGCTAGCAAAGGAGGAGGCCGACCGCATCAGGCAACGGCGCCCTCACCGCCGCCGCCGCCGCCGCCGGGGTTCCAGCCCCGATTTCCAGCCACCGTAGACGCGGGCTCGTGGACAGCGAACTATGGGGTAGCTCGCTGTCCGATCGTCCGGTAACTTTTCGGACCGAGCCAAGGCGTCGACGGCGCGCACTGTTCCCGCGCGCCTCAAGGAGTTGTCAGCAACAGGAGGAGCCCATCTGGGTCGAAGCCTACCGGGGTCGGAGTTATCCGAAAGGAAACTAGAGTCCCGGTATGAAGGATAGAAGGAACGGCGCGGGGTTTTTAGTCAGTAAGACTCTGACACTGTCTCCCGCTCCACCCAAGAGCGGGTTTCGTCAATGATGATTTTCCCCGTCGAGAGGAAAAAAATCTATTCAATCTTGACCCCTAGGTTGTAGCTATCAGGAAACACAGACTCCGGCAGGGAATTCCACTCTTTAGCTATACGCATAATTAATGTATTCGCAAAACGCTTTGTACGTATGGGTGGGATGTCCACCATGTACCGGTGGCGCAACGCCGTACGTCTTGTGGTCCGATGATGGAACGGGCTTGGAATGGAAAAATGGAATTAAATTGTGTAGCTCCAGTGCACACTCCCCGAAATGCAAACGATAGAAAACGGACAGGCAAGCAACTCGGCGTCCATGCTCAAAACTTTGGAGTTTTGACTTCACAAGAGCATCATTGCCTATGATCCTCTTGGCACGCCTTTCAATCGACTACAGTGCAGCAAGCTGGTATTTGGCTGACCCATCCCAAAGATGAGAGCAGTACTCCATACACGATCGAACTTGCGCTTAATAGAGGTTGAGCAGCTGTTCCGGCGTGAAACCTTTCGTCCCCATCGAACATCTGTTCTGCTAAAAGCTATTGAAAATAATTGGAATCAATTTATTTTTTATGTTATATTTTTTCCCAAAAATATTTAAAAAGGTCACAAGTTGGACACCACCGACAGTACAACATAGATCACGGCAGGTCATAGCGGGCATGAGGTGCCAGCAAACAGCTGGGTGCAAGTGCAAAACAACGAGTCGCCTGGATGGCCCGGTGACTATGTATTTTTGCTGACATAACAAGCTTATAACTTTGTTATTTATCATGGTACAGTTACGGAATTTTGTACATACGTAGATTCTTTACATAAAAATATTAGACATGTGTTTCGGGTTTCGCATATACCTACAAAAACTAGTTTTATATACATTTCCAGCCTACCACTTTCTCATTTTATATTAATAGGCCTTTTTTACAAAAAAAAACCTTTTAAATGTCAAAATTATATTATTTGTTAACTTTCTAGTTTTATCAAATTTCTCTTTCAACTTAAAAGTGTGAAAAATAATTCCGGTTAGCAAGCCTACTATTTTGCTTTCAATTAGCACTTTATTCAATTATGACCCTTTATTTTAATCAATTATTTGGCATGTTGGATCAACGCAGGATGGATGAAATGGCGACAGGTCTCGGGAACAACTTGTGATCCACGGATGCCCCTCAAGTTGAAGGGTAAAATCTACAAATCCGTGATAAGGCCTGTCATACTGTATGGATCAGAATGTTGGGCTGTGAAAAAGACGGATGAAAAAAGATTGCATGTTGCGGAGATGAGAATGTTGAGATGGATGTGTGGTGTGACGAGAATGGATAAAGTGAGAAATGAGTATATTAGGGGAAGTTTGAAAGTGGCGCCAGTGACTGAAAAGTTGAAAGGAAATCGTTTGTCTTGGTATGGTCATGTAAAGAGGAGAGATGAAACGCATGTTGTTAAAAGAGTTATGAATTTACATGTGGATGGATGGAGAGGGAGAGGGAGGCCAAAGAAAAGATGGATGGATTGTGTGAGAAGTGATATGAATGAAAAAGGAGTTAGTGATAGCGTGACGAGTGACAGGACAGAATGGAAGAAAAAAACATGTTGCGCCGACCCCAAATAAAACGGGATAAGGGCAGGAAGATGATGATGATTTGGCATGTTGAATTCCGAACGAAACGAAGGTTGCGAACTTTCAAACCATATTTTATTTTTTACTAGCGACCCGACCCGGCTTCGCTCGAGCAACAGTATTTCTCCACTATTTAATAGATGTTATTATACATATAAACCTTCCTCTTGAATCGGTCTATCTATTAAAAACAAACCGCATCAAAATCCGTTGCGGAGTTTTAAAGATTTAAGCGTACATAGGGATATAGAGACAGAAAAAGCGACTTTGTTTTATACTATGTAGTGAAGATACACAGACAGAAGGACAACAAAATGATCCTTCACTTTGCTGTACTTCTGTCTGTCTGTCTGTCATCCTTTATCTCGGGAACGCGTGGAAATCATCATCATCATCATCTTTTTTAATGTCCCCACTGCTGAGACTCAGGCTTTCTCTCTAGGAGAGGGAATGGGCCGTAATCCACCACGCGGGCCCAGTGCGGGTTGGTGAATGTCACATGTCTTCTAATTTTTGGTTCTAGAACATGCCGGTTTCCTCACGATGTTTTCCTTCACCGTTTTTGAGAGCAGTGGTGATGAAATAAATTACACAAAGTAATGCGCCTGGCTGGGTTTGAACCCGCGACCTACAACTCATAAGTTGGAGCCATTACCACTCGGCCACCACTGCCCTAAAAGCTCTCGCGTGGAAATATTGAGATGAAATTTAAACCATATACTCAGGTTTGCGATCCCTTGTAGCTTGGCATCGCATACTCGTATCTTCCATAAACAATTTTTCCTTCTTTCCACGAAAAAATCTAACTCCTAAGTTAACGCAAATAAAAGACACGGCCGTTTATATCGCAAATAAACGTATATTTCAACGCTCTCAAGGGAATCAAAATTCGTAGGGTACTTCCCGTTGACCTAGAATCCTGAAATTTGGCATAAACCACGGTCTTAAGGTCACCACCTTCACCAGCATCATGACTCACATTTTCAATGTTTTTCATACAACCGCTCATAACTGATAACGTTATTACACATTTTTCATTAGATATTTTGGAAACACAGTATCTTGTTGATATTATCTAGGTTTCTAAAGAAACCAATTTCTAAATTTGTGTAAAACTAATCCAGTAAAAACCTATGAAAATGTCCTATTTTGTATGAACTTTGACACTTCATAATTTGCCTAAAAATTAAAAAAGTTTAAAAAGTAATCCTCTAGAGACCTTGCAAATTTTATTAAGATTCTAAATGACGCCAACTTTGTTCCAAAAACTTTTAAGGGTTTAAAAAAAACAGCTATTCTATTTCCTGGAGCAAGTTTTGTGAAATTTTCGAGTAAATTTTGGAATTACCGAATACTAACAGAGTTTTCAGGCGTTATCTCTCTTTTTTTGCGTTGCCTTTTCGTCAAACATCGCGTTGGATTGCATTAAATGAAGTAACAAGCTTTTAAACCATTTTTGATGTTTACGATAGGCGAGTGGAAAAGGACCCTCTTAACCCTTCAGATACCGTCAATTAGAGACACAATAGTAAGACAATAGATGCGCGGCCACCGGTGGTCGCTTGGGGATTCATGAATTAAGCATAGGTGTAGAATAGAATAGAATAGAATATAGAATAGTCGTTTAATTAATTTAAAAAAAAAATAGGAATAAACTCGGATTTTTTTTAAGTCAAGAGAATAGGATTATTTTTTCTGTTTTTTAAATATTTACTTCTAGTTATATTAAGAGGTTACTTCTAGGCAAGCGTGCTCAATCGTCGGCCACATCATCGCTTACCATCAGGTGCGAGCCTATCAATAATAATTTAAAAAAAAATCATTCATCATCATCTTCCTGCCCTTGTCCCGTTTTATTTGGGGTCGGCGCAACACGTTTTTTTCTTCCATTCTGTCCTGTCACTCGTCACACTGTCACTAACTCCCTAAAAAAAAATTTCATTGTTAGCAACAATTTGCCTTCTTCCATTTGCCAATAGGTAAATCAGTTGTTACGTCACCAAAAGAACTAATTAAAACCCCATTCGGTAATTTAACAATTTACATTTAGGTTAGTTTTTTTTTTATAATATTCCACGAAAGAACACAAACGTGTTGCGCCGACCCCAAATAAAACGGGATAAGGGCAGGAAGAAGAAGATTCCACAACTATCACACAACGCCGTCTAGTCCCAAGCTAAGCAGAGCTTGTTGAACCCTCAGTGCGCGAGCCCGACTCGCAGTTGCCCAATTTTTTTATCACGTCATCGCCCGGAGTAAGATCTATAGCCGAAGCCGATACAAGAAAAAAAAAATAATCGCAAAATCTTCCACAGTTTAAACTAAAAGTTACACTATAAAAAAAAATATATTAAAAAATGGCAAGACATCGTAACACGGCAAGTCAAGGCAAAAAAAAATGCGGCGTCTAGCACGGTCTTTCAAGGGCATCGAAACTCGGTAAAATAACCCTTATTACTTAGCGTTAGAAGTTAGATTCGCTAAGCAAAGGGCGCAGTCTGTAAATAGTTTTGCTGTTACGCGCGTTGGGCTTGCGGCCATTAGGTTAGCGGAGTTAGAAAAGGGCGGTTTATTTTCAAGGCGATATGTAAAAGCAATTTTTGACAGATAGAATAATTTAAAAACGCTTAAGTCTTTTACAAGCTTTTATTTAGTTTCACCTTACTGCCTACCTTCAGGTGAGATAGTGATCTAACTCGAACCTATCAATAATAAAAAAAAAAAACCTGGCCCGATGTTTGTATGTCTGTAATCTATACTTGTAATAAATCTGTAGAGAGGTCAATTCTGTACATGAAATATATTTCCAAAATAACTATCAGGGGGTGATTAGAGATCGATACTGATGCCAAAAATGCAAACAGTAAAATTTTTGTCTGTCTATCTGTCTGTCTGTCTGTCTGTCTGTCTGTATGTTCTTTATAGAAACAAAAACTACGCGATGGATTTTAACGAAACTTGGTACAATCATTCTTCATACTCCTGGGCAGGTTATAGTATACTTTTCATCACGCTACGATCAATGGGAGCAGAGCAGTGAAGGGAAATGTTGGGGAAACGAGAAAAATTACTCCATTTTTTAAGCTTCCGTCGCGTTTGCAGCCTTAATGGTTAAAGCTACACAGAAATTATGTACAACGGAAATGTTTTCCTTAAAATTATATAAAAAATATCCCAAGACATCATATGTCAATATTTTATGGATGACTCACAATAACACATGTAACTCCCGATAGCTTAGCAGTTCGGAGCTTTCTGTTTATTTTTGTCTATGGCACCAAGGTGTGTGCACACTGTCACGCGCGTAAGTGGAAGGGAGAGATCTGGAACGTCTCGAATCGTCTCGCGCATCACGTTGTTTTCCAGGCTCTTAGAATTCGACACCAGACGTTTCAGATCTTTGATTTTGACGACTCCGTTGTCACTGGCATAAGCAACAGGGCCTCAAGTCTGCTATTACAATAGTGTCAGAATGGTCTGTCATTGACTTCATAATTGTTGATTTTGATAAGTTTTGGTAATCTACTAATATAATGGCGTCATAATGACTTTCCAATGGTCAACCACTGACATTTCATTGAAAGAAGTGGCTTAAAATGCTAATCTCGTACATAATGACAAATGAATATCTGACGTATGCGGTAATTTGCAAAACTTTTGACAGTTGTTTTGATCAGTGACCTACTATTAGAACGTTATTGTGCAGTTATTGGTTTTAATAAACTTGATATTGTCATTCTACCATCACTCTATTACGAGACCATTGACCGATCAATGATTGATCATTATGAGTTAGCAGATTACGAACTTTTAGCAAAATGACAATGGGATCGTGTTGGAATGACAAATTTATAAAAATAGCAGACTTGGGCCCCTGGATTCGCGTACGAAGTCGCTGGCAGAAGCTAGTCAAATCATAAAAATCAAATTTGATCTACTTCCCGGTTACCGATTGAGCTGTTTTGCATGCATGGTGTAAATAAGATGACGATGCAAAATTATTATGACATGAAACTGAGTTGATGATGGAACCGGATCACCATAGGAGTTCAGATAACCCTATCGTGATCGAGCTTTTTGGAATGGTCTTGATGAGTAGATATTAATTATATAGGTATACATACATGGTGTCTTTGACATCCATTCATCCATATTCGTACCACGGATCCAGATATTGCTTCTGAACCCCCAGTGGTGGAATTTGTCGTCGGCATTTTCCTGATTTTGAAAAACAAATCTGTATTTATTTTTATTTAAATTGTGTAAAATCGTTATTCTAACCAACCCAGATTTTATTTTTAGTAAAAGAAAACATAAAAACCTATTTTTATTATTTATTTACACGACTTATTGACATTAAAAAAATACTTAAATACAATTACAGTAACTAAATAACTTTAAATAGTAAATTTAAAAAAATATAAATAATAAAACAGCGATGTGGAAGAGTTTTTTGACGTTATATTTTAGTTAGTTTTAATTAGCGTAGGGTTTTATTATTTATTAAAAATTAATCAATTAAAAAATCATTGCTAGTAGATAAAATCGCTATTCTAATTAATCCCAATGACATTTTTAATTTCAAAGGTAATTTACTAATTCTCCTTCGTAAAAAATATTTATAATGAAAAAAAAAATCCGAAACCTGCATACTTCCTGGCCCCAAAATTACGGAAATTGCCGAGCGCCTCCGAGCGCGCCCGATCGATGTTTACAGCGCTAATCTTTACAAAGCATACATGGAAAAAATCTACTTTTAATATCATAAGCCTGGCGTGTTTAAATAATTTTAACATTTGTCATTTACTTAGTGTTTTTTGATTTATTTTAACCGGTATCGGTGACCGAAAAGTTATTTGGAAATCGGTTGTTATTTGCTTGGTTTAAAATAAATGTCACATGTGTCAATCTATGCCAGGGTTACGGAAAAAGTGATTTTTTTACTAACTACAAACTTTGGATTGAGAGCAGTGGTGGCTCTGGCTTACGAGTTGTAGGTCGCGGGTTAAAACCCTGCCAGGCGCATTACTTTGAGTAATTTATTTCATTACCACTCCTCTCAAAACGGTGAAGGAAAACATCGTGAGGAAACCGACATGTCCTAGAACCAAAAATTCGAAGACATGTGACATCCACCAACCCGGACTGGGCCCGCGTGGTGGATTACGGCTTACCTCCTAGAGAGGAGGCCTGAGTCCCAGCAGTGGGAACAGTAAAAAGGCTGATGACGAAATTTTGGATCCCAGTCATCCTCTTAGGGTTCAAAATTTGGAAAATCCTCTCTAACATGAAAGAAAACTTTGTGCAAAATTTCACTATACTAGGCCTAATAGTTTCGGCTGTGCGTTGATATGTCAGGCAGTCAGTTTCTCTTTTTATAAATTAGAACATTATGGTAAAGTAGTGACTTGGATACTAAACTCCTTTAAGCCATGTGTCCATATGATGCCATGCCGCCAGTCTTTTGGGTACCTACATTACATTACATTCTAGGTTGCCTGGAAGAAATCGCCTGGTGCGATAAGGCCGCCAATTGTGTTTTCTATTGTATGGTTTCTTTTTGTATTTTTTTCTTGATGTGCAATAAAGTATATATAAATAAACTAAATAAATTACCAGTCGACAGCGATGCGGAAGTATTTCTCGACGCCTTTCTTTAAATTGCCATTTTTTGTTTTTTTTAGTTGTTTAGGGTTTTATGTTTATTTATTAAGTTAGTTTTAATTAATTTAAATTTATATCTATAACTTTATTTAACGTGATTTTAATAAAATAATTATACTGGAAATATTTGGGCACTAAATACATACATAATTAAATCCGTATGATTAGATTAGAATATGGACTATTCTAATGTTTTTGTGGTATTTGGCAGTAAATGTATAAAGTCAAACTTCGGTGAGGTAGTCATAACTTGACAACAAAAAGCTAAATAATTATATTATTAGGTATCTAATGAAAGTAAGTAGTATGGGCAGGGTAGGTACATTGCACGCAGAACAGATGGTCGATAGTAAAGATGTACCTTTGCCGGCAATGTGGGAATATTGCTGGCAATATTGCCACCAATATTCATACTTCGGGCAATATTCCCACCAATATTGCCACTTCTCGGCAATATTGCCAGCAACGGCACATCTCTAGTCGATGGGGACGAAAGGTTCTAGAGAAGCGACCGCTTACAGGAAGAAGCAGCGATGGAAGGCCTCCCACAAGGTAGAACGTTGACCTCGTGAGGGTCGCGGGTATCCGATGGATGCATGACGCACGGAACCGATCGATGTAGCGACGCTTGGGGGTGGCCTATGTCCAAAAGTGGACATCTTTCGGTTAATATGATGATGATAATGATAAATGAAAGTAACGAACAAAATTTCTCTAATTTCGTTAAGGCAAACTGCACAATGCCTTGATAGACTAATTTTAACTTTGTCGTTGGAAAACTGTTGCTACAAACATAAAAAAAAAATTTACGCCATGATTGGAGCATAAATGGCCTTATTTTTAGATTGTATTAACCTATAAGTTAAAAACTCTATTGACATAAAATCCAGCTTGTTATCTCTACCGTGAAGTGGGCTAGCGGACGACGAGCTTTGGGTACTTCGCCGTCCGGCCGTTCGGTAACCTTCCGGACCGAGCCCTAGTCGTTGACAGTTCGTAGTGTTCCACGCGCGCCTCAAGGAGATGTCAGCAAACCGCAGGAGCCCAGCAAGGTCGAAACCTTCTGGGGCCTTGGGTTGACTCACGAAAGGGAAACCCGTGGTCCTAGAATGCAAAGCAAAGAAGGAACAGGTGAGTTCTAGTCAGTAAAAGTCTAACACGTCCTCCCGCTCCGCTTTAGAGCGGCAGAAGTATTGGATGGTTTCATCATCATCATCTTCCTGCCCTTATCCCGTTTTATTTGGGGTCGGCGCAACACGTTTTTTTCTTCCACTCTGTCCTGTCGCTCGTCACGCTATCACTAACTCCCTTTTCATTCATATCACTTTTCACACAATCCATCCATCTTTTCTTTGGCCTCCCTCTCCCTCTCCATCCATCCACATGTAAATTCATAACTCTTTTAGCAACATGCGTTTCATCTCTCCTTTTTACATGACCATACCAAGACAAACGATTCCCTTTCAACTACCACTACTACTATTGGATGGTTTACTACCTTAAAAACAAGCTTTTAATGAAAATATTTTTTTCATACCAAGCTTTTATAGCTCGGTATACCTATAGAATTAATAGTCGTCAAGACGAATCATACGAGCCCAAACTCGATGGGGTTGTGTCGTTTAACTACCAAGTTCCTATAGCCGCCTTCTGGTTCCATCATCAGATCATCTCCATGTCATAATAATTTTGGTAACCGGGAAGTGGGTGAAATTTTATTTGCAAGATTTGATGACAGACAAACATCGGGACAGGTGAAACTACGAGTATAAAGCTTGATACCCAATTAGGGTTGCCTCGTCTTCAAACCGAAAAGCCGGACAGACTATGCTATTTAGCCGGACATTTGGTCAAAAAGGCAGACATTTTTTTTAAGTCTTACATGATTTTTTAAAATGTTATGTAAAAACAATACAATTACTTACTTAACTGATATAGGTAATTGCTGAACTAATTTCATGTCCACTCCGCTAGTGCTAGCGATAGAAGGTGAGGCCAGGGGCGTAGCTACCGCCGTATCTGCCGTATCAATTATACGGGACCCCCAAGCTACAGGGGCCCCGACTTGGGACAAAATTTGTAACATGTTGTCCATAATCTTAAATTCTCATGGACAGGAATGAATGAATATTGACCACTCATAATATGATACTCTGTAAATAGCTTTTAGCAAGCTCCTTTCTTTTTAGCATTTTCTACATTCAAGACGACAATAAAAACTCAACCAATTTTAGTACGTCCTACTGAGTGGTCCATAAAATGAGGTCATTTTCAATTTTAAGGCCTCTCAAGGCACTATTTCTATATTAGTAGAAGCTATTTCGTACAAAAAAAAAAACAAACTTTCAAATATATTTGATACGGGGCCCCTGAGGGCCTAGCTACGCCACTGGGTAAGGCAAATATCAAATCACAATTCTAAACAAAATGTCAAATAAAGCCGGACAGGCCAGATTCTGCCTAGTTTCGCCGGACACGCAACTAAAAAGCCTGACCGTGTCCAGCTTTATCCGGACGCCTGGCAACTCTATACCCAATACCTCCGAAGCTGGGAAAAAGGGTCTTGACAGACGGATAACAAAGCTAACGGTTTCGTTTTTTTTTTCGACTGAGCTACGGAATCAAAAAAAACACAATCGATCCTAAAAACTTTATTCTGAATTTCTCATTAGATCCAACACTGAACTATTGAAGTCATCATGACGCGGCAGTTTACAAACAGACAGGCTTTTTTGTAATATTTAGGCTGGTAGGCTGAAAAAAATATGTTTGTGGACCATTTTCCTTAATCGTGAACTCGAAAAAAAATTGAAGTGTATCGTTTTATTGAAGGAATATCTATTTAAGTAAATATTATGTCATTGAACTTCTTAAAGCTTTGGTTTCCTAGGATAGCGGTGCCGTCATATAGCGGCCGTTTTCCGGAACATCGGCTATTTTCCTCTTCTGATGATAGTTCATCCTCCAAGTAAATTACTAAAGCTAAATCAAGATCGTCCATTTTCTATCTTGGATACTTTTCGTATGACGTTTGTGACGTTTGTTTTGAAAGAATGACTGACGATGTGTTAAAACGACCGCTATATGACGGCACCGCTTTCCTAGGAAACCAAAGCTTTAGAATTAAAATCTTTTCCTTTAGAATTTATCTATCTATCTTAAGAGGCTGCTTTTCCACTCGCCTATCGTCAACATCGAGCATGGTTTAAAAGCTTGTTACTTCATCTAACGCAATCCAATGCGATGTCTGACGGAAAGGCAACGCCTGAAAACTCTGTTAGTATTCGGTTATTCCGTGATTTACTCGAATATTTTACAAAACTTGTTCCAGAGAAAAACTCAACTTTTTGTTACACCCTTAAAAGTTTTTGAAACAAATTGTTGTAATTTGAAATCTTGATTAAATTTGCAAGGCTTCTATTATTGTTGTTTTTTCCAAAATTCACCCTCTAAAGATGTGAAAGGGTCCAATCTTTGTATGGAGAAGCTCACATTCAAGGCGGGCGAAGCCGCAGGCAAAAGCAAGTCTAAGTATATAAAAGAAGAAACTAACTGAATGGCAAAGCGCACAGGTGAAATTTTGCATAAGGTTTCTTATATGATGTACCCGAGCACTAAGAGAGGGTTTTCCAAATTTCACTCCCTAATACTAGAGGCTCAGAGGGTCGAAGTCTACTGAGGCCATGGGTTCGCTTCTGAATGGAAAACCCGGCCCTGGTATGAAAAGCAACGAAGAAACTAAGAGTAGGTTTTAGTCAGTAAAAGTCTGACACGTCCTCCCGCCTCGCCCGGGGGCGAGAGATATCATTGGATGATTTCTATATAAAAAAAAAACTCCCTAAAGAGTTGAAACGGCGGTCCAAAGTTTGTAATGAAAAACCTGCTTTTACGCGAGCAGAGCCGCAGGAAAAAGTTAGTCATGCAATATAAAAAAATGTCTATAAAACTTGTACGTCATGCCGCTATCGATTTGATTTTTTTTTCTTGATTCACGCAGACGCGGAGATATAAAAAATTTTACAGCCACCTCTCCCCATTTTACCTCCCTATCTCAAAATCCGGTGCCAAGGAATAGGATATTAAACATCTAGGGCGAATTTCGTATGTCTACGTTCGCGGGTACATATGACATTTCGAAACTGACAGGAGATGAATTTTGATTTGAGTGATGATACTTTTTGGTACCTTTTTTGACGTTTATACTTTTTTTTTTGGCAAAGATGTTGCTTTTGTAATGCCATACTTGAAAAGTATAATTATAAACAGAAATACAGTTGCGTAATATACATAATCACAATACGATGGATTACATAATAAAAAAAAAAAACATAATTATTTATATTGCGTGATATGCTTGGCGGACTTTCCACCTATACGCACAAAACGTTTTGGGAACACATTCATTATGCGTACAGCTAGGGAGTGGAATTCCCTGCCGGAGTCTGTGTTTCCTGATGGCTACAACCCGGGAATACGAGTAAGTCAAGAGTGAATAGGTTTCTTCTAGGTAAGCGCGCTCCATCGTCGACCGCAACGTCGCTTTCCATCAGGTGAGATAGCGGTCAAGCGCAAACCTATCAACGATAAAGTTGAAAAAAAGTTATTTCTCGAACCCCGCTCTTTTTAGAAATGAACTGTATTGTAAGAAACATTTACCAATTTTACAATGTAAACTAACAATATGGATGGTTTAATGGACTAGATGACGACGCCGCTGAGGTCGACCAAGGAAGAGGTGGCGAGACGACCTGGATTCCTAACGCGGAGACTGGTTCTAGGTGACTCGGGAAAAGAATGCCTGGAAGAAGTTGGGGGAGGCCTTTGCCCAGCAGTGAGACAGTATAGGCTAATAAAAAAAAAACTAACAATAATATCGATCGTTCGACAAGGCATTGTCAACAAGTGTTTTTTAGGGTTTCATACCTCAAAAGGAAAAAAACGAAACCCTTATAGGATCATTTTGTTGTCCGCCTGTTTGTCTGTCAAGCAAGACCCTTTAGAGAGGTATCGAATTGAAATTAAAACCATATACTCAGGTAAGCCCTTGAAGCTGTGAAAAAATAAAACTTCTAAGTTAACGAAAAAAAAAGATACGGTCGTTTATGTCGCAACAAACGACATATTTCGACACACTCAAGGGAATCAAATTCATAGGGTACTTCCCGTTGACCCAGAATCCTGAATCCTTACTAATATTATAAAAGCGAAAGTGAGTTTGTTTGTTTGTTTGTTACATCTTCACGTCTAAATGGCAAAACCGATTTTGATGAAACTTGGTATACGGATAGACCATGTCCTGGAATAGGACATAGGATACTTTTTATCCCGGAAGTATGTTCCCTTGGGATAATTTTTTGCTATCAAGCGGGCGAAGCCGCTGGGAGCAGCTAGTTTGCTATAAAGCAAGGACTTATAGAGTTATAGCACAAGTATAGGAATAAATATGAAAGTAGTAGTTATATTTGTTGTTATGTCACTACAAAAAGCCCTGTTTGCGATTCGGATAAATTTGCTATTACATTCGGGAATCGCACCATGACACAGATAAGTTTGTACGGAACTCTCAGTCCGACTCGCTCTTGCCCAGTTGTTTTTGTAAGCCTTCGCTTGACCGCTATCTCACCTACAGTACAAATAACTTTTCGCGTTCCCGCCAAATCAACATCATCTTCCTGCCCTTGTCCCGTTTTATTTGGGGTCGGCCCAACACGTTTTTTTCTTCCATTCTGTCCTGTCACTCGTCACGCTATCACTAACTCCCTTTTCTTTCATATCACTTCTCACACAATCCATCCATCTTTTCTTTGGCCTCCCTCTCCCCTTCCATCCATCCACATGTAAACTCATAACTTTTTTAGCAACATGCGTTTCGTCCCTCCTTTTCACATGACCATACCAAGACAAACGATTTCCTTTCAGCTTTTCAGTTACTGGCGCCACTTTCAAACTTCCCCTAATATACTCATTTCTCACTTTATCCATTCTTGTCACACCACACATCCATCTTAACATTCTCATCTCTGCTACATGCAATCTTTTTTCATCCTTCTTTTTCACAGCCCAACATTCTGATCCATACAGTACGACAGGCCTTATCACAGACTTGTCGCGTTCCCGCCAAATGTTAGTTTAAAATTGACATTGACATTATCTGTCACATCACTTGTAACGTGACCGTGACCTGTGTCCAACTTGTGACCTTTTTAAACTTTTTTGGGAAAAATATAACGAAAAATGGTGTAAAAACTATTGGAATCCATTCAGTTATTGATTCTGAATCAATTACATTCAGTTTTCGCATAAACTAAAAATAATGTTGTATACACCTGCTAATTAATTCATGAATCCCCAAGCGACCACCGGTGGCCGCGCATCTATTGTCTTACTATTGTGTCTCTAATTGACGGTATCTGAAGGGTTAAAACCTTTTTGCTCAAAAACTTACTTAAATGTTTAAATTACAGGTTCAAGTAACATTTACGTTCACCGTTAGTATTCCCTTCTGATCCGCCTTTGCACACGATTTGAATCCATGACCTTTCGATTGCCCCTTGAAGAGAGCTAACCTTTGGGCTATGGCTGTTTATCTACGCTTTGTTGAAAAAGACGATTTGAAAGTCTTTCGTCAATGATATTTAAATAAACAGATTTGCTATGAGCGCTCACTCGTGAAGACTCGAAAGGTTCCTAATTGGGATCCTTGCCTTTAGGCGTCACACATCGGATCTAGTCATACGCGGCGTGCTGCTACGAAATTAAATAAAAAAATGCCTTCGTGTGTGTTTAGAAAGTGTACCAATTATGATACCAAAATAAATAAAATACAGGGGATCTCATACCACAAGTGCTGCCGCTGCTGCGCGGAACACATTTTTCGGTTGATTTGTGAGTGTATAACATGTCTGTTTATTAAAATGTCGTTGCTGTTCTTCCATAAATTGTTTTCTATTTTGTGTTTATAAAGGTTGGAATGTTCGGGTTTCTTGTTAACATTTTACGTAAAGTAATTAGCGGCATTGTCTCTGAGAGATCGTTCTACAGGATTATGACACCCCGGTACATGGAGCGGTAGTGGCCGAGTGGTAACGGCACCGACTTACGAGGTGTAGGTCGCGGGTTCCAACCCAGCCAGGCGCATTACTTAGTGTAATTTATTTCATCACCACTGCCCTCAAAACGGTGAAGGAAAACATCGTGAGGAAACCGGCTGTCTTAGAACCTAAAATTCGAAGACCTGTGATATCCACCAACCCGCACTGGGCCCGCGTGGTGGATTACGGCTTATTTCCTCTCCTAGAGAAGAGGTCTGAGTCCCAACAGTGGGAACATTATAAGGCCGACTATGCTAATTAACAGGAAACTAGTCACGCCTTTAAAAACATCTAACAGTCTTGCTTATAGTTTAATCAACCCAAAAAAATGCTTAATTTGCTTATTCCAGTAATGTTTCTTTCCAAATCGAGCTCTCTGCAAAGAACGTCAAGATATTACCATAATATAAAATGTCATCGTCGACGCGGAATAGCTATAGGCTATAAAATAAAATAAAAAAATATAAAAAAGTTGGGTCAGGCTGTAAAACGGAGCCTGAGATCCAAGGAGGGAATAAAAAAAGAAAAAAATAAAAAAGCCGTAAAAAGGCATTGGCGGGGTAATAGAAGCGCGCGGGGGTGAGGCGAGCGGGGGGAGACTGTTCCTCGAAGTTCCGCCGCCATTTCGAAAAATCGATCACGCGGCGCGTGTGTGGACCGTTTTGAATTTTCGAATACAAAACTTTTGCGTCATTACTAATTTTAGCCCTATGTTTATAGTAATAAAGTTTATTTTTGATTGATGTTGTTGTTTGTGTCTGTGTGCGTGTCTCACACGGACGGGCAAGATACCAAAATATTAATGGTGGACGTCCCGCCAAAATAGATTTTTTTGAATGTGTTGGATATTGTACTTTAGTACGCGAGGGCCAAAACAGCTGCACATTTTTCACAGTCTGTCCGCCTAGTTTGTTTGTATAGGACAAATTTTTTGGCTTCATGTTTTTTTTTTACTTTTTTTATTTATCTGTAGAGGAAGTTTACTTATCTTGGAGTCTTATCTCGTTGCTATGGACAGCATGAAAACATGTGTTTTTTTCCATATATTATTTACAATGATAGGAATCTCTTTTACTATTTCTCTGAAATATCTAGAGCCATTATTTATTTTTAAAAAAGTTATGAATTTACGTTTTTTTCACGTGGCAATTCGTCAAGTGACTCTTCTCGTTCTGAGCGGAGTAGTGTAACGAGAGGGAGTCTGATTTTTTCTGAGTAAAACCCACCTCTGTTCCTTTAACCTCCACCTACGTCCGTACGTCGTATATATCTGACCAACACGCGCCAGGGTCGCACCTCCACGACCAAATACTCCATCTCGTCAGCTCTTCTGTCACATATGGCGATTGAAGAGCTAAACGAGATGGAGTACACAGTCGCTAACACACGACCCAGGTGAATAGGAAGCGAAAACACTCGTCGAACCAATTTGGCTGTTCAAAAAGCTATCGTGGCATTTGTGGCTCTAGAACTCAAAGACGAATTCAAAGATCAGTAAAATGTCTGACATGTCCCTCTCGCCCCACCCAGAAACGGGAGAAGTTATTACCAATCTCAAAAAAAAAAAAAAAAATTTGTGTTATTTACGACTTCGTCAATCAGGCGATTTTGGATCATATCAACCAAAAACACTTACATTTTTCAAAATTTCTAGAAAATACACCGCACTGAAATACACAAAAAAAAAATGAAGATCCTAAATAGATATGCTAGTTTCACCGCGAGATATTTACAAACCTATCCTTAATTTCGAGATAAAGAAAAATAAAATAAATTGTTTAAAATTTAATAAATCCTGATAAGATAAGATAATAATTTATTTGCTTAATTAAACATGAGTAGGTACAGCACATAGGTCACAAAATAACTTGTTAGCTGCGAATAGAAAAGGTTTCTTTTTAGCTGTTTTAAACCGACTTCTAAAAAAGGAGGAGGTTCTCAATTCGGATGTTTGTATTTTTTTTTTATGGTTGTTCGCGCATAACTTCGTCGTTTGTCAGCCGATTTGAAAAATTATTTTATTGTTGGAAAAGGTATAATTCCCAAATGGTCCCATAGTCACCAAGTTGGGATCTGAAGATGGAATCTTGGCGAAATCGAGAGAACTCAATTTAAAATCCAATTAAATTTTTTAGCGAAGTCGGTTATTTTTTTTATAAAAAGGTTTTGAGAGACATGATTTTTTTTGCTGCATGTCTCAATCTCATGTAGCCAAAAACTCAATTGTCAAAACATCAAACTCCTACCAAAAAAAAAAAAACAAAACACCATAACGTCAGTCCATTTTGCCGCCATGAGCAATGCAAAAATTGAAAAGAAAAAAAATGTTAGGTTAGCTTTCACCAAAGGTTATTTGGCTAACGCATTCTCTCCGGTGCGTTATGCTATGGTTAATAATAAATAACCAAAAAGTTAAAAGTTACAATTAAAAGCAGGGCAGAGCGGTTATTGAACCGCGGTTAGGGTTGCGCCGTGATAACTCTCTTACTCGAATTCTTTAACACGTTGACAGTTGAACTCATTTTTAAATTGTATTTTTTCCTTTCCTGCGGTACCGGGCGTGTAAAACCTCGTTTGGAATAATATTATGGCGGTAGGGGGCTTATTAGACCCCGTAACGCGACCGTAGAAATAACCGCGATACCATCGCGGTTATTTCTACTTGATCACTTAAAAAAAATTCACTTGTATCATGCGGCGTGGCGCCAAACCAAACCCTTTGAGATTTTCGTTTCAAGTGCAAGCAAAAATGAACTTAGCGGTGGTCAGGTGGAAGTGTCTTTGCTAGTACATAACAGTTACTGGGTTGTGAGCGCCAAATATGCAGTTACGCTCTATGTGAAAAGTTGCATTATTTTTTTGATAAGTACAACAAAACACCGAAAAGACGAAAGAAGAACTAAGTATCACACCATTTTTTTTAAGGTTTGAAATCTATAAAAAGGAGAAACTGGCTGACATATTCAACGTTGAAACTGACTGATATGTTTGACGCGAATAAATTCTTTTTCTTTCTTCTTTCTTCTTTCTTCTTTCTTCTTTCTTCTTTCTTCTTTTTTCTTTCTTCTTTCTTCTTTCTAACGTAAAGCTAAAACTACTGCGACTATGAGTGAAATTGTGTACAAGGTTTCCGCTTATGACAAAGGCGAGCACTAAGGCGGTCTCCCTTTAGGGAGAGAGTTTTGGAAAATCCTTTCTCAGGCGGTTATCACACTGCCACGCACCACGTAGCGTAGCGCGTGAAAACGCACCTACGGACATACTCGCGGCAGTGCAGATCTGCATAATCGTGCGGATTTTTTACATACTTACGCGCGTAGATGCGTTTTGTAAATGCACGCAGGCACGCACTCATTTCATACAAAATCACGCACGGTACTACGAGACTCAGTGTGGCATATGCATACAATGCGTGTCGGCCTGCACCCACGCGCGTGAGTGCATGTTTCACTGCATGAAGGCGCGTGATCTGCATGAACGCGTATGGATGCATTTTCAGTGTGTTGGACAGTGCGTGTTTTCTATGTGTGGGTGTTTTGATACTTACAAGCAAATTTAAGACACGCATTCACGCACTAGTTGTTACATCTTTCGGCCGTTGATCGACTGGTGTTGTTTGACAGCCCTATCCCTCAAAAACATCTGTGTCTTAAACAAATCGTTAACCCTTCGCTCCGGGATGTTGACCTAACTAAACATTGTTCTGTTCACTTCTTTTACAGTTTAATCTAAGTTATAATGTCGGTGGAGCGGTGGTGGCAGAGTGGTAACGGCCCCGACCGTCGCGGGTTCAAACCCAGTCAGGTGCATTACTTTGTGTATTCAATTTCATCACCACTGCTCTCAAAACGGTGAAGGAAAACATCGTGAAGAAACCAGCATGTCCTAGAACCAAACATTCGAAGACGTGTGACATTCGCCAACCTGTGCTGGGCCCGCGTGGTGAATGACGGCCCATCAACGGACGGCTCTCCTAGAGAGGAGGCCTGACAGTGGGAATATTAAAAAGACCAAGCGTTTCGCCTCGTCGTTTATACCACGTACATTGAGGGACTGGAACAATTTGCCTGCAGCGGTTTTCCCGTCAGATTATAATTTAGGTGTCTTCAAGGCTAAATTGAATAGGCTCTTAATAAACTAGTGCGCCTCACCATCAACGATTGCATCAATGCCTACCATCAGATGAGATCGCAGTCAAGCACTAGTTTATATCAATAAAAAAAACGTCACATCTGTGTCATTCTGGACTGACCTGTTGGTTTAGTGGTTAGAGGCCCTGACTGCTATGCTGGAGGTCGTGGGTTCGTTTCCCACCCAGGACAAATGTTTGTGTGATGAGCACGATCATTTGTTGTGTCTGGGTGTAATTTATCTATAACTAGCTGACCCGGCAAGCTTCGTACTGCCTAATAGTCCTTTTAACTAAGCTGTCAAAGGATATAGTTAGACCTACACTACTAAGACTTGTGCCACCACGGCGCGCACTGTTCCCGCGCGCCTTAAGGAGTTGTCAGCAGCAGGAGGGGCCCAGCTGGGTCGAAGCCTACCGGGGCCGGAGTTATCCGAAAGGAAACTCGAGCCGAGAACGGGGTGGGTATTTTAGTCAGTAAGAGCCTAACACTATCTCCCGCTCCGCCCAAGGGCGAGGGATGTCATTTGGATGATTTTTACCAACCAAAAAAAATCACCCTATTAATTTTAAGTTCATTGTTTTTTTTTTTGGTCTATAATAAAAAGGAAATGGGCCGTAAACCACCAAATGAAGTTTTAATTTGAATAAACTATACAAAGTGTGCTAAAAGCCTACGTTACCAAGTGTACTCTAAAAAAAACAATAGAAACACGCAATTTGAATTAATTTCGCGTTTCCTACGTGATGTGGTTACAAAATGACAAATTAAAAGTGATTATATCGCTCAGTGGCTTCGAAACGTTAGAAAACGCTTGCTTTTTCGTAAACAACTGTTTTAAGTAAGTATCTGTTAATCGCTGTGATATTCAGGTACAAATTATTTAGCTGATAAATCTTCAAATATGATCCGCACCAAGTCTGGTTTTTAATTTTTCTTTATGGCGGGAAAATCATCTAATGACAACCCCCGCTCTTCGGCGGAGTGGGAGATAGTGTCAGACTCATACTGACTAAAAACCCACCCCGTTCCTTCTAGCCTTTATAGCGGGGCACGAGCTATCTTTCGAAACTAACCCTGACTCCAGTAGACTTCGACCCAGCTGGGCCCCTGCTGTTGCTGACAACTCCTTGAGTCGCGGGAACAGTGCATGCCGTCGATGACTTGGGCTCGGTCCTGACAGTTACCTACCGGATGGTCGGACAGCGAGCTACCCATAGCTCGCCGTCCGCAAGCCCGCGCCTACGGTGGCCGGAAATCGGGATTTGCCCACCAGGTCTGGTAGGGTCGTAGGTAGGAATCCAATCGATGCGAGACGCACAGGACCGGTCATTGTGGTGAGACTTGGTAGTAGTCTACCTATATCCAATAGTGGACGTCTTTAGGCTGAACTTATGATGATGAATGCGACTGTCTATTTGAACTCCTCAATTCATTGGCTTAGGTGCAAGCCCCCCGCTAGCTGTGAACTGTGTAGCTATCGGCCAAGCCGTCCACAGTTGGCTACAATATTCCACCAAGTGTCGCCACAACAACCGGTCTTGGGCGTCTCTCATTTGTCGGATTCCCGCAACCCTCACTAGGTCATCGGTCGTCCTAGTGGGAGACCTTACAACGCTTGAAGTAAGAGAGAGTAAATAAAATCTACCTTTGTTCCTTCAGTAGTTTTTTGAGCTCCAGAGTAACGGTATCTGTATATGTGCGTTTCGCATAAGAAGGTCCTTCCCCGTAATGTTGGCAATACAGAAAAACAGTGTTGCTATATTTTTAGCAATGAAATTGCTTAATACAACGACCGCGTTCTAGTATAACGAAGATTGGCCGATATTTCGTTACTTTTAACAATTGCAATATAATTTTCTTTTTTTTTTCTTTTGGAAACTGTAAAAACTATTTTCGAATAAAGTATAGGACGCTGGGCTCCATTTCGATTGTCATGCAATTCTTTAAAATACCGAAAACGCCATGCCACAATATCGTACCTCTTCATTGATAACTTCCTTTTAGACCTGCTTTAAAAAAAAAAAAAATCCCATTCCCCTAATAATTCTCCAAAAAGTGTTGCAACTACCGTTAATTCATGAATCCCCAAGCGACCACCGGTGGCCGCGCATCTATTGTCTTACTATTGTGTCTCTAATTGACGGTATCTGAAGGGTTATAATCAATTTCCTTTCGCTTTTCGTGCATCAATTTTGCTAGAGTAGGCAACTCTTTTCTTTTTTATTTTCTTTTTCTGTAGACATACAGGGTAGCCAACATTACAACGAAGGAACTTCTTATGTGAAACGCACTATAGAACAATCTTGCAGTGATACGATCTCCTGAATGAACGAATCAATGAATGAATGTTTGAGCTAATTGGGTAAATTGTCAGATAGAATGAACGGCATTCTATATTATTATCTTTAGCAAAAGGTCAGGTCTTTATGACCTGGGTCTTATCTAGCCTGTCTAGAGTTTAGCTAGACTTTATTCTGATATGAAATAAGAATGACTAATTGGCTAAACAACTGATAAACATACTTATAATAATTTCTAAACATGTACCATCGCGGTCATTTCTGCCTGACCATTTAAAAAAATGTTTGCTTCTTTGAAGTTATCCAAAAGGTAGCTCGAGCCCTGGTATGAAGGCTTGAAGGAACGGGGTGGGTTTTTTGTCAGTAAAAGTCTGACACTATCTTCTCTTCCGCCCAAGAGCGGGGGTTGTCATTGGATGATTTACCCCACCATAAAAAAAAACCCTTTGAAGTTTTTGCTTCGAGTGCAAGCAGTAATGAACTTAGCGGTGGTCAGGCGGAAGTGTCTAAATATAGTACATACATTATTATAGATAAACTACACTCAGGACAAATGATCGTGCTCATCACACACACGTTTGTCCTGGGTGGGAATCGAACACACGACCTCCGGCATACCAGTCAGGGCCACTAACCACTAGACCAACAAGTTAGTCAAATACGCTAGATTAGTTTGATAGAACAACGAAATCTTGAAGGTTTATTTATTTATTTATTAAAACTTCATGCAACATAAAAGTACAAATGATAAATGATCTTTATTTTGTAAATAGGTTTTCAAAAAACACTTTTACACGTCAATTTTGTTTTCAGTCAGTTTTAACGGGATGAGGCCGGTGTTTCCTAGCTGACTACCCTGAGAAGAAACACCGAAACAAACAACAACACAACAGCAACAGTGCAACAACAACAACAGCAACAACAACAGCGCAACAGTGTAACATTAAAGGTACAAAGGCGCACTTAATGCCTTGGGCATTCTCCACCAGTCTAACACAGTCGGTAGGTAGTTGTTTTTGGTAAATGAATTCCTATTGAAAAAGTCATAGAACAAAAGTTGTTGTTTATGATGTTAGTGACATTAGTCCTGTGAGGTTGCCAGTGTGTACAATACAAATAACCCTGTATATTGATACCTACTTTTTTTCGCTTCATAGAGTTTGTGCAATTAGACAGTATCAAGATTGGAAAGCATTTCGTTTTTACAGTCACTTCAAGTCCCTTTTTTTATAATGTATGTATAGGCTCACGTTTGACTACCATCTCACCTGACGGTAAGCGATGATGTGGCCGACTATGGAACACGCTTGCCAGCTTGACTAGAAGCAATCTATTCACTCTTGACTTAAATACTAGGGTTATAGCTATCAGGAAACACAGACTCCGGCAGGGAATTCCACTCCTTAGCTGTATATTTACCGTACTTTACTTTTTTTTATTATTTGCTTACACGCATAATGAATGTATTTTGAAAACGCTTTGTTCATATGGGTGCGAACGGACTTGGCGGTATTAAATTGTGTAACTCCAGTGCACACTCCCCGAAATGTAAACGATAGAAAACAGACAGGCTAGCAACTCGGCGTCGATGCTCAAGACTTTGGAGTTTTGACTTCACAAGTGCATCATTGCTTATGATCTTCTTGGCACGCCTTTCAATCGACTCTAGTGCATCAAGCTGGTATTTCGCTGACCCATGCCAAAGATGAGAGCAGTAGTCCATACACGATCGAACTTGCGCTTGATAGAGGTTGAGCAGCTGTTCCGGCGAGAAATACTGTCTTACCTTTGTTAAGATCCCCAATTTTTTGGCAGCTAGTTGGGTCTGGCCAAAAGTTCAAGAGCCTTAACTACTAAACACAAAAATACTCCCGCCAAAAAACCCAGACTTCTTAATTGGCACTTACTAACACTAGAATTCAGTATACTTACTCCAAAACAAAAATCCTCATTTCATTTAATTCATGAATCCCCAAGCGACCACCGGTGGCCGCGCATCTATTGTTTTACTATTGTGTCTCTAATTGACGGTATCTGAAGGGTTAAACTCTTTTCGAACAGAAGAAAAAAATCATTCTCTAATTCGATATTCAAAATTTCAAATCGAAATTCGTCAAAAATGGAATGCAATCTCCTTTTTTTTTAAATGACATAACTTAGCAGCACTGTCACGTCTGCATTCTGCATAGCTAACGGAACTGACGTAAGATCGCCGTGTTTCCTCATACCCTTTTTATCTGTCGTCATCTTGCACTTTCATACTTTCTTTTTACTTATTTTTGTAAGAGATTTTACTTAAGTATTTTATTTTGAGCAAATTCACATATTTAAAAATCTCGACTATACATATAAAACCTTAAAATATGGCGATGGCGTCAAAAAGGTCCTTCTCATCGCTGTTGATTGGCAGTGTGTTGACTGGAGATATTGCCACGGCCGAGGTAAAAGCCAGCCCTTGGGTTAAATCTTTTTGTAAAGATCGCTCTTTAACTGAAAATGGGATGAGACTATTATTTTAATGGAAAAAATTATAAATAATCTTTTTTGGCCATAATTTTTCATCCATCCTGTATGGATATAAAAATCCTGCATGTCGCAAACGTTTCTTACTTGAAGTTGTTACTAATGCCTTAACTAACTTAACTTTAAAAAAAAAACACGAAATTGTCCTAAACAAGCGTGAAAAAAAAATACCGGTATAAATTACACAAAACTTTTTCGTTTGTGGGACATGATTGTGAAAATTCTGTCAACAGATTTTTGATTGCCTAAACTCCATTTATTCTGAACGAAATGTAATCAATCTTGAAATGTCCTATGATTAAAAACAGAATTATATAAGTACTTATACTGCTTAGGTACTTATTTATCTAAACCGATGTTAGGTAAAAGTAATCTTTATGTCTGATTATACTTATGATAAAAAAAAAAATCATTTTTTTTAAATTATTGATAGGTTTGCGCTTGACTGCTATCTCACCTGATGCAAAGCGACGATGCGGTCGACGATGGAACGCGCTTACCTAGAAGAAACCTATTCACTCTCGACTTAAAGATTCCTGGGTTGTAGCTATCAGGAAACACAGACTCCGGCAAGGAATTCCATTCCTTAGCTGCACGCACAATGAGTTTCCAAAACGTTTTGTGCGTGTAGGTGTTTGTAATACATATCTAGATTGTTTACGTTTATTTAATTACTTAAAATTTGTTTAAATGCAAATAAGTACCTAGTTTATTTTTCAAAAACAAAGTCTTATTAACCCAAACTATATCAATATTGACTAGTCAATAGCTACTACACTCCACAACTATATGAAACAGTTTATCAAGCACCTTAAAAAAACTCGCTTCATACAAACTTAGGTTGTCAGCGAAAGGTGGGAAAATTCCATCCAGCGCCATATTTCGCTGTGATACGACTCACACATACGTTCTGTAACAGTGTGCGAGTATGAACCAGGCCGCAAGTAAAAATAGATTTCTTATGCACATTTTATGTTAGAAATTTCAAACTAAGTTAGTAGCAGTTGACGGAAAAATTTCATTTTGATTTGGTTTTAATGATCGAATGACGTATTAGTAAGTGTTAGGTATCAAAATAATTGGTTTATTAAGTAGGTTAGATAGTACTTAGTATTGTCTTTGGTACTTATTCTACTTTTTTTTAAATTTGATATCATTTATTCAATGACATGACATACCGCATTCGCGTGCATCGAAGGACTGGAATAATTTGCTGCGGTTTTCCCGTCCGATTATAATTTTTCATTACTCTGAAAGTAGGTCTGAAGTTGCCTGAGGAGCGGACTGAAAAGTATTTCACTTTTCATCCCTAGGGAGTTTTACTTTCAACTAACAGCTGTTAAATTATTTAAAAAAAAACTAGGTCTATCTTCTTGTATTCGTAATGTAAAGCACAATGCTTACCTCGGGGTTAAAGTTACTTATTTAGTCCCTCGAATTAGCGACCTCGCTACGCTCGGACGCCAACTCCTTCTCGGGACGAAATAAGTAACTTTCACCCCTAGTGTAACAATGTACTATTAATTAACTAGGGCGCCTCACCATTAGCGATTTCATCAGGTGGGATTACAGTTGAGCACTAGTTTACATGTGTTATTAAAATAAAGATTTCTCCTGCGAGGCCGAATCAGACTTTTAGTGACAGAAACTACACCTAAAGGGCCTATTTACACTATGCTGAATATCGTGTACGATAATCAGACTCATTTTATTTTTCATTCATAGAAAGACAGTCCAACCCCTATTACACTATGCGATACGTCGAACCATAGACTAGACGGATGGATCGACTTTTCCGTTCTAGAGTCGTGGTGAATCTTTGGAATTCAGTCTTTAAACGTCACGCTTCAAGTATTTCCAGATCAGTTAATTTTGTTTTTTTTTTTATCTATTATAAACTAGTACTTGACTGCGATCCCAGCTGATGGTAAGCAGTGATGCAATGGTCGATGGTGAGGCGCACTAGTTTATTAAGAGCCCATTCACTCTAGCCTTGACGACGCCTAAATTATAATCGGACGGGAAGACTGCAGCAGGCAAATTGTTCCAGTCCTTCGATGTACGCGGTATAAACGACGAGGCGAAACGCTTAGTCCGGAATGTAGAGGTTTCAACAACGTAAGGGTGGATACTCGACGTACGTCGGTTTGTCCGATGGTAGAAATGAGATGGCGGAATCAAGTCATGCAATTCCTGCGCTGCGCACACTCTCCAAAATGCATCCTGTAAAACACCGAAAGGCTGGCTAAACCTACGCCTGTGCAGTGTGCACAAGGCTTTGAAGATTGGACTTAACCAAATCTGGATCACCAACCAGCCTCTTCGCACGCCTTTCCACCGAGTCCAAAGCTGCTAGGTGGCACTTGGCAGCACCACCCCATGGCTGCAATACTCCACACACGTCGGACCTGTGCTTTGTATATAAACCCTCCATTAGATCATCATCATCATCATTTCAGCCCACAGACGTCCACTGTTGGACATAGGCCTCCCCCAAGCGTCGCCACCATGATCGATCCTGCGCGTCTCGCATCCATCGGATTCCCGCAACCTTCACCAGGTCATCGGTCCACCTTGTAGGAGGCCTTTCTTCTTCCAGTACGAGGTCGCCACTCGAGAACCTTTCGGCCCCAACGGCCATCTGTTCTGCGCGTTCTCCATTAGATATCAAAAGGATATCATGAATATGGACTTCATTATAAAAACGACATTGTACAAATACCTATTATTTATTTTAGTCACCCATTCAAATGTCTTTGTTTCATATAAAACAAAGTGTTTATATTGTTTCAGAACACAGAGTAGGTAACGCTACAGAGAGTTTAGAAATCTCAGATGTATTGACAATGCAACAGGAGGGGCCCAGCTGGGTCGAAGCCAAGTGGGGCCAGGGTTATCCTAAAGGAACTCAAGCCCTGGTATGAAGGCTAGAAGGACCGGAGTGGGTTTTTAGTCAGTAAGAGTCTGACACTATCACCCGCTGCACCCAAGAGGGGGGATTGTCATTGGATGATTTTTGCCCACCAAAAAAAAAAGACGAAAGTATCTCAAATAACCATACACCTGGGATAAACAAGTATCCAACGTATACTACCAGGAGACTGTCAAAGTGTCAAACTATGTTACAAATTACATTACATACCAAGACTCCCGTCTCGTGCCTCAGAAAGCACTCTAAGCTATTGGTATCGGATGTGTAAATTCTTCATAGTCATTGAAACTGTAAGCTAGAAGTTCGAACACTAGTCTTGGCATAGGGTTTTGCGTTACCCATTTATTGGGTTCTGGATAGCAGACATTATAAAATACTGATATTCAGCTGCCTTCAGTTAAAGTGGAACCTAATCCCAAAAAGAAACAAAAAAATTGCGTTTATTGGCATTATGAAATATAGAAACTACGTATAATTAAAAAAAAAAAGTATAATGGTTGATGCGAAAACGGCCTAAGCTTAACGTAATGGCATATAGCAACACAAGTCTACTACCTGACGCTGCCTAAGAGTTCCATGAACCAAACTATTTCGTTCAGAAACTACCTAAAATTTAATGTAGGGACTCTAAATTCAAAACCTAATTTGATGATGATTCAGATTGATGTGCCCAACATAATGGGTACAATTAAACATGTATATAATTGAATAGATATTATCACGGTATTAAAGAAGCAGTGGGTAACTTGTTCTAAAGTAGACTAAAGTACAATTATAATTGTACAATCAATATTTTTTTTCTTTTTATAATTATAAAAAGAAAAAAAAAATATTGAAACAAACCACATTAAAAATTATTTAAAATGCATTAAATTTACCAATGTTAAACTAACATTGGTAAAATTTAAAGGCGGGCAGATTGAAGCCAGCTAGAGCTCCGATCTTTCGCCTCTGTGCGGCTATCTATTCTGTGGTCATGTTGTTACTCAGTTTGTAGGTACATGAATGACTATTTTCTGCGCATTTAGTCACAGTCTCCAATTAGGCCACTATAATATTAAATTTTACGGTTACAGGAAATCTATCTGACGTAACACTAACAGCTTTGGCGTATTCAGCCTGCAATACTCCCACAGAATGAGCGCAGAGATGGCCGAGTGGTAACAGCCGCGACCTACGAGTTGTAAGTCGCGGATTCAAACACAGCCAGGCGCATTACTTTGTGTAATTTATTTCATCACAACTGCTCTCAAAACGGTGAAGGAAAACATTGTGAGGAAACCGGCATGTCCTCTAACCAAAAAGAAGACATGTGACATCCACCAACACGCACTGGGCCCGCGTGGTGGATTACGGCCCATTCCCTCTCCTAGAGAGGAGGCCTGAGTCCCAGCAGTGGGAGCATTAAAAAGGCTGATGATGATGAGGGGTCTTTAGGGCAAAAGTGGTAAGGTTTACTTCTAGGCAAGCGTGCTCCATCGTCGACAAGTTGTTTATTTCCACATCCATCCCCTCGTAATCTGTAAACGTCTGAATCATTTTTGATGAAACGTAAATACTCGTATATTTAAATCGGTTCACCTGTTTAAGAGCTATGGTGAATTGGTGATCAACTAACGATCTATATAAAGAGAGAGGTGATCAGCAAATATAGTAATAGCTCATTCTTTGCTCAAAGAACAGGGGCGGCCTTAGGGGGTGCAACCACGGCAACCGCCCGGGGCCTCACGGGACAACTGGTGACTGGCCCAGTGATTAGCAGAGACGGCCTTCGGAGCGCCTGTGTGTCTGTGTGCATGCGGACAAAATGGAATCCTTACTTACAGTTTATTTACCCGAGAGCGCCAGTAGGAGGGTAAGTATGTGTTTTCGAGTGTCTGGATCTACCAATCGAGTGTATGTATATTTCTTGCATTAGACGACTTAAAGTGACTAGTTTATTTAAGTTTTTTGACACAATTAATTCATGAATCCCCAAGCGACCACCGGTGGCCGCGCATCTATTGTCTTACTATTGTGTCTCTAATTGACGGTATCTGAAGGGTTAACGTTTTTCTTTTTTTTTCTAGACTGAAATACATGTGCGAAATTTTCAGTGATGTAAATAATAGTATCTTTATATTATAGATCGGCAAGTAATAGTATTTTTAGATAGAAAGGGGTTTCATTAATAAAAAGGCACAACTTTGTAGTTATTTCACAGCCGCGAGCGTCGCTCGGCGCCCCCCAAGACCCTGTATCATGCACCGCACACCCTGCACTATACTATAGGTAAAGCCTAGGTGGTTAGTGGCCCTGACTGCTATGCCCAAGACAAATGTTCGTGTGATGAGCACGATCATATTTTGTTATTTACATAGATCTAATTTATTTATGATATGTATGCATTTAGAAACATATAAGTAAGTTTATTAGCTGTCTAGCACTCATAGCACAAGCCCTGCTTAGTTTGAGACTAGACGGCGTTGTGTGAAAGTTGTGGAATATTAATATGAATTTATTTATTTCAAGTCCCTGAGGTCCTCAATCTTAGGCAAGCGTACGATGGGAAAAGCCAACTCGTAGAGGCCTTCAGACAATTTTCATGGAACGTGATACCAACCAATGATTATCCCTGTACGTAAAATGCTAGAGTATCCAACGACAACCCTCTACTGAGGTTGGGAAACTTTAGCAACATATGAAAAATAAAGATATAAGTCTATGATTATGGGAGACATAAGTGGACAGGTTGCTAAGAACTATGTTAAGACCATGGCTCTTGCCTGAACAAAACTATTAATATAAATCGATAAAAGACAAAGGGTTACTTGCACACTCAAGAAATGGGCCCTCAAAAAAGGTCGCTAGCATAAAATGACGTAGCAACAAGAGGGCAATATGTCCTAAGGTGCTTGAGGAGTGGAGAGTTAAACCACGGTTATCAGGACAAGATCGGAAGTACGGTCAAGATCCCTATCAGCACCTAACTGGATTATACATCCTTCCCGAGCACGTTTGCTCTTGCGAATGTCTATTCTAGCCAGAGAGATGAGGAACAAGATACCTCCCAGGAGGTCGAGTCCGTAGGGTCGCTAATGCCCATCAGTTCGCCACAAAATTGCCCCTCATATTGTATGTATTTCTCTTAGTATGGCTCCTCATCTTAGGCATGTCACGGGAAAGCAAACTCTACCGGTACAGACCCAGGGTTTATTGCGCCCCACCATCACGTCAAAGTAGAGAGAGAGGGAGATACGGCGATGGGGATATTATTATTAACTAGCTGCTCCCAGCGGCTTCGCCCGCGTGATAGCAGAAAATTATCCCAAGGGAACCTACTTCCGGGATAAAAAGTATCCTATGTCCTATTCCAGGACATGGTCTATCCGTGTACCAAGTTTCATCAAAATCGGTTTTGCCATTGAGGCGTGAAGACGTAACAAACAAACTCACTTTCGCTTTTATAATAATAGTAAGGATCTTTATTTTATCCTTTACCTTTCATAATAAAGTTTATTATATTAATATAAGGATAAGTACCAAAATTTTCAAAGTCGATAACAAGCGATCTGTTTTCAGCTTTTAATTCATGAATCCCCAAGCGACCACCGGTGGCCGCGCATCTATTGTCTTACTATTGTGTCTCTAATTGACGGTATCTGAAGGGTTAATTACATACTCTTTGAATGAAATTGACTTAGGTAGCTTAATCTACTAGATTATTGGAAAGCACTCAATATCATTTATAAATCCGTGTGAATATCTTTTATGAGGTCTATACACGTTGGCGCTTGTCTTTACTCAACCAACTAGGCAAGCGACACCGAGCGATAGCAAGACAAGGCAAATATATTGTCTAGATGTTGGTATTGGTCTTCACTCGGCTACGCTCGGCCAACGTGTATTGCAGATTTGCAGGCTATAAGGCATTTAGGATCGTTTTTCATCGTTGACGTATTTATAACTAGCTGACCCGGTGAACTTCGAACCTCCTAACAGTCAATGAACGTAGTTTATCTTTCGATATAGTCAACGGATTGCGAAGAAATAAAGTGTAAATCAAGTTCCACACAATTTTAATGTTTATAAGTTATCTGCTGCTACGATTTCGTATATTTTACGTGATGCGCGCAAAACTAAAAAAAACCTTTTTATAAAAAGAAATAACCGACTTTACAAAAAAAAAATAATTTGAGGAGTTCCCTCGATTTCGCCAAGATTCCTCGATTTCATCAGATCCCAATTTGGTGACTATAGGACCTTTTGGGAAGTGACCTTTGCAACAAAAAAATATTTTTTCAAATCGGTTGGCAAGGGACGAACGTATGTGCGAACAAACATAAAAAATAAAAATACAAACATCCGAATTGAGAACCTCCTCCTTTATTGAAAGTCGGTTAAAAAACTTCTACAGATTTATTTTATGTAAGTATGTAAAGATTGTTAATTTTTATTAACCCTTCAGATACCGTCAATTAGAGACACAATAGTAAGACAATAATACGCGGCCACCGGTGGTCGCTTGGGGATTCATGAATTAAATCTTCTAAAATAATATTTTAAACTCAATATTCATTAAAATACCTCTTTATTGTATTTCTAACCTATCATAAGAAATATGCAGCTTGCTAAAAAGACAAGGGCCTCACGAAGTAATGCCGCCCGGGCCTCATTATACGTACATATAAGGACGCCCCTGCCAAAGAATTAGCATTGCCATTCAACATGGCAATGCTGCCAGTGTTTTGACCACGTTCGGAAGTCAGTGATGTGGCGGAGTACCTACTTCGATGTCAGAATGTATTTAGTTTTGCACGGGTATGTACTATGTAAGTAGGTATTTACCTACGTGATAGGCTATAAATATTCGTTCTTACCTAGTTATTTAATTTATTTATTTTCATTTTTTTACCTGTTTGTTAATATAATAGGTAAATACAGAAATACTCATAGTTTAGTAGGTATGCTTATTCAATTTAGCGGCCTTTGGGATGCCTATGCCCAGCAGTGGGCTTGTACGCGACGAGATAAAAATGTAATAGAAACATAAAAAAGTTATCCAAATAACTAAAAAACAATAAAAATGTCAAAATTACAAATAAATATTTTAACCCCTTTTTCGTTCCAACCAGGATATCGAACCCGGAACAACAAAATACAGTTACTAACGAAAAGATAAAAATAAACTTCATGTTCAACAAAAATGGCCATTTGTAAATAAAAACTAATAAGTCTATTGAATATTCAACAAATTGTTCAATGCATACCTACAACACGGAATACCTACTTACCCAACGAAGAATAAATACGTATCTACATAATAGTTTTGAAACTATAATAGAATTTGTATGCATTATAATTTAGCACGACCGCTGAAATGTATAAAAACCGGCTGAAGTACAAACTCCCTTCGTATAGGTAGGTATCTTGCCCATCATGACTGTTCAAAAATATAAAAATGAATTTTTAGATTATTGATTTCGAGCGCCCAGTTACCGGCTATACAATTTTTATATAAGTGTAATACAAAAACACACACATAGACACTTTTCATCCATACGCCAACTACACATACGGGAAGTTACACACACTAACACAGTTTTACATAGAAAAACAGCCGTTCTCCTCTCTAGCCTATCTATACGTGCTATAGAAAAAAAACTTCAAAATAGTACGGCTTCACTCACTTTCACATTATTTTACACCAATTTCAAACTATAATGTATGAACATCCCACGCCATAAAGATTAGTTTTGTTTGTATCAAAATATATTCTGTCTCTTTTACTCAACCGCTTTCGAGTTTTCCGTTCATGATCCAACTCAAAATACGCCAAAAATGACGTCGAGCCAATGTTGTTTCGAAAACAGTGTCTCGCGTTTCTTTCTACGGATACCGCGCGCCCGCTCGCCGTTTATTATTTGGAATTTTCCAATCCACTGATTACTACTCGTCGTAAGTTTTACAAACAAATTCGAGTCCGTTTCGTATTTTTCGCGATTAGCGGCAATGTAGGAAAGTCGTAAGTGGCGATGACGATAAGGTCGATTTTTGCGCGCACCCGACGCCTACTCGGCCAAATTAAAACGACTACCCGGGAGTCCTTGGGCGGTAGAAACGAACGTGCCGCTGAAATAGATCGTATTTTACTTAGAAAATTCTGACAGCTCGGAACCGTCACAAGAAAATAATGTCGTTTTTATTACATTTTTTGATAAATTATTATTCTAGTTTCGGTTCGGCGGCGTTCCAACGGCCTTATCGATTTTCCTATTTAGCGCGCTATCGTATTTTATACATTTTCGAAAGGTCCGCGGCGCGTCTATGCGCTTTCGAAAAATATTTTACAAGTATTTTCTCGGCGGCGAACGGACGTCGAGTGCGGTGCCGTAAATTGGTAATAATTCCGTTGATTACACAGTAATATAGTGTCCGAATATGGGTTAGTGGTGAGGAACACGGACACTGCGAGCGTTGACTTCTGTGATACGATCCTATGAAAAATGTTTGTGTTAGTGCAAGTTTTTAGTGCATAGTTGTTTGATAGTTGTGTCTGGTGCATTCCGATTGTGAAAGTGCACGGCTAGTGTTATTGTGCGTTGGATGCTGCAGCTGTGGCCACGGACCTAGGCGCACCTTGCTCACCTAAACGGTCACTCGTAAGTACAAGGAACCTTTCTATAATGACCTCGTAGGGCTAGGACCTATTTAAAAGTTCACCGACTTAGATATGTTCGGTTGACACTGTTGCACCAAGGAGTTCCTGAGTATCCATTTCTAACATAACCTTAGCACAGCACAGCTGTAAACAAAACCATGAACAAACTGCTCTAGAAAAGCTATCACATTTGAAAAGGGAATTACAATAACAGAAACCAGGCAGTCTAATAGTTTTACCAAAAAGTTTACTATGGAATCCATAAAAAATTCATCAAATTACAAAATATAATATATTCTTAATTCTGTCTTTGGTAAATTTAAAAATAGATTTGCTAGAGGTCACAGAAGATGTTAAAAATGCCATGCTATTATAAACTTTAGATAGGTATAATTTTGAGATAAAAATACACTGACTTAGAAAAAAATAAGCACAACAAACTAATTTTAAATTTATATTATAAACTTTTGACATTTAAATTTTGAAAATTATTGAGATCTTGCTACAAAATTAGGAAGTGGGAGGATTACCCACAAAAATGAATGTTAACCCTTCAGATACCGTCAATTAGAGACACAATAGTAAGACAATAGATGCGCGGCCACCGGGTGTCGCTTGGGGATTCATGAATTAAGTAACATATCACTATAAATAAAAGATTATTTGTAAAGTTTGCTAGATTTTAACATTTCCTAGAACATCAATTAGTTGTTTATGAGTATAATAAATCAAATTATGCATTTAAAAAATGATACTTTAATTTCAAAGATGTTCAACTTGAAATGGTAAGACTGAAACTTTAAATACATATGTGTGGGTATAAGGTTAGGTAGACAATTAACTAAGTAAAAAACTTACATAAATTATTTAGTAGGTAATGAAGTTACCTTTTTATTATAATATTATTTTTAGTTTATACAAAACCTGAATTTAGTTGGTTCAAAATCAGTAACTGAATGGATTTCAATAGTTTTTACACCATGTTATATTTTTTCCCAAAAATATTTAAAAAGGTCACAAATTGGACACCACAAACACTAAGTACAGCACAGGTCACGGCAGGTCATAGCGGGCATTAGCAGCCAGCAAACAACTGGGTCTAACTGCAAAACAACCCCTCAGTCGCCTGGATGGTCCGGTGACTATGTATTTTTGCTGACTGAAGCTAACTTTGTGATTTTTGATGGTACAGTTATGAAATTTTGTACATAGATTCTTTACATAAAAATACTAGACACGTGTTTCGTGTTTCGATACTAAAACTAATGTTGAAGATTACATAAAAATATATAAAAGACTATATAAGCTGGCAAAGTTGACATGACTGTTGTATAAAAAAAAATCTTGCCTAAGTAGTAACATGCTTGAAAATTATGCAAATTAGTAAGTTATAAATAGATACTTACCTTCTTGTTATGTAATGTTTAAGTTAATAGTAAGTAGAAGTACCAAGTTGTATATTTACTTAAGTAAGTAATTTAATAAATATCTCGTAATTTTTTTTTTGCATACAAAAAAAGTGCTCACAAGTTTGGAACCATCTTTTTTTAAATGAATAATTTGTTGTATTATACTTGGTGAGAAATAGATGGAGCGGGAGGCCAAAGAAAAGATGGATTGATTGTGTGAGAAGTGATATGAAAAAAAAGGGAGATTGTGATAGCTTGACGAGTGATAGGACAGAATGAAAAGGCTGGAAGATGATGATACACTTGGTGAGAAATCATTTGATATTTTTTCCCACTCTAGGTGGAAGTGAGAAGGTGTCAGACTTTAAGTGACTAAAATCCACCATGTTCTTTAAATAGCCTTTTTGTCCCTTAGCTTACAACACTGCTCAAGTTGAAAATTGGCGGTTTTTACATTTGAATGTCTTTAGATGGAGCTGCTCATTGCACGTCTAACCATTGGTCATATGATATAGATTTCAGCCAATCCGAAGCCGTAATTCGAAAAGTAGTGACAGCGCGCATGTCGGTCGGCCTATCAACGCCGCACAGTTTTTTTCGTCTCCTGTAAAGTTGGTAAAATTGACTTATGCGGTGTTGTTAGCTAAGGGACGTTTTGTATTTTAGGACTACATGTTTCTTTTTTGTGAATGTCCCATTGCCCTAGCGGACATGGGCCCTGGTTTGCCCCTTCACTAAGGATTACATCTGTATTGTAGATACATTCACAACCACTATCTCTAATTCTATAGGCTATACAAATGTTTACTACTTTTACTAAAAAACTCATTTTATAACATCTAAATCTACAAACTAAGCAGGACTAACATTAGGCGAAAACTTTATTAAAAAAACATACCTTTTTTTTATTCCACAACTATCACACAACACCGTCTAGTCCCAAGCTAATTAGAGCTTGTGTTATGGATACTAGACAACTAATATAAATATTTCTAAATACATACATATTAAAGATAAATTACACCCCCTATATTGCCCCTTTATTATTTTAGTTTGTTATATTTTTTCGTTTGTTTGTTTGTTAATAATAAATAGGAGGTAATCTCTGGAAGTACTGGTCCGATTGCTTAAAATTTTGCACTAATAGAATGCTGCCTTATTCCTGAGTGACATAGGCAAAAGCTAGTAATAATATATTTATAATAATAATAATAAATCATTTATTATCAGGCATCTAGGCCCATAGACATATACCTTACAGACTAACATATATATAGAGTAATCACATCTTGTCGTTAGTAAATAAGACTTAAATCTATGTTAGTAACACTTCACATTGCACTAAGTTCACTTCGTGCTGTTCTGTCCTGGCTAGGTTACACAGTAACCTGTATTAAGGTTCGATAACCCAAGATCCCATTACCTACATGAATAAATGGAAAAACTGACTGACTAACATATCAATGTACAGCTGAAACTACTGGGACTAGGAGCGTGCAATTTTGCATAAAACTTCAGTTTTATAACGTCATCTTCTCATCATCATCGTCAGATTTTTTTAATGTTCCCACTGCTGGGACTCAGGCCTGCTCTCTACGAGAGGGAATGAGCCGTAATCCACCACCACGAATTTCACATGTCTTTGAATTTTTGGTTATAATACATTTTCCTCACAATGTTTTTCTTCACCATTTTGAAAGGGGTGGTAATGAAATAAATCACACAAAGTAATGCGCCTGGCAGGGTTTGAACTCGCAACCTAAATCTCGTAATTACCACTCGGCCACCACCACTTTTATAATGTAATATTCTCTAAATTCACTTGCTAAGAGAATGAAGCAAAGGTTCAAAGTTTGTATGTAGAAACCTACTTTTACAAAGCCAGGAGCTAGTTTATGAATATAGGGAGATTGTCTACAACAGTGTTTAGTCTTTTTATTAACTCCGGAATGATTAACTGCACTGCTAGTGGTTGCTTATTGTATTTACAGCGGAATGATCTGATCTCTTCCTTGATTGTCTTTATTTTCAAATATTCGCAGTATTTCTGAGTTCCTCAGAAATCATGGTGAGTTGAAGTAGTAGGTGGGAGAAACTTCATAAAAATTCTTTTAATTCAAAATAATAAACACATTGGGTAAAACCATTCCATTTTAGTATTTTTTTTTTTATTTGCAAACAGGTGAAGCCATTGATAAAAACTAGTGATCAATAATGTTTTAGTTTTAATTTAATTTTAAAAACTATAAATACAATTTGAAGTCTGCATCCCTTTTTGAGTAAAATAAAGACATTTTAAAAGAAATTGGACCAAACAACTTCCTGTAGTGGGCACAACGTTGAGACAGTTTTGGGCAAAATTGTTTGTCAAACATTTTGCCCAGCAGAGAATTACTTAACAGCAGCATCAGTTGCATTTGGTTGCACTCAAAAAATCCTGCAGTGTAAAATAATAATGCACAAACCAAATGGGTACTTGGGCGTTCTAACGTACCCACACGTTAGAATGCCCAATTGCCAATTTGGTTTGTGCATTTTTATTTGAGTGCAGTGTTCCTGTTTTCAACAGGAACACTGCACTCAGATTGAGTATTTGAAGAGTCTATAAAAATTCTGCCTAGCCCGTTCCATCATCGGACTACCAGGCGTACGGCGATGTGCCACCATGGTGAACATCCCATTTAAACGCACAAAAAGTTTTGGGAAGACATTCATTGTACGTACAACTAAGGAGTGAAATTCCTTGCCGGAATCTGTTGTTTCCTGATGGCTACAACCCGGGAATCTTTAAGTCATTAAAGAATAGGTTACTTCTAGGTAAGCGCATCGTCGCTTTCCATTAGGTGAGATAGCGGTCAAGCGCGAACTTATCAACAATTAAAAAAAAATTAAGTACTTTACCAAAACACTAGGTTATGTTATTATGTTTTTATGATAAAATTACCACAATAACCAACATGTAAGTTTTAAAATGAAATAATATATCCTTATTCGTAGGTTGCGTGTTTTCGCAATATATGTGTATTGACGGAAGGCCAATTGTCGTAAAAATTTTAAAATACAAACCGCAACCTCACCTCTACGACATGTCAATGTCAATAAATTTTAAAATGCGTAGATCGAGATTGTTAAAAAATGCGTAGATCGAAATGGCAAAAAAATGCGTAGATCGAGATGGCAAAAAAATGCGTAGATCGAAATTGCAATGCGAGATGCGACTAAACTTTTTGTTTGCTAGCCTGTTCTGTCCTTCTCCTGGGCAACGGCGCGCGGGAGGTATTCCGACTGTATTCATCTTTCGCCTTCCAGTTCTGATGAAAAATGTACTCCCCCACCATTTCCTTCGTGGTCTGCCGTGATTACTCCTGCTTCACTGTCTGAGGCCGCACCGCTCTTTACACCACGGTACACAAGACCTTAGGTACACACCGCCAGAGACGGAAATAGATGCAGGAACATCAAAAAAGGAAAGTGATGAAATAGGTCACGAACTCACGACCGTCGGCATTAAAGGCTATATTTCACTGGGGCACCCTGGACCAACTGCTTGCGCCACCATGGTGTCCCGGTGATGTATAGCCCTAAGCTACCAAACTAGACAACATACAGACACCAGAGTCGCCACACGTCCGAGCTGATTGCGCCATCAAATTGATTGGGCAACCAAACGGATTCCAGGTGAGTAACTCTCTATAGGGCTGTATACAGTTCGTTGGTAGCGGCAACTGGTCGCGCCGCCGCCGTGGTGTCTCGGTGCAATATAGCCCAAGCTACGTTAGGAGGAGGACGTCTCAGGCCAACAATTCTGTGCTACTTTGGCCCACAGTTTCTCAGGCTAACTAATCCTTCAAAATTACCTTGAACTAATAATGTCTTGCTAGTGCAGTAGCTACCCAGGTTGGCCGCTGTAAAAGCAATCTGGCCAAATGGGGCTTCCTCGACCCATCTCTAGCACAGTGCCAGTGCGGAGAAGACATGCGCCACCTGCTATGTTGCCCATCCTGCATTACCACCCGCAGTTTTCAGGATCTATACGAGGCCAACAATAGAGCCGTACAGGTTGCCAAATATTGGTCAGAAAAAGTATAGTTTGAGAGCATCGACACGAAGAGAAGAAGAAGAAGTGCAGTAGCTCTCTCGTCTTTCATATTCGCACGATCGTAAAAGTCCATTCACATGAAAACAAACTGTGGTCGTTAAGTCAAGAATGAATAGGTTACTTCTAGGCAAGCGTGCTCCATCGTCGACCACATCATCGCTTACCATCAGATGCATTAGTGGTCAAATGCAACCCTTTCTAAGAGTGAATCGTTTACTTCTTGACTTAAAGACCCCTAAGTTGTAGCTATTAGGAAATACAGACTTGCAGACAGAATGCCACTCCTTGGCTGTACGCACAATAAATGTGGTCTTTTAACTCTTTCCATAATAATAAAAAAAGACAATTCAATGAGTCCTGTACCCTGTATCTGGCGTAGTTTCTTCGAATTCTGAATTCCAGACGCCATTTAAAAAAGTTCGATTGCTTTTCAAAATGGCGTCTGAAATTCCAAATTTGAAACAAAACACCACCGATACCTAGCCCATATTATTTTGATACGTTATTTCTGCCCTTTTCCTCATACAGTTCTACGAAATTTGAATAAAAACACGACATCGATCGACTATGTTTAGAATATAACACGATTGGTTATAATTTATTATTGGTTTTAAGACCGTTTCGAAGTTTTTGTCCCTATGTTTTATATTGGAAGCGTGTACTGGGATCAGATGATGTTTACAGTTTACATAAATTGCACTCGTCACGCTAAGAAGATTCTAGACTGTATTTTTTTTTTTAGTAATACGGTACACCAATCGTCATTTATACCGCGTACATCGAGGGACTGGAACAATTTGCCTGCCGCGGTCTTCCCGTCTGATTACAATTTAAGGCTAGAGTGAATAGGCTCTTAATAAACTAGTGCGCCTCACCATCAACGATTGCATCACTGCTTACCATCTGGTGGGATTGCAGTTAAGTACTAGTTTATATCAGATAAAAAAAAGACTTAACCCTTCAGATACCGTCAATTAGAGACACAATAGTAAGACAATAGATGCGCGGCCACCGGTGGTCGCTTGGGGATTCATGAATTAAATGCTAGTTTATTACAAATTCCCTGGACCCCCACACTAGGATTCCCTGTGTTGTGGGATATTTTTTAGGGTTCCTTACGCAAAGGTTAAAAACGGGAGCCTACTACTGAGACTACACTATCCGTCTTGCTGTCTGGTCTGACACTAGGCTGTATCTCTAAGCTCTAACTGAACTGAACTAACTGTCTTGCTATTACGATCTAGAGTCTAGACCGTAATAAGACTAGACAGTTGAAAATTTCACAGATGATGTTTTTCAGTTGGCGCTGTAACTAAGTATGCTAAGCTGTAAGCTGTGTAAGTTCTAGTAAGTAGAAAAATAGAATAAAATAAATGATGAAAAAAAAACTTTTGATATAATGGTAGGTACGGAACCCTTAGTCTGCGAGTGCGACTCGCACTTGACCAGTTTTTTTTCTTCTGTGAGAAATGATCAAATAACCCCTTTCGCTCTGAGTCGTGAGAGGGAGGGCCGCGGTAACTCGAACAAATCCGCAGCTCAGAGTATTGCTAGCTGATAAAGTATAGAAGGCGCTAAATAACTGTAGATGAAAGTAAATTGACCTTTTCCTAATATCTCTGCGTAGGTACCCGAAAAACAAATAATGAATTGCTTTTCATGACTAGATCATGTAAAGGATCACGATACATGTCGATTCAAGACAGCTTTATGTCTTTATTTCCGTTTTTTTAAATAAAGAATTTCAACAAATGTAGGAGGGTCAATGACCGTTGTTCCACGTTTATCTGGCACTTAAGAAGAAGTAGAAGCTGTAGTTCCATTTAAGGATACCATGTATCAAATTTGGTTAACAAAAATCTACATAGCCTGGAGGTAGCCAGCCTTTCGACATTGTACAGGATGCATTTTCTAAAGTGTGCGCAGGAATCTGAAAATTCTAGACTTTCTAAACTTGACACCCATTATAGTGCGTTTCACGTAAGAAGTCTTCTCTTCGCCGTAATGTTGGCTCCCCTGTCTGCCTAGAGAAAAAAGAAAAAAATTGCCTACTCAAGCAAAACTGTTGCACGAAATGCGACACGAAATCGATTTTAACGGTAATTGCAACAATTTTTGGGGAATTATGAGGGGAATGGGATTTTATTTTAAAAAATGCAGGTCTAAAAGGAAGTTGTCAATGGAGAGGTTCAATATTATGGCGTGGTGTTTTCAGTATTTGAAAGAATCGCAGGACAACCGAAATGGAGCCCAGCGTCGTATAATTTATTCAAAAATAGTTTTTATCTCCAGTTTCCGAAAGAAAAAAAAAAGAAGAAAATTATAAGGCAATTCTTAAAAGTAACGCAATATCAGTTATCTCCCTAATATTAAGTAATTTAATTGCTAAAAATATTGCAACACTGTTTTTCCGTATTGCCAACATTACGGCAAAGGAACGTCTTAAGTGAAACGCACTGTACATAATCTGTGACATGGCTAGAGTCTGTCTAAAAAGACCTTGTCTTGGGACTTTTAATAAATTTTTATTATAGTTTTACTTAGTAGAGGTACTTACTTTATTTTTATTAACATTTCTGAGAGATAATGAATAAACGTCAATTATCTAGCGTATTTCGCTTATGGTAAACAAATCAGTTGAAGCGAAAGATGATTGATTGCAAATTTGATTTGATTTAACTTTGTTCGAACTATACAAGTCGTTTATTTATTTATTTGCATAGGCACACCAACGACTTATTTACAATATAATTTAAACAATTTTTTACGAAAATATGAGATGATCCTGTGTAAAAAAGTCACTTACAGGTATGCACAACATTTACAATAGGTCTCAATTATTAAATAGATTAAAAACAAATGTCCTAAATTAAAATAACTTAGATAAAAATTAAAATCACATTATTATAAAACTTAAATTAAATTACATTATTATGTCAATCACTTTATTATTAAATTAAATGACATTATATAACATACACAAATATAGGTTGACGGACTATAAACGCACAAACCGTGCGAAGCCAAAAGAATTTGAAACGGTAACCGGCCAGTATCAACAATTTAAAATAATTAAAACATTCGACCAATAAGGATGTCAAAAAACAGGGCCCTTGCATGTAACCTAACCTTTAAACTGTCTTGTGTAAACAAAACTGCATTCTGAGAACAATGTGGCGAGACAGAGATAGCTAGATACGATTTTCTTACAGTCAGACAAGGATGGTATCATTAGAAATATGCACGGCGTTAGTAGGTACTTACTTGAGTTTTATGGTTCTTATTGAGGATTTTAGATGGACTTGTTTTAAGTCCGTTGTTGCTATGCGCAGTTTTTGACTGGATATTAGAGCCTTTATCCGTGATTTGCAAGTGCTTTTGCATGGATTTTGAGTTTTCATATGGGTATTTCAATACATATACAATAGCCCGATGAGAATGAGCAGTGGTGGCCGAGTGGTAATCGGGACCATTACTTTTACATTTACTTACGAGTTGTAGGTCGCAGGTTCGAACCCAGCCAGGCGCATTGCTTTGTGTAATTTATTTCATCACCACTGCTCTTAAAACGGTGAAGGAAAACATCGTGAGGACACCGACATGTCCTAGAACCAAAAATTCGAAGACATGTGACATCCACCAACACGCACTGAGCCCGCGTGGTGGATTACGGCCCATTCCCTCTCCTAAAGAGGAGACCTGAGTCCCAGCAGTGGGAACATTAAAAAAAAAAGGCTGATGATGATGATACAATAGCCCATATCCACATTCCATTCCAATTCCACATTCCACAACTATCACACAAAGCCTGCACTGAGTGCATATGCTGTTAAACATACTTACATTTCTAAATATGTACATACATATTATAAAAAAATTACACCCAGACACAACAAATGATCATGCTTATCATACAAACTTTAGTCTTGGGTTGGAATCGTACCCGCTATCTTTGACATAGTAGCCAAGGCCGCTAACCAATAGACCAACGATGGTACGTGGGGCCAAAAGCTTCTAGAGTGGCGATTGCGCACCGTAAGACGCAGCGTTGGAAGGCGTCTACACCACAAGATGGACCAATGACCTATTGAGAGTCGAAAATGGGATGCTTTGCTGCAGCGACACATGAGAGACGGCCTATGTCCAACAGTGACGTGTTTCGGCTGAAATTATGTTTTTTTTTTATGGTAGCGAAAATCATCCAAAGACAACCCCCGCTCTTGGGCGGAACGGGAGATAGTGTCAGACTCTTACTGACTAAAAAACCCACCCCGTTCCTTCTAGCCTTTATACCGTAGCTTGAGCTCCGTTTCGGATTACCCTGGCCCCAGTAGGCTTCGACCCGGCTGTTGGTGAGAACTCCTGGAGGCGCGCGGGAACAGTGCGCGCCGTCGACAACTTGGGGCTGAAATTATGATGATTGGCTTGAAGTATACCTACCTAATTGTTCTTATGGCTTCTGTTTTCCAATTAAAAGCGCTCTTTCCGATTCGTCTACCGCTAAAGGCTAGTTGCCGTAAAAATGTAATTAATCCGTCTAAGGGACACGTATTTTTTTATTTGTAAATTAAACCAAAAATGACAAAGATATAGCCCATTAAAGTTACGTGTAACGTCACGCCGTGCTGCATTTTTTCGCACGGGGTAAAAAGTAGAAAGACGGACAAACAGACACACACACTTTCCCATTTATAATATTAAGTATAGATGTACGGGTGAAGCCGCGGGCAAAAGCTAGTCAACAATTAAAAAATAATATTTCTTTTAGCGGTTATATCGTAGAAGTTAGATACTGCATGCAGATGAATAGATTTATTTTCACGCAATTATTGCATGTAATGATGGTGATTAGTGAATGTCTATCTATGCATTTGCAATAATTATTGTAAGCGTCTTGGTAATTAGAATATAAACTAATTAAATATTAATTATCTAATAAGTATCTATTGGAGTATAAGAAATTATACATAAATAAATTAAAAAAAAAAATGTTAGCCTTAAGTTTGCGCCTTTTCGGGCAAATAAAAAGTTTTTCTTTCTTTCTTTTCTTTCTAAAAATGTTTTTCACTTCTCTCGCTCAAAAAATCCGTTATTGGAGCGTACCAGAGCGAGGATAAACAAGCATGTCTAAATATGTCTAAGAACCAGCACTAGAAAAACTACTTTCAAATACTTAAAAAATATCGCATCAAAATCGGTTCATACGTTTAAGAGGTACGTTGACACAAAAAGACAGACAAACACACACACTGATAGTGTAGGGAGTAATTTTAATAAATAAATCATACCCCTCGGGACCCCCCCGAAATTTCTCTGCGTCAGGGGTTCTACAATAATCTATTTTGTGGTAGCGTCGTCCATTTTCTAAGTTATTTTAATGTGAGAAGGGTACCAAATCGATGCAGAACATATCTATACCTGTACCCCTAGCCAAGCTGCTAATCTGCAATTGTTAACGCTAGTAGAAAGCTTCAAATGTACGGGAATGACGTCATCTCAACGCTCAGTTACGTGGTCAGAACAAAAAATGGCGGCAAGGTCAACTCGAAGCGTTCGACGCAAGCGAAACGGTTGTAACTTGACTAGGGGGGCTGTACCTGTCACTGTGATAAAAATTGATTCTATGACGCCTTGTTTTTTCTCCAAAATCGTGAAAGTAACTGGAAACTTTCGAGGCAGTTATTTGTCACAGCTATGGTGGCCAGGTCTTCAAACCGAAAAGCCGGACAGACCAGCCAATTTAGCCCGACATTCATTTGAATAAAAATGGCCGACAATTTTTTTTTTAGTCAACCTCGACTTTTTTATTAAGGTAGGTGCCAGATAAATGTGGAATAACGGTCATTGACCCTTCTACATTTGTTGACATTCTTAATTTCAAAAACGAAAATAAAGACACAAAGCTGTCTTGAATCGACATGTATCGTGATCCTTTACATGATCTAGTCATGAAAAGCAGTTCATTGTTTGTTTTTCGGGTACCTACGCAGAGATATTAGGAAAAAGTCAATGTACTTTATTTCACGGTTATCTTTTTTTTCGGAAGGCAAAAATCATCCAATGACAACCCCTGCTCTTGGGTGGAGCGGGAGATAGTGTCAGACTCTTACTGACTAAAAACCTACCCCATTCCTTCTACCCTTCATACCGGGGCTCGAGTTCTTTTCGGATAACACTGGCCCCAGTAGGCTTCGACCCAGCTGGGCCCTTCCTATTTCCACGGTTATCTGGCGCCTTCTTTAGGCATTGACTAGAATAAATAATATTTTTTAATTCTAATGTTACAACAATTTATTTTCTAGTCCGTTCCGCTTACGCTAGCGATACAAGATAAAGTAGAAAACATAATATAATATAATATTCCACAACTATCACACAACGCCGTCTAGTCCCAAGCTAAGCAGAGCTTGTGTTATGGGTACTAGATAACTGATAAACATACTTATATATTTCTAAATAAACACATTATCTATATATATAAAAATGACCCCCGTTTTCCGTTGTCACGACTTGGCATGAAAACGGCTTGACCGATTTGGCTGATTTTTTTTTTGTTGTGATTGTTATTGTGAGGAGAAGGTTCTTATGGAAAAAGAAATTAGAGTAGTGTAGTGTAGAGTAGGGTAGAGTAGGGTAGGGTAGGGTAGAGTAGGGTAGAGTAGTAGGGTAGAGTAGGGTAGAGTAGGGTAGGGTAGGGTAGAGTAGGGTAGAGTAGGGTAGAGTGGGGTAGAGTAGGGTAGAGTAGGGTAGAGTAGGGTAGAGTAGGGTAGAGTAGGGTAGAGTAGGGTAGAGTAGGGTAGAGTAGGGTAGAGTAGGGTAGAGTAGGGTAGAGTAGGGTAGAGTAGGGTAGAGTAGGGTAGAGTAGGGTAGAGTAGGATAGAGTAGGGTAGAGTAGGGTAGAGTAGGGTAGAGTAGGGTAGAGTAGGGTAGAGTAGGGTAGAGTAGGGTAGAGTAGGGTAGAGTAGGGTAGAGTTGGGTATAGTAGGGTGGAGTAGGGAAGGGCGGGAGCGAAGCCGCGCGGGCAAAGCTAGTTATAGATAAATTACACCCAGACACAGAACAAATGATCATGCTCATCACAAAAACATTTGTCCTGGGTGGGAATCGAACTCACGACCTCTGGCATAGCAGTCATAGTCACTAACCACTAGACCAATAGGCCAGTCGAAAAAAAAAAATTATAAAAAAACAATTGTTTATTTTAAAAAGCCTAACAAAGACCGAACAGGCCGAACTCTGCATAATTTGGCCGGACACGCAACTAAAAAGCCTGACCCTGTCCGCCGTTATCCGGACGCCTGGCAACGCTAATCACAGCTGATTCTGAAACAACTTTTTTGAAAAACAATAAATAACGTGTTTTTTAATTCCATTTCTCCACAGAAACTTTGGCTATGGTTCGAAACAGCTTGGTTATGACGTAAGAATAATCAACAGTTACACAATTTAATTCCACCAAGTTCGTTCCATTATCGGACCACAAGACATACGGCGTTGCGCCACCGGTACATGCTGGACATCCCATCAATACGTACTAAGCGTTTTGGGAATACATTCATTATGCGTACAGCTAAGGAGTGGAATTCCCTGCCGGAGTCTGTGTTTCCTGATAGCTATAACCAAGACCGGTTTTTAAGTCAAGAGTGAATAGATTGCTTCTAGGCAAGCGTGTTCCATCGTCGGCCACATCATCGCTTACCATCAGGTGAGATAGTGGTCAAACATTATTTAAAAAAAAGCCTTATAATGTTCCCACTGCTGGGACTCGGGCTATGTCCCAACCGTCACGCTATCACTCCCTTTTCTTTCATATTTATTATTGTTACTAGTCTCTGCCATCGGCTTTGCCCGCGTAGAAGTAGGCTGCTCCACATAAACTTAGGAACCCTGTTTTGCCCTCTTAGGGGGTTTTTTTTACGGTGGGCAAAAATCATCTTATGACAACCCCCGCTCTTGGGTGGAGCGGGAGATGGTGTCAGACTCTTATTGACTAATAACCCACCCCGTTCCTTCTAGCCTCTTCATACCGGGGCTCGAGTTTCCTTTCGGATAACCCTGGCCCCAGTAGGCTTCGACCCAGCTGTGCCCCTCCTGTTGCTGACAACTCCTTGAGGCGCGCGGGAACAGTGCGCGCCGTCGACGTCTTAGGCTCGGTCCGGACAGTTATCGGACGGTCGGACAGCGAGCTACTCATGGCTCTCCGTCGGCATTAGGGGTAGATTTTCGTAAAATCCGTTCTTAGTAGACGTCTATATCCCTATCAGTCCAGAATTCAGATCCCTGTTAGGAAACATCCTCGCCTACGCCTCGGTCGCAATAACAAACTACCTCTTGTATCAAAATGTACCTACTCATCATCTTCCTGCCCTTATCCCGTTTTATTTAGGGTCGGCGCAACACGTTTTTTTCTTCCATTCTGTCCTGTCGCTCGTCACGCTATCACTAACTCCCTTTTCATTCATATCACTTCTCACACAATCCATCCATATTTTCTTTGGCCTCCCTCTCCATCCATCCACATGTAAATTCATAACTCTTTTAGCAACATGCGTTTCATCCCTCCTCTTAACATGACCATACCAAGACAAACGATTCCCTTCCAACTTTTCAGTCACTGGGGCCACTTTCAAACTTCCCTTAATATACTCATTTCTCACTTTATCCATTCTCGTCACACCACACATCCATCTCAACATTCTCATCTCCGCTACATCAAAATGTACCTACTATTGTATCATAATCTGGGTGTAATTTATCTATATTATGTATGTATTTAGAAATATATAAGTATGTTTGTCAGTTGTCTAGTACCCATAACACAAGCTCTGCTTAGCTTGGGACTAGACGGCGTTGTGTGATAGTTGTGGAATATAATTATATTATTATTATAATTATATGCGCATAAGAAATGCATCTCAATTTTATTTAGTTTTGACAATGACACGGTCGTTATCGGTGACTGCAGTCATATCTCTGTGTGTGTATACTCTATACATACATAATACTGTATGCGTTGCACACACACAGAGAGACAGACAGATACAGTCTCCACTGTGTTGCATTGATAAACGTTTGGATACTGTAGCTTGAAACATATAGATCTGTTCTGCTGTTCTGATGTTGCTTCATCATCATCATCATTTCAGCCGACAGACGTCCAATGTTGGACATAGGCGGGAGGCCTATGTCCAACATTGGACGTCTGTGTCTGTCTGTGTCTAAGTGTCGCCACAATGATCGATCCTGTGCGTCTCGCATCCATCGGTTTCCCGCAACCTTCACCAGGTCATCGGTCCACCTTGTAGGAGGCCTTCTGACGCTGCGTCTTCCAGTACGAGGTTGCCACTCCAGAACCTTTCGGCCCCAACGGCCATCTGTTCTGCGAGCAATGTGCCCTGCCCATTGCCACTTAAGTTTGGCGATTCTTCGGGCTATGTCGGCAACCTTGGTTCTCCTGCGGATATCTTCATTTCTGATTTGGTCTTGCAAGGAAACTCCGAGCATAGCCCGATGTTGCTTATGACTTGGTAACTTTTCATCATCATTATCAGCCTTTCCAATGTTCCCACTGTGATTTTTCATAATAAAGTTATGTATTAATATATGTAATTTTGTTCATAGATTCTTTATATAAAAATACTAGACACGCATACTGATGTTGTATAACATTTCTAAATAAATACATAACTAATCAAATTGATTGATTAAATTATTGTAATTATAATTAGGCAACATGATTCAACAGCAGGAGCCGGCGACGCGGTAGGCCCAGAAGGAGAGCGTGACGATTTGGACTCCTACCTTAAGGTTTGGCCAGAAGTGGCTAAGGACAGAAAAGAGTGGAATAACGGAAGGGAGGCCTTTGCCCTGCAGTGGGACACAACGGGCTCATAATCCTTAATAATATTATAAAAGCCAAAGTGAGTTTGTTTGTTACTTCTTCACGCCTAAATTGCAAAACCGATTTTGATGAAACTTGGTACACGGATAGATCATGGCCTGGAATAGGACATAGGATACTTTTTATCCCGGAAGTTCCCTTGGGACAATTTTCTGCTATCACGCGGGCGAAACCGCTGAGAGCAGCTAGTAATAATAATAATTTGGCAACATGATATCTGACTGCAGGTTTAATGGACTAAATAGTGCATTACTAAATAATTATCATAATAGTACGTCGCCTTTAGGATTTCTGTCCTAAGCCGAGAAAGTATAAACCCGCTAGATGCAAACCTTGAAAGCAGCCTTGGAGCGCCGCTCACAATATTTTAAATAACTATTAAAGATCGGGGCTAAACCATACAAAAAATGATTTATTTATTAAGTTTCTACTAGCTACATCAGCTAAAAACAGTAGGTTTCTCCAGACAAACTTTGGATCCGGTAACTGTCCGGACCGACCCTAAGACGTCGACGGCGCGCACTGTTCCCGCGCGCCTCAAGGAGTTGTCATCAACAGGAGGGGCCCAGCTGGGTCGAAGCAGGGACGTGCGAGCAATACAAGCCAAAAAGCCCGGCTTGCCTACCACTACCACACACCTAAATCATAGATCACGGCTAATCAATTAAATAAAACAAAAAACTAAACTTTAAACTTCGCGCGCCTACGCGGTTACGCTCAGTTGCCACTTAGTGCGAAATTCAAAAATTCATTAATAAGATACGATACTATAAGCGAGGTTGCCAATCTGACCGCAATCTCTCCGATCTCACTCTAACACTTAACAAAAGAAAGAGATGAAGACTAATGTATTCCTGTCTCTTTCTACCACAAATGCTTCATATGAGGCTTGCTTTTCTGTCTCTCTTATTGCTATAAAAACATCAAATTTTGTGTCTGTGTGGGTAAAATATGAGAGATTCATCGAACATTTTTGTATTAAAATAAAGCTGGGCTTTGGAAAAGTTATGAATGAATATTACGAGAGACCTCCATTTTTACGCATGGAGGCGCCCTCTATGACGCTTAAAGTACGAACTACGAACTACAAAATACAAATTAGTTTAAATTTGCTGTGATCGGTTAACAACACGTAATTGTTTTGATAGTTATTTTTTTGTTTTCTGTCATTTAACTTTGTTGTGTGTAGCGTATTATGTGCGGAATCGATATTGTTTAGGTAGTTTGAGTTTTAGAGATAAATATAATCTTGTAACTTTACTAATTAGAATATTTCTCTGAAAAGTAAATCACATAATAGGCAGTTATTTTTTCTCAAACGATAACAATGCTTGGAATACATCAGGTATGACTCAAATAACTTCGCTGGTGCCATGAAAATGCATCAGAATTCTCAATAGCTGTTGAATGCTATTTCATTTATTCTGTTTTGGTAAACCGAAAATAGAAACTTGATTCTCTTTTTCGAAAGTTAAGTGTTATGTGTGTGATAAAGAAGAACTAAAAGGTAGCTGTTTAAATTGTGAGTATTTTCCAATAATATTACATTTCGTAAACAATTTTATTTAATGATAAATTTTATTAAATACTACGGACGGATTAATACAATCTTTTGTGCGCCATCTAGTGGATTTTTCTGAAGTCAACTAGAATGTTATGAGCTAGTTGCCAACAATATCAATAGGTGGCTCTTTTTCGTTTTTTTAAGTACCAATATATATTTTAATAATATCTATCTGTAAAAAAAATGTACCTATTAAAATCAGCATTATACCGCCAATTTTTTCGGGATATTAGGTGTGGTGTGGGTAGGTAGATGAGTAAAGATTCCTTGGCTTGCCCCCTCTAAAGGCACCTGGCACGCCACTGGGTCGAAGCCTACTGTCCGAAAGGAAACTCGAGCCCCGGTATGAAAAGGCTAGAAGGAACGGGGTGGGTTTCTAGTCAGTAAGAGTCTGACACCACGCAAGAGCTGGGGTTGTCATAAGATGATTTTTGCCCACCGTAAAAAAAAGACAAACTTTGGATCCCCGTATCATCCATTTAGAAACATTAAGACACCATCGTATGTCACCCATACGTACAAAGCGCACACACACTTCATAATGCATACAGCTAAAGCGTGGAATTCCCTACAGGAGTCTGTGTTTCCTGATAGCAAGCTAGGAGTGTTTAAGTCAAGACTGTTTAGACGCGCTCCATCGTCGGCCTCATCATCGCTTACCATCGGTAATATAGTGTTCATAGCCTATGCATAATAATAAAAAACTATGTGCTAAATTATACATTCCTGTTCTCAATAGTTTCGGCTGTGCATTATTAATATGTCAGTCAGTCAGTTTCTCCTTTTATATACCTACATAGATTAACTAAAGCAACTAAATGGCTATACATAGAGGAGACTCTAGATGGAGCAAAGAGGGTAAGTCAGACTTATATTGACTAAAATCCACCTGAGTTCCTTCATCCTGGAACAGCAAGGACAACCCTTTGTGTTCAAAGGCCACTGGCCACGGTAACTCTTTCAAACAATCCCCTTTATGTAACGGGTTAGGAGAACGTTTCCACAGACTTATGCCCCTAGCATCAGATTAACCGTTCCTGAATTTTTAAGGAAACTTTGCGTCCTAATCTCAGTCATTGAGACTCTCAGTCAAAAGCTCCTAAAATTTACCGACATTTCGAAAAGTTTTGACATTAATTTTCGCAGAAATGAGGACTTAGATTTCAGCTTTATTGAAATACAAGAATTATTCTACGAATTGGCCTTCTAATAGTTCTTAGATAAATTCTTAATATCCAGGTAACCTAGGTAGGTAGGCTTGGGGGAGGCCTATGTCCAACAGGGGACGTCTTTCGACTGAAATGATGATGACCTAGGTATAATACTAAGGCCAGGTCTACGGACGCTTAGCTTCATAGACGCGTATTTGTCATTATATGCTTGGTGTTCGCCTGCGTGAAGCTTCCGCGTGCAGCGTGAACAAACCACTCGTCAGCAGCAGCTCACCTATCACCTATGGGGATTGAAGAGCTTAAGGTGGTGCATCATAAGACTCACATTTTCACCGTTTTTCATACAACCGCTCATAACTGATTATGACGTTATTACACATTTTTCATTAGATATTTTGGAAACACAGTATCTTGTGAATATTATTTAGGTTTCTGAAAAAACCAATTTCTAAATTTGTGTAAAACTAATCCAGTAAAAACCTCTGAAAATTTCCTATTTTGTATGAACTTTGACACTTCATAATTTGCCTAAAAATTAAAAAAGTTCAAAAAGTAATCCTCTAGAGACCTTGCAAATTTTATTAAGATTCTAAATGACGACAACTTTTTCCAAAAACTTTTCAAGGGTTTAAACCCTCTTAACGAGTACTCAGTCGGTAAAACATGACCCTGGCAAATAGGACACAAAAACATTCGTCGGACCAATCCGACGCAAGCTGTTAAAACGATACAAGACTAGAAACTGGTCGACATTGATAGTCAACATTTTGAGCGTTTCCAGTTTGCCAATCTAAAAACAAAATGGCTAGAGTTATATTTCCAGACACCGACGCCAAACAATGTGGACGGATGTTTTTCAAATAATATGAAACGAATGAAAACTGCAGTGAAAACTCGCAAAATATAGGACGAATCGGACGAGTGGTAGCGTTTTTATTTGATTCCGAACGTGGAGTGAGAAATTGATTTCTAAATTTTATACAGGGAAGTTTATATTTCACATAGGCCTACAATACAAGGACACTTATGAAACGTCAGAAGCACAAAATAGATAGGTACAGAAGACAATCTTATGTATGTTAGTACATGTGCACCTCACTATCAACGATTGCATCACTGCTTACCATCAGGTGGGATCGCAGTCAAGTACTAGATAGCAGACAAATACTACATCAGATAAAAAAAAAAAATATTCTTCTTTTTTTATACTTACGCTCGGTGGACGCACACTAATAAGCCTTTGAGCCGGAACTGTTCGACGAGCGGGCCGAGGAGCTCCGAGATATCGTGTCTGTGAGCGGTGTCTATGTGTGCGTTGCTCGAGCGCGCTTTGTATGTAAATTGACTTCTGCACCTATGTATTTTGTGTCAGAAGCTAGTGCACGGTTCCAAATTGGTCGTTTCCTATCGTGAAGAACCGGCAAGAAACTCCATGGTTTCGTACCCGAAGGGTAATACTGGACCCTGTTACTAAGACTCCACTGTCTGTCTGTCTGTCACCAGACTGTATTTTATAAACCGTGATAGCTGGACAGACACCTTACAAAAAAAAAAAATTACTAGAAACAGAATAAAATAAAGATTTAAGTGGGGCTCCCATACAGTAAACGTGATTTTACCGTTTTCTTTTTGCTACAAACGGTACGGAACTCCACGTGCGCGAGTTTACTCGCATTTGACCGCTTTTTCTTATGTGTCGCCGTTTTGTTATACTACCACAAAATAGATTGGTACAGAAGACAATCTATATACAAAGCGCGCTCGAGCAAAGCACACATAGACACCGCTGATGGACACGATATCTCGGCTCAATCGCCCGTTCGCGCTCATACAGTTCGGAGCAACGCGCGTCTGTGTGTGCGATCGAGTGAAGTACATACATGAGATTGACTTCTGTATCTATCTATTCTGTGCATCTAGTCTTTAAAATCTTATATTTGAATACTATGCAAATTACTTCATAGAATTGATTAGTCCCATCTGGGCGCCAATAATTCCAAATGGCGCCCAGATTTCGGAATTACGAATAGGACTAGATTTGCGTAGTAAACATAGCATAATCAGCCTATTAATGTTCCCACTGTTGGGACTCCGGCCTCCTCTCTAGGAGAGGGAATTGGCCGTAATCCACCACGCGGGCCCAGTGCGGGTTGGTGAATGTCACGTATGTCTTCGAATTTTTGGTTCTAGGACGTACCGGTTTCCTCACGATGTTTTAATTTCGATATTTTATTTTTGCGATAATAATGGGAACTTTGGAAGTACCTTCATAGTTCAAATGAGTCACGTTTTATATGTGTTTATTTCATTTGAATAAATTAGTCGATAAAGTTTTCGGTTATGAATATTTATAATCAAGAGAAAAGGAAAAAGCCCTAATGGTATGCATCTCGGCAGGTGTAGCGGAAAATTGTGGACTTAATAAGATATTATGCTATGGTATTATGGTTTTAATGTATTGTTTACCTTAGAAGTTGTATGAGTCTGTCTAAAAATTAAAAATCTTGTGAATTTTTAAAGGAAATAAAAAATCTGTTGTTGGGAACGCGAATTTCAGTTGTCATTCACTTGTTTCTTGAGAAGATGATAGTTCTACAACAAATGTTGATCATAATATGTGCTAATATGACTGTATATTCTAAACGAAATTCATTTGCATTTTTTATTGTTTAAGTCGCCTAATAATCTATATTATAAAAATTAATCGCAAAAGTTAAGCGCATAACTCAACAACGCCTGGACCGATTTCTCTAATTCTTTTTTTGTTGTGATTGTTATTGTGAGGAAAAAGGTTCTTAAGGAAAAAAAATAGGGTAGTGTAGGGTAGAGTAGAGTAGTGTAGTGTAGAGTAGGGTAGGTAGAGTTGGGTAGAATAGGGTAGGATAGAGTTGTGTGTTGTAGGGTGGAGTAGGGAAGAGCGGGAGCGAAGCCGCGCGGGCAAAAGCTAGTATTAAATAATTTAAAAAATATTATATTCGATACTTTTTATAAGGTCTATTAGTAAACAATGATCAAGATCTCAACAACCTTGATTATTCAACCAGTGTTGACTACATCTGATTTCATTTTACGGCCTGCGTTCACTTGAGACAAGACGTCTTAGACAAAACAGTTTTGTCGTGTCCCTTTCGCCAGGGTCTTGTATTAACGACTGGGTACTCACATCAAGTTTAGCTCTTCAATCCCCATAGGTGACAGAAGAGCTGACAAGATGGAGTATTTGGTCGTGGATGTGCGACCCTGGCGGGATAAACGCGAGAGTGTTTACACGTGGATATATGCGACGTAGATGATTAAAAGGTTAAAAAGAACACACAACCTGGACAATTATTAATTTCTTAGTAGATAAATGCAGTGTGAGTGTAGTTGTGGCCGAGTGGTAATGGCCCTGACTTACGAGTTGTAGGTCGTGGTTTCAAACCCAGCCAGGCGCGTTACTTAGTGTAATTTATTTCATTACCACTGCTCTCAAAAATGTTAAAGAAAATATCGTGAGGAAACCGGCATGTCCTAGAACGACCGGCATGTGGTAGATTACGGCCCTTTCTCTTTCCTAGAGTGGAGGCCTGAGTCCCAGCTGTGGGAACATTATAAGGCCGACTATGCTAAGCAATGCTAGTAGATATTGCTCTCACTATTCACGGTTATCAATTAAAATGTAAACCAAATCGAATTAGCAAGAAGAACTAATCACAATTAACGTTTGTACTCCTTTTGGTTTCCACCATCTTTGCGGGGAACCCTGCAGAGAGTGGATCGAACGGATTTAATCATTTCTTTCCTAATTTTAATTGGTTGATTGTGATTTAATTTTATCTATACTAATCTATAATATAAAAATGAATCGCAAAATGGGTTGGTAAGACAACGCCTGGACCAATTTGGCCAATTATTTTTTTGTTGTGTTTGTTATTGTGAGGAAAAGGTTCTTATGGAAAAAAATTAGGGTAGAGTAGAGTAGGGTAGAGTAGGGTAGGGTAGAGTTGGGTATAGTAGGGTATAGTAGGGGGGTGGAGTAGGGAAGAGCGGGAGCGAAGCCGCGCGGGCAAAAGCTAGTAATATAATAAAAATGAATCGCAAAATGTGTTGGTAAGCGCATAACTCAACAACTCAATAAAAAATAAATAAATAAAGAGGAGACATTTGAATTTTTGAATTTTTGTTTGTCTACAATAATATTGTAAAGAGAGAAAATTTGTATTTTTGTGTGTATGTTTGTAATTAATAAACTTAAAAACTACTGCGCCAATTTCAAAAATCCTTTCACCTTTGGAAAGCTACATTCACCCTGAGTAACATAGACTATTCATTTCTTATGGTCACCCGTGCGAAGCCGGGACGAGCCGCTAGTATTACTATAAGAACCGATTTTAGTGTTAGTGGGAGTTAATGACTGCCCGTTGGTCATCGTCTGCAAGCCTGCGACTCCCGACGCCTTTGCTGCTCATACATCAACACGTTAGTCATGAGATACAATAGATCTACAAATGGTTGCCAGGTCTTGAAACCGAAAAGCCGGACAGAGTATCCTATTTAGCTTGACAGAGTATCCTATTTAGCTTGACAGAGTATCCTATTTAGCTTGACAGAGTATCCTATTTAGCTTGACAGAGTATCCTATTTAGCTTGACAGAGTATCCTATTTAGCCGGACACGTCACATGACTTTTTAATAACAATAAAATTCATAAAATCTTTTTAAATTCTAATGAAAAAACATAATTAAGTGATATAATTTGCTAGACTAATTGCATGTCCTCTCTGCTTGTGCTAGTAGCGAGACGAGGTAAGGCAGAACTCAAATGACAATTCTAAACAAAATGGTCAAATTTAAAATGCCTGACAAAAGCGGACTCGGCCCAATTTGGCCGGACACGCAACTAAAAAGCCTAACCGTGTCTGGGTTCCCACGCGCCTCATGGAGTTGCCAGGAAACCGTAGGCGCCCAGCAGGGCCGAACCTACTGGGGCCTTGGACCGGTTTCTGAACTGAAGGTCCGACACCGGTAGGGCTAAGAAGGAACGGGGTGGGTTTTTTAGTCAGTGAAAATCTGATACTATCTTCCGCTCCGCCCAAGTGCGGGAGATGCTATGGGTTGATTTTTATCCAGCGAAAAAAACAAAAGGTCTACACCAGTGCTTATTGACAAAGTCGAGTGATTTTTATCTTCAGCTATGAACGATGACGCATAATTCATATTACGTTACAAATAAACAAGTTTGGCCATCACGTATTGCGTCGTTTCATAAATATATTGAGCCGCTTCAGGAAGAAATCCCCATAGGTGACAGGAGAGCTGACGAGATGGAGTATTTTGTCGTGAATGTGCGACCTTAGCGAGAGTGTTTATCAGATAAATCAGACGTAGGCGGTCAAAACTTTAGAACTACATTGGGTCCTCGTTTGACCACTATCTCACCTCATAGTAAGCGATGATTTAGCCGACGATGGAGCACGCTTGCCTAGAAGTAACCTATTCACTCTTGCCTTAAAGACTCCTAGCTTATAGCTATCAGGAAACAGATTCCGGCAGGGAATTCCACTTCTTAGCTGTACCCATAATGAATGTGTTCCCAAAACGCGTTGTTCATAACGTATGTTGGGATTTAGATGTGCTACTGAACTGTCACGTGGTTTTTTTTACAAAACTTTTGGACGAATGACGTTGGTAATCGCTGGTAGAATGTCGAGGTCTTTAGACAGGTTCAAAATAGTGGAAAAATACCAATCGTTTTTTGTTTCCGCTCCATGTAATGTTGGTCATTGTTTATCTTGAAAAACACACACACACGCTGAACAAAATAAACCTTTTTATTGGTCAGGCGGTTTGTACACCGCTTTGGTAGATAAAATACCTACTTTTATACATTACAACTTAGTTATTTATGCGAAACCTGAATATTTATTTATTTATTTAAATCTTTATGCACAAGAATTGTACAAAGGCGGACTTAATGCCTTAGGCATTATCTGCCAGTCGACCTCAGGGTGGTGCAGAAACATAACATGGCAGGTGCAACTTAATAAATGAGAAACAAATACAATGGGAAATACATACTTAGATACATACATATAAATAAAAGCAGTAGTGAGAAAAAAAAACAAATCTAACAAATCAGTGCGATGATGATTCTACCAACATCTTGCGAATATGCTCTCGTGCCTTCACCTTGAAAGAAAATCGGCTAGTCGCCATCCTGATATTCAGAGGGAGCGCATTCCAAAGGGATATCGCTTGAACGAAAGAGAAGGAGTGGATAAGCCCGGAACGGTATATAGTTTAACAGGTTGCATTTTTGGAGAGTGTGCGCAGGAATTGCATGACTTGATCCCGCCATCTCATTTCTAACATCGGACAAACCGACGTACGGCGAGTATCCACCCTTACGTTGTTGAAACCTCTACGGTCCGGACTAAGCGTTTCGCTTCGTCATTTATACCGCGTACATCGTGGGACTGGAACAATTTGCCTGCTGCGGTCTTCCCGTCCAATTACAATTTAGAGTGAATAGGCTCTTAATAAACTAGTGCGCCTCACCATCAACGATTGTATCACTGCTTACCATCAGGTGGGATCATAGTCAAGCACTAGTTTATATCAATTAAAAAAAAACAGGTCTTCACATCTCGTGATAATAAATTATATTTATTTTGCTAATATCGAGCCTTATTAGGAAGAACATCGTAAGCGACAGTGAGCGTTTTTGCAGTACTAGTAGGTTTTCTCTTCCATAATTATAAAGTATTTACGAAAATATGTAGTAGCAACAATTCTATTAGATCGGTAATTATATGAAGATATATTTATTTTATTTTATTTATTATCATGAATTAATATTTTTTAATTATGGAAGAGAAAATCTACTAGTACTGCAAAAACGCTCACTGTCGCTTACGATGTTCTTCCTAAAAAGGCTCGATATATTCTTTTAAGATCACTTATACACGTCAATTTGAAATAGATGAGGCCGGTGTTTCCTAGCTGACTATCCTGAGAAGAAACACCGAAACAAACTCACGAGTCAAGTCTCTTTTAAAGTCCATACAACCATCGACTAGTGATAGACAAGCCCTTTCATGGAACCTATTTGTCAAAATACTGAAAAGTTAAAAGTTCGCTGCAACGCTACATTGGCATTAATTCATGAATCCCCAAGCGACCACCGGTGGCCGCGCATCTATTGTCTTACTATTGTGTCTCTAATTGACGGTATCTGAAGGGTTAAGTCGTCTAACAGAACTACGAGTAGTAAAACATACAGCGCTAAGATAGCTTTTAGAGGATACCTTTTTCGCGACCAAAATGTATTAAGCGCCATGAATTTCGTGGCGCTTACGCGTTTCGTTCAACATAGTGTAACGTTCAAGGTGTACGGACTACATTACACCTGAGTCGATTGAAGTAAGCGTTTGGCGCATAATCTAGTGCGTAGTACTCATTTCTTGTCAGTCTTTTTGACTGGCCTGTTAGTCTAGTGGTTAGTGGCCCTGACTGCTATGCCCGGGTCGTGATTCGATTCCCACCCAGTACAAATGTTTATGTGATGAGCAAGATCATTTGTTATGTCTGTGTGTAATTTATCTATAACTAGCGACCTGCCCGGCTTCGCTAGGGTGTAATATTATACATATAAACCTTCCTCTTGAATCACTGTATCTATTAAAAAAAACCGCATCAAAATCCGTTGCGTAGTTTTAAAGATTTAGGCGTACATAGGGATATAGGGACAGAAAAAGCGTATTTAGAAATATATAGTATCTTTATCAGTTGTCTAGTACTCATAACACAAGCTCTGCTTAGTTTGGGACTAGACGGCGTTGTATGATAGTTGTGGAATTATTTATTATTATTTACTACTAGCTTTTGCCCGCGCGCCTACTCCACCCTACTATACCCAACTCTACCCTACCCTACACTACCCTAATTTTATTTTTTTTCCATTAGAAACTTTTCCTTACAATAACAATCACAACAAAAAAAGAATTAGCGAAATCGGTCCAGGCGTTGTTGAGTTATGCGCTTACCAACACATTTTGCGATTCATTTTTATATTATAGATATAAATCGATGCATACAGCAAACAAATGTACTGATCAAATCATGTAACAAACATGCAGATGGGCCTCAGTTCCCACCTTTTAAAACAAGAGACCTTTCTCCAACAGCAGAACTTAAAAAAGTAACATCAAAACCGTAACCTCATTGCGATGAAATAAAAAAGAACGAATTCGAACATTACCATATTAAGTAGAATTACATGTATGAAGTTATTTTCGTATTCTCGAATTAGTTTAACGGAACATGTTTTACGGGCTATTTTTAGCTACGCGTGGCTACAAACGTGATCGTTTTGAGTTTTTTTACCTACGGTTATTAGTTGGGCGCCCAAGGTTGCGCGCCCACTTCGATTCTTTTGTTCGTAGTGACAAAAATTATTATGCAATTTTTTTCGGGTAATGTGTGCATGTATTTTTTTTGTTTACTGTACTTTGTGTTATCTGGTTCCTATATCGAACTAGTCGTTTTTTTTGTTTTATAATGTATATGCTCACGTTTGACCACTATCTACTGATTTGACTGGTTTTTTGACTGGCCTGTTGGTCTAGTGGTTAGTGGCCCTGACTGCTAAGCCAGAGGTCGTGGGTTCGATTCCCACCCAGGACAAATGTTTATGTGATGAGCATGATCATTTGTTCTGTGTCTGGGTGTAATTTATCTATATATGTATGTATTTAGAGAAATATATAAGTATGTTTATCAGTTGTCTAGTACCCATAACACAAGCTCTGCTTAGCTTGGGACTAGACAGCGTTGTGTGATAGTTGTGGAATATTATATTATTAATCTCATCTGATGGTAAGCGATGATGTGGCCGACGATGGAACACGCTTGCCTAGAAGCAATCTATTCATTCGTGACTTAAAGACCCCTAGCTAGGTTATAGCTATCAGGAAACACAGACTCCGGCAGGGAATTCCACTCCTTAGCTGTAGCGTTATTTTGAATAATGGAATTTTTAAAGAATGTCAAATTGTGAACAGCGGATAAATGATATTTATTTTAATAACTAGCTTTTGCCCGCGGAGTCGCTCCCGCTCTACCCTACTCTACTCTACCCTACTCTACCCTCTTCTACCCTGCTCGTGGCTCTACCCTACACTACCCGTATCTTCATTTTTTCGCGCACACTCAATTATTTTGTTCGTATTGACAAAATTATTATGCAATTTTTGCGGGTAATGTGTGCAGAATTTTTTTTGTTTACTGTACTTTATGTTATCCGGTTCCTCTATCGAACGTGTTGTTATTTTGAATAATGGAATTTTTGAAGAATGTTTGTCGAAATTTTGAAGCGATAAATGATATTTTTTATGCAAATAGGTTGGTTTTTTTTTCAGAAAAATAATTTTTAAAAACGCTTAAACGAATTTTCTTTCGTCAATTTAAACTATATGAGGCCGGTATTTCCTAGCTTACTACCATGAGAAGAAACACCGAAACGAACTCATACTCATACAGTAAACGTGGAACGTTGACAGAAAATTAATTTAAATTATAAAATGTTGCCTTGAGACTGTGAGACAGAGTCACGGCAGACCACGAAGGAGATGGTGGGGGTGTACCATCAAAGACACTTCCGCATGACCACTGCTAAGTTCATTTTTGCTTGCACTCGAAACGAAAACTTCAAAGGGTTTGGTTTGGCGCCGCGCCGCAGGATACAAGCGAATTTTTTTTTTAATTATCATGCAGAAATGACCGCGACGATACCCATCTACAGTTTTCGTCAGAACTGTACCCCTAGCCAAGTTGCTAATCTGCAATAGTTAACGCTAGTAGAAAGCTTCAAATGTATGGGAATGACGTCATCTCAACGCTCAGTCACGTGGTTAGAACGAAAGAATTCGACGAAAGCTTGCGTCGAACGCTTCGATTTGGTTGTAACTTTTTTTTTTGTCGACGGGGAAAGTCATCTTATGAGAAAACCCGCTCTTGGGTGGAGCGGGAGATAGTGTCAGACTCTTATTGACTAAAAACCCCGCGCCGTTCCTTTTAGCCTTCATACCGGGGCTCTAGTTTCCTTTCGGATAACCCCGACCTTGGTAGGCTTCGACCCAGCTGGGCCCTTCCTGTTGCTGACAACTCCTTGAGGCGCGCGGGAACAGTGCGCGCCGTCGACGTCTTGGCTCGGTCCGGACAGTTACCGGACGATCGGACAGCGAGCTATCCAAGGCCCGCTGTCCACTTTGGTTGTAACTTGGCTAGGGGCTGGAAGGAAGAAGGCGAATAATGGATTGAGGGGAGGGAGGCCTTTGCCCAGGAGTGGGGCAGAACAGCCGAGCAAACAAAACGTTCAATCGCATTGCAATCTCGATCTCGAAAAAAAAGTAGCACAACCAAAAAAATATCTTAAAAAACTTAGTTTTGAATACTATTTCGTTACGTTTAAACAGCACCTGCTTTCGTCTCCGATTCTTTAGTTTGTTTTTTTGTACTAGACTGAATAAAACTAGCGATTACGTTCTAAACGTGAACAGAATTCCTAAAGAGTGAACGAATGAAATAGATTGGTGAAAGTGCTCTTAAAATAAATAAAATAAAACAAAACTGGACGTTTTGTAACAGACTGACGGCACTTTTACATAGTGAAGAAACGATTGTACATTTCTAATATTATTGAACACCAGGAGCGTAGTTAGGTGGGGGCGAAATGGGCCCTTGCACGAGTGAGGGCTCTTTAAGGCCCAAGCGCCCGAAAAGTGCCATAAAACAGTGACATTCTAAAGCTTACTCCACGGTAACGGCCAGGTTAATAGGGCTGAAATATATATATAATATATAAAGGGTCATTGTCAAAGTCATTGAAAAAGTCAGTCATCGGAAAAGTCATTGAAAATTTCGATATTCGGATTGATGCCTGCAGACGCAGTCGTGGTGGACATTTGAATGATATTCTATTCCACTTATAATTGTAATGGATCATACTTTTAATAAAAAATAACAGCTTGAAAAAATTGCAAATAGTTTGGGTTTTATTTCAAAGAAACATGTAGGCGCGTTTTTTGGATGACCCTTTATATATATGTTTGTTAATAGATTAACTATTGATTTTTTCCTGCGATTTATAATGTCTTCTTGTCAAAAAAATATTTAGAAATTCTGCAACATTTCCCTACTACTTCGAAAGAAAAATTGGTGGTTAAGTATCCTTTAAAGTGAACATAGCATAATGTAAATCAATCAATATTTCGCAAAAAAATATGGATTCAAAAGTCAGCGGGGTTCTATCCGGGCGCAGCTGGCCGCAATTAAATGCACAGATACTCGTACTGCCGCCTAGGCCTCGTAACAACGAGACTAAACACTATACGGCAACATTTCTGTTTATTTTTAACGCTTCTGGTTCCCGAATCGAAATTTTTGCCGCGTAGAGTTCAGTCTCGTTGTTACGATTATAAAAAAAAGTGAGGACATTGTAAGTAAAGATACTGTTTTCTATTACGGGACGGCAGAAAAGCCTCGCTAATATGCCTTCACCCACGTCTAAATTAGACCACGCTACGCCACTGCTGAGCACTTCTCTTTCATACCTCTTTCCGCCAAGTCCGTTCCATCATCGGACCACAAGACTTGCGCCACCGGTACATGGTAAACATCCCATCCATACGTACAAAGCGTTTTGGGAACACATTTATTGTGCGTACAGCCAAGGAGAGGAATTCCCTGCTGGAGTCTGTGTTTCCTGATAGCTACAACTTGGGGGTCTTTAAGTCATGAGTGAATATATTGCTTCTAGGCAAGCGTGCTCCATCGGCGGCCATATCATCGCTTACCATCAGATGAAATGGTGGTCAAACGCGATCCTGTCAACAATAAAACATAATAATTGTAATAATTATCAATATCGAAAACCCGCCCTTAACCCACCTTATCACTTTTAGTCACACAATTTATTGTTTTCCGCACGAGTGCAGAAAAGTGCGCGGGCTCGTCTCCGCAACATTTTTTTATTAACATTTATCTTATCAGGCTGGGCGCTAAGCGACCCCCACGAGTCGCCTACTATCCCTACTTCCCTACTAATATTATAAATGCGAAAGTAACTCGTGTCTGTCTGTCTGTTTGTCTGTTACGCTTTCAGGCAAAAACTACTGAACGGATTTAGATCAAATTTGATAGGTAGGTAGAAGAGACACTGGAATAACACATAGGCTACCTATAATTCCACTGCTGAGCACGGGTCTCTGCCCGCGCGATATAAACTGTAGTCCACGCGGGCGAAGCCGCGGGCGGAAAGCTAGTATCCTATAAAAATAAAAAAAATCCCTAGGGAAAAAACTAAAAACAGTAATATCATGAATGCGATTGTCGTCTTACTTATTGAATATTTTTTAGTATCTCATTGGTCAGAAAACGTAGTAAAAACATCACCTTGAACCGGTGCCTATAGAAATCGACTGAGCCTTTATTTACAAAGTCGATTTTCTCGGAAACGTGAAATTCAATTTGTTATGTTCGTCATTTTGGGTTACAAATAGCTGTTTAAAACCTTTTTAGGGTTCCTCAAATCATCATCATTGAATCATCATTTCAGCCGAAAGACGTCTACTGTTAGGCATAGGCCTCCCCCAAGCATCGCCACAATGATCGGTCCTGTGCGTCTCGCATCCATCGGATTCCCGCAACCCTTACCAGGTCATCGGCCCACCTTGTAGGAGGCCTTCCAACGCTAGGTCAATCTAGGAATGGCGACCACGTACCGATTCCAGAACCTTTCGGCCATCTGTTCTGCGAGCAATGTGCCCTGCCCATTGCCACTTAATGCGCTCTACACTGCCCTACGATGTACGTTTGTCTAGAAGTAACCTAGATGCTACATTGAGCGGTATAGATAGCGCATAATGATTGCCTAATCTATATATATATATATAAATGGAACCCGTTTTCCGTTGTCACGACATAGCATGAAAAAGGCTTGACCGATTTGGCTGATTTTTTTTTTGTTGTGATTGTTATTGTGAGGATAAGGTTCTAATGGCAAAAAAATAAAATTAGGGTAGTGTAGGGTAGAATAGAGTAGGGTAGAGTAGGGTAGAGTAGGGTAGGGTAGGGTAGGGTAGGGTAGGGTAGGGTAGGGTAGGGTAGAGTAGGGTATAGTAGTGTAGAGTAGGGTAGGGTAGAGTTGGGTATAGTAAGGTGGAGTAGGGAAGAGCGGGAGCGAAGCCGCGCGGGCAAAAGCTAGTTAACAATAAAAATCACCACTTTTGTAAAGATTTTCAGTTATTTGGTAACAATAAGAGACCTTGATTAGCCATTTAAGTTACTCGTAATCATAAATGCATTTAGTTAACTACTTTTAATCGTAATTTGTCATCTGATTAGGTACAAAATGGTAGTTAACTACGCTCTACACTGCCCTACGATGTACGTTTGTCTGGAAGTAACCTAGATGCTACATTGAGTAGGTATAGATAGCGCATAATGATTGCTTAATGAACAAAAAAATTGACCACAAATTTTGTAAAGATTTTTCAATTATTTGGCAACAATAAGAGACCTTGATTAACCATGGACTTGTTTTCTAAGTGCCACAATGGCGGCCACTCCTTCGTGATGCCTCATTGGACTTCACTCAAGGTCAATGATGTCATTTCGTGACCTGAATTCTATTGTATTTTGGTAGAATTCGAAAAATGTACGGTTTTCATTTGTTGCCTATGGTTTAACTACAGATTTCTCATTGTAAATGTGAGGACTATGTTGATTACTTTTTTTTTTTCTTAACCGTGTGTCTGGCCATTTGAGTATTTTCTGCGGCCTACCCAAATGTCCTTTCATTGGTATTGTTCGTGTTGAGCTTTGCGAATACTGACAAATGCTTACACTGACTGGACGGGTCCACTCAAATCTGTATGGTTATTTCTTCAAAAAACCATCTCAGACTAATCGGCATGGTTCTCATGTGATTTGACCATTACATATTTACTGTATGGACTTTAAAAGAGACTTTGATCCCTGAGTTTGTTTCGGTGATTCTTCTCAGGGTAGTCAGCTTAGCTCGCTGTCCGATCGTCCGGTAATGGACCGAGTCCAAGACGTCGACGGCGCGCACTGTTCTCGCGCGCCTCAAGGAGTTGTCAGCAGCAGGAGGGGCCCAGCTGGGTCGAAGCCTACTGGGGACAGGGTTGTCCGAAAGGGAGCTCGTGCCCCGGTATGAAGGCTAGAAGGAACACTACTAATATTATAAATGCGAAAGTAACTCTGTCTGTCTGTCGCTTTCACGCAAAAACTACTGAACGGATTTAGATCAAATTTGGTAGGTAGGCAGAAGAGACACTGGAATAACACGTAGGCTACCTATAATTCCACTGTTGAGCACGGGTCTCTGCCCGCGCGATATAAACTGTAGTCCACGCGGGCGAAGCCGCGGGCGGAAAGCTAGTTAAAAATAAAATGCAAATAAAGTACAGAGTTAACTCCTTCGATCGAAGTTACATTAATATTTCACTAGAGCCAAGCCTAGTCCGTTGGGGGACCTAACATGCAACGTTTCAGGATTCCTTGAAAATCCAATTTGAAAGACCTTTTCAGCCCTTCCATTGTGCATGTCGGAAAATGGGGTTTATTGTGTTACCAACAAGCAAAGAGGGTAAAGAATAGATACTCCTATGTACGACATTATTTTTAGATAATGCAAAAGTTGAGTATAGGTTGTTCAGAATCAGTAACTGAATGGATTCTAAAACCACCCCTCAGTGTACATAGATTCTTTACAAAAAACCACAAAATAGATAGGTACAGAAGACAATCTCATGTATGTACTTCACTTTTTATACCTATGCTCCGTGGACGCACACTAATGAGCGTTTGAGCCGAAACTGTTCGACGAGCGGGCCGCTGCGAGCCTGCGAGATATCGTGTCCGTGAGCGGTGTCTATGTGTGCGTTGTGAGAGTGCGCACACTATGTAGCACTTCTGTACCTATCTATTTTGTGCTAACACTATGATTGATTTAGTATCCGTACGTTTCTAGGAAACAGCGGTCCGATTTGGAATAAGTAACAATTCTTGGAACCTTTAGTAGTAGTGGACTCAGTTACTTTTGTGGTTACGTGGTTTAGTTCATTAAACCCCAAGTGAAGCGCTGTCATTGTCTTTCTATTCTGTCTCTAATTTAGGGTACCTGAAGAGTTAAGCAGTGCAGTCACAAAATATAGGTACAAAAGTCAATCTACATACAAAGCGCGCTCGAGCAACGCACACATAGACACCGCTCATGGACACGATATCTAGGTACAATCGCCCGGTCGCACTAGACCTTTAGCGCGATCGTAGAGCGTAGGTATAAAAAGTGAAGTACATACATGAGATTCACTTCTGTACCTATCTATTTTGTGGTGCAGTGGGCGCCCCATATTGCTCCCAGAACAGATGTTCCATGGGGTCGAAAGGTTCTGGAGTGTCACCGCACTTGCCGGGCCTTGGTACAGGCCATGGTCTGGAGCGAAGACGAGTGGCAGGCGGTCGCCTTTTTCTGCGAAGCAGTAATGCTAGCAAAGGAGGCGGACGCACGCGCGAGGCAATCAACCTCTCGCCATAGACGCTGAGCTTCCGATCCTGATTTCTGCTCTACGCGCGCCTCAAGGAGTTGTCAGCAACCGTAGGGGAAAAAATAAGTGTTGCCACTCTTGGGAGAGAGTGGTTATACTACACACGCAAGGCGTTTCATGACCTTTACCACAAAATAGATAAGTACAGAAGACAATCTACATACAAAGCGCGCTCGAGCAACGCACACATAGACACCGCTCACAGACACGATGTCTCGGCTCAATCACCCGGTCGCACTCGTATAGTTCGGCGCAACGCGTTGATCCTAGCGCGATCGCGTGGCGTAGGTATAAAAAGTGCAATACATACGTGAGATTGACTTCTGTACCTATCTATTTTGTGCCTTTACTACGAATAGTACTCGTAGATACTGTTTTGAAATATAATATAAAATCTATTAACACCTTACGGAATGCTAAAAAGGCTATGACTTGGCAGAAAGCCCCCGTACCGTTGTCCACTGTTTGCGTAGATCAAAAAAAAAAAACAAGAAAGTATAAATGACGCAGCGTTTTGGACATCCGCGTACATCATTAAAGCTGTGCGCTCGCGTTTAGACACGCTGTTAAGTTCTTTTGCTTATTTTTTTTTTTTATTGGCTGGTGGGAATAACATAATCACAAAATCGGGCCTTGATCAGCACGTCTGGATGCGACGGTTGTGATTTGAAACTGCGTATACCTAAAGCGATTTTATGCTACTCCCATGTGTAGGCTGTGTGAGGAACATACAGAACGCATGGAGCACCTGCTGTACACATGCGATGCTTTGACTAATAAGCAAATGAGTCTTCTAAGGGTAGGATATCCAAGACCAAAGGATTACAGGCTCTTATCCCCGCATCTCGTTGTGAAGCTTATGAAGGAGATTTTCAGCGAGGTTGGGGAGGAGTAATCTATCAAGGGGACCACAAAAGATCCACATGGGTCGAAGTGTCCGAGTTATTTCTTGGCCCCTTATTAAGATAAGATAAGATAAAGCGATTTTATGCTTCACCTAACTGTCCCCACACACGAACCTCAAAAAAACGCTTGAAGCGGCCACAAAAAAAAAAGCTAGAAGCAGCCGCAAAAAACAGCTGAAGATCGCGACACCTCTTGTGTCCGGTGAAGCTTGAAGTCGCTTCAAGCGGTTTTTTAGCGGTGGCATCGCCGCACACGAGCCACCAAAAAGGCCGCCTCAAAGTGAAGCTTGAAGCGGCGTTTTTTTAAGCCCGTGTGCGGACAGTTAGAGCCGGTTGTAGTCTAGAGTATTTTGTATGAACTCCGTCCGAGACTATGTTGATTTCGCGGCCCCATAACAGCGGGTTTATTATTTAAAAAAAAAACTTTACGATTTTGTTTTTGCAAGGACCTTTTAGAAAATAAACTTTATTCTTTATTGTATCTTTCAAATATTTCCGTGACGTAATCTCGTAGACTGAGTCAGATTCGCGATTTTTTTTTATCGATCCAACTAATTTATATCATGTTTTGATTTTTGCACGGCGGCGGCGTTTGGTCATATAGTCAATTTTGATAAAAATAATTTTCATTCATGGCGTTCTCTTTTTTTTAATTCATGAATCCCCAAGCGACCACCGGTGGCCGCGCATCTATTGTCTTACTATTGTGTCTCTAATTGACGGTATCTGAAGGGTTAATTGATATAAACTAGTGCTTGACTGCGATTCAACCTGATGGTAAGCAGTGATGCAATCGTTGATGGTGAGGTGCACTAGTTTATTAAGAGCCTATTCACTCTTGCCTTAATAAACACCTAAATTATAATCGGACGGGAAGACGGCAGCAGGCAAATTGTTCCAATCCCTCGATGTACGTGATATGGCGAAACGCTTGGTCCGGACCGTAGAGGTTTCCCTTTTATATTTGTGCATTTCCAGAGGTTTAAATTAAATAAGTTCAAATTGGGTAGAATCTAGCTTTAAGTGTAAGTGGTTCATCCCACAACCCGCACTGGGCCCGCGTGATGGATTACGGTCCATTACCTCACCTAGAGAGGAGGCCTGAGTCCCAACAGTGGGAGCATTAAAAGGCTGATTATACTGTGCTATAAGTGGTCCAGAAAAGGCTATTTAGAAACTTATTTCAGAGGCTTAATAACATTAAATTTGTTTAATTCTGGAAAGAATAGGTCCTCTCTCCGCGGCCAATCGTCTCCGCGAAGACACGCCGGTGCTCCGCCCAAGCGCGGCATTGATGATGTAACGTTGGATCAATCTTGTTAAGAATAACTCAATTTATATAATGTATCACTTAGATAAGTCACGAATTCTTGATTAAATTTAAATGGACTTTAATCATGTAGATATAAGATTTTTATAGTCTTCAGTTCAGACCTTGCTGAACAGCAGTGACGGATTAAGACTGTTTGATGCCTAATGCCCTAAGCAATCCACACCTGTGGGCCCCCTATCTGTATGTTAAACCTTTACCGCCTAAAACATAGGTTTTTTGTAAAATAGGATGATGAGATGTAACATACCTTAGAAGTGGAGTAGGTGCGTAGGTGCGACAACGTCTAACGTTTTTAACATATCTGACTCTATGTAAAATATCGATTTGCCCTAAGGACGGTTTTTTTTTGTGCTTGTTCTGGTGTCCCCCCCCCCCCCCTCCGGCGTGATGCCCTAGGCAACTGCTTAATTTGATTAAGGGTTAATCCGTCACTGCTGAACAGTGATGGCTGAGTGTTCAAAGCCAGGCGCACTTCTTTGTATACTTAATGCTAGCGAAGCAGGCAGCCGGAGGCATGAGGGAACAGCCCTCACGCCCCAGCCACCGGAATCGCCGACCCTGATTTCCAGATACATGCGTTAACTTGCGGACGGCGATTAATGGGTAACTCGCCGTCCGGTAGTCACCGGACGGCGCACTACGCAAGTCGACAACTTGCGTAGTGTTCCACGCGCGCCTCAAGGTGTTGTCAGCAAAACTGTAGGAGCCCTGCAGGGTCGAAGCCTAGTGGGCAATGCCCGTTGTATGCCGGGAACGCAGATCTACGCGGGACACAATGACTTTTTAATTGTGTCTCTAATTACGGCATACGAAAGTTTAAGCGAAAGAGAACCCCGGAGCCCTTGAACGTAGGCAACATAACACGCCATCCCGTTTCGCCCTAGAGCGATAGAAGTCATTGGATGATTTCAATCTAAAAAAAGCAAGCTGTAGTACCTACTTCGCATCTATTTGAAACCAAAAACAAAAAAAAATATCGATGACGTAATCTCTAGTTGGCTCAAAATCCTTAAGTGGAGTTTTTTTAGTCAGTGACATAACCAATTTGTTGTTTAGTCAACGCGATGAATTTGAAAATAAAATCTGTGAATCATTTTATGGGTAGCACAGTTTTGATGGATGTTTGTAAGTGAGGAATGTTCAATTGTTTGTTTGTATGTGTGTTTAGGCGCTTCTAGACGGGCAACATGTGGCTACACTATTGGCAACTTAATGTGCGCCTCACTATCAACGGTTGCATCTCTGCTTACCATCAGGTGAGATCGCAGTAAAGAACTAGATTATATCAATTGCTGGCTTGTTGGTCTAGTGGTTAGTGGCCCTGACTGCTATGCCGGAGGTCGTGGGTTTGATTAACACCTAGGACAAATGTTTATGTGATGAGCATGATCATTTGTTCTGTGTCCGAGTGTAATTTATCTATAATATGTGGGTATTTAGAAATATATAAGTATGTTTATCAGTTGTCTAGTACCCACAACACAAGCTCTGCTTAGCTTGGGGCTAGACGCCGTTGTGTGATAGTTGTGGAATATTATTATTTTTATAATAAAACAAAGGCCATCACAAAAATATTTTATTGCAACTGTTGACCGAATACCTCTCAAAACGGTGAAGGAAAACATCGTGAGGAAACCACGACAATAAAGTTAATGTATTTTTACAATTACAACCAGACAGTACAAATGATCGTACTCGTCACATAAACATTTGTCCTGGGTGGGAATCGAACCCACGACCTGCAGCATAGCAATCTGAGCCACGGATAACTAGACCAACCTCCGGGACACTACGCAATATTGCATAGTCTGGCAGGAATTGCTAGCAATGTTGCCAGCCACTGTGTTGCAGCCACATAATATTGCCCGTTTGGAAGCCCCTTTATACTGTAGTATTTGTGGCGATTGAATATCTCTTTGTAAGCAATGTTGTATTGTAATTTTTCACAGACTTAGAACCTATCGAAAAGATTTTTTATGTGTTGTATGATAAACAGTGAACAATGCGCGCCGTCGACGATTTGGACTCGGTCCGGACAATTACCGGACGGTCGGACAGCGAGCTACCCATTGCTCGCCGTCCGCAAGCCCGCGCCCACAGTGGCCGGCTGCTGGCGCGTCGAGAGCGCCGTTGCCTGATACGGTCGATCTCTTTCTTTGCTAGCATTACTACTTCGCACGTGGAGGCGACCGCCTGCCACTCCTCCTCGCTCCGGACCATGGCCTGCACCAAGGCCCGGTGCGAGAGATCGCCGCCGCCGATCGCACCCACGAGGGCATGGCGATTCTCTGCCCAAGCGGGGCACACCAAAAATAGGATTTATACAGGACATGACATTTGCGTAGACCGCAAAAAGTACTCAAAACTTTCAGGCATTATGTTAAAATCAGAGCAAAGAGTACATCACACATCACACGTAGTACATTCACCCATAAGAAAGCGTGTTAAGAGGGCCCTTTCGAACCGTCTATCGTCGGTACGTACGAAAGGCATCGAAGGAACAGAAGTGGGGTTTTTAGTCAGAAAAAATCTGAAACTATCTCCCGCTCCGCCCAAGAGCGCGGGATGTCATTAGATGATTTTCCAACCGCGAAAAATCTATATATATAAAAGAAAGTCGTGTTAGTTACACTATTTATGGCTAAGAATGGCTGTACCGATATGGCTGAAAATTGGTGGGTAGCTTAGAGCCAGGTGACGGACATAGGATACTGTAGAGTAGGGTAGAGTAGTGTAGAGAAGGGTAGAGTAGGGTAGAGTAATGTAGAGTAGTGTAGAGTTGGGTATAGTAGGGTGGAGTAGTGTAGAGTAGGGTAGAGTTGGGTATAGTAGGGTGGAGTAGGGTAGAGTAGGGTAGAGTAGGGTAGAGTAGTGTAGAGTTGGGTATAGTAGGGTGGAGTAGGGTAGAGTAGGGTAGAGTTGGGTATAGTAGGGTGGAGTAGGGTAGAGTAGGGTAGAGTAGGGTAGAGTAGGGTAGAGTAGGGTAGAGTAGTGTAGAGTTGGGTATAGTAGGGTGGAGTAGGGAAGAGCGGGAGCGAAAAACGTATTGTTTCATCCAAAGTAATGTTTGATTAAGAGGCAAACCGAAAGAGAGTTACGCCTGAACGCTCTGTTGGTATGCGGTGACTTCCGTCGCTCATTCACATTTAGTTTTTGGAAAATAATAACGTCATTCAGAATCTTGTTTAATGTGGAAAGTTTCCGTTCATTTTTTCTTATTACTTAGTTCTTTATGAGTAGATTATGAAAGGCGCACACAAAAACTGGACTGGCCTTTTGGTCTAGTGGTTAGTGACCCTGACTGCTAAGCCGGAGGTCATGGGTTCGATTCCCACTTAGGACAAATGTTGTGTTGTGAGCATGATCATTTTGTTCTGTGTCTGGGTGTAATTTATCTATAACTAGCTGCTCCCAGTGGCTTTGCCCGCGTGATAGCAGAAATTTATCCCAAGGGAACATACCTTCCGGGATAAAAAGTATCCTATGTTCTATTCCAGGACATGGTCCATCCGTGTACCAAGTTTCATCAAAATCGGTTTTGCCATTTAGGCGTGAAGACGTAACAGACAAACACACTCACTTTCGCTTTTGTAATATTAGTAAGGATATGTATGTTTTTATCAGTTGTCTAGTACCCATAACACAAGCTCTGCTTAGCTTGGGATTATTTATTTATTTATTTATTTAATCTTCATGCAACAAAAGGTACAAAGGCGGACTTAATGCCTTAGGCATTCTCTACCAGTCAACCTAGGGAGGTGAAGAGATAATATGGTAGGCGCACAAAAGAGAATTTTGTTTAGAAAACAAGAGTAAAAAGAATACATATAGTTAAAATACACATACATATATATTTAATAAAATATATATACTACATATATGTAATGAAATGACATTTCATTAATTCAAATTTGCCGCGCTTCGCGCGTTGAAGTTGTCAATGGAATTTATGTTCTGTGGAACGGGGTGACGTGTGATTGAATGGCAGATGATGTTTAGATTATTTTGCATATTTTATTGTTAAAAATTCTATTGTAAAGAGATAAATTAAAGGGATATAATTGAGGAGGCGATATTAGTAAACTTTAAATGTCGTTTCTTTGATTTTCAGGTAAGTTATAGGTGTAATGATCATAGTTAAACGTGGTAATATAGTAAGGACGTATTAAATAAACAAATCTTTGATTTTCAGAGAAACAATTTGTGGTTTATTTGGAAAATCCTCAATAACATATCTTATATATATATATTTATATAAAGTAAGAAAAGAAGTTTCGAAACGATTCTGCTATTGGTGTAGAAAATGATTCCGCAACTTCTGCTTAAATGCATACCGACTTTCGGCGGTCCTGATATCGAGAGGAAGCGCATTCCACAAAAGGATGGACTGTATATAGAAGGATGAATGAACGAAATCAGAAGTATGAGAAGGACATAGCAGTAGAAGATTGTTAGAGGAACGCAGATTTCTTGCGTGTGAAGAACAGAGATATTGAAATTGAGTTATGAGATTGGATGGAGGAGTGGGAGAGTTGAGCAGAGTGAAAAGTGTAGTCAGTGCACGCATACTTCTTCTCTGACGAATAGGCATCCATTTAAGCTCAGTTCTGTGAAACGAGATATGGTCATATTTCCTAAGATTAAATATAAACCGAATGCAGTTGTTGAGGAGCCTGTCTAGTTTATCAAGCAACACCGCGTTCAGGTCAAAGTAGCACACGTCACCATAGTCGATTATAGGGAAAATTAAAGAGATTAGACGCCGTTGTGTGATCTGAAAATTAGTAAGAAGGGGTTCGGAGTCGGGGACAATGAAGGTAAAAGAGGAACCCTTTGTCCAGCTGTGGGACGCAGTACTGGCTAGATATCACACTATCATCTACACCAGGATATCAATGGTCTACACTAATAAAGAGGTAGTCTGTTTTTTTTTTTGTTTGTACGAGGTAATCTCTGGAAGTACTGGTCCGATTGCTATAATTTTTTCACCAATAGAAAGCTGCTTTATTCCTGAGTGACATAGACTATTTTATGTACGCGGACGAAGCTGCGGGCAAAAGCTAGTTTGGTATAAAGGTGAAAGCCCGCTCTTTAATGTCAGCGGACGAAGTGTTTCGCCTCGTCGTTAATACCATGTACATCTGGAAGACTGGAACAATTTGCCTCTGCGGTCTTCCCGTCCGATTATAATTTAGCTGTCTTCAAGGCTAGAGTGAGTAGGCTCTTAATAAAGTTGTGCGCTTCACCATCAACGATTGCATCACTGCTTGCTATCAGGTGGGATCGCAGTCAAGCACTAGTTAAATATCATACAAAAAATGTGATCAGTCTGTGAGTGGCGTCTCAGAGTGCTTTTTTTTGCGATGGGTAAAATCATCTTAGGACAAAACCCGCTCTTAGGTGGAGCGGGAGATAGTGTCAGACTCTTACTGACTAAAAACCCCATCCCGTTCCTTCTAGCCTTCATACCGGGGCACGAGCTTCCTTTCGGACAACCCTGTCCCCAGTAGGCTTCGGCCCAGCTGGGCCTCTCCTGCTGCTGACAACTCCTTGAGGCGCGCGGGAACAGTGCGCGCCGTCGACGTCTTGGACTCGGTCCATTACCGGACGATCGGACAGCGAGTCCGCGAGCCCGCGTCTCTGAGTGCTGCTATTTTGCAATTACATTTAGCTTAAGAGTGTTTTTAATAACATTAGTACTCGTATTAGTATATGCGAAACCCGAAACACGTGTCTAGTATTTTTATGAAAAGAATCTATGTACAAAATTTCATAACTGTATCATGAAAAATCACAAAGTTATAAGCTTGTTATGTCAGCAAAAATACATAGTCACCGGGCCATCCAGGCGAGGGATTGCTTTGCACTTGCACCCAGATGTTTGCTGGCTCCTAATGCCCGCTATGAACTTGTGACTTTTTTAAATATTTTTGGGAAAAAATATAACATGGTGTATAAACTATTGGAATCCATTCAGTTACTGATTCTGAACAAACTATATTCAGGTTTCGCATATACTAAAAATAGTGTTGTATATTAAGTTATTAAAATAAATAAATAAACGCTTAATGATCTTCTAACCCATCTAAAAGCACCATTAATGTATATTGTTTTTAATTCTAAAACGCTCCATCGTCGGGCAATTCATGGTAACGGGACTGCGACTTTGAAAGTTACGCTGCAATGGAAAAGTTTTTAAGGTAGCGGATACGTTTATAAGCGACAGCGGGGCGATTAACAAACGGGATATTATAAGGTAGATGACCACCATGTACTGATGGCACAGGCGGGGCCCAGCTGGGTTGAAGCCTACTGTGGCCAGGGTTATCCGAAAGGGAGCTCGAGCCACGGTATGAAGGCTAGAAAGAACGAGGTTGGTTTTTAGCCAGTCACACACCCAAGAGTGGGGGTTATTATGGAGGTAGAACTACCTACCTTGGCTACGTGGGCCACGTATCTCGATCTGGGCGCGTCGGTGTCCATACATTTATATGTCAGTTGCCAAAAGATTAGTAGAGCTACACTAATAGTGTGCTGATGATGATAGTGGATAGACTCGACTGTCCTTATATTAGGCGCTGCAGTGACTTGCATGTTACCTACAGTTGTGAGTTATGATTTTAACTACACTGTTACCTAACATTTAAATAGTGTTCTCCTGAAGAATTAAGGTATCGGCCATTTCCTCAACTCCATATATCAACTTAAGATCATCAGCGTGAAGTAAACACCTGGCGTGTTTGAGAACCGTCTCAAGATCAATAACCATCATCATCTCATCATCTTCTTGCCCTTGTCCCGTTTTATTTAGGGTCGGCGCAACACGTTTTTTTCTTCCATTCTGTCCTGTCACTCGTCACGCTATCACTAACTCCCTTTTCTTTCATATCACTTCTCACACAATCCATCCATCTTTTCTTTGGCCTCCCTCTCCCCCGCCGTCCATCCACATGTAAACTCATAACTTTTTTAGCAACATGCGTTGCTCAAGATCAATAACCATTATTCCAAAAAACAATGAACCCAAAAAACAATTTAATAGGGTTAGACAAACCGACAACTCCAGAAGCGGCGGAGCGAGATAGAATGACAGGTGATCGCCTCCTCGTGCGAAGCCGTAATGCTAGCAAAGGAGACAGCCGCACGCGTGAGGGAACGGTTTTTTATTGATATTAATAATGCTTGACTGCGATCCCACCTGATGGTAAGCAGTGATGCAATCGTCGATGTTAAAGCGCACTAGTTTATTAAGAGCCTATTCACTCTAGCCTTGAAGACACCTAAATTATAATTGGACGAGATGTTTATTAGTCCGCTCCGCTTATGAAACGTTTCGCACCTTAATGAAAGTTGTTGACAAGATCTTAGGCGTTTTAAAGTTATATTGTGCAATAATAACAGTTACTTAGGCTTATTCTATTTACTGTTTTTATTTAGTTTTGTTCTAGAATGTCGCTATCTTGGATCATTTATGTTGTAAGGTCAATCGGTCTAGGGATTCAGGTTGTTTTATACGCAGGAGAACCAAGGTTGCCGACATAGACCGAATAGTTGACAATCTTATGTGGCAGTGAACACCATATTGCTCGCAAAACAGATGGTCGATGGGGCCGAAAGGTTCTGGAGTGGCGACGCAGCGTTGGCAGGCCTTCCACAAGGTGGATCGATGACCTGGTGATAGTCGCGGGAATGCAGTGAATGTGTGGCGCTCGGGACCGTTCGTTGTGACGACACTTGAGGGAGGCCTATGTCCAATAGTGGAACCATTTTTTTTTTTACGGTGGGCAAAAATCATCTTATGACAACCCCCGCCCTTGGGTGGAGCGGGAGATAGTGTCAGACTCTTACTGACTAAAAACCCACCCCGTTCCTTTTAGCCTTCAAACCAAGGCACGAGTTCCCTTTCGGATAACCCTGGCCCCGGTAGGCTTCGACCCAGTTGGGCCTCTGCTGTTGCTGACAACTTCTTGAGGCGCGCGGGAACAGTGCGCGCCGTCATTTTCCCCACCATAAGAAAGACCGATAATAATCAAATAATACCATTTTCTAGTGGACGAGATGAGTCATCCTATAACAAGTTCACTCGAACGACGATGACATGACATTTCGCCGGAATAAAGATGGCGGACGAATTCTTTCCATTTTGAAATACGAGTTGATAAAATAATTTCAATGAGTGACGGAGTGACTTCCGTCTGTGGGTCGCATGCGTATGCGCAACTTCGGTTTGATAACTGAGGTACTTATGAGGTGATGAAACATATTTTGCGGCCGAATTGATAATGTAACAAAGGGCAAAGTTACGTTTGCGGCTTTCATTTTGTTTGTGATTTTTTTTTGTAACTAGCTTCTCGCCCGCGTACATAAAATATAGCCTACGTCACTCAGGAATATGGTCGGACGCACACATTCGGTTTCCGGATTAGGTTTTCCGATCAGGAATTCAGATTCGGGATTCCGTGAGAGACGCACGGAGAAAATTTCGAAACGGATGTCAGGTTTTTTTCCGTTCGGAAAAAATAAGAACTTGTGATAAGAGCATTTAGGTTTCCGAATCTGAATTCCTCATCGGAAAACTTAATCCGGAAATCGAATGGGTGCGTCCGGCCTAAAGCAGCTTTCTGTCGGTGAAAAAAAATTAGCAATCGGACCATTACGTTTAGATTCAGAGATAGAGAAACAAACTTTACCTCTTTATGATATTAATTAATTAAGTACTAATAAATGTACTTAGATTGTTTCTGATTTTTAATAGCTAGCTTTGACCCGCGGCTTCGCCCACGTACATGAATATACATTCAGTCAAAAAAGTATCGGGAATGGATGATTTGTTTATGGTTCCAAATTCAAATTTTTGTTTTTTTGTAGTTGTTAGATTGGCACAACTGTTTTCCATTTTGGCGCGGAGTTTGAGTTGCATCTGTTATTTATATTAAATACAGTGCTGGTTTTAGTAATATCATATATAGTGTGTATTGCGAATTTCATAATGGACAAAAATATCGAACAAAGAGTTTGTCTTAAATTTTGCATCGCCAATGGAATTTCGTGTTCGGAGTCACTGAAAATGTTACAGAAGGCTTACGGTGAATCGACTTTATCAAAAACTCGTGCTTATGAGTGGTTCAAAGCGTTCAAAAGCGGTCGAGATGTGATGGAAGATTTGCCTCGCTCTGGTAGGCCGTCAACGTCTGCAACTGAAGTTAACATCGCAAAAGTGAAGGAAATAGTGACTGAAAATCCCCATTCAACTCTGAGAGATAGCCGCCGAACTTTCTGTATCTCACGAGTCGATCCGTACCATTTTAACTAATCATTTGGGTATGAAACATGTTGCTGCTCGGCTAGTCCCAAAAGATCTGAATTTTCTCCAAAAACTCAATCGCATGAAAGTCGCTGAGGACATGCTAGAACGAGTCAGTTCGGACCCAACATTCATGAAACGCATTGTTACTGGTGACGAGACGTGGGTTTACGAGTTTGACATGCAAACTAGTCAACAAGCTTCGGAGTGGCGCCTTCCAACTGATCCGAAACCGAAAAAACCACGCCAAAGTCGATCAAAAGTCAAAGTCATGTTGAGTGTTCTTTGACTATCGCGGTGTTGTGCACTCTGAATTCTTACCGGAAGGTCTAACGGTAAATAAAGAATATCATTTGAGCGTTATGCGGCGTTTAAGAAAGCAAATTCGACGAAAAAGGCCAGATTTGTGGAAAGAAAATTCTTGGATTTTGCACCACGACAATGCGCCTTCGCACAAGGCTATCATTGTGAACGAATTTTTGACCAAACACTCAACAAATACCATCCAGCAACCACCATATTCACCAGATATGGCTCCTGCTGACTTTTTTCTTTTTCCTAAACTCAAATTACCACTTCGTGGCACCCGTTTTCAATCGATAGAAGACATAAAGGAGAATTCGCGGCGAGAACTGAACTCAATTCAGGAAGCAGCGTTTAAAAAAGGTTTTGATGAATGGATTATTCGTTGACGCAAGTGTATCGTTTCTAAAGGAGCATACTTTGAAGGTGATAAAATAAATTTGGATGAATAACAGACATTTTGTGTATTATTGATCTTTTCCCGGTACTTTCTTGACAGAGTAGTATAATACACGATGTGTCCTCCAGCGCCACGCAACAAATGTAAAAAAATATTTTCTGGCGTTTTTGTTTCTATTGAATATAAACAAACAAGAACTTATTATGTGTGAAAAACTTAAAAATATGGTTATTTTTAGTCAGTAAGAGTCTGACACTATCTCCCGCTCCACCCAAGAGCGGGTTTTGTCATAAGATAATATTCCCCATCGAAAAAAAAAATGTCCTCGAATTATTGGCGGTTTTCCTTCACCGTTTTGAGAGTAGTGGTGATGAAATATACAAAATAATGCACCTGGCATAGCTTTGAACACAAGACCTACAATTCATCTCTGGGCCACTATTAGTAATGAAGCATCGTCAGTTTTGCGGGCTTTCTATTCAGCCTTTTTAACCCGTTGTATGTCTATGAGCGCAGATCTACGCGGGACACAATGGCTTTTTCATTGTGTCTCTAATTACGGCATACGAAAGGTAATGATCCCACTGCTGGGACTGAGGCGGGAATGGGCCGTAATTCACCACGCTGGCCTATAGCGGTAAATGTCATATGCCTTTGGATTTTTGGTTCTAGGACATGCCAGTTTCGTCACGATGTTTTCCTTCACCGTTTTGAGAGCAGTAGTAATAAAATAAATTATGCAAAGTAATGCGCCTGGCAGGGTTTGAACCCTCGAACTACAACTCGTAATTCGGAGCCATTACCACTCGGCCACCACTGCTCTCACTGGGCTTTCTATCACCCGTTTCTATTGTCAAAGATGTATGAAGTATCGCTACCTTGCACTCAAGTATGGCGTAGTATTTCCACCTAACCCGCCGCCATTTCAAATGAGGCCTCAACACTTCGCACACAACCAGCCGACTGCAACCACTTTTTGTTTTACTATTGAATTGTAAATGCAACGTCGAGTGGATCGGACAAAAACGAGCGAGCGAGCGAGGTAGCTTCCAGTGGGCGCGTGAAACAGTAAGACAAGTCGACTGTGTCTTTGAAATTCGTTCTGGGTTACTGATTGGTATGTCAGTTATCAGTTCACGATTATTGCCAAATGCCATAACTACATTAGACCTATGCACACGTAACACGCCTGATTTGCCTTCACTCTTAACTTAAAGATCTCTAAATTGGGATCCCTAAATTGGGGATCAGGAAACACAAGCCTAAGCATGCTTAAAGCATGCACGACTTAAAGACTCCTAAGTCGTAGATCTATGACGAAACAGTCTACTGCAGGGAATTCCACTCCTTAATTCCACGCACAATAAATGTGTTTCCAAAACGTTTTGTACGTATGGGTGGGATGTTTTCCACCGGTGTCCTAAAACTAGAACTACATTAGACCGACGCATATGTGTAACACGCCTGATTTGTACGTAGAACGATATCGCGTGACGTGGATCAAGTGTAGCTCTACAAGCCTAGTTTCCATAGGAAATCCGACGCGACCAGATCGGTGTGTGTATCACACGTGTGCACAGTATAGTTCTAGCTTTATCCTCGTAAGACCCAACTTAAAATTAGGTCGATATACATGACCCAATGTACTAAAAATAGGCGCAAATAATTGCAGTGGCAATAATTTTGGTGTAGTAAAAAAAGTGTTGTAACATCTGTAGATGTATTATGGTGAGGGTTATTTACGACCTCTCGCGCGCGGGGCCGTGGTTCCAAACAGCGTATTTCCTGTCACTCGGGCCATGGTTCTGATGCTTGAGGAAGCATCCGGACAGAGCCCGAGTCGTCAACGGCGGGTCCTGCTGGGTCTGTACGGTGTCTCTTTAAGGACATTCGCCTCAAAGAGATATCAGCAAAATCGTAGCCCAGCAGAGTCGAAGCCTACTGGGGTTATGGGTCGACTTCTAAAAGGGGTACTTATGGTCCTGGGAAACATTGCTTTATTGATTAATATTGGCTCGCGTGGTGGATTACGGCCCATTCCACTCCTAGAGAGGAGGCCTGAGTCCCAGAAGTGGGAACATTAAAAAAGGCTGATGATGATGATGATGATGATGATTGATTGATATTTAGTTTTCTTATCAAGTTTATCTGTGTTATCTCAAAACAGGTAATACGCTGTTTTGTTTGTGTTGACTTACTGATGTTTCTGTACTATGTCACACGACTAGCGGTTTCTAAACCAGCTTAGGGAACGCGCAAGGAAAGCCACGGGATACAACATAGTATCTAATACTTGTTTTACACATAAATATTGCTTACAGACATTTTTATGTTTTAATTGGATATTTTCTAGTATGATCTAGGTGTGTTGTATCGAGTTTGGTTAAAAAGTTACATTTTAAAAAGAATTTTGTTGTCACTTTGGAAAGTTAGTAACAGTTCCACAACCCAAAGGTCTAAACGCGATCCAATTGACGCCCTAAACTGAATCGGTAAAGGGATAGAGCTCAAAAGTTCTTTTTTTATCACAATACTTTCCAGGTCATAATTGAATCAATCATTCATAAGGCGCTCTCGCCGCCGCCGAGATTCCGTTCCCGATTTCCGGCCACCATAGGCGTGGGCTTGCGGACGCCGAGCAATGGGTAGCTCGCTGTCCGATCGTCCGGTAACTGTCCGGGCCGAGTCCTAGACGTCGACGGCTCGCACTGTTTCCGCGTACCTCAAGGAGTTGTTAGCAACAGCAGCCCAGCTGGGTCGATGCCTATTGGGGCCAGGGTTAGTTTCGAGAGGTAACTCGCCCCGGTATGAAGGCACGAAGGAACGATGTAGGTGTAGGTAGTCAGTAAAGGCCTGACTGATAATTAGCCACAAAAAAATATTGGATTATTGTATTGTCATCAGTTTTTGATAGGTGTGCAAAGTTTAAAGAGAATCTGATCACCCAAAGTTTTTTTTTATTATTATTGATAGGCTTGCGTTTGACCACTATCTCACCTGATGGTAAGCGATGATGTGGTCGACGATGGAACACGCTTGCCTAGAAGTAACCTATTCACTCTTGACTTAAAGACCCCTAAGTTGTAGCTATCAGGAAACACAGACTCCGGCAGGGAATTCCACTCCAAGTTCGACAAAATCGAGCCCAAAGGCGTTGATTACAAACATACAGTACCCCTAGCCAAGTTGCTAATCTGCAATAGTTAACGCTAGTAGAAAGCTTCAAATGTACGGGAGTGACGCGCTCTCAACGCTCAGTCACGTGGTCAGAACAAAAGAATTGGCGGCAAGGTCAACTCGAAGCGTTCGACGCAAGCGAAACGTTTGTAACTTGGCTAGGGGGGCAGGTGAAGCTAATAAAAGCGTTATATATAAAAGAAAGTCGTGTTAGTTACACTATTTATAACTCAAGAATGGCTGTACCGATATGGCTGAAAATTGGTGGGTAGGTAGCTAAGAGCCAGGTGACGGACATAGGATACTGTAGAGTAGGGTAAAGTAGGATAGAGTAGGGTAGTGTAGGGCAGAGTAGGACAGAGTAGGGTATAGTAGGGTGGAGTAGGGAAGAGCGGGGGCAAAAGCTAGTAATTAATAAAAAGTCGTCAAAATATACTTTCTGATCGAGCTAAGCTTGTCAGAAGCCCCTCAAGTGCCTCTCACTGAGGAGTCGTGTTAGGAATACCTGGTGAACGATACTTTTGTTATCGGAAATTGATTTTTGATTGCTCAACAAATTTAATACTTTTTCTTTGGCTTCACACGGTTTATATTGTTCAACCTGACGAACGGCAAGTTACCCCCCAGACGTTGTTGAAACTTAGACCGGACTAAGCGTTTTGCCTCGTCGTTTATACCTTTTTTTTATAATGTATAGGCTCATGTTTGACCACTATCTCACCTGATGGTAAGAGATGATGTGGCCGACGATGGAACACGCTTGCCTAGAAGCAATCTATTCACTCTTGACTTAAAGACCCCTAGGTTATAGCTATCAGGAAACACAGACTCCGGCAGGGAATTCCACTCTTTAGCTGTACGCATAATGAATGTACTCCCAAAACGCTTTGTACGTATGGGCGGGATGTTCATGTACCGGTGGCGCAACGCCGTACGTCTTGTGGTCCGATGATGGAACGGACTTGGTGGAATTAAATTGTGTAGCTCCAGTGCACACTCCCCAAAATGTAAACGATAGAAAACGGACAGGCAAGCAACTCGGCGTCGATTCTACACTGGCTAGAGTCAACACATAAAGAACAGATGGCCGTTGGGGCCGAAAGGTTCTGGAGTGACGTTGGAAGGCCTCCAAAAAGGTGGACTGATGACCTGGTGAAGGTTACGGGAAACCGATGGATGCGAGACGCACAGGATCGCTCGTTGTAGTGACGCTTGGGGAGGCCTATGTCCAACAGTGGACGTATATCGGCTGAAATGATGATGATGAAGGCTAGAGTGAACAGGCTCTTAATAAATTAGTGCGCCTCACCATCAACAATTGCATCACTGCTTACCATCAGGTGGGATTGCAGTCAAGCACTAGTTTATATCAATTAAAAAATATTATTTGTATGTATCCAGTGTCTTTGACAGTACTAGTCGCAAGGGGGGACCCTTGAGGTTGTCACCCAGCGACAAATCCTCCTCACGCGAAGGTGCTCGTGTAGAATCTTGTGAACACTTCCCGGACCAATCTGCAGTGTATGCTGAATCTCTTCGTATACAATGTGTAACGTTAAATGCGCAAAACCTCAGACACCCCAAATGATTTTTAATTCGATTGGCCAAATTATGTGAGAAAAAAAAAAATCATAAAAAAAATTAATTAAAAGTTTTATGAGCAGATCTAGTTTGTTTAAAATTCATATCTGCATTGAAATAAGACCGTTTATTATCCCGTGTATGATACAATTTGGTTGGATTACAACTATTTGTGTTTCTTTACCTATTACAGCGGGCTTGCGCACGTGTTGGCTTGACCTATTAAATAGACAGGTCGACGTTTTTAATGAAGAGTTTTTTGAAAAATGTACTATATTATACAATATTCAAAAGCGGTTTAATTGATTCTGCTCTTTATTCTGATTAAACTAATTTCTGGTTGTGCGCATTTAACGTTACACGTTGTATAATTCACCTGTTTTCTTGAATTATTTTTGTTACTGTCAGCACGCTTTCTTCCGTGACAGCCGACGTAGGACGACCACTCCTTTGTTCATCCCCCAAAGTAAGGCGAACCCACTTGAACTCGCTATACCAGCGGCACATGGTTGCTTTTGAAGGTCCCTCATCCATAAAAGCAACGACTCATCAGGTTTTAGGCCACATAAAAAATAAAAAATAAAATAGTCTCGATGCAGATCCATTTTACAAGCTTTTATTTCGTTTCACCTGCCCCGATGTTTGTCTGTAACCAAATCTTGCAAATTAAATTTGACCCACTTCCCGGTTACCGATTGAGCTGACATTTTGCATGCATGTGTAAATCAGATGACAATGCAAAATTATTATGACATGGAGCTAATCCGATGATGGAACCGGAAGGTGGCTATAGGAACTTGATAGTTAAACGAAACAACCCCATCGAGTTCGGGCTCGTATGATTCGTCTAGACGAGTATTAATTATGTAGGTATACCGAGCTATAAAAGCTTGCTATGAAAAAAATATTTTCATTAAAAACTTAAATGAGATACGATAATTTGATTTTGGCTCTCGAAAAAATGTGGTGGGAAATTCAAAATTCAAACAATGGTAGGTATTTCTATTTTTAAATAACCCAAGTTTTCAAAATAATTACAAATGGCCAGTGCCTTATACATAAAAAAAAATACGCAAAACTTAGTGAGTGGGAAATTAAAAATTCGAACAGATATTTTTACTTTTAAATAACCAAAGTTTTCTAAATAATTACAAATGGACAGTGCCTTATACATAAAAAAAACTTTTTTTTCGCAAATATTTGTGAGTGGCCTGGTAATTTATTGTATACTCTAGCAACTCACTTGGCATACAATGGCCGCGCGCGGTTTTGCATGAATACACAAGCATTTTACTGATTGATGTTTAAATGCGTTTTGAAATTGTTACTTTTACGCATTCCACTTGATTTGCTGTTTGTCTGTTTAGCATTAATTTCTTGTAAATACTCAAACTATGAAGATATTATAGTGAGTCTAAAAAATCAAACGAATTGGGTAATTATTAGAGAAAATTGAAATCTGATGTAGTCAACACTGGTTCAATAATCAAGGTTGATTAAGAGATGTCGAGGTGTGCCCTGCCTGGGCGGAGCATCGCCGTGCCCTCGTGGGGGCGATCGGCGGCGGAGACCTCTCGCGCCGGGCCCTGGGCGAGGCCATGGTCCGGAGCGAGGAGGAATGGCAAGCGGTTGCCTCCATCCGCGAAGGTATATTTGAAAAAAAATTAGCATAGCATAGCCTGCCTTTTAGTGTTCCCACTGCTGGGATTCGGCCTCCTCTCTAGGAAAGGGAATGGGCTGTAATCTACCACGCGGGCCCAGTGCGGGTTGGTGAATGTCACATGTCTTTGAATTTTTGGTTCAAGCCATGCAGGTGTCCTCACGTTGTGTTTTGAGAGCAGTAGTGATAAAATAAATTACACATAGTAATGCGCCTAGCTGGGTTTGAACCGGTGACTTACAACTCGTAATTCGGGGCCGTTATCACTTGGACATCACTGCTCTCAAACAACTATACTTAGATATTATTATTATATTATAGTTAGCCCATATTGTCCCATTGCTGGGCAAAGGCCTCCCTCCACTCCTTCCAACGATCACGGTTCCTCGCCTTCTCACTCCAATTCTTAAGGAAGCCATACAAGTCGTCCCGCCATCTCCTTCGTGGTCTGCCTCGGCCCCGCGTTGCTGTGTCCGGGCACCAATCCTGCGTTTTACGCGCCCACAGCTCGTTGGACATGCGGCAGACATGTCCTGCCCAGTCTAACTTGGGACTTAGATAATCAAAAGTAAAATTCATCATCATCATCATCTTCCTGCCCTTATCCCGTTTTATTTGGGGTCGGCGCAACACGTTTTTTTCTTCCATTCTGTCCTGTTACTCGTCACGCTATCACTAACTCCCTTTTCATTCATATCACTTCTCACACCATCCATCCATCTTTTCTTTGGCCTCCCTCTTAAAAAAAAAAAGAAATAAACAGAACATATGCTATCGAGAACGTTTGTACAACAATAAACTTTTTTCATTTGAATGTCCTATCATTTTGACCGTGGCGAGGTTATTTCAATTTTATCTTATTTTTGTTTAATTTTGAACAACAGTGTGCTAGGTTATGTACTGTTATCTCTCGAGTAAATTATTATTCATAATGCATTAAGATATCGGGAGTCAAATATTTGTTTTTGATTAAACTAGCTTTTACCCGCGGCTTCGCTCCGTTGTAAATCTGCGTTTTCTCCGGAGATGAGCTAGGGTAAATTGTCGTGCGAGGATGTCTAGCTATGCTGTGAGATGTGCTAGGGAAAGGTGTCGTGCGAGGATGTCTAGCTATGCTGTGAGATGTGCCAGGGAAAGGTGTCGTGCGAGGATGTCTAGCTATGGTGTGAAAATGTGTGGGGGTTTCCACAAAAGCTGTGTTAGGAAAACTGTGTCGTACGAAGATGTGTAGCGAAGCTGTGAAAATGCGCATTTGAATGTGCGGTGCGAGGATGCGTTGCGAAGCTGTGAAATGTGTCGGTGGGTGTGTGGTGTAGTGGCCAAACCTCGTAACACACATCCCTCGCAAAACATTCTACGCAAATATCTGACGCTAGTTTTGTATGCGAAAAAATTTAGCTCCGCTGAGCCGTTTCCACCAGAGCTGTGCTGACCGAGGCGAGGTAAATGAAGTGATTCTATTGGTTCTTTACAAACACATCTCTCGCTACCTATCCTCGTGCTTTTCCATCAGAGATGTGCTACGTTGCTATGAATGCGTTTGATATCAACTAATCATATTCATTGGTGCTCATAGCTTAGCACTAGTGGAGACGCATTCAAAAATCATAAGTTTTTTATATGGAAGGATGCGTCGGTCCCGCTCCTCTACGCTACGTAATAAATATCAAGTTCTCCATCGACACGACTACATGTATACCGTTAAAGTTGAACTAGCTGCGCTGCGCAGGTAATAATCCGGTTTCCGCGACGGGGACCCGAGCACACGACACAGGCACGACGTCACGCGACAGGTGCTCGTCGCGGGCGCCCGTTTAACGCAGTTTTTCCTCTAAGGGCTATATTTCACCGGGACACTATGGAGGCGCGACCAGTTGCGCTGCCATAATTGTGCCAGTGAAATATAGCCCTAAGCTTCCAAACTAGACACTGTACAGACACCAGAGTCGCTACACGTTCGACCTGGTCGCGATACCAAATTGGTTGCGCAACCAAACGGACTCCAAGTGAGTAATTCTCTAGGTTTTATTTAGTTTCACCTGTCGCGATGTTTGTCTGTCATCAAATCTTGCAAATTAAATTTGACGCACTTCCCGGTTACCGACTGAGCTGAAATTTTGCATGCATGTGTAAATCAGATGACAATGCAAAATTATTATGACAAGCAGCTGATCTGATGATGGAGCCGAAAGGTGGCTATAGGAACTTGGTAGTTAGACGACACAACCCCATCGAGTTTGGGCTCGTATGATTTGTCTTGACGAGTATTAATTATATAGGTATACCGAGCTATAAAAGCTTACTATGAAAAAATGATTTTCATTAAAAACTTGTTATCCATTCCTTGTCTCGTTCAATATTCAAATGTGTTGACATTGCTTGTCAGAAAAAAAACTTTTTTTTTCTGTAGGACTGATTGTGTTATCTCTTTTTAAAAAGTTTGCAGACATATATATCTAATCGTTTTGTTCTATATAATGATATTGACGTAAGTAATCACATGACAAATAGTTCGACAGACAGACATTTGATTACAGTCAGTAAGGGGTTTTTTAAGGTGGTGCATCACGACTCACATTTTCACTGTTTTTCATACAACCGCTCATAACTGATTATAACGTTATTACACACTTTTCATTAGATATTTTGGAAACACAGTATCTTGTGGATATTATCTAGGTTTCTAAAGAAACCAATTTCTAAATTTGTGTAAAACTAATCCAGTAAAAACCTCTGAAAATGTCCTATTTTGTATGAACTTTGACACTTCATAATTAGTCTAAAAATTAAAAAAGTCAAAAAAGTAATCCTCTAGAGACCTTGCAAATTTTATTAAGATTCTAAATAATGACAACGTTTTCCAAAAATTTTTAAGGGTTTAAAAAAAACAGCTATTTCCTTAGAGCAAGTTTTGTGAAATTTTCGAGTAAATCTCGGAATTACCGAATACTAACAGAGTTTCCAGGCGTTATCTCTCTTTTTTTGCGTTGCCTTTTCGTCAAACATCGCGTTGGATTGCATTAAATGAAGTAACAAGCTTTTAAACCATTTTCGATGTTTACGATAAGCGAGTGGAGAAGGACCCTCTTAACCCTTCAGATACCGTCAATTAGAGACACAATAGTAAGACAATAGATGTGCGGCCACCGGGTGTCGCTTGGGGATTCATGAATTAAGGGTGGAAATCACCTAAAGACTTCTCCCGCTCTGGGCGGAGCAAGACTCTCACCATGAAGTGAGATAGTGGTTAAAGGGCAGCCTAATATTATATTAATTAATATTATAAAGAGGTAAAGTTTTTTTATTTGTTTGTAGGAAGTAATCTCTGTAAGTACTGGTCCGATTGCTGAAATTATTCATGTCACCGATAGAAAGCTGCTTTATTCCTGAGTGACATAAGAAAATACAGCCTATGTCACTACCAGGGGTGTAACGGAGGTAATTTTATCGGAACCGAAGTCTGAGTCGGAGTTTTTAAATTTGATTTATCGGAATCGGAATCGGAGTCGGAACCGGAGTCGGAGGCAGGATCAGAAGTGTCGTATGCGTAACAAATTTACAACAAGTGAAAAAATGATTGACGGTTGAGTGCACGTAGCGGAGGACGGCGGGATTCCCCGCGCGACATGTATGAACCTGTTCATAACAGTCGACACAGGCCGCCGTCGCCGCTATGTTATGCTTCGACCTTCGATTAAAACTTCCGATTTAAAAGTGTCGGAGCCGAAGTCGGAACCGAAGGTGTAATAATAATCGGAAGTTCCGACTTAACGGAACCGGAGTCGAAGCTCCGTAACATCCCTGGTCACTACATAGCCTGTATTTTATGTACACGGGTGATAATAAAAAAACTGGCCATGTGTGAGTCGGACTCGCGCGCACTGAGAGTTCCGTGCAAACTACAACTCCCCAATTGAGTCTCGAAGATTCTTCCGAAATGCAATTTTTTTTTTTGTCATTTATTTTACTGTTTTCAGATTTATTCTTATACCTGTGCTGAATAGTATAAAACTTTGCTTTTTGCCAAATTTCAGGATTCTTGGTCAACGTGAAGTACTCTGTGAATTTCGATCTTTGAGCTATCAAATATCGTTTTTTGCGACATAAACTGCCCTTTCTTTTTATTCGTTAACTTAGAAGTTTGATTTTTTCGCAGCTTGAAGCGACCGCAGACCTGAGATTATATTATGGTTTTAATTTCAACTTGATACCTTCACGCGTTTTTGAGATAAAGGGTCTTGACAGACAGACAGACGGACGGACGAACAACAAAGTGATCCTATAAGGGTTTCGGTTTTTCCTTTTGAGGTACGGAACCCTAAAAAAGATATCAAAGATCTGGCCACGACTCACACAAGCTCCCTTGGGACAATTTTTACCTTTCACACAGGCAGAACTGTCGGCAGCAACTATTGTTTTACTAGTAGTATACACCAGTATCTCAGCGGCATTCTTATAAAAACCAGGTCAAAATCCCAGCCAGTTTTTCTAGGCCTCAATTCTTAGAAGTTGAATTAGGCTAACAACGGCACTTTCCGCGTTGAACCGAGTTTTTTTCCCCCCATTCGTACATTTTCTCAGAAGTGTCGTAAGCGCCAACGTGGAACGTGTCTAGTACAATTTTCCTACGTTCTGTTGGCTGTTGCACTTTCATTATTTCTTTGAAATGACGTAAACTAGGGATGGCGATCTGAGAACGATTAATCGATTTTATAGGTTAAGAAAATTGATTTTTAAAATAATTGATCTTGTAAAAATCCATGTTTAAATCGGTTTTGAGCATTGGATCGAAATATTAAGGGGAAGTTTGAAAGTGGTGCCAGTGACTGAAAAGTTGAAAGGAAACCGTTTGTCTTGGTATGGTCATGTAAAGAGGAGGGATGAAACTCATGTTGCTAAAAGAGTTACGAGTTTACAAGTGAATGGATAGAGAGGGAGAGGGAGGCCAAAGAAAAGATGGATGGATTGTGTGAGAAGTGATATGAAAGAAAAGCAATTAGTGATAGCGTGACGAGTGACAGGACAGAATGGAAGAAAAAAAACGTGTTGCGCCGACCCCAAATAAAACGGGACAAGGGCAGAAAGATGATGAACATTGGATCGAAACTTGAAATTGAGATTTCTTTCATTTAACCCTTCAGATACCGTCAATTAGAAACACAATAGTAAGACAATAGATGCGCGGCCACCGGTGGTGGCTTGGGGATTCATGAATTAATTATAATTTAGGTTTTTTATGGTGGGAAAATCATCAATGACAACCACCGTTGGGCGGAGCGGGAGATAGTGTCAGACTCTTACTGACTAAAAACCCACCTCGTTCCTTCGTGCCTTCATACTGGGGCTCGAGCTACATTTTCGAAACTAACCCTGGCCCCAGTAGGCTTCAAACGGTATGATATATAAGATTAGAGTGAATAAATATGTTTAAATTAAACTAGTGCGCCTCACCGTCAACGATTCCATCACTGCTTACCGTCAGGTGGGATCGCAGTCAAGCACTGGTTTATATGTATAAAAAAAAAAGTTTCTTGTGGAAATGCTGTATTATCATTTAAAAACTTTCAAAGCACGTATTTCTCTCATGTACAGTTGTGAATCCTCTGTACCGTCCTTTTTAGGACTCATTACTTGCTCGGTAATCAGCGGATCGATTCTTGACTAAGATTCGAATCGATTAAAAAATCGATCTTTAAGAAAATTGACATCCCTAACGTTACAACTTGTAACTTAGATGTGGCACGTACTGTCTAGCTTGGGAGAAAAAATATTAAGTGTTACATAGGAAAATGGGCCTTATTGTGGGTTATTGTAGAATTTTCATCAAACTTAATATTTTTTTTTAGTCTATGGTCCGTGAGGCTTACTGCTATTTTTTTTTTATGTCGTACGGTCCAGCATAATCTGTTGGTATTTATTTTAGTATTTTTTTTTATTTAGATGACGTTTTTTTTTTCTTTATTTGTTTTAGGGACTTTAAACTCAATGAGCATGTCAGCCCCATCGTAACCTTTTACAAAAACAACAAAACTTAATAATTATAATTTTTTTTTACTAAGGTAGAGCTACCCAGCTCGCAGAAGCGATGGTCGATTTGAACCAAAGGCGGAACAAAACGTTGGTAGGCCTCCCTCAAAGTGGACCGATGACCTGCTGAGGAAACCGTATAGTTCATTATGGCGACATTAGGGGGAAGCCTATGTCCAACAGTGGACTCTTTCGGTTGAAATGATGATCATGATTAAGTTGTTTGTCCTTTACGAGCCACAATCAACACTTTTTTCGTTCTTATTTTTTTTTTTTTGATTGCTCTGCTGTAACATCATAATCATTCCCTATTGTCTTCTAGGGCTTGCCTTGATGGGTATATGTTCGGGGCCATATATCAAGCCTTTCGGTTCAGGCCATAGTCCGGAGCGAGGAGGACTGGGAGGCGGTCGCTTCCTTCTGCGAAACAGTAATGCTAGCAAAGGAATAGGCCGAACGCGTCAGGCAACGGCGCACTATGGAAAATGGTAGAACAAGCGCATATCAAAAATTCTTTTTACGAATATCATGATTTGGCTAATATGCCTATTTTATTAGGTTTTCTAATAGTCAAATTATAATATTCATTAGGATTTTTTCACTTAACACGCGAAATTATTATTTTTTTCATAGTTAGAAATACACTAGCTTTCCGCCCGCGGCTTCGCCCGCGTGGACCGCGTTTATATCGCGCGTCCAGAGACCCGTGCTCAGCAGTGGAATTATAGGTAGCCTATGTGTTATTCCAGTGTCTCTTCTACCTACCTACCAAATTTGATCTAAATCCGTTCAGTAGTTTTTGCGTGAAAGCGTAACAGGCAGACAGACAGATAGACAGACAGAGTTACTTTCGCATTTATAATATTAGGAGACTTGAGTTTGGCACTTCTGTCTTCTATCCCTAAGAAGACAGAAGTGCCAAACTCAAGTCTTTGAAAAAAATACTTGGTACAGATATGCAGTATTATACATTTTTAGAAAGGTTATTTTATGCTTTTTGCGATACAGCTTAATGATTTTAAAAATAAAGAAAATATTTCAGTAATTACTTTAAAAGTGACATATCTTCTTTTTCACTTATTTTTTTTTTTCGTCGAAGGTTTTCAGTGTTACCCACGTCTGCCCACGCGCTACTTTTTGTGTTGACTAGTAGTCTAACTATTCATAAACAGAATGCAAAATAAATCAGCTGCGGATATTTGCGGTTTTAGAAGATATGAAAAAAAAAAAACTGATAAAAGTCAGAACCCGAAAATTGGTATCTTTTGCGGTTCACCACTGACACATGAACAATATGGAACTTTTTGGATATTTTCTTCATTATTTCGTAATAACGAAGGGACCTTATCAAATTTGCACTCGGTTTGCGTGGGAAATTACATGATGTAGCTATGTAGGTACCAATTCGATATTGTAAAATGAGTATATAAAGGGAAGCAAAAACTATTCGAACCATCTACATCAGTGTCACTCCAAGTGGAGGCCGCCTGGATTCCGATCCCGATTTCCGGGCTTCCGAACGGCGAGCTATGGGTAGCTCGCTGTCCGACCGTGCAGTAACTGTCCGGATCGAGCCCAAGTCATCGACGGCGCGCATTGTTCCCGCGCGCCTCAGGGAGTTGTCAGCAACAGCAGGGGCCCAGCGAAGCCTACTGAGGCCAGCTCAGCCCCGGTATGAAGGCACGAAGGAACGGGGCGGGGTGGATTTTTAGTCAGTAAGAGTCAGACTATCTCCTGCTCTGCCTAAGAGCGGGGGGTTATCATTAGATGATTTTCTCACCATAAAAAAATTTATGCCTTTTATAATTATTGGTATTTTAGCGTCCAGCTCATTAACTTAGAGCCATCGTATTTACCTAATCCTGAATATGCATGGTACATTTGATTTGAAAGTAGTATTGGTTGGCAGTCTTTCGCCACTCATTGTGCGCACTAGCTCGGAAATTGTGATGCAATTGGAATTATACTTACGTCACGGTAGGTTTTACTTTGATTCTTAGACATTTTGCCTATTGGCTCATTTTTTTTAAGTAATACAAAAATAATACACTCAAGGTTTGCCAACGTGCTATGGAGCGCAGCATACTAGGTGTTAAAATAACGGATCGCGTTCGAAACACTACTCTGCGCTCCAAAACGCAAATCATTGACGTGGTTCAGAAGGCTGCCCAGCTTAAGTGGGACTGGGCTGGACATATCTGTCGCATGCCGATCGAGCGGTGGGCCAGGAAAACGCAAAATTGGTGCCCTGAAATCGCACGTCGGGGTCGCGGCAGACCAAGAAGGAGATGGCGGGACAACTTCGATGTCTTCCTTGGGAATTGGAAAGAAGTGGCTCAGAACCGGGAACATTGGAAGGAGTGGAGGGAGGCCTTTGCCCAGCAGTGGGACAATATGGGCTAGATATAATAATACAACATATTTTTAGTTTATGCGAAACCTGAATATAGTTTGTTCAGAATCAGTAACTGAATGGATTCTAATCGTTCTTGTTCTTTTCTTCATGTTATATTTTTTCCCAAAAATATTATGAGACTGGCCTGTGGGTCTAGTGGTTAGTGGCCCTGACTGCTACGCCGGAGGTCGTGGGTTCGATTCCCACCCAGGACAAATGTTTATGTGATGAGCATGATCATTTGCTCGTGTCTGGGTGTAATTTATCTATAATATGTATGTATTTAGAAATATATAAGTATGTTAATCAGTTGTCTAGTGCCCATAATACAAGCTCTGCTTAGCTTGGGTCTAGACGGCGTTGTGTGATAGTTGTGGAATATTATTATCATAGCGAGCATTAGGCGCCAGCAAACAGCTGGGTGCAAGTGCAATACACAGTCACCTGAATGGCGCTGTGACTTTGTATCCAGCTTATAACTTTGTGATTTGTCATGTTACAATTATGAAATTTTGTACATAGATTCTTTATATATATCACGAGACACGTGTTTCGGGTTTCGCATATATTAAAACTAGCTTTCCGCCCGCGGCTTCGCCCGCGTGGACTACAGTTTATATAGCGCGGGCAGAGACCCGTTCTCAGCAGTGGAATTATAGGTAGCCTATGTGTTATTCCAGTGTATCTTCTACCTACCTACCAAATTTGATCTAAATCCGTTCAGTAGTTTTTGCGTGAAAGCGTAACAGACAGACAGAGTTACTTTCGCATTTATAATATTAGTAGGGATTAACGTTGTATAAATGCGACGAAGGTGGTGATCATATTTGTGAGGCAAACATGGCCAGAGAACGTCCTAGAAGAAGAAAGTCCCTTTGCCCACCAGTGAGACACTCAATAGGCTATAAAAAATGATATACATATAAACTAGTGCTTGACTGCGATCCCACCTGATGGTCAACGGCGCCCTCGCCGCCGTCGCCGGGATTCCGATCCCGATTTCCGGCCACCGTAGACGCGGGCTCGCGGACGGCGAGCCATGGGTAGCTCGCTGTCCGATCGTCCGGTAATGGACCGAGTCCAAGACGTCGACGGCGCGCACTGTTCCCGCGCGCCTCAAGGAGTTGTCAGCAGCAGGAGGGGCCCAGCTGGGTCGAAGCCTACTGGGGACAGGGTTGTCCGAAAGGGAGCTCGTGCCCCGGTATGAAGGCTAGAAGGCACGGCGCGGGGTTTTTAGTCAGTAAGAGTCTGACACTATCTCCCGCTCCACCCAAGAGCGGGTTTTGTCAAAGATGGTTTTACCCGTCGACAAAAAAAAAATCCCACCTGATGGTAAGATAAGTAAGTAGTACCTATTGGTCCTAAAAAATTCAGTCAAATTAACACGATAGAAAGAAAAACGTACAAAAAATCGCTTTGAAATCATCAAAAACACTCCAGAAAGTTCTCGATAAAAATTCTATTTGACGCCACAAATATTTTGTCAAATAGTTGAAAACTAGACGCGTTATCTCATAGTTCGCTCTTATCTCTCATTAGGTACTCCTTATCGGCATATTTTTAAAACTGTTTTCGAAAACTATTTGATAAGGTGGCGGTCGACTACGTAATTGTTTTTAGGGTACCGTGCTCTAACAGCGTTTTAAATGTAACATTGATTTTTAAGACCTGCCCCCGGAGCCAGGTTGCTAATCTGCAACAGTTAACGCTAGTAGAAAGCTTCAAATGTACGGGAATGGCGCTCAGACTCGTGGGCAGAACACAAGAATTGGCGGCAAGGTCAACTCGAAGCGTTCGACGCAAGCGAAACGGTTGTAACTTGGCTAGGGGAGCTGTAGTAAATATATTTTGATACAAGTGCAAAAAATTGGCCATTGCGACCGAGGTGGAATCCGCACGAGTCGTACGCGAGTGTCATGGAGTCGAGGGCTGCATTGACAAATTTGCACGGGTTTCAAACGACTTCTTTCAATATACTCACTGAAATTAATAAATGGGGGTAGACCGGCGACTCGTGGGGGGGGGGGGGTACGCGCGCTAATCCTGACGCGGTACATGTAATAAATTTATGGCGGTTAGAGCACGCGCACTTTTTGCACTAGTGCGGGAAATAGCCTATTGCGTGCATGTAAGTTAGGTGGGGTAAGAGCGGGTTTTCGAGCGAGTGTATTGAAAAAATAATTACATTACTATGCGTTCTGAATAACATTAGGAAAGTCAATAACCTCGATCTGTCAAATGATGATTGAAAAGTACCTACGGCTTGCAAAGAAAACTTATTCGCGTATTAAATCTACTCGTATACTAATATTATAAAGAGGTAAAATTTGTAAGTTTGTATGTAGGGGGTAATCTATGGAAGTACTGGTCTGATTGCTAAAATTTTTTCACCGATAGAAAGCTGCTTTATTCCTAAGTGACATAGGCTATTAAATAAAATAAAAAATAAAGTATATTTTATGTACGCGGGCGAAACCGCTGGCAAAAGCTAGTAAATAATATTTAAAAAACAAAACTTATTTTGCTCACCCTACCTAATGACGTCACAACATGGCAACAAAAATCGATCTTATTCATAATTGGAACGCATTGCACTTACATTTTAATGCCTAAATTAAAATGTAAGTAAAAAAAAAACTTTGAAATAAATGTGTGAATATGAATACTCAATCCTCCGGTTTGAACTACGGAACCTTTTGTTGGTAGTCTGTCTCGCACTTGACCAGTTTTTTTCCGAAACTATAGCGATAACAGGGTTCAGAGGGTCAAACCCTTATCGTGTATACAAAATAAAGTTATTAGTAGTTTAACTACAGGGAAAATAACAAAATTTGTTGTTTGATTGGAATTTGAAAACAAGTAATAAGGATTTTTTTATTTTATAATATTACAAACGTTTTTTTATAATATTAACTCGCTTTTATTAGCTTCACCTGTTTGTTTGTTTGCTTTTTTTACGGTGGGCAAAAATCATCCAATGACAACCCCCGCTCTTGGGTAGAGCAGGAGATAGTGTCAGACTCTTACTAACTAAAACCCCACCCCGTTCCTTCTAGCCTCTTTATAACAGGGCTCGAGCTTCCTTTCGAAGAACCCAGGCCCCAGTAGGTTTCGACCCAGCTGGGCCCCTCCTGTTGCTGACAATTCTTTGAGGCGCGCGGGAACAGTGCGCGCCGTCGACGTCTTGGGCTCGGTGCGGACAGTTACCGGACGATCGGACAGCGAGCTACCCATGGCTCGTCGTCCGCGAGCCCGCGTCTACGGTGGCTGGAAATCGGGATCGGAATCCCGGCGGCGGCGGCGGGGGCGCCGTTGCCTGATGCGGTCTGCCTCCTCCTTTGCTAGCATTACTGCTTCGCAGAAGGAGGCGACCGCCTGCCACTCCTCCTCGCTCCGGACCATGGCCTGAACCAAGGCCCGGCGCGAGAGGTCTCCGCCGCCGATCGCCCCCACGAGGGCACGGCGTTGCTCCGCCCAAGCAGGGCACACCTCTACTGTGTGCTCCACCGTGTCCTCCGGGCGTTCCGCACAGTGGCGGCACCCGGGCGTCTCTTCCGCTCGAATCCGATGCAGGAACCTCCCGAACTTGCCATGTCCGGTGAGGACCTGCGTCATGCGGAAGGTAAGGACGCCGTGAGGTCTTTCCAGCCACGCCTCAAAGAGGGGACTTACCGCCATAATTGTGGCGTGCCCAGCACTGGGTTGCGATAGTCGCTGACGCCATTTTACCGTGAGATCCCGCCGGAGCTCTGTCCGCCATACCTCGACCTGTCGCGGTAGTGGACTTTCACCCCGGCGTTGCATCTCCACGCGCTTATCGTGCATGTGTGCAAGGACTGTTGCCTCCAGATCCCACGGTGGTAGGCCAGCCAGAAGGCTCGCCGCTTCGCGGGAGATCGTGCGGTAACCCCGCACCATCCGTATTGCCATGACCCTCTGGCAGGCGTTCAGTATGGACGCCGGTCGCTTTGCCAGCGACGGCGCCCACACCGGCGCCCCGTAGAGGGCCATGGACCGAACGATCCCCGCGTAGAGCCTCCGGCAGGAGGCGTCTGGACCCCCAAGGTTGGGCAGGAGCCGCTTGAGAGCAGCCCCGGCCCGGTTGAGTTTGGGAGCCAAACGTCGGAAGTGTTCTCCGAAATTCCATGGCCCCGTAGACTTGGATCCATCGCCGGGCGCGAGGGGCCTTAGGGCCCGTTCACACAGACTGACTCGGAGAGCATTGCCGAGCATTTTTCTTTTCATACAGACCGGATCGTATACCCTTGGTGTGAAATATTTGGCGGCTCCGCTCCGATCAACTATCGGAGCGGAGCCGCCAAATATTTCAGACAGACCAGTTGGAAACCATCTGAAAGCGGATGCGCTCAGAGCGAGTCAGATGCGCTCGCAGCCGGTCGGATGCACTCTTAGCCGGTCGGATGCGCTCTTAGCTGGTCGGATGCGCTCGCAGCCGGTCGCGATGAAAATCGCGATCGGCGTGGGGCGGTGGCGACGTAATCGGAGTCGACTGGCTGCGCGAGGGAGAAAGAGCACGCAATCGGAGCCGACCGGCTGCGCGAGCGTGAAACAGCACGCAAACGGAGCCGATCGGCTGCGCGAGCGAGGAAGAGCACGTAATCGGAGCTGACCGGCTGCGCGAGCAAGAAAGAGCATGCAATCGGAGCCGAACCGCTGCGCGAACGAGAAAAAGTACGCGGTCGGAGCCGATCTCCTCTTATTATTTCACACCAAGCGCGTTCAAGTATTCTTAATGACAAAAGCAGTATTCATGCAAAAATAAACCTTATTAAAGAATACTAAAAACTCCGTTTTCAACGTGATGAAAATCTGCTTTCGTCTCCGAGCCGGTCTGTGTGAACCGTGATTAAGAGACACGTGTAGCGAATTCTGATGAATGAAATAAACAAATTAGAATTATTTTTAGATGTTACGCACTAGCCTGTTATCTAAACAAGATAAGACCATAGCAGGATTTTATCTATTTTGAACCCTCCGTATTTGCAGTACGTTAGATCTGTACACTACTCGTGTACATGTCATAGACGTGCTTTTCACACACACATACAAAATCATAGATAGACTAGACTATAGTTATGTCATACAAGAGTGCAAAGATGCTTTTTAACCGCGTGCTCAATTTTGATTACCGAGCAAGCGAAGGAGTCTAAAATTGAATCCTGAGCGTTAGCGAGAGAATCATAAGAGTATGAGGTGAAAATCTTTGCAGTCGAGTGCAACACATAACTTTTCATCCCACCTCAGCGAGGAAATGCCTAAATGCAAAAAAAACTACATTAAGGTGGTGCATCACGACTCAAGTTTTCACTGTTTTTCATACAACCGCTCATAACTGATTATGACGTTATTACACACTTTTCATTAGATATTTTGGAAACACAGTATCTTGTGGATATTATCTAGGTTTCTAAAGAAACCAATTTCTAAATTTGTGTAAAACTAATCCAGTAAAAACCTCTGAAAATGTCCTATTTTGTATGAACTTTGACACTTCATAATTTGCCTAAAAATTCAAAAAGTCAAAAAAGTAATCCTCTAGAGACCTTGCAAATTTTATTAAGATTCTAAATGATGACAACTTTTTCCAAAAACTTGTAAGGGTTTAAAAAAAACAGCTATTTCCTGGAGCAAGTTTTGTGAAATTTTCGAGTAAATCTCGGAATTACCGAATACTAATAGAGTTTCAAGGCGTTATCTCTCTTTTTTGCGTTGCCTTTTCGTCAAACATCGCGTTGGATTGCATTAAATGAAGTAACAAGCTTTTAAACCATTTTCGATGTTTACGATAAGCGAGTGGAGAAGGACCCTCTTAAGGAGGTTCTGAGTCTGAGTTTTGATGGTACCATAGAGGTAGAAGTGAATAGGTTTAATGCTGTTTTGAATTCATAAACATAGTGCACGCCATGTTCTAAATTCAATTTACGTTATCTCTCTAGAGAATAAAATCGGCTTTTGCTCTCAGATATCGAAAAGCAAAAATACTCTTTTCATTACTCATATTCTGAAACTAAGTCTGAAGTTGCCTGAGGAGCGGGCTGAAAAGTATCACACTTTTCATCCCTAGGGAGTTTTACTTTCACCTAACAGCTGTCAAATTATTTGAAAAAAAAAACTAGGTCTATCTTCTTGTATTCGTAATGAAAAGCACAATGCTTACCTCGGGGTTAAAGTTACTTATTTAGTCCCTCGAATTAGCGACCTCGCTACGCTCGGCCGCCAACTCCTCCTTGGGACGAAATAAGTAACTTTCACCCCTAGTGTAACAATGTACTATTCCGAGATGGGGGGATGAAAACTTTTTTTGTTATAGGAGCGTACGTAGGTTTTTGAGCGACACGACGACTTGTAGAGCTACACTTGATCCACGCCACGCGACGTCGTTCTACGTACAAATCAGGCGTGTTACATGTGTGCGTCGGTCTAATGCAGTTCTAGCTTCAGAGTCATATGTCACTGAAATATAATGAAGTACATAGTACTGGAATAAACTACACAGTATAGTTTGTTAAGTTTTTTAACCATGTGTGTATTCTCAAACACAAAAAAGTATATAATAGTAGATTATGCACCGAGGGGCTAAAGTTGTGTCAATGTCACGGGCGTCATATTGAATCTCGAGCGCAATGAAGGATTCGGGATTTAACTCACGAGCAAAGCGAGGGAGTTAATACAAGAATCCTGAATGCAGCGAGGGATTCAAGCTAGCCCAAGGCAAAGACCTTTAGCCCAGAGGAGGATACTCTACTTTTTACACCTACTGTGAGAAAATTAATAGTCACATTATTGACCAGCGGGTCATAATGAAAACATTATTGACCGGCTGTGCCCCCGGCCACTAATGACTCACTTTAGGTTAAGGTTGCTTGACATATAATTTGACATTTTCGAGCAGGTGGTGGGAATATCTATTGGTCCCGACAGGCATTGCCCGAATAAAATGTGAACCCGATTGCATCGCAATGCCGGCTCAATTCTTTCAAAATTACACACACAATTATTTTAAAATCGGTCAAGCCAATAAAAATACCTAGCGTTATACAGGGTTATTTGTAAAACACTAACAATCTTCCACGACTGTGTTACTAACACCATAAACGACAACTTTTGTTTTATGACTTTATAAAACACCTACCATAAACGAAACTTAAAAATTTCGTTGTTCTATCTAACACATTTCAACTCTGTTATTAGCTATACCTACCTACGTCTGAATGACGCGACGCAAGCGCATCGCCCGATCGCTACCGCTTCTCTCCGCTATTGTACTATCGCTTGCTTCGCATAGACTTCGTAATATTTAGTACTTACGTTCAACTAAAAAAAAAATATTTTTGTTTGAAAATCTGATGAATTTTTAAAAGCCGTATAACGAAAGTTGCTGTAAATGACATCAATAACATAGTCCCAAGAGGTTGTCAGTGTTTTACCAATAACCCTCTAGAACAGCCTCGCATGATCATCTTAAAAGTTTAATAATAATGTCAACTTCAAATTTCATTTCATTTCATTTATTCATTTAACAATTTACATTGTGTCTGAATGTTTTACAAAAAAAAAATAACAATAATAATATAACCTAATAGAAAATAAATTATTAATATTTAATTAATTTTTAATTAATATGTTATCTCATCTGGTATTTTGTGTGTACATAAATTATAAAATAAATAAATAAATAAACAAACATTTCCAATAAAATTAAATAAAAATCACAATTGTAAAACAATATCAACTCACAAAAAAATACAGAAATAATGTCACAGCTTCATTAAGTCAACCACTAGTCATTTATAAAATAATTACAAAGTGAATAAAATTAAAATAATAATAATAGTAAAATTTAAAATTCATTAGTTGTCAAATATTATCTAAATAAAATGATTAAAATAGTTATATATGTCATAATGTCACAGTAAAAAGAAAATCATCTACCTTACAAAATTTAAAATCATATGTCATAACCCATTGAAAACCAGTAAATAGGACCTATTGACGAGACGTTGAGTTTTTGTCAAACAAGTAAAAAACTAAATGTGTTAAATAATACATACGATTCGTACTGGCGTTACTTTTCAAGGTTACCTCCAAAAGGTTGGCTAAAGGCAATATTTACTTGAAATAGTCAAAATTTGTTAAAGCAAATAACAGGCGATCATGTTTATTTTTTATAATTCTTCTGGGGCCCAATTTAGGTGGCACTTCAATGAAAGGTAGCTCAGCCCCGGTATGAAAGGCAAAAGGAACGGACCCACCATCTGGAGACCTTTTTGAAAGAGGACTTTTGGCCGAAAGGTGTCGTGAATAGAGATGGGCGGTGGGTAAAAACCCATCGGGTATTTACCGGGTAAATACCCAATTTGGGTATAAACAGGGTTTTTACCCGGTAAATACCCAAAACTATGGGTATAAAACCTTTAACACATTTTGGCATGATTTATTAAATAAAGTTTAGTTGAATTTTAGATCGTTTACATGTTTTGAACACCTCCGTGTTATAAATTTGGCTCCTTTCGTATATTTTTACGTTTCAACGTCTGATTATTATTTTTGTTAAATGAAGTTTAACTGTAACTCTTGCATAAATGTAAAATTTCAACTGATTTTGAAGTTTGTAACAATAAATAACTTATACAATGATTTTTTTTTTCTTTTTTTTGTTTTTAATTTTTTATTTCATTTTAAGTGTTCTACATGTTGTTTCTTAATTTTCTATATCTGTGTAAGTATCCCAAATAAAATACAGACGTAAAAAATTTAAAAAATACGTTCGTGCAATTTTTAAATGATTTGTAGAGTAGAAAACTATTTTTTGCCGACACATGTACATTTCATGCTTAAAACATATTTGATAAACATTATTTTATTGCTAAAAATGTATAAAAAACAAAAAAAAAGACAAAAAGTAAATACCCACCATTTGGGTATTTACCCGGGTAAAAACCCTGCATTTGGGTATTTTGGGTATTTACCCGGTATTTACTGGGTAGAAACCCATCTCTAGTCGTGTATCGACGTTTCCGAGGACGGCTACGCGACACCACGCAGCGGAACACGACGCCGATGTTACGTGTATAATTATGAAATAAGTTTTGTTGTTATGTTATATATTAGTTTATTATTTTATAAGATTATTTTATGTATTTTTTCTATGGGCCTCCGAGGCCTGAAAATAAATGATTATTATTATTAATTACAGTCAGTAAGAGTCTGAGATTATCTCCCGCTCCCGGATGATTTTTCATCATCATCATTATTAACAGCCTTTTCAATGTTCCCACTGCTGGAACTCAGGCTTCCTCTCTAGAAGAGGGAATGGGCCGCAATCCACCACGCGGGCCTCGTGCGGTTTGGTGAATGTCACAGGTCTTTGAATTTTTGGTTCTAGGACATGCCGGTTTCCTCACGATGTTTTCCTTCACCGTTTTGAGAGCAGTAGTAATGTAATAAATTACTCAAAGTAATGCGCCTGGCTATGTTTGAACCCGCGACCTATAACTCGTCGTTGGAGTCGGAGCCATTACCACTTGGCCACCACTGCTGTACTCGGCCACCACTGCTCCTTTTTTACCCACCAAAAAAAAATCCGGCACTTCAATTGGGATTGGGTATTTATTGCCCCTTTTTTTTGAAGCGGGAAATCAAAAGGTTTCTCTCGCTGTAAGGCAAAGCGAGAGATTACTGTCTTTTTTATTAGGTGGGAAAATCATCCAATGACATCTCCCGCTCTTGGGCGGAGCGGGAATGTGTCAGTTCCGGTACGCGATCGCCACTCCAGAACCTTTCGGCCCCAACGGCCATCTGTTCTGCGAGCAATGTTCCCTGCCCATTGCCACATAAGTTTGGCAATTCTTCGTGCTATGTCGGCAACCTTAGTTCTCCTGCGGATATCTTCATTTCATTTATTCCTATCAATAATAATAATAAAAACGATGAATAATAATGAAAAGATGGATGGATGGTGTGAGAAGTGATATGAATGAAAAGGGAGTTAGTGATAGCGTGACGAGCGACAGGACAGAATGGAAGAAAAAAACGTGTTGCGCCGACCCCAAATAAAACGGGATAAGGGCAGGAAGATGATGAATAATAATAATAAAAACAATAAAATTTCACGATTTTCTCGACCATTTCATGAAGTGGTCGTGTTTCTAAATAATTTTTACGTGTTTTAAGTGATTTTTACTTTATTAATTCTATTTTTTTCTCTTTGTTTCAGGTGAAACCCTTACCACCGAAGGACTACATTCCAAACGAATAAAACAAAAGAAAAAATGTACCTAAATCTGAAATTATAGAACTAGTTTAAATTATAAGGAAAAAAAAGAACTCTCGACCAAATTTTTCTACCAAACTTAAAATTCTCATCCATGACCTGCCTTCTCCATACCAAAGTGTTAAAAATTATTTATTTTGAAGACTTTAATCTATGAAAATGATGCCTCAGCAGTACTGCCTGAGGTGGAAACATCACCATACTAATGTGCAGAATATGTTCGCCCAGCTGCTAGAAAAAGGTTAGTATTTAATTAATTTAACTATTTTTTTTTTTTTTTTGTAATATTCCACAGCTATCACACAACGCCGTCTAGTCCCAAGCTAAGCAGAGCTGTGTTATGGGTACTAGACAACTGATAAACATACTCATATATTTCTAAATACATACATATCTATATCTATATACATATATAAAAATGACTCCCGTTTTCCGTTGTCACGACTTGGCATGAAAACGGCTTGACCGATTTGGCTGTTTTTTTTTTGTTGTGATTGTTATTGTGAGGAGAAGGTTCTTATGGAAAAAAAAATTAGGGTAGTGTAGGGTAGAGTAGGGTAGAGTAGGGTAGAGTAGGGTAGAGTAGGGTAGAGTAGGGTAGAGTAGGGTAGAGTAGGGTAGAGTAGGGTAGAGTAGGGTAGAGTAGGGTAGAGTAGGGTAGAGTAGGGTAGAGTAGTAGGGTAGAGTAGGATAGGGTAGGGTAGAGTAGGGTAGAGTAGTAGGGTAGAGTAGGGTAGAGTAGGGTAGAGTAGGGTAGAGTAGGGCAGAGTAGGGTAGAGTAGGGTAGAGTAGTGTAGAGTAGGGTAGAGTAGGGTAGAGTAGGGTAGAGTAGGGTAGAGTAGGGTATAGTAGGGTAGAGTAGGGTAGAGTAGGGTAGAGTAGGGTAGAGTAGGGTAGAGTAGGGTAGAGTAGGGTAGAGTAGGGTAGAGTAGGGTAGAGTAGGGTAGAGTTGGGTATAGTAGGGTGAAGTAGGGAAGAGCGGGAGCGAAGCCGCGCGGACAAAGCTAGTTATAGATAAATTACACCCAGCATAGTCGGCCTTATAATGTTCTCACTGCTGGGACTTCGGCATCCTCTCTACGAGAGGGAATGAGCCGTAATCCACCACGCGGGCCCAGTGCGGGTTGGTGGATGTCACATGTCTTCAAATTTTTGGTACATAATGAAACCCAGACACAGAACAAATGATAATGCTCATCTCATAAACATTTGTCCTGGGTGAGAATCGGACCCACGACATCCAGCATAGCAGTCAGGGCCACTAACCACTAGACCAATAGGCCAGTCAAATATGGCTTGTACAATCAGGAAATGGAACAGTTAAGCAATTTTTAACTAGCTATGTAGCTACTAACACAAAATAGATAGGTACAGAAGACAATCCACATACAAAGTGCGCTCTCACGACGCACACATAGACACCGCTCACGGACACGATATCTCGGCTCAATCGCCCGGTCGAACTCGTACAGTTCGGCGCAACGCAACGCGCTGACCCTAGCACATGAGTTTTACTCATGACTCTAGCCTCTCGCGCGTTTCTCGTACACCCGTGTGTACGAGAGAGTTGAGTGCCCATCGCGCAATTGTACACACGGGTGTACGAGAGTGACTTGCACCGATTGGATATTTTTTCTGTGACGTATATTTTCAAGTTGCAACCCGTTCTTTAGTCGATTGAACAGAATAGTTCATTCGCTTTCTATTAAAATATTTTCCATTGGCAATATCGATACATGGAATGAAGAAGATTGAAAAAAATAAAGTGATCCGTCATTCAGCTATCTGTCACTTTTTGGCGTCATTGTTGCGTGTGGTTGCGTGCGGACGCAAATCATGTTTCCAATTAGAAAACTGTGAATAATCTTATAAGATTTATATAGAATTACTGAGAAATAAGTGTAGATTACGTTGCAAGTGTTTGTTTTTGGAAAAGTAATAAATATGCCAGTGAAAAAGTGACGAAACTTGTGAAGATGCGTATTTTTTTCCGTCATGACCGTCGTGTTTCGACTTGTTTTAGTGCAAAATTTATCTCGAAATGCTTTGAAATCTACATAAGTTGTTAGTTTATTTACCTATAAACATAATGAAGTTACTACAAAGTGATATAATTGCATATTGTTATCATAATCGTTGTTGAAAGAAAGTAAACCGGTAAAAATGGCGCCAAAGTTCTGGCAACAGTACGCCGCGATGTACCTATCTCATCAGTGTTTACATTACGCGCGCCAGTAATGGCGCGGCTTTTTGTTGAGTTCCGGAAAAAGTGATTGTGTCGTGTAATTATTGTGTTTTGATGTGATATGAGTAATATTGTTTTTGCGCAAATATATGGACTATCGTATTCAAGTGTTTTTTTCGAGAATATGTGTGTGGTTTTGGTGTAATGTGAGAAAGTTAAAGGTTACGTGTAAGAAAATTTGCAAAATGCCAATTTATCTCGTCGCTACGAAGTCAGGTCAGTTTCATTTATTTATAATCTTACACAGTTCGATAGGAAAACTAATGGGCTTTCCGGAAAGGTATAATTTATTGCATATAATTATCAATATAACCACGAAATTTGCGTTTTTCTCAAGGTCAAACCAAAAAAAAAGAATAATCGAAAAATCCTCGCCGCGTGGGGCATTTAGGGTGAAAGTTCGCGAACGTTCGAGAGGCTAGTGCGATTGCCTAGCGTAGGTATAAAAAGTGAAGCACAGACATGAGATTGACTTCTGTACCTATCTATTTTGTGCTACTAATTTCAGTCAAAACAAATGACAAAATTAACGTAATTAAAAACAACATACCTTTACATTTTGGGCCTGAACATTGAGCTTAAGAGGATGCAACTCGACATATATTTTCACTGTTTTTCATACAAACACTCTTAGGCGATTATGACGTTATTACACATTTTTCATTAGATATTTTGGAAACACAGTATCTTGTGGATGCGTTCAGCTGCTGGGCCTTTGGGCCTAACGCAGCGACGGCGCCCACACTGGCTCCCCATAAAGGGCCATGGACCGAACGATTCCTGCGTAGAGCCTCCGGCAGGAGGCGTCTGGACCAACAAAAAGAAACTTTACCTCTTTATTAATTCATGAATCCCCAAGCGACCACCGGTGGCCGCGCATCTATTGTCTTACTATTGTGTCTCTAATTGACGGTATCTGAAGGGTTAATTAGTGAATCACGTAATAGTACATTATGATATAAGTGTGTAAAATTAGTGATTACCGTTGAGGTGGTATTTAGACCCGAGCCATGGCCAGGGTCTTAAGAGAGCCAAGAATGGTAATCATTAATTACTCACGTGTATCATACGACGTTTTTCAATACACTTGTGAATAAAAAAACTGTAAAACTAGTAAACTTTTGTGGCGGTAAAACACTATTATTACTATATTTGTATTTTGTTTTTCTTTTATTCGTGGAGGACAACCTGCGCCCATCCTGATACGATAAATGTCATAAAATTATGACGGTGGAGAGGTTGAACAATAAAGTTTTAATCACATTATAGCACTAGTGCGTAATGGTAATCAAAATGTCACAGTTTGGTAACAAGTGCCATTATATACCTAAGTGCAGTGCAATAAGAGCCACTTTATGAGCAAGTGTATTGAAAAATATAATAATATACGTAATCGATGTAGATAAGTTTTTACATTAAAATTGTGTGTAACTTAATGCATTACTTAGGCTTTGTTGTATCGCAATCGGTTGACTATATCGAAAGACATAATACATTCATTGATTGTTAGGAGGTTCGAAGCTCGTCAGGTCAGTTAGTCCATCATCATCATCATCATCATATCAGCCGAAAGACGTCCACTACTGGACATAGGCCTCCCCCAAGCGTCGCCACAACAACCGGTCCTGTGCGTCACGCATAATAAAAAAAAATATTATGACGGATTGTTCACTCCATTCTTCTATGAGATAAACCGATGATCAAACAACACATAGAAAAACAGGAACCAAATTAACAAATTGCAAAAATGGTTCCATTTATATATAAAAAGAAACCGGTATTCAGGTTTTTTTACCAATGCCAAATTGCGTGTTTTTCCAAAAATAAAAAACGAACATTGAAACAAGTCCTGGCGAATGGTAATTTAGTTTTCAAAAATGTACATAAAAACCGGTTTTTGGTACGAAAATAAATAAGACTGGTTCTCTTATTTTAAATGTTATTGGACACGTGGAATGTGAGCACAAAATATATAGGTGCAGAAGTCAATCTACATACTGTGCGCGCTCTCACAACGCACACATAGACACTGCTCATGGACACAATACCTCGGAGCGCCTCGACCCGCTCGTCGAATAGTTCCGGCTCAAACGCTCATCAGTGTGCGTCCACCGAACGTAGGTATAAAAAGTGAAGTACATACATGAGATTGTCTTCTGTACCTATCTAATTTGTGACGTGAGTCTTACAATGGCTTGACCACAAAATAGATAGGTTCAGAAGTCAATCTACATACAAAGCGCGCTCAGCACGATATCTCAGCCCGGTTGGAACCTCGAGCTGGGCCTAGATTCAGGCCATGGTCCAGAGCAAGGAGGAGTGGCAGATGGTCGCCTCCTTCTGCGAAGCAGTAATGCTAGCAAAGGAGGAGGCCGACCGCATCAGGCAGCGGCGCTCTCGCCGCCGCCGCCGCCGGGATTCCGATCCCGATTTCCGGACTTGCGGACGGCGAACTATGGGTAACTCGCTGTCCGAACGTCCGGTAACTGTCCGGCCCGAGCCCAAGTCGTCGACGGCGCGCACTGTACTGTTCCAGCGCGCCTCAAGGAGTTGGCAGTGGGCCCAGCCGGGTCCGAAGCCTATTGAGGCCAGGGTTAGCTCCGAAAGGGATGCTCGGCCCCGGTATTAAAGACAAGAAGGAACGGGGTGGGGTTTTTAGTCTGTAAGAGTCTGGCACTATCTCCCGTATTATCCAATGACAACCCCCGTTCTTGGGTGGAGCGGGAGATAACGGATATTAGGGATAAGAAGCCTACAATGTAAAATTATAAATTTTATAAAGTGGCTTGACTTGACTCAAACTGACTTACCTTCGAATTTGCTTTGTATAATATAACATTTTTAACGAAGCTAAAAACTGGTTTCATAAATTTATTTTTGTATCTCTGTTGGTATATTTAGGTACTAGTACCTAGTAATGTGTCTAGTCACTGTTTATTTAAAGAATTTTACAGTTGATCCGACAGACATTGTCTTGTCTTAGATATGAACAGTGTTGGATATACGTCTGCCCCTGGCCAAGTGTCGCCACAACGAACGGTCATGCGCGTCTCGCATTCATTGGTTTCCCGCGACCCTCACCAGGTAATCGGTCCACCTAGATATTAATTTATTAAACCCCAAGTGAACACCGGCATTTGCTCTCTCATTGTCTTTCTATAAAAAAAAAATAACCGACTTCACTAAAAAAATTATTGAATTTGAGGAATTCCCTCGATTTCGCCAAGATTCCATCATCAGACCCCAACTTGGTGACTATGTGACCATTTGGGAAGTTTCCCAACAAAAAAATATTTTTTCAAATCGGTTGGCATGCAAGTCATGCGCGAACAAACATAAAAAAAAAAAACAAATATCCGAATTGAGAACCTCCTCCTTTTTTAGTAGTCTATTAAAAAACTATGCTCAACGTTTTTTTTTTGTAATTAAAGCAAAAAAAAAAAACAAATTTGAATAAACCAAAAGGCCACAGAAAAAAACTCAAAATATTCCAACACGCTAGCAACCCAAATTATGCAAGTTTTTTTCCGTCTGACAACATTAGCATATTCGGTTTAAAAATAGAATCTAATTGATACAATGATTGTGTGAACTTTAATGGGAGGTAGTGAGGAGTTCTTACGGTAGGTCTTGTTTCCTATATTATTGAATGTTGAAGGAAGACACCGTGTAATCTATGTATATAAAAATCAATTGCTGTTCGTTAATCTCGCTCAAACTCGAGAACGGCTGGTCCGATTGTAATCATTTCTTTTTTCTTTTGTTCACCAACATACAGGGAAGTTTTAAAAGCAAAAATAAATGGGTAGGGTAGGGTAGGTAGGGTAGGGTAGGGTAGGTAGGGTAGGGTAGGGTAGGGTAGGTAGGGTAGGGTAGGGTAGGTAGGGTAGGGTAGGGTAGGTAGGGTAGGGTAGGGTAGGTAGGGTAGGGTAGTTAGGGCAGGGTAGGTAGGTAAGGTAGGGTAGGGTAGGTTCTCAGTTGACGGGAGCGAAGCCGCCGGTAAAAGCTAGTACTGTATAAAGTTAGATTAACTGCGCACACGTGTGCCACACACGCCGATCTGAGCGCGTCGGTCTCCATACATTTTATATGGAAACTAGACTTGTAGAGCTACACTAGATCTACGCCACGCGACGTCTCCTTTGATTCTATGTACAAATCAGGCGTGTTACACGTTCGCGCACCCATTGTCTCTCTATTGTGTCTCTAATTATCACGATTGAAAGGTTAAATACCCAAAAGTATACATTTGAAAGAAAGAAAGAAAGAAAACTATTTTATTTGGCATACACACTCGTAGATACACACAATGTAGTAACAACATGTAGACACTAATTACTATATAAAAGAAAGAGAACTAACAATGTGTGCTTCACGATGGCGCCAAACAGGTCCAGTTCAGCAAAAATGCTAGACAACTACATGGTAGTTGCCTGACGCTGGTGGGGTGCCTATTTGCTACTGTGGGGGGCTGGCTGAAGGTGACTCCCTCCCCTAAAACTCCCAAATTTACCCAAAAATGCATAAAATGTACGATTTTCTTATTCCTAACCTCAAAATTGTTTAATATTCCAAAAGTATGCATTTCCTAGAATCGGGAGGGGGTTGGGGGAGAGGTCACCCCTGTCAGTAACAGGAGAGGCCCAACTGGGTCGAAACCTACTGGGGCCAGGGTTAGCTCCGAAAGGTAGCTCAGCCAAATGAAAGGCAAGAAGGAACTGGGTGGGTTTTTTAGACACTTTCTCCCGCACCGCCCAAGGTGTCATTTGAATGATTTTTATACACCAGAAAAAGACCACGCCAAAAAAATCCATTGTTTCGCTGTCCAGTATAGCACAAGTTTGACCCCTTTTGGCAACATGCCGTTCGTGTGTGTATACAGGGTTATATGTAAAACACTGGCAACCTCTCAGGACTGTGTTATTAACATCATAAACAACAACTTTTGTTCTATGACTAAAAAACTTTTCATATTTTTGTTTATCAGATTTTAATAATAATATTTAAATTGAACGTTCTATGCGAAGCAAGCGATAGTGCTATGGCGGAGGAGTACAGGGATCAGGCGGGGCGTCTAGCAAAGTACAGAGTTGAAATGTGTTAGATAGAAAAACTAAATCTTGAAGGCTTGTTTTGGCTTTGGTTTGGTTTTCAACAGCCCTAGCGCCCCGTGACGCAGACAAAACAGTTTTGTCTGAGACGTCTCAAACTGGTCTAAAACGTCTCAGACAGTTCTGTCTAAGATGTCTTGTTTTAAGTGAGCGCAGGCCCTAACATAACGTGACGCTGCGCGCTCGGTCGGCGTTGCTTCGAACAAGACAATAAGTTCCAGCAAAACGCTGTAAATCAACGTGTTGCGTGGTTCGTCACGACAGTTGATAGAAACATGTATTTGATGATTTTTGCCTACAGCACTGAAGGTATTATTGTTTAAGGTCAATTATAGTAAGGCCACTCACCCACGATGACTTTTTGTAGCGATATTGACGCGCGTTTCGTTAGCGCGCAACAGCATCGCTTAGCGCGCGTTAATCAAATTTTCAAGCGCTATACAAACAAGCTTTTAATGAAAATGTTTTTTTCATATCAAGCTTTTATAGCTCGGTATACCTATATAATTAATACTCGTCTAGGCGAATAATACGAGCCCAAACTCGATGGGGTTGTGTCTACCAAGTTCCTTCAGCCACCTTCCAGTTCCATCATGTGCTCCATGTCATAATAATTTTGCATTGTCATCTGATTTACACATGCATGCTTTGATTGAACTGAAATTTTTCAGCTCAATCGGTAACCGGGAAGTGGATTAAATTGCAAGATTCGATTACAGACAAACATCAGGACAGATGAAACTAAATAAAAGCTTGTAAAAATGCCGCGCTTCAGCATTACGTGGTGAGGGCCTTTAGGTAGTTTATACCCCATTTACATGTGGGCCCAACCTCGGCCAATCACCATTGTGTAAACGGAGTTTTTCCGTTTATAAGCGAGCTAAACGTTGCAAACATCGACGTTTAGAATTATAACTGAGTTTAGCGTAAACTAGATTCAATTTATGGCGGTGTAACGCAAAGTGAAGCTATAATCTCGTTTAGATCTCAAATTGTGTTTTTTTTTTTTATATAATCAACATTAGTTTTATTGATGAATTCCGCCCTAAGGATTGCAACAAAAATATTTGACAATATCTGTTAATATTCGACCATAGAATATCCGGCCAAATATAAATAATCGATCATGGAATATTTGACCAAAATATGAATATTCGACCACGGGATATTTGGATAAACAAAAACGTAGCTCGTCTCTAAAATTTATTGTGTAATGATTTTACTAAAAACTGCATGACATTTGGGATTCCCGAGTCTTTTCATACCCGCGTTTTTTGTAGCAATTTAAAAATATCGCACTGTTGCAAATAAACTAAGATGTTTCCTTACCGTCTAGACAGGTGAATGGCTAAACTAGAATCATAGGATTTTACTAGAACCTTTTCAACAGACTTCAAAAAAAGGCGGAGATTCTCAATTCTGTTGTATGTTTTTTTTTTAATGTTTGCTATCTCAGAACTCCGTTCTTTGGGATCGATTTGCAATTTTTTTTAGCTAGCCGTGTTTGTGCTTAATAGAATTGTCATTAGATGCCCTTTGGCTATAAGGTACCATCGAACTGATCTGATGATGGAGCTGGAAAGTGGAAGGTACGTACGGGATCTTCAAAATAAAACAGTGTATCTTAGCAATGTTTGGGCTAATTTTCATGATATTTTTCTCTACAGGTTCTCTGACTATAAGTTTATGTTATATTAAATTTTTAAAGAAGGTTTTAAGTTTTTTTTTTTCTTTTGGTTTTAAAATTTTTGACTTACATTATGAATTACTCCTGTATTGTAGGCAAACACCAAACCCGGAACAACAATCTGTAGGTCATACAAATATTTGTTCCGGGCGGAATACGAACCTGCAACTAGCAGTGCAGCAGCCAATCGCTTAATCACTGCGCAAACGACGACTACTCTTACGAATTTGTATAATTCTAAAACATCTTATGAATTATTTAAAAATGGTGCATCTGTTCAAAGTCAAATCGTTCATTTCAATTACAATATTAAGTAAAATACACTTCCATTGTTAAAGGTATGCAGTTAAAATTGATAATAATTTGATTCTAGCTGTCGGAATACGGATAAAAATAACTTTAACAGCTTCCTGGGACTAACAACTAATTGTAATTATTTTGATTAATTTTATTTATTTATTTATTATTATTGTTAATTTATATATACTTTATTGTACACCAAAATAATAAATTACATTTGAGCCTTATATTTAAAACATACAATTTGCGGCCTTATCCTATATTTTGATTAATTTTGAAATTATAATGAGACTAAATGCATGTTGCTAAAAAAGTTATGAGCTTACATGTGGATGGAGGACAAAGAAAAGATGGATGGATTGTGTGAGAAGTGATATGAAAGAAAAGGGAGTTAGTGATAGCGTAACGAGTGACAGGACGGAAGACTGGAAGAAAAAAACGCGTTGCGCCGACCCCAAATAAAAAGGATAAAGGGCAGGAAGATGATGATGAATGAGAATAGCTTTTGCCTGCGGCTTCGCTCCCGTCAACTGACTACTATATTCTACTCTACCTAACTCTACCCTACCCTACTCGGACGGTTACCGGATGGTCGGACAGCGAGCTACCCATTGCACGCCGTCCGCAAACCCGTCCTACGGTGGCCGAAACTGAAGGGTTTGGTCATAACGCTACAGCCAATATGAGCGGGACAGTAACCAAAGATGCAAATGAAACCGCGAGGAAATAGCTAGTGAGTAAAAAAAAAAGGTTTACACTACGACATATTAGCATGGAAGCTGGGAAATATGTTAATTTATTAAAATTATGTAGATTAAATTGTATTTTTTGTTTATTTCTAGAAACAAAGTTGTTTTTTTGATTATTGATAGTGTTTTTACGTCTAAAATTATTTGCTTCAAGAACTAAGTATAGATTATAAAATTATATTTAAAATACCTAGTTTAAATATAATTTTTAATGGTGTGATATGATTAATAGAAATCACAGTTTTGTGACCCTGGCCCCAGTAGGCTTCCACCCAGCTGGGCTCCTGTTGCTGCCAACTCCTTGAGGCGCGCGGGAGTAGCACGCGCCGTCGACGTCTTGGGCTCGGTGGCCGGAAATCGGGATCGGAATCCCGGCGGCGTTGCCTGATGAGGTCGGTCTCCTCCTTTGCTAGTAAATTACTGCTTCGCAGAAGGAGGCGACCGCCTGCCATTCCTTCCCGCTCCGGACCATGGCCTCAGCCAGAGCCAAGCACGAGAGCTCTCCGCCGCCGATCGTCCTCACGAGGGCACGGCGATGCTCCGCCCAAGCACAGGGTGAAAGTAATGTCCTTGATAAACTTAAATAAGTTTGGCGATTCATCGTGTTAATTTTTTTTTATTGGTGGGTTCGCGCTTAGCCGCTATCTATCCGACGATGCAGTCGACGATGGAACTTGCTTACCTAGAAGAAACCTATTCACTCTCGACTCAAAGATTCCCGGGTTGTAGCTATCAGTAAACAAAATTTCGTAGTAGTATCCGGATATTTAGATTTTTCCGGATACTGATGACAATAGGCTTCTTCAGTACCGTAACTATCCTTTTATACGTACGATGCGAGCTTCTATACCTGCGCCCCTGCGCCTAAGAAGAAAAAACAGATGACTAGACTAGAGAGAAAAAGGACTAGATATAAAATATTTGCGGCCTGTGTCTGGGCATCACTGCCAGCCCCATAGTTGCGAAGTTGAGCAAATTTTTTCTTAGCGGCGGCGGCGGGTGGTAAATATTACAATTCTGTCCGGATACTACCGTAGGTTCGCGTTTGACCACTAACGATAGAACACGCTTACCTAGAAGTAACCTATTCATTCTTGACTTATAGACCTCTAGGTTAGAGTAATCAGGAAACATAGATTCCGGCAAACTATTAGCTCGATGTTACATACGATTTTCGTTTTTAATTCAAAAAGTAATGGTCATTATAACCTTTAAGAGTTAAACAATTGTGTCGTGGTTATTTTAAGATTTGCAAGGTTGAATTAAAATTATTGTTTTTTTTTTTACGACGCCGGTTTTAAAAATAGCTTGACCAAGTTTACCCTTGACGGAGGTAGATTAAGTCATGAGGAAGTAATTCTTGAAAAAAATATATCATTTTTGTATAAGACTTAACTTGATTATGAGAGAAATGATGTTTCATATTAAGAGGGCCCTTTTCAACTCGCTTATCGTAAACATCGAAAATGGTTTAAAAGCTTGTTACTACATCTAATGCAAACCAACGCGATGTTTGACGAAAAGGCAACACAAAAAAGAGAGATAACGCCTGAAAACTCTGTTAATATTCGGTAATTCCGAGATTTACTCGATAATTTCACAAAACTTGCTCCAGGAAATAGCTGTTTTGTTTAAACCCTTAAAAGTTTTTGGAAAAAGTTGTCGTCATTTAGAAACTTAATAAAATTTGCAAGGTCTCTAGAGGATTACTTTTTTGACTTTTTTAATTTTTAGGCAAATTATGAAGTGTCAAAGTTCATACAAAATAGGAGATTTTCAGAGGTCTTTACTGGATTAGTTTTACACAAATTTATAAATTGATATCTATAGAAGCCTAGATAATATCCACAAGATACTGTGTTTCCAAAATATCTAATGAAAAATGTGTAATAACGTCATAATCAGTTATGAGCTGTTGTATGAAAAACAGTGAAAATGTGAGTCATGATGCACCACCTTAAGACTATGTTTTTCTCAAATTGACAGCGAATCTGAAATTCTCTGCGTTACCGAATATCGTAATTAGAAATAGAGAATAAAAAGACAATGAGAGAGCTAACGCCGGCGTTCGCTTGGGGTTTATTGAATTAAATATGAAATACACATTCTTCTTTATAGTAAGCGATGATGTGGCCGACGATGGAACACGCTTGCCTAGAAACAGTCTATTTACCCTTGACTTAAAGACCCCCCCTAGGTTATAGCTATCAGGAAACGCAGACTTATTTATTTTCTGAATTAAATACTTTTTATCTTTTTTCCACAACGCCATCTAGTCCCAAGCTAAGCAGAGCTTGTGTTATGGGTACTAGACAACTGATAAACATACTTATATATTTCTAAATACATACATATTATAGATAATTACACCCAGACACAACAAATGATCATGCTCATCACACAAACATTTGTCCTGAGTGGGAATCGAACTCCCGACCTCCGGCATAGCAGTCAGGGTCACTAACCACTAAACCAACAGGCCAGTCAGTTATTAAACAAATATGAAAACAAAAATATCTTGATCAGCGACGGAGTTATAAAGCTTTAAACCTATTATGAAAAGGAAGTCCGACATGGCTTGTGACGTCAAAGGTCACCCGTACGCCCGCCATAGAAAACGGCGTCTTGGCAAGGATGACACTTGACAGATATATTTGTTTAAAATGGTTATATCTCGTTTGCTTTTCTATAATTTTTATTTTATTGTTTTCACAATTTAAAGTTTAAAACAACTCCTTGAGGCGCGCGTACTTCACAAATAAATTAAACTGAATTTGAGGAGTTCCCTCGATTACGCCATAATTCCATCACCAGATCCCATCTTGGTGTCTATGGGACCATTTGGGAAGTATACCCTTTCCAACAAAAAAATAATTTTACAAATCGGTTGACAAGCGACGAAGTTATGCGCGAACAAAAGTTAAAAAAAAATACAAATATCCGAATTGAGAACCTCGTCCTTTTTTAGAAGTCGGTTAAATCCCTACTAATATTATAAATGCGAAAGTAACTCTGTCTGTCTGTCTGTCTGTCTGTTACGCTTTCACGCAAAAACTACTGAACGGATTTAGATCAAATTTGGTAGGTAGGTAGAAGAGACACTGGAATAACACATAGGCTACCTATAATTCCACTGCTAAGCACGGGTCTCTGCCCGCGCGATATAAACTGTAGTCTACGCCGGCAAAGCCGCGGGCGGAAAGATAGTAACTAATAAAATTAAAATGATTTGATACATGACTGTTACGTAATCTTGCTCTGTCATAGTATATGCCGTATGTTCTGGGGCTAGGGACCTCTAAATGGTTTAGTTTACTGCTTCTAGTATATTATTTATGTTGGTAATTTCCTTTTAAATTATATCTTAGAGAGTGTATGTTGTTATGATCTTTTGAATGAGTGCGCATGTGTGATATATCTATATATATAAAAATCAATGCCACTTTTCGTTGTTATTTTATAACTCAAGAACGGGCTCACCTATCCAAACCAAATTTTTAGGCTTTGTTCGTTGGTTTATGTGTAGGGTAAAGTAGGGTAGAGTAGGGTAGAGTAGGGTAGAGTAGTGTAGGGTAGAGTAGGGTATAGTAGGGTAGAGTAGGGTTGAGTAGGGTATAGTAGGGTAGAATAGAAAAGAGCGGGAGCGAAGCCGTGTGGGTAAAAGCTAGTATAATATTATATTCCACAACTATCACACAACGCCGTCTAGTCCCAAGCTAAGCAGAGCTTGTGTTATGAGTACTAGACAACTGATAAACATACTTATCTATTTATTTCTAAATACATACATATATAGATAAATTACACCCAAACATGGAACAAATGATCATGCTTATCACACAAACATTTGTCCTGGGTGGGAACCGAACCCACGATCAGCGGCATATTAATTAGGGTCACTAACCACTAGACCAGGCCATTCATAATCATATATTATGTATTATAAAGGAGAGAGTTTACGTGTGTGTTTCTTTCTCATGCACGCTTAAACGGCAGAACTAATTGGGATATATTTTTTTATTATTATTAGTAGTCTTGCACTTGACCACTATCTCACCTAATCAATGATGATCTAGTCGATGATGTGGTCGACGATATAGTACGCTTGCCTAGAAGTAACCTATTCACTCTTGGCTTAATGACTCCTAGGTTGTAGGTAATACGGAACACGTTTTGGAGATGTATTAGCTAATATAGCGAGACGAGTTATTTGATGATTCTCTATCTAAAATTAAAACATAAGAAAAAAAAAGAAAAAAAAAAAAAAATTAAGAAAATAAATACAATTTATAGCTTGCCTAAAATTGCGCTTGAAAGGCAAAAATTACCAAGCGACATTGAGTAAGAGAGCGATTAAAAGTACAAAATTTTTTGAAAAAACAATTGTTTCTTAAAAAAAAAGTGGGATTTTTACCCCACTTTCCTGTAACGTTTACTCAATTTCTCAATGTCGCTTGGTAATTTTTGCCTTTCAAGCGTCGAAATGATAAATATTAAAAAGTTACTATTTTTACATAGTTATATAAGTATTTATTAGTTTAATTTTAGATTTCACTTATTCTTCTGTAAGTACTTATTTCTACACACTACTGTCTACATCTCTTCTAATCTTTCCTTATCGCAGGTATGCTGGAAGAAATTTCTATGTGAAATAAGCAGTACCTTTGTACAATTTTTTATAATATGTTATCTCCTTTTATATTTTTGTGTGTACATAAATTATAAAATAAATAAATAAACACATTGCAAGATGCCAAGGACGCAACAAATAAAATATAAAATTCTATATAAAACCTCTTCCAAATATGACCTTGTGCGCCAGTTAGGTATTTTTAAAATTCGAAAGGTGGATAATTTGTTGCTGTGATTGGTCCGTTCTCAACTGCCATCGTCCGCCTCAGACCGCCCACTTGAAAAAAGAAAGACATAGAATTTATGTAATATGCAAAATTTTACACACACACACTCACACACACACACACACACACACATACATAATGTTAATAGCTATATGATAGCTATGTATCATTCGCGAGTATTTACTGTTTGTATAGATGTTGTTTGACTATAATTTAGCATTTAAATACACTTTCAAAAGAGGAGTCGCTAGTATGTTTATTTATTGGTAGGTATTTTAGCGTTTTTCTCAAAAATTACTAATTCAATTTGAATGGGATTTTTGTTATTCAAATGTATAATATTTTACTGGTAAGTTTAGGTGTATAGATAGATAGATAGATGGATAAAGGATCGGAGGAGGAGGGAGGGATGTATATTAGAAAATGAGATCTGTTAAAGATCTTCAGAGATATATATATAATAGAATATAATATATAATAGAATTCTTTAGTAAATTAAAGATCTTCACCAAAGTAAAATAGCTTTTTTAATTTTACTATTTTTTAGTTTGTTTTTTGTTAAATGCTTACGGGATGTAACTGAAATGGGTGCTCATATTTTATTATACGTCTTCAGCATAAGGGAAATGAATATTTTAAAGTTACAAAGCTATCAAAATTAAATATTAAAAAAAAATAGAAGTATCCGGACGGATATTGAGTAGTATCCGGATCCTTAAATCCGGAATATATTTTCCATCTAGATTTTTATGAAGTTATCGTGTTATTTTTTATGGGGTGGAAATTCATATAAGTTTTCCTTCAATGGCTGTTTTCGTTGTTGACTCTTCCGAACAAGCAGCCCTGGAGGCAACGTGTCATGTAGTAACTAGGTCGACCTTTGCTTTGTCGGCCTTATAATGTTCACACTGTTGGGACTTAGGCCTCCTCTCTAGGAGAGGGAATAGGCGGTAATCCACCACGCGGGCCCAGTGCAGATTGGTGGATGTCACATGTCTTCGAACACGACTGGACTGGACTGGACTAGGTCATCATCTTCCTGCTCTTATCCCGTTTTATTTGGGGTCGGCGCAACACGTTTTTTTTCTTCCATTCAGTCCTGTCACTCGTCACGCTATCACTACCCTTTTCATTCATATCACTTCTCACACAATCCATCCATCTTTTCTTTGGCCTCCCTCTCTCTCTCCATCCATCCACATCCACATCCACACGGACTAGGTCGATCTATTTTAAACATATTCATACTCAACTGCATCACTGAAAATCGACTCCAACATAGTTTTAAGAAGCCTATTAACTGTAAAGGGCAGCTAAAAGAACACAGGGGAGTTTTAGTAAGTAAAACTCTTCACACGGCCTCTTGCTCCACCTTAGAGCGGGAGAACTCATTTGATGATTTCTCACCTTACAAAAAGTCATCATATGATGAAGATGTATTCAAGTATCCGTGATATTGTAAGTATCCGACTATAATCTCTTTCTTATTTCACTATCGTATTTATTTATGTCCCCATGTAGATCTTTAAATAGTATTTTTCAAGTGCATACGAAGGTTTAGCCGATGTTTTATAAGCATAATACCCAGCATACCTTGAACTTTTCGTCTGTTTTTGAGATATTCATTTTTATTTTTTATTTTTTATTCCGAATAATCCTTGACCTATAACTTCGCATGGAAGTTTGCGATATTTTCCGTTTCTTAATTGTTTATTTGTAAGTACAAAAAAAACCTTTTTTTATTATTATCGATAGGCTCCCGTTTGACCACTATCTCACCTGATGGTAAGCGATGATGTGGCCGACGATGGAGCACGCTTGCCTAGAAGTAAACTTAATTATACAACATTATTTTGACTGGCCTGTTGGTCTAGTGGTTAGTGGCCCTGACTGCTATGCCGGAGGTCGTGGGTTCGAGTCCCACCCAGGACAAATGTTTATGTGATGAGCATGATCATTTGTTCTGCGTATGAGTGTAATTTATCTATAATATGTATGTATTTAGAAATATATAAGTATGTTTATCAGTTGTCTAGTACTCATAACACAAGCTCTGCTTAGCTTGGGACTAGACGGCGCTGTGATAGTTGTAGAACATTATATTATATATTATATAATAACGTAAGACAGGTTGTATGGAAAAGTACCTCGAGGTGTCCGGAAGTGTGCTCATAAAGAAGTTTTGACCTTTCGGAATCGAACCTCCGTAACAAGTCTAATATTTATGTAGTGTACGCTCCGTACGTTTATCTATACTAATATTATAAAGAGGTAGAATTTGTAACTTTGTAAGTTTATATGTAGGGGGTAATCTCTGAAAGCACTGGTCCGATTGCTAAAATGTTTTTCACCGATAGATGCTTCTTTCTTCCTGAGAAAGAAAGTGAAGCTGCGGGCATAAGCTAGTTACAAATATAGGACCGTTCATTGTGGCGACACTTGGGGGAGGCCTATGTCCAACAGTGGACGTCTTTCGGCTGAAATGATGATGATGATAATGACGTTTCTTACGTACATAATATCAGATGGTCGTATAAATGCTATTACATGACACTTATACAACATATTTTTCTAATGTTTCAGAACGGTTCTGCGATGTGACGCTGTACTGTTCTCCCAGCTTCGCCACCCAGGTGGCTGGCAAGGACACGGTGGAGCCGCAGAACATTCGAGGAGTCTCATTGAGGGCGCACAGGTGAGACAACATATATTTTTTCGCTAAATTACTGTTTTTCGCACTAGTGCGGAAAAGTGTTCGATTTCACTCCCGCCACAATTGCCTATTGTATCAGGCTGGGCGCTAAGCGACCTCCATGAGTCGCGTTCAACCCCGGTTTATTTATATTTTCGTAAGTGTATTGAAAAACGTCGTTTGATACATGTGGAAATTTGTCACTGCAGCACTCAGCTCCATAACAACCTCGTGTAACGAAAAAAAAATCGGCTTCCATGCCTCCAAATAGTAAACTTGATTGGACAGTTTGTGATTTTTTTTTCGTTTCCTGAAAAATAGACAGGACAGTTACCGGACGGCCGGACAGCGAGCTACCCATGGCTCGCCGTCCGCGAGCCCGCGTCTACGGTGGCCGGAAATCAGGATCCGAACCATTCACACCCCTTGCCACAAGCTGCATAATCACCAGTTCGCAAAATCCCCACACATGTTAATAACCCAGCAGAATCACAGCCACATCAAACGAGGATAATATTTAATTATAAAATTGACATGATATTAATAAACATAGCAACTGGGTCATGCCACAGAACAGATAGGTACAGAAGTCAATCTCATGTACGTACATCATTTTAGCTACCGGCGCCGCTCTGTCCGAGCGCGCTCGGACGCGGCGATATATCCTTACTAATATTATAAAAGCGAAAGTGATTTTGTTTGTTTGTATGTTTGTTACGTCTTCACGCCTTAATGGCAAAATCGATTTAATGAAACATTGTATACGAATAGACCATGTCCTGGAATAGGACATATGATACTTTTTGTCCCGGAAGTATGTTCCCTTGGGAATTCAGATTCGGAAACCTAAATGCTCTTAGCACACGTTCTTACTTTTTCCGAACGGAAAAAAACCTGACATCCGTTTCGAAGTTTTCTCCGTGCGTCTCTCACGGAATCCCGAATCTGAATTCCTGATCGGAAAACCTAATCCGGAAACCGAATGTGTGCGTCCTTCCTAATTCAGCAGTTAATTTTGAATTTGAAAAACCGTCCTATAAACGGTTATATCTTTTTTGCCTCCATTATTTCACAAAAAAGTTCAGCGCAGCGCAATGATTGAATTGAGCCGAGATATCGTGTGTCCGTGAGCGGTGTCTATGTGTGCGTTGCTCGAGCTCGCTTTGTATGTAGATTGACTTCTGTCCCTATCTATTTGGTGGTCATGCCGTTATAGACTTAACGAAAATCAATACGTGAGCGAATACTCGGCGAATTTACGTGTGAAATATTGCGGGTCGGAAACTTTCAGCTTTTTATTAGCAAAGCGGCCGGGAAGCCCGCGAAATGCAAATTTTCTTAGGCTATACAACAGTGATAACAGAAACAGTTTGTGAAGTCTCCAATATAGGGTTATTTGTAAAACACTAGTAACCTCTTAGCTCTCCTCTTGCTAGTTAAGATGTTAAGAACATCATAAACAACAACTTTTGTTCTATAACTTTTTACAAAACATACATTTACCAAAAACAAACTTTCAAGATTTCGTTGTTCTATCTAACACATTTCAATTCTCTATTTTTGCTGTATCTACTTACGGCTCCCGCGCACTGTTCTCGTAATAATAGTAAGCAGGCTTCCGAAACATTGCACCTAGGAAGCTTTCGCACCATTTCCGTGCACTTGACATGAGGGGGCGATTGGCGGCGGCGATCTTCCGCGCCGGGCCTTGGTACAGGCCATGGTCCAGAGCGAGGAGGAGAGGCAGGCGGTCGCCTCCTTCTGCAAAGCAGTAATGCTTGCAAAGGAGGAGGCTGACCGCATGAGGCATCCGCAGCCGCCGCCGGGATTCCGATCCCGCTTTCCGGCCACCGTAGGTGCGATGGGTAGCTTGCTGTCCGACCGTCCAGTATCTGTCCGGACCGAGCCCAAGACCGCGCGCACTGTTCCCGCGCGCCTCAAGGAGTTGTCAGTAGCAGTAGGGGCTCAACTAGGCTAGTTCCGAAAGGGAGGGTATAAAAGGCTAGAAAGAACAGACTGGGTTTTTTAGTCAGTAAGAGTCTGAGTATCTTCTGCTCCGCCCAAGGGCGGCGGATGTAATTTGGATGATTTTTACCCACCGAAAAAAAAACTTTCTTTTTTGCGTTGATTATAGCAGTCAGTCAATTTCTCCTTTTATAATATAGATGCTGGATTTCGATTTTCAGTTCCTATACGCGATATAGATGTCGTTGCACACCAAAGGTTCTACCATCATAGTAAAACTGTTGTCATCTCCTCAGGGTGGTGCTAGCAGCATGCTCGGAACTCCTGGGCGCGTTGCTGGGCGCTCACGAGGCGCAGGGCGAACCGGTCCTCGTGATCGACGGCGCGGAGCCTCGCCACCTGAAGGCTTTGCTGGACTACATGTATACTGGAGAGATGAACGTGCATCATGTGAGTATTTACTACGTCTTTTTTGGCATTAGCAATTTTCTTTATTTTTTAAAGGAAGGAGGGAGGTTTTTTCGGTGTACCTCGAAGAATCGCCAAACTTAAGTGGAAGTGGGTAAGGCACATTGGTCGCAGAACAGATGGTCGTTGGGGACGATAGGTTCTAGAGTGGCGACCTCCTACAAGGTGGACCGATGACCTGATGAGGGTCGCGGAAATCTGACTTGATTAATATTAAACCAATTTGAAAATTTCTTTCCGTTTGCGATTTTGGATAAAGTTACTTTTTGATGCATACAATAGAAAAAATTGGCACAAAACGAATCAGACACGCGCACGAAGGATCCCAAACCGTTCAGATGGTCATGGTCATACATATAGTGCAGGGATACAGTCCTTGCACGCATGCACGATTTGCGCGTGGAAATGTAACGCCGCAGCGAAACTCCGCTATCGCGTCATAGCGGACAGAGTTCCGGCGGGATCTCATGGTGAAATGTCGATAGTGACTGTTGCAACCCAGTGCTGGGCAAGCCACAATAATGGCGGTAAGACCCCTCTTTCAGGCGTAGCTGGAAAGACCTCGCGGTGTCCTCACCTTCCGCATGACGCAGGTTCTCATCGAACATGGTTAGTTCGAGAAGTTTCTGCACCGGATTCGTGCGAAATACTAATATTTTTTTTATTTGTTTCCAGTCTCAGTTAGCGAGCCTGCTGAAGACGGCCGAAGAGCTTCGGATCAAGGGCCTCACAGACATACGGTGGAACAACAAGGATGAACCGCCTGATTCTGAAGCTGGTATGTCTACATCCATTAACAATTGCTTCGCCTTCTCATTCGCTTCCCATTTTGTCTTGCTCCGGACCAGCCGCAACCAGCATCGGTCGCGAGAGTATACTACTGCCAAAACCCTTCACGAGGTCTCGGCGAGGTCAAGCTGTTTTTTATGGTGGAGAAAATCATTCAATGACAACCCCCGCTCTTGGGTGGAGCGGGAGATAGTTTCAGATTCTTACTGACTAAAAACCCACCCCGTTCCTTCTAGCTTTCATACCGGGGCTCGAGCTCCCTTTCGGATTACCCTGGCCCCAGTAGGCTTTGACCCAGCTGGGCCCGAAGACCCCTCACCCTCCTGTGTGCTTACGTAAAATTTGAAAGACCCCTGATGTTTTTAAATATTTTTTCCATTTTCAGGAATAGTAACAACAACCACGACAACAGCAACAGCAACGCCGAGCGACCCAAAACCGATAGAGAAGCAGCCCGAAGTGAAGCAGCCGCTGAAGCAGTCGCCGAAGCCCGCGGACATTGACCCCGAGCCGAGGCACGCGAGGAAAGATGACAGTGATGGAGAAGTGAAACATCATACCGAGAGGTTCAATGTTAATGGTATGTGATAATTGGATTTTCGTTTTATATTCGGTATTCGGGTCGCACAGGATCGATCATTGTGGCGACGCTTGGGGGAAGGCCTATGTCCAACAGTGGACGTCTCTCGGCTGAAATGATGATGATAATTCGGTATTCGGCGATGACGGAAGCCCCTCAAGTTGAAGGGTAAAATCTACAAGTCCGTGATAAGGCCTGTCAGATCAGAATATTGGGCTGTGAAAAAGACGGATGAAAAAAGATTGCACGTAGCGGAGATGATAATGTTGAGATGGATGTGTGGTGTGACGAGAATGGATAAAGTGAGAAATGAGTATAATAGGGGAAGTTTGGAAGTGGCGCCAGTGATTGAAGAGTTGAAAGGGAATCGTTTGTCTTGGTATGGTCATGTTAAGAGGAGGGATGAAACGCATGTTCCTAAAAGAGTTATGAATTTACATGTGAATGAATGGAGAGGGAGAGGTAAGCCTAAGAAAAGATGGATGGATTGTGTGAGAAGTGATATGAATGAAAAGGGAGTTAGTGATAGCGTGACGAGCGACAGGACAGAATGGAAGAAAAAAACGGAAGATAATGATAATGATTCGGTGTTCGGCAAGAATTTTGAGGTATTCGTATTCCGAAATCCGAAATGCTGAATGTATTCCTTAGGTCACATTAGCATAGCCGGCCTTATAATGTTCCCACTGTTGGGACTCAGGCCTCCTCTCTAGAAAAAGGAATGGACCGTAATCCACCACGCGGGCCCAGTGGGGGTTGGTGGATGTCACATGTCTTCGAATTTTTGTTTCTAGGACATGTCGGTTTCCTCACGATGTTTTCCTTCACCGTTTTGAGAGCAGTGATGATAAAATAAATTACACAAAGTGATGCGCCTGGCTGGAGTTAGTGATAGCGTGATGAGTGACAGGACAGAATGGAAGAAAAAAAACGTGTTGCGCCGACCACAAATAAAACGGGACAAGGGCAGGAAGATGATGATGAATGCGCCTGGCTGGGTTTGAACCCGTTTGACCTGTTAGGGGTCACATTCAGTGTGATTAAATTTATTTATTTATTTTTATTATTTGTTTACAGGCGGCCCACCTCCTCTAATAAAGCTTCCGATTAAAGACAAATTAAGTCCAATCAAGAGAGAAAATTCTGATTCGTAAGTATATTTTAACCTAGTCGGTATAACAAATAAAACAATATAACAATAACAATGATTTCGGGATATTTATGGCTGTGTTATTGGGTATGGGGTGGTGTAATTGGGTGTAAAGGAGAGTTCTGGGGTGTGGGGCAGTGTTATTCGGCTTGAGGCAGTGAAATGGGACGTTGGGCAGTGATATGGGATGTTGGGCAATGATATGGGACGTTGGGCAGTGATATGGGATGTTGGGCAGTGATATGGGATGTTGAGCAGTGATATGGGACGTTGGGCAGTGATATGGGATGTTGGGTAGTGATATGGGATGTTAGGCTGTGGGTCGTTGGACAGTGATATGGGACGTTGGGCAGTGATATGGGACGTTGGGCAGTGATATGGGACGTTGGGCGGTGATATGGGACGTTGGGTAGTGATATGGGATATTAGGCTGTGGGTCGTTGGACAGTGATATGGGACGTTGGACAGTGATATGGGACGTTGGGCAGTGATATGGGACGTTTGGCAGTGATATGGGACGTTTGGCAGTGATATGGGACATTGGGCAGTGATATGGGACGTTGGGCAGTGATATGGGACGTTGGGCAGTGATGTGGGACGTTGGGCAGTGATATGGGACGTTGGGCAGTGATATGGGACGTTGGGCAGTGATATGGGACGTTGGGCAGTGATATGGGACGTTGGGCAGTGATATGGGACGTTGGGCAGTGATATTGGATGTTGGGCAGTGATATTGGTTGTAGGCAATGATATTGGGTCTGGGGTGGTGTTATTAGGTTTTGGGAATTTGTGCAAACTTACATTTTACACAAAATAGTATGATGAAGAAATTATTTGATATGTTTTTAATTATTTTTTTTAGCTCTTTCATTCTAAGACAGTGATGTGTATGTTTTCAGAGACAGCCCCAGTCCGAAGAGACAGAGGTTAACGAGCGGAACAGAACACACAGACGATGAAACGTTAAATCCAATGCCTAGTATTGTAAAATCGTAAGTTCACTTTAAACAATAGGTACTTCATTGAAACCGAAAATAGATAGGTACAGAAGTCAATCTACATACTGTGCGCGCTCTCACAACGCACACATAGACACCGCTCACAGACATGATATCTCCTCGCCCTCGGCCCGCTCGTCGAACAGTTCCGGCTCAAACGCTCATTAGTGTGCGTCCACCGAGCGTATTAAAAGTGAAGTTCATACATGAGATTGTCTTCTGTAGCTATCTATTTTGTGCCCTAAGCGAACTCGAGAGTGATTTCGCGACATTTCGGTTTTATACAAGATAAATATGTATAAGAAGTTCTTCATAAAGTAGTCTGTAAATATCGAAAATGAGCAAATCTTTCTGGATACCTATAGGTATCGATGAGTTAAAAATAGATTTTTTGTGTTTTCGTAAATACGTCAATTTTAAAAATCGTTCTTTCTTTTTCTCACAGAGAAAGCATTCAAGACTGGCAACACGGGAACTTAGTAAGTATTTTCTTTAAGTATTCGTAGTTATGAGCCGGATATTGCACTTGACAGATTGTGTTTGGTCAAATATTTGTGAAAGTTATAAACATTAGTATATAATAAATTCACTGAGGCCGCGGCTTTATGCTGAGCAAAACGCAAAACTGCGCAGATGTGACGCATATTTTTCTCCATATAGATTACTAATTTTTCCCGCGTACATAAAATATAGCCTGTGTTACTCAGTTATAAAGTAGCTTTCTATCGGTGAAAAAATTTTAGCAATCGGACCAGTACTTTTAGAGATTACCTCCTACAAACAAACATAAAACAAACTACCTTTTTGTAATAGTACTGTAGATAATGGTATATCACGTGGGTTTTACTGTTCTGAGTGTGGTACACCAAATATTTAGAACCTATAGTTTGTAAATATCCGTCCAGATATTGGTATATCAAGCGGGTTTTACTGTATTGAGTGTACACCGAATAAATGATACCCATAGTTTGTAAATATCCGTCCAAGCTTTTAAATATCCGTCCAATCTTAGCCAAATATCCGGCCCACCTTTTCACAGTTACTCACATAACTCTACATTCCCTATACTCTTTCTATAGCGAGTGTATGAACCCCAGGACATCAGCGCCGAGCGCGTCGTCGGCTGGGGCATGCGGTCGGCGTCCAGGTCTACCTCCAGGGATCCCTCGGACGATGAGTGGGCTGATGCGCCTGCAGATATAGGCTCGTTCTTGCATACGAAGTTGAGGGTGGATGGTGATAATAGTCTGGGTGAGTTGTTATTTTTTTTCTATATATTACTGTCCCACTGCTGGGCAAACGTCTCCCCCGCCGAACCAGTCTTCGTGGTACGCATCTAGAGATCTCACCTTTTTCTGGTCGGGCCTCAAAGATGCTTTGTTTTAATGTGTTACTATTTTATACCTACTTTGGAGTATATTTTTTTAATGTCTTTTTTTCTCGGTGAGAAAACCATCTAATGAGATCCCCTGCTCTTGGGCGGAGCGGGAGATAGTGTCAGACTTACTGACTAAAAACCTGCCCCGTTCCTTCTTGCCTTCATAGTTTCATACCGGGGCTCGAGCTAAAGGCTTGACTAAGATCCCACCTGATGGTAAGCAGTGATGCAATCTCTGAAGGTTAAGCGCACTAGTTTATTAAGAGCCTATTCACTCTAACCTTGAAGACACCCAAATCATAATCGGACGGGAAGACCGCAGCTGGCAAATAGTTCCAATCCTTCGACGTAGGCGGTAAAAACGACGAGACGAGGTGTTTATTGTATAGTTTCCTTAACTAACCTTGTACTCTTTCTATTCAGACGAGGAATCAAACGAGAGCGTCCCGACGCGACAGTCAGCGGCGGCCTCGTCGTCGTCATCTGCGGCGGCGTCGTCCGTGTCCGCCGCAGAGCTGCGCGTCGAGCTCGCGAAGGCACAGCTAGCACAAATTACTCTGAAACGTAAGTGTTTATACGTATAATATCTGCTTGGACTTTAGCCGCAGGGTACCAAACCGCCTCGGTAGTTGCGACTTGAGACGGTATTGTCAAATGTCCACAGAACAGATGAAAGAGGTTAGAATGGCCTTGTGGGCGAAACAGACGTGCCACAGTAGGGCAATGCTTATAGTTCAACTACCAATAGCAATCATGCAATCTAAGTGTGTGTGGTCTGTTAGTTGCGTAATGCGCGTTCGTATTGGTTTATTGCCTATAGTGGAGTTAAAGGGTGGGAGACAAGCGGCGACACTCGTTGTAGTACAAATCGGAAAGTATGTCCTTTCTAACCTCTTTCATCTTTACTGTGCGTGTGTGCCATATGAGCCCATATGTCTATGTTTCCAATTCGATTCTCGGAAGTGACTATAACATTTTTTATCATCATTGACCAAATATCTCGACTTGGCTGTCATCTGTCTGTTATTTTTTTTTTCTGAACAGTTACTTAGAAACGTGCGCTCTCGCTGGACTGTTTACGATGACGTCATCTGTCATGATCCGTTGAACGAACGGCTTGATTGTATTCATTCGCTGGTGGAGACCGATCATGACAGATGACTTCACAGAGAGTCGCATCATTCTCGGGCGTATCTTCGTTATTTTTGGTCCGATTTAAATAATTTCTTCACAGTATTTACTGGTTTCTTTTTTACGCTATAAGTCTACATACTCCAATAATGTCTGATCCTCATTGACAGCCCCTTCGTGTTCTACTCTTACTATATTTCTATATGAATTCCAAAATAAAAAAGAAATAGCGTTCTTGGTCATCATCATTTTCCTGCCCTTGTCCCGTGTTATTTGTGGTCGGCGCAACACGTTTTTTTCTTCCATTCTAGCCTGTCACCCGTCATGCTATCACTAACTTCCTTTTCTTTCATATCACTCTTCACACATTCCATTCATCTTTTCTTTGGCCTCCCTCTCCCTCTCCACCTATCCACATGTATACTCATAACTCTCATAAATAGCGTTCTTGGTAAAATTAGTTTATACAAATAATAAAAAAAGGAGTCATTACTTTACCCTCTTTGATTTTAGCCATGTCTTGAGATCCTTTACCATGATTCCTAATAGTATATCTATTCGCTAATTTCTAGCGCCATCGGGGCCCAAGTCGACTCAACAGGACCCGCGGTTCACGGACGTGGTGAAGCTGAGCGACTACCTGCAGCACGGGAGACGGCCGCAGTTCTGGGAGGAAAACTACGTTCGAAGGGTAAGCACACATAGTATTAGCAAGAGTATGAATTCACTTTTTTGTCGCCTACGTCCATTGATGTTATGTGCTAAACGAGATTTAGTACTCATTCGCAAACATACGACCCTGGCAAATCATCCTAGGACCTACCTACATTGAAGAGCCTTGCTAATGATACCTTCTGTGTGCCACAGGTAATGGAAGCAGTTCGTCTTAAGGAGTTGGAAATGAAGCAGGCGGCAGAGATCCTGGGCGTCAGCTACGGAACCCTGTACGGCCGGTACCGAGACGTGTACGGATGTATCAACAGGCCCTACCGGTGAGCGATATTATAGTATTTTTTTTTTAATAACGGTAATTGTTAGGCATCGTTCAAACTCGAACGTATTGTTCGCCGCTGACTGTGAGTATGCTCATTCTCAGCCCAGTGTGAACGTTGCCTCAGTCAGCAGTAAGCGTTCTTAAAGCCGACAGTACGCTATAGCGTAGAATGCGTTACTTGTGTAACAAAGGAGTGCAATGCGTTCCAACTAGGAATAGGATTGATTGACATTGATATTGTGATGTTACGTCATACTGTCAAATCGAAGATATTGGGCAAAATGAAAATTCAGAGATGAGCAAAATTGCAAAACTAAAATAAGAAAAAAAAACAAGTATAAAGTAAGTAAAATTATGACTTACATTAAGTACAACCGAGATAAAAAGTAATTCTAACAGTAGAAAAACTGGTTTCTGATTAAACTTTTTTCATTCACAGTTAGTAAGTAAATTAAATTTTAAAAATTTCTGGTTTTGCTCACCTTATTACTGATTTGACAGTTTGTCATCTGAGATGTTACTAAAAATTTTTTGTTTAAATGAAATCAAATCAAAAAAGTTTCTTGGTCAGAATATGGTACAAAAGATGTTATAATTTTGATCGATGATCGAGAATGAAGGCTTATTTATTAACCCATGAATTAGTAAATATGAATATCCAGTATCCGACCTTCTAAAATCTGGCCGGATACTAAAATTAGGCCGGATATTCTACATTTCGTCCCTTGTCTCTATATTTATTTCATGAAAATGTAGTGTGTTTGTTTTTTGTCTTTATTTATTTATTTATTTAATGCTTTATGCACACAAAGTACAGAGGTACACTCGACATGCTCCAATTAATTTCTATTATTTTTAAATATTATTAATTATGATTAAACTTTTTAATACACCTACATTTGTACGCTCTCGGGAATAACATAGCGAACTTAATCCCAACTAGCGGCCCGCCCTGGCTTCGCACGGGTAATAAATATAGCCAGTAACTCAGGGTAAATGTAGCTTTCCAATGGTGAAAGAGTTTTTGAAATCGGCACAGTAGTTTTTGAGTTTATTCATTGCAAACAAACACAAAAAAATTTTTTTTCCCTCTTTATAATATTAGTTTATAATGTTAAACAAATTAATAAATGATTACTATTGATTAAAAAAAAAATGTGATTTCAGAATAACAAACGGTAGCTCACCCTCTCCTCTGACCCCCAGGGCTGTGAGGGACTTCTGGCAAGCGAAGGGCCCCTCGGAGGTGCTGGACCGGCTGCAGCGCGGCGAGATGAGCCTGGACTCGGCCGCCAACGCGCTGGGCGTCAGCATCAATAACTTGGCCGCGCACCTGGCTGATTTTGGAGTGCCTGATAAAGGTTCGTCTCATATAAGTACGCTAGCTTTTGCCCGCAGCTTCCCCTGCGTACGTAAAATATAGCCTATGTCACTCAAGAATAAAGCAGCTTTCTATCGGTGAAAAAAATTTCGCAATCGGACCAGTACTTCCAGAGATTACCTCCTACAAACAAAAAAAAAACATAAAAATAAACTTTACCTCTTTATCTATATATATAAAAATCAATGCCACTTTTCGTTGTTAATTTATAACTCAAGAACGGGCTCACCTATACAAACCAAATTTTTAGGTATTGTTCGGAGTATTTAGTAGATAGTTTATGTGAAGTTTGGTAGGGTAGAGTAGGGTAGAGTAGGGTAGAGTAGGGTAGGGTAGAGTAGGGTAGAGTAGGGTAGAATAGAGTAGAGTAGGGAAGAGCGGGGGCGAAGCCGTGCGGGCAAAAGCTAGTTATATATATATATTTTAACCATTAAAATTTTTATTTATTTAAACTAGGAAGAACATGAAAAATAAAAACGCTTAACTAATTTTAAACTATATATACACAATAACTCTTACCTAAAAATATGGCGTCAAAAAAGTCGACTGGAAGTGTGCCCAAAAGACTTAATCTCTGACCAAGGTAAAAGCCAGCCCTTGGGGTTACGCGAAGTGTCAACAAGGCGTTTGGATAATTGTTTAATTGTTTAAAAAGCGCATGAGCACTCGGACCCCACGACCCAAGAGTCTCAACCCCAAACGGCTCAAAAATATAACTGATTTATATTATACTACGCTACCCTACCCTACTCTACCCTACTCTACTCTACTTTATCCTACTCTACCCTACTCTACTCTACTCTACCCTACTCTACCCTACTCTGCCCTACTCTACCCTACTCTACCCTACTCCACCCTACTCTAACCTACTCTATTCAAATACAAGCAATAAACGAAATCAAAACTTATATAAAATGAAAACTTATATAATATACTGTAGAGTAGGGTAGAGTAGGGTAGAGTAGGGTAGAGTGGTAGAGTAGGGTAGAGTAGAGTATAGTAGGGTGGAGTAGGGAAGAGCGGGAGCGAAGCCGTGCGGGCAAAAGCTAGTACAATTATAAATTATAAAAATATGATTATAATAATTTTTAAATGTTTTTTTTTTATATTTAAATATTTAAAAATATAATTTATATGTGTAAGGATAATAAAGGAAATAATAATAATAAAAAATAGAACTTCTTGATTTCACTGTAATATAATACTACTAAATAAAAACGTTTTTATAAAAAAAAAATAACCGACTTCACAAAAAAAATAATTTGAGGAAGGGAACTCCTCCGATTTCGCCAAGATCCCATCATCAGATCAAAATTATTTTTTTGTTGGAAAGGGAAAGTATACCCTTTCCAACAAAAAAATAATTTTTCAAATCGTTTGGCAAGCGACGAAGTTATGCTCGAACAAACAATAAAAATAAAAACATCCGAATTGAGAACCTCCTCCATTTTTAGAAGTCGGTTAATAAACTGTTGTATGTTGTTGCAGAGTTCGAGCCGATCCCGATCGAGATGGACCCGTCGCTGAAGATGCGCTCGCGCACGTACAGCGCCGGCGCCGCCAAGACGGCGCGCAAGCCGCAGCTCGCCGCTACCACCACCACCACTGCCGCTACCAATGCTGAAAAGGTATAAGAATAGAAAAAGAATAATGTTTATTGTTCATTGTTACAGTAAATAAAGAATACCTTAAAACTATTATTACATAATCATTAATATTGTCTTTAACTGTTTAGGAATTATACATATATTTGGATGGTGGTCCCCAAACTAGGTATAACCTGTATCTTGGGGACCTGAGTTGAGTTAACGTTAATTTATAATAAACATTGTTGAATAAGAATAAACCAGTTTAACCAAACATCTGAAGAATAAACCAGTTTGGAATAGAATGAAAATTCTTTCAATCAAACCCCAGTATATACTAACCCTCCGCTAAGTCCACCACTTGAGGGTTAGTATATACTGGGGTTTGATTGAAAGAATTTTCTTTCTTTCATGAATTAATTCATGAATCCCCCAATAACAATTCACTTGTATATACTAATATCCAATTCTCCCCCACAGCCAATAAAGAAGATCCTAATAGGTACAGTGACGGATGAGGAGCCCATACCGGCCACCGTGATAGCCACCGCGCACGACAACAGCAAGCCAGCCGCGCCCGGCTCCAACAGTGAGTATTGTTAGTAGCCAGTAAGGAGTTTGATGAACACAGAACAGAAAATATAGGTAGAAGTGCCCCTAACGTGGCTAAGCACGGGAACCAGTGTCGCCAAACTCGCACATTTGCATATCAAATTGTACATTACACACATAAAAAACAGTAATATGATTGGCTACGAAGCTACGAATTAGAAACTTAACTTTTACAAATCATATTCTTATTGCTTTCATAAATTAGGTCTTATTACAACGTAAGAAACTTGTTATTATTTGTCATGACAAAGACAATAAAGAAGTTTTTCGTCTAAAAACCAATTAACAATGAGTTCGGTAACTCAACGCTAGATGGCGCTGTAACCAATTTATTCTATTCAGAACGCTAGTGCCTTTGAAATAGATGCCATATTCACCTGCACATGTAATCTGCAAATCTCGCTTGATGTTGACACGCGCGCGATATCTAAGGGGCACTTCCTCTACTTTTCTTCCGTGTTGATGAACATAGACAAAACCAAAGTCATGGTAAATAACTATGTTATTATTTAGCACTTAAAAAAACTAACTAAACTTCACCTCTTTATAATATTACTATAGATAATAATGTACTGACCCCAAACTATCTCCACAGCTGGAAAATGGCCGACAATCCGCGTGGCGTCCATCGACTCGCTGCGAGGTGGCGGCTCCGGGGGCGGGGGCGGTGGCGGCGGTGGGGGCGGCGGCGGGGGCGACCCCCCGGCGGCGGGCGCCACGTCCCCGTCCGCGCTCATGCGCACGCGCCCCGACCTCACCATCGTGGCCGCGCGCCGCGCCGACAGGCCCGACAGGCCCGACAGGCCCGACAGGCCTGACAGGTCCGACAGGTCCGACCGCCTCGACCGCCCCGACGGAGACGACACGTGATGTCCGAACCAGGCATCGAACTGACGTACCCGTGTTCAAGTGGTCAGCCAATGTATAGTACTGCTCCCTGGTGTTCCCTATCGATTTCCTAAGTTTATATGAATTGATCTGAATCCTGCTGATTTCTCACCGGCTACACCTACGGCGGCGCGGTGAGCGGGGCGGTATCGAAAAGCGAGCGCCCGTTGCTATAAGCGTCATCGTGGCGTACTACAAACATTTTCATACTTTACCGCTCGCCGCCTCACGCTTAGCTACCGCTCACGACGTTTTTGTGATCCATTTAACGAACTAAAGTGAACTGTTAAAGTGATGGAGCTTTATAGACTGTATAGCTCTCGCTATCTCGCTCTCACGCTTGACATTTTACATGTCATGGTAACCCCAGGAATGATTTTTGCAAATCTATTCTTAAAAAGTAATAAAACTGTTCCCGACATTTTTTCGATATGCAAAAATGGTTTTAATAACCGACATAATGTATGCGTATCGAAAAAATGTCGGGAATATGTCGACTGTAATTAAATCAATGTTCACGTATCGAAAAAATGTCGGGAATATGTCGACTGTAATTAAATCAATGTTCGCGTATCGAAAAAATGTCGCGAATATTATGTCGACTGTAATTGAAACATAATGTATTGAAACGATACGCGATATCGAAAAAATGTCGGGAACAGTTGATATTTAAAACCCGGAAAAATTATGGATAAGTGATAAAGAAAAAATATTCCTGTATGTGTCTAATTTCTATAGCATGTGTATGTTTTTTTTTCATCGTCACTGACCACGGGTTAGGTCCTAAGTAATTTAAAAACTAAGCTACGACCAAACAATACTTAATATTTAGAAAAAAAAAACTTTTTCATACACTCTGAAAATTTGTTATATAAAAGTAATTAGCAAAAAAAAAATCGAAAGACGGACTTCCTAATCTCATATAACTGAATAAATGAATTATTATAGTGTGTTTCGATTTTACCACAGAAAAGATGAAAGAGGGTAGAAAGGACATACTTTCCGATTTGTACTACAACGAGTGTCGCCGCTTGTCTCCCACCCTTTAACTCCACTATAGGCAATAAACCAATACGAACGCGCATTACGCAACTAACAGACCACGCACACAGATTGCAAGTTTGCTATTGGTAGTTGAACTATGAGCGTTGCCTTAGTTTGTTTGATTCTGACCTCTTTCATCTTTTTAGTGGATTTTGATATCCAAAAGTGTAAAATAATCAGTTTTTGCTTCGAATGCTTCCAATTGAATATTTCTTGACATATTTGGATATTAAAATATACTTTGACTTTACATTGTGCATGTGTTAAATAGTTTCGACTGACTATAGTTCTTTTTAAATTATTATGCTTGTGTCGGATTTCTCCGACAGACGAATGCTTTCGCGTCCTATTCGCCAGGGTCGTGTGTTCGCGACTGGGTACTCCATCTCGTTTAGCTCTTCAATCTCCATAGGTGACAGAAGAACTGACGAGATGCGAGTACCTGGTCGTGGATGTGCGACCCTGGCGGAATAAACGCTAGAGTGTTTGTCGGATATGTCCGACAAAGGTAGATACTTTCGAAATTTGAATAGGACTATATTTTATAGTATAGCATTCTTCTCTGAAGGGTTTTATCACTCATAGTATGTCGCTATGCACAGAAGAGGCCCAGCTGGGTCGAAGCCTACTGGGGCCAGGGTTATCTGAAAGGAAACTCGAGCCCCGGTATAAAGGCTAGAAGGAACGGGATGGGGTTTTAAGTCAGTAAGAGTCTGAAACTATCTCCCGCTCCACCCAAGAGCGGGGATTGTCACAAGATAATTTTCCCCATCGAAAAAAAAAAATGTCGTTATGCATACAATTTTTTTTCGTGCATCTAAAAATTTTATTAATACTCTGTTCAAAATAACATTAGACATTTATGAAAACCTATTATTACTGTCCGTTCAACCGATTTTGACTTTTATTACGTTGGTGGCATGACAAATGGCGGCTGCAGTAAATAGTTGGTACTGTAACCACTTTTTTGCTTTTAATGCCATCCTTATGCCAACGAAATAGAAGGGAAAATTTTCCAATGACATCGCCCGCTCTTGGACGAGGCGCGAGGGTGTGTCAGACTTTTACTGACTAAAAACCCACTCTTGTTCCTTTCATACAAGGGCCGAGTCTTCCTTTCAGCAGACCCATGGTCCCAATAAGCTTCCACCCTACTTCCGACATCTACATGAGGCGCGTGGTGAACAGTACGCACCGTCGACGACTTGAGCTTGGTCCGGACGGTCGGACGGTGAGCTACCCATTGCTCGCCGTCCGCAAGCCCGCGCCTATGGTGACGCTTTAGAGCCTGTAGTCCTCTAAAGCAGAATTATCGAAGAATTTAGAAGAACTATAGTCAGTAATCTCAGGAGTTAGTTTACTAATGATTATTTTTGAATTAGTATAGAATAGACTGACGTTGTGGGCTGTTGTTTCCAAACCATAGACAGACGCATAATCTCTTCAATGTTTTAGACGCCCACGTCGGATATATCCGACACTCTCGCGTTTATTCCGCCAGGGTCGCACATCCACGACCAAATACTCGCATCTCGTCAGCTCTTCCGTCACCTATGGCGATTGAAGAGCTAAACGAGATGGAGTACCCAGTCGCTAACACACGACCCTGGCGGATAGGACACGAAAACACTCGTCGAACCAATCCGACGCGGGCGGTTAAAATTAAGTTTCTAAAATAGATTAGTATTACACAATAACAATAGTTTAACCCAGAACAGTTTAGCAGTTTTCTAGATATAGGCTTCACATATAAACTAAAACAACAGCCCGTTTGAATAGCAAGACAGAATAAAACAGGACACACATTTCCATAGAATAAAATAAAAAAACAAACGAGTATTATAAAAAAAAAATAACTCAAATTGTAATTTAGATTATATAATTAATAGTTGTAATATATAATCATTTTTTTATTAATATATTATTATAGATTTAGATAAATATATAGTAGAGAAGAATATTAGAATATACATACATAATAAAATATATATTTTTTATCACTTGCTGTTTCTAGTGGCCTTCTGATTGAAGACACGAGTAAAATATAAAATAGTGCGTATACAGGATATATTAAAATTAAAACAAGCTTATAAATAAATAAACAGGTTACCTGAAAAAAATGCACTTATGTCTTTTGCTAAGGAGGCATCTAAATATACACATCTTTAGTATTTGCGAAACCTAAATCAGTAACTGAATCGATTCCAATAATTTGACAGTATGTTATATTTTTCTCCAACAATATTTAAAAAAACGTCACAACTGACACTAAGGTCGGACGTACATATTCGGTTTCCGGATTAGGTTTCCCGATCAGGAATTCTGATTCGGAAACCTAAATGATCTTATCACACGTTCTGACTTTTTCCGAACGGAAAAAAAACCAGACATCCGTTTCGAAATTTTCTCCGTGCGTCTCTCACGGAATCCTGAATCTGAATTCCTGATCGGAAAACTTAATCCGGAAACCGAATGTGCGTCCGGCCTAAGTACCGCAGGTTATAGCGGGCGTTAGGTTGTAAGCTTCACGCAGGCGTACACCAAGCGTATAATGACGAATACGCGTCTATGAAGCTACGCGACCGTGGACAGTAGGCCATAGTTCTGTATGTAATCTTCACGCAGGCGTACACCAAGCGTATAATGACGAATACGCGTCTATGAAGCTACGCGTCCGTGGACAGTAGGCCATAGTTCTGTATGTAATCTTCACGCAGGCGTACACCAAGCGTATAATATCGAATACGCGTCTATGAAGCTACGCGTCCGTGGACAGTAAGCCATAGTTTTGTATGTAATCTTCACGCAGGCGTACACCAAGCGTATAATATCGAATACGCGTCTATGAAGCTACACGTCTGTGGACAGTAAGCCTGATTTATTATATTTAGCGTAAATAAAATGTTTTTCTTTCTTTCTCATTTAAAAATTAATGTTTTGTGAAAATCAGCGAATATATTCAAGCTTGTTCTATTTTTAATATGTCCTCTATATCTACAGTGTCGGACACCAATATAACCGTACCTCTTCGAGATATGATCACTTTGATAAACTAATAATATATCGAATGTATCCTTAAATATATCAACAGTTATTGTTTATACTGGCGTTTATACGGGTGTGAAGAAAACGGGTAGATTTCATTGAAGTGTTTTTTTAACCGACTTCTAAAAAAGGAGGAGGTCCTCAATTCGGATGTTTTTTTTTTGTTTGTTCGCGCATAACTTCGTCGCTTGCCAACCGATTTGAAAAATTATTTTTTTGTTAGAAACAGTATACTTCCCAAATGGTCCCATAGACACCAAGTTGGGATTTGATGATGGAATCTTGGCGAAATCGAGGGAACTCCTCAACCTCAATTCAATTTTTTAGTGAGTTCGGTTAGTTTTTTTTTTATCTGCTCAATTTTTTTTAATGTAATAAAATTATCCAATGACGTCCTTCGCTCTTGGGTGAAGTGTCAGACTTTTACTGACTAAAAATCCACTCCTGTTCCTTCTTGGCTATTGTTCCCCGGGATCTCTTTCGCATCACCTATGGCCCCAGTAGGGTTGACCTTGCTGGGCCCCTACGGTTGCTGACAACTTCTTGAGGCACGCGTGAAACAATACTCGACTATCTCAGTTATGGTTACGTCGGCTTCCACATTTACTGATTGTAATTTTATGAGCAGTTATGGCCCAGTGGTAACGGCCCAGACTTACAAGTTGTATGTCGCGGGTTTAAACCCAGCGAGGCACATTACTTAGTGTAATTTATCTCATCATCACTGCTCTCAAAACGGTGAAGGAAAACATCATGAGGAAACCGGCATGTCTTAGAACCAAAAATTCGAAGACATGTGTCATCCACCAAACTGCACTGGGTGCGTGGGTGATTACGGCTCATTCTCTCTCCTAGAGAGGAGGCCTGAGTCCCAGCAGTGGGTACATTATAAGGTCGCTTATGCTTGGTTGTATTTTACATGAAGGGACTTTCTATCTGACTATAATGTAGTATCACAATGATTCTGAAAAGTGTTTTTTTTTTTAGTTTCTCTATTCATTTCTGCCTCTTGGGCAGAAGCCTTCCACAAACGCGTCCAGATGTCATCCAGATTTCTTGGCTCACCTCGAACCAACCATTTCATCTAAATCATCTCGTCACCTCTTCCCTGATTGACTTCGACGGTATCGTCCATCTTCAGGCGGTCAAGTCATAATTCATTAAAAATACCACAGCAATTTAGGTACTTGTACTTCAAAAGAATCTTGGTCCATATTGAAACGTTCTAACCGATTTGAATCTCCTTAGATACCCGTAGAAGCGCAAGTATTAAACTAAAATGCTGAAAACTTACATTTTTTATATTTCCTCATTAGAGCGAAAATTTAAATATAATATACAAGAAAAAAATAATATATATTTGTATAATGATAAAACAAATAGCTGTCAAATCATGAAAACCGTCGTTTAGCGTCATTTAAGTAAATTTAAGTATTGTATAAGTTGTAGATATTATGCGAATATACATTATATATATAAAAATAATATATTTATAAAACTACCTTGTTCCTCTGCAGTAGATATTATTAATTATATTATTATTATTATGCTGAGTTTTGTGTTGGCGGGTAGCAAATAAATTAATATTGTAATTCCTAGCCTGAGTGTGTGCTTCCTGATAGTTCCAACCTGGGGGTTTTAAGTCAAGAGTGAATAGGTTACTTCTAGGCAAGCGTGCTCCATCGCCGACCACGTCATCGCTTACCATCAGGTGAGATAGTGGTCAAAGACGAATTTATTAACAAAAATGTTACGTACATCAAGTAAATAAATTTTGCGTGAAAGTAACTTTCTCCATACTAACTTTCGACTCTATATATGGAGACTCTTTATTCTTAGTATATACCATAAAAATCTCAGTGTCTTCCTGCATCTTAAGTCCAAAGATTTTGGCTGAGCGTTGTTGAGTGACGTCAGTTACTCAGTACTTTTTTGAAATATTAAAATATTGTTTCCAATGGTAAAAAATCTGGTGTTTTTAAGATTTGTTAGAAGGAGAGGTATTTGTGCTTTATTAGAATAAAATAAGGCTGATGTATTTACTAAGTTTCAAGTTTGATTTGATTTCGTTATTTTTTATCAACGAATAAGACACGTTGAGGTTACCCTAAGTAAAGTAGGATAAGGCATTGCGAATGAAAAAATATTAAAAATTTTTTGCTACCCGCTAACACAAAAATGCTGTCTATAAAAGTTATAAACATTAATTTTTATTATTTTGTTTAGGTTTAATATCGTTTCATGACGTGTAAAGAGGTTCATTTAATTACAGTTTGTTTTATATTATCCAAAGATATTTGAATAGTAATTTTTTTTCAGTCAGTGTAGCATCAAATGTGGGGCACTTTTAGACAAATATGAGTGATGTTATGAGTGGAATGAAATGTCACAATGCTCGATAGCAAACGACATTTTGACCAATCTATATAGTCAAATTTTTTCGAGGTAATTTTTTTTTTTTGGATAATATAAATAAACTATACTCATTTCCTTCGATATGTCACTATATATTGATTAAATGTACACAGTGACAAATATGATGCCAAAATTAGCAATTTTGAAGAAAAAAATCGAATGAGATTTGCTTGCATCTTGAAAAATGGATATTGATGTCACTGTATACAAAATTACTTTCGTGTAAAATGGTCAATTTTATGGCATTTTTTTTCTGGTCAAATTAAGTAAAGAACTTGATTTTTCAACCGCCTATGTCGGATTTATCCGACAAACACTCTCGCGTTTATTCCGCCAGGGTCGCACATCCACGACCAAATACTCGCATCTCGTCAGCTCTTCTGTCACCTATGGGGATTGAAGAGCTAAACGAGATGGAGTACCCAGTCGCAAACACGACCCTGGCGAGTGTTTTACTTGTTGGATCAAGCTGAGCGGTTAAAAATTTGATTTTTCTAGGATTTCGTCAGTGTAGTGAAAGTCAAATACAGGATTATTTGTACTATATTACTAACATCTTAAACAACAACTTTTAAAACAAAAATTGTTTATGATGTTAGTAATACAGTCCTGCAAGGTTGTTAGTGTTCGTGGGCTCGCGGACGGCGAGCCATGGGTAGCTCGCTGTCCGATCGTCCGGTAATTGTCCGAACCGAGCCCAAGACGTCGACGGCGCGCACTGTTCCCGCGCGCCTCAAGGAGTTGTCAGCAACAGGAGGGACCCAGCTGGGTCGAAGCCTACTGGGGCCAGGGTTATTCGAAAGGAAGCTCGTGCCCCGCCATGAAGGCTAGAAGGAACGGGGTGGGTTTTTAGTCAGTAAGAGTCTGACACTATCTCCTGGTCCACCCAAGAGCGGGGGTCGTCATAAGTTGATTTTTGCCCACCGAAAAAAAAAAGTTGTTAGTGTTTTACAATTAACTCTGTATGTGCATCATCATCATCTTCATCTTCCTGCCCTTATCCCGTTTTATTTGGGGTCGGCGCAACATGTTTTTTTCTTCCATTCTGTCCTGTCACTCGTCACGCTATCACTAACTCCCTTTTCATTCATATCACTTCTCACACCATCCATCCATCTTTTCTTTGGCCTCCCTCTCCCTCTCCATCCATCCACATAACTCTGTATGTGCATACTGTCCTAAAATTGACCATTATTAACTGAAGTACCTACTCTGACCCACCCTAATGAAATTGTATTATAATAATTATGAAGTAAAGCGATCATTATTTTTTATAATTTAATCCAAAACAATTGGATGTCTTGTACCAAATTGTCACTGTACTACTATTATAATATTATTAAATATTAATAAGATTTTGTTATCAGACTCATAGGTTAGATCTAGTATTTATTAAGAAAAGTTTTTATTATTATTATTATTATTATTATTTAGAATAGTTTTTTTTTTCTCGGAAATTGTTAGTAGTTTCTATGGATTAGTTTGAAAACTCATTGTGTTTATAATTATAATTATTTGTTATTGTAAGTGATTGTCACAATTGGTTCTGTGTGTGTGTTGCCGATTCTGGATATTTGCTTGTTGTTTTAAACGATATTTATGAAAATATAATTTGTTTAATATACCCGCGTGATTCATGATTATAAATTAATTTGTTTCATAAGCATGTCATTCTAAAATTGAATAAATATAATTATATATACTTATATATATATTTTTTAAATTAATAGTTGTGTGAGTAGCAATAATATCGTTTTGTGAGTAGATATTAAAGGCTTGGTTTATATTGGATTAAGTAAACAAGTTATAAAAGCAATACTTTTTTAGATTAATATTTAAAACTTGACAAGCAAATATCCCGAACCAGTATAAAGGGCGAAATAAGTTGCTAGTAAAATCGTTGTTTTGTTTCAAAAAATGTTATTTAGAAAAAGTTTAATAATAAACTTGAAAAACATAACAATTTTTTTTTTATATAAATATTTTACTTGTTTTTAATCACGATGATATTGTTATTTCTTATAATTGGTTAACCATAATGGTAATTAAAATAATGTAGTTAGATCTGTTAATTACAATAAATTATTTAATTGAAAACAAAATGTCCTTGAGATGTAATTTTGAATAAAAAAATACATACGTCACTGCCGGAATCGTGGGCCTATAGTAAAATAGGTATAATTCAAATCAAGAGGCTCGAATTAAAAAAAAAACGTTATTTTTTTAATTGAATTTTGATAGTTTAATTTTTTTTTAAATCATCGACAGAAAAAATTGTTTAGAATTTATACAATGACGCGCTGTTTTGAATTAATGTACAGTTTTTTTTTTTTTGATAATACAAGTATTTTTTCTCATTTTAAATCGCCAGTGTTTTTTTTTGTTTTTGTCTCGAATTTTTATTGGGTATAGACAGTAGTGAACGTAGAACTATGGATCGCTATAGCAGCCATGGTTAGGGACTGGTCTTGGGACCTATTTATAAAAAATACAAACTTAGCGTCCCTGCACACGGACCTCCAAAAAAACTTTAGAAGCGGCCACAAAAAAAAGCTAGAAGCCGCCGCTAAAAACAGCTGAAGCGCGCGACAGTTTGTGGTCGGAGAAGCTTGAAGCGGCTTCAAGCTGCACACGTGCCACAAAAAAAAGGCCGTCTCAAAAAGAAGCTTGAAGCGGCGTTTTTTTGAGGAGACACTAAGAGTTAGTTGCACCAAGAGCTACGATCGTTTCTGTAAAGTTAATTTGAATTTTAAGCTAGAACTACACGTGTGCCACACACGCCGATCTGAGCGCGGCGGTCTCCATACATTTTATATGGAAAAGATTTGTAGAACTAGATTCACGTCACGCAACATCGTTTTACGTACAAATCAGGGGGTCTACTCGCTTTCTCCGAAACGAAACTTTCGTAAAAGAACGATATTCATTTGACGTTAAAATTGCAAACAATCCTCTGTCTTTTTTTCGAAACGTAACTAATTAGAGTAGGTTTAGAAATTCGGTACGTCAAACAATTTTCAATCGTGCGAAATTTTGGGAATGAAAGGAACCGTGGTAGGAAATACGCGAAATTTCAATCGAAATTTAATTTTTCGGAGAAAGCGAGTAGACCTCCAGGCATGGTCCACGCGTGTATCGGTCTAATGCAGTTCCAGTTGTACTGTTCTACAATTTGCCAACTTATCACAAAAAATGTTAATTGCTTATTACTATAAGAACATTTTGTTCGAAACAGCGAGTCTCCTGTTTTCTTGTATTTCATCTTTGTAGCCCAAAACATTTTGACAAAGTATCTTACGCCCTTATTGCAATGAATTTAATTTAAAATATATATTTGTCATAAATTAATGTACCCGTTTTGTTATCGCGTTGCCGCCATAATAACAAACATAACAGTTAGGAAATTTAATAAAAATAAAAAGTTAATCAATTTTTATTGTTTTATTTTATAACACACTAACTTTTTCCCGCGGCTTTACCCGCGTAGGTCACTCAGGAATAAAGCAGCTATCTATTGGTGGAAAAAATGTCGCAATCGGACCAGTACTTTCAGAGATTATCTCCTACAAGCAAAAAACATGACCAACTTTACCTCTTTATAATATTATTACTGCCCCCGTTAGTAAAAAAGACGCATCTAACATTTTTTCCAGATTTTAGTTTTAAACATTGCCGGAATCAGAAAAAAAAGCGCATCTGCCTGTATTTTTAATATTTTGCTAACACTCTCCAGTGCGGTTTTAACACAAGGAAAAAAGGCCCGATTTCCTGTTTCATTCATTAAAACCTTTTTAATCCGTTTTTACTTATTGTTAGATACGTCTTTTTGAGAATCAGGGGCAGATTAGCAGTAGCAAAAACCTGGGTTTTTATAATTCAATGAGTGGCATAGATGATTTTCTGCTAGCGATTTTGTCCGCACTGTCGATGACGCGCCGGCGACATATTTTCATCTACCGCCAAGTTATATATTCATTTCTGACCAGTTACTTTACATGCTCTGTGCCAGTCACGATCTTCGCTGCCCGCTAGTCAGACGTGCGCTCGCGGCGATAAAAAGTTATTAATAATAATTCTTTATTTCAGGCTACTATGGCCCATATACACTATACATAAAATAATCTTAAAAATAATAAACTAATACATATAATTAAAATCTAGTTATTAATTAACACCAGCACACGAAGTGACGGCGTCCTGTTCCGCTGCGAGGTCGGTATCCTTCCACGAAATTGTCGATACACAACTCCTTTCCTTTTTTTTATTGACACCTACCCGCGCTAACTCATAACTGTACTTGCAAAGACTATTATCGCTGTTATATTATACGAGCTTGTGCTTGGCTCATTTGCGCCTTCTGTAATCACTGTGTTGTGTTGTGTTGTGTGTGGAGGAGAATATACTTGGAGATGCTGCAAGAACATTGTTTTATTCGTCACCTACCAAGTGAGTACCTTTTTACAAGCTTTTATTTAGTTCTACCTTACCCGATGTTTGTCTGTCATCAAATCTTGTAAATTAAATTTGTTTCACTTCCCGGTTACCGAAAGCTGAAATTTTGCATGCATGTGTAAATCAGATGGCAATGCAAAATTATTATGACATGAAGCTGATCTCATGATATCTTTCTTTCTTTCTTTATTTCTTTCTATTCGTCTTGACGAGTATTAATTATATAGGTATACCGAGCTATAAAAACTGGCTATGAAAAAATATTTTTCATTAAAGGCTTGTTTTTGTTTTCGGGGGGAAACCTTCAAAAAGCTTCTAGTCTTTTGGGGGAAAGACCAGGGAGTCTGGGATTTTTACCTCACTAAGACCACCCCGGTGATCACCATCATGGAAGAGAGCTCCGTGAACGCCAGTTAGGGCACATCCCTGAGGGGTCTATGAGTAGGGAATGCAAATCTTTTGGCAGATTTGTGTTTTTTTTGCAAATAATCACAATTTTTGAATAAATTACCCTAAGACTCACTGTCCAAAGTAAAAAAAAATTATAAGTATTATAAGATAACCATAGGCGCGGGCTTGCGGACGGCGAGCAATGCGTATTTGGCTGTCCGACCGTCCGGTAACTATCCGGACCGAGCCCAAGTCGTCGATGGCGCGCACTGGGTCGAAGCCTACTGGGGCCAAGGTTAGATCCGAAACGTAGCTCAGCCCCAGTATGAAAGACACGAAGTCATTAATAGTCTGACACTAGCTCCAGCTCCGCCCAAGGGCGAGAGATTTCATTTGAATGATTTTTACCCACCAAAAAAAAAGTATTATAAGATAAAAAATTTTTCAATACATTTTTTTGCATCAAACATTGACGTATATGTCTATAATATTTTAACGTCCGTGTCAATCCGCGCTACGAATAAGACGTTTTTATGCTCGAGTACAATCTCGTTAATCTCGCGAGATCTCGCCCTTTTTTCGTCCGAGATCAATCTCGCTAAAAAAGGCCGAGATCTCGCGATATCGAGATTGCATTCTCTCTCTATGAGGAACCTAGTGAGTACCAACACCACACACGCACCGTCTATACAACCACATAGTAAAGTAAAATATCGTCAGGAATCTCCCTGCCGGAGTCTGTGTTTCCTGTTGGCGACCATCTGGGGATCTTTTAAGGGTCGACGCTGCGTTACGCGATTGCCCGCGCCACTAAATAGTACGTATATATTTTGTGCCCGCGCGGTCCCTAGTAAAGTTGCAAATCTGCAATTGTTAACGCTAGTTGAAAACTTAAAATGTAAGGGAATGACGTCATCTCAACGCTCAGTCACGTGTTCAAAACAAAGGAATTGAGGGCGTGGGCAACTCGAAGCGTTCGACGCAAGCGGAACGGTTGTAATTTGGCTAGAGTGAGATAGCGGTCAATGGTGAGCCTATCAAAATGTAATAAAAATCTTCACCTAGGATGCACTGGACTATACTGCCTATCTCAACCTCAAGCTAATGTGCCCTTCGGCGCGTAGTTTCCACACGCGCCTTAACCCTTCAGATACCGTCAATTAGAGACACAATAGTAAGACAATAGATGCGCGGCCACCGGTGGTCGCTTGGGGATTCATGAATTAAGATGTCAACAAACCGTAAAGCTCAGCAGAGTCGAAGCCTACTGGTTCTTTCTAAATACATACATATTATAGATAAATTACACCCAAACACAGAACAAACGATCATGCTCATCACACAAACATTTGTCCTGGGTGGGAATCGAACCCACGACCTCCGGCATAGCAGTCTGGGCCACTAACCACTAGACCAACAGGCCAGTCTAAAATTTAAAACATAGTTCCGCCGGTGTCGGGAGCAGGGTCCAAGCTACCGGTGGTTAGGGCTCCAGATACAGGAACCTCTTCAAATATTATTATTATTATTACATAGATGATAATCAGGGATAAAGGAAAGGTATTCAAAAAATAAAATCCACCAAAATACAGTAAATAAAAAAATATAATGACAAATTAGTTGACAAAATTTCAAATATTTACAAATACAAACCATTTCACAGATATACCAATAAATTAGATTTAACACAAATATCTTTCATAGAATGGATACAAGCTTTTACACTGTTTTATGACAAAAATAAATGTTATACAACCAAAATTGAAGTACGAAAATCGCCCTTACTCCTTCGAGATAGGAACGCTTTTATCTCATTGACGTGCGATCAAAATAAATTATATTTGTCAGAAATCAGTCAATTGTTTTACATTTTTACACCAAGTTTGTTTAAGTTCATAAAATGATTCACAACAAAATTATTCGTCAACAACATATTGAAAATTCGAAGTCTTAATAAGACACTAAAACTCCCATAATAATATATTCAATACACTTGCTCATAAAGTAGCTCTTATTGCACTGCACTTAGGTATATAATGGCACTTGTTACCAAACTGTGACATTTTGATTACCATTACGCACTAGTGCTATAATGAGGTTAAAACCTTATTGTTCAGCCTCTCCACCGCCATCATTTTATGACATTGATCGTATCAGGATGGGCGCAGGTTGTACCCCACGAACAAAAGAAAAACAAAATGGCCGCGCATATGAAAACAGTTTTTTACCGCCACAAAAGTTTACTAGTTTTACAGTTATTTTATTCACAAGTGTATTGAAAAACGTCATATGATACACGTGAGTAATTAATGATTACCATTCTCGGCTCTCTTAAGACCCTCGCCATGGCTCGGGTCTAAATACCGCCTCAACGGTAATCACTAACATTACACACTTATCATAATGTACTATTTTCTAAATTAGGCGAAAGAATTAGCCAGTGTAATGGTATACTACGGAATCATAAGACAATATAGCTAGAACTACATTAGATAGACGCACACGTGTAACACGCCTGATTTGTACGTAGAACGGCGTCGCGTGGCGTGGATCACGTGTAGCTCTACAAGTCTGGTTTCCATATAAAATGTATGGAGACCGACGCGCCCAGATCGGTGTGTGTGGCACACGTGTGCGTAGTGTAGTTCTACCGTAAGGTCCTGCGCTTGATCTCTCTCCGGTCGTGTCGGATAGCCGTCCCATTGGACTATGAGAGTAAATAAACAGAGAGTGCACTGTGTGTGAACACACAATTGTGTATTGCACACACACTTGTGTATTGCACACACAATTGTGTATTGCTCACACACTTGTGTATTGCACACACTTGTGTATTGCACACACTTGTGTATTGCACGGACAATTGGATATTGCAGACACAATTGTGTATTGTTCACACACTCGTGTATTGCACACACATTTGTGTATTGCACACACAATTGTGTATTGCACACACAATTGTGTATTGCACACACAATTGTGTATTGCACACACATTTGTGTATTACACACTCGTGTATTGCACACACACTTGTGCATTGCACACACATCTATATCTCCTGCATAGTTGACTAATCTCCATAAAGGTTGGCCATCGTCGTCAAAATTCGTTCAGAAGGATTTAAAAAAAATAAATAAACACATTTTGAAAATAACAATTAGTTTACAGTTGAGCAAAGCATAACTATGAGTTTAGTCTTAAAACGATCGCATAACGAATATATATTTCTAAAGCAACCATTAACACTACATAGGACAATATCACTTCTAGACATTTATGTGACAATTTTCTAATACAACAGTGCATTATTTTAAATATTAACAAGATTTTTAAAAAAAACACTGTCATTTCTTTCTACTAAACCATCATCAAATAACACTGAGCGAATCAAGAAGCAGTGTCAGACTTTAACGGACTTTTATTTGTAAGGTACGTAATCACCCAATGACTTCTCCGCTCTAGGGCGGAGTGGGAGGGCGTCTCAGACTTTTACCAACCCACACGCATGTTTCTTTTTTTATAATGTATAGGCCCACGTTTGACCACTATCTCACCTGGTAAGCGATGATGTGGCCGACGATGGAACACGCTTGCCTAGAAGCAACCTATTCACTCTTGACTTAAAGACCCCTAGGTTATAGCTAGTTATCCTTCTTTGGCCTTTGTGTTCCAGGAACACGGGTTTCCCTTTTTGAAGTCATCCCTATAGCCCCTGGGACAACTAAACCCCACCGTTAGTCCTTCAGATTTTTTTTTGCGTTCAAGGGCCATTTTATTTTCGAAAAATTCCACTGCTCTATGGACCGTATGGATCAGGAGCAGTGGTGGACGAGTGGTAATGGCCCCGACTTAAGAGTTGTAGGTCACAGGTTCGAACCCAGCCAGGCGCATTACTTTGTGTAAGTTAATTTCATCACCACTGCTCTCAAAACAGTGAAGGAAAACATCGTGAGGAAACCGGCATGTCCTAGAACCAAAAATTCGAAGACATGTGACATCCACCAACACGCTCTGGGCCCGCGTGGTGGATTACGGCCCATTCCCTTTCCTAGAGAGGAGGCCTGAGTCCCAGCAATGGGAATATTAAAAAGGCTGATGATGATGGACCGTTGGTTAAGGGTAGGTAAGGGTTATCTGGCTAGATTGGATCCCGTACCGATATAAAATAGTATGGAAACGGCCAAATTTTCACAGTTATTCTTTAACCCTTCAGATACCGTCAATTAGAAACACAATAGTAAGACAATAGATGCGCGGCCACCGGTGGTCGCTTGGGGATTCATGAATTAACAGCTAGCTTCGCATTGGTCCGATGAGTGTTCTCGTTGCCAGGGTCGTGTGTTAGTGACTGGGTACTCCATCTCGTTTAGCTCTTCAATCCCCATAGGTGACAGAAGAACTGACGAGATGCGAGTATTTGGTCGTGGATGTGCGACCCTGGCGGGATAAACGCGAGTTTGTCGGATATATCCGACATAGACGGTTAGTTTTGCTTTTTTAAACAATCTTGTTAATATTAATTGTTGTCTAAAATACGAATAACATTTATTATAAGTGGTCCAGTGCATAGTCTAAGAGGTAGGTAGTGATGTGTAATATTTTTATCTTTAGTTGTAGAATTATTTTGGCCCTGGGTACAATTGGCCCCAAAGTTTGACCAATAGGATGGCATGGGACCGTGTTTAGTGTGTTTCTATTGGTTAACGAGCTTGAGCCAAAGTTTTACCTCAGGGTCAAAGTAACCCAACTTTTTCCTCAAGGTCAAAGTAACCCAATTTTTTTGGTAATTGATTATTTTTATAATGGCAACATTACACTGTTCAACCAGGTTGGTTGGTTCAACTAAATTAAAAAGTAAAAGTTTGAGTGTAGATGGTCGATTTTTATTACTAAAAATAAATATTACACACCAAATACCTAAGTGCAAAAATATTTTTGTTCGTAATTTTTTTCTTCACATTTTTCTTAAAAAATTCAACAATTACAATGTACTTACAATCGCCTCTAGCTATTAATATATAAATGTATATAGATCTCTTTTATTTTTTCATAAAATATATATTATATTTATTGAAGCTTAGGCTTGAAAAGCAAGTTTTTTTTTTATAGGATGTAAATCTTTAACCCTTAACTACCCGCGTCGGATTTATCCGACGAGTGTTTTCGTGTCCTATTCGCCAGGGTCGTGTGTTCGCGACTGGGTACTCCATCTCGTTTAGCTCTTCAATCCCCATAGGTGACAGAAGAGCTGAGGAGATGGAGTATTTGTATTGACCCTGGCGGAATAAACGCGATAGTATGTGCCCTATATATCCGACATAAGTAGTTAAAAGGCATATAGAAAATGGACAGGACAAGTATTTTTTTTTTTCAGTATAATAGGTTTATTTTAGACAGTTTTCACATTTTTTACTTGCTGAGAAAAAAAAAAACTAAATTGCGAGTTTTTGAAAGAATTTTTAGCAGTCTAATAGACGAAAAACTAATTATTTTATTCAATCACACTGAAAAAAGCATTCACCCCTGATAGTTAAAAAGACGTATCTAACAATAAGTAAAAACGGATAAAAAAGGTTTTAATGAATGAAACGGGAAATCGAGCCTTTTTTCCTTGTGTTAAAACCGCACTGGAGAGTGTTAGCAAAATATTAAAAATACAGGCAGATGCGCTTTTTTTTCTGATTCCGGCAATGTTTAAAACTAAAATCTGGAAAAAATGTTAGATGCGTCTTTTTTACTAACGGGGGCAGCATTGTCTTAAGTAAATACGGGTATATTTCTAGAGTCCGCAAGCCAAATGGCAAAGACAGAACCCCATTTTAAGAGTAAAACATTAGTATATTTTGCTAAAAAATATTTATTTATTCTTTGCAGTCTAATCGTAGCATAAGTCTGTACCACTCACACATAGTCACCATAACCACAGAATAGATAGGTACACAAGTCAATCTCATGTATGTACTTCACTTTTTATACCTACGCGCGGCGAAGCCGAGATATCGTGTCGGTGAGCGGTGTCTATGTGTGCGTTGCTCGAGCGCGCTTTGTATGTAGATTGACTTCTGTACCTATCTATTTTGTGACATAACTGCTTAGGATGACGTAAACAATTATCGACCATAGACAACTTTTTTTTTTGCGGAAAACGCAATCGATAATTGTCTACAACACGCCTATAATTATTATATCATAGCACTTTTAACTACAAACAGTTTTGATAAGCATTTAATTACATTTTATTATGATATCGTCATGTTTTGAAGCGTTTTTTTTTTTCCGCATGCGTTTTCCGCAAATCTGTAACGTAGTCAAAGTGCTGTATTCGTCAAATTAACTTTATATTACTGTAAAACATTTGTATTATCGACTTATAAACAGATCTAACATACTTAATTTAAAGATTTGAGTACTTGAGAGCTAATTTTGTTTGAAAAATACGTTTTTTAAATAAAAAATCACCCTTTTTTATAATCTTGAGGTACCCTCAGATTTGAATTTCCTTATACGGTAAGCTTTTCAAGTACTCTTAAAAACCCTGGACATAAAAATAAATAAATGATAGATACGTGGGTGAAGCCAGAATGTGGAGGTTCACATTATTAAGGTTTTTAACCATTTTAAAATTGACAAAACCCATCTCAATCGGAAATAACCAAAATTCGACCGTGAAAAACCATCATCAGTTCTTTTAATGTAGAGGAAGTATCATGATGCCCAGTAACTGGGTTGTGGAGTTCTGATAGGCAGTATTCGGCATTGATGATGATGCCAACCTCAAGTTAGGAAAAGGCTAGAGATGTCTTTTGATGTTAAGCCGCGAAGTCAGCGCGATAGACGCCTTTTACAGCCCGATCACGACCTTTGACCGTGTGAGCGGTAGCTAAGCGGGGGCGGTGAGCGGTAAAATCAAAAGTATGAAAATGTTTGAAGCAGGCGCGGGCCGCTCATAGCACCGCGCCCGCTTGTCGATACAGCCCCGCTCGCCGCGCCGAAAGCCGCTAAGGCATAGTGTTTTTATTTCGTTGGTTAAAAGAATGAAAAGAGAGTTAGTGATAGCGTGATGGGTGACAGGACAGAATGGAAGAAAAAAACGTGTTGCGCCGACCCTAAATAACATGGTACAAACGCAGGAAGCTGATGAAATTGAGGATCAAATAAATATTCTTTCTTTTGTTAGAAAGGCCATCACTTTTTATATATTATTGGTATTCAGGTCACCAGCAAGGCTCCTATAAGGTGGACCGATGACCTGGTAAGGGTTGCGGGAATCTGATGGATGCGAGACGCACAGGACCGTTGTGGCGACATTTGGGGGAGTCTTACGGCTGAAATGATGATGATGAATTTTGGTCAAATCCTAGGTTATTTTAACGCGAATTTTAAATGGATTGTCGATTTCAAAATGGCGGCTCGTCCTCAATCTAGCTCCACCCACGGCTGGAATGGAGGCGTCGGTTTTGTATCAACATTTTTACTTAGTATCCCACTACTTTATTTTATTTATAATATTTATATTTTTTTTTTTTTTAAATTAAAAGTTCTTAAAGTCGTGGATTGGAAGCGTGTTAAAAACGATGTTCTTTCTATTGTTAAAATTATTTTAATAAATAGTTTTTCAATTATTTTTTTGGGTTGTTATTATGACATTTTTAATTTGAGAAAAAGGCGATATTAACGTCTTTCCTATCCATTTTATTGAACACAAATGCAATGCAAATTACTGTTTTTTTTTTGCGAAACTTGCATTACAGAAGCTATTTACTTTTAAGAATAGGACTGACCTTATAATCGTCAGATATATCCGACAAACTCTCGCGTTTATTCCGCCAGGATCGTACATCCACGACCAAATACTCGCATCTCGTCAGCTCTTCTGTCACCTATGGAGATTGAAGAGCTAAACGAGATGGAGTACCCAGGCGCGAACACACGACCCTGGCGAATAGGAAGCGAGAGTACTCGTCGATTTAAAAAAAAAAGTATTTTGCTTATCCAATCCACGGTTTTAAATGTCGATTTAGTTTAGTGGCGACATGTAGGTGATGTCGTCCCAAGGATGGCGGTAGAGGGGTTGCTTCATGCGCTTCTGGTCGAGGTAGTGGCCCACCAGGCCGATGGTGCGGCCCAGGACGAACAGCGCGTTGATTGAGCCCATGGCGATGTAGTTGTTACCTTCCTCCCTGTTGGCGAAGAAAGAGAATTAAGTAAAATAACTAGCACTTGCTTGCAGCTTCGTTCGCGTTCGGAGAGGGCAAAATAATAAAAAAAGAGCTGACAGATCAGAAATTACATACAGTACTAGCTTTTGCCCGCGCGGCTTCGCTTCCTCGCTCTTCCCTACTACACCCTACTATACTCAACTCTACCCTACTCTACTCTACCCTACTCTACCCAACTCTGCCCTACTCTACCCTATTCTACCCTACTCTACCCTACCCTATTTTACCCTACTCTACTCTATTCTACACTACTCTACCCTCTCTACACTACTCTACACTACTCTACTCTACCCTACTCTACCCAACTCTGCCCTATTCTACCCTACTCTACCCTACCCTATTTTACCCTACTCTACTCTATTCTACACTACTCTACCCTCTCTACACTACTCTACCCTACTCTACCTACCAGTGGCGAAGCGTGAAATATTGAGAGAGGTAAGCCGGAGCAAAAAAAAATGCTTGCCTACTCCGAGCGCGGGCACGCAGTCTTGCGCGGGCACGCGTCCTTACCGAAAATCTATGATTGACATCCTGGCTTCAGTCTTGTATAGGCAGATGTATCTTCAGTCCACTTTTACTATACGTGTAAGCACTGAGATATTGAAACAGTGTCTTGCAAGTAGGGTTGCCAGGTCCTGGAACTGAAAAGTCGGACAATCTATCCTATTTAGCCGGATGTTTGGTCAAAAAGGCCGACATTTTTTTTAAGTCTAATAAAATTCATGAAATCTTTTTAAATTCTAATGAAAAAACCATAAGATTAAGTGATATTATTGCTACACTATTACATATCCACTCTGCTTGTGCTAGCGATACAAGGTAAGGCAAAACTCTAATGACAATTCTAAACAAAATGGTATTTAAAAAACCTAACAAAAGCCAAAAATGCTCAAATTTGGCCGGACCCGCCACTTAAAAGCCTGACTATGTCCGGCTTTATCCGGACGCCTGGCAACGCTACTTACAAGCATAATAGAAGTGGCTTTGATAAAAGCCATTTGTGGTGAAATGATGATATGATGTAAATTAAACAAAACTTAATCGACTAAGTAGTACTAATAATACTACTTATACTCTAAAGCTATTCGTCTATTCTTTCTTACAAAGTGCGCTAAGACATTATCATAAAAGCCGGGAAGATTCTTAATTTTTAGTAAAGAACGTTTTTCTATAGAAAGAATGGCTAGATCAGATAATCGTTCTTGTTTTTGAGCATTACGCATGTTGATATTTATTGTAAAGGGATATATTAAAATGTTTAAAAAAACCAGCTCTGAGGAGAACTTTTGCGTTGGTGTAGTTTTAAGAATGAAATCTAAAAAAAATCGCACGAAAATTATTAGACTTCGCGCACGACCTTTCTCATAGATCTAAACTCCCCTCCCGCACGCGCACTCCCGGGCCCCGCCTTGGTGACGCTTGCAGCATAAATCGTAATATTTTAATTTCGCCATAACTTCAAAACCAAACGTCCAATTTTAATCATTCAAAGACCAAATATTATCTACATAAACTGTACTTAGTGATGAAATAATTTATTTTGATAAGGGTTAATAGCATGAGTAAAATAAATGCGTTTAAATGTAGTCCAAAAAAAAATCAAGATTATTAGATAAAAAAATGGTTGTTGTGCCTCACTCAACTTAGATAAGTATACTGTTAGTGTTACGCGGACTTTTTTGTAGATATTTGTAAGTTCTACAATTAATTAAAACATTTTACGGTTCTATCTTTAATAGTTCAGGCAGCGTACGGAAAATAAGTAATGTTTCTGGTTGATTTTTTACACCTTGTGTCCGAAAAACCCAAATATCTTACGGAACCTTATTTTTTTTCAAAATAAAATTTAGCCTATGTTACTCGTGGATAATGTAGCTTTCGAGTTGTGAAAGAATTTTTAAAAACAGTCTAGTAGTTTTTAAGCCTATTCAATAAAACTCTATCAAATAACTCGAAAAAAAACCGGCTTGCCGGAGCGCTTTAGAGCGCGCAGGTTAATGTGACGTCATGACGTATTCTTGTATAGAAATTTAAACGCTAAAAAGCCGATTGCGCCTGCGGCTTATGTTATAGTGCTACATGTTGTTGAAAAGTAAATTTTGTTGATTTAATGTTCATAGTGTACTTAGTGTAGCCGTTATGTAATGTTAGCTTTGTAGTTTTATAATTTCTGATTGTGCCATTTCTCAATTACGGTAGAGAGTGGTTGTGTTCTAAACATCTGAAGGGAAGCCGGTGGGAATCGAGTTGTATGGAACCTTCGTCACTGCTACCTACCCTACTCTACCCTCTCTACACTACTCTACCCTACTCTACCTACCCTACTCTACCCTACTCTAAATTTTCTTTGCTATAAACCTCACGGAGCCCGAGACCTTTCCAACGAATGCAAAACCGTGGAAATCGGTTCGTGCGTTCTGGAGTTATAGCGTCAGGAAGGAAAACCCGACTTATTTTTATATAGTAGATTGACCATTTACCAACAGACAATTACTTTTTCTAGTGATCACTAATGGCAATACCCACTGGTTACTATATAATAATTTTTCACCTCAAGTACCATGGCGGTAATTTCTACATGACCACTTAAAAAAAAAATCCATTTGAATCATGCGGCGTGGCTCCAAACCAAACCCTTTCAGGTTTTCGTTTCGAGTGCAAGCAAAAATGAACTTAGCGGTCGGTGGTGAGGCGAAAGTAACATTTATGGTACACTAACGGCAGTAACCACTTTAGACAGTGACCTCATTGGACCGTGATCACTTAAGATATTGATTAGACTGTGACCGCTTTAGAAATTAACCACATTAGACAGTCGCCTCATTAGACGATGCTCTTTTTAGACAGTAACCACCACGTAATAAAGAAAACTAGAGGAAGTGCCTCTTAAATATGGCGCGTGTGTCAACAGTAGGCGAAATTCGCCTATTACATATTATATACTAGTGCAGGTGAATATGGCATCTATTTCAAAGGCACTAGCGTTCTGAATAGAATAAATTGGTTACAGCGCCATCTAGCGTTGAGTAGCCGAACTCGTTGTAAATTGGTTAAAACTTCTTTATTGTTCGTGTCATGTCAAATAATAACAACTTTCTTACGTTGTAATAAGACCTAATTTATGAAAGCAATAAGAATATGATTTGTAAAAGTTAAGTTTGTAATTCGTAGCTTAGTAGCCAATCATATTACTGTTTTTATGTGTGTAATGTACAATTTGATACGCAAATGTGTGAGTTTGGCGACACTGGTTCCCGTGCTTAGCCACGTTAGGGGCACTTCTACCTATATTTTCTGTTCTGTGGTAACCACATTAGACCGTACTTGCTTTAAACGGTAATCACATTAGATCATTCTCTCTTTAGTTAAACTAAATATTGTGTTTGTATCTTATGCTGTACCATTATATTAATTAATATTATATATCATACTAGCTTTCCGCCCGCGGCTTCGCCCACGTGGACTACAGTTTATATCGCGCGGGCAGAGACCCGTGCTCAGCAGCTGAATTATAGGTAGCCTATGTGTTATTCCAGTGTCTCTTCTACCTACCTACCAAATTTGATCTAAATCCGTTCAGTAGTTTTTACGTGAAAGCGTAACAGACAGACAGACAGAGTTACTTTCGCATTTATAATATTCGTAGGGATATGAGTTATTACTTCAAACTGACTGCGTGAATAGCAGTGACCTCATTAGACTGTGCTCACTTTAGACGGTGACTACATTAGATAATGCTCACTTTCGACTATGATCACATTAGCCATGCTTCTTTCAACGGTGCTCACATTCCATCTATGACTAGTTACTACTTCATACTTACTGCGTGAACAGCTGACAGTGGCGGAACATGTCGACCATGGCGGCGGCGACGATGCCGTCCACGTTGAGGATGAGGTTGGGCTTCTTGCGCGTGGTGATGGCTTCCACGTCCAGCGCGTAGCGCGTCACGGGCCACGCCGGCCAGCGTGACGTCACGTACGCCTTCAGCTCCCGCACTCGGGAGTCAGGGTTGTTGATTGATTTTACTCTGTCAAACAAATGTGGGAATTCAAATTGTGATTCAATCTTCGAAGTATTTATTTTTATGGGTTTTGCGAAAGAGAACCTGGGAGCCCGGGAAAGGCAAAGAAAGAACATAGAAGTAGGTTTTAGTCTGTAAAAGTCTGACACGCCCTTCCGCTCCGCGCGAGAACAGTTATTGGATGGCTTCCCACATAATAATACTTTTCAAACTAGCTTCCCATCATAGCGAGCTACCTATGGCTCGCCGTACGCAAGCCCGCGTCTACGGTGGCCGGAAATCGGGATCGGAATCCCAGCGGCGGCTGGGGCGCTGTGAGCGCAGTAGCCTGATGCGGTCGGCCTCCTCCTTTGCAAGCATTACTGCTTCGCAGAAGGAGGCTCGCGCCTGCCATTCCTCCTCGCTCCGGACCATGGCCTCGACCATGGCCCGGCGCGAGAGGTCTCCGCCGCCGATCGCCCCCACGAGGGCACGGCGATGCTCCGCCCAGGCAGGGCACACCGCGACGGTGTGCTCCACCGTGTCCTCCGGGCGTTGCGCACAGTGGCGACACCCGGGGGAAAGCAGTGATGGAATCGTTGATGGTGAGATGCACTAGTTTTGAAGAGTCTTTTCACTCCAGTTAATCACGAAAGTTTAGATAGGATTGTACACCAATTTTGGTGTCGAAGAATGTTAGAGAAAGCCTACATACCTGTGTCCAATACCCATGATGAGTTCTCCCTTGGCTCTCTTCTCGTTGACGAACTCCTGAGGGTGCTGCCCCCTGTCGTAGGCGGCGCAGAAGTCTAGCGCGGCTCTGTCTAACGCGCCGCCGAAACGGTCGCCCTGGGAACACGAATATGGTTAGTGATCCATCACATTAATATTCTACAGGTGAAAGTTTTTGACAGCACGGTGGATACAGCTGGTTAGTGGGTTCGATACCATAGCATAGCATAATCAGCCTTTTAATGTTCCCATTGCTGGGACTCAGGCCTCCTCTCTAGAAGAGGGAATGGGCTGTCATCCACGCGGGCCCAGTGTGGATTAGTGAATGTCACACGTCTTCGAATTTTTGGTTCTAGGACATGCTGGTTTCCTCACGATGTTTTCTTGTCATCCACCACGCGAGCCGAGTGCAGTGTATGGGGTTGGTGGATGTTACACGTCTTCGAGCAACAGGCGGATCAACAAAGAACTCACAATGGTGAGGAGTCCGCTGACGACGGAGGAGATGAGGTCCTTCCCGGCGCGCGCGGTGACCATGGTGTTGTGCGCGCCCGACACGGCCGGCCCGTGGTCCGCCGTCACGATCAGCACCAGCTCGAAGAGCTTGGAGCAACAGGCGGGTCAACAAAGAACTCACAATGGTGAGGAGTCCGCTGACGACGGAGGAGATGAGGTCCTTCCCGGCGCGCGCGGTGACCATGGTGTTGTGCGCGCCCGACACGGCCGGCCCGTGGTCCGCCGTCACGATCAGCACCAGCTCGAAGAGCTTGGAGCAACAGGCGGGTCAACAAAGAACTCACAATGGTGAGGAGTCCGCTGACGACGGAGGAGATGAGGTCCTTCCCGGCGCGCGCGGTGACCATGGTGTTGTGCGCGCCCGACACGGCCGGCCCGTGGTCCGCCGTCACGATCAGCACCAGCTCGAAGAGCTTGGAGCAACAGGCGGGTCAACAAAGAACTCACAATGGTGAGGAGTCCGCTGACGACGGAGGAGATGAGGTCCTTCCCGGCGCGCGCGGTGACCATGGTGTTGTGCGCGCCCGACACGGCCGGCCCGTGGTCCGCCGTCACGATCAGCACCAGCTCGAAGAGCTTGGAGCAACAGGCGGGTCAACAAAGAACTCACAATGGTGAGGAGTCCGCTGACGACGGAGGAGATGAGGTCCTTCCCGGCGCGCGCGGTGACCATGGTGTTGTGCGCGCCCGACACGGCCGGCCCGTGGTCCGCCGTCACGATCAGCACCAGCTCGAAGAGCTTGGAGCAACAGGCGGGTCAACAAAGAACTCACAATGGTGAGGAGTCCGCTGACGACGGAGGAGATGAGGTCCTTCCCGGCGCGCGCGGTGACCATGGTGTTGTGCGCGCCCGACACGGCCGGCCCGTGGTCCGCCGTCACGATCAGCACCAGCTCGAAGAGCTTGGAGCAACAGGCGGGTCAACAAAGAACTCACAATGGTGAGGAGTCCGCTGACGACGGAGGAGATGAGGTCCTTCCCGGCGCGCGCGGTGACCATGGTGTTGTGCGCGCCCGACACGGCCGGCCCGTGGTCCGCCGTCACGATCAGCACCAGCTCGAAGAGCTTGGAGCAACAGGCGGGTCAACAAAGAACTCACAATGGTGAGGAGTCCGCTGACGACGGAGGAGATGAGGTCCTTCCCGGCGCGCGCGGTGACCATGGTGTTGTGCGCGCCCGACACGGCCGGCCCGTGGTCCGCCGTCACGATCAGCACCAGCTCGAAGAGCTTGGAGCAACAGGCGGGTCAACAAAGAACTCACAATGGTGAGGAGTCCGCTGACGACGGAGGAGATGAGGTCCTTCCCGGCGCGCGCGGTGACCATGGTGTTGTGCGCGCCCGACACGGCCGGCCCGTGGTCCGCCGTCACGATCAGCACCAGCTCGAAGAGCTTGGAGCAACAGGCGGGTCAACAAAGAACTCACAATGGTGAGGAGTCCGCTGACGACGGAGGAGATGAGGTCCTTCCCGGCGCGCGCGGTGACCATGGTGTTGTGCGCGCCCGACACGGCCGGCCCGTGGTCCGCCGTCACGATCAGCACCAGCTCGAAGAACTTCGACGCCCACTCCGGCAGCTCGCGCTGGAACCTGGAACGAACATTCAAAGTTATTTCTGGTTTTTTATTTATTTGAAAGAATAGGGAGGAATATTTTATGAAGCAATTCTGGTTTTGAGAACACATTCATTATGCTAGCTAGGGAGCGGAACTCCCTGCCGGAGTCTGTGTCAAGAGTGAATAGGTTACTTCTTCTTTATTTATAGGCTCGTGCTTGACTACTATCTCAACTGATGATGTGGTCGACAATGGAGCACGCTTGCCTAGGAGTAACCTATTCAATCTTGACTTAAAGGCCCCTTAAATTATAGCTTATAGGAAACACAGACTCCGGCAGGGAATTCCACTCCTTAGCTTTGAGAACAATTGAATGTGTTCCCAAAACGTTTTGTGGTCCATCATGTACCGATAGTATTTTTGCCTCAACAAGAGGTCAGCAAGACTGGCTGGGCCAGTGAGGGTCGATGCCTTTTTTTTTGTTTTCGAGGGGAAAACTTCAAAAGGCGCCCGGACTTTGGGGAAAAGTCCGGGGAGTGTGGGATTTTTACCTCACTAAAACCACCCCGGTGATCACCGTCAGCACGTAGGAGCCCCGTTACTTCTCAAAAGACCATTCCGGAACCCCCTCTGTGCAACGCCTGTTAGGACACATCCCTGAGGAGACTGTACAGTGGTCTCCTCTAAGCCTCTTTGTGCACGGCAGCACGTGATCACTGTGCCACCGTCTTCCCTGGTATAGGGTCGATGCCTGCCAACCGCAGCCCTCACAGTGAAAGGCAACTGAAGTAAAACCAGTTCCTTTTTGTTTGGAAGTCATCCAATGACTTCCCTCGCTTTAAAACGAGGCGTGTCAGACTTTTCCTAACTAAAACCACTCTTATTTTCCTTCTTTGCCATTGATCCAGAACACCAGGGTTCTCTTTCAACCCATGGCCCCAGTGTAGGCTTCATCCCAGCTGGGCCTTTTTTTTACGGTGTGCAAATATCATCTTATGATAACCCCCGCTCTTGGGTGGAGCGGGAGATAGTGTCAGACTCTTACTGACTAAAAACCCACCCCGTTCTTTATAGCCTCTTCATACTGGGGTTCGAGTTTTCTTTCGGATAACTCTGGCCCCAGTAGGCTTCGACCCAGCTGGGCCGACGTCTTGGGCTCGGTCCCGACAGTTACCGGACGGTCGGACAGCGAGCTACCCATGGCTCGCCGTCCGCGAGCCCGCGTCTACGGTGGCCGGAAATCGGGATCGGTTCCCGGCGGCGGCGGCGAGGGAACCGTTGCCTGATCCGGTCGGCCTTCTCCTTTGCTAGCATTACTGCTTCGCACGCGGAGGCTCGCGCCTGCCATTCCTCCTCGTTTCGGACCATGGCCTGAACAAAAGTCCGGCGCGAGAGGCGCTGCCTCACGCCCCCACGAGGGCACGGCGGTGCTCCGCCCAAGCAGGGCACACCTCGACTGTGTGCTCCACCGTGTCCTCCAGGCGTTCCGCACAGTGGCAACACCCGGGCGTCTCTTCCGCTTTAATCCGATACAGGTACCTCCCGAAATGACTACGTTGGCTGGAAATCGAGGTCGGGATCCCTGCGGCTGGGGCGTGAAGAAGTCCGTTCCCTCATTACTGCTTCGCAGAAAGAGACGAGAAAGAACACAGGTGTGGTTTTAGTCAGTAAAATTCTGCTACGCTCTATAATTATTATACAAGAGTGCAAAGTTGCATATTAACTGCGTGCTCAATTTTGATGACCGAGCAAGCGAAGGATTCTAAAATTAGAATCCTGAGCGTTAGCGAGAGAATCAAAAGAGCAATAGGTGAAAAATATTTGCACTCGAGTGCAACACTTTACTTTTCATCCCACCTCAGTGACGAAATTACTAAATGAATAAAACAAAAAAGTACACCAAGGAGGTACTGAATCGTGAGTTTTTAACAAAATAAAAAAAGTTGTAAGACAAATTTGGCACCATGGAGGTTAAAGTAAATAGGTTTAATAATGTTTTGAATTCACAAACTTAGTGCACACGATGTTCTAAATTCAATTTAATTTATCTTTTACACAAATAAATGAAATTTTAAACAAATAAATGATTTGTATTTGTACACCCAGATATCGAAGAGCAAAAATAATCCACAGCGCGCACTGCCGACTTTGTCACCGAGACTTGACAAAAAAGTCACCGTGCCTATGAACCCAACATGTACTACATGTTGGGTTCATAGGCACGGTGACTTTTTATGCGCGCACTAGAAGACGTGACGTGAATTTTGTATAAAGTTTAGGACGCTGGGCTCCATTCCGATTGTCCTGCAATTCTTTCAAATACCAAAAACTCTACGCCACAATATCGTACCTCTATATTAACGACTTCTTTTTAGACCAGCTTTTTTTAAATAAAATGCCATTCCCCCCTCATAACTTTCCAAAAAGTGTAGCAACTACCGTTAAAATTGATTTCATTTCGCATTTCGGGGAACAATTTTGATAGAGTAGGCAACTTTTTCCTATTTTCCCTTCTTTTTTGTGTAGACAGACAGGGGAGCCAATATTACGCCAAAGGACCTTCTTAAGTGAAACGCACTGTAAGAGTTCCGAGATGTAGGGATGAAAAAGTCATTTGATGAATATCCACATTAAAAAAATGCATTCTTACCATAGCAAGCTGATGGTGCCTCCGACTCCTAGCTGCCGCTCCAGCACTTGGCTGATGGGCACTCCGCAGTACGAGAGCTCGTTTCCTCGTTCATCGCAAATTGTACTGATGAAGGCAGCTGGCTTCCTGATGATGCCCAGTTTCTGGAAGGTCGAGAGGAGATTAGAAGTTTGCAATCGTATTATACAGTAATAGCTTTTGCCCACGGCTTCGCCCGCGTACTTAAAATATAGCCTATGTCACTCAGGAATAAAGCAGATTTCTATCGGTGAAAAAATTTTAACAATCGGACCAGTACTTCCAGAGATTACCTCTTACAAACGAAAAAACAAACTTTACCTCTTTATTATATTTGTGTAGATTAGTTTTAGTAAATGCGAAACCCGAAACACGTGTCTATTATTTCTATATTCAAAAATTTCATAACTGTATCGTGAAAATTGCTTGTTATGTCAGCAAAAATGCAGTCACCGGCCATTCAGGCAACTGAGGGGTGGCTTTGCACTTGTACCCAGCTGTTGCTGACTCCTATTGTCCGCTATGACCTGCCGTGACCTGTGTTGTACTTAGGGCTCTTTTCTTGTCACGTGTATTGAAGCCCGCACGCGGTTTTCGTCCGCATGCGGACTGCCCGCATCCTATCATTTGATACAAGTTTTTCCTAACATGCGGCTAGCACGCGCGCGAAACGCGGATTGGCTGCGGGCGCGCGGCCCGCGTGCGCGCTATCCGTATGCGGGCGGTGATCCTTCAGTGTTGTTTTTACTGTGAAGCGAGTTGCACGCATGCTCATAGTCCGCATATATATAACAAACAAAAATAAAAAACTGGCGACACGCACAACACTGCAGCAGCAAACGAAATCTTGCGGCCCGGAGCGTGCTATCATCCGAATCCGAACGAGACCCGCGTGCGAGATAAAATATGCGTGACAGGAAAAGGGCCCTTAATGTCGGTGATGTCCAACTTGTAAACTTTTTAAATAATATTGGGAAAAAAATATAACATGGTGTAAAAACTATTGGAATCTATTCAGTTACTAATTCTGAACATACTATATTCACATTTCGCATTTGCTAAAATTAATTTGAAGGGGCTTTTAAATGTGGGTAGGATTAAATTAGTGGATACGTACTCTTGCCCAGTCGTAGTCCATGGGTACTTTGGGGGGTTCCACCTCCTCCTTCACGATGATCTTGCCTTCCTTCACCAGTTTGGAGTATACCTGGTGGAAAAAAAAAATGACGAGAAAAATTAATAAAGTCGGTTTATCGTATGGTGCCTAACTGGGTGTTAATTCTTTCGGACGGTGAGATATCCATTGCTCGCCGTCCGCAAGTCCGCGTAATTAGAATAGATACTGAACTCCACTCGAAGACATCCTCATCATCATCATAATTTCAGCCGATACACGTCCACTCTTGGACATAGGCCTCCCCCAAGCGTCGCCACAACGAACGATCCTGTGCGTCTCGCATCCATCGGTTTCCCACTACCTTCACCAGGTCATCAGTCCACTTTGTTGGAGGCCTTCCAGTACGCGGTCGCCACTCCAGAAACTTTCGGCCCCAACGGCCATCTGTTCTGCGAGCAATGTGCCCTGCCCATTGCCACTTAAGTTTGGCAAGACATCCTAATAAAAACCTCTTATCTCACCTTTTTGACAGAGTCTCCGAGAGCGTCGAAGGAGTTGGGCACCTCGGCGCCGTAGGCTTGAAGGGCAGCGTTCTTGGCCACCGCCTTCTCCATCGCCGAGCCCGCGAGTGAACCCGCGTGGCCGAACTGGACTTCCGACGTGAACATGTCTGTGGAACGGGGAAGAAGCGTTTAGAATTGTATATCATGATTATATGGAAATTTGGTTATTTTGATCTTTCATTTATTTATTTACAAAATCCACTGCTCGTTTACAAATTTGGAGGTAAGCGGAACAGAGAGTAAAGCCCCGCAAACCTCCATAGAAAAGGGAGGATCCTCCGACCAGACCGGGTGTTATAGTCTGGTGGGCGACTGCCCGATAGTTGATGTCGGGCTGTCGTATATGTTCAAATCGCGCGGAGAACTTTGATTGCACGATGCAGGATTTTGTATCTTCTTCGTAGTTCTTATGTGGCGTCATAGATGTCGCTACATCACTCCCCTCCGGAGATCGGAGATCGATGATTCTTGATGCTTCTTGATGTGTGCCAGGCCAGCGGTAGGTTGGATCCAGTGAGTCGGAACCGATGCCGCATAGTTCTCGGTGAGTCGGAACTGTCTGCGGTGATGCCCCAGTGAGTCGGGGTGATGATATCCCAGTGAGTCGGGATAATGCCCCAGTGAGTCGGGGTAATGATGTCCCAGTGAGTCGGGATGATGCCCCAGTGAGTCGGGGTGGTGCTGTCCCAGTGAGTCGGGATGATGCCCCAGTGAGTCGGGGTGGTGCTGTCCCAGTGAGTCGGGACGATGCTGCAGGCTCCAGTGAGTCGGAGTAGTGCTGCTGGCTCCAGTGAGTCGGAGCGGTGCTTGTGCGACGTAGGGCTTGATTGCTGGCGTCGACCAGGAGAGGTTCTTCATGGCCCTTCATATGACTGGCCGAAGGTGCGGTGTGCCAAGGTCGCTGATGCGGCTGAGGTGGTGACCAGGTATGACCAGGTAGGCATACTGGTGGTCAGGATACCCCTAGCCGTGGGTGCTGGCTGTATGGCTCGTTGCTCGAAAGCTTGAGGAAGTGATGATGACGTCACGAAGTAGTAGCTGCACGAAGGCTGCGCTGACGTTCTTTGTCGAGGGTCACCAGTTTGGAGGTAAGCGGAACAGAGAGTAAAGTCCCACAAACCTCCGTTGTAAAGGGAGGATCCTCCGATCAGACAGGGTGTTATGGTCTGGTGGGCGACTGCCCAATAGTTGATGTCGGGCTGTCGTATATGTTCAAATCGCGCGGAGAACTTTGATTGCACGATGCAGGATTTTGTATCTTCTTCGTAGTTCTTATGTGGCGTCATAGATGTCGCTACACAAATTTTACTTAGAGCGCCTTCATAGTGTGAAGTCGCTCTAAGTAGCCTTCACACTAGCGTTAGTCCAGTGTAGACGTTCTCTAAACGTATACGCAGCGCAGACGCCGCGACAACGCGGCGTTGGCGTCGCGTTGTTGCGGCGTTCAATTGACTCCAAAGGAAACCCCGCAACAACGCGACGTCTGCGCCGCGTTGTCGCAGCGTTCAATTGACTCCAGAGGAAATTCAAAACTAGCTGCTCCCAGCGGCTTCGCCCGCGTGATAGCAGAAAATTATCCCAAGGGAACATGCTTCCAGGATAAAAAGTATCCTATGTCCTATTCCACGACATGGCCCGTGTACCAAGTATCATCAAGATCGGTTTCGCCATTTAGGCGTGAAGATGTAACAACAAACAAACAAACTCACTTTCGCTTTTATAATATTAGTAAGGATTAAGGTACACCCGCCATATTGACGTCAAGATGGCGGGTGTTCTGTGATCATCATCATCATCATCATCATCTTCCTGCCCTTATCCCGTTTTATTTGGGGTCGGCGCAACATGTTTTTTTCTTCCATTCTGTCCTGTCACTCGTCAGGCTATCACTAACTCCTTTTTCATTCATATCACTTCTCACACAATCCATCCATCTTTTCTTTGGCCTCCCTCTCCCTCTCCATCCATCCACATGTAAATTCATAACTCTTTTAACAACATGCGTTTCATCTCTCCTCTTTACATGACCATACCAAGACAAACGATTTCCTTTCAACTTTTCAGTCACTGGCGCCACTTTCAAACTTCCCCTAATATACTCATTTCTCACTTTATCCATTCTCGTCACACCACACATCCATCTCAACATTCTCATCTCCGCAACATGCAATCTTTTTTCATCCGTCTTTTTCACAGCCCAACATTCTGATCCATACAGTATGACAGGCCTTATCACGGATTTGTAGATTTTACCCTTCAACTTGAGGGGCATCCGTGGATCACAAGTTGTTCCCGTGACCTGTCGCCATTTCATCCATCCTGCGTTGATCCGATGAGTTACGTCCCGGTCTACCTCACCATCCCCTTGGACGAGCGATCCAAGATACCGAAAGTCGGAACAGATCGGTATGGGCGTTCCGGCGAGAGCTAAAGGCACTGGAGTGGAGAGACCGCCGAAATCGCAGAACAAGTACTCCGTTTTGGTTCTACTCAATTTCAGGCCAACACTTTCCAGTCTGTGCCACCACACCTCCAATCTGTTCTGGACCTCTAGGCCACTCTCGGCAACCAGCACAATGTCATCGGCAAACAACATACACCAGGGAGCCTCTTCCTGAATGTCCGACGTCAGAGCGTCCATTATCATCAGGAAGAGGTAAGGGCTGAGAGCCGACCCTTGGTGTAAGCCGACAGCCACATTGAAGCTGCCAGTAGTGCCCACTGTAGACCGGACTTGGGTACTGCACCGACTGTACATCGCTCGGATCAACTGCACATGCTTCCCAGGCACACCTTTCTCCTTAAGGGCCCACCACAGAACCTCACGAGGTACCCGGTCGTATGCCTTTTCGAGGTCAACGAATACCATGTGCAAGTTTTTATGCGCACCTCTGTATTTTTCGCACAGCTGGCGTATAGCAAAAATGGCATCCGCTGTACCCCGACCTGGCATAAAACCGAATTGGTTCTGTGAAATTTCACTCTCTTCTCTCAGTCGCCTTTCAATAACTTTCTCCCAGGCTTTCATAGTATGTGACATTAGCTTTATTCCTCTATAATTGTTGCACTCGAGCACATCACCTGTGATATTTTATTAAAATATAATTACACCAAAAAAATTTACCTAAAGAGTACCGCAAGTAGAAAACACCACGTAGGTATTTTAGAGCTAGGTACTGAATATTATAACCAAACTGGTCAAATGTTTAGTCTTCTCCATATTTAGCTACGGGGCTGAGACTTGGACTTTAAAAAAGGCTGACCGCGACCGCATTGATGCCTTCGAGATGTGGTGCTGGAGGAAAAAGCTTCAAATTCCCTGGACTGCCTGCCGTACAAACCGCTCTATCTTACGCGAACTGAACATCAAGATCAGACTGTCGACTACCTGCATGCGTAGAGTACTGGAGTTCTTTGGCCACATTGCCAGGAAAAATGGCCACAACCTTAAACTGCTCATCGTAACACTGCTCATCGTAACTGGCATAGTTGATGGCAAACGACCAAGGGGCCGCAGCCCAATAAGATGGGCAGATCAGGTCCGCTCCACACTGGACACCCAGTTGCACGTCACACTTCATGACGCTAAGAACTGCCACAGATGGCGAGATACCATTAACAAGAAGCTAATCCAGCGGGAACTTCACGACCCTCAGTAATGAGGAATACGACTCGAGGAGGAGGAGGACTGAATATTACATTTTAACGGTACTATAATTTATTTTGCCGAGGTACACACCCGCCATTCTGACTCACCCAGTAATGGGAGCAATATAAAGCTGATTATGCTTACCAGAACAGGTTCCAATACACCACGCGACGATGGGCTTCTTGATCTTGCCGTCGCGCACCGCTCTGCACACGTGGTACTCTTCCACTCCTCCTACTTCTCCCAGTAGTACTAGCATTTTAACGTTGGGATCGGCTTCGTATCTGGAAAAATGTGTAAAAAATATCTATTTTATAACCCATCTTTCAATTGAAAGACGTCCACTTTTGGACATAGATAGATCCGCGCGTTTCACAGGCCAAGGGTAGCCAGCCTAACGATTTTTTACAGGATGCATTTTGCAGTGTGCGCGGGAATTGCGTGACTTCATTCCGTCATCTCATTTCTACCATCGGACAACTCGACGTACGGTGACCTTTACATTGTTAAGGGGTAAGGGTGCCAACGGTCCGGGCCAAGCGTTTGGCCTCGTCGTTTACACCGCGTACATCGACGGACTGAAACAATTTGTCTGCTGCGGTCTTCCCGTTCGAAAATATTTTAGGTGTCTTCAAGGCTAGAGTGAATAGGCTCTTAATAAACTATTGCGCCTCACCATCAACGATTGCATCACTGCTTATCATCAGGTAGGAAATCACTGATAAGCACTAGTTTATATCTATTAAAAAAAATGGTGACATTGGATTTTGAACTTCGACCACTATCTCACCTGATGGTAAGCGATGATGTGGCCGACGATGGAGCACGCTTGCCTAGAAGTAACCTATTCACTCTTGACTTACAGACCCCTAGGTCATAGCTATCAGGAAACATAGACTCCGGCAGGGAATTCCAATCCTAAGTTGTACTTAGCTGTACGAAATTGAGTTAATTATTGTAGTTTGATGGGTTGCCCGCACTGGGCCCGCGCGGTGGATTACGGCCCATACCCTCTCCTAGAGAGGAGGCCTGAGTCCCAGCAGTGGGAACATTAAAAAGCCTGATGATGATGATGTGTTACCTTAAGAGATGGTCAATGAAGGTGGTGCCGGGGTAGCGGTCGCCTCCGATGGCGACGCCCTCGCACACGCCGTCGGCGTCCTTTGAAATTATGTTGTTCAGCTCGTTGCTCATACCTCCTGAACGGGATACATAGGCCACACTGAAAAAAGAGAAATCAATATAATACACACGTTTTGTTCGTATAATACTCAATACTTTATTGCATTCCATATGTATATATGATGGTACATTAAAAAAAGTAATCAATATGGACTCTGTCGGGCTCAATACTGGCAACCTCTCAGGACTATGTAAAAAAAAAATCAGTTTTTGTGTATATTACTACACAAAAATTTTTGTTCTATGACTTTTGAAAATATATAATATTATAAAAGTGAAAGTGAGTTTGTTTGTTTGTTGCGTCTAAATGGCAGAACCGATTGTGATGAAACTTGGCACACGGATAGACCATGTTCTGGAATAGGACATAGGATACTTTTTATCCCTGAAGTATGTTCACTTGGGATAGTTTTGTGGAATCACGCGGGCGAAGCCGCTGGTTTATCATATTTTAATTCATCAAATTTTCATACCAAATATTTATATTGAACGTTCCAAATATTACGAATTCTATGCGAAGCAAGCGATAGTACAATAGCGGGGGATTGGGCAGCGGGGGTGCTTGTTGCACTTGCGTCGCGTCATACAGACATAGTTGGGTAGAGCAAAATACAGATTTGAAATGTGTTAGATAGAACAACGAAATCATGAAAGTTTGTTTTTGGTAAATGCATTTATTTTTTGTAAAAAGTCATGGAACAAAGGTTGTCGTTTATGATGTTAGTAATACAGTCCTGCAAGGTTGTTAGTGTTTTACAAATAACCTCGTATAAGCTAGCAACGTACCTGCCAGGCCTGTACAGTTTGCTGTCAATAATGTTGTCAATCATGCCGGCAGTGTTGCCGATCTTGAAGCAGCCTGGCTTGATGCCTCCCACTGTGGCGGGCCCGATCACGTTCACCTGTAGTCACGAAGAATACAAAGTTAGATAGTTAGTCGATATGTCCCACTGCTGGGCAAAAGCCTTCCTCTCCCTTTTCCACACATCTGTCTTCTGTCATTGCGGGCCAGGACTGCCAGTCTAAAGTGGGATTGGGCCGGAAATGAATTTTGACTAATTGAATTGTATTCGGACATTTTTGAATTGTATTTTGACTAATTGAATTGTATTCGGACACTTTGAACTGTATTTTGATTAATTGAAGTGTATACGGACATTTTGAACTGTATTTTGACTAATTGAAGTGTATACGGACATTTTGAATTGCATTTTAAAATTTTGAATTGTACACTGACATCTTGAATAGCAAGGGCGGTCGTGATTCCGTCCCTTTCTTTCTTGAATTGTATATTGATATTTTGAATTATATTTTGACATTTTTAATTGTATATTGACATTTTGTATTGTTCATGGACATTTTTTATTTTTTTTATTGTTTGACTTTAGTATTGTAAATTAGCATTACGCGCTTTGACATTGATTTTATTTGCTATTCATCATTATTATTTAATTTATCTGAATATTCAAGATTTGGCTAGTTTATTGCAAATTTCTCACCGACGTTTGTACGCTCTCTAGCATAACATAGCGCTCTCTTTATTACATTGCAACACCTTTATTATTGTACCTATGTTAAAAAAATGAATAAATGACTTATGACTTAATTTTTTTTACGGTTGGCAAAAATCATTTTATGACAACCCCCGCTCTTGGGTGGAGCGGGAGATAGTGTCAGGCTCTTACTAACTAAAAACCCACCCCGTACCTTCTAACCTTTATACTGGGGCTCGAGTTTCCTTTCGGATAACCCTGGCCCCAGTAGGCTTCGGCCCAGCTGGGCCCCTCCTGTTGCTGACAAATCCTTGAGGCGCGCGGGCTCGGTCCGGACAGCGAGCTACCCATGGTCCGCGTCACGGAATAAAGAAAACTAGAGGAAGTGCCTCTTAGATATCGCCCGTGTGTCAACAGTAGACTAAATTCGCCTATTACATATTATATACTAGTGCAGGTGAATATGGCATCTATTTCAAAGGCACTAGCGTTCTGAATAGAATAAATTGGTTACAGCGCCATCTAGCGTTGAGTAGGCGAACTCGTTGTAAATTGGTTAAAACTTCTTTATTGTTCGTGTCATGTCAAATAATAACAACTTTCTTACGTTGTAATAAGACCTAATTTATGAAAGCAATAAGAATATGAATTGTAAAAGTTAAGTTTGTAATTCGTAGCTTCGTAGCCAATCATATTACTGTTTTTTATGTGTGTAATGTACAATTTGATACGCAAATGTGTGAGTTTGGCGACACTGGTTCCCGTGCTTTGCCACGTTAGGGGCATTTCTACCTATATTTTCTGTTCTGTGGTCCGCGTAACCCGCAATGGGTGAATTACGGCCCATTCCCTCTCCTGGAGAGGAGGCCTGAGTCCCAGCAGTGGGAACATTAGATAATGTATGATATGGTTTCTACTCACGCCTCGTGTGTCAGCCAGCTTGATGATCTTCCTGGTCATGTTCTCCGGGATGCCCTCGGCGATGATGACGATTGTGTTGATCTGGGGGTGTTGCATCGCCTGGAACACAGCAAACATTACATTTTTCGCACGTTCGAAAGGATAGGACTAGCCTAGTGAATAAGTACCTACAGTAATGGCGCTTTGAATTTAGACGTTTCATGTCGGACTGCTGCCACACGAGTTCAGTGCCTTTCACTTAAGAAGTTCCTTTGCCGTAATGTTGGCAATACGGAAAAATAGTGTTGCAATATTTTTAGCAATTAAATTACTTAATATTAGGGAAATTAACTGATATTTCGTTACTTTTAACAGTTGCCTTTTTTTTAAAACTATTTTTGAATAAAGTATAGGACGTTGGACTCCATTCCGATTGTCCTGCAATTCTTTCAAATACTGAAAACGCCACGCCACAATATCCTACCTCTCTATAAACCACTTCCTTTTAGACCTGCTTTTTTAAATAAAATCCCATTCTCCTCATAATTCTCCAAAAAGTGTTGCAACTACCGTTAAAATCGATTTCGTTTTGCATTTCGGGGAATAATTTTGGGAGAGTAGGCAACTCTTTTTCTCTCTTTCCTTTTTTCCCTTCTTTTTTGTGTAGACAGACAGGGGAGCCAACATTACGCCAAAGGAACTTCTTAAGTGAAACGCACTGTACCGTGCTGCAGCCGGCCGGATGCAGTCCGACAACAAGCGCCTAAATAGGGTAGTTTCCAGAGTCAAAATAACTACATTTTATTTTGTCCGTATTTTAAATTATAAAAAAATATTGATCACGTATTTTTTCTTTTTTTGATTAAACATAAAATAACATAGATATAGCCCATTAAATTACGTGTGACGTTACCCCGTGCGGAAAAATGCAGCACGGCGTGAAAAAAGTTTCTTTAGGAAAGTTGTCTGTTATCATGAATACAATCATGTGTATAATAATCGGTCACTAATTACCAGTCACCCTATATGCATTCAAAATATAAACACAACCTAGTTGTGTTGTTGTTTCTAATATATAAAATTTCCATGTCACAATGTTAGTTACCGTACTCCTCCGAAACGGCTTGACCGATTTTTACCAAATTTTATATGCGTACTCAGTAGGTCTGAGAATCGGCTACTATCTATTTTCCATACCCCTAAGTGATAGGGGTTATTCATCCTTAATTTTTTTTATTATTGGACGAAATTTTTTGTTTTTATTTTTTTATAATGTGGCATTAAAAATACATACAACTCTAAATTTTTACTTTTTTATTACCAACCCCTATTTTTTTTATAGCAAAAAATTATTTATAAGGCAAAACAACGTTTGCAGGTTCAGCTAGTATTAGTATAAGTGCTTAATTTTTATAACTTGTGTGTAATATTGTGATTTGGTGCATGTGTTGTGTTGTAGCCAATAATAATAATATCATGACGAATAACTACCGGAGATTTATTGTGAAGGACGGCACGGTTGACATCTGTCGGGCATGTCACCGACCGGGTGAATCAATCCGCCACATTATCTCTGGTTGTTCTCGTCTAGCTAACGGGGAATACTTGCATAGACATAACCTTGTAGCCAGGATTATCCATCAGCAACTTGCTCTGAAGTATTCTCTTGTGGAATCAGAGGTGCCATACTACAGGTATGTGCCCGACCCAGTTCTCGATAATGGCGATATCACGTTGTACTGGGACCGGTCCATCATCACTGACAGGACTATTGTAGCCAATAAGCCTGATATAGTGGTGGTGGACCGAAGCGAGAGGCGTGCAATGATTGTTGACATATCCGTTCCACATGACGAGAACCTCGTGAAAGCCGAGAAAGATAAACAAATCAAGTATATTGACTTGGCTCGCGAGGTTGTCGACATGTGGGAAGTGGATTCAGCGATTATTGTACCGATAGTCGTTTCAGCCAATGGCTTAATAGCCAAGAGCCTCGACCAACACCTTAGGAGGCTCTCGTTAGGCGGCTGGATCAAGGGCTTGATTCAGAAAGCGGTACTCCTGGACACGGCTCGTATAGTCAGGAGGTTCCTTTCTCTGGAGCCCTGACCGCCGGTAGCTTGGACCCTGTTCCCGAAACCGGTGGGACACTATTTTTTTATATTTTTAAATGTTTTTTTTAGTTTTTATTTAAATATTTAAAAATATAATTTATATGTTTGTACAACGAATAAAGGAAATAATAATATTCTACAACTATCACACAACACCATCTAGTCCCAAGCTAAGCAGAGCTTGTGTTATGGGTACTAGACAACTGATAAACATACTTATATATTTCTAAATACATACATATTATAGATAAATTACACCCAGACACAGAACAAATGATCATGCTCATCACATAAACATTTGTCCTGGGTGGGAATCGAACCCACGACCTCCGGCATAGCAGTCACGGTCACTAACCACTAGACCAACAGGACAGTCCAATAAATGCTTTATCTATCTATCTACGAGTACAACGAACATACCTGTATGGTACTGTCATAAGCAGATCGGAGTGACGCAAAGTTCACGAGTACTGTAGCTTCTTGGTGCTTGCGCATTGAGACGTCCATGTCGGAGTACACTGGAACAAGGAATCATTGTTTAAGTACATAGAAAAACTCTAAGGTATGAATGAGAACATAATCAAAAAATCAACTGGCATATACCCACGACCTCCGGCATAGCAGTCAAGACTAACCACTAGACCAACAGGTCAGTCAATAATCGAAAATCAGTAAATATTTTCACCTGGTATGAAGACCTCCTTGTTACCGAAGTAGTACTTCTGCTTGTGGTCGGCGGTGAAGGGGTAGACGATGGCGACGACGGACGGCTCCGCGCGCCGGCAGATGTAGTCGAAGTCCAGCATGCCCTGCAGGTGTACAATCACGTTAGTATTCATCTATACCATAGACCTGGGGGTCTACTCGCTTTCACCGAAACGAAACTTTCGTAAACGAACGATATTTTTTACATAAGTAGGTTACATTTTTCAAAAAAATCTTCATTACAAACTTCGACCTGTCTATTTATGAATAGGTCAAGCCGTCACGTGCGCAAACCCGCTGATATAGGTAAACAAACACAAATAGTTGTAATCCAATCAAATTTTCTCATACACGGGATAATAAAAGTTCTTATTTCAATGCAAATATGAATTTTAAACAAACTAAAACTGCTCATAAAATGTTTAATTTTTTTTGTTTTTTTTTTCCTCACATTATTAGGTCAATCGAATTAAAAATCATTTGGTGTGTCTGAGGTTTTGCGCATTTAACGTTACACGTTGTATTTTTTAATTATTATTGATAGGCTCGCGTTTGACCACTATTTCACCTGATGGTAAGCGATGATGTGGTCGACAATGAAACGCGTGCCTAGAAGTAACCTATTCACTCTTGACTTAAAGACCCCTAGGTTGTAGCTATCAGGAAACACAGACTCCGCATACACATAACACAAGCTCTGTTATCTCTCTGTTAGCTTGAGACCAGACGGCGTTGTGTAATAGTTGTGGAATATTATTATTTAATGCTTGACTGCGATCCCTATATTTGATGCGGAAAGAAATTAGGGTTTCTTTGAGATTGTATCGATAAAATATTTTTCTTTTTTACCTGGATGGCTCTGTTCTGCATGCCCCAGATGATAGCTTTGGTCCTGTCGCTGAAGAGTGACATGACGGTGGACACGCTCTGGCCGAGGTCTTGTCTGGTGGGCGCTTCGGAGCAGATCAGGTCGAGGAGTTTGTGGGTCAGCTCGGGCAGGTCGATCTTGGGTTTGGGCTGCGGGAGACAACAATTTTATTGGTTAGTTTAGTTTGAAGAAGTTTTTTTTTGTATTTAAATTTAGATAAAGATGTATACAGGTTTATTAGTGAAATACTGACAACCTCTCATGACTATGATACAAACATCATAAACAACAACTTCTGTTCTATGACTTTTAAAAATTTATCATATTTTAGTTCATCAAATTTTCATACAAAATAAAAATATTTAAATTGAACGTTCAAGTACGAAGTTTATGCAAAGCAAGCGTTAGCACAGTAGCGGAGGGGGTGTTTGATGCACGTGCGTCGCGTCATACAGATGTAGGTTGGTATAGCAAAATACAGAGTTGAAATATGTTAGATAGTACAACGAAATTTTGAAGGTTTGTTTTTGGTAAATGTATTAGGTATGTTTTGTAAAAAGTCATAGAACAAAAGTCATTGTTTATGATATTAGTAGTACAGTCCTGTAAGGTTGTTTCACAAATAACCCGACCAAGCAACATAGGACAAAGGCAGGAAGACGACGATTCAAGTCTATTTCAAGTCTACTTACACAGGGTGCAGGTTTGGGCAGCTGCTTGGGCGCGTAGTCGAGCTGGTGCTCCTTGGGGATGGGCGACTGGCCCAGCGCCAGCCCCACGATGGCCGTCATGTTGCTCTCCGGACCGAACACGTACAGCGGGATGCGGAGCCGGTGACCTACTTCACGCATTTGTCTGGAAAGAAGTAATTAAGATGATAATGGGTGCCGTCGGTTGAGACTCATATTTTAGCTGTTAATTACTCAATTCAATTTCTATTTTTTATTTTTATTACTTATCTTCATTGTTAGTGATAGCGTGACGAATGACAGGACGGAATGGAGGAGAAAAACGTGTTGCGCCGACCCCAAATAAAACGGGACAAGGGCAGGAAGATGATGATGATGATATGACTTATCTTCATTGTGCTCACATAATAGAAGCAACAAGAAATATGTAACTCATAATATAATTTAAAAGAGTGAGTTTAAGAGTGAGTGAGTGTTTTCATTGAGTTTCTTGCACGTTCTTCTCCATAGAGATCTACGCTTTGGAACGTGGAATTTAGCTTCACTTGTTTGTTTGACTGACAAACTACATTCATACATGCACTAGCTTCTGACGTTTTACAAGTGCTCATGTAGGCCTATGTGAAATAAAATATTTTGATTTTTTGTAACATTTTGATAATTCAAAAGTTCTTGTAATGATCTATTTGAAATAAACGTTTCTGATTGCTGAGTTTTATAAAAGGGGTAAAAGGGGGTAAAAATTGAAAATATTTTTTCCTTCAGAGGCCAAAATATTACGTAAGTACTGCACGGGGGTGGGGGGGTCTTTTCTTTGCTTATTTTTAATGACATGGGAGACGGGGGAGTCTTAATGGAGTTTACGTCAGCAGAATCTATACAGGGTTATTTGTAAAACACCGGCAACCTTGCAGCGCTATACTAATAACATGTGTTTTTCAGATAACCCTGTATATTTTCGTTTTTCAACAAAACAAAGTCGATTTACCAAAATCACATGAAAGTGAGCAGACACACATTATTTTGCAAACATCAATTTCATGAATAATTTCCTATCTAAAAAAATAGGTAAGTAGATTGATGATCCTCCCTCTTACCTCAGTCCCTCCTGATAGTTGGGCCCTCCTCGCCGCACGAAGATGGTGATGTTGTACTGGATGAGGGCATCCTTGTAGGTCTCCATAGCGGTGATGATGCCTCGGAATGTGTCGGCTACGTTCGTGAAGTTGGCTATGCCACCGCCGATGATGAGGACCTGGTGATGGAAATGGAGGGGTATTTAGTAATAGTATATTTGTTTTTTTTTTTTTATTACTGATAGGCTTGCGTTTGACCATCATATCACCTGATCGTAAGCGAAGATGTAGTCGACAATGAAGTTCGCTTACCTATACCCTATTCAAGTTAAGATTAGACATTTAAAGAAACCTTTTTTTGCTGTCTGATCAACCGATTTTAGCTTCTATTACGTAAGAATAAGGATGGCATTAAAAGCAAAACAGTGTTTACAATACCAACTATTTACTGCTGCCGCCATTTGTCATGCCACCAACGTAATAAAAGTCAAAATCGGTTGAATGGACAGTCATAAAAGGTTTTTATAAATGTCTAATGTTATTTTGAACAGAGTATAGTAAACCTATTGAAGATTGCAGAACAACAAGATTTATTTCTTTTTGGTTATAGCTAGACTGGTTTTTAACTCGCACTCGAGTTCTCAGCGAGTTATTTGATACCTATATTGTAGAAAAGCATAAAAAACTTAGTCCATGGTGGACTAAGTTTGGATTTAGAATGACGTCACATAGCTAACCAGGCATTGTCACGTAAACTAAATGCGTATACAAAATTTCAGCTTAATAGGTTAAAGATATCTGCTTCAAAATTGAGTTGCAAGATTCCACTCAAATTTTCCTTTTTGTATTATTGATAGACTCGCTTTTGATAAGTATCTCACGTGATAGTAAGCGAAGATGTGGCTGACGAAAGAGCAAGTTTGCCTAGAAGTAACCTATTCCGGGACTGGAAGCTAACCGCGGGGCGGTGAGCGGTAAATTAAAAAGTATGAAACATTTGAAATATGCCACGAGACGTCGCTCATAGCGAAAACGCGCGCGGTTATGGATGCCGCCCAGCTCACAGATGGCGCTACCTGCTTACCTTGCCATTAGGATGCTTCTCCCTGCACATCAAGCTGAAGATGGTCTTGGCGTAGTCCGCGGTCTGCGTCTCGGTGGGCGCGCCGGAGTACTCGCCGTAGTTGGCGAGCTCGGCGGCGCCGCCCAGCTCGCAGATGGTGTCGGTGTACACCACGGACGCGCCGCCGCCGGCCACCATCGTCCAGATGCGACCGGACTTGTTTAACACTGTTAACTGTGGGGAGAAAACAAAATAAAATTGTGAGAAGTTGAAATTTAAGTAAAGTATTATAGAGTATTCACGTTAAGAAAATAGTGACACATCGTCACTAAGCTATGCCCCTTAGTGAGGGTAAGTAACTAAGTGGTAGGCCACGGATGCTTAGCGTCATAGACGCGTATTCGTCATTATACGCTTGGTGTACGCCTGCGTGAAGTTTACATACGAAACTATGGCCTCCTGACCACGGCGTGTAGCTTCATAGACGCATATTCGTCATTATACGCTTGGTGTACGCCTGCGTGAAGTTTACGTACTGAATCAGCTTCAGACCTGACACGACGCTGCCCCTTCGCCGACAGTTTCATAGTTTTGTATGTAAGCTTCACGAAGGCGTACACCAAGCGTATATCATTATACGCTTGGTCTACGCCTACGAATACGCGTCTATAAAGCTACGCGTCCGTTTACATAGTCGTGTTTACCTTGCCCACTTGATGAAACCTAAGGCAGCTTTTATTAATTGGACTACTAGCAAACAGAACACTTCACTAATTCTAAGTCACTGTTTCCTTAATCCAAAATAGACTATAGTCGTCCAGTAGTCCACAATGAACCATAAAAAATCTCTTCGCATCTCTTTCTTTTGTATGCAGACAACAGTGACAGCGCTTTAGGACATCTTAAGGTGGTGCATCATGACTCACATTTTCACTGTTTTTCATACAACCGCTCATAACTGATTATGATGTTATTACACATTTTTCATTAGATATTTTGAAAACACAGTATCTTGTAGGTATTATCTAGGTTTCTAAAGAAACCAATTTCTAAATTTGTGTAAAACTAATCCAGTAAAAACCTCTGAAAATTTTCATTTTGTATGAAATTTGACACTTCTTAATTTGCCTAAAACATTAAAAAAGTCAAAAAAGTAATCCTCTAGAGACCTTGCAAATTTTATTAAGATTCCAAAAACTTTTAAGGGTTTAACAAAAACAGCTATTTTCTGGAGCAAGTTTTGTGGAATTTTCGAGTAAATCTCGGAATTACCGAATACTAACAGAGTTTTCAGGCGTTATCTCTCTTTTTTTGCGTTGCCTTTTCGTCAAACATCGCGTTGGATTACATTACATGAAGTAACAAGCTTTTAAACCATTTTCAATGTTTACGATAGGCGAGTGGAAAAGGACCCTCTTAAGTCTACCTATGCCACTACTATAATAATAATAATCTTTATTGTCTTAAGGTCACAGTTCACAAAGTGACTTATGACTCCCTCCTTGCGTCGTATTCCTCAATGCTGAGAGTCGTGACCTCCTGCTTCGTCACTTTAACCTCGATGACTAGACACAAGTAAATGTAATGTGCTATAAGTACTGGTACTGTCTCCCAGATTAAGCGAATGCTTGTGTTTTGGGGTACTACTGTACATACAATCCCTACTAATATTATAAATGCGAAAGTAACTCTGTCTGTCTGTGGATTTAGATCAAATTAGGTAAATAGGTAGAAAAGACACTGGAATAACACATAGGCTAGCTATAATTCCACTGCTGAGCACGGGTCTCTGCCCGCGCGATATAAACTGTAGTCCACGCGGGCGCAGCCGCGGGCGGAAAGCTAGTTTTAAAATAAATAAACATACCTTTAAACTAGCTCCACTCTTAGCATCCAAATCCGCAATATGCGCCTCCTCGGGATACGCGTCCCTTCCGAAAGGAGGGGGGAACGTCACCTAGAAAAGAAAAAACATTCTTTGATTTGTTTACTTTTACATAACACGACTAAAGGCCAATCACATTAGTTTTTGAGGTATGAGCAGGGGGCAAATCCGCTACCTGATGGGTGCCTTTACAGGGCACTTTAGAACAAGGCTCGGAACCGGTTTAAAAAATACCGGTTAACACCGGTTTATTTCGGTTTTCCTCCGAACTTTTCTTAAGAACGTGAACGTTTTAAGAACTTTATTTTAACCTAAATTAACCGGTTTATTCGGCGAACGGCATGTCGGTAAACGCGTTGCAACTTGTATGGATGCCGCGCATAGCGGCGCGGTATGAGATGTATATTTTTTTCATGTTTTTGCAGCGTAGCTTATTGATGCACTGACATAAACGTCCGACCCAAAACAAAACAATTCTTACTACTGAATAAAATCTGAACTGCGCGCGTTGTTTCTTTATTGTGCGTCCGTATTAACCGGTTTTTAATGCTCTAAACCGTTTAATCCGAAGAAACCTTTATATAAATACTCTTCCAAATATCGGTTTAAAAAAACCGGTATATGCGAACGAAACCTAATATAAAAGGTTTTGCGTCAAGTACATAATAACGGTTTGAAAATTTAACCGGTATCCGAGCCTTGCTTTAGAACCAACGACATGCTCACGAAAATGGGTCTAGCCGCGACTCCCACATGCAGGTTGTGTGAAGAACATACAGAACGCATGGAGCACCTGCTGTGCACATGCCATGCTTTGGCTAATAAGCGAATGAGTCTTCTAGGGGTAGGATATCCAAGACCAGAGGATTACAGGCTCTTATCCCCGCATCTCGTTGTGAAGCTTATGAAGGAGATTTTCAGCGAGGTTGGGGAGGAATAAGCTATCTAGGGGAGCACAAAAGGTCCACATGGGTCGAAGTGTCCGAGTTGTTTCTCGGCCCCAGGTCGCGGGAATCCGATGGATGCGAGACGTACAGGACCGGGCGTTGTGGTGACACTAAGATTAGATAACATTTTGAAGGTTGCGGCGACCGCAATTTAAACTGGACAAGGGCACAAAGATAATAAATAGACGCCGCTAAATTTTTATAGTTTAAATCCCGTGGAGGCTCGATCCGATACATGGATCGATTTTGAACGATAACATTAAAAAATAAAGTACCTTTTTTTAAAACTGTAAGAAAAAATTAATTTCTTTAAGAAAGCGTCAGCTGAGCGAGTCCAATGACCTGTAGGTAGTTAGTACGGAACGCCGACTATTACCTACAGGTCATTGGACTGGAACTGGAAGTCACCTCCCGGTTCCATCGTCACATCACCTCCTTGTCATAATAATTTTGCATTGTCATCTGATTTACACATGCAGAGATGTGCCGTTGCCGGCAATCTGGGAATATTGAATTGAATATATTTCCACAAATATTCATACATCATCAGCCTTTTAATGTTCCCACTGCTGGGACTCAGGCCTCTCTAGGAGAGGGAATGGGCCGTAATCCACCACGCGGGCCCAGTGCGTGTTGGTGGATGTCACATGTCTTCAAATTTTAGGTTCTAGGACATGCCGGTTTCCTCACGATGTTACAATTAAAATTTAATATTCATACATCGGGCAATATTCCCACTTCACGGCAATATTGCCGGCATCGGCACATCTCTATACATGCATGAAAAATTACATCTCAATCGTTAACCGGGAAGTGGGTCAAATTTAATTCACAAGATTTGATTACAGACAAACATCGGGACAGGTGAAACTAAATAAAAGCTTGTAAAAGTACCTCTCCCCAATTCTTAGCGCAGATGAAGTCCGCAGTCTGGTCGAGCTTGGCCGCCAAGTCCAGAAGGTAGATCCTTTCGTTGGTCACCACGATGGGGTTGATCTCCATGTACGTGAAGTACAGATCCACGTACACTCGGTACAGGGCGAGGATGAAGGTGGTTAGCAATCTGGAACGAGAAACAAGATGAATAATATAAATTACCTCTTTATACAAAATCTGGCTAAACCGATAATCTCTTTTTCTGCTAAATAAATAATGAAAGCAATTTATAATATTTTCATTTTATAATATTCCACAACTATCACACAACGCCGTCTAGTCCCAAGCTAAGCAGAGCTTGTGTTATGGGTACTAGACAATTGATAAACATACTTATATATTTCTAAATACATACATATTGTAGCCAAATTACACCCAGACACAGATCAAATGATTATGCTCATCACACAAACATTTGTCCTGGGTGGGAATCGAACCCACGACCTCCGGTACCGGGCAGTTGCCCACCAGACATAACACCCGTCTGGCCGGAGGACTTTACTCTCTGTTCTGATACAGACACAGAACAAATGACCATGCTCATTTACACAAATATTTGTCTCAGGTGTATTCATACAATGTAGCTACCTATCCTTTTCTCTCATCTTAAAAATGCATATTTTCGTCCTGCTGTCATCCTACACATCATCCCATGCTATGTGACTAGCGACTTCAATTTGTATTACCTTTTCATCGCAGCTGATTTGATGTTTTTGAGCAACACTCGCTCAACGTCTTCACCTGTTGGGAACGTGTCTACAGGAATCTAGAAATACCAAAAAAAAAACAATTATACACCGCTAAATTTTTGATCGTTTTAATCCCGTGAAGGGTCAAAAGTCAAAAACGTTTATTTCAAATAGACCAATTACAGGCACTTTTGAATTGAATTGTCAAAATGTCGGTAAGTCAAACAAGTAAAGCTAAATTGCATGTTCCAAAGAGTAGATCTCTATGGAGAAGAATGTGCCAGAAACTCCATGGACACTCTTTTAAATCATATGTGTTACATATATAATGTTTGGTTACATATATTTTCTTGTTGCTTCTATTATGTGAGCACAATGTAGATAATAAAAAAAAAATTAAAAGATAGAAACTGAATTAAGCCACTGGCAGCTGCCAGTGGCTTAATTCAGTTTCTATCTTGAGAGATGAAAAGTCTCATCTGATGGCACCCGTTCACGAGCATGACGAATGGTCGTTCCGGTATATGGACCACTATCGATTTGTAACGATAAAATTAAGAAATAAAGTACCTTTTTTAAAACTCGTATTAATTTACGCATGTACGAAATTAATTTCTTTAAGAAAACGTCAGCTGAGTGAGTTCAATGACCTATAGGTAGTTAGTACGCAACACCGACTACGAGTTTTTAAAAAAGGTACTTTATTTTTTAATTTTATTGTTACAAATCGATAGTAATGTTTTTTTCGGTGGGTAAAAATCATTCAGATGACATCCCCCGCCCTTGGGCGCAGCGGGTGATAGTGTCAGACTTTTACCGACTAAAACAACCCACCCCGTTCCTTCGTTGCCTTTCATACCGGGGCCGAAAACTTTTCGTTTTCAGAAATAGACCCTTGGCCCCAGTAGGCTTCGACCCAGCTGGGCCGCTACGGTTGCTGACAACTTCATGAGGCGCGCGGGAGCAGTAAGCGCCGTCGACGACTTGGACAAATCCATGGGTAGCTTGCTGTTCGACCGTTCGGTAACAGTCCAGAGCGAGCCCAAGACGTCGACGGCACGCAATGTTCCCGCGTGCCTCAAGGAGTTGTCAGAAGTAGGGGCCCAGCCGGGTCGAAGCCTACTGGGGCCAGGGTAATCCGAAAAGAGGCTCAAGCCCCTGTATGAAGCCTAGAAGGAATGGGGTGGGTGTTTAGTGTAAGAGTCTGACACTATCTCCCGCTCCGCCCAAGAGCGGGGTTTGCCATTGGATGATTATCCCCACCATAAAAAAGGGATCAAAGTCTCTTTTAAATTCTATAGAGTAAACATGTAATGGTCAAATCATATGAGAACTAATCTGTAGTCAGTGCCTGAGATGGTTTTTTGAAGAAAGAACCACACAGATTTGAGTGGACCTGTCCATTCAGTGCCAGGATTACTAAGGAGCAATACTACAATAAAGTTTATTCTATTCTACAAGTCAAGCAACCTTCCCTGAGGCCTGGAAAAAGATGGGTGTCTCAGATGTCTCACCTCGAGGCGCAGCGCTAGTGCGTCTACATCTCCTACATCCACACCTCCCTGGTGGTGGAACAGGATCGTGTCGGAGCGTCTGCCCGACATTATGTTCAGGTACATTTCTTCGTTCTGTGAAATTAAAGAAAAAATAATTAGATATGGAAAAAGCTTTTAATGAAAATCATTTTTTCAAATAAAATGAAAATTATATGGTATTTTCTATGTATCCTAATTCTACTGTTTTTTAAAATTTAAATGTGTGTAAGGTACAAATAAACGTTTTTTTCTTTATTTCTTTCTTTCAGGACAGATGAAATCAAAACATATATTTTTTTAATTTAATTTATTTCAAATAGACCATTTGCAGGCACTTTTGAATAGTCAAATGTCGGTCAGACCAAGAAAAGTGAAACTAAATTGCACGTTCCAAAGCGTAAATCGCTCGCTCGCGAAACTCCATGGACACATGCGCTTTGTTTGCGTCAGGCAACTGCTAAGGTTGTCTGGCAGTATGCTGAACTGAACTTAATTGGCACTACCGTGAGTCACGGTAGTGCCAATTAAGTTCAGTTCAGCATCAGTCCGTGAGACACATTGTTGCTGTTGCTTTTTTTTTTACTTTTAAGTTTTTTTTTATATTACTTAAGCTTTTAGTTTTTTTTTATACTTGTTTCGTTGATTGTGTGCCAAATAAACATGTTTTCTTTCTTTCTTTTTGTCATGTACGTCGCGGGCGTCCGCATAACGCAATTTCAGCCCTTAATAAAACATCAGTTCTACTTACAGCGTCATGCTTAACGAAGGGCTCGACGATGAAGTGCCTCAGCTTGCCCTGGGCGGCTCCGACTTGCTGTTCCTTGCCGATGTGCTCGCTCAGCCACTTCCTGACATCGGTGGCCGACTTGTTCACGCCCACGAGTCCCAGCTTGCCGCGCCGCTTGATCAGCTGATCGGGCTTCACTACCAGTTGCTGGTGAAGAGAAATGAAAACTTTTGAAATACACGGTTAAAATCAACGACCCTAGGCGTTGTGCAAATGTAAACACTTCTAGTTTTTAGTTTCTAACTTTGAACACTATTGATCGTTCTGAGTATGTGTTAAATAGAAGAAATAGGACACAAAAAATGTTTGCGTAAGCGCAGGGAGTGCATGATTTCATACTGATTCTATAGAAATCAAAATATTCATTGATAGCTTGTATGTGTTTTTGTGGTGCAATCTCGACCAAATTTATTTTAAAACACGGGCCGTCGCGTCCGCTACGTGCCCCGACCCTAAAAAATCCGCGTCCCATAGGGAAATTTTACACCCGACAGTAAAAAAACTGTCCAAAATTCAAATTTTTCTGGCATTTTTCATAAAACATCCCTGTGTCCCACATTTTTCCTTCATATTCCCGGACAACATCAACACCCCGTGCGCCGAGATAGAGTATATGAGAATCGAATACAAGAGAAACCAGCAGCGAGTCTAGCAGGAGAGAGCTGGAATCCAAGAAATAGTAAAATCCATAGTACTATAGCTATATAGGTATATACGCTCAAAAATTCACCTAACCGAGCGTTAATTTAACCCTTCAGATACCGTCAATTAGAGACACAATAGTAAGACAATAGATGCGCGGCCACCGGTGGTCGCTTGGGGATTCACGAATTAAAGTGTGCCAACTGCTTTGAACCTTATATAAGCTTGTAACAGGGTACTATCATACATTTGTGACACAAGATACACGTTTGCGTCCTGCCTTACAGCCACTAGACGCCTCATACTTGAACTAGCGCACCAAAACCATTCTGTCAACTAGCTGAGGTACGAGGGAGCGGGGTACTGCGTTCTGATTGGTCGAGACTATCCTACATCAGATCTACAACGTGTAACGATAAGTGCGCAAAATCTGAAAATAGTTTGATTAGAATAAGGAGCAGAATCAACTAAACCACTTTTTAATATAGGTTACATTTTTCAAAAACATCTTTATTCAAAATGTCGCCCTGTCTATTTGTGAATAGGTCAAGCCATCACGTCTGCAAACCCGCCGAAATAGGTAAACAAACACAAATGGTTGTAGTCCAATCAAATTTTCTCATACACGGGATAATAAAAGTTTTTATTTCAATACAGATATGAATTTTAAACAAACTGAAATTGCACATAAAACCTTTAAATTACTTTTACAAGTTTATTAGGTAACAAGTTGAAAACCATCGTCATGACTGTATTTATAAGACTTACAAGCGGATTTCTACCGTGTAAGTGAAAATGAGCGAAAAAAATTGACGTGTAAAAGTGTTTTTCAAAAACCTATTTGCAAAATAAATACCACATTTATCATTACATACCGGATGGAGTTGAATAAAGCATGCTATGCTGATATATCAAAATAGACCCCAACGAATATTGCAGTAATCCGACACTGTATAGATAATTATGTAATTTCATAGATAACGACAAGATTTTTGCTGCTCATTCTGATAACATTTATGAACGTAGGTAATTATAATCATGATTAGAAAGTCATTAAAGAAATCGCGTGTGATTGCAATTTGTTATCTGATATTAAATCAAATGAGGCGTGGTTATCGAAGTAATTACAGTATGAAATATCTTGACCACTTCGAAACTATTTTAAGGGCCGCGGACGGCGAGCCATGGGTAGCTCGCTGTCCGACCATCCGGCAACTATCCGGACCGAGCCCAAGACGTCGACGGCGCGCACTATTTCCGCGCGCCTCAAAGAGCTGTCAGCAACAGGAGGGGCCCAGCTGGGTCGAAGCCTACTGGGGCCAGGGTTATCCGAAAGGAAACTCGAGCTCCGGTATGAAGAGGCTAGAAGGAACGGGGTGGGTTTTTAGTCAGTAAGAGTCTGACACTATCTCCCGCTCCACCTAAGAGCGGGGGTTGTCATTGGATGATTTTTACCCAAAGTAAAAAACACTACCACGCACCCTGCAGCGTAGTGCGTGTCTTAACGTTGCTTGTAAGTATCTCCGTTTGTATAGAAAACACGCACAGTCCAACACACCGAAACTGCATCCACGCGCGTTCATACAGATCACACGCCTACATGCGGAGAAACATTCACGCGCGTGGGTGCGGGGCGACACGCAAGGTATGCACACTGAGTCTCGTAGTACCGTAAGTGATTTAGTATAAAATGAGGGCGTGCCTGCGTGAATTTACAAAACGCACCTACGCGCGTGAGTGCGTAAAAAACCCGCACGAAGATGCAGATCTGCACTGCTGCAAGTGCGTGCGTAGGTGCGTTTTCACGCGCTACGCTGGTGCGTGGCAGTGTGATAACCGCCTGAGGGTTCCGTACCTCAAAACGGAACCCTTATAGGATCACTATGTTGTCCGTTTGTCTGTCTGTCGAAACCCTTAATCTCGGGAACGCGTGGAGGTATCGAGTTGAAATTAAAACCATACGCTCAGGTTTGCGGACCTTTGAAGCTGAGCCTTTGAACCCTACATTGAGCGTGGCCCGACACGCTCTTGGCCGGTTTTTATATTATAGATTTTAATATGGTTTATCTTAATTTTTACCTCATCTGTCATGATGATTTCAGCAGAACTATCAAGTATAGACCTAAGTAGTCCTTACCTCCTTGGCGAGCCATGGGTTCTTGCCCAGCTCGTCCTCCCAGATGGTGCCCTGCTCGAAGGTGGCGAAGCGGCACGGAACTAGTGCTGTGCCGGCTGCTATATGCCTGGAAAGTAACAAATTTTAATTTTAACTGTAGCTGGGAATCGAACTCACGGCAAATAACGTTCAATATTAACAATTTTGGAATATTGCTCACCCTCCATAGCAAATAGCGTGATATAATATAATATATTTCACAACTATCACACAACGCCGTCTAGTCAAAGTCCCAAGCTAAGCAGAGCTTGTGTTATGGGTACTAGACAACTGATAAACATATTTATATATTTTAAATACATACATATTATTGATAAATTACACCCAGACACAGAACAAATGATCATGCTCATCTCAAAAACATTTGTCCTGGGTGGGAATCGAACCCACGACCTCATTGCATTGCATTTATTTAATACATAGTCTAAAAATCTCTAATTTTAAAATATAATTAAAAATAACACTCATAATCGTCTTTACATGCTTCAAAATACTCTTTGATATAATCATAATTTTGATAATTTAAAAACAATTAATCTCATAATAATGTTTATTTATAGAAATTGATAAACATAATGGAAATATATACAAAACAAAAGCCTTCCGTCACCTGCCAAGAATTTGCTAAGTTATACAATTGCAGATATTTTGCACTCTACAAAAACAATGGCATGACCAATAAAAATTATATTTTAGTTCATCAAATTTCCATACAAAATTAAAATATTTAAAATGAATGTTCTAAATTTTACGAAGTCTATGCGAAGCAAGCGATAGTACGAAATCGGAAGGGAGTGGGATCGGCTGGCAGGGGTGCTTGATGCCCTTGCGTCGTATTATACAGACGGAGGTATAGGAAAATAGACAGCTGACATGTGTTATAGATAGAACAACGAAATCTTGAAGGTATGTTTTTGGTAAATGAATTATGTTTTATAAAATTCATAGAACAAAAGTTGTTGTTTATGATGTTAGTAATACCACAAAATAGATAGGTACAGAAGACAATCTCGTACTTCACTTTTTATACCAACGCTCGGTGGACGCACACTAATGAGCGTTTGAGCCGGAACTGTTCGACGAGCGGGCCGAGACGCTACCGAGATATCGTATCCGTGAGCGGTGTCTATGTGTGCGTTGCTCGAGCGCGCACAGCATGCAGATTGACTTCTGTACCTATTTCTGTAGGCTTAAAGTCACCCAAAGGGTAATGGAAAGGGCTATGCTCGGGGTTTCCTTGCGTGATCGAATCAAAAATGAAGATATCCGCTGGAGAACTAACGTTGCCGACATAGCACAAAGAATTGCCAAACTTAAGTGTCAATGGGCAGGGCACATTGCTAGCAGAACAGATGGCCATTGGGGCCGAAAGGTTCTGGAGTGGTGACCTCGTACCCGAAGACGCAGCGTTGGAAGGCCTCCAACAAGGTGGACTGATGATGCTGACCTGGTGAAGGTTGCGGGAAACCAATGGATACGAGACGCACAGGAACGTTCGTATTGGCGACGTTTGGGGGAGGCCTATGTCCATCAGTGGACGTGTATCGGCTGTAATGATGAGGTTGTTAGTGTTTTAAAAAGCCCTCTATATTGACAAATGAACTTACCTATTAATGAGGTCCTTGCCGGTCGCCTCGTATATAGCTTTGGACGACATGTCGGTGTGTCTGAGTGTTCAACGGTTACTGTATCGTTGCGGCCCACGTCATAGGGATGATGGTATATGCTGTGGACAAGAGAGAATTACAGTTTAGTTTATGATTTACCAATGTATAAATTATTATGACGGGAACCTCGAGAAAGATAAGCAAATCTTGACTTGGCTCTCGAGGTTATCGACATTTGGGATGTGGACTCGGCGATCATTTTACCGATAGTCGTGTCAGCCAAGCGCCTCGAGCAACACCTTAGGAGGCTCTTCTTAGGCAGCTGGATCAAGGGCTTGATTCCTAGGGCGGTAGTTCTGGACCACAGAACTGATGAGAGGTTAGAATGGCCTTGTGGGCGGGTCAGGCGTGCCACAAAGTAGGGCAATGCTCAGAGTTCAACTACCAATAGCAAACTTGCGATCTGTGCGCGTGGTCTGTTAGTTGCGTAATGCGCGTTCGTATTGGTTGATTGCCTGTAGTGGAGTTAAAGGGTGTGAGACAAGCGGTGACATTCGTTGTAGTACAAATCGGAAAGTATTTCCTTTCTAAACTCTTTCATCTTTTCTGTGTTTGGAACACGGCTCGTATATTGGATGTTCGTTTGTAACATCTAAATGAAATTACTTGCCTCCTGAGCTAGCTATCAACTGTATATGCAAGATGAACTCTGGAAGTTATATTCGAGCCGAGCGAAAATATTAGTTCTGACCCTGACCCTCTTTAAGACTGACAAGTCAAGGTTCTTCTTCAGGAAACAGTCACTTTAACGCGTTAGTTTCTTTATAAAAATTCATCATCATCATCATCATCTTCCTGCCCTTGTCCCGTTTTATTTGGGGTCGGCGCAACACGTTTTTTTCTTCCATTCTGTCCAGTCACTCGTCTGTCACCCTTTATAAAAATTAAATAGAAAAAAAAACCATGACGTAATATTTACAGTTCCAACAATAAAATAACCAGTTTTACTAAAAATAAACACGTCTACCACACAAAAAATGGGCAAGTTTGAATCGGATATATATTTTTTTTATCGCGGCCCGCGGTTGACCACTTTGACCACTATCTCACCTGATAGTAAGCGATGATGTGGTCGACGGTGGAGCACGCTTGCCTAGAAGTAACCTATTCACTCTTGACTTAAAGACCCCTAAAGTGTAGCTATCAGGAAACACAGACCCTGGCAGGGGATTCCACTCCTTAGCTGTACGCATAATGGATGTGTTCCCAAAACGCTTTGTACGTATTGGTGGGATGTCCACCATGTACTAATGGCGCAACGCCATACGTCTAGTGGTCCGATGATGGAACGGACTTGGTGGAATTAAATTGTGCAATTCCAACGCACACTCCCCGAAGTGGAAACTATAGAAAACCGACAGGCTAGCAACTCGGCGTCGATGCTCAAGACTTTGAAGTTTCGGACTGGCACTTGATAAAGGTTGATCAGCTGTTCCAGCGTGAAGTACCGCCTCACCTTAGCTAAGATCCCCAACTTGCTCTTTACTACCATATTAAAGAGCTTTTGAAAAATCATGATGAAACGCATGTTGCTAAAAGAGTTATGAGTTTAAGTGAATGGAGGAAAAGGGAGTTAGTGATAGCGTGACGGGTGACAGGACAGAATGGAAGAAAAAAACGTGTTGCGCCGACCTCAAATAAAACGGGATAAGGGCAGGAAGATGATGATGATGATGATGGCTTTTGAAAAATCACGTTTGTTGTATGGGAGCCCCACTTAAATATTTATTTTATTCTGTTTTTTACCGACTTCCCAAAAAGGAGGAGGTACTTTTTAGGTTACTTAGGTTTTTTTTTTTTTTTTTTTTTGTATGTTTGTTCGTCGAATACTCCCCCAAATGTGGACGGATTTTCAAAATTCTTTTTTTGTTCGAAAGTAGATAGCTCTGAGGTGGTCCCATTATCACCAAATTAGGATCTGATGATGGGATCTTGGAGAAATCGAGGGCAACCTTCAAATTTTATAGGCTCACTTATTGATTTTCGCATATTTTATGAAGTATCTTGTGTATTTGCGTATGGTCGTCACCATCTCAGGTAGCTGGGCTGATGATGGAAGGTACAACTCCTTAACAGTAAGAAGTTACTCGAACAGGCAAGGACTGTTTTAGTAAATTGTTTTGATGTTTGATAGGGCATTTGCCACATTTGGTCTCATGATCATCAAGTCATGACCTGATGCTGCAGTCAGGATAGTCTGCAGAGTACCTAAGTCCTCGACAACAAACAGCAGATATATCGAGTTTAGGCTCATTGAAAACGGCTCGATGTGTGGATAAACGTACTGCTAATAAAGAACACCGAAGTACATAGAGACCTGATGCTGAAGCCAGGAGCATCAGGAAAAGTACAAACCTTGAAATTACAGCACCGTAGTCGTGTTTGGGCTCATTTTAAACAGGACTAAATTTTAAGTTCATTGCAATGTTGACATAAATCTGGCCTGATGCTACAGCCGGGATTATCAGCATCTAGTCTAATGACTGATTGAAAGATTTACCTTTGGGCTTCATCATCAGATCAGTTCGATATATCCTTTCCCTCTCCGGCATCTAGTTTAATGACTGTTTGAAAGAAGAGGGGGAGAGGATATATCGAACTGATCTGATGATGAAGCCGAAAGGTAAATTAATGTAATCTAACCGTGTTTGGGATTATTAGAACCGTTATGAGATGCGCTCTGACTATAAGGTATTTAAGTTTGACTGAGGGGTACTTTTTAGTGGTGGTACCGTAACAAAAAAGTGTAAAATAAAAAAAACTTTTTACAAAAAAAATATAACCGACTTCAATGATAAAAAACACTGAAAAGTATCAAATAACTTTAATTTTGGAAGTCGGTGTTAAATAACGAAGAGACTAAACTATTAAAGAAACACCGACTTCCAAAATTAAAGTTATTTGATACTTTTCAGTGTTTTTTATCATTGAAGTCGGTTATATTTTTTTTGTAAAAAGTTTTTTTTAATATTTGTTGTTATAGCGGCATATATATATATAATAGAAGAGAGATATATATATATAGAGTATATATAATAGAAATACATCATCTGTGAAAATTCCAACTGTCTAGCTATCTAGCTAGCTAGGTTTATGAGATACAGCAGGTGAATGTTCTTAGCAATAAGATCCCATTTTTACAAGCTTTTATTTAGTTTAACATGTCCCGATGTTTGTCTGTCATCAAATCTTGTAAATTAAATTTGATCCACTTCCCGGTTACCGATTGAGCTGAAATTTTGAATGCATGTGTAAATCAGATGACAATGCAAAACTATTACGACATGGAGCTGATCTGATGATGGAACCGGAAGGTGGCTGTAGGAACTTGGTAGTTAAACGACATAACACCATCGAGTTTGGGCTCGTATGATTCGTCTTGACGTGTATTAATTATATAGGTATACCGAGCTATAAAAGCATGCAGTATGAAAAAAAAAAAATTAATTAAAAGCTTGTTTACATTTGTGTACGGAACTCGAAAAAAAAAACAACTTCTTTGGAACAGCAAAAACGTCAAGTTTTTGGCGGGATTTCTTTCGAGTGAAGTTCAGTCTGTTTAAATTATTCGCAAATAGATTCCTAGTGTATATTGTGCTGTAAAATTTGTGTAGTTTTGTATCCCAAGTGTCTGGACAATATGAGGAATCATTGAAACAGGCCCGATTTCGGTAAAATGGAGCTGAGAATTTTATTGTAGTGTTGACTACCTCAGCGAAGTATACCAAGAAGGTCATCAAGGAATCAAGCCAAATGCTACAAAACCAGTAGAATGTGTAAACTGTAATCATGCTCAAAGGACTTAGTAATCAGAACCAAAAAACAATGCATAAAAAAAAGTAAAAACGTCAAAAATTTCAAATTTGAATTTCGAATTTCAACAATTGGCCGCCTGCTTCTCAAACGGCCTCTGATTGGTCGTGCCGCGTGGTACGATCGCGTGATCCGATCTCGCTTGCGAATACGTCATCGAATAGAATCAGCTGAGGTAGTACATACAGCGACGTGCACAATTTTCCTTTCCAGTTTACCGTGACCTCTTGTACTACGTAAAGCGTATGGGACTCGAGGTCTGTTAAGTTTGGGATGTAAAGTTAAAATTTTTGTTGTATGTATGTAATTGGTCGACTATATAAGTGGCGCGGTGGGTTTTCTTGTAGGTACCGCGTGGTCAAGTACATTGATCTTTTACAAGATGCTATTATATTGTTAGGTAAGCTAAGGTGTTTCAGGTTCAAATTCCTATATCTATAGTTCCTAGAAAATGATTTGTATCCAAGTACCAATCACACTGAAATTATAAAAGACAAATCATTTTATGTACCATAAAAGACACTTCCGCCTGACCACCGCTAAATTCATTTTTTCTTGCACTCAAAACGAAATTTCAAAGGGTTTGGTTTAGCGCCGCACCGCAGAATTCAAGCGAATTTTTTTTTAAGTGGTCAGGCAGAAATAACCGCGATAGTACGTATGTTTGTAATTTTTTTACGCTTGAAACGCTGAACGGATTTGAGTGAAATTTGGCACATGTATAGACCGTGGCTTGGTAAAGTACGGATTAATTTTCTTAGCCGGGCAGTTACCGGACGGTCGGACAGCGAGCTACCCATGGCTCGCCGTCCGCATGCGGGAGGCCCTTGATTTCGCGGGGCCTGTAGCATTTGCTACTCTTGCTACGTGGTTAATCCGCCACTGAGAGAGAGAGAGCGTCAGAAATAAACAGACAAACTCATCTCTGTTCTTTCAGTTGCCCCCAGGGCCATGGCTCTTTCAAATAGCCCCATTCAGTCATTCACAATGTATTTCGTAAGTTTGTTTTTTGTTTTGACTATAAAAAGACATTTGCTTTAGCCATTTGCTTAATCGTTTATCATCAAAATGTAACTTCCGTGAGAATTGTTCACAAGGAAAAACAAATGAATTTTGTTTGCGAACAAAACAACATCATTTTTAACCGACTTCAAAATTTTTATATCTTTCTACGTCACATTTGGACTACTTTTATGAAGAGTTTTAACTTATATACAGTGCAATGTACTTGAATTTTGTGGTAATAAACTATTATTATTATTATAGTTAATATTTCTGGATCATTTAAAGATGGCTAAAATGTACATGTATGCCGAAGGATTTTTTCGAAAGACACTTTTTCGGCAGTTTTGGTGAAGATTAGGGACCTAGGTCCCTCCTATAGTGTCTATCCTTCAGGTTATCTCCTCGGTTGTCCCGAGAATTACGATACGAGACGCGTAGTTTCATAGACGCGTCATTCGTCATTATACGGTTGGTGTACGCCTGCGTAAACCCACCCCGTTCCTTCTAGCCTTCATACCGAGGCTCGAGCCTCCTTTCGGATTACCCTGGCCCCAGTAGGCGTCCTACTAGCACTTGGCCAGTTTTTTCTCACACTGGTTCTATAGCAAGAGTTGTTCATAATCATGAGTACTTTCACTTATTATATCGAATAACACTTGTATATGTCTAATAAGGTGAACGTTTGCATGTGTATGTTTGTTACTGCTTCACGCTCGAATGGCTGAACGGAATTTAATGAAATTTGACACAGGAGTAGAACATGTCTTGTAACAGGACATAGGATACTATTTATCTCGAAAGGATGTTCCATTGGGATAAGTTTTTCACTTAAAAAAGAAATAAGACAAATAAAATATGTTTCATTATTTCTTGGACTTTCACTTTCACGCGAGCGAAGCCATTGACAGAAGCCAGTTTGAAATAAATTCAAAATACTTTTTTTTTATAATCAGTGCTTGTCTGCGATCCCACCTGATGGTAAGCAGTGATGCAATCGTTTATGGTGAGGCGCACTAGTTAATAAAAAATCTATTCACTCTAGCCACAAAATAGATAGGTACAAAAGACAATCTACATACAAAGCGCGCTCAAGCAATGCACACATAGACACCGCGGACACGATATCTCGGCTCAATCGCCCGGTCGCACTCGTACAGTTCGGCACAACGCGCTGACCCTAGCGCGACCGCCTAGGTAGATATAAAGACTTCTGTACCTTTTTTTTTTGCAATGCGGAAAATCATCGTATGACAAAACCCGCTCTTGGGCGGAGCGCTGACTAAAAACCCCATCCCGTTCCTCCTAGCCTTCATACCGGGGCACGAGCTCCCTTTCGGACAACCCTGTCCCCAGTAGGCTTCGATCCAGCTGGGCCCCTCCTACTGCTGACAACTCCTTGAGGCGCGCGGGAACAGTGCGCGCCGTCGACGTCTTGTACTTGGTTCATTACCGGACAATCGGACAGCGAGCTACCCATGGCTCGCCGTCCGCGAAGACTTCTGTACCTAATCAATTTTTTTTTGTGCTCTAGCCTTGAAGATACATAACTATAATCGGACGAGAAAATACTTACTTATATAATATTAATGCCTTGTATCTTATCTATTAAATTATAGTATTTCGGAAGCATTTTACACGATCAGATACACGCTGTTATAAAACTAAATGACTCATTTATTCGGAACTGTGTTATATAAAACTAGCTTCCGAGCTGCAAGCGACACCAACTTTCGACAAAAAAAAACTGTTCATTTATCTCAATAAGCACTTAGGAGGGAAAGCCTAAAGTTCAAACCCAGCTAAATTACTTTGCGCAATTTATTTCATCACCACTGCTCTTAAAACGGTGAAGGAAACCATATTTATATAACATACATTCATCATCGCTTACCATCAGGCGAGATGGTGGTCAAACGCAAGCCTATCACTAATCCTTACTAATATTATAAAAGCGAAAGTGAGTGTGTTTGTTTGTTTTTGATGAAACTTGGTACACGGATAGACCATGTCCTGGAATAGGACATAGGATACTTTTTATCCCGGAAATATGTTCCCTTGGGATAATTTTCTGCTATCACGCGGACGAAGCCGCTGGGAGCAGCTAATAAAATAATAATAGTGCGGAAACTGGCATGTCTTAGAACCAAAAATTCGAAGACATGTGACATCCACCAATTCGCACTGGGCCTTCTAGAGGCCTGAGTCTCAGTAGTGGGAACATTACAAGGCCTATAACGTTATGTACAGGATGTCTGGCGGCAGATTTATGTTTTTAAATAGGATTATTTCAAAAAGTAAAAAATTGTGCGAAGGGAGGGTGGCGTCATTAGAATCACAGATTGTGCGGATTTCTCAATCACGATGGCACAGTGGTCAGGTGAGCACCGCGCATTCGCCATCGAGACATTTTTCAAGAGTAACGATTCTTACGTGATTTCTCGTCGACAATTTTGCTCACGCTTCGGTATTCGGCGGATAAGTGACGGACCGAGTGTGAATTTTATTCGTTCCTGGGTACAGAGGTTCCGCGCAAGTGCTTCCGCTTTGAACACCCCACGGCCAGGGCCTAGTCGAACTTCAAGGACCCCCGATAACATTGAACTGGTGGAACGGAGTTTACATGAAAATCCACGACTTTCAATACGGAAAAGGGCGGCTTCATTGGGACTTCCAAGAGCCATAATTCACGAAATTTTTAAAAAGGATCTGAAGTTCCATCCTTTTAAAATTCAAATTGTTCAAGAATTGGAAGAAAGTGACTTTCTTAGTCGCATTTTTTTTGTGAAACGATGTTGGAGCGTTTTCACACGGTGAATTCCATTTTTTGGAGTGACGAGGCTCATTTCCATTTAAACGGGCACGTTAACAAGCAAAATTGCCGTTACTGGTCCCCAAGAACCCGTAACCCTCGACTGAAACACCAAAAACCATTGCGCTGCCCCAGGGTAACTGTTTGGTGCGCTTTATCCACGAATGGGATAATTGGACCTTTTTTCTTTGAAAATGCCCGGGGCCAGGCGACAAATGTCAATAGTGAGAATTATGGACGCATGATAACGGAGTTTTTTTTGCCGAACCTGCGAGCTCATCCATCGTTCTCATCACACACGTGGTTTCAACAGGATGGTGCAACCGCACATACGGCCAGAGCTTCGATGAATTTGCTTCGTGAAGTTTTCCCTCACAAACTGATTAGTCGCTTTGGAGACATCCTGTGGCCACCGAGATCGCCCGACTTGACCCCAATGGATTTCTTTTTATGGGGATACTTCAAAGAGAGAGTATACACTAACAATCCGCAAAATATTGCGGATTTAAAAGAAAACATTCTTCGAGAAATCGGCGCAATTGAACCGAGCTTACTACAGCGTGTGGCGCGGAACATTAGGCTCCGTTTTGAACATTGCGTGCAACTCAATGGAAGACATCTGGATGATGTTATCTTTAAAAAATAAAATCCGTACTTTTACACTGTTTACCTTTACTTTTACCTAAACGATATGTCAAATAGTTATTTTTTTATTAATTTTTGAAAATATAAATCTGCCGCCAGACACCCTGTATATGCTATACAGTCAGACACGGTGTATTTTATAATATTATGTAAGGATTAGTATAGATAATTGATTTATAAATTAGATAAGCCCAAAAATAGTTTTTATTAGAGATGCGTCGAATATTCGTTTTATATTCGGTATTCGGCGTATTCAGCAGTTTGAGCTATTCGTATTCGACCGAATCATTCGGTTGAATTGCCGAATATATTCGGCCTATTTCTTATCTCCTCATGCACATTTCCTGCCTCGGCAAACTTTTAGGTACATTGTTTGCGCGGCAAAATTATGGAACCGGGAACCTAATTATCCGGCAGTCAGTGGCGGATTAGCCACATAGCATGAGTAGCAAATGCTACAGGTCCCGCGCATTCAGGGGCCCCACGTAGGTACTCGAGGATCCTGTACTTGAACCCAAGAAAAAACTATTAAAACTATATAAAAATATCAAAATTCTAATACAGCTGATTATTTCATTGAATATGAAAGAAAGAAAGAAGAAAGAAAGAAAAATAATTTATTTGATACAGCAAGGCCAAACACAAATACAAATATGATAGTAAATCTCTTAGATTTCCCTCATTACCGTACTTTCCACCATTTGCCCAATCTTAAAATCCACGGGGTTACCGTTATTGGTGATTGAGATATGAATGAGAAGTATTTTTTTTATTGTTGATAGGTTTGCGCTTGACCGCTATCTCACCTGATAGAAAGTACTATTAACAAGAACACTGGGGCTTTGGTAGAATTTGCTACCGGCCCCACGCTGGCTTAATCCGACATTGCCGGCAGTATATTCGGTTCGGTAAGAATCGAATATTATTCGGATATTCGGTGAAACCAGTATACGGCGCATCTCTAGTTTTTGTACAACCTTCACGGCGTATCTTCGCGTCACTAAAGACCAGCCTTGATCTTGAACGAAGCTGCCCTACTTTAATATGATAGCATGAGTCAACGGACGATGAGTGAGGAGTTTCTCATTAATGGTATAAAGACGAAAGTGTGTCTGTGTGTGTTTGTTACTCTTTCATGAGAGAACGGTTTTTGTGCTTTTTTATGCCTCATACAAGTTTTTAATTGTTATTTTTTTAACGCGGAAAACTCCGATTGCGCGATGCAAGATTTAAAATTTTTTTGTTACTATGTCGCTCATTTGGTGCAACAATGGCGTAATTACACTTTTAGAAATTTTACAGGAGATTCAGTCAAAGATTAATATTAATGGTTATGGCATTTTAGCGAAACTTATTACGATTCTAATCGTTGGTCAGTGGGTTGTGATGTTTCTCCCGATGTAAATAGTTTTTTGCACATTTTAACATTATAAAACTTGTTTTGAAAAAAGTGTAATTACTTCGTTGTTGCACCAAATGAGCGATGTGATGCCATAGGGACAAATATACATACATATGTATAATATATATGTACTACTTATAATTAGGGTTACGGGATGAAAAAATCAAAATTCCAGAGAAAAGATCCGATCTTCATTGAAAAATCCTGAGATTTTTTACTATTTTCAGATTTGTTCCTATATCTGTGCTATAAGACCTTGCTTTGTGCCAAATTTCAGGATTTTGGGACAACGGGGAGTATCCTATGAATTTCGGTCTTTGAGAGTATCAAAATATACGTTTTTTTGCGACATAAACGGCCGTATCTTTTTTATTCGGCAACTTAGAAGTTTGATTTTTTCGCAACTTGAAGGGACCGCAGACCTGAATATATGGATTTAATTTCAACTCGATACCTCCACGCATTCTCGAGATAAAGGGTCTTGGCAGACAGACAAACATGGTCAAACGTGAGCCTATCACTACATAGTATAAAACAAAGTCGCTTTTTCTGTCCCTATATCCCTATGTACGCTTAAATCTTTAATTCATGAATCCCCAAGCGACCACCGGTGGCCGCGCATCTATTGTCTTACTATTGTGTCTCTAATTGACGGTATCTGAAGGGTTAAAACTACGCAACGGATTTTGATGCGGTTTTTTTTAATAGATAGAGTGATTCAAGAGGAAGGTTTATATCAGCATTGCACCCAAGCGAAGCCGGGGCGGGTCGCTAGTATATTATTAAAAAAAAAGACAGGCGGACAACAAAGTGGTCCTATAAGGGTTCCGTTTTTTTCTTTATGGGGTACGGAACCCTAAAAAGAATGAATGGCCTTTAACGTTTGATCGGCATAGATTTACTTAACGAGGAACAGTACGGGCCGAAATTTTGTCGTGGTAATGACCTCGCGTAACAATTCTTGGCCTTGGTCAGCAAACGCGAACTCATTATGCACTGAAATCAAATTAAAGTGAATTTTAATCAAATTCGTCATGCGTCCGGCCGGGCCTCAAAAAACGCCGTCACAAAAAATCGCTAGAAGCGGCCGCAAAAAACAGTTAAGCGCGCGACACCTTGTGTCCGGAGAAGCTTCTTATTTAAAATATAAGCGTTTTTTTGTGGCAGCACTGCCGCACACGATCCACAAAATAAGCCGCTTCAAAAAGAAGCTTGAAGCGGCGTTTTTTGTGGCCTGTGTGCGGGCACAGGAGGCTGCTTTTCCACTCGCCTATCGTCAACATCGAGCATGGTTTAAAAGGTTGTTACTTCATCTACCGCAATCCCAACGCGATGTTTGATGAAAAAGCAACGCGAAAAATGAGAGATATAACGCCTGAAAACTCTGTTAGCATTCGGTAATTCCGTGATTTACTCGAATATTTTACAAAACTTAACTTATTCCAGGAATCCCTTGTTTGTTTTTAACCCCTCAAAAGTTTTCATTTAGAATTTTGATTTGTAAGGTTTCTATTGAATTTGTTGATTTCAATAGAAGCCCAGATATAAGGCAGGAGTGTGGTTTTAGTCAGTAGGAGTCTGACACTGCTCAGACTGGACAAATACTAGACACGTGTTTCGGGTTTCTCATATACACTAACTAGCTTTCCGCCCGCTGCTTCGCCCGCGTGGACTACAGTTTATATCGCGCGGGCAGAGACCCTTGCTCAGCAGTGGAATTATAGGTAGCCTATGTGTTATTCCAGTGTCTCTTCTAACTACCTACCAAATTTGATCTAAATCCGTTCAGTAGTTTTTGCGTGAAAGCGTAACAGACAGACAGACAGACAGAGTTACTTTCGCATTTATAATATTATAGTAGGGATGTTGTATAATAACTAATATAAGTCCATCCGTATCAGTTACAACAAATATGTAGTAATCTTTCATTTAAAGTACTACCTTGTACATAAGGAAAAATAAACAAATTAAAAACACGCCAAGACTAATAAAACAAATTAGCATGGAGTAGGTATACAGCGCTTAGTTTATGTTATTTATTAAATTTTATTTAAAAAAAACTGCCTCACGCGTCTATGAAGCTACGCGGCCGTGGACAGTAAGCCATAGTTTTGTATGTAAGCTTCACGCAGGCGTACACCAAGCGTATAATGACGAATACGCGTCTATGAAGCTATGCGTCCGTGGACAGTAGGCCATAGTTTTGTATGTAAGCTTCACGCAGGCGTACACCAAGCGTATAGTGACGAATACGCGTCTATGAAGCTATGCGTCCGTGGACAGTAGGCTATAGTTTGGTATGTAAGCTTCACGCAGGCGTACACCAAGCGTATAATGACGAATACGCGTCTATGAAGCTATGCGTCCGTGGACAGTAGGCTATAGTTTGGTATGTAAGCTTCACGCAGGCGTACACCAAGCGTATAATGACGAATACGCGTCTATGAAGCTATGCGTCCGTGGACAGTAGGCTATAGTTTGGTATGTAAGCTTCACGCAGGCGTACACCAAGCGTATAATGACGAATACGCGTCTATGAAGCTATGCGTCCGTGGACAGTAGGCTATAGTTTGGTATGTAAGCTTCACGCAGGCGTACACCAAGCGTATAATGACGAATACGCGTCTATGAAGCTATGCGTCCGTGGACAGTAGGCTATATAGTTTGGTATGTAAGCTTCACGCAGGCGTATACCAGGCATATAATGACGAACACGCGTCTATGAAGCTATGCGTCCGTGGACAGTAGGCTATAGTTTTGTATGTAAGCTTCACGCAGGCGTACACCAAGCGTATAATGACGGATACGCGTCTATGAAGCTACGCGACCGTGGAAAGTAAGCCGTGGTTTTGTATGTAAGTTTCACACAGGCGTACACTAAGCGTATACGCGTCCGTGGAGAAGTATACGTAAGACTTACAGTTACACACAAATTATGCACACACAAAAATGGCAAATGTCGTAACATATGAAAACTCCGTCATTGTTTTCATAATGGATTTTCTTTTTAAGTAAATTTTTTATGTAAATCGATGCAAGGAATGCTGGCGTGTTACACGTAATCGATTTGTCGTAAGTACAAGAACGGAAACTAGTCGACTCAAAAGATTTTTTTTATTTTTTTTTCTGGTGGGGAAATCGTGTAGTATCTCCTAGCTGGTTCTCCATCAGGCGAGACAGTGGTCAAGCGCCAACTTATCACTACATAGTATAAAAAAAGTCGCTTTTTCTGTCCCTATATCCCTATGTACGCTTAAATCTTTAAAACTACGCAACGGATTTTGATGCGGTTTTTTTTAATAGATAGAGTGATTCAAGAGGAAGATTTATATGTATAATATTGCACCAGAGCGAAGCCGGGGCGGGTCGCTAGTCAACAATAAAAAAATTGAGCAAGTGGGAGTCGGACTCGCGCACTGTGGGTTCCCTACAAACTTACTTATGTAAATAGTTCAATTCGGGAATGGAGTTTCGATTTTTTTTTTCCGAATAACAGAATAGTTTTTTTTTGTGAAGTAACAACAAAATTACTGTTTTTAGATTTATTCCCATATCTGTGCTATAAGACCTTGCTTTATGCCAAATTTTAGATTTTTTTTTTCATAAACTCAAGTTTGATTTTTTCACAGCTTGAAGGGACGGCAGATCTTTTTTTTTTTTTTACAACTATTACACAATGTCGTCTAGTCCCAAGCTAAGCAGAGCTTGCGTTATGGGTACTAGACAACTGATAAACATACTTACTTATATATTTCTAAATACATACATAATATAGATAAATTACACCCAGACACAGAACAAATGATTATGCTCATAACACAAACATTTGTCCTGGGTGAGAATCGAACCCACGACCTCCGGCATAGCAGTCAGGGTCACTAACCACTAGACCAACAGGTCAGTCAAATCTGAGTACGTCAACACGACGAGTCAACAGGTCAGATCTGAGTATATGGTTATAATTTCGACTCGATACCTCCACGCGTTACTGAGATAAAGAGTCTTGACAAACAGATAGTCAGAGGGACCACAAAGTGATCCTATATGGGTTCTGTTTTTGGCCTTTATGGTCATCATCTTCCTGCCCTTGTCACGTTTTATTTGGGGTCGGCGCAACACGTTTTTTTCTTCCTTTCTGTCCTGTCACTCGTCACGCTATCACTAACTCCCTTTCCTTTCATATCACTTCTCACACAGTCCATCTATCTTTTCTTTGGCCTCCCTCTCCCCCTCCATCCATCCACAAGGTACGGAAGCCTAAAAAAATTTAGTCTTCAAGAATTAGCCCTCAAAAACTTTTGCTCAGCACTTCGTGCCTTATCAAGATCTTGACACGAAGTTCCTGCTCGACCTACTTCCTCAGGTCCTCAAGAGGTTTTTGACACTTTCATCAGGTTATCGACTGTATAGAAGGCCGACCTTGGTACGTGCGTTCAAGGCAAAAAGTAAATGACCTTGGCTTGCGTACTGCCTTATCTGATGGGAAGTCGATACTGTATTTAGACTTTCAATAGGCAGAAACAAGTGAACATATCTAAAGGTCAGAAGTATAGCAAGAATTTACTGAAGTGCTTACATTTTTTTTTTATATACAAGCTCTTATTTAGTTTCACCTGTCCCGATGTTTGTCTGTCATCAAATCTTGTACCTAAATTAAATTTGATCCACTTACCGGTTACCGATGGAGCTGAAATTTTGCATGCATGTGTAAATTACACCCAGACACAGAACAAATTACACAACACACAAACATTTGTCCTGGGTGGGAATCGAACCCCACAACCTCCGGCATAGCAGTCAGGGCCACTAACCACAAGACCAACAGGCCAGTCAAAATACATAAGTTTACAATGTAGGCAAAGTGACTTCGATGAGGAATTTTCTAGGAAGCCCTCTGCAGCGATTCGACAAGGATCATCAGGGCTATGAATACCGCTATACCGTCATTAATTCCACGATTACGCAATGCAGTCATGGGTTGTTTATTTCCAGTAGATGTGATAATGTCACACTCATAACTGATATTCATCTATTATATGCGAAATCCGATACACGTGTCTAGTATTTTTATGTCAAGAATCTATGTACAAAATTTCATAACTGTATCATGAAAATTGACAGAGTTATAAGCTTGTTATGTCAGCAAAAACACGTAGTCACCGGGCCATCCAAGCGACTGAGGGGTTGTTTTGCACTTGCACCCAGCTTTTTGCTGGCGCCTAGTGCCCGTTATGACCTGTCGTGACCTGTGTTGTACTTAGTGTCGTTGGTTTCCAACATTTTTCAAATATCTTTGGAAAAACATATAACTTGGTGTATTTTTGCATGTAATTTTGTAAGTACTAGATCTTTAAGTTCTTCGGGCATATCACCCGTAACGAGGACTCGATGGAACGTTTGGTGGTGTAAGGGAAAGTCGAGGGCAAAAGATCTCGTGGACGCTCTCCAACACGATGGACGGTCCTCATCAAAACCGTGACACACAGCAGCGTAAAGGAAGGCTCCCAAGCCGCCAAACACAGAGCTGCATGGCTTCGTATCGCGAGAGAGGCGGTGGTGCGGGACTCGACCGAGACATGACCACGACCTCTCTGTCGAATGCACGACTGAGAAGAGAGATTCTTTACATAAAAATACTAGACAGGTGTTTCAGGATTTGCATACACTAAAAATAAGGTTGTATAGTCTACCCGAGTACCAAGTTTCATCGAAATCCGACCAGCCGTTCAAGTGTGAAGGACCAACAAACAAACACATTAATGATGTTGACATATTACCATAACACATTACAATTTTTGGCACGTTCGTATAAGACGTATTATTGACAGTAAATCATAATTTTAATAAACTAGAGGCCATGTTAGGTGCTGGTTTTAACAATTATATGAAAATGAATGAAGTAATCCTACAATTTTAATTCATTTTTTTTTTGTCGTTGGGAACTAAACTAATGTGATATTTTTTAAAAAGCTTTTGTATTCGTTTGTTTCTGGTCCTAAAACAATATTTTAAAGTAATCTTAACATATTAATAGACATGTAACTACTAACATGTAGCCAGGTTCGCGGGTTCAAACACAGCCAAGCGCATTCATCATCATCTTCCTGCCCTTGTCCTATTTTATTTGGGGTCGGCGCAACACGTTTTTTTCTTCCATTCTGTCCTGACACTCGTCACGCTATCACTTACTCCCTTTTCTTTCATATCACTTCTCACACAATCCATCCATCTTTTCTTTGTAGTCCTGAGTATATATTTTAATTTCAACTGAATACCTCTACGCGTTCCCGAGATAATTGTCTTGACAAACAGACAGACCGACGGACAGACAACAAATTGAACCTACAAGGGTTCCGTTATTTCCTTTTCAGGAACGGAACCCTAAAAAAAACCAAAAATACGTACAACAAAAATATTTTTATTTTTTTTTTGTTTACGACAAATCGTAAAGCGTAAGACACGCCTAATGGCGCATAATGTATTCAATCAACCGACGTCGAGTGTCGTCGAAAGGCAACGTCAAACAAATGTCAAAAGGTTACATACGTTACACTACAAGTATCAGAACAGTTTCAGTTAGTTTGTTAACCGCTAACAATTAGGGCTATATTTCACCGGGACACCATGGCGGCGCGACCAGTTTCGTCACTATGGTATCCCGGTGAAATATAGCCCTAAGCTACCAAACTAGAGACCATACCACCCAGAGTCGCCACACGTCCGGGACTTCGAGCTGGTCGCGCCACCAAATTGGCTGCGCTACCAAACAGACACCAGGTTGGTCGCGCAACCATGGTGTCCCGGTAAAATATAGCCCTAAGCTACAAAACTAGAGACCATACAGCGCCATAGTCGCCACACGTCCGAGACTTCGAGCTGGTCGCTGCCACCATGGTGTCCCAGTGAAATATAGCCCTAAGCTACCAAACTAGACACCAAAGTCGCCACACGTCCGAGACTTCGAGCTGGTCGCGCCACCATACTGTCCCAGTGAAATATAACCCTAAGCTAACAAACTAGACATCATTCAGGCGCAACCAAGCAGACACCAGGTTGGACGCGCCACCATGGTGTCCCGGTAAAATATAACCCTAAGCTACCAAACTAGACACCAGAGTCGCCACACGTCCGAGACTCCAGGCTTATCGCGCCACCAAACTTGTTGTGCAACCAAACAGACAGGATAGATCCCCGAAAGCGCGGGGCTCCAAAATGCGCGGGGCCTGTAGCATTTGCTACTCTTCACACGCGACTAATCCCCCACTGCTTCCGACAGGCTTGCTAAAAACAAAACTTGACCAAGAACTTAAATAAATAAAAAAAGTCTTAAAAGCCTTGAAGTCGCAACTGGAAGGCCCATAGTTACAATCTTCTAAAATATTTGTATTGCATTACATAATATTACGACTAGGTACTTAGTGGAGCCACAAAATAAGATAGGTACAGAAGACAATCTCATGCATGTACTTCACTTTTTATACCTACGCTCGGTGGACGCACACTAATGAGCGTTTGAGCCGGAACTGTTCGACGAGTGGGCCGAGACGCTACCCAGATATCGTGTCCGTGAGCGGTATCTATGTGTGCGATGCTCGAGCGCGCTTTGTATGTAGATTGACTTCTGTAACTATATATTTTGTGGTAGAGCAATCTCTACAAAGTACCTAGTCGTAAATAAATAACAAACGCTTGAGAATGGTTTAATTTAATTCTAAAAATAGGAAAGCAAAGACAATTTAAATGTGGGAAAAACTGATTGCTAATTTAAAATTATTTATTTATTAAAACTATATGCAATAGTAAATATATACTCGTATTGATTAAAGTCAGACTGCATGTCACAGGCATTTCGGTTGTCGCCACTGTGCGGAACGCCCGGAGGACACGGTGGAGCACACAGTCGAGATAGCACTGTTTGGGCGGAGCGTCGCCGTGCCTTTGTGGGGGCGATCGGCGGTGGAGACCTCTCGCGCCGGGCTTTGGTTCAGGCCATGGTCCGGAACGAGTGGCAGGCGGTTGACTCCTTCTGCGAAGCAGAAATGCTAGCAAAGAACGAGGCCGACCGAATCAGGCAACGGCGCCCTCACCGCCGCCGCCGGGATTCCGATCCCGATTTCTGGCCACCGTAGGTGCGGGCTTGCGGACGGCGAGCAATGGGCGCGCTGTCCGATCGTCAGGTAACTGTCCGGACCAAACCCAAGACATCGACGGCGCGCACTATTCCCGCGCGCCTCAAGGAGCTGTCAGCAACAGCAGGGGCTCAGCCGGGTCGAAGTCTACTGGGCCAGGGTTATCCGAAAGGGAAGCTCGATCGCGGTACGAAAGGCAAGAAAGAACAGGAGTGGATTTTTAGTCAGTAAAAGTCTGCCACTACTCCCGCTCCGCCCAAGAGCGGGGATGCCATTGGACGATTAAGTCACCGCGACAAAAAAAAAAAACTAAGGTCCCGTTTTACCTTTTGGGTACGGAACTCAAAAAACACTCATCATCAGCCTTTTTAATGTTCCCACTGCTGGGACTCAGGCCTTCTCATTAGGAGAGGGAATGGGCCGTAATCCACCACGCGGGCCCAGTGCGGGTTGATGGATGTCACATGTCTTCGAATTTTTGGTTCTATGACATGCCGGTTTCCTCACGATGTTTTCCTTCACCGTTTTGAGAGCAGTGGTCATGAAATAAATTACAAAAAGTAATGCGCCTGGCTGTTTTCGAACCTGCGAACTACAACTCGTAAGTCGGGGCCATTACCACTCGGCCACCACTGCGAAAATGATAAATTATAAAATGTAATCTTGAAACTTCGTGAATGGCTTGCATTTGGCGACTCTATCACACTTTGTATCTATGACTTTTTAAAACATAATAGCAATCTTCAGCAAGAAGATAATACTTTATATTATGTCATTTGAGCGATGCTATCAAGACAAACTATGGTTTAATGGTGTCATAAAAACTTGTTTAACAATCAAGATAATGTAAATTGTAAAGTGGCCTACGCTAAAGAAAATATATAGATTTGTCAGGCATAACAAGTATAATCCTCTATTTGCCAAGGTCATATGTATCGGCCATGGTCTGGAGCGAGGAGGAATGATAGGCGGTCGCCTCCCTCTGCGAAGTTGTAATGCTAGCTAAGCAGGCGGCCGCGCGCGTGAGGGAACGGTCCTTAAGCCGCAGCCGGAAACCCAATGAAGGTACCTAGGAATAGGTTTTAGTCAGTAAGACTGATACGCCCTCCCACTCCGCCTTAGAGCAGGACTAGTAATCAGATGATTTTTGACCTTAAAAAACCGGCGTTACCTCAATAGCTCTGTTGAAAAGATAACGGTGACTCTAAAGGCTATATTTCTCTTGGTTACACCGCCATGGTGTCCTAGTGAAATATAGCCCTAAGCTACCAAACTAGACACCATACAGACACCAGAGTCGCCACACGTCCAAGCTAGTCACGCCACCAAATAGGTTGCGCAACCAAACGGACACCAGGTGAGTAACTCTATATAGAGCTGTATACATTTTGTTGGTAGCGGCGACTGGTCGCGTCGCCATGTTGTCTCGGCGAAATATAGCCCTAAGCTACCAAACTAAACCATACAGACAGCAGAGTCGCCACACGTCCAAGCTAGTCACGCCACCAAATAGGTTGCGCAACCAAACGGACTCCAGGTGAGTAACTCTATATAGAGCTGTATACATTTTGTTGGTAGCGGCGACTGGTCGCGCCGCCGCGTTGTCTCGGCGAAATATAGCCCTAAGCTACCAAACTATAAACCATACAGCAGAGTCGCCACACGTCCAAGCTGGTCGCGTCACCAAATACGTTGCACAACGACACCAGGGGGGCCACTCGCTTTCTCCGAAAAACGAAGTTTCGATTGAAATTTCGCGTGTTTCCTACCACGGTTCCCGAAATATCGCACGTACGAAAATTTTTTGACGTACCGAATCTCTAAACCTACTCTAATTAGGTAGCTATGTTTCGAAAAAAAAAAAATATAATTACTCTGTCATAATTATTTTTTTTTTTTGTTTGATTGTTTGCAATTTTAACGTCAAATGAATATTGTTCGTTTACGAAAGTTTCGTTTCGGAGAAAGCGAGTAGACCCCCAGATGAGTAACTCTAGAGCTGTATACATTTTGTTGGTAGCGGCGACTGGCCGCGCCACCATGGTGTCTCGGTGAACAATCTAGCAGAAATCCTTGACTCCATGACCTAGTATACAAATAATAATTCTAATCTAACAATAGACCAGTTGCAACGTACATAAGGACAACAACTTTTCAAACAACATTCGCAGTTACTTATATATCTTATAGATATGTCACTAGATATATGATCAAAAATATCTTTACAATAATAAAATTATTACAGAGCATGCGTCGATTTTAGAGGTTAAGCAACACCTGTAGAGGTAAGCGGATGGTCGAATATACCGTTGACAATTTTAGATCTTTGGTTTTTTTTAGGGTTCTATGCCTTAAAAAGCATCACTTTGTTTTCCGTATGTCTGTCAAGACCCTTTATATCGAGTACGCGTGGAGGTATCGGTAATTTTTACTACTTTAGTAACAAGTCTCGGATTAGAATTTTGTTCGCTATGTCCTGTCTATTGGTAGTATACGTTTAAGAGGGTCCTTTTCCACTCGCCTATCGTAAACATCGAAAATGGTATAAAAGCTTGTTACTTCATTTAATGCAATCCAACGCGATGTTTGACGAAAAGGCAACGCAAAAAAGTTTTTGGAAAAAGTTTATAATCTTAATAAAATTTGCAAGGTTTCTAAAGATTTACTTTTAGGTTTTTTTTCTAATTTTTATGCAATTATGAAGTGTCAAACTTCATACAAAATAGGAGATTTTCAGAGGTTTTTACTGGATTAGTTTTACACAAATTTAGAAATTGGTTTCTATAGAAACCTAGATAATATCCACAAGATACTGTGTTTCCAAAACATCTAATGAAAAATGTGTAATAACGTCATAATCGCGTAAAACGTCATAATGAGCGGTTGTATGAAAAACAGTGAAAATGTGATTTAATGTCTTTGCACATAGATCTACATGGGCACTTATAAAACGTCAGAAGCTAGTACACGGTTCCAAATTGGTCGTTTCCTATGGAGAAGAACCGGCAAGAAACTCCATGAGAAACTCGATTTTTTATCGCTATCTATAACGTGAGATAGTGGTCAAGCTTGAACCTATCTAAACTAATATTATAAAGAGGTAAGTTTGTAAGATGTAATCTCAGAAAGTACTGGTGCGATTGCTAGAATTTTTTCAATGTTAGAAAGCTGCTTTATTCCTGACTGAGCCGCGGAAAAAAAGCTATTCAACAATGAAAGAAAAAGATCTTTGACATTCTGGTATTCAGACGCCAGAAAGTCTGATCATCAGTTTATCTTAGGATATCGTGTTGCCCACGGAATAAAGAAAAGTAGAGGAAGTGCCTCTTAAATATGGCGCGTGTGTCAACAGTAGGCGAAATTCGCCTATTACATATTATATACTAGTGCAGGTGAATATGGCATCTATTTCAAAGGCACTAGCGTTCTGAATAGAATAAATTGGTTACAGCGCCATCTAGCGTTGAGTAGCCGAACTCGTTGTCGTCATGTCAAATAATAACAACTTTCTTACGTTGTAATAGGACCTAATTTATGAAAGCAATAAGAATATGATTTGTAAAAGTTAAGTTTGTAATTCGTAGCTTCGTAGCCAATCATATTACTGTTTTTCATGTGTGTAATGTACAATTTGATACGCAAATGTGTGAGTTTGGCGACACTGGTTCCCGTGCTTAGCCACGTTAGGGGCACTTCTACCTATATTTTCTGTTCTGTGGTGTTGCCCAATAACTGTAAGGTCTGATAGGCAGGCGCTCCAAGTAAACACTCCAGTATTCTGCATCCAGTTGGTTTAGAAGCCAATCCTAGCATAGATAAAGTCTAGGCCGATTGATTTATCTCAACATTGGCCTTACAAAACTTAATTGATTTTATATTTTCTGTGCACATGTCATTTCTTAGCGACATTGTCTTTTCACTTCCTTTTATTGGAGGAGGTCAAGTATCAAGATTTATGCTAAGTTATCTAGGCTAAGGCTTATATATATTGAAGAATTGATAAAAAAATCTAGCCAAGTGCGAGTCGGACCGCATGAAGTATTCCGTAGCATTATCTACCTCTTAACGTTATTAATGTCGAAAAAGAAACAGAAAAATAAATCACGTTGTTTTATGGAAACCAGCAGTTTTTTTTACGAGGTAGTGCCTATTGACATAGATGGATAGTAGATTCTTCTGGTGGTACATTACACTCACGGCGGCGTCCTCACCTTCCGCATGACGCAGGTTCTCACCGGACATGGCAAGTTCGGGAGATTCCTGCACCGGTATCGTTCGGAAGTGACGCACGGGTATCGCCACTGTGCGGAACGCCCGGAGGACACGGTGGAGCATACCGGCCACCGAAGGCGTGAGCTTGCGGACGGCGAGCAATGGGTAGAGCTCGCTGTCCGACCATCCGGTAACTGTCCGGAGTGAGCACAAGTCGTCGACGGCGCGCACTGTTCCCGCGCGCCTCAAGGAGTTGTCAGAAACGGCAGGGGCCCAGCTAGGCCGAAACCTAATGGGAGCAGGGTTATCTCCGAAAGATAGCTCAGCCCTCGGTACAAAAAGCAACGAAGGAACTGGAGTGGGTTATTAGTCAGTAAAAGTCTGACACTATCTCCCGATCCGCCCAAGAGCGGGGTATGTCATTAGATGATTTTACCACCAAAAAAGGTTACATTACAAGGTGCAAGGTTTCACCCCATATGATTTTCTGAGGCGCTTGAGTATCCCTTTTTTTTTTCTCTCGACGGGGAAAATCATCATTGACGAAACCCGCTCTTGGGTGGAGCGGGAGACAGTGTCAGAGTCTTACTGACTAAAAACCCCGCGCCGTTCCTTCTAGCCTTCATACCGGGGCTCTAGTTTCCTTTCGGATAACCCCGACCCCGGTAGGCTTCGACCCAGATGCTTGAGTATCCCTCAAAATCCCCATCTGGGCGCCCCTACCAATACACAATCATATTATCTAACAAGCCAATTTAATTACCTAATCAGTATCAGCAATTAAACATATAAATCACACACATTTCCCTGTGTTTTCAGCTTATCACCTGATTATAAAAGATTACTTTCATAAATGATAACGTTACTATGTACATAAAGGTGCAACAGCACTTTAATTTTATTTATTCCTCAAAAGACACATTTAGTACATAATATATGGCCATGTGAAGAGGAGGGAAGAAACGCATGCTACTGTAGCGACATCTATGACGCCACATAAGAATTACGAAGAAAATACGAAATCCTGTATCGCGCAATCAAAGTTCTCCGCGTGATTTAAACATATACGACAGCCCGACATCAACTATCGGGCATTCGCCCACCAGACTATAACAACCGGTCTGGCCGGAGGATCCTCCCTTTTCAACGGAGGTTGCGGGACTATACACTCTGTTCCGCATACCTCCAAACTACTAAAAGAGTTAAACTAGTGCGCCTCACCACCAACGATTGTATCACTGCTTACCATCAGGTGGGATCGCAGTCAAGCACTAAATAATAATTATATTCCACAACTATTACACAACGCCGTCTGGTCTCAATCTAACAGAGAGATAACAGAGCTTGTGTTATGTGTATGCGGAGTCTGTGTTTCCTGATAGCTACAACCTGGGAATCTTTAAATCGAAAGTGAATAGGTTTCTTCTAGGTAAGCGCGTTCCATCGTCGACCGCATCGTCGCTTTCTATCAGGTGAGATAGCGGTCAAGCGCAAACCTATCAATAATAATAAAAAAATAAAAAAACTAGACAACTGATATAAATACATATATTTCTAAATACATACATATAATAGATAAATTACACCCAGACACAGAACAAATGATCATGCTCATCACATAAACATTTGTCCTGGGTGGGAATCGAACTCACGACCTCCGGCATAGCAGTCAGGGCCACTAACCACTAGATCAACAGGCCAGTCGTTTATATCAGATACATAAAAGAAAGTTATGAGCAGAGGTCGGAATTAGGTAGAAATTATTCATGTAAGTACTTACACTTAGAGATATGCCGTTGACGGTAATCTGGGAATATTGCCACCAATATTCAAACATCAGGCAATATTCCCACCAATATTGCCATTTCATACAGCGATAGAATAAAGTGGATATGCCTCAAATCTCGAGATTAATTTTAAAGAGCAAAATTTTCTTTACGACACTCAGAAATATAGCAGAAAATAATCCTTCCTGCTTTAATGACGAGGAGGAAGTGTATTTGTTAACCTCACTTCAGTTGACGTAGAGAGATCTTTTTCAATGAAAAATACTCATAAAAATTATATGTTAATTCTCTTTGTTTTATTTGTCTTATCTCTGAAGTTTTATTATTATCACGCATCGCCGTAAGCCTGGTAGTACGATGATAGAACGGGCCTAGGCTGAATTAGGCTATACATCTTCTATGCTTAATGCTCTTCTGACTCTAACACCAGAGTGTGACTTGTTTGCTGGGAGATGGATAGATATGTGTCGTGAATGTCTAAGGTTTTGTGGGAGAATGGATGAAAAAAAAACTTTTTACAAAAAAAAATTAAACCGACTTCAAAATGTACAAAATAATTTTAATTTCGGAAGTCTGTGTTTCTATAATAGATACCTTATTTTGTCTCTTCGTTATTTAACACCGACTTCCGAAATTAAAATTATTTTTTACTTTTTGAAGTCGGTTTAATTTTTTTTTGTAAAAAGTTTTTTATTTTTCACTTTTTAGTTATGGTAGCACCACTAAAAAGTACCTACCCTTCAGCTAAACATAAATTACCTTATAGCCAGAGTGCATCTCATAACGATTCTAATAATCCTAAATACGGTTATATTACCTGAATTTACCTTCCGGCTTTATCACCAGATCAGTTTGATACATCCCCTCCCCCTTTTCTTTCAGTCAATCATCGACTACACGAATAAACAAAGCAATTTTACTTGTTACGACAATTCTGTTATGATTCTATGAGGAGTTCTATTCCATATCTTCGAAGTTCATGATCAGATCATAACATTATTTCTATGGGACCAACTTGGAAGCAAAACCTTTCAATAAAAAAAAAAAATATTTTCAAAATCGGTCCACAATTGACCGAAATATCGGTGAACATACATACAAAAAAAAAAACATACATTCAGCCGAACATAGAACCTCCTCCTTTTCGAAGTCGGTTAAAAAAATAAGTAAACCTTGTCATAATTGGTTTTGTGGGATATTTTTTATTTTAGTGGCAATGTTTATCTATGGTCATGGAACAAAAGTTGTTGTTTATGTTGTTAGTAACATAGTCCTGAGAGGTTGCCAGTGTTTTACAAATCACCCTGAATAGGCCTGCGTTTGATCGCAACCTCACCTGCAGCTCACTTCTGAGCCATGTCTACAAGCTACTTTCCTGAGTCATCAAGAACCGTCTCACGCGTAGGTTCGACAATTTCCAGTCTCCTGAACCTGATAGTAAGCGATGATATAGCCGACCATGGAGCACGCTTGCCTAGAAGTAACCTATTCACTCTCGACTTAAAAACCGACTCCATCAGCGAATACCACTCCTTACTCGTATATCCTTGAATACAATTCTATTTTAAGAGTTAACATTCTCAAAACATCACAAATAACCGGAAAAATTCAAGGACGGCATAAACAAGAAAAACATTACAGGTATATTTTAACTGGGTTACTGCGCTGTCAACCCTGTATACAATAGACATGTAAAATCCAACTGTTGTCGACTATTTACAGAACGATTTGTATGTGATTTACACATCCATTGAGGTATCCGTTTGTGAAGAGAAACTCAATGGAGACACGTTGACTCAAGACGAAAACGCATATGTTTAAGTTTTTAAAGAATATTTTTTTAGTAGGTACTTAATACCTGTGTGGATCAGACGGCGAGCTAACTATTGGTAGCTCGCTGTCCAGACCAAGCCCAGGGGGGCAATCGCGCTATTTTTTTTTCAACTAAATCGCATCCGAACCATATCACAACTTTTTGACCATTTCGTATTGCGCTAAAAATTTGACAGCAAATTGAGACGCAACTCGTACGTACAGTACGTTTCACTTAAGACGTTCCTTTGGCGTAATGTTGGCTCCCCTGTCTGTCTACACAAAAAAGAAGGGAAAAAGGAAAGAGTTGCCTACTCTACCAAAATTGTTCCCCGAAATGCGCAACGAAATCGATTTTAAAGATAGTTGCAGCACTTTTTGGAGAATTATGAGAGGAATGGGACTTTATTTAAAAAAAGCAAGTCTAAAAGGACGTTGTTATAGAGAGACACGATATTGTGGCATGGCGTTTTCGGTATTTGAAAGAATTGCAAGACAATCGGAATGGTGCCCAGCGCCCTATACTTTATTCAAAAATAGAATAGAATGTTTTCCGTATTGCCAACATTACGGCAAAGGAACGTCTTAAGTGAAACGTACTGTAGCTGGAACTGGAACGTTACCGCTGTCAAACGTAAAAGTTGATAGGACGCTACTTTTTTCGGAGCGTTAATGAATCGTTGGAGTGATTTGTGTTTGTTGTGAAGTGATTCTGAGTGAAAATCTTTCAAAAATACCATGTACGCTTACATAGATCTATTGGAGAAATCTCATGAATACGATGTAGCGGTGGCTCGAGCCGAAACCAAAAGGAAAAATTTAAAAGCTAGACTTAGTTGTGATTCCTACAGTGATCGATAGTTTGTGAACAGATATAGACTCACGAAACAACTAACCCGTGAACTAGTTTTCGAGCTGAGTCGTCGACGACGCGCACTGTTCCCCCGCGCCTCAAGGAGTTGTCAGCAACAGCAGGGGCCCAGCTGGATCGAAGCCTACTGGGGCTAGGTTTAGTTTCGAGAGGTAGCTCAGCCCCGGTATGAAGGCACAAAGGAACAGGGTGGGTTTTTAGTCAGTAAAACTCTGACACTATCTCTTGCTCCGCCCAAGAGCAAGGGATGTCATTGGATGATTTTTACACCACAAAAAAAAATCGGTATGGATCACAATGTTGGACTGTTAAGGCTTTAGTCTCTTGAACATCTGACCATCCATCTGGAGTATAACAAAAAAGTTTATTTAGGACAGTTGTTTGAAAACATGAGTACAATCGCGTGTATAATTATCGATCACTACTACTAAGTAGATACAGCAAAATACAGAGTTGAAATGTGTTAGATAGAACAGCAGAAATTTGAAGGTTTGTTTTTGGCAAATGTCATAGAACAAAAGTTGTCGTTTATGATGTTCTTAGCTAGCACCTAAGAGGTTGGTATTGTTTTACAAATAACCCTGTATAGCTCTATCCCTTTAACAGTTCAGTTTAGGTCGTAAAATGGATTGCTTTAAGAGCTCATGCAAGGGCCTCAAGAAGATGACCTTTTGGTAAAACACATTAAACAAAAATTCACAAAAATTGGCCTTCACATATTAGTCACTCCTTCCGGGGTAGAAAGGAATGGAAATACCAATGCGACCATTTACGCTCAAAAAACCCACGATATTAATTATCATTTTCTTACCACAAAATAATGATTTCTGCAAAACGTGAATCAGCGTTAAAAGTACTATTTTGACATGTTATAAAGATTAAAGTTGCTTTAAATAATCTACATGCACAAAATATATAGGTACAGAAGTCAATCTACATAAAAAACACGCTCTCACAACGCAAACAGACACCGCTCACGGACACGATATCTCGGAGTGCCTCGGCCCGCTCGTCGAACAGTTCCATCTCAAAAAATTACATTCCTCGCTCTCGGGCGGAGCGAGAGATGTGTCAGACTTTTACTGACTAAAACCCACTTCTGTTCTTTTGTTGCCTTTCGTACCAGGGCCGTGTCCTCCTTTCAGAAGCAGACACTTGGCTCCAATAAGCTTCGACCCTGCTGAACCCTTACAGTTTGCTGATAACTCCTTGAGGCACGCGTAGAACAATACGACTTCCAGGACAGGGCCCGGATGGTTACCGGACTGTCGGACGGCTAGCTACCCATTGCTCGCCGACCGCAAGCCCGCGCCTACTGTGGCCGGAAACCGGGACTGGGCTGTGGCGTTAGGGCCACCCCTCACGCATGTAAATGCAGACTCCTCCTTTGCTAGCATTACTGCTTCGTAGAAGGAGGCGACCGCCTGCCAATGGACCATAGCCTGTACCCAGATCCGGCGCGAGAGATCGTTGGCGCCGATCGCCCCCACGAGGACACTTACTAGACCTAGGAACACTATCATCAGCCTGATCAAGGAGTTGTCAGCAACAGCAGGTCCCCAGCAGGGTCGAAGCCTACTGGGGCCAGGGTTATCCGAAAGGGAGCTCGAGCCCCGGTATGAAGGCTAGAAGGAACGGTGTGGGTTTTTAGTCAGTAAGAGTCTGACACTATCTCCCGTTCCGCCCAAGAGCGGGGGTTGTCATTGGATGATTTTTGCCCACCATAAAAACAAAAAATCATCAGCCTGATAAATAAACGAAACAGTCTGAAGATCATTTTAGAAAAAAAGAAAAACAATCGATCGCTCGATCTGTCAAACGATACCATCAAAATTCTTCAAGGTTCTGAGATATTAGGTACATAATGTTTAGAAATCTACATAATGATAGTTGCTAGAGATATCTTTTTTATATGTAGGCAGACAAACATTACAAAACGCGCGCCAAATAATGACGTACGAATTTGATTGTGAAAAGTAATTAAAATAAATGAGAGGAAAAATGAGTGTAAAGAAAAAACCAAGGTTTTGGGTCACCGGCCCCAACCACAAAACGCCGCCACCGGTATATTTCCCAAATTTTTTAGGGCTCAAGCAACAAAATCCTTACTAATATTATAAAAGCGAAAGTGAGTTTGTTTGTTTGTTACGTCTTTTCACGCCTAAATGGCAAAACCGATTTTGATAAAACTTGGTACACGGACAGACCATGTCCTGGAATAGGACATAGGATACTCTTTATCCTGGAAGTAATCCTTGGGATAATTTTTGCTATCTAGCTCTCGTTTGACCGCCATCTCACCTGATGGTAAGCGATGATGTGGTCGACAATAGAACACGCTTGCTATTCACTCTTGCCTTAAATAGTTGTAGTTATCAGGAAACACAGACTCCACTCCTTGGCTGTACGCACAATAAATGTGTTCCCAACACCGCTTTGTACAAAATTTATAAATCTTTAATGTAATAATTTAGAAATTGTGACTATGTTTAAGTCAAAAGTGAATAAGTTACTTCTAAGCAAGCTTACTCCATCCTCGGTACATAAGATCACTTACCATCAGGCGGGATAGTGTTAAAAACCTAGTACTTTGTTTAAATTTACTGTTACCTATTGTCGAAAATTATCAAAACTTATATAAAAGATTCCAAATAGGAATCTTTTATCTATCAGTTACTCCATAATAACATCATCAAATCATAAATTTTACAGAGACAGTACCTGTTTCGGTCGCTAGTAAAAAAGTCACAAACCACAATCATATGAAAATCTCCTGTGGCTCTACCACGAACTCTTAACGCGATAGAGCTAGTATTATACATATAGGTACAGAAGTCAATCTATGTACAAAGCATGCTCGAGCAACGCACACAAACACACACACGCACACGCTATCTGGGCCCACTGGTCGACCAGTTCTGGCTCATTAGTGTGCGTCCACTGAGCGTAGGTATAAAAAGTAAAGTACATACAAGAGATTGTCTTCTGTACCAATCTATTCTGTGCCCAAGCGCCCGAAAAGTGCCATCAAACAGTGACTTTCCAAGCCTACTCCTCGGTAATATGCGTAATATAATTTTTTTACACCATGTTATATTTTTTCCTAAAATTTATACTAATATTAGGTATAAAGAGGTAGGTAGTGTGTTTTTTTTTTGTTTGTTTGTTTGTAGAAGGTACCTAGTCTCTGAAAGTACTAGACCGATTGCTGAAATTTTTACACCGATAGAAAGCTGCTTTATTCCTGAGCGACATAGGCTATATTTTGTGAGTACGCGGGTCAAGCTGCGGGGAACAGCTAGTCAATAGTAAAAAAAGTCCATTAACGAAGCATATTACGGTGAAGACAGATTTGCAGATAGAATCATTAAAATGAACGATACACAATGCTTCAATAGACATGGCCGTCACGACAATATAAGAATCAGTAACACAAATATGGTCTAAAAGTTTATATAACAATGTCGTATAGACAGCATAACAATCACGACACAAAACAACTATTGAAATAGGAAGATATGTTTTAACTAGTCTCTGCCCGTGGCTACACTCGAGTGTACATCATTTTTTTCAATATTGGTGGCGAAACCGTAATCTTCAGCTTTCGTGAAAAATTAGGGACCTCACTAATTTTCACGAAAACTGGGGAAAAATCATCTTATGACAACCCTCGCTCTTGGGTGGAGCGGGAGATAGTGTCAGACTCTTACTGACTAAAAACCCACCCCGTTCCTTCTAGCCTTCAAACCAAGGCTCGAGCTTCCTTTCGGATAACCCTGGCCCCAGTAGGCTTCGACCCAGCTGGGTCCCTCCTGTTGCTGACAACTCCTTGAGGCGCGCGGGAACAGTGCGCGCCGTCGACGTCTTGGGCTCGGTCCGGCCGGTTACTGGACGGTCGGACAGCGAGCTACCCATACGCGTCTACGGTGGCCGGAAATCGGGATCGGAATCCCGGCGGCGGCGGCGAAAGTTTCTTCACTTCTACTCGGTTTTCGCGAAATTTCGCCACCGAAATTGAAAAATGTGTATATTAAATATTCACTCAGTCGCGTGTAAATAGATTTCTCTATACAAACTGGACCCCCGTTTTACGTATTACGACCGCCGATCATGTTTAATACATTAAACCCCAAGTGCTGGGCACGCCACAATTATGGCGGTAAGTCCCCTTTTTGAGGCGTGGCTGGAAAGACCTCACGGCGTCCTTACCTTCCGCATGACGCAGGTCCTCACCGGACATGGCAAGTTCGGGAGGCTCCTGCATCGGATTCGAGCGGAAGAGACGCCCGGGTGCCGCCACTGTGCGGAACGCCCGGAGGACACGGTGGAGCACACAGTAGAGGTATGCCCTGCTTGGGCGGAGCAACGCCGTGCCCTCGTGGGGGCGATCGGCGGCGGAGACCTCTCGCGCCGAGCCTTGGTTGAGGCCATGATCCGGAGCGAGGAGGAGTGGCAGGCGGTCGCCTCCTTCTGCGAAGCAGTAATGCTTGCAAAGGAGGAGGCCGACCGCATCAGGCAACGGCGCCCTCGCCGGGATTCCGATCCCGATTTCCGGCCACCGTAGACACGGGCTCGCGGACGGCGAGCCATGGGTAGCTCGCTGTTCGATCGTCCGGTAATGGACCGAGTCCAAGACGTCGACGGCGCGCACTGTTCCCGCGCGCCTCAAGGAGTTGTCAGCAGCAGGAGGGGCCCAGCTGGGTCGAAGCCTACTGGGGACAGGGTTGTCCGAAAGGGAGCTCGTGCCCCGGTATGAAGGATAGAAGGAACGGCGCGGGGTTTTTAGTCAGTAAGAGTCTGACACTGTCTCCCGCTCCACCCAAGAGCGGGTTTCGTCAAAGATGATTTTCCCCGTCGCAAAAAAAAAAGGTATGTACAAGTTTTCAATGAAAATCATTTTTTCATAGCAAGCTTTTATAGCGCGGTATATACCTCTATAATAAATACTCATCAAGACCATCCCAAAGCGCACAAACACGATAGTTATCTGAGCTCCTTTGGCCACCTTCCGGTTCCATCATCAGATCAGCTCCATGTCATAATAATTTTGCATTGTCATCTGATTTACACATGCATTTAATACCATTGCATGCATTTAATATCATTTATCATGCAAAATTGCAGCTCAATCGCTAACCGGGAAGTGGGTCAAATTTAATTTACAAGATTTGATGACAGACAAACATCTTGACAGGTGAAACTAAATAAAAACTTGTAATAATGACTCTCACTTGTAAATCACAAAAAAAAAAACGCAAGAAAACATTTGAATTTGGCGGGTTACCTTGGAGCATAAGAGGGAAGCAGAAAACATCAATTAATCAAGATATCACATCGACTTTTACCGTAGACAAATTTAATGACTGTCATTTACTGAGTGGTTAGGTAGAAAATACATTCATTAGTATTAAAAAATCGAGGCTGGCGGACTTTATTCAATGGCCAATCTATTTGTCGTTCGTCTACAGTGAACTTTGAACAGTCTTGTCCAATATATAATACGTGACCACTCCACAACGACACTAGTGCGACCGGTTCTCAAACTATTAACTAAAGCCTAGTAACCAGTAAAGAACTTTAATAATTTTTCCATTTTCAAACGAAAATACGTTTTCTCTTGTACAAGCAAAGTTTTTTCATATTCTGTTTGCTACGACAATTCCGTAAGCATGACTTGACTTTGTTTAGAATTATTCATTTATTCCGCAAATTATGGTAAATCTAACAAAAATAAAAAAGTTTTCTTGTTACCGTTAGTCAGTAAGGCTAATTTTCACTGAATTGAACTGTTTTGTTTTATTGGTAAAATACAAGTTTTGATTTAAGAACCACGCTTACAAATTACCAAGTTTTTGTTCCGCACACACTTTCGCTCAACGCCACCTTACCTTCAATTTACATATGCAATGTAAACTACAACTAATTTAAAACTTAAATATATAAAATAAAAGGAAACACTCACTTCCAAATATCGCTGGCGTGCGATTTTAAATCCAGATAATATTCAACAAATAATTTTACTTATCCACGCCCGATTATCACTCGCGATATATTTTCGAATTTGGAACGACGCGTCCGCTCTGTGCGGCTTCAAGCGCTCGACTGATATGACGAAAGCCTATAGGTAAGTGGTGTGCGCTCGCGCATACATAATTTAGTGCGTTGCGTTCCGTTCCCTCGTGCGGCGACTATGACGGGTGCATGAACCGTTATCTGAGGTTGGGAAACAAATATTATTAAGGTGATTTATAATCATGCCGCTGATATATTTTGGCAAAACAAACGTGATAGTGCATGTGATTTGACTACTACTCATAAAAATTATATGAAGAGGAATTGATTTCGATTGAGAACAGAGTATCCATGGAGTTTCTTGCACGTTCTTCTTCATAGAGATGTACGCTTTGGAACGTGCAGTTTAGCTTCACTTTTCTTGGACTGACCGACATTTGACTATTCAAAAGTGCCTACAAATGGTCTATCACTACATAGTATAAAACAAAGTCGCTTTTTCTGTCCCTATATCCCTATGTACGCTTAAATCTTTAAAACTACGCAACGGATTTTGATGCGATTTTTTTTAATAGATAGAGTGATTCAAGAGGAAGGTTTATATGTATAATACTGCACCCGAGCGAAGCCGGGGCGGGTCGCTAGTTTGAAATAATAGCTTTGATTTTTTCTTTTTCTATTCATTCCACGACAATACCTTTTTAAAATGGTGAATCAAGGTGAAAGGTGCTTATAAAGTTCAAACTTCTCTGTGCTATCATATTATGTAAGGTGTCATCCGGAAACTGACTGTGACGTCACACGACCCTAGCCCATGACACTGATATTGCAGAACGGCATGACAACACGTTTGACACCAACGTTGAGGTCAAGTGGATACAAATTTAGATATTAGGTTATGTATAGATGTTTTTCTTTGATTTTAACATTTAGGGTTCCGTACCTCAAAAGGACAAAACGGAACCCTTATTGTTAAAATCAAAGAAAAACATCTATACACCATTTTACACCACAAAGTGATCCTTTTGTGGTGTAAAATGGTTGAGCTGAGTGGGGCTTTTTTTATTCGGTGGGCAAAAATCATCTTATGACAATGCTCTTGGGTGGAGCGGGAGATAGTGTCAGACTCTTACTGACTAAAAACCCACCCTGTTCCTTCTAGCCTCTTCATACTGGGGCTCGAGCTTCTTTTCAGATAACCCTGGCCCCAGTAGGCTTCGACCCAGCTGTGCCCCTGCTGTTGCTGACAACTCCTTGAGGCGCGCGGGAACAGTGCGCGCCGTCGACGTCTTGGGCTCGGTCCATTACCGGACGATCGGACAGCGAGCCACCCATGGCTCGCCGTCCGCGAGCCCACGTCTACGGTATGCAACCTGGAGCTGGAGTCGATTGAGAAGCGAGCCAAAAGAATCCTCGGCAATGATGCACTTGTAGAGTCGAAGCTCGAAAACCTTGAGCATCGCCGCCGAGTTACTAGTCTGTCGGTTTTCTATCGTTTACATTTCGGGGAGTGTGCACTGGAATTGCACAATCTAATTCCGCCAAATCCGTTCCATCATCGGACCACAAGACGTACGGCGTTGCATCACCGGTACATGGTTGACATCCCACCCATACGAACAAAGCGTTTTGGGAACACATTTATTCTGCGTACTGCCAAGGATTGGAATTCCCTGCCGGAGTCTGTGTTTCCTGATATCTACAACTTGGGGGTCTTTAAGTCAAGAGTGAATAGGTTACTTCCAGGCAAGTGTGCTCCATCGTCGACCATCAGGTGAGATAGTGGTAAAACGCAAGCCTATCAACAATTCGTGGACAGCGAGCCATGGGTAGCTCGCTGTCCGATCGTCCGGTAACTGTCCGGACCGAGCCAAGACGTCGACGGCGCGCACTGTTCCCGCGCGCCTCAAGGAGTTGTCAGCAACAGGAGGGGCCCAGCTGGGTCGAAGCCTACCGGGGTCGGGGTTATCCGAAAGTAAACTAGAGCCCCGGTATGAAGGCTAGAAGGAACGGCGCGGGGTTTTTAATCAGTAAGAGTCTGACACTATCTCCCGCTCCACCCAAGAGCGGGTTTTGTCATAAGATGACTTTCCCCGTTGACAAAAAAAAGCCTATCAACAATTAAAAAAACCTGAAAACACCGAAAGGCTGGCTGCCCTACGCCTGTGCTCAAGGCTTTGAAAATTGGACTTGAACAAATCTGGAAGAAATAGTTCTTGAAATTCTCCATGAATTTAAAGAACATATATCTCAGTAACCGCGATTTATGTCAAATACTGCGTGACTAGTGTTTTAATAACATCAATAGTACATGGAGTACTATTATGCAGCCCGACTTATTTATTCATGAATGCAAAAATATTAAATATGTTTATTACATTTATTTGTATTGTGGATGCAGATGGCATATAGGTATGGCTGAAGACCTTGAGTATAGATGACGTATTTTATTGTAATTATTATTATTACCTCTACGGTCCGGACTAAGCGTTTTGCCTCGTCGTTTATACCACGTACGTCGAAGGAATGGAACAATTTGCCTGCTGTGGTCTTCCCGTCCGATTATAATTTGGGTATCTTCAAGGCTAGAGTGAATAGGCTTTTAATAAACTAGTGCGCCTCACCATCAGAGATTGCAGCACTGCTTACCATCAGGTGGGATCGCAGCCAAGCACTAATTTATACGAATAAAAAAAAATGTTATGTGTCAATAGAGAGAGCAGTGGTGGCCGAGTGGTAACGGCCCCAACTTACGAGTTGTAGGTCGCTAGTTCCAACCCAGCCAGGCGCATTACTTTGTGTAATTTATTTCATCACCACTGCTCTCAAAACGGTGAAGGAAAACATCGTGAGGAAACCGGCATGTCCTAGAACCAAAAATTCGAAGACATGTGACATTCACCAACCCGTACTGGGCCCGCGTGGTGGATTACGGTCCGTTTCCTCTCCTAGAGAGAAGACCTGAGTCCCAGCAGTGGGAACATTAAAAAGGTTGATGATGATGTGTCAATATCCTTCTCGGGACGAAATAAGTAACTTTCATCCCTAGTGTAACAATGTACTATATTTGTGAACATAGATATTTGTACAAAAATTTTAATGTCCCAACAATGTCCCACCAGAAGGTATACAAATATTACCAGTATTGTAATAATTATAATTTGTATTATTATAACGAGTATTAAGAGATATATCTGTGTATCAATTATAATATATTTTATTATGTTTAATTGGTTTGTCACACCTATGACAGCCCCATTTCTTGTCCAGGCAATTACTGTCCATTCCAGGTTGCCTGGAAGTGATCGCGGAATGCGATAAGGCCGCCCATTGTATGTATGTGTTTTAGTTTTAAGTTTTTCCATTTGTATGTGTAATGGTGTACAATAAAGTATATAATAAATAAATAAATAAGAGCCAACAAACAACTGGGTGCAAGTGCAAAACAACCCATGAGTTGTAACAAATCGTCATAACAAGTTTATAACTTTGTGACTTTATGTGTATCTATATACAGACAGATATGTTTAGACAATTTCGCATATAAGTAGATGCGTTACATAAAAATACTAGACAAGTTATTAGGAAGGTTCTGGAGTGGCGACCGCGTACTGGAAGACGCAGCGTCGGAAGGCATCCTACAAGGTGGACCGATGACCTAGTGAAGGTTGCGGGAATCCGATGGATGCGGGACGCACAGGATCGATCATTGTGGCGACGCTTGTGTGTGTGTGTCCGTCGGCTGAAATGATGACTAGTCAGGGGTTTAAGGTTCGCATATACTAAAAATAAGGTTGTATATACATCAATCATGCTGAACTGGACCTATTTTGGTGCAGCCATGAGACACACAACAACTTTATTTTTTATCTTTATTTTTTTTTTTGTATTGGTTTTTGTATTTGTGTTTGGGTCTTGTGCTGTGCCAAATAAATTATTTTTCTTTCTTTCTTTCTTTCTTACATCAAATAAATCGTACAAAGCTCAATAATGCGTAAGTACAAACGTTAATTGCGCAAGTACAGTTAATAGTAACGATATTGTAATATCCTGCAATAATTACAAATGCTTTGAAATCCTTTATTGGTACGCAAGAACGGTTTTCACTAGACTTACAAAATCATGTACGAAAATTACAATATAAACCAATTGTAATATGAATTTGGGTTAATATGACCAGTGCGTGTTGCCAGTGATGACATATGGCTCTGAAACGTGGTCGCTCACAATGGTCCTCATCAGAAGGCTAAGGAGGTTTTTTTTTATCGTGGGAAAATGATCTAATAACCACCCGCGCTTTTGGGCGGAGCGGGAGATAATGTCACTCTTACTGACTAAAAACCCACCCCGTTCCTTCATGCCTTCATACCGGGGCTGAGCTACCACTCGAAACTAACTCTGACTCCAGTATGCTTCGACCCAGCTGGGCCCCTGCTGTTGCTGACAACTCCCTAAAGCGCGCGGGAACTGTGCGCGCCGTCGACGACTTAGGCTCTGTCCTGATAGTTACTGGACGGTCGGACAGCGAGCTACCCATAGCTCGCCGTCCACAAGCCCGCGTCTACGGTAGCCAGAAATCGAGATCGGAAAGCCTGATGCGGTCGGCCTCCTCCTTTGCTAGCATTACTGCTTCGCAGAAGGAGGCGACCGCCTGGAAGGCTTAAGAGGCTCTTTTTTCACTCGCTTATCGTCAACATGTATTTCGCTCGCGCCTCAACTCAAGGAGTTGTCAGCAACCGTAGGAGCCCAGCTGGGTCAAACACCACTGGGGCCCAAGGGTCCATTTCTGATGAGATAGTTCGGCCTCGATATAAAACGCAACGAAGGAACGAGGTGGGTTGTTTTAGTAAGTAAAAGTTTGACACTGTCTCCCGCTCCGCCCAAGGGCGCAGGAATACCAAAACAACAAACAATAGAGTATTGTGCTTGTTGCTTCATCTCACGCAATCCAACGCGATTTTTGACGAAGAGGCAACGTAGAAAAAGAGAGATAACGCCGGAAAAGTCTGTTGGCATTCGAAAAATTTGTGATTTACTCGAATATCTAGGAAAAAATTATTAAACTCCAAGTGAACGCCGGCGTTCACTCTTTCTATTGTGTCTTTAATTGTGGTATACGAAAGTTTAAACCATGTTCGATGTTGATGATAGGCGAGTGGAAAAGGACCCTCTAAAGCCAAGTGTTTCCGCACACGAAGAACACGCCTCAAAAAACCCCCGCTTCAAGCTTCATTTTGAGGCGGCCTCTTTTTGAGGCACGCGTGCGGCGGTGCCGCCACAAAAAAACGCTTGAAGCCGCTTCAAGCTTCTCCGGCCACAAGCTGTCGCGCGGTTCAGCTGTTTTTTGCGGCGGTTTCTAGCTTTTTTTTTTCGTGGCTACTTCTAGTGTTTTTTTTTTTGTGGCAACGTTTTTTGAAGAAAGCTTTTGTTTTATAATTATGTATGTGACTTACTCAAATCACATCTAACCTATTGAAGTGGCCTCTTACCTCTTGGTACTCCTAACTTGTTTTGTGGTGAGGAGGTGCTAATGAACGCTAACCATAGCTGATGGCTTACGGTAGCCAAACAAATCAACTTATAGAATTATTACATCCCCTGCACCGGAGCAAAATACCGAAGTAAAAAAATCGGCCAAGTGCGAGTCGTGCTCGCACACGAAGCGTTCCGTCCCTATAAGACACCGCAAATTGCTTCAGTACTTCGATGTATGCGGTTTAAACGACCAAGCGAAACGTATCTTTTTTATTTGTTAATTTAAAAGTTTGATTTTTTCACAGCTTGAAGGGAACACAGATCTGAGTATATGGTTTTAATCAACTCGATACCTTCACGCGTTCTCGAGATATAGGGTCTTGACAAACAGACAGAAAGACAGACAACAAAATGTTTCTATAAGGGACTACTCACACTTATTCAGCTTTATTCAGATTATGTCCATAGAAAACAACGATTTTGTATGGAGACGCGTACGCATCCATTCAGCTTTCCGCGTTTATTCAGCTTTCGCGGCAAACAAGTATAAAATGAGAACAAATGTGTTTTTATCATGCGAGTGCTTTAGATAGAGATCAGCGCTGATCTGCCACATTCAGCGCTGTTCCGCCGCGTTCGACGCTGAATGGGGCGGAACAGCGCTGCACACGTATGGTTCTCAACTCCTTGTCGACAAGTTGCAACCTGCATACCTCCTGGATAGATTTGATTTATTATTACGTAATCATTATGCACGCAAGGATCGAGAGAGTTCGGACGTGCTTTAACCCTTCAGATACCGTCAATTAGAAACACAATAGTAAGACAATAGATGCGCGGCCACCGGTGGTCGCTTGGGGATTCATGAATTAAAGTAATTCTAATTACCTCCTTTATTTTTTCGAAATAAAATAATGGACGAAGAGAAACTTATATTTCTAGTGCAAAAATATTCTTGCTTGTACGATATTAGTTCGTCACATTATAGCGATCAACAGAGAAAAAATAACGCTTATTAAGAAATATCAAGAATAATGTCCTGTAGTTAATACTAATTGAGTAGCTGACCGTCTTCGCAGCATATATTCAGCGCCGTACGTAGTAGATAGAAGCATTTTAGCGGATATAACACTCTTACGCCGCTGTACGCCGCTGATAGAAGTAGAACTGAATAAGTGTGACCAAAACCGTTCAGCGAAACGCGAATAGAGCTGAATAAGTGTGTGTAGTCCCTAAGAGTTCCCGTTTTTTCCTTTTGTGGTAAGGAACACTAAAAAGGAGTTAGTGATAGCGTGACGGGTAACAGGACAGAATGGAAGAAAAAATCGTGTTGCAACGACCCCAAGTAATATAGGATAAGGGCAGGAAGAAGAAGTACGTTTATGTCTTTGCAAGTTTATCCATTACAGCTTGAGTATTTAAAACTAGATAATTGAGCATATTAAAATAGATTATGTTTACGCTAAGTGTTGACCTGATGCAGACCTCATTCTCAAGCAAAGAGATTTAGAGGTCAAGACGTTATGTTGTTCCATGATTGACTGATTCTACGTAAGATAGATTTACCGCAGGTCACAACATTGATACACCCTTTGGGAATTAGATCAATGAGAATACAAGTATTGTAAAAGGTTTGGAGTGGCGCCAGTGACAGTTTTTTGCAACCTGTCCCGATGTTTGTCTGTAATCAAATCTTGCAAATTAAATTTGACCCACTTCCTGGTTACCGATTGAGTTGAAATTTTGCATGGATGTGTAAATCAGATGACAGTGCAAAATTATTATGACAAGGAGCTGATCTGATGATGGAATTAGAAGGTGGCTATAGGAACTTGGCAGTTAAACGACACAACCCCATCGAGTTTAGACTCGTATGATTCGTCTTGGCGAGTATTAATTATATAGGTATACCGAGCTATAAAAGCTTGCTATGACAAAATGATTTTCATTAAAAGCTTGTTCTTAAGGTTTCGTAACTCAAAAGGAAAAATCGGAACCCTTATAGGAACACTTTGTTGTCCATCTGTCTGCCTGTCAAGACCCTATATCACGGGAACGCGTGGAGATATCGAATTGAAATTAAAACCATAAACCCCAAATAAAATGGGATAAGGGCAAAAAGACGATGAAACTTCAGGTCTTCGGATACTTGAAGCTGTAAAAAAATCAAAGTTCTAAGTCAATAAAAAAAAAGATACGGCCAATTATACTTTAGAGGTAGGCGGAACAGAGAGTAAAGCCCTACATACCTCCATTGAAAAGGGAGGATCCTCCGACCAGACCGGGTGTTATAGTCTGGTGGGCGACTGCCCGATAGTTGATGTCGGGCTGTCGTATATGTTCAAATTGCGCGGAGAACTATGATTGCGCGATGCAGGATTTCGTGTTTTCTTCGTAGTTCTTATGTGGCGTCATAGATGTCGCTACATCACTCCCCTCCGGAGATCGGAGATCGATGGTCCTTGATGCTTCTTGATGTGTGCCAGGCCAGCGGTAGGTTGGTTCCAGTGAGTCGGAACCGATGCCGCATTGTTCTCGGTGAGTCGGAACTGTCTGCGGTGATGCCCCAGTGAGTCGGGGTGTTGCTATCCCAGTGAGTCGGGATAATGCCCTAGTGAGTCGGGGTGATGATGTCCCAGTGAGTCGGGATGATGCCCCAGTGAGTCGGGGTGGTGCTGTCCCAGTGAGTCGGGATGATGCCCCAGTGAGTCGGGGTGGTGCTGTCCCAGTGAGTCGGGATGATGCCCCAGTGAGTCGGGGTGGTGCTGTCCCAGTGAGTCGGGACGATGCTGCAGTCTCCAGTGGGTCGGAGTAGTGCTGCTGGCTCCAGTGAGGCGGAGCGGTGCTTGTGCGACGTAGGGCTTGATTGCTGGCGTCGACCAGGTGAGGTTCTTCATGGCTCTTCATATGACTGGCCGAAGGTGCGGTGTGCCAAGGTCGCTGATGCGGCTGAGGTGGTGACCAGGTATGACCAGGTAGACATACTGGTGGTCAGGATACCCTTAGCCGAGGGTGCTGGCTGTTTGGCTCGTTGCCCGAAAGCTTGAGGAAGTGATGATGACGTCACGAAGTAGTAGCTGCACGAAGGCTGCGCTGACGTTCTTTGTCGAGGGTCACCAGTATGGAGGTAGGCGGAACAGAGAGTAAAGTCCCACAAACCTCCGTTGAAAAGGGAGGATCCTCCGACCAGACAGGATGTTATAGTCTGGTGGGCGACTGCCCAATAGTTGATGTCGGGCTGTCGTATATGTTCAAATTGCGCGGAGAACTATGATTGCGCGATGCAGGATTTCGTGTTTTCTTCGTAGTTCTTATGTGGCGTCATAGATGTCGCTACAATACCGTAAAAAACGTGTTTCGATACTCTCAAGAAAATCAAAATTCATAGGGTACTTCCCGTTGACCCAGAATCTTGATATTTGGCACAAAGCAAGGTCTCATAGAAGAGATAAATGAATAAATCTGAAAACCGTTTTATTTTTACATCACAAAATAACTTTTGCAATGCGGAAAAATCTTGGCAACTCCATTCGGGAATTGATCTATTTACTTATACATGCATAGGTAAGTTTTTATGGAACCCTCAGTGTACGAGTCTGACTCGCACTAGCAAAGTTTTTTTTTATTTCGGATCGGCTCGCGCTTGACCACTATCTTACTTCACACGAATCCATCATTGGCCACATCCTTGTTTTAAATGTGGTCGAAAAAATCATCATCATCATTTCAGCCGATAGACGTCCACTGCTGGACATAGGGCTCCCCCAAGTGTCGCCACAATGATCGATCCTGTGCGTCGTCGGAAGGCCTCCTACAAGGTGGACCGATGACCTGGTGAAGGTTGCGAGAATCCGATGGATGCGGGACTTAAAGATCCCCAAGTTATAATTATCAGGAAACACAGACTTCGGCAGAAAATTCCACTCCTTAGCTGTACGCATAATGAATGAGTTCCTAAAACGCTTTGTACGTATACTGGTCCGATAATGGAACGGACTTGGTGGAATTAAATTGTGCAATTCCAGCGCACATTCCCCGAAATGTAGACGATGGAAAACCGACAGGCCAGCAACTCGGCGTCGATGCTCAAGACTGGAGATTGATTCGACAAGTTCATCATTACCGATGATCTTGGGTCGCTTCTCAATCGACTCCAAGGCTGCAAGCTGGTATTTGGCAAACCCATCCCAAAGATGAGAGCAGTACCAGTACTACGTAATATTAAATCTGGTAGAGAATTCCATTCCTTAGCTTCTTCTTCTGATCGTGTCAATGCTCTCAAATTATATTTTTTCTGACCAATATTTGGCAATCTGTACAGCTTTATTGTTGGCCTCGTATAGATCCTGAAAACTGCAGGTGGTTATGCAGCGTGGGCAGCATTTGGCCAGATTGTTTTCAGTTTTCCGAGATTGTTTTCAGAGATTTCCAAATTGGCCACTGTAGTTCGCGTCCAGGGGGAAAAATATTTCGATGGGGTGATGAAAAGTGGAGGAGTTGGAAGACTATCAAGCTGTACTAAGCGTTCGTTCAGCATTTTTATTTAAAGTAGATAGACCGTACAACAATCGCGTGCCACAGAAGTAGACAATCAGATCGGTATAGGCCCATAAACACGTAAAAGTGAATGAAACCAATATAAAGTTGAATATTTTGTGTGGAACACCGCGTGAGGTACAATGAACAATAGCCTTGACATCAAGTTGCCGATAGAATATACGCTACATACATTAACGAGTAAGCGTTTAAAATATTTGTGAATGCTCATAAAACCACGTGGCATTTACATGCTTTCACTGAATACATCTTCGAATTAATGACACACTGCCAGTGGCCGGGCCCTGGTACAGGCCATGGTCTGGAGCGAGGAGGAGTGGCAGGCGGTCGCCTCCTTCTGAGAAGCAATAATGCTAGTGAAGGAGGCGGCTGCACGGGCCAGTGAACGGCCCTGATACCTCAGCCAGGTGTAGGTCTTGCAGACGGCGTGCAATGATTGACTGGCCTGTTGGTCTAGTGGTTAGGGGCCCTGACTGCTATGCCGGAGGTTGTGGGTTCGATCCCACCCAGGACAAATGTTTGTGTGATGAGCATGATCATTTGTTCTGTGTCTGGGTGTAATTTATCTATAATATGTAAGTATTTAAAAATATATAAGATATGCCACTGAGGATTTTCCAAATAAACCACAAACTGTTTCTCTGAAAATCAAAGTTTTGTTTATTTAATACGTCCTTACTATATTACAACGTTTAACTATGATCATTACACCTATAACTTACCTGAAAATCAAAGAAACGACATTTAAAGTTTACTAATATCGCCTCCTCAATTATATCCCTTTATTTTATCTTTTTACAATAGAATTTTTAACAATAAAATATGCAAAATAATCTAAACATCATCTGCCATTCAATCACACGTCACCCCGTTCCACAGAACATAAATTCCATTGACAACTTCAACGCGCGAAGCGCGGCAAATTTGAATTAATGAAATGTCATTTCATTACAAATATATAAGTATGTTTATCAGTTGTCTAATACCCATAACACAAACTCTGCTTAGCTTGAGACTAGACGGCGTTGTGAGATAGTTGTGGAATATTATTATATTTTATTATTATAATGGGGAACATGCCGTCCGGCAACCGTCCGAACCAAGCCCAAGTCGTTGACGGCATGAAGATGCGCCTCAAGTAGATGTCAGCAATACCTTAGGGGCTCCTCAGGTTTTGCTGACATCATATACAAGAGTTAACTCTAAACACAAATTTGAAAGCAGGGCAGAAAGCAGTGACCCAGACACAAGCAGCGTCGTAAACAAAAATATACAGACCATTTCAAAATGATTCCGATTAACATCCAATTTGACACAAGACCAGATAAATTTACTGCACTTAAGGCTCGAGGTACAACTCATCACGTGCTAATCACCCACAAAATCCATTCACAAGTAGAGATATAAGAAAAAAATGAAGCTAGCAACATTCTTCATCCCAGCATCACCTCCTCGATCAGGGGTGAGCTTCCAGATAACCTCTGACACTTCTGCCCCAGGGCGAGCTCGGCAAAGTCGCGTGAAAGACATCGTGACCGCTACAAGACTAGGAAATGTGTTGACGATAAATAAAACTGATATGGAGACCTTGGAAGGTCGTTTCGATAGCTTCAGCATGAAAGCTAGGGTACACTTGATTAGTTTGTTTAAAATATACAACATTATTTTTAGTAGCGAAACCTGAATACAGGGTTATTTTAAAAACACTAGCAACCTCTCAGGACTGTGTTACTACCATCATAAAAAAAAACTTTTGTTCTATGACTTTTTAAAAAATATCAGATTTTCATACAAAAATAAAGATATTTAAATTGAACGTTCTAAATGCTGGCGTATCAATTTTCTAGTGTGATGAGTACACAAAAATGGTGCGAATGCTTGCTAGATAGGTGTGATAACAATGTTTCGAAAGCCTGCTTACTATTACTATGAGAACAGTGTGTAGGTACAGCAAAATACAGAGTTAAAATGTGTTAGATAGAACAACGAAATCTTGAAGGTTTGTTTTTGGTATATGTGTTATGTTTTGTAAAAAGTCATAGAACAAAAGTTGTTGTTTATGATATTCTTAACTAGTACCTAAGAGGTTGCTAGTGTTTTACAAATAACCCTGTATAGTTTGATTACAATAGTTTTTACACTATGTTATATTATTTCCCATAAATATTTAAAAGGTTACAAGTTTGACATCACCGACACTAAGTACCTACAACACAGGTCACGGCAGGTTATAGCGGGTATTAGGCGCTAGCAAACAGCTGAGTGCAAGTGCAAAACAACACCTGGACATCCAGGTGACTATGTATTTTTGCTAATATAACAAGCTTATAGCTTTGTGTTCAAACTGTTTTCAAATTTCATAACTGTAACATTCATGTTACAGTTATGAAATTTTGTACATATATGCTTTATATTAAAATACACGTGTTTTGGGTTTCGCATATACTAAAACTTATGTTATATACCTAACAGCTGTTGCCGGAGGCTCTTCTTGCGCGATAGTCGAAAATTACCTCAAAGGAACATACTTCCGGAATAAAAAGCTGGCGTGTGGCGGGAGGCCCCATATCTATGGCCTCGCTCTTAAGGGGCCGTGCGCGATGACGAGCTAGAGCTCCTAAGGGCTATATTTCACCGGGACACCATGGCAGCGCTAAGCCACCAAGCTAGACACCATACAGATAACAGAGTCGCCACACGCCCGAGCTAGTCGCGCTACCAAATTGTTTGCGCAACCAAACGGACACCAGGTGAGTTACTCTCTATAGAGCTGCATACATTTTGTTGGTAGCGGCGACTAGTCGCGTCGCCCTGGTGTCCCAGTGAAATATAGCTCTAAGTGCGAGGATTTAACTTCAGGTAACCAACTATTACAAAAAATTACAAGTTTAAAAAGTTTTTTGTATTCACAAACGAGTTGGCAAGATAAGCGCATTCATCGTCCTCCTAGCATTTTCCAATTAGCTTGTGGTCGGTTCCTAGACTAAAAAAATGTCCGGGTTTTACATGGAGCGACTGTCTATTAGATTATGTAAGATCATTGCATTGATCTTGGATAAAAAATAGATATGGAAGGGAAAAAGCCTAGCTGATGCGCATTCGCCCACGTCTAGATTAGTCTTAGTGTGGACTAGACGTCAAACCTTCAAAAAAAAAATAAGTCAAAATTCCAAAGTCTTGAGCAACGACGCTGAGTTGCTAGCCTATCCGTTTTCTATCGTTTACATTTCGGGAAGTGTGCACTGGAGTTGCATAATTTAATTTCGCCAATGGAGCGGTCCATTATCGGACCAGAAGACGTACGGCGTTGCGCCACCGGTACATGGTGGACATCCAAATCATACATACAAAGCGTTTTCGAAACACATTTATATACATTACAGCTAAGGAGTGTAATAAGAATAGGGCTAAGGAGAGGTCTTTAAGTCAAGAGTGGATAGATTGCTTCTAGGCAAGCGTGTTCCATCGTCGGCCATATCATCTGGTGAGATAGTGGTCAAACACAAGCCCATCCATAATAAAAAAACACATAGCCTGCAGAGAGACGCCACACAAACACTGAAGGTCGGAAACATCCAGGATCTGTGGAGATTGTCTTTGCTGCGCCCAACCTGGGTGCGGAATCTAGTTGGTACTGATGGATACATGGAGCTATGGAATTGTTCAAAGAAATAAAAGATCCTCACATGTTTTCCTTCACTGCTTTGAGAAAGACAATCACTAAAAGCCTACCTATCTTCCATGGGAGTAACGACATACCGTCTGATCTCTTGCCATCGTCACCTGCTAGGCCATGGGGTTCCAAAATAGCTGGAACGCCGATGGTGAGAAGAGCATGTCGGATGATTTTATTTATTTGGGACAAAAACAGTTTTACTATACAGAATCAATATAAAGTAGTTTTATCAGGGAAGTGATAAAGTATAACTCATACCGTCTATGAAATAAAATCTTAATAATGTTGTCGGTATTCACGCTATGTGACCAGCACTACGGCTGCATGACAGACCGTGGTGTTTGAGCCTGTTGAACTTTGCAACAGTGGCAGCAATGAGGAGAACAACAAGGAGCACCAAGACGTAGGAAAGCAGCAAGGCAGAAGGTAGTATTGTCAAACAAGATGCCTATGTTTGACGACGGTAGTGCATGCAGCCAGAGTCCCGACTCCCACTCAACAGCTAGCAGGCGCACACTGCAGTAGTCAGAAATGTTGCAAACAGGTTTTCTTGAACTAAAAGTAGCTCTATGTTAAGGTATAGCAGCTCATCCCACCATCTTTGGGAAGAAAGGTTGTCGGTTAGGAATTTGGGCAAGCAAGTCTCCAAGCATATGTAGGTTTGGTGAAGCACATCACATCAAAATCAATTGGTGAGGAAGATAGGACATTCCTGAATAATTTTTCAGTGCCAAAAACTGAGGATATAAAAGCTGGTAAACTGATAAGGTCAATTTTACGGACTCCAAGGGCTCCTATACGGATTGAAAGGGTAGCTTGAGCCCAAGCTCAACCGACTATGGCCACATTTAAAATTGAAGAAATGGAAGAATTCCAATTACAAGTCTCCTGGATCTATATCACATACTAGCTGCAATTTCGTCTGCTTACATAAAAATCCTATGTCACTCAGGAATAAAGCTGCTTTCTTACGGTGAAAAAATTTTAGCAATCGGACCAGTACCTCCAGAGATTACCTAATTGAAACAAAAAATCAAACTATACCTTTTTATTACATTAGTGTAGATGTATATTATGTAAACCCCCATTATTTGCTTAGAGAACATTACCAAAAAGTATGTCATAGTTTTCTGAAGTTGGGTAAAATGAAAATGGATTCTTATAGGAAATTAAAAAAAAAATTGTTACTTGTTTATGGGGTCAGAAACCTAACCCTGTAACAATACCATTCTTACTCTATATGTTTCAACAGTAGTCAGATATAATATTAGAAAAATCAACATAGGTTGACCTCTCAAAAAGCATTTTATTCAGTAACCTACTTTCTTCAACTTATTAAATTGCAAAAAAAGTATGCAAGATAACCGTATAATTCTGGAATTAAGGTCGGAGAAAGATAAAGAAGAATCCCGCTTCACTATTTTGATAACAAAATAGATACAGATTCAATTTTAGGTAGAAAACTGAACCACCTAGTTCACGAAAGTGTAACGGAAGTTCAACATCAAATTATTCGAATTCTAAATGACCTACTGTGTACTATCATCACGCCGCAATCAGTGATGACTATGACCATCGTCTTACAATCGGATTAAGCGATCAATTCGTATAAATCAGCATTAAAATATAGATAACGCGATAAAATATAGCTTCAACAACTTTCATGTTTAAACAAACAAAATCAATGAAGTAATACTTACCGATATATGTCGGCGTGCGGCACACAGGTGTAGGAACACAATTAATCACTGATAAGTAATCAAAAGATTAATAATTCAACGATATAACGACCGACCAACAAGCCGATGTCACCACGATTGACGTTCGCAGCGCGGCCATTTCCCCGATTTCCCTATCAAGTTTAGAAACTTGTTATTTCAAATTCATTTGATAAGACAACTTTTCATCTTTTTTCTTATTATTTTTAACGAGTGATTAAAAGTTTGTAACTAGTATAATGAAATTAAATATTAATATTATGCTGGCCTGTAATGAGTCAAAAGTCTCATGTTATATTGAAATTAAATTAGTTTTTGTAGTTTTATAGTTCATCGGATTTCTGTACGAACCATTTAGAAAAAGGGTTACGTTTAGTGAACTAATTTACCAAGATAAGGAAAATAAATCTACAACAAAAAACTTAGCTCAAATATAGATGGAAGATGTTCTCATAGAATAACAATTTAATTTTTAGAATCAAATTATTATAAAATACCATAAATGTGGTAGCGTTATTCGTAGACAGGTTTCAAAAGATTTGTGTTATTTTAATCAAGATAAACCAAATGTAGAAACAAAACGTAACATTAAAAAAATATAATATCGACTCGTTTCATTATCCAGCACATGTCAAATATTAAGCATTAAATTTTTTCAATTACGAACTTTCATTCCAAGTGCAAAAGAGATAGCAAATATTTATTAGAAAACATCCCAACATTGCGTTTACTGGAACATTTTACATAAAATAAAAATTTTGCTTTGCTTTTCCAATCGGAATATTTATTTTTCAAAATAAGTAAATATTCATTAATTTAGCAATAATGCACAAGGGTGTTTCGTAAGGAATTGAGTGATAGTTTATTTATTGATTAATAGGCCTATTAAATGTAGTTTAAGGTAACTAATCCGTGTAACAATGCAAAAATGATGGAAGTGGATGCAACAAGTCATGTTAGACTTAATTTTAAATATAATGTTGATATAACTAGTCTGATGGACTCCTGTAGAGTTTGTATGGCTCAGAGCTTGAACATGAGCTCTATATTTGACGCTGAAAGAGAGAATATTATAGAAGAGATACAGTTTTGTACTGGAATAACTGTAAGTACTTTTTACTTCCTCGATTTATTTATTATGCTTTAAGCACACAATAGTATGCAAAAAATATAGGATAAGGGCAGGAAGAAGAAGAAGAAGCACATAAGAGTAGAAAGGCGGACTTAATGCCTTGGGCATTTTCTTCCAGTCAACCTTTGGGTCATGCAGAGAAAAAGTAGTGGTAGGTGCACTATAAGAGTGAGAAAGGCGAATACATGAATAAATTATATACCACTAGCTTTTACCCGCGGCTTCGGCCGCGTTTATTATTATATTTTAATTACTTTTCTTTCCTCTTTCTCCCCTTTTTCTCACTCTTTTTTGGTGTTAAATTAGCCTATGTCCCTCTCCACGGGACCAACTATCTCTGTACCAAAATTCATCAAAATCGTTTTTGCCATTTATACGTGAAGACGTAACAAACAAACATATTCACTTTCCCTTTTATAATATTAGTAAGGATATACATAAAATCTACATATACCATATACATTCTATTTCTAAAGAAAACATTATAAACATATCTCTTAAATTAAAATAAATATTTATAAACCAGAGGCTTAGTAGAATTTACCCTATCTGGCTGGCATAACTAATCCGCAAAGGCTCGCGTGGTGGATTACGGTCCATTCTCTTCCTCCTAGAGAGGAGGCATGAGTCCCAACAGTGGGAACATTATACGGCTAACTGCTATGCTTTGCTATGCTCACATAATAGCTCCACAATAGCCACAAAAAAGTAAATTTAAATAAATCAGTTACAATATCCATCTTTTCAGATAAAGCAAGAATCCGGTCTACCATCACAAATATGCGAAATATGTTTAAAAAATCTGTCAGTAGCATACAAATTCAAAACCTCCTGTCTCGTTGCGGATGAAACGTTCCGTAAGATGGTCGTTACTTCGGTCATCAAAGCTGAAGAACCGGAGGCCATTGAGTATGAGTATGAATCGTTAATTGATTGTAAGGATGAGAATGATGAAGAATATGGTGAAGTTAAAGAAGAATTGTTAGAGGCAACGGTGGAGAAGAATGGAGGGAAAAAGAGTCGACATGTTAAAGTTGAAGTCAGGTAAGGATAAAATTTTATGTTTGTTTAGGGCTCTGTACCCGAAAGGCATACAAAACTATGGCCTGTTGTCAACGGACGCGTAGCTTCATAGACGCGTGTTCGTCATTATACGCTTGTTGTATGCCTGCGTGAAGCTTACATACAAAACTATGGCCTGTTGTCAACGGACGCGTAGCTTCATAGACGCGTGTTCGTCATTATACGCTTGTTGTACGCCTGCGTGAAGCTTACATACAAAACTATGGCCTCCTGTCCACGGCGTGTAGCTTTATAGACGCGTATTGATCATTATACGCTTCGTGTACGCCTGCGTGAAGCATACATACAAAACTATGGCCTCCTGTCCACGGACGCATAGCTTCATAGACGCGTCATTCGTCATTATACGCTTGGTGTACGCCTGCGTGAAGCTTACATACAAAACTATGGTCTGTTGTCAACGGACGCGTAGCTTCATAGACGCGTCATTCGTCATTATACGCTTGGTGTACGCCTGCGTGAAGCTTACATACAAAACTATGGTCTGTTGTCAACGGACGCGTAGCTTCATAGACGCGTCATTCGTCATTATACGCTTGGTGTACGCCTGCGTGAAGCTTACATACAAAACTATGGCTTACTTTCCATTGACGCGTAGCTTCATAGACGCGCATTCGTCATTATACGCTTGGTGTACGTCCGCGTGAAAGACGCCCGGCGCTTTATTCCTAGTCTGAAAAGCAGTAAAACAAAAACCCTTTTTGGAGAGCAGTTTAACCCTTCAGATACCGTCAATTAGAGACACAATAGTAAGACAATAGATGCGCGGCCACCGGTGGTGGCTTGGGGATTCATGAATTAAAAAAAAAAATTGTTTCTTTCAGCCCCCCACCACTGCGAGGTCGTCCAAGGAAGTCTGCAGCCACAATCAAAGCACCTCGTAAGCTAAAGAAGTTTAAATTCAAACGGCTCTGCTGTGAACCATGCGGCATGAAGTTTGATACTAAGGAAGAGAGCGATGACCATAAGAGGAAGGCGCATATCGAGACTTGGGTCTGTGAGGTTGGTACTACAATGTCTTATTTAACACGCTTACTCTAATTTTTTAGGCACTTATTTTGCAGATTCGTGTAATACTGGATAAATTAACCGTCTTCCGTCCGTAGTCTTTGGTTAATTTATTCAGTTCGTACTTAAGTGGCTCCTTTTCCACTCGCCTATAGTCAACATCGAAAATGGTTTAAAAGCTTGTTACTTCATCTAACGCAAGCCAACGCGATGTTTGACGTAAAGGCAACGCAAAAAAAGGGAGGTAACGCCTGAAAACTCTGTTAGTATTCGGTAATTCCGTGATTTACTCGAATATTTCACAAAACTTGCTCCAGGAAATAGATGTTTTTTTGTAAACTCTTAAAGTTTTTGAAAAAAGTTGTTGTCATTTAGCATCTTAATAAAATTTGCAAGGCTTCTATAGTTTCACTTTTTTGACCTTTTAAATTTTTGAACTGTCAAAGTTCATACGAAATAGGAGATTTTCAGAGGTCTTTGCAGCTCATCACACAAACGTTTGTCCTGGGTGGGAATCGAGCTCACAACCTCCGGCATAGCAGTCAGGGCCACTAACCACTAGATCAACAGGTCAGTCAAACGTCGGCAAAGCGTTTCATAATCGCACCGCCTAGACCGTAAACGATTTGTCACACAATTTTCATCACACAAGTTCTTCTCTAATCTCTTCCTAGATCTGTGGTAAAATGTTCGTGCACCGAGCTTCGCACTACACGCACGTGAAGTCCCACCAGCCCCCGAAGTACGCCTGCGACCAATGTGACTACAAGACCTGGCACAAATACGACCTGGTCAAGCATATACGCATACATACTGGTAAGTACATCATCACCATCATATCAGAAACCTTTATTACTGTCCATTCAAACGATTTAACTTCTATATCGTAGGCATAAGGATGGCGTTAAGAGGGTCCTTTTCCACTCGCCTATCGTAAACATCGAAAATGGTTTAAAAGCTTGTTACTTCATTTAATGCACTCCAACGCGATGTTTGACGAAAAGGCAACGCAAAAAAAGAGAGGTAACGCCTGGAAACTCTGTTAGTATTCGGTAATTCCGTGATTTACACGAAAATTTCACAAAACTTGCTCCAGGCAATAGTTGTTTTTTTTTTAAACCCTTAAAAGTTTTTGGAAAAAGTTGTCGTCATTTAGAATCTTAATAAAATTTGCAAGGTCTCTAGAGGATTACTTTTTTGACTTTTTAATTTTTAGGCAAATTATGAAGTGTCAAAGTTCATACAAAATAGGACATTTTCAGAGGTTTTTACTAGATTAGTTATACACAAATTTAGAAATTGGTTTCTTTAGAAACCTAGATAATATCCACAAGATACTGTGTTTCCAAAATATCTAATGAAAAATGTGTAAAAACGTCATAATCAGTTATGAGCGGTTGTATGAAAAACAGTGAAAATGTGAGTCACGCGCCTGCTCCGCACAAGAGCGGGGGATGTCATTAGATAATTTTCCCACCGAAAAAAAATCTCCTATAATGTATTCAGAGCAGGCAGTAAAAAAATACTAACCATACTCCATTAGCATAGCCCATACGAAAAATAAATGTAACTTAGGAACGACAAAAATACTGTAGCGACATCTATGACGCCACATAAGAACTACGAAGAAAATACGAAATCCTGCATCGCGCAATCAAAGTTCTCCGCGCGATTAGAACTTATACGGCAGCCCGACATCAACTATCGGGCAGCAGCCCACCAGACTATAACACCTGTCTGGTCGGAGGATCCTCCCTTTTCAACGGAGGTATGTGGGACTTTACTCTCTGTTCCGCATGCCTCCAAAATACTAATAATAAGCACAGTCCGTCTGTACCATGTTTCTCATGTAAGTGACTGTATTCTTTTATGAGAATAAATTTCTTTAAACACATCATTCTCTTTTTCAGGGCTGAAAATGTACCAGTGCGAGTACTGTACAGCATCATACTACACTTCATCAAACCTAACCAGCCATATCCGACGGCTGCACATGAATGAGAAGCCTCATGATTGCAATGTCTGTCACAGGACATTCTTTGACAGAACCAAGTTGAACAGGCATCTGGATTCTCACCTTGAGATTAAAAGGTAAGATTTTATGGAGCAGCCAACTTCTGGATAAATTCCCACCTCGCCCCTACTCTTCCTCAATGCTATATTATATTGAAATGGTATATGTAATAAACACATACCACAAAATAGATAGGCCAGTAGGACAGAAGACAATCTCATGTATGAACTTCACTTTTTATACCTACGCTACGGTGGACGCACACTAAAGAGCGTTGGAGCCGGAACTGTTCGAAGAGCGGGCCGAGGCGCTCCGAGATATCGTGTCCGTGACCAGTGTCTATGTGTGCGTTGTGAGAGCGCGTTTTATATGTAGGTACTAGGGACTGTTTTTTTAGTGTTCCGTACCTCAAAAAGGAAAAACCCCTTATAGGATTGTGTTGTCCGTCCGTTTGTCTGTCTGTTTATCAAGACCCTTTATCTCGAGAACGCGTGGAAGTATCGAGTTGAAATTAAAACCATATACTCAGGTCTGCGGTCCCTACAAGCTGTGAAAAAAAAATCAAACTTCTAAGTTAACGAATAAAAAATATACTGACTTTTATGTCGCAAAAAAACGTATATTTTGATACACTCGAAGATCGAAATTCATAGGGTACTCCCCGTTGACCCAGAATCCTGAAATTTGGCACAAAGCAAGATCTTATAGCACAGGTATGGGAATAAATCTGAAAACAGTAAATTTGTTGTTACCTACGTCACAAAAAAAAATTGCTGTTTGGAAAAATCTTCGAGACTCCATTCGGGAATTGTAGTTTGCACGGAACCCTCAGTGTGCAGGTCCGACTCGCACTCGCCCAGTTTTTTTTCAAATTCAAATTCATTTATTAAATGTCCTATTCCAGGACATGGTCTATCCGTGTACCAAGTTTCAACAAAATCTGTTTTGCCATATAGGCGTGAAGACGTAACAAACAAACAAACTCTCTTTCGCTTTTATAATATTAGTAAGCAAAGTAAAACATCCTTATGATGTTTCGTCCAACCTATGATCCGCCGAAGGGCATACAAAATATTGAAGCAAATGTCAATGAATACTATCAAAATTAAATTAATTGTAAAAATCTAATAAATAAGAAAAAAAAAATAATAACAATGTCAGTCAATGAAATTTTGACGCTGTAAGTCCGCATACTCCACAAAAATCATGAGCGATCCTCATTGACACAACATTGAATTAATACATACTCCCCTGCTTTTTCCTCCTCTTTCAGGTTTGAATGCGACGTATGCCACGCCTGCTTCACCCGCCGGTGTTACTGGAAGAAGCACCTCCTCCGCCAGCATGACATCGTCACCCCTCCTCAAAGACCTGGCCGCCAGAAGAGCAACCTGGTGATAGGGGACTACCTGGGCGAGAAGCAGGACGCCATAGCTGAATACTACGCTAAAGAAGGATCAGCTGTGAAGTTATAGCAATTGAATTGGTCATCACTAGGAATATGGGATTACTCCATTTTGCCCCACCCATATACCCAACAGGTGGGCAAAGTGAAAGGCTAAATAGACGTCAAATTGACGACGATAGATTCCTTTTTTAGTTTATGTACTCACTAGGTGGGCAAAAAGAAAGGCTAGCAACTTTAACGTCGACTTAACGATTCATTTTGCCCCATCCGGGGCCCGGCTCCCGCGACATATGACCGCGCGGGTCCCCATATCGCAGTATTATTTTATGGGACCGCGCGGGTCCTCGCATCGGAGCATCATTGTATGGGACCGCGTGGGTCCCCGTATCGGAGCATTATTTTATGGGACCGCGCGGGTCCTCGTATCGGAGCATCATTGTATGGGACCGCGTGGGTCCCCGTATCGGAGCATTATTGTATGGGACCGCGCGGGTCCCCATATCGGAGCATTATTGTATAGAACCGCGCGGGTCCCCGTATCGGAGCATTATTGTACGGGACTGCGCGGGTCCTCGTATCGGAGCATTATTGTATGGGACTGCGCGGGTCCTCGTATCGGAGCATTATTGTACGGGACTGCGCGGGTCCTCGTATCGGAGCATTATTGTATGGGACCGCTCGGGTCACCGTATTGGAGCATTATTGTATGGGACCGCGCGGGTCTCCGTATCGGAGCATTATTGTATGGGACCGCGCGGGTCCTCGTATCGGAGCATTATTGTATGGGACCGCTCGGGTCCCCGTATCGGAGCATTATTGTATGGGACCGCGCGGGTCCCCGTATCGGAGCATTATTGTATGGGACCGCGCGGGTCCCCGTATCGGAGCATTATTGTATGGGACCGCGCGGGTCCCCGTATCGGAGCATTATTGTATGGGACTGCGCGGGTCCCCGTATCGGAGCATTATTGTATGGGACCGCGCGGGTCTCCGTATCGGAGCATTATTGTATGGGACCGCGCGGGTCCCCGTATCGGAGCATTATTGTATGGGACTGCGCGGGTCCCCGTATCGGAGCATTATTGTATGGGACCGCGCGGGTCTCCGTATCGGAGCATTATTGTATGGGACCGCGCGGGTCCTTATATCGGAGCATTATTGTATGGGACCGCGCGGGTCCCCGTATCGGAGCATTATTGTATGGTAGCGTCCGTTTAACGCAGCGCAGTCCCTAAAGCAGTGGCATGTGTCATGTCCGACATTAAATCATTGCCCAATGTCGGATATATTGCCCTTTCACATCCACTGCTTTTTTTAGGAAATCATCAAATATTTCGTCTTGCTCTATACCCTATTCGCGTTGAGATTAGACATTTAAAGAAACGGCGTGCACTGTTCCCGCGCGCCTCAAGGAGTTGTCAGCAACAGGAGGGGCCCAGCTGGGGCGAAGCCTACCGGGGCCAGGGTTATCCGAAAGAATAGAATAGAATAGAAATACTTTTATTCAGAACAGACACAGCACGACAGTTGTAAACATAAAAGTTAATTTAAAAAGTAACAAAAGTACTGTGTGCGCCTCGCGTGCCCGCACCGGGCGGGTGACCACCTCAGCATTAGCTGGGCGTTAGACACCCAGCGTTGATTATCAGTTGGCACCCCGCAGTGACGCACGGACCAGGGTAAACAAATAAACATATTACAATACTGGATAGGAAACTTGAGCCCCGGTATGAAGGCTAGAAGGAACGACGTGGGGTTTTTAGTCAGTAAGAGTCTGACACTATCTCCCGCTCCACTCAAGAGCGGGTTTTGTCATAAGATGATTTTCCCCATCGGCAAAAAAAAAGACATTTAAAGAAACCTTTTAACCCTTTTTTACTGTCCGTTCTCGCGCAGGCGTAGGTTGTAAATCCCCGCAGGCACGCACTGGCTTCATACAAAATCACGCACGGTACTACGAGACTCAGTGTGTCATACCTTGCGTGTCGCCCCGCACCCACGCGCGTGAGTGCTTCTCCGCATGTAGGCGTGGGATCTGCATGAACGCGCGTGGATGTAGTTTCGGTGTGTTGGACTGTGCGTGTTTTCTATACAAACGGAGATACTTAGGCTGTGTTCAAACCAAACTGACTGTCAGCCGCCGAAAATGAGCGAACGCTACGCAGTTTATTGTAATTCCATACATACATATTCACTTTTTTGTTCACATCTAACCGACGATATGTTATTACGCTATGCGTAGACGCTGGCATTCGGCGGCCGATTAATAGAGCGTGTCAGTACGCTCCGCGGACGCGTATTGTATATTGTATAGCATATTGTCAGCATTCTGTGAACGAAAAATACCGTTTATTTTCACGCTTACACTGGGGCTCACAGTGAGCTTGCTAACAGTCGGCGGATGACAGTCCGTTTGGTTTGAACACAGCCTTACTAGCAACGTTAAGATACGCGCACTACGCTGCTGGGTGCGTGCCAGTGTGATAACCGCCTCAGTTATGCCAACTGCTAGCGTTTTTTTTTTTTTTTTTTTTCTCTCGACTGGGAAAATCATCATTGACGAAACCCGACAGATTGAATTATCTAGAATACCCTCATTTTCAGAAACATGGGGTAGATTTTTTTTTTGGGGTAATAATCTGACAATCTCGCTTCACCCAAACCGAAAGAAGTTATTTAAAGAAAAAAAAAAAAGGTATTTACACTGTAAATGAATGAATGCAATAATATTATGTACAAAATGTATATGTGACTGTTTAGTTAATTATATTATGATTAGAATATAAAATATATAAATTATATGTTTTACCTGTATCAGTTTTTGTTTTAATCTTGTAAAAGTGTTTTAACCATTGAGCCTGGTTTTAGAGTCACGCTGACAGCTCAGCACGTTGGTTGTCAGCGCTAGACCTTTCAGTATCGTGCTGATCACTGTGGAGTACAGACGCACAAATAATTGCTGCTTTGTACTGACCGACTGCTCACGCTGACGGTGTCCGCTCGGCTCGACACTAGAACGCTCACTGAAGACAGAGGCGCGTGTGCGGTGGTCAGCGACGACGGCTACGCGGCGCCGACGCGCGACGAGTAACGGCAGCTGACCCGTCAGCGCTGACCAATGCAGGAACTGATAGTTAAAGTTTTATTCAAAAACGCTTCCTAGAAGTTTATTTTAGCGCGACTCTAAAACTAGCTTAACCCCTCACGTCAGTGTACGCACCGAAACTTAAAGCTTAGTACGGGCGTTATTCGAGATGCGTAAATGTGACATCTGCAGTAATGCTCACCCCGTTTGGTAAGAAACTGTGATGAATCACACCGGCGCTAGACCACCAAACAGTGATCACTTTTCTAGGGGTAAGTTTTCGTTTAGGGCATTGTTTAGGTGCTGAACCAGGATCCAACCAACTTGCTGAGCGCTTGCGGTTATCAAACAGAATCCATTTTTCATCGCAGGTAACAATGCGGTTCAAAATTCCTTCATTTGTGTGTCTGTTGAGCAGTGCAAGGCACGTCTCGACGCGTACTTCGCGCTGGCGATCATTGAGTTCGTGGGGCACCCATTTGTCAAGCTTTTTTACCTTGCCAATTTGACGCAAATAGACCAATATTGTTTTGACGCTAACGTCGAAAGCTGCTGCTAATTCAGCCGTAGGTTGTGTATCATCAGCTTCCACAATCGCCTTTAATTCGTCATTATCGACCAAAGTCTTCGGACGACCGCGAGGTTCATTTTTCAGGTCGAAGTTTCCAGAACGGAAGCGAGCAAACCAATAACAGGTGGTGCGTTGGTTTGTAGTGTTAGCTGTTGTTTGTAATGTTGCGTGCCGCTTGTGCCGCGTTGCTGCCACGACGGTACTCAAATTCCATAATTACTCGAATTTTTAACGTATCCATGATGACGAAAAAGATTGAAATGCGATGAAAATGTAACACTAATCAATAAACAAATGACTACTTTTGGAAAAAAAAATCCATGTTTTAAAATAAAATTAATTTGCAATTAGAATTAGCCAAACAAAAATTATTTTGATTTGAAATGGCCACTACTGCAGAACGGCAATTTGATAGGTAAAGACCTAATATTATAAATGCGAAAGTTTGTATGTATGGATGGATGTATGGATGTTTGTTACTCTTTCACGCAAAAACTACTGAACGGATCTCGATGAAACTTGGTACACGAGTAGACCATATCCCAGAATAACACATAGGATACTTTTTATCCTGGGATTATGTACGCGAGTGAAGCCGCGGGCAAAAGCTAGTAATAAATATATAAAAATAATAATTAAAATGAATTTCATAAAGAACTTTTGAAATGATACACAGTTTTGTTTTCAACACGATATATTGTTTAGTTAGTGTAGGGGCACACGATGCGTTGCGGCGTCGCATCGCAAAGGTTTCAGCATATCGGTGACCACACGAGCGGTGCGATACTGCCACGTTATTATATCGCAGCGGCGCCGCCGATGGCTCAATCCCATTGGACAGTCTGTTGATAATGTTTCCGTTCTTGCGACGTATAAACCATTGAGCGATGCGGCAGCGACGTCGCAACACATTGACCCCTCCCCGCATCGTCCCGGTGGTTACAAATCCGGTGCGGCGCCGCAGCGCATCGTATGTCATGCCACAGATATTTCTTTGTAAGACGCCGCAGCGACACCGCTCCGGCGCCGCACCGCCGCCGCAACGCATCGTGTGCCCGTAGGGTCAGTTTCTCAGTCAGATCGCAGACACCTGTCAGAGCAGCGCTTGAGGCAGTCAGGGTCGTTGCGGCAGTGAGCGCGACAGGAGGCCTGGCAGCGGGTCAGGGTTCGCACGTTAGTACGTGACAGGCGCTCGTCGAACATCACGCTGTGGACAACAGAAGAAATTACATCATCGTCAACATCGTACATCATCGTCGTGTCGTGTTTATGTATAGCCGCACATGAGCTACATGTCACAGCCACAAACGCCGCCACGAGAAGCTAGAAGCGGCCACAAAACAGTTGTGGCTGCTGCTTTTTTTGACCTATACGCGTAGTACCATAATGGACTCTGACGAAGGAGGTTTAAATACGCGAGTGACGTGTGACGGCGTTTTGTATCGGCGTTTAGTGGCCGGTGCGGGCCACAAGAAGCCAGTAGTGGCGTGTGTTTTGCCTGTTTTTCCACTCTTAAAAAAATTCATAAATGGCTAAAATAATTAGTTCCAATAATTTCAGATTCTTTTAGAATGGCACTAATGATTTAAAAAAAACATCAGAAGTTCTATCATGGAACTGTTAATGGTACAAGTGATAATGAAGCAAATCGATCGGTTCAGTTGATCGGATTGGAAGTGCAGGTTTTAAAGCGTGTGGCGACCACTGGCGTCAACCGAGTGCTGCGAATCCATATAAAATGTATAAAAATTATAGGGAATATGCCGTTGGCGGTTTTGTGGTTGTGGCCGGTAGCCTGTGTGTGGCGACCCTTAGAAGTAGTAAGCGGAACAGAGTGTAAAGTCCCGTATACCAATATTGAAAAGGGAGGATCCTGCAACCAAACGGGTGTTATGTGTCATTCGGGCTACTGCACGATTGACGATTTCAGGCATATGTCCAACAGTGGACGGCTTTCTGCTAAAAACCTTAGTTCTGCGAATATCGGAATTTCTTACCTATCTATAAATGGAACAGAAGTGCAAGTAGCAGCGTCACAGTGCAGCACCGGAGGGGCGACTGCTGCCATCAGAGAGCTGTCTTCTCCTATGACGTATGGAATATGATCGATGTAGAGACCGTCGAACAGGCAGAGGCGCTTCATATACTCTTCAGAATGTGTGAACATCGTAGGTGGGGTTCCTGAAAGAGAGGCACAGACATCATAGCATAGCATAGTCAGCCTTTTAATGTTCCCACTGCTGGGACTCAGGCCTCCGCTCTAGGAGAGGGAATGAGCCGTAATCCACCACGCGGGCCCAGTGCGGTTTGGTGGATGTCACATGTCTTGGAATGTTTCGTTCTAGGACATGCCGTTTTCTCACGATGTGTTCCTTCACCGTTTTGAGAGCAGTGGTGATGAAATAAATTACACAAAGTGATGCGCCTGGCTGGGTTTGAACCCGCGACCTACAATTCGTAAGTCAGGGTCGTTACCACTTGGCCACCACTGCTCTAAAGTGCTAAGCCCAGAATATTTTTAGGTGGGAAAATCATCCAATGGCATCCCCCGCTCCTGGGCTGAGCGGGATATAGTGTCATACTTTTACTTCGTTGCCTTTCGTACCAGGGCCGAACCTTCCTTTCGGGGATCTTGTCGGGCACCTACGGTTTCCTGACAACTCCTTGAGGCGCGCGTGGAACTATACGCACCGTCGATGTCTTGGGCTCGGTCCGGACGGTCGGACGGCAAGCTACTCATTGCTCGCCGTTCACAAGCCCGAAACTGCTCAGGTTTAAGGATAGACGAGTGAGGAAGAGCTCATTTAAACTTACCAACAGCATAATATGCAGTATTACACATGTGTTCACTTATCAGCTCACTCCGGTTCTGGAACCACCCGATGAGCCACTGCAGGTCCTCGAACTTGGTGATCTCATCGTTGATGACCTTCCGCGTTAGCCGAAGGTATTCCACGTCAGCTTCTATCACTGATTCATCTTTGTCTTCTCCGTAACTGAGGAACAGGATGTTATGTTTTGTCTGAGTATGGTTTCTGTACATAGTCCCCTTGTGGACCATTGAACGTGGGCCATGGTGGCCATAACGTTTAGGTGGGCTTATTGTATCTAGCCCACCTGTCTCCAAAAACAGTCTAGGCCTCTCAGGTTCTTCAGGGCATCACTAACTGTTCCCGCACACGGGCCTCAAAAAAAGCTAGAAGCCGCCGTAAAAAACAGATGAAGCGCGCGACTGTTTGTGGCCGGAAAAGCTTGAAGCGGCTTCAAGCGTTTTTTTGTGGTGGCACCGTCGCGCGAGCCACAAAAATTCTTCTTCTTCTGAGTCGGTACACTCTTGCCAGAGTGGTCGTGGTCATCACTGTGAATCACGATGAGTGATCATCTTTGTAATGCGGCGCCATTCATCGCGGACTGCAGCTTTCTGGGTACATTCATAAACCGAGCACTTAGTTGCGGCCTTGATCTGGTCTGTCCATCTCATTGGTGATCTACCACGTGGCCTGGTGCCCTCAACTTTGCCCTGCACTACGATTGGGGAGTAAGGGGAGAACGACGCAAACCATCTTGGTCGGCCCAAATGTCAACCTCACCTGCCCGCGTCGGTGGTTCGTACGAATACCCGACGACGGTAGTTCTAGTTCTCTAGTAACTGCCGTGGTGCTCCCTGCTAGATAAAGGACGAGGCTCTGGCGACCGAGGCATGGCGGTATAACCAAACACCTGTCCGGGCGACTGGACAGAAGAGGCTGCAGCGGCCTTGAGGTCTAAATAACTTCAAAAATGTCTGGTGCAGAAAGCAATGGGAAACTACTGCACTAAATTCCCATAGAAAGTCATCATGAAAGTTTCACAAGAGAAGAATAAGAGATTGCCATGTGACCCGCCTAGCGACCGGCGCCGTACTGCGTCCGGGGCAGACGGTGGGAAATGTGTTACCGGCCATGCCGCTGTGGTAGACCAGGCATCGCATGGAAATTCTGCTACTGGAAAAACTTATAAGCCACAAAAATAGGCCGCCTCAAAAAGAAGTTTCAAGCGGCACAGCGGCAGTGCGGGGACAGTTATGTTCGCGTGCGTATTTCAATGACACCTGTGCAGTCTAGGAGCACATGTCTCCTCCCCCTCCAAGCATGGGCACAAGGGGCAGGCCTCGATACGGCTCGCATCGAGGAGGATCCTTTCTTTGAAGCCCTGACCGTTGTAACATGGACCCCGCTCATGACAACGGCGACGGAATTTTGTATATAATTTTTTTAACTGGCCTTTGGAAATATGCAACATTAATAAACCCGAATCAAGTATCTAGTATTTTTATGTAAAGAATCTATGTACAAAATTTCATAACTGTATCATGAAAAATCACAAAGTTTTAAGCTTGTATGTCAGCAAAAATACATAGTCACCGGGCCATCCAGGTGACTGAGGGGTTGTTTTGCACTTGCACCCAGCTATTAGCTGCTTCGTAATACCCGTTATGACCTGCCGTGACCTGAGTTGTATTAAATGTCGGTTGTGTCAAACTTATGACCTTTTTAATTATTTTTGGGTAAAAATATAACATGGTGTAAATAAAAACTATTGAAATTATTTAGGTTTCGCATAAACTAAAAATAAATGTAGCGACATCTATGACGCCACATAAGAACTACGAAGAAAATACGAAATCCTGCATCGCGCAATCAAAGTTCTCCGCGCGATTTGATTTGTATTTTTTTTCTTTTTTTTTTTTTTTAAATTGTATATGTATAGAAAATTAATAAAAGATACAGTGAGAATTCTTACTTTCGGTACTGCATCTTCAGGATAGCTTCAGACATATGAATCCTGAAGATGACTCCAGGTCTCAAGTGCGCTTGATACAAGTCCTTAGGCATCTCAATGTAACCGGCTTCCCAATCCTGAAAGTAACGCTTGTCATTATAAACAACCATCATCATCATCATCATCATTTCAGCCACTAAACGTCCACTGTTGGACATATTTCTCCCCCAAGTGTCGCAACAACGATCGGTCCTCTGCGTCTCGCATCCATCGGATTTCCGCAACCCACCCGGTCATCGGTCCAAAAAAGTGGAAGTATCTGCCGGACTCTGTGTTTCCTGATAGCTACAACCTAGGGGGTCTTTAAGTCAACAGTGAATAGGTTACTTCTAGGCAAGCGTGCTCCATCGTCGGCCACATTATTGCTTACCATCAGGTGAGATAGTGGCCAAACGTGAGCCTATCAATAAAAATAAAAATAACAACCGTTTCTATTTGATTCTCTTGTGTCGAACGCCTCATGTTGGCCACGCCTTCGATTCTTTTGTTCTGACGTCATCTCAACGCTCAATCACATGGTCAGAGTTTCTTTACTTCTAAGCGGATGTTGAAACTATGCCTTTTGACCAGAGTCGTAGTTTGAAGATCGTATGTCGTTCATATAAATAATAAATAGTGTTGGGCCCAATAAGCTACCCTGAGGAACTCTAAAATTTATAGGGAGTTAATCACTTGAGTGGTCGTCAGATTTGATACATTCTGAGGAGTGTATGAAGCATTTCTGGCTTTTTGACGGTCTCTACATTGACCATATTCCGTGCGTTCAATGACGTTCAGCGAAACGTGGTCGCTCACGATGGGCCCCATCAGAAGTCACCCAAAGGGCAATGGAAAGGGCTATGCTCGGAGTTTCCTTGCGTGATCGAATCAAGAATGATGCACGAAGAATTGCCAAACTTAATGGGCAGGGTACATTGCTCGCAGAACAGATGGCCGTTGGGGCTGAAAGGTTCTGGAGTGGCGACCGCGTACCGGCAACGTTGGAAGGCCTCCTACAAGGTGGACCGATGACCTGGTGAAGGTAGCGCGAAACCGATGGATGCGAGATGCACAGGAACGTTCGTTGTGGCGACGCTTGGGGAGGCCTATGTCCAACAGTGGACGCATATCGGCTGAAATGATGATGATGAATGACGTTCAGTAGATTCTTGATTTTTAGATGGATTGGTACCGTACCTTTTGGCCAGGATCGTAGATTTCAAAATTAGCTTTTTGCGGGGTTCTCTCACGTTTTCGATTGTTCTTGTCCTTACCGCGCCTGGCTATAGGGACATCCGTGCTTGTTCCATTTTTCGACTGTAAATAAAAAGTTTGGTTATTTTTGGATTTTTTTTAGATCGTGCCACAGAACACTAATTACATAGATTATACACTCCACAGATTAGTTATAGATACTAAACACTCGAATATTCGTGAACCGTTGCCGCCGCCGCCGTACGCTCGCGTTCATCTGTTTGTCTATGAATTTGACAAATGCTTTTGGAGCGCATCGTCAGGCGTCTATGGTTCATTATTCTCTTTATAATATTTCTATAACACATGTCACTTATTAAGATAAATTCATGCTTTTTACCAATGTTATGTATTAATTATTATGTTATTCGTATTTTAATAGTTTGTTCCGATACCTACCTATATAGTTTATTTATTCTCCGTGAGTGTGACCGTGTGGCATCACCGCGGGCCCTAACAGAATACCAGCGCTGCGTTATTTATCTTTATAGATATCGCAGCATATGCTGAGTTAGGTGTCTTTTTGACCTAGCAAAAATTCTTCTGTATTTACCGTATTTATACTGTTTTTTAATATGTGTGAGGTTCGAATAAACGTTTTTTCTTTCTTTCTTTCCTAAGTCGGTTTATCATAGACAAATTTCAAAGAAATTTTGCGAATAAAACTCTTGGATCGTGTTTTCCGAATGATGACTAATTGCGTGAAGACCTTTCTAAATGCCTTGTTGCCGTGTTTTGCGTGACCCTAGGGCTTTTTTTTTTGTCTACGGGGAAAATCATCTTTGACGAAACCCGCTCTTGGGTGGAGCGGGAGACAGTGTCAGACTCTTACTGACTAAAAACCCCGCGCCGTTCCTTCTAGCCTTCATACCGGGGCACGAGCTCCCTTTCGGACAACCCTGTCCCCAGTAGGCTTCGACCCAGCTGGGCCCCTCCTGCTGCTGACAACTCCTTGAGGCGCGCGGGAACAGTGCGCGTCGTCGACGTCTTGGACTCGGTCCATTACCGGACGATCGGACAGCGAGCTACCCATGGCTCGCCGTCCGCGAGCCCGCGTCTACGGTGGCCGGAAATCGGGATCGGAATCCCGGCGACGGCGGCGAGGGCGCCGTTGCCTGATGCGGTCGGCCTCCTCCTTTGCAAGTATTACTGCTTCGCAGAAGGAGGCGACCGCCTGCCATTCCTCCTCGCTCCGAACCATGGCCTCGACCAATGCCCGGCGCGAGAGGTCTCCGCCGCCGATCGCCCCCACGAGGGCACGGCGATGCTCCGCCCAGGCAGGGCACACCTCGACGGTGTGCTCCACCGTGTCCTCCGGGCGTTGCGCACAGTGGCGACACCCGGGCGTCTCTTCCGCTTGAATCCGATGCAGGAACCTCCCGAACTTGAAATGTCCGGTGAGGACCTGCGTCATGCGGAAGGTAAGGACGCCGTGAGGTCTTTCCAGCCACGCCTCAAAGAGGGGACTTACCGCCATAATCGTGGCGTGCCCAGTGACCCTAGGGCTGGCTTTTACCTTGTTCAGTAGATAACCTTGCAGCATGGATTGCCGCCAGTCTTTTGGGGATATTTCCAGTCGACAGCGACGCGTATGAGTTTTTTTGTTTAATTTTTTCAGTGTAGTATAAATCATCCAAATGACATACCCCACCCTTGGGCGGAGCGGGAGATAGTGCCAGACACTTACTGACTAAAAACCCACCCCATTCCTTCGTTGCCTTTCATACCGGGGCCGATCCTCCCTTTCGAAACTAGACCCTGGCCCCAGTAGGCTTCGACCCTGCTGGGTCTCTACAGTTGCTGACAACTCCATGAGGCACGCAGGAAAAGTGCGCGCCGTCGACGACTTGGGCTCGGCCCGGACAGTTACCTGACGGTCGGACAGCAAGCTACCCATTGTTTGCCGTCCGCAAGCCCAGCTGTGGCCAAAAATCGGGATCGGAATCCCGGCGGCTGTTGGAGCGTGAGCGCCGTTGCCTGGTGCGGTCGGCCTCATCCTTTGCTAGCATTACCGCTTCGCAAAAGAAGGCGACCGCCTGCCACTCCTCCTCGCTCGGGACCATGGCCTGTACCAAGGCCCGGTGAGTTTTTCGATTGCTTTAGTAAAACTAACTTTGCCAGTTAAGTTTGGCGATGTCTCCTGATCTAAAGTAAACTAGTAAATGAATCCTTACGTCATCTTCCGGTGGGCTGGTAGTACTTCGCTGTCTGTTCCGTCTCCTGCCGTTGCGACCACGACGTCTCTAGAATTTAACATTATAAGTATAAATATTGACTTGGCTTTTCTTATTAACACGCTCTTTTATGAGGTCGAATAAGCCTCATGCGTGACTACTCGCAGGTGCGGCAGTCAATATCGTATATTCATTAAATAGTCGTATAATCATTTCTTTCACTCTTTCACACAAAATAAATTGATTTCAATAGACGCCTAGATAGTGTCCACAAGATGATGTTTCCAAAGTCATCATCATCATCTTTCCGCCCTTATTCCGTTTTATTTGGGGTCGGCGCAACACGTTTTTTTCTTCCATTCTGTCCTGACACCCGTCACGCTATCACTAACTCCCTTTTCTTTCATATCACTCTTATCAATCTATGTTTCCAAAGTATCTAATGAAAAATGTGTAATCCATACTAATATTATAAATGGGAAAGTGTGTGTGTCTGTTTGTCCGTCTTTCACGGTAAAACGGCGCGACGAATTGACGTAATTTTTAAGTGGAGATAGTTGAAGGGATGGAGAGTGACATAGGCTACTTTTTGTCTCTTTCTAACCCCCCACTTCCCTAAAATGGGAGAATTTAACAAATTTAACGCGAGTGAAGCAGCGGGCAAAAACTAGTAACGTCATAATCTCTTCAGAGCGGTGGTATGAAAAACTCGGAAAATGTATGTTGAGTTGCATCCCCTCTTTGAGGGTTAAACCGCTCTTTGAGAGTCACACTGCTAAAACCGTATTTTGAGGGTAGTTTTGAATAATTTATAATGATAGCCTACATAATACACTAGTTTTTGCCCGCGTCTTCACCTGCGTTCATAAAATATAGCCTATGTCACTCAGAAATAAAGCAGGCTTTCCTGCGCATCATGCTCGACTCCCAATTTCGTTCTGTCCGACTCCAGGCCGCGTGTTTTTTGTTTTATTTGCAAGTCCGCTCAGCTCTACTCTGTTAAAATTTCCTCTGATACGGAGTTAAGATCTCGAGCACTCTGATTGGCCAATCCCGGGACCGCTCCACGTCAGTGAAAACGCACTCTAAGGCTTTTTCCACATTTTTATTTATTTACTAGCTTCTGCCAGCGACTTCGTACGCGGATCCTGTTGCTTATGCTAGCGACAACGGAGTCGTCAAAATCAAAGATCTGAAACGTCTGGTGTCGAATTCTAAGAGCCCGGGGACTGGAAAACAACGTGATGCGCGAGACGATTCGAGACGTTCCAGATCTCTCCCTTCCACTTACGCGCGTGACAGTGTGCACACACCTTAGATATGGTGCCATAGACAAAAATAAACAGAAAGCTCCAAACTGCTAAGCTATCGGGAGTTACATGTGTTATTGTGAGTCAACCACAAAAGATAGACATATGATGTCTTGGGATATTTTTTATATAATTTTAAGGAGAACATTTCCGTTATACATGATTTTTGTGTAGCTTTAACCATTAAGGCTTCAAACGCGACGGAAGCTTACCCAACATTTCCCTTCACTGCTCTGCTCCCATTGATCGTAGCGTGATGAAAAGTATACTATAACCTGCCCAGGAGTATGAAGAATGATTGTACCAAGTTTCGTTAAAATCCATCGCGTAGTTTTTGTTTCTATAAAGAACATACAGACAGACAGACAGACAGACAGACAGACAGACAGACAGACAGACAGACAGACAAAAATTTTACTGTTTGCATTTTTGGCATCAGTATCGATCACTAATCACCCCCTGATAGTTATTTTGGAAATATATTTCATGTACAGAATTGACCTCTCTACAGATTTATTATAAGTATAGATTATCATCATTTTAGCCGAAAGACGTCCAGTGTTGGACATAGGCGTCCCCCATGTGTCACCGTTATACAAACAGCGGGCACACTACGTGGAGCGACTGATCTTCCACGTAGTCGTAGCCTAGGTGGTCAGGCAAAAAGTATAGTGTTGCTAGTAACTGGGCTGTGGAGGTCTGATAGGCAGTCGCTCCATGCACACACCCGCATCCAGTTAGACTGGAAACCGACCCCAAGTTTGCTGAGAAAAAGGCTAGAGGAATAATGACGATTTACTTCGAAACGCTAATTTGTGCTTTGCAACCAAGAATGTTTCAAAGGATACCCAACATTAATGAGGCTGAATGGGTCATGTCTGCAGTGCCAGATAAAGCCTATCTGGGGCCCGTAGCAAATTCTACTAAAGGACCCGACCCTTTAAATCTTTATAAATGTAGGTAGGCAGCACATGCGGCAGCCGCACAAAGCCGGCTGCAGCTACACGGTTGCTTTTCTATGTTGTAGTATGGATTTTCTTTCATCTTCCCCCTGGACGCGAACTACAGTGGCCAATTCGGAAATTTCTAAACCGACTGCGAACCCAGATTGGTCGCTGTAAAAGCAATCTGGACAAATGGGACTTCTTCGATCCATCTCTAGCACAGTGCCAGTGTGAACCCTGGCCCCTGCTGTTGTAGGCTTTGACCCAGCTGGGCCCCTGCTGTTGCTGACAACTCCTTGAGGCGCACGGGAACAGTGCGTGCCGACGACGTCTTGGGCTCAGTCCGGACAGTTACCGCCGTTCGTAAGCCTGCGTCAACGGTGGCCGCAAATCGGCATCGGAATCCTGGCGGCGGCGGCGAGAGCACCGTTGCCTGATGCGGTCGGCCTCCTCCTTTTCTAGCATTACTGCTTCGCAGAAGGAGGCGAGCGCCTGTCACTCCTTCTTGCTCCGAACCATGGCGTGAACCAAGGCCCGGCGCGAGGGGTCTCCGCCACCGATCGCCCCCACAAGGGCACGGCATTGCTCCGCGCAAGCAGGGCACACCTCGACTGTGTGCTCCACCGTGTCCTCCGGGCGTTCCACACAGTGGTGACATCTGGGCGTCTCTTCCGCACGGCGGCGTGTCATACGTGTAATACCTGCATCCTCAGCCTACAACCGAAGTTCGAATGGCACCTTTAGAAATAAATTCGAAATAAAACAATCAAATTCACATTAAAACTTTATTGAAGCATGATTTTATTCCTCAAGATCCTTAGGCTCCGTGATAGAATCTACAAACACGATAGAATTGCATTCCGCTGCATCACATTGCAACATAGGAGGTACTTCTACAGGAGTTACAGAATACTCATCACCAATCACGTATGGGTTTCCATCAATCCACAACGCGTCGAAGAGGCAGTAGATATGCACTTTAATAGTCATGTAACTAATGAACTTGTATATTCTTCCTCCACACTCTCCCAAATGCTCCTTAATACTCTTGTCCGTCTTGTACATCAGGAGAAGATTATGGAACTTCGTGATCTCATCCATCACCACTTTCTTTATCAGATTTGTGTATATGATATCAGCTTCTATATGTCTTTCAGGGTCTTCGTACATCCTCTGCTTAATCCTCAAAATAGCATCTGACATTCTCACTCTAAATATAACTCCTGGGTTCATCTGATCGGGTAGGATTCCAGGCCTTCTGGTTGATGTGCTAAACTCCAGGATTCTGTCTTTAACTGGTTCTGGGTAGGTGTAGTGGTGGGGCCTTTCCCGGAGTTGTGGCCCGAGCATTGTGTTAAATTTTCTCACATTCTGCAGCAAAAAATAGTCTTGTAAGTTCATGTGGCTTTTTCTCTTTCTTTTACACTAATTATTTCACTATTATGTTAGTTGCGATATCACTGAACACTTAAAATATAATTTAAAACGATTTCTGGATAAATATTGAGACAAAAAAGGCCTAAAGAGTTTTTGATACACATACTATATGCACCCGCGAATCCTGAACCGATATATTGATCGCGATTTTTTTGCACTACAGTTAGATTAAAGTCTCACTAAAATTATAAATGCGAAAGTGTATGTATGTATGTTTGTTACTCCTTCACGTATAAACGGCTCAACGAATTTGTATGAAAGGTTCTGGAAAATACACATATAGGATACTTTTTATCCCAAAAGTATGTTTCTTTGGGATACATTCACGCGGGTAAAGCCACTAGCCGTAGATAGTAAGATTTATAACGTTTAAAATCGGGTACCATTTGGTCAAACATTTTTTATAATTATAGTTTATAGTAATTATAGTTTTTAAAGCGAAAGATGAAATTGGCCCTAAGGCGTTAATCTGGATTCACAAAACTTTCGAAGATTAACATAATAAAGTAATAAAGCACACTTCGTCAATGCTGAGGAGCTCAACATTTAGGGCTACGATGCAGGAGGCACGGTAATAATATCATACAGTATTCCAATTTCATACAAACGGACGAAACGCGAACTATACCTACGCGCCTCGGTTGTAGCATGGGCTCGGCACACAGAACAGAAAATATAGGTAGAAGTACCCCTAACGTGGCTAAGCACGGGAACCAGTGTCGCCAAACTCACACATTTGCGTATCAAATTGTACATTACACACATAAAAAACAGTAATATGATTGGCTACGAAGCTACGAATTACAAACTTAACTTTTACAAATCATATTCTTATTGCTTTCATAAATTAGGTCTTATTACAACGTAAGAAAGTTGTTATTATTTGACATGACACGAACAATAAAGAAGTTTTAACCAATTTACAACGAGTTCGGCTACTCAACGCTAGATGGCGCTGTAACCAATTTATTCTATTCAGAACGCTAGTGCCTTTGAAATAGATGCCATATTCACCTGCACATGTAATAGGCGAATCTCGTCTGCTGTTGACACACGCGCGATATCTAAGAGGCACTTCCTCTACTTTTTTTTATTCCGTGGCTCGGCATGTAGACAATCGCGGCCGTCGCAACTGTGCCGCAGTGACGAACGGTTTTTTTTTAACAATAATGGCGCGATTATTGTATTGATTGTTGCCTAAGGCATTAAGTTCGCCTTTGTACATTTGTGCATAAAGTATTAAATAAATAAATAAATAAATATTATTAGTTTGTATAATCCAAAGTAAAGACGTGGTATTTTATTATTAATAATAGTGGTTTATTGTACTATGTGTATGAATAATACTAAAAAAAGCATTTTATTTAAATTGGTAGATTTAAATAAAATGCTTTTTTTCCTCCAATCCAAAAACTACACGCATTTTTCATTTATTCAAAGATACGGCCGAGTTACAATACTGTATGATACTATTACCGTGCAGGAGGTGTCACAGCCAGAAAAACGGACGGTTAGCGTAGGCTTAGGCCGCACTTTGTCGACAGATACCACTGCATCTGTTGGCTATCGGGAGTAGCCGGAGACTAACCTGTACTAAAGGAACCGATCACGATTGATATTTTACATGACCTGCCTCAACTGCAAACATAAACACCCATCGATTTCTGCAGTGATATCATTATCATCATATCAGCTAATAAAGCGTGCACTGTTGGACACAGATCTTCCCCAAGGGTCGCTATATCGATCGTTTCTGTGCTTCTCGCATCTATCGGATTTCTGCGACACTCACAATGATTATTGGTACTTGGTCGCCACTCTAGAAACCTTGCTCTCCGTGAAGCATCTGTTCTGCGAGCAATGCGCCTAGGTGCCTACTGCCAATTAAGTTTGGCGGTTCTTGGGCTATGCCGGTAATCTTAGTTCTCCTGCAGTCGTATATCTACTGTCAACAAGGTGCTGTTTGTCTGTATGCCTGTATGCATACAGGCGAATAGCACTTGGAAAAAATAGTTGAAATGGATACCAACCCGAGCTCGTCTCTTGATCCGATTGTGTTCGGGAGAGGAATCCTCATTATTATTGTTGATGTACTGTTCGAACTTGCTGAAGTCGTAGGGAAACCACGTGTCGATTTCTGGATCACCCTGGAGTTCTGCTGGTTCGTTCTGGAAACATATTTCTAATTTTAATAAAATCAATTTGGGAATCTATACATCTCCACTTTTATACATATCTAAACTAATTTAATAAAGAGGTAAAGTTTGTTTTCTTGTTTGTAGGAGGTAATCTCTGGAAGTACTACCCCTAGCCAAGTTGCTAATCTGCAATAGTTAATGCTAGTAGGAAGCTTCAAATGTACGGGATTGACGTCGTCTCAACGCTCAGTCACGTGGTCAGAACAAAAGAATAAATTGGCGGCAAGGTCAATTCGAAGCGTTCGACGCAAGTGAAACTAGATAAGGGAGTTGAAAAAAGGTCTCTACGGTTCAGACTAAACGTTTTGTCTCGTCGTTTATACCGCGAACATCGAAATACGGGACAATTTGCCTGCTGCGGTCTTCTCGTCTGCTTTTAAATTAGATGTCTTCAAGGTTAGAGTGAATAGTCTTAAACAAGTGCGCATCACCATCAACGATTGCATCACTGTTTATCATCAGGTGGGATCGCAGTCAAACATTGGTTTATGTCAATTAAAAAATAACACTCGTTAAACTCTCGCCAGATCGACCCTACGAGACTGGGAGACTTACCTTCGCATGTGGTGCTTTTTTGGTCATCATATTGACGGGTTGATCATAGATGTCATCTTGTAACTGAAAAGTTTTATTTATTTATATGTTTATCCTCGCATCGGAACGCCTTAAAGTTAATCATATTTAAAAAGACAACGATTGTATTCTCCGAAGAATTTTCATATCTGTCGACTGCTGCACAACGATCCTGTGCGTCTCGCAACCATCGGATCCCCTTGACTTTCACCAGGTCATAGACGTGCTGTCAGCAACAGGACCCCAGCTGGGTCGAAACCTACTGGGGCCAGGGTTATCTGAAAGGGCGCTCGAGCCCCGGTATGAAGGCTAGAAGGAACGGGGTGGGTTTTTAGTCAGTAAGAGTCTGACACTATCTCCCGTTGCACCCAAGAGCAGGGGTTGTCAAAGATAATTTTCCCCGTCGACAAAAAAAAAACCACTCCAGAACCATTCAGCCCCATCGACCATCTGTTCTGCGAAGAATGTGCCCTACCCACTGCTAAAAAATATATCAGCAAAAATACAGTCACCGGGCCATCCAGGTGACTGAGGGGTTGTTTTGCACTTGCACCCAGTTATTTGCTGGTGCCTAATGCCCGTTAAGACCTGCCGTGACCTGTGTTGGTGGTGTCCAACTTGTGACATTTTTAAATATTTTTGGAAAATAATTTAACATTCATTCAGTTACTGATTCTGAACAAACTATATTCAGGTTTCGCATAAACTAAAAATAATGTTGTGTACATAGGATGACTGGTAATTAGTGACCGATAATTATACGCGTGATCGTACTCATGATTACAGACAACTTTCCTAAAGTGACTTCACTTCAAACTTATTATTTAACTTATATTTCTTAACCGGAACATAGGTTTGCAAGCGGCGCGGGTGCACTATCACTATTATAAGCAAGATACTATACATGAGACAACGGTGGCGGCGTTACAGTGCGTTTCACTTAAGACGTTCCTTTGGCGTAATGTTGGCTCCCCTGTCTGTCTACACAAAAAAGAAGGGAAAAAGGAAAGAGTTGCCTACTCTACCAAAATTGTTCCCCGAAATACGCAACGAAATCGATTTTAAAAAGGACGTTGTTATAGAAAGATACGATATTGTGGCTTGGCGTTTCCGGTATTTGAAAGAATTGCAAGACAATCGGAATGGAGCCCAGCGCCCTATACTTTATTCAAAAATAGTAAAAAGAAAAACAAAAAAAAAACGCAATTGTTGAAAGTAACGAAATATAAGTTAATCTCCCTAATATTAAGTAATTTAATTGCTAAAAATATTGCAACACTGTTGTCCGTATTGCCAACATTACGGCAAAGGAACGTCTTAAGTGAAACGCACTGTACGCGGCTAACAGCTGAGAGGGCGCAGGCGCGCGCGCCCAAGTTTGCGCGAACAGCTGTTTTGTTATTCTGATAAAACTAATGAGTATAAAAAAAAGTTTCTTTGGGAAAGTTGTCTGTAAACATGAGTACAATAACGTGTATAAGTATCGGTCACTAATTACTAGTCACTCTATATTGGAGAAATAAAAAAAAGCATATTTTCCTTTGAATAGAGAGAGAAAGGGAGATAGATAGGAAGGTTTTGCTTACGTTTGGGTAGTTAAACGTCAGACTTGCGTGTGGATCTGAGCTCCCCAATTTTACAAGTACAGTAATCTGAAAATAACAATGAGTTACACACACAATTTTGTTTATTATGTAAATCGAAGGACTGGAACAATTTGCCTGCTGCGGTCTTCCCATCCGATTATAATGTTTGCATGAACTTTGACACTTATACTCAAAAATTAAAAAAAAACCCAAAAAATATAACAATAGAAAGGATTCTGAATAACAACAATTTTTTTTCAAAAACAGTGTAGTGTTTGTGTAGGTGTGGTGAGTTTTTGAAAAAAAATTTGAAGACACTGCGGTCAGTGTTGTCTTTTTTAACCCAAAGGTTGACTGACTGGTTGAGAATGCCTTGTTGCACTAAGTCTACCTATGTACCACTAATTTACTTGAAGTATAAATAAATTAATAAATCATAGTACATTATGATATATGTGTGTAATGTTAGTGATTACTGTCGAGGCGATATTTAGACCCGAGCCACGGCGAGGGTCTTAAGAGAGTCGAGAACGGTAATCATTAATTACATACGACGTTTTTCAAAACACTTGTGAAGAAAATATCTAGTAAACTTTTGTGCCGGTAAAAATCTGTTTTCATATGCGCGCCCAATTTTTTCTTTTCCTCATGGGGGACGACGCGCGCCCATCCAGATACGATAAATGTAACAAAATTGTGGCAGGGGAGAGGTTGAACAAAAAGGTTTTGACTACATTATAGCACTAGTGCGTAATGGTAATAAAAATGACACAGTTTGGTAACAAGTGCCATTATATACCTAAGTGCAGAGCAATAAGAGTCACTTTATGTGCAAGTGTATTGAAAAAAAATTTAAGGATATCCTTACCAGTAAAACCGGAAGGTACCCCAGCATGGTTCTGAAGGAAGAACCTTCCCGGTCTCCCGTTGCAGAGCAACTGAGAATTCTTGAGCGAAAAGAAAAAGTATCATTTGTATAAAAAAAATTGGTCTAAATTGGTCGTTAGTTTGATTGTTATTTATCAAAATATTTCATGTTTTATAATTGCCTGTTACTGCAATTAGTACCTAAATAACTTGTGAACTACATCACAAAATAGATTGGTACATAAGTCAATCTCATGTATGTACTTCACTTTTTATACTTTTTTTTTACGGTGGGCAAAAATCATCCAATGACAACCACCGCTCTTGGGTGGAGCGGGTGATAGTGTCAGACTCTTACTGACTAAAAACTCACCCCATTCCTTCTAGCCTCTTCATACCGGGGCTCGAGATGCCTTTCAGATAACCCTGGCCCCAGTAGGCTTCGACACAGCTGGTCACTTTTTATACCTACGCTCTACGGTCGCGCTAAGGTCAGCGCATTGCTCCAAACTGTACGAGTGCGACCGGGCAATTGAGCCGAGATATCGTATCCGTGAGCGGTGTCTATGTGTGCGTTGTGAGAGCGCGCACACTATGTAATTTGTCTTTTGTACCTATCTATTTTGTGACAAATGTACCGTCTTATCAAATAATATACAATAAGGCCGCCAATTCTATGTTTTAAATATAAGGCTCAAATGTATGTAATTTATTATCTTGGTGTACAATAAAGTATATATAAATAAATATAAATAAATAAAATAAATACAGGGTTATTTGTAAAATACCAACAACCTTGCAGGACTCTATTACTAACATCATAAACGACAACTTTTGTTCTATACTATGACTTTTTACAAAACACTAGCTTTTGCCCGCTCGGCTTCGCTCCCGCTCTTCCCTACTCTACCCTACTCTACCCTACTCTACCCTACTCTACCCTACTCTACCCTACTCTACCCTACTCTACCCTACTCTACCCTACTCTACCCTACTCTACCTTACTATACCCTACTTTACCCTTCTCTACCGTACTCTACCCTACTCTACCCTACTCTGTCCTACTCTACCCTACTCTACCCTACTCTACCCTACCAAACTTCACATAAACCATCTACTAAATAGTCCGAACAAAGCCTAAAAATTTGGTTTGGATAGGTGAGCCCATTCTTGAGTTATAAAATAACAACGAAAAGTGGCATTGATTTTTATATATATAGATAAATATCAAAAACAAACCTTCGAGATTTCGTTGTTCTATCTAATAAATTTCAACTCTGTATTTTGCTGTATCCTATCTACCCACGCCTTTTGCCCACGATCTCCGCTCCTCTCCGCTGTTGTACTATCATTTACTTCGCATAGACTTCGTAACATTTAGATCGATGTTTTTATTTATGTATGAAAATCTATTATAATTAAATCGATACATTCTTATAAGTCATTGAACAAAAGTTTGGTTATTTATGACGTTCTTAAGAGGTTGCCGGTGTTTTACAAAAAACCCTGTATAAAGAGAGAAACTGACTGACTGACATATCAACACACAGCCAAAACTACAGGAACTAGGAATGCGAAATTTTGTACAAAGTTTCCTTTTATAAAGTAGAGGTTTTTCCAAAATTCTCTCCCTAAGATCATGAAACGGGGATCCAAAATTTGTATGGAGAAACCGACTTTCATCCGGGCGGAGCCTCTGGCTGAAGCTAGTATTACATCATCATCATATCAGCTAAAAGACGTCCACTGCTGGACATAGGCCTCCCCCAAGCGTCGCCACAACGAACGGTCCTGTGCGTCACGCATCCATCGGATTCAAGCGACCACGACCAGGTCATCGGTCCACCTTGTTCGAGGCCTTCCAACGCTGCGTTTTTCGGTACGTAGTCGTCACTCCAGAACCGATAATAAATAAATGCAATAATAATAAATGGTTTTTTTATTACTAGCCTATTGTGTGTCCCACTGCTTAGCCACGCTTAGCTGAGGTCTCTCCTTTCTCCTTCCCAAGTTCTCTGTCTAAGGCGGTCTCTGGCCATGTTTGCTCTGCGAATATGACCAGATCGTCATAGCACCTTCTGGCGTCCAGTGAATGACAATCCTCACCCACCTGTCCGGGTGCATTTGTGCGACGTGGCCATTCCACTTCAGCCTGGCTGTTTTTCCCTGACATCTGCTATTTGAGTTGTTTGCATTTATAAATAATAATACTAAATAATACATTTTATTCAAATACATAACGTTTACAAAAAATGAACATGAAACAGTATTAAGGTTTTCATTACTCGTACTTTAGTCTGAGGAGCGGGTTGAAAGCAAAGATTTTATACATCCTACTAGTTGGAAGTAATACTTTTCATCCCTAGGGAGTTTCGGGCACGCCACGATTATGGCGGTAAGTCCCCTCTTTGAGGCGTGGCTGGAAAGACCTCACGGCGTCCTTACCTTCCGCATGACGCAGGTCCACACCGGTCATGGCAAGTTCGGGAGGTACCTGTATCGGATTCAAGCGGAAGAGACGCCCGGGTGTCGCCACTGTGCGCAACGCCCGGAGGACACGGTGGAGCACACCGTCGAGGTGTGCCCTGCCTGGGCGGAGCATCGCCGTGCCCTCGTGGGGGCGATCGGCGGCGGAGACATTTCGCGCCGGGCCATGGTCCGGAGCGAGGAGGAATGGCAGGCGGTCCCCTCCTTCTGCGAAGCAGTAATGCTTGCAAAGGAGGAGGCCGACTGCATCAGGCAACGGCGCCCTCGCCGCCGTCGCCGGGATTCCGATCCCGATTTCCGGCTACCGCAGACGTGGGCTCGCGGACGGCGAGACATGGGTAGCTCGCTGTCCGATCGTCCGGTAAAGGACCGAGTCCAAGACGTCGACGGCGCGCACTGTTCCCGCGCGCCTCAAGGAGTTGTCAGCAGCAGGAGGGGCCCAGCTGGGTCGAAGCCTACTGGGGACAGGGTTGTCCGAAAGGGAGCTCGTGCCCCGGTATGAAGGCTAGAAGGAACGGCGCGGGGTTTTTAGTCAGTAAGAGTCTGACACTGTCTCCCGCTCCACCCAAGAGCGGGTTTCGTTAAAGATGATATTCCCCTTCGACAAAAAAAAAAAATCCCTAGGGAGTTTTACTTTCAACTGACAGCTGGCAAATTATTAAAAAAAAAACTAGTTCTTTCTCCAACTTTCTATACAGTCAGTCAATAACAGCGCTATCTAAAATTGAAGTATCGCGCGATGCACTATGTTTCGCGCGGTCATTTATTGTTTGAAATAGTGTGGGTATAGTGAGCAAAATTGGTTTGCAACTACCATGGCACATTTTATATAATACTAGCATTTGCCCGCGCGGCTTCGCTCCCGCTCTTCCCTACTCCACCCTACTATACCCAACTCTACCCTACTCTACCCTACCCTACTCTACACTACTCTACCCTACCAAACTTCACATAAACCATCTACTAAATAGTCCGAACAAAGCCTAAAAATTTGGTTTGGATAGGCGAGCCCATTCTTGAGTTATAAAATAACAACGAAAAGTAGCATTGATTTTTATATATATAGATTTAGGTATCTATTATAACAAAATTAACACAATTACACAATATTTATTTTAAATATGGGTTATTTTTAGATAGGTCGTATGTACTTATATATTAAGTATATTTTATTTACCATTCATCCGTGCGTCACTGCGGGGTGCCAACTGAAAATCAGCGCTGGGTGTTTGACGCCCAGCAATTGCTGAGTTGGTGGCCCTTTCGGTTCAGGCACATTTAATGCAACTGTATTGTAATTCTGTACTCATTCTTTTGTTTTTTCTTGTTTTTTTTTTCTTTTTTTTTATGTTGTGGTATTTTGTGTTGCTTGCTCCGAATAAATGCTATTCTATTCTAAGTAACTTAAAGATAAGTTTCAATTGTAATTATATTAAATTTTTAAATAAGCCATTTAAAAATGTAATATGCTGGAGCTCTGTCCGCCATGCCTTGACATGTTGCGGCAGTGGACTTTCACCCCGGCGTTGCATCTCCACGCGCTTATCGTGCATGTGTGCAAGGACTGTTGCCTCCAGATCCCACGGTGGTAGGCCAGCTAGAAGGCTCGCCGCTTCGCGGGAGATTGTGCGGTAACCCCGCACCATCCGTATTGCTAGTAACACCCCCTGCCATAAATTTTTTTGATATTTTCAATGAACAGAATTTTCACTTCTACAGATTTATTATAAGTATAATAATTTAATAATTCATTGATATAATTTTAATAATTGTAGTTATTTTATTGACATTATTTTGGTGAATGACAATTGACATACTCTAATTCTATTTTTTTTTTTGGTTTTTGTCTAATTGACTTGACATTGAAGTTATTCTATTTGAATAGCTTTTTGCCTTAATTTTGTACGCCATTCTTAAAACATAGTGCACTTATTTTTCTTTTTATGTAATACCAAGTTTTTGCCCGCGGCTTCACCCGCGTACATAATCCCAGGATAAAAAGTATCCTATGTGTTATTCTGGGATGTGGTCTACTCGTGTACCAAGTTTCATCGAGATCCGTTAATTAGTTTTTGCGAGAAAGAGTAACAAACATCCATACATACAAACTTTTGCATTTATAATATTAGTAGGATATTCCACAACTATCACACACCGCCGTCTAGTCCCACAACTGGTAAACTACCCACTACCTTAATTCACCTATGTTTTATAAAATAAATGATAAATTGATTGATTACTTTTTTAATGGCAAAATTTCCTAATATTATCTAAAATCTACAGAGGGCACTTGTTGACGCCAATTTTCTATTAAATCAACTAGAGTTAGATTTTTTTCTCTCTCTTCTAACTTAAACAAAGAGGTAGTGGAGATACTCTTATTTGTTTCAGTATCACCTTCGGAACCCTAAGGGTTGGTGATCAGAAGATCACCAATACATTGACAGGTAGACTCAGCCCCAGATCCAGCACCATTGTTTACACCTGCTGGAACTTCGCATCTTTGACCTTCGTACTCTCCAGTGCATTCACAAACTGGCTCATCTTCTTCGTTCAGGACGCAGTTGCCATTGTTCAAGCAGTAACCACTACACAAGTTTACAGAAAAGGTTGAGGGTACCTCCAAGTAAACACAACTTTTTATCAGCTCTAATTTAAATTTAATTTTAAAAATAGTTTATTTATATTTAGTGTGTTACTTATGCGCTAAAAGTTTTATTTAACCTCTGATGCACTCACTGCACTAAAAAACTCTCCCATCATTTTCACCTGACCTGCAAAATCACAACAACCCAATGGACCTATATGCAAAGCTGTCGAGCTCTATGGAAGATCTATCTGCCACATTCTCCTCACGAATGGACACTTATGAGAAGGAACTGAAGAACGTAAGCAGTAATGACGTCACTCATAAGACAATAGCTAGCCTGTCTCGGGACTTCTTGGAGTTCAAGTGCCTCATTTGGAAAACTATGGGTGCGCTGAAGAGTCAAATGGAGCTGCTGACTGTGGGTCTGGATCGACACGAGATGGCGTCTCGCAGGCAAGTTTTGCTCCTACATGGCCTCTCTGAGCATAAGGATGAAGATCACACCTCACAGGCTATATTAGTACTGAAGGAGAAAATGAAGATTACTGGCATCGCTTCTACGGACATCTCATCCTGCCATCGCCTGGGAGCTGACACAAGTAAACCGCGTCCACTTCTCATTCGGTTCAGCGGCTACAATTTACGGAGTGAGGTATGGCGTAATAAGACTATTTTAAAGGGTTCCGGGCTAGTTTTCTCGGAATTCCTTACTAAGCCTAGACACGACGTGTTTGTGAATGCCCGTAAGCACTTTGGAGTGAAGCAGTGTTGGACTTCTGAAGGCAAGATCATCATTCTACTCCCAGATAAGTCGCGCCGAAAGATCGAGTCTACGGCTGAACTTCGACAACTGGTTACTTTGTTTCCGATAGTTACATCAAATGCGTCATCAAACAAGACGTCACGGACAAAAAAATGATTAACCCGCAAACTTTTATTTATTTAGTTATATTAGTTGTAACTTTGTATTAATATTCTACGTTGCCGGTCACTGAATTTTGTTTGTAATTTTTCTTTGACAGTGACAGGACTTAAAGTAACATTGATGTTAAAATTGTTCGTTCGGAAATCTTTCTCAGTTTAGTTTGACAACTAGGCCTTTTATCATTTTTTTTTTTTTTCTCTTTCTATTGTTTTGTTCTGTTTGTAAACATAAAACCGGCGAGTGCATCGAGGTTTGATTGTACAGTTTTTTCAGTAGTTTATTATTTAGAATATTTAGTTTTTTTTTTTTATTTTTATATATTTATTTTATTTTATATATTATTATGTCATGTGATCTTATTGATGACAGTTTTTGTTCTTGCTCATCCTCTTGTGCATTAGATCAAAGCTTTGCCAGCGCTATAAGTGATGACAATGCTCTGAATCTTCCAGACCAACTTTCTACTATCTTTTTAAACTGTCCCAAATTCTTTAATGCTGTTCACATAAATGCTCAAAGCGTTCCAGCTCACTACTCTGATTTACTATCGTCCTTCGACTCAAATCTTATTCACGCTGTCCTTGTATCCGAAACTTTTCTTAAACCTGCACTTCCTTCAACGCAGTATTCGCTACCTGGATACAAAATTGTCCGCAATGACAGAACGGGCAAAGGATGTGGAGGGGTTGCCATATATCTCCGTGGTGATATCAGCTACAAGGTTATTGATCAGTCTCCGAGTATCTACTCAAAGTGTGCTGAGCACCTATTTCTTGAAATAGACTTCCAGCACACAAAGTTACTTTTAGGCGTCTTTTATAGTCCCTCTCTGCAAATTGACTACTTCTCCTCTTTCGAAGCCAAATTAGAAAATCTTTCCTCTCAATACGATCACACAATTATTCTCGGAGACTTCAATACTTGTCTGCTCAAAAGAGATTCACGCAGCCGTAAACTCCAGTCAATTGTCTCTTCTGTCAATATGCATATACTTCCACTTAGTGCTACACACAGGGCCCCTCACTGTACTCCTTCTCTCCTAGATCTCATCCTAGTTTCTGACCCTAAGAAAGTAGCCACACATGGACAGCTTCCTGCCCCCTTTTCCTATCATGACCTCATTTACGTTTCCTATAAGATCCGTCCTCCTAAGCGCAAGGCCAAATTTCTCTTACTTCGTAGTTTTAAAAACGTTGATTTGGAGCGTTTGAGGGCTGATGCAGCTGGAATTGACTGGTCTCCTGTACTCACCTGCGAGGATATGGACACAATGGTGTCAGTTTTCAGCAGGACTGTTCTGGATTTGTATGACGCTCATGCTCCTATTAAAAAGGTAAGGGTAAAGCACCTTCCTGCACCATGGCTTTCTTCAGCAATAAAAAACCAGATGGCGAAGCGGGATAAAGCCAAGCGGTTGTATAGGAAGCGCCCCACAGAAGAAAATTGGGAGTTCTATAAGAACATTCGAAATCGCTGCAGTCGTTTGTGTAGAGATGCGAAAAGGCGCCACATTCACAACTCAATCGACAATTCCAATCCAACGCAAGTATGGCAGTTTTTGAAGACTCTTGGTATTGGCAAAGCCACTAACAAGAGTTCTTCTGATAGGATGGACCTCAATGCACTTAATGCGCACTTTTCTATGTCACCAGTTACACTCGATGAAGATGTTAAATCATCAACTCTTAATGATCTTGCTAATCTTCCTCTGCCTGATAATACTTCTTTCTCTTTCCACTCAGTTACTGAGCTAGATATTAAGAAATGTATCCAATCCATATCTACCAAGGCGGTAGGCGACGATGGCCTTCAGCTCCAAATGTTCCTACCTATTCTGAGTGAAATAACCCCTGTCATAACTCACATTATTAATTTCTCTCTCTTCTCTAACACCTTTCCTTCAGCTTGGAAGAAGGCTCATGTCCTTCCGCTTCCTAAAGTTTCAAATCCCACCTCTCCATCCCAGTTTAGACCAATATCCATCCTCCCAATCCTCTCCAAAGTCCTTGAGAGTGTTGTTCAGAAGCAACTGTCTGGTTATCTATCCTGTAACAGCCTACTAAGTCCCTACCAATCTGGTTTCAGACCTGGCCATAGCACTGTAACAACTCTTATCAAAATAACCGATGATATAAGACTTGCTATGGAAAATAAATGTCTAACCGTATTGGTTCTATTAGACTTCAGTAGTGCTTTCAACTCGGTTGATTTTGACATCCTCTTAGGAATCCTTTCCTCCCTTAATGTCTCTGCACCAGTAATTGAGTGGTTCAAATCTTATCTTCGGGGCCGCTCGCAGTCTGTTCGATCTGATGAGGATTCCTCTGAATGGTGTGATTTGGCTGCGGGTGTACCTCAGGGTGGCGTCCTCTCTCCCCTACTTTTCTCAGTTTTTATAAACGCTCTCACTAAGGTCCTAACTTCAAACTATCATCTCTACGCAGACGACTTGCAGTTATATCGTCATTTTAAAGTCGGCGAACTCGTTGAGACTATAGCTGCCATCAATGATGACCTTGAAAATATCAACAAGTGGGCCAAGTCCTTTGGACTCTTACTGAATCCAAATAAATCTCAAGCGCTCATTATTGGTGGCAGATATATGCTTAGCTTATTGAAACATCAGTCTCTCCCACCAGTAGTCTATAACTCAGTACCCATTCTTTACTCGAAAAGTGCTAAGAATCTAGGCGTCCATATAGACACTAGCCTTTCTTGGGATGTCCATATAGCGGATGTTAGTAGGAAGGTCTTCTACTCTTTTCAGTCCCTTAAACGTCTCCAAAAATTCCTACCATTTCATACTAAGGTCACTCTTGCGCAATCTCTTCTTCTACCGCTAATAGACTATGCGGATGTCTGTTTTCTAGATGCAACGGAGGTTCTCCTTAACAAACTCGAGCGACTGCAGAACTTGTGCATCCGCTTCATTTTTGGCCTCCGCAAATACGACCATGTGTCGGATTTCCGGGCCAGATTGAAGTGGTTGCCGATTCGGCGTCGCCGTGATACCCATATCCTATCTCTTCTCTACACTATCCTGCACAACTCTAATTCTCCACAATACCTTCGTGAACGCTTTGAGTACTTCGTCCCGAGGGGTAGACCCTGCCGCACTGCAAATTCTCTTCTCCTTCGTACCCCGTTTCACACATCTAGTCGTTATGATGGTTCCTTCACTGTCACTGCAGTGCGTCTGTGGAATTCCCTTCCGCACTCCCTACGTGACAGCCCTTCTTTAGATGTTTTCAGGAGGAAAATTAAAGAGCATTTCCTCTCTCAATGACATAGTATATGTATATATATATATATATATCTATCTATAATATTATATAGTATGTGTGTATTTATGTATGTAGTTATACTTATTTATGTCTTATTATTTTATTTATAGCATTTCTAATTTTCTAATTGTGCACTGGACCCCACCCTCTATCATCTCTCTCTATCGCTCAAAGGTTTGCTGGAAGAAAACTCATCCTTGAGTTAAGCTCGCCTGTGTACATGAATTTTGTTATCCACCTATTTTATAAGTTTTTATAGTGTACATTAAAGAATTAAAGAATTAAAGAAGTTTACTTCACACCGTTTCCCGGAATAGCCAGCATTACATCTGTAATAATATTTTAAATGATATTTATTTTTACAAATAGATTTTAAAATAACACTTTTACACAACAATTTTTATCTTTGTTAATTTAAACTAGATAGTAATAATATTCCACAAATATCACACAACGCCGTCCAGTCCCAAGCTAAGCAGAGCTTGTGTTATGGGTACTAGACAACTGTTAAACATACTTATATATTTCTAAATATATACATATTATAGATAAATTACACCCAGACACAGAACAAATGATCATGATCATTACATAAACATTTGTCCTGGGTGGGAATCAAAACCACGACCGGCATAGCAGTCAGGGCCACTAACCACTAGACCAACAGGCCAGTCGATGATGCCGGTGTTTCCTATCTGACTACACTGAGAAGAAACACCGAAACAAACTCAGGGGTCAAAGTACATACAGTATATGTAATGATCAAATCACATGAGAACCATGCAGATTTGTCTGAGATGGTCTTTTGAAGAAAGAACCATATATCATAATATCAATTTGAGTGCACCAGTCCAGTCAGTGCAAGCATTTGTCAGTATTTGCAAGGCAAAGCTCAACTCAGGATTGTGAAATTAATTAAAATAAACTTGTACATTAAATACAACGGAAGAAATAAAACAAGCTTTTAATGAAAATCATTTTTTCATAGCAAGATTTTATAGCTCGCTACCTGTATAATTAATACTCGTCAAGACGAATCATACGAGCCCAAACTCGATGGGGTTGTGTCGTTTAACTACCAAGTTCCCATAACTACCTTCCAGTTCCATCTTCAGCTCCATGTCATAATAATTTGGCATTGTCTTCTGTTTTACACATGCATGCAAAATTTCAGCTCAATCGGTAACCGGGAAGTGGGTCAAATTTAATTTACAAGATTTGATGGCAGACAAACATCGGGACAGATGAAACTAAATAAAACCACGGTAATAGTATCATACAGTATTGTAACTCGGCCGTATCTTTGAAATAAATGCCTACAGCCGCGCGGTACGTAAACATGCGATAGGGCTGCCCGCCTCCAGCAATCTAATTACATTTGCCTAGTTTGTTTCCATTTATTTTTGTGATTGTAAATATACTTACTTTTGATATAAACAAAATACTTTGTGGATTGAATAGGAAGTGTTCAATAAAAATGCGTGTAGTTTTGTGATTGGTAGATTTAAATAAAATGCTTTTTCTAGTATTATTTATATACAGTACAATAAACCACTATTATTAATAATAAAATACCACGTCTTTACCTTGAATTATACAAACTAACACTAATAGCGCGATTATTGTTAAAAAATACCGTCGTATCCGTTCGTCACTGCGGTCATGTGAACGCATGTTACGACCGAGGCGCGTAGGTATAGCTCGCGTTTCGTCCGTTTGTATGAAGTTGGAATACTGTATGATATTATAACCGTGATAAAAGATAAAAGCTTGTAATAATATACTTTACCTGCATTTGGGAAGTCTTTCTTCACTTACACTACAGTCGCCATTCAAGCAAAAGCTATCACAGACAGATACGTCGCATCTTTTCCCTACATAATCTCCATTACATTTACAAACTGGTTCGCTATTGTCTTTCAAGGAACAAACACCGTAGTTCAAGCAGTAACCACTACACGCGTTCACTTCACACCGTTCTCCGGTATAGCCAGCATTGCATCTGTAATAATCGCATTGTGATATTACTGACCATTTGTCTTGGTCAACGTTTGTCTTGGTATGGTCATGTAAAAAAGAGAGATGAAACGCATGTTGCTAAAAGAATTGTGAATTTACAAGTGGATGGAGGGAGAGGGAGAGGCCAAAGAAAAGATGGATGGATTGTGTAAGAAGTGTTATGGATGAAAAGGGAGTTAATGATAGCGTGACGAGCGACAGGACAGAATGGAAGAAAAAAACGTGTTGCGCCGACCCCAAATAAAACGGGATAAGGGCAGGAAGATGATGATGATGATGATGGAAATTAAACAAGGAAACCAACAGAAGAAATCTATTATGTATATAAAAATAGCGCATAATTCAACAACGCCGTAGAGTAGGGTAGAGTAGGGTAGAGTAGGGTAGAGTAGGGTAGAGTAGGGTAGAGTAGGGTAAAGTAGTGTAGAGTAGGGTAGAGTAGATAGATAGATAGATAGATAGATAAATTCTTTATTGTACACCAAAAATAAAAATTACATAAGAAACTTAAAATTAATAGGGTGTCACAATGGGCGGTCTTATCGCTAAAAGCGATTTTTTACAGACAACCTTTGGATGGATTTGACCGAGGAGGAGAGTAGGGTAGAGTAGGGTAGAGTAGGGTAGAGTAGGGTAGAGTAGGGTAGAGTAGGGTAGAGTAGGGTAGAGTAGGGTAGAGTAGGGTAGAGTAGGGTAGAGTAGGGTAGAGTAGGGTAGAGTAGGGTAGAGTAGGGTAGAGTAGGGTAGAGTAGGGTAGAGTAGGGTAGAGTAGGGTAGAGTAGGGTAGAGTAGGGTAGAGTAGGGTAGAGTAGGGTAGAGTAGGGTAGAGTAGGGTAGAGTAGGGTAGAGTAGGGTAGAGTAGGGTAGAGTAGGGTAGAGTAGGATAGAGTAGGGTAGAGTAGGGTAGAGTAGGGTAGAGTAGGGTAGAGTAGGGTAGAGTAGGGTAGAGTAGTGTAGAGTAGTGTAGAGTAGTGTAGAGTATGGTAGAGTATGGTAGAGTAGGGTAGAGTAGGGTAGAGTAGGATAGAGTAGGGTAGAGTAGGGTAGAGTAGGGTAGAGTAGGGTAGAGTAGGGTAGAGTAGGGTAGAGTAGGGTAGAGTAGGGTAGAGTAGGGTAGAGTAGGGTAGAGTAGGGTAGAGTAGGGTAGGGTAGAGTTGGCTGTAGTAGGGTAGAGTAGAGTAGAGTAGGGTAGAGTAGGGTAGAGTAGGGTAGAGTAGGGTAGAGTAGGGTAGAGTAGGGTAGGGTAGAGTTGGGTGTAGTAGGGTAGAGTAGGGAAGAGCGGGAGCGAAGCAGCGCGGGCAAAAGCTAGTATAATAATATATGTTTCACCTGCATACAGGAAGCCCGTCTTCAGTAAAACTACAGTTGCCTTGGAAACAATAATTCTTACAGACAGATACGTCACACCGCTCACCGGTGTACCCTAGTGAGCATTTGCAAAAAGATTGTCCAATTTCTTTAACACCATGCACACAAAATGGACCCTCATGTTCTCTTACAATTTTGATTGGCCCATGATTATCAAATACATGTTTGCAATCCGAAATTCCTTGAAATTGATCCTTCATTTTGTAGTTGGTGGCTATTCCGACAACAGTTTCAGTATGAACTTTGGAAATACTGTTGACACTTTTAGATTTTAAGTTCCAAATGACTCTCTCTTGGCAGGGTGAGCAAAAGTCTACCATCCAGAGTATTTCTTTTGAAAAGGCAAATGTGTTTGGGGCACTAAATGGCATGATATCATCGGAGCCAGAATTGAAAATTAGCAATTTCTGCCAGTTTTCACCATTCAAATCTGCACTACAAACTTGGAATCGTGTAAGATTCAAAGGTTCAATCCAGAATATTTTTTGAGTCAGTTGGTCAATAGCCAAGCTGTGTAGGTCCAAGCCGTATCTGGCTTTAATAACAATATTTCTGTCTGAACCATCAAATCGAGCTCTCTCTATTGTAGACGTCGCGAGGTTTCTGTTGATCCAGTAAATGTACCTGCAAATTCAGAAACCACTATTGTTTAACACTAGAGAACGCAGTCTCGTTCTAGCGAGATCTCGGCCTTTTTTAGCGAGATTGATATCGGACGAAAAAAGGACGAGATCTCGCGAGTACGAGACGAGATTGTACTCGAGCATAAAAACGTCTTATTCGAAGCGCGGACTGACACGGACGTTAAAAAATTATAAACTGATGACATAACGTCAAACAATGTTTGATGCAAAAAATCTATTAAATTCATTCGTGAAAGAAAAATGTTATCTAATAAAACCTTCCATTTTTTTTGGTGGTTAAAAATCATCCAAATAACATCTCCCACTCTTGGGCGGAGCGAGAGATAATGTCAGACTCTTACTGACAAAAAAATCCACCCCGTTCCTTCGTGCTTTTCATACCGGGGCTGAGCTACCTTTCGGAACTAACCCTGGCCCCAGTAGGTTTCGACCCAGTGCGCGCCATCGACGACTTGGTCTCGGTCCGGACAGTTATCGGACGGACGAACAGCCAACTACCCATTGCTCGCCGTCCGCAAGCCCGCGCCTACGGTTATCTTATAATGCTTATAATTTTTTTTTTTTTTTTTTCCGAATTTATTCAGATATTGTGCGCAAAATAAACACTCGCGAGATCTCGAATTTGGCGGGATCTCGCGATATTGCTATTCATAAACTCGCGGGATCTCGCTTGAACCCCAATCTCGCGAGACTTGCATTCCCTTAACTCGATATAGAACAGATTGGAAAATTTCAAACATTTTTGTTTACATACCCTCTGCAGATGTCCACAATAATGTCAGTGGGAATGCCTTCATCCATCTTGATTAAAAGATTTCCAAAAACATTACTCTTTGATCCAGATCTGAATGAAAACCGATTAATGCTTCTTTCTTTACTGTCTGTGAAGAACAGCGTTTCTGTGACAGGGTCGAAGGCCAGACCCTGGATGTTCCTTCCGTTCCTCTGTATGTAGCATTGGTATTCCTGGGAAGATAGTTTGTATCCACATATGGTGTCGTTCCCGTTTTGTTTGTCAACGTACAGCAGCATGTCATGAACTTCATCGTAAGCCAGTGCAGTCAGGTTCTGGGAGATAAATCGTACGGCATCTGTTTTGCTTCCTTCAGTAGTGTAAAATTCTATTCGATCTCCTGATGTCACGGCGATCTCTGAAACATCATCATCATCAGCCTTTTTAATGTTCCCGAGTCCCAACTCAGGAGAAGGAATAAACTCCTCTCTAGGAGAAGGAATGGGCCGTAATCCACCACGCAGGCCCAGTGCAGGTTGGTAGATGTCACACGTCTTCGAATTTTTGGTTTTAGGACATGCAGGTTTCCTCACGATGTGTTCCTTCACCGTTTTGAGAGCAGTGGTGATGAAATAAATTACACAAAGTAATGCGCCTGGCTGGGTTCAACACTTTTTGGAGAATTATGAAGGGGAAAAGAATTTTAATTAAAAAAAAGCAAGTCTAAAATGAAGTTGTTAATAGAGGTACCTACGATATTATGGTGTGGCGTTTTCGGTATTTGAAAGAATTGCAGGACAGTCGGAATGGAGCCCAGCGTCCTATACTTTATTCAAAAATAGTAAAAAAAATAATTAAGTAATTTAATTGCTAAAAATATTACAACACTGTTTTTCCGTGTTGCCAACATTACGGCAAAGGAACGTCTTAAGTGAAACGCTACAGTGCGTTTCGCCGATATTCTTTTATGGTGAAGGCACGAGAGCATATTCGCAAGATGTTGGTAGAATCATCATCGCACTGATTTCTTTTTTTCACTATAGCTTTGTTTATTTATATGTATGTATCTAAGTATGTATTTACTATTGTATTTGTTTCTCATCTATTAAGTTGCACCTGCCATGTTTGTTTCTGCACCACCCTAAGGTCGACTGGCAGATAATGCCTGAGGCATTAAGTCCGCCTTTGTACATCTTTGTGCATAAAGCTTTAAGTAAATAAATATAGTTGTTTTTTTATACACTTATTTTATATCTTTCATTAAATACTTATGATAGATTATTTCCAGACATCCTGTACATTTCTTCGATTATTTTGAAACCGATTTATCAAGATGAAGGAATAACGTGAATAAGTAACGTTTCTAGTAGACTAACCCCAGGAGTACGCCAGCCTGAGGACCAGAGCCATCACCAGCACAGTCTGCGCTCTGCACATTTTACTTCAGAAGCTGTGCGAGGATCCTTCAGCAGAGGAAGACGGTGCGACTTGCAGAGACCAGTAGACTTACCCCAGGAGTACGCCAGCCTTAGGACCAGAGCCATCACCAACACAGTCTGCACTCTACACCTTTTGCTTCAGAGAAGGTGTGCGAGGATCCTTCAGCAGAGGGAGATGGTGCGACCTGCGGAGACCAGTAGACTTACCCCAGGAGTAGGCCAGCCTCAGGACCAGAGCCATCACCAGCACAGTCTGCGCTCTGCACATTTTACTTCAGAAGCTGTGCGAGGATCCTTCAGCAGAGAGAGATGGTGCGACCTGCGGAGACCAGCGCTCTTGTGATAATAAATCAACACGCTCTGTTTTCCTTAAGATACAAAAAGTTTTGTATGCGTACCTACCGGTGATAAGACACTTCTTGATTCAAAGGTTATCAACATTTAGATAATTTAGAGACTCGCGTATATTAAGGTCAGTGCACATAAGGGTTTAACTGTGACGGAACAGACCGGTTGATCTATGGGTAGCTCGCTGTCCGACCGAGTCCAAGACGTCGACGGCGCGCACTGTTCCCGCATGCCTTAAGGAGTTCTCAGCAACAGCAGGGGCTCAGTCGAAGCCTACTGGGGCCAGGGTAATCCGAAAGGAAACTCGAGTCCCGGTATGAAGAGGCTAGAAAGAACGGGGTGGGTTTTTAGTCAGTAAGAGTCTGACACTATCTCCCGCTCCCGCTTTACCCAAAGCGGGGGTTGTCAATGGATGATTTCTGCCCACAGTAAAAAAAAGGTATCCCCGTGAAACTATAGCTCTAAGCTACCAAACTAGGCTATCAATATATCGATACAAGTATATTGATAGTTTATCAGGGCTGTTGATCCCGAGTCGCAGAAAAAACTGTTTTGTCGGAGACTTCTCAGACAGTTCTGACTAAGACGTCTAGTCTCAAATGAGCGCATGCCTTAAGGTGATGCATCATGACTCACATTTTCACTGTTTTTCACACAACCGCTCATAACTGATTATGACGTTATTACACATTTTTCATTAGATATTTTGGAAACACAGTATCTTGTGGATATTATCTAGGTTTCTAAAGCCAATTTCTAAATTTGTGTAAAACTAATCCAGTAAAAACCTCTGAAAATCTCCTATTTTCTATGAACTTTGACACATAATTTGCACACTATTGCATAATTTACGTTTCATAATTTGCCTAAAAATGAAAAAAGTAAAAAAAAAAGTAAACCTCTAGAGACCTTGTAAATTTTATTAAGATTCTAAATAACGACAACTTTTCCCAAAAACTTTTAGGGGTTTAAAAAAAACAGCTATTTCCTGGAGAAAGTTTTGTAAAATTTTCGAGTAAATCTCGGAATTACCGAATACCTACTAACAGAGTTTTCAGGCGTTATCACTATTTTTTTGCGTTGCCTTTTCGTCAAACATCGCGTTGGATTGCATTAAATGAAGTAACAAGCTTTTAAACCGTTTTCGATGTTTACGATAGGCGAGTGGAGAAGGACCCTCTTAAAGCTAAGCGTCCACTTGCGTCGGGATCATCGAAGCGTACTCGGTGTTTTATATTGATTTGTATGGTACAGCTTGCACTAGATCGGAAATTGACGATGCATAATACGAACGCAGTAGTAGACATCCCTATCTATCGGCATTTTGTAAATACTGAAGGCTCGTACACTGCGTACGCTCCGATTCCGACGCGGTGGGCACTAAGCTTAACCAAGAAGGTATGAGAAATTAAAAAAAAACATTACATATCATAATTTTTTTATTACTTAGTCGAATATTTTCCTTCAAAAATCATATAAAAAATTTACTATGTATCCAATTTCAATACATAATATTAATAGCCACTTATCCTAAGGTTTACTTGTATTTAAATCTGAGCAATTCTTTTACAAGCCATTTTAACTTTTAATATATTTACACGTATGTGGGGCGAATCTTGCAAATTGATTTTGGACCAGTTACACTCAACCGATTCAGCTGAAATTTGGTATACCTATGTAACTTGGATGACAATACATTAATATGGTACTATGGAGCTGGTCTGATGATGGAGTCAGGAGATATCGACGATGAGAACTACTGAGCGCTACAAGGTACCTCTACCGTGTTGGAGCTCTATGGACTGGTCTTGGTGACTGCTAATAAAAGCTTACTATAAAACCTGCTCTTGCCACGCAATTGACAGTTTTTCGCACCAGTGCAGAAATGTGCCATAATGTTCTTACATTTATCGTATCAGGCAAGGCACGCGTCGACCTCCACGAGTCGTACTTCAATTCCTGTTTATTTATTTCTTCATAAGTGTATTGAAAACACGGTTCATCATCATCATCATCAGCCTTTTTAATGATCCCACGGTTCATGTAAGTGGAAATTTCTCACTGCAGCATCTACTCCATAACACCCTCGCTGGTGCTCGGGCGAATTCCGCCTCGGTCGCAATGACACACTTTCTTCACTTGTATCAAAATGTACTATTTCATGAATGAATTATTATCGTTTCGTCATACAATTTACTGGGCCTGCTCCCAAATATCTGTGATGGTATCATCTATGCATGAAACCAGGTGCAATTACTACCAATCTGAATCCAGTAACTGGGAATCACGATCATCATCAGCCTTTTTAATGTTCCCACTGCTGGGACTCAAGCCTCCTCTCTAGGAGAGGGAATGGGCCGGAATCCACCACGCCAGTGCGGGTTGATGAATGTCACATGTCTTCGAATTTTTGGTTCTGGGACATGCCGGTTTCCTCACGATTTTCCTTCACCGTTTTGAGAGCAGTGGTGATGAAATAAATTACACAAAGTAATGCGCCTGGATGGGTTTGAACCCGCGACCTACAACTCGTAAGTCGAGGCCGTTACCACTCCACCACTGCTTTCATGTTACTACGCACTTCGGTGCGTAGTCAATTGAAGCCATTGCAAACACAACCTGGCAAAGTGGTGGGTACGCCACAATTATGGCGGTAAGTCCCCTCTTTGAGGCGTGGCTGGAAAGACCTCACGGCGTTCTTACCTTCCGCATGACACAGGTCCTCACCGGACATGGCACGTTCGGGAGGTTCCTGCACCAGATTCAAGCGGAAGAGACGCCCGGGTGTCGCCACTGTGCGGAACACCCGGAGGACACGGTGGAGCACACAGTCGAGGTGTGCCCTGCTTGGGCGGAGCATCGACGTGCCCTCGTGGGGGCGATCGGCGGCGGAGATCTCTCGCGCCGGGTCTTGGTTGAGGCCATGGTCCGGAGCGAGGAGGAGTGGCAGGCGGTCGCCTCCTTCTGCGAAGCAGTGATGCTAGCAAAGAAGGAGGCCAACCGCATCAGGCAACGGCGCCCTCACCGCCGCCGCCGGCATGGCAAATTGGTAAATTATAGATCCCCCTCCGACCCAGTGCGAGTGCAATGCTCCAATACCCCTAGCCAAGTTGATAATCTGCAATCGTTAACGCTAGTAGAAAACTTCAACATTTGAAGTTTTCTGAACGTGAATGACGTCATCACAACGCTCGGTCACGTGGTCAGAACAAAAGAATCGTGGGTGTGGTCAACTCGAGGCGGTCGACGCAAGGGAAACGTTTGTAACTTGGCTAGGGGAGACCTTTTGGCCTCATAGACTGTCTATTCTGCGAGTTGCAACGATTCGTCTTTCGGTACGCAGTTGCCACTCTACAAGTTTTCGGTCCCATTGATCATCTCTTTTGCATGTCATGCGCTCTGCCCATTGTGAATAGAGTCTGCCTATTCTTAGGGCTATATTTCACCGAGACACCATGGCGGCGCAGCCAGTCGCTGCTACCAACAAAATGTAAACAGCTCTATAGAGAGTTACTCACCTGGTGTCCGTTTGGTTACGCAACCAATTTGATGGTGCGACCAGCTCAAACGTGTGCGACTCTGGTGTCTGTATGGTATCTAGTTTGGTAGCTTAGGGCTACATCGGTTTCCGCACGAGCAAATAATGAATAGAATTCCTTGGGCTCTATCAGCTTTATCAGCAGACTACATTACACCTGAGTCGACTGAAGCACAAAATATTTAGGTACAGAAGTCAATCTACATACAAAGCGCGCTCTCACAACGCACACATAGATATCACGCACGATATCTGCGCTTCGGTCCGCTCATCGAACAGTTCCGGCTCAAACGCTCATTAGTGTGCGTCCACCAAGCGTAGGTATAAAAAGTGAAGTACCTACATGACATTGTCTTCTGTACCTATCTATTTTGAGACTGAAGTAATTGTTCGGCACGTAAACAGCTGGAGAAATACTCGTATAATGAGATATTTAAATAACAATATAGCAAGCTATCATTGTTCCCCTTGATGTTGTGAATGAGTGAAGACTAGTACTATTTCACGGAAAACTTTGCTTGCGTGATGCAGGATTTGTATGACGTCACAACGTCTTACTTACGTAGTTCGAACGTATTAATACAGATATCGCCACAAGTAGCTAAATCGATATGTCTTGCTCAAATTCAAATACAAGGCGCGTTTTAACAAAAATTTTAGTTTTTCATTTTTCTGTTCCAGTACTGTACGATACGTTAAATCCTTGGAGATGTTATGTGAAGTGGGTTTTTGTATCAGAAGGGGTACATTCTCGGTTCCAGGGAGGGAAAGGATCATGCCAGTTGCGTAGTATACTTGGTGGTGCGTTCGCGTCTGGTTCTGTGGAAAAAAAAAATAAGATTTCAGTCTTGCAAATTTAGACTGGAATCAAGGAAAACGAAACGTGGGCGCCCTAAGCAGACCTGGCGACGAACAGTCATCGCTGGGGAATGCTGCCCCCCTAGCCAAGTTACAACGATTTCCATCGCTTGCGTCGAACGCCTCGCGAGTTGGCCACGCCCTCAATCTTTTGTTCTGACCACGTGGCTGAGCGTTGAGGTGACGTCATTCCCGTACATTTGAAGCTTTCTACTAGCGTTAACTATTGCAGATTAGCAACTTGGCTAGGAATACTGGAGCGAAATGAAAAGCGAAGCTCAAGACCGAAGGGCATGGCGGTGCGTTGTGGACGCCCTCTGCCCCATCAAGAGGACACAGGAATTCAAGTCTTGCAAGTCTTCCAAAAATTCTGCTGTCATACCATTGTCATACCCAGTGATCGGAGTAAGTGGAGAAATTTTGGTTCAAAGGCCACAAACGTTGAAATTTTAGTTGCCTGGAAGAGATCGCGGAATGCGATAAGGCCGCCCATTGTATGTATGTGTTTTAGTTTTAAGTTTCCTTTTATATGTGTTATGGTGTACAATAAAGTATATAATATATATAAGATATGTTATTGAGGATTTTCCAAATAAACCACAAATTGTTTCTCTGAAAATCGAAGATTTGTTTATTTAATACGTCTTTACTATATTATAACGTTTAACTATGACCATTACACCTATAACTTACCTGAAAATCAAAGAAACGACATTTAAAGTTTACTAGTATCGCCTCCTCAATTATATCCCTTTATTTTATCTTTTTACAATAGAATTTTTAACAATAAAATATGCAAAATAATCTAAACATCATCTGTCATTCAATAACACGTCACCCCGTTCCACAGAACATAAATTCCATTGACAACTTCAACGCGCGTAATGAAATGCCATTTCATTACATATATAAATAAACGTTGATGTTATTCATGAACATTCCTCGAGATTCTAATATAATTTGTTAGGTAATATCATCTCGTACACCGTTGGGATAAGTTTTGGGAATACATTCAATGCGCGTACAGCTAAAGCATGTGTTTTTAAATTTTAATACACCTCCCAATGACTTCTCCGTTTCTAGGGCGGAGCGAGAGGACGTGTCAGACTTAGTGATTAAAACGAGTACATCACTCACCTTCGGTTTGACATAGTAGTCATGGCTGAGACTACGGACAAGCTCAGTATAATGCTCGGTGACCTCAATAGAGCTCCCGAAAGAGCAGGACGTAAAATGAACATGGACAAAACCAAAGCCATGGTAACCATCTATGTAGCATCCACTCCTATCAAGGTCGAAGACTCTACACTCGAAGTTGAGGACGACTACGTTTACCTGGGACAGACGGTCCAGCTAGGTAGGTCTAACTTTGAAAAAGAGGTCTAACGTCGAATCCGACTCTGCTGGGGCGTTCGGAAAGCTGTGCGGTATCTTCTCTTCCAAAATACCAAGTGGCTGAAGACGAAAGTCTATGACCAGTTTGTGTTGTCAGTGATGAAATATGGCTCCGAAACGTGGTCTCTTATCTTCAGAAGGCTTAAGACGAAGATTTTTCTTTCTTTCTTTCCCAAAGGGATGCTCGGAGATTCTATGAGACATCAGAAATGAAGATAACCGCAACAGAACCAAGATTATCGACATAGCTCGAAGAATCGCTAAACTTGAGTGACAGTGGGCAAGGCACATTGCTCGAGTCGAGGAGACGAAAGGTTCTGGAGGGGCGACCATGTACCGGAAGACAGCGTTGGAAGACCTCCAACAGGGTGGATCGATGATCTGGAGAATCCGATAAATGCAGACGCACAGGACTGGTCGTTATGGGGACACTCGGGGAGGACTATGTCCAATAATGGACGTTTTTGGGCTGAAATCATGATGAGGCGACCGCTTGTTATTCCTCCTCACTTAGGACCATAGCCTGTACGAGAACCTGGTACGACAGGTCGCTGTGGCAGATCGCCCCCATGAGGACACTAAGGCGGTGCTCTGTCCAAGCGGGGCACATCTCCACTGTATGCTCCGCCGTGTCCTCCGGGTGGTCTACACAATGGTGACACTGGGCGTTTCTTCCGCATGAATCAAGTGCTGGAACCCCCTGAACTTATATGTCCAGTGAGCACCTGCGTCATGCAAATGGCGAGGAAGCCATGACGTCTTTCCAGCCACTCCAAGATGTAACTTGCCGCCATGATTATGGCGTGACCGTACGCCTGGTGGTCCGATTATGGAACGGGCTTAGCGAAATTAGGTTATTTAAACTGCGTGAAAGTAGAAGAAGATCCCAAGAGAATGAAGATATCATTGCCGTCCAGCCTTACGAAAACTGTTGTGTTCAACGCGCGCTTCAAAGAGATGTCAGCAAAACCGTAGGGGTTCAGCAGTGCCAATGCATACTAGGGCTATGAGTTGACTTCTGAAAAGGTTAAGAGGGTCCTTTTCCACTCGCTTAACGTAAACATCGAGAATGGTTTAAAAGCTTGTTACAACGCGATGTTTGACGAAAAGGCAACGCAAAAAATGAGAGATAACGCCTGGAAACTCTGTTAGTATTCGGTAATTCCGAGATTTACTCGAAAATTTCACAAAACTTGCTCCAGGAAATAGCTGTTTTTTTTAAACCCTAAAAAGTTTTTGGAAAAAGTTGTCGTCATTAAAATCTTAATAAAAATTGCATGGTTTTAATGGTTTTACTTTTTGACTTTTAAAATTTTTAGGCAAATTATGAAGTGTCAAAGGTTCATACAAAATAGAAGATTTTCAGAGATTTTTACTGGAATAGTTTTACACAAATTTGGAGATTGGTTTCTTTAGAAACCTAGATAATATCCACAAGATACTGTGTTTCACATTGTTAGTTGTCTCTTTCTTTTATAAAATATTAGTGTCTACATGTTGTTACTACATTGTGTGTATCTACGAGTGTGTATGCCAAATAAAATAGTTTTCTTTCTTTCTTTTCCAAAATATCTTATGAAAAATGTGTAATAACGTCATAATCAGTTATGAGCGGTTGTATGAAAAACAGTGAAAATGTGAGTCGTGATGCACCACCTTAAGATGTTGTTTAAGTCAGTAAAAGCACAAAATATATAGGTACAGAAGTCTACATACAAAGCGCGCTCTCACGACGCACACATAGACACCACTCACGGACACGATATCTCGGCAGCGTCTCGGCCCGCTCGTCGAACAGTTCCGGCTCAAACGCTCATTAGTGTGCTTCCACCGAGGGGAGGCCCGAAGCGTCCCTACACTTGCACTTTGGAGAACCTAAAAACGCCACTAACGCCACTATAAACGCAACCTACTGGGCCGAAAAGCTTTGAGGGAATGGAAAACCATCGATTCGTGAAAAGAAGAAGTGTAATAAAGATGTGTTCGTACTTCCTTGAGTTTCTGCACCAATACCAGGAACTTCCCGAGCTGGTGCTTTTTCCTCTTCCTTCTCATTTGCCTTCGGTGCGCGTGGCAAGTGTAATGGGCCCCCACACTCTTCGCAGATTCCAACTCCGTCTCCTGGGAGACATATTAAACAGTTTTACAAATAACCCAAGTATACAAAGAGGATAAAGGACTTGAACTTACCCTGCTTATGGTGAAAGCAATCGTTCCTTTCAAGGCCTACACTCTCGACGACTGGCAGACGCGGCCGGCTGCGACCGGAGCCGATCGACCGCTTCGAATGCCTTCGCCGACGTCCGCGCTTCCGTAGAGCCCCATCCACGGTTATATCAACCACGGCGCTTGCCGCTGTGAAGATACCCGCCAACTGTGCTGTCGAAAGAAGGAGATAAATAATAACGAGCTAACTTGCCACTTCTTCTTCTTAGCGTATCGTTGGCAAAATCAGTCAAATTCCTTGCCCAGCCCAGAAATCGTCCACGGCGATGCCGTCCGCTGATGCTGTCATTAGGTCCTTACGTAAGCAGGTAACCGGGCACGTGGTGCAGGACGGAAGGTGAGACATCGTCTGCGGAGTGACGCCGCACAAACACTGGAGATCGGAACCATCCGAGAACCCCCACCTGTGGAGATTGTCTTTGCTGCGCCCAACTTGCCACTGGTACGTGCTGTTACAAGGCCGACCCCGTTTGACTTAAAAAAAAAAAAAAGATAATTATCCTACTAAAACCACTTTAATCTCCACATACACAGATACACGAAATTAACACTTAATTTTGGCAATGTCTCTCTTAAGTGCTCCCTAAATTTGGGCACAATAGGTTACGCGACGGCGCGGCGTCCAGAATCTAACTAACTAAATCAATGCATATAATTTCCATGCACTAGGTAAAAGTGAAATATCAGCATGTTCGTAAGGGAAAAATACATGGACTAATAGTAAAAGCTGATTTAGGCTTTATTGCCTTGTAATAAGGGTTATAACAGTGCGCTTTCTTTACTTAATGCTCTTCTGACTCTAACACCAGAGTGTGACTTGTTTACTGGGAGATGAATAGATATGTATTATGAATGTCTAAGGTTTTGTGAAGGGATTAATCAAATAAAAGATAAGATCAAGTCCGTGCCATCATCGGACCACAAGACGTACGGCGTTGCGCCACCGTTACATGGTTGACATCCTACCCATACGCACAAAGCGTTTTGGGAACACATTTATTGTGCGTACAGCCAAGGAGTGGAATTCCCTGCCGGAGTCTGTGTTTCCTGATAGCTACAACTCGGGGGTCTTTCAAGTCAAGAGTGTATAGGTTACTTCTAGGCAAGCGTGCTCCATCGTCGACCACATCATCGATTACCATCAGTTGAAATGGTGGTCAAACGCAAGCCTATCAATAATAATAATAAAAAAAGATCTTTCTTTTTACGATCTCCCGCCACGTCAGACTTTTTCTGACTAAAAGCCCACTCCTGTTCCTTCTTTGCCATTGTTCCAGGGCCCCGGGGGGGGTCCCTTTCGCATCACTCATGGCTTCGACCCTGCTGGGCCTCTACGGATACTGACAACCCCTTGAGGCACGCGTGGAACAATACGCGCCGTCGACGACTTAGGCTCGGTCCGGACAGTCCGACGGCGAGCTATCTGTTGCTCACTATCCGCAAGCCCGCGCCTACGGTGGCTCGAAATCAGGATCGGAATCCTGGCTGGGGCGCGCGTGCCATTGCCCCGCGCTTGCTGCCGCCTCCTTTTCTAGCATTACTGCTTCGCAGAAGGAGGGGGCCGCCTGCCACTCCTCGCTCCGGACCATGGGCTGTACCAAGGCCCGTCGCTCGTTATGTGGGATGATGGCTGTACGTGTATGCCATACCATAGAACTAAAAACCTTCGATTTTTAACTTACAAAAATTGTGGAAACGAGCCAAGTCGATCTTCTGCCAGTCCTTGGTCTCATCTTTAGTTTGCCTGATGATGGTCATCCGTTTCGCGAGGGTCGGCATCGCAGTCAGCATATACTGGTGGTCGCAGGCGGCACCGTACAGATGGTTCAACGTTTTAACCTGATCCATCATAAATAAAAAGTTAAAAATCAAAAACGCGACTATGAGAAAAAAAATTGACGTAAAACAGTATGAATTAATATTTTCAGAATGCTCAAATTAACAAGGTTACTGGAGAAATAAGAACGGAACAAAATAAAAGCTGTAGTCACATATTATTAAAGTGTTAAGACTATATTTCTCCAGGACACCATGGTGGCGCCACAGTCGCACACATTCGAGCTGGTCGCGCCACCAAATTGGTTGCGCAACCAAACGGACACCAGGTGAGGAACTCTCTATAGACCTGTATACATTTTGTTGGTAGCGGCGACTGGTCGCGCCGCTATGATGTCTCGGTGAAATAAAGCCCTAAACTACCAAACTAGACACCAGAGTCGCCACACGTCCGAGTTGGTCGCGCCACCAGATTGGTTGCGCAACCAAACGGACACCAGATGAGTAACTCTCTATAGAGCTGTATACATTTTATTAGTAAAAAAAATATTAGGTGTCTCGGTGAAATATAGCCCTAAACTAGACAGCATACAGACACCAGAGTCGGTACACGTCTGAGTTGGTCGCGCTACCAAATTGGTTGCATACTCTAGTGATAGCCAAGCACGTTCATATTTATCAAAATAATGAAAAGTTAAAACAAAAGTTCGCTGCAGCGCGACATATTATCTCGTCTAACAGAACTATTAAAACATAGCACTAAGTTAGCTTTTAGACAAAGACATTAAACATATAGGTACTACCAATAGACGGGACATAGCGAACAAAATTCTAATCCGAGACTTGTTACTAAAGTAGTAACAAGTCGCTGTCACCTGTACCTGTCGAGTCGCGATTATGTCCGCTATACGCAAAAAAAGTAAATATGTTTTGGAGAAATATGCCGAGTTGCGCATTGCACCATTGTAAATCGTATTATGGCAAAACGACTGGACCAAACTCCAGTATATTTTCGTAAATATTTTTCGTCTTCACTGAAGCATAGAATGACAGTTTTTCTAAGACATTTCTTCTGATGGCCGCTCTATTGTATCTATTTAATCTCTTTGTTCATAGTATATTTAGATCGATGCCCATAACCTATCTGAGCCTTAATTTAAAACTTACCTGTTGTATATAGGGTTGAAGGTGAATCCGATACATATTTACAACTTTGAGAGGATTATTACTGGTCAATATTATTCTGTTTATGTTTTTTTTTTTGTGTGGGGGCCCTGTTATTTCTTGAACTGTCAGATTAAAGAAGTTTTACCGTGAAATGCTCTTGTCGGACTGACGGATGGATAAAACAAATGTTCGAATATCAAACTTCAAATCTTCGTTTTATTCTGCCGGTATCATGAACTGATTGGAAGGAACAAATAGTTTTAATGCCTTGGTTAAGGGCTATTTCATCGGAACACCATGGCGGCGCGACCAGTTGCGCCGGTTTGGTGTCCCAGTCAAAAATTTTCGATGTTGATGATAGGCGAGCCGATCGTCAACATCTAAAATGGTTTAATTCATGAATCCCCAAGCGACCACCGGTGGCCGCGCATCTATTGTCTTACTATTGTGTCTCTAATTGACGGTATCTGAAGGGTTAAAAGCTTGTAACTTCATCTAATGAAATTCAAAGCGATGTTTGACGAAAAGGCAACGTAAAAAAAGAGAGATAACACCTGAAAACTTTGTTGGTATTCCGTAATTCCGAGATTTACTCGAATATTTCACAAAACTTGTTCCAGGAAATAGCTGTCTTTTTTAAACCCTCAAAAGTTTATGAAAAATGTTGTCATCATTTAGAATCTTAATAAAATTTGCAAGGTCTCTAGAGGATTACTTTTTTGACTTTTTTAATTTTTAGGCAAATTATGAAGTGTCAAAGTTCATACAAAATAGGAGATTTTCAGAGGTCTTTACTGGGTTCGTTTTATACAAATTGATTGATTTCAATAGAAGCCTAGACAATATCCACATGATACTGTGTTTCCAAAATATCTATAAATATCTAATATCTAATGATAATCGATTATGAGAAGTTGTACGAAAAACAGTGAAAATGTGTGTTGAGATGAGACCTTAAAGGTAGTGTTCGATTGGTTATTTTGATAAGTAAAAGCATATCAAACCAAAATAAATTAATTTATTTATATATACTTTATTGCACATCAAGTTTATAAACTTACAAAAAGAACCATATAATAAAAAAAACACACAATTGGCGGCCTTATCGCACCAGGCGATTTCTTCCAAGCAACCTTGAGTAATAATAGTTCTTAGAATGTAAATAAGAATACGTATAATATACTAGCTTTTGCCCGCGCGGCTTCGCTCCCGCTCTTCCCTACTCTACCCTACTCTACCCTACTCTACCCTACTCTACCCTACTCTACCCTACTCTACCCGACTCTACCCTACTCTACCCTACTCTACCCTACTCTACCCTACTCTACCCTACTCTACCCTACTCTACCCTACTCTACCCTACTCTACCCTACTCTACCCTACTCTACCCTACTCTACCCTACTCTACCCTACTCTACCCTACTCTACCCTACTCTACCCTACTCTACTCTACTCTACCCTACTCTACCCTACTCTACCCTACTCTACCCTACTCTACCCTACTCTACCCTACTCTACCCTACTCTACCCTATCCTATGTCCGTCACCTGGCTCTAAGCTACCTACCCACCAATTTTCAGCCATTTCTGTACAGCCATTCTTGAGTTATAAGTGTTGTAACAAACACGACTTTCTTTTATATAGGATAGATATATACATAGTTATTTGTAAAACATTGGCAACTTTTCAGGACTATGTTACTAACATCATGAACAATTACTTTTGTTCTATGACTTTTAAACAATAACATATCATAATTTAGTTCATCAGATTTTCGAAAAAAAAAAATTTAACGTTCTAAATATTACGAAGTCTATGCGAAGTAAGTGTTAGTATAATAGCGAAAGGGAACGGAATCGGGAGGCGGGGGTGCTTAATGCGCTTGCATCGCGTCATACAGATTTAGGTAGATAGCACAAAATACAAAATTGAAATGTGTTAGTAGAACAACGAAATCTTGAGGGTTTGTTTTTGGTAAATTAATTTGTTTTGTAAAAAGTCATAGAACAAAAGTTGTTGTTTATGATGTTAGTAATACAGTCCTGCAAGGTTGTTAGTGTTTTACAAATAACTTTTTTTTTCTTTTCTAATTATATTTATATAAAATTAGAAAAGAAAAAACACAAAAATACGCATATTTTTTTTATATTTTTTTTGTTCATATATTTCATTTTCCTTTTCGATACCATTTTATTTTTGGGACCCATCGCATATATAATAAACTAGCTTTCCGCCCGCGGCTTCGCCCGCGTGTACTACAGTTTATATCGCGCGGGCAGAGACCCGTGCTCAGCAGTGGAATTATAGGTAGCCAATGTGTTATTCCAGAGTCTCTTCTACCTACCTACCAAATTTGATCTAAAACCGTTCAGTAGTTTTTGCGTGAAAGCGTAACAGACAGACAGACAGACAGACAGAGTTACTTTCGCATTTATAATATTAGTAGGGTTTGCATAAATTACATTGAGTTGCATAAGATAGTTGTTAAATATATGAGGGGAAAATAGATTGGTTAGGCTGGCAACATTATGAACGCCCAAGTCGCCTCGCACGCACTCAAATGATAACCTTTTATGAAAAAGGCTATTATCACTGATAAGTACGCATGCCAACTTTTTGGTGTCTCAGTAAAACAGAGCGTGTTGATTTATTATTACAAGAGTGCTGGTCTCTGCAGGTCACACCATCTCCCTCTGCTGAAGGATCCTCGCACAGCTTCTGAAGTAAAATGTGTAGAGTGCAGACTGTGCTGGTGATCGCTCTGGTCCTGAGGCTGGCGCGCCCCTGGGGTAAGTCTACTGGTCTCTGCAGGTCGCACCATCTCCCTCTGCTGAAGGATCCTCGCACAGCTTCTGAAGCAAAATGTGTAGAGCGCAGACTGTGCTGGTGATCGCTCTGGTCCTGAGGCTGGCGCGCTCCTGGGGTGAGTCTACTGGTCTCTGCAGGTCGCACCATCTCCCTCTGCTGAAGGATCCTCGCACAGCTTCTGAAGCAAAATGTGTAGAGCGCAGACTGTGCTGGTGATGGCTCTGGTCCTCAGGCTGTCGCGCTCCTGGGGTGAGTCTACTGGTCTCTGCAGGTCGCACCATCTCCCTCTGCTGAAGGATCCTCGCACAGCTTCTGAAGCAAAATGTGTAGAGCGCAGACTGTGCTGGTGATGGCTCTGGTCCTCAGGCTGTCGCGCTCCTGGGGTGAGTCTACTGGTCTCTGCAGGTCGCACCATCTCCCTCTGCTGAAGGATCCTCGCACAGCTTCTGAAGTAAAATGTGTAGAGCGCAGACTGTGCTGGTGATCGCTCTGGTCCTGAGGCTGGCGCGCTCCTGGGGTGAGTCTACTGGTCTCTGCACGTCGCATCTCCCTCTGCTGAAGGATCCTCGTACAGCTTTTGAAGTAAAATGTGTAGAGTGCAGACTGTGCTGGTGATCGCTCTGGTCCTGAGGCTGGCGCGCTCCTGGGGTGAGTCTACTGGTCTCTGCACGTCGCATCTCCCTCTGCTGAAGGATCCTCGTACAGCTTCTGAAGCAAAATGTGTAGAGCGCAGACTGTGCTGGTGATCGCTCTGGTCCTGAGGCTGGCGCGCTCCTGGGGTGAGTCTACTGGTCTCTGCACGTCGCATCTCCTTCTGCTGAAGGATCCTCGTACAGCTTCTGAAGTAAAATGTGTAGAGTGCAGACTGTGCTGGTGATCGCTCTGGTCCTAAGGCAGGCGTGTTCCCGGGGTGAGTCTCATCCATCCATCAGCCAAGAGTAGGAAATGCTACAGGCTCCGCGGTTTCTGGGGCCCCGCGCGTTCGGGGATCCTCCACTTGAAGTAAAAAAATCTAGACTAGGGTCTGCCGCCATATTGCAAAAAAGACACTTTTTTTTTCTCTCGACGGGGAAAATCATCATTGACAAAACCCGCTCTTGGTGGAGCGGGAGACAGTGTCAGAGTCTTACTGACTAAAAACCCCGCGCCGTTCCTTTTAGCCTTCATACCGGGGCTCTAGTTTCCTTTCGGATAACCCCGACCCCGGTAGGCTTCGACCCAGAAGGGCCCTTCCTGTTGCTGACAACTCCTTGAGGCGCGCGGAAACAGTGCGCGCCGTCGAGGCCTTGGCTCGGTCCTGACAGTTACCGGACGATCGGACAGCGAGCTACCCATAGATCGCTGTCCACGAGCCCGCGTCTACGGTGGCTGGAAATCGGGGCTGGAACCCCAGTGGCGGCGGCGGTAAGGCCGCCTGGAGCGGTCGGCCTCCTCCTTTGCTAGCATTACTGCTTCGCAGAAGGAGGCGACCGCCTGCCACTCCTCCTCGCTTCGGACCATGGCCTGAACCAAGGCCCGGCGCGAGAGGTCTCCGCCGCCGATCGCTCCCACGAGGGGCAATAAAGACACTTGGACTGCTATTCGAGACAGAGTGAGCTCCGTCTCTAATTTTGACATTACATGTTTATAATACTGTTAACTACAAATAGAAGACATTTCCAATATCCACGAGTGTTTCATTTGCGTGTGTACCTCCAAAAAGTCATCGGATGATTTTCCATCTATAAACACAAACCTCGCTATCTGCTGCCTTCATGCCCGTGGCCTAACAGCTAGCAGTAGAGAATGCACTATGATAAATCTGTGGCCCTAGTGAAAAAGGATCTAAGTCCAAAAATGCAACTTTACAAGAGACGCAAAAAACACTCCGCACTCCTCCTCCGCTTCTAATCCGTGTTTGACCTCGTGTGACATTTAAACCGTTCATCATCATCATCATCTTCCTGCCCTTGTCCCGTTTTATTTGGGGTCGGCGCAACACGTTTTTTTTTTGACATTTAAACCGATACCTAATGAAATACATTTGATATTGTTTTTAGGTAAACGATTTATGCTCTTTATTATTATTGCGTTATTTTTCAGGTAAAGTTAAGTTTTTAAGATATACTAACCACAAAATGAATTCCTTGAGGGTATAAAATAAGTTAGACCTTTTCCCATAACTAAATTATTAATTCATACAAGTGAAAAGGGATACGCTTTTGGAATTGTTTTATAATAACCAATTACATAGAGCAAAGAAATTGTTTTTCCCATTATTTTGGTGAAAACGGTTATAAGTCTAGTAATATCTATCTACTAACTTAACTATTTTTAAGGACTAACTGCCGCACTCAGAGACGCCCATTAACGCTAATCTCTGATTTACTAATTTTGTCATTGAATAATAGTCTATATCTTTATGATGTTAAGTACCTTAGGTTTTGCTTTAATTGACATTAAAGTAAAATGACGTCTCTGAGTGCGGCAGTAAGTGTTGTTGTATCGATAAACACTAACCAGTTTAAAAGTTTTTAATATATAGACTACAGATTTTTAATATATAGATGGATATTAAAAATCTAAATTCACCCGATTTATGTTAATTTAGAATAAAAAACACAAAACAAAATTTGTATAAATTGTAATTAGACTTGTATAGTTTTTTTTTGGTGTCAGATGAACCCTTTTACACAAAGTAACTTCCTTATTTTTAGAGATAGCTTAAATCCGTTTGTACCAAACGATAGAGCATTTTTTTCTGATCATTTTGGTATACTTTACTCATTTTTGACAAAATCGCACTTTTCACTAGGGCCACAGAAGTAATCTCGCCATTAGCTTGTTAGCTAAACAAGATTTTATTTCAGACATAGCTGTGACAGTAGGAGATCGAATAGAATTCTACACTATTGATGGAATCAAAACAGATGCCGTACTATTTACCTCCCAGAACCTGACTGCACTGGCTTACGATGAAGTTTACAACATGCTGCTGTACGTCGACAAACAAAATGACAACGACACCATATGTGGATACAAAATATCTTCCCTGGAATACCAATGCTACATAGAGAGGACCGGAAGGAGCATCCAAGGTCTTGCCTTCGATCCTGTCACAGAAACGCTGTTCTTTACAGATACTAAAGGAAGAAGTATTAATTGGTTTACATATGAATCAGGATCAAAGAATAATTTTTACGGAAATCTTTTGATCAAGATGGATGAAGGCATCCCCACTGACATTATAGTGGACAGCTGCAGAGGGTATGTAAACAAAATGCTCGGATAATTTATAATCTCGCATAAGGTTTTCTATTTCATGATAGGCAGACAGCAGTAGTGTTGTAATGATGGCAGTAGGTTCGCCACAATTCGAATTTGTTTCCTTATTATTTGTTTAATTAGATTCGTGTTTTCTTCTTTTACATATTGTTTTTCTCTTCGTTGTAGTTTAAGAAATATAAGTACATATTTTATGACATCATCTTCAGCCTTTTTTAATGTTCCCACTGTTGGGACTCATGTCTCCTCTCTAGGAGAGGCAATGGGCCGTAATCCACCACGCGAGCCCAATGCGGGTTGGTTTTATTACATGTAATGTTTAATATTACGCCTACCACAATTTGTCTCTGCAGCTCCAAACTTGGCTGGTAGAAAATGCCTTAAGGCATTAAGTCCGACCCTGTACTCTTGGGTGCATCATCATCTTTCTGCCCTTGTCCCGATTTATTTGGGGTCGGCGCAGCACGTTTTTTTCTTCCATTCTGTCCTGTCACTCGTCACGCTATCACTAACTCTCTTTTCTTTCATATCACTTCTCACACAATCCATCCATCTTTTCTTTGGCCTCATCTCCCTCTCCATCTATTCACATGTAAACTCATAACTCTTGGGTGCATGAAAGAATAAATAAATAAATGGTTCTCAATTTGCAGGTACATTTACTGGATCAACAGAAACCTTGCTATATCTACAATAGAGAGAGCTCGATTTGATGGCTTGGACAGGGAAGTTATTATCAAAGCTACAAACAGCTTCAACTTACACAGCTTGGCTATTGACCAACAAACTCAAAGAATATTCTGGATTGAGCCTCAGGCTATTAGAGAAACCAAAGTTTATAGTGCAGATTTGAATGGTAAAAACTGGAAGTCACTGACGTCATTCTATTACAGCCTTGGTGATACACTATTATTTAATCATCCCAACACATTAACTATTTTAAAAGAAAACATCTTATCGATGGTTGATTGGTGCATACCCTGCAGTAAGACCATCTGGAAAATTACAAAGTCATATTTTCAATCCAAAAGGGTCTTTCGGATTAATACCAATAGATTTATCGGCATAGCCGCCAACTACAAAATGAAAGATCAATTTCTTGGAATTTCGGATTGCAGTCACATACCTATTAATAATTTTGAGTTTAACGAAACATACAAAATTGCTAGAAAATATGAATTTTGTGTTCACGGTATCAAAGATAATGGACAATCTCTTTGTACATGCAAACCTGGGTACACTGGCGTACGATGCGAGACATCTGTTTGTGATAAATATTGCTTCCAAGGCAACTGTAGTTTTACTGAAGACGGCCTTCCTAGATGCAGGTGATGCTTGTTCTATTTCTTCTATTGGTTTCCTTGGTAATGTTGATGATCATTGATCATCAATATTGTGTCTTTTAACTGCTCCTTTGTTTTAATATTATTTATTTTTCCTTTAACCCTTCAGATACCGTCAATTAGAGACACAATAGTAAGACAATAGATGCGGCCACCGGTGGTCGCTTGGGGATTCATGAATTAACGCATTGCTTTTGCAATATTTTTTATTTTTTTATTATTTAGACTTCAACTGCATTAAATTTGTTAGTAATTTATTTTGTTAACAATTTATTGATGCTTGTAATGATTTAAATTTTTCCTGCTTTTTTATATAGCCTCTTTTTTGAATGTGAATGTGAGAACACTGTATAATCCACAAACTCTTAGATTACTTTCTATTACGACTTACTTTTTTATTTATTTATTATGATTAATTTTGTACTTTTGTGTACAGTGTTGACATGTCTACACTGTTCTTACATAATTCAATCAATATTGAAATAAACACATTTTTTAAAAGAGTAACCATGGAGTTTCTTGCCGGTTCTTCTCCATAGGAAACGACCAATTTGGAACCGTGCACTAGCTTCTGATGTTTTATAAGTGCCCATGTAGGCCTATGTGAAATAAAATATTTTGACTTTGACTTTTGACTTTATTGATTTCACAATGTTATTGTTACAGATGTAATGCTGGCTATTCCGGGGAACGATGTGAAGTGAACGTGTGTAGAGGTTACTGCTTGAACGATGGCATCTGTTCCTTGAATGGCGACAGTGAGCCCGTCTGTCTGTGTAAAGGTGATTATTTGGGTAACAGATGCGAGGTATCAGTCTGTGAGAGGTTTTGCTTGAATGGCAACTGTAGTTTCAATAAAGAGGGAGTTCCCGAATGCAGGTAAATACAGGTTTATTTGTATTTACACTAACAACCTTGCAGGACTGTATTAATAACATCATAAACAGCCACTTTTGTTCTATGACTTTTTACAAAACATAACTAATTTACCAAAAACAAACTTTGAAGATTTCGTTGTTGTATCTAACACAATTTCATCTCTGTATTTTGCTATACGTCTGTATGACGCGACGCAAGCGCTTCAATCACCCCCGCCACCCTATCCCCGCTCCCCCCGCTCTTGTACTATCGCTTGCTTCGTATAGACTTGATAATATTTAGAACGTTTAATTTAAATATATTTTTACACCGCTTGCTCGAAAATGTCAAATTAACCTAAAGTGAGTCATTAGTGGCCGGGGCATAGAATTATATTATATCTATGGGCCGGGGGCACAGCCGGTCTATAATGTTGTACTGGATTTCATTATGACCCGCTGGTCAATAATGTGACTATTATTTTCTCACAGTAGGTGTAAAAAGTAGAGTATCCTCCTCTGGGCTAAAGGTGTCTTTGTCTTGGGCTAGCTTGAATCCCTCGCTGCATCAGGATTCTTGTATTAACTCCCTCGCTTTGTTCGTGAGTTAAATCCCGAATCCTTCATTGCGCTCGAGATTCAATATGACGCCCGTGACATAAGACACAACTTTAGCCCCTCGGTGCATAATCTACTATTATTTTTATATAAAAATCTGATGAACAATTGTTGTTGTTTATGATGTTAGTAACATAGTCCTGAGAGGTTGCTATTGTTCAGCTGTTTACTTTGACTTTCTTGTCTAATATTGAATTATTAATAATAGATTTATATCACAATGTTATCGTTACAGATGTAATGTTGGTTATTCCGGGGAAAGGTGTGAAGTGAACTTGTGTAGTGGGTACTGTTTGAACTACGGCACTTGTTCCTTGAACGAGGAAGATGATCCTATGTGTGAATGCGTAGGAGCTTACGAAGGTCAAAGATGCGAAGTTCTAGCTAGCCTAAACAATGGTGATGGAAACTTAAACAAGGGGGTTGAGACAACCTGTCAATGTGTTGGTGGGCACGAGCGTTCTGGTGGAAACACTGACACATATGATACTATCTCCTCTACATCTTCATGTTATTTAGGAGAGAGGGATAGAAAGCTAACTCTGGGTGATTTATTAGACAATTGGCATGCAAAGCAATTTCCGTAGTTGTTAAATTTTTTGATTCATTAGTTAATGCATTTTGATGATTATTTTGACTTTTATATTCTGTCATTAATTTTTTGTTACTTTATTAATTTGCGACAATCATGCGCCTCGACCTTTACCCGCACGCGAGCTAGTTCCAACAGCATCTTGAGCGTATTGACTGACCGGTGGGATTCTCCGATGCTTGACCGCTGGATAAGCCTGCACGCAGTGAAATAGCATATATTTTAAGCGTTCTGGTGTTGAATTATCCTAAAATCTGTGTTTTATGTTGTCTTGTTATTTTTGTATTATTTCATTTGTTTTGTTTATTAACATTAGCTCTTAAGTATTTTCGTGTTACTAACAATTTATATGGAGAAATCTGAAAATAAATTATTATTATTATTAATGCCTTTTTTATTTACAATTACCAATATCAACCTTTGAGTGCCTTTTGTAATTTAGTTTTTTATTTGTGTTTTTTCAATTATTGTAATCTTTATAAATTTTTATGCCTTAAAGGTGAAACATGTACGGAAAAAACATTAATTTTGTAATATCCTGCATGCTAAAATTGCATGTATACCCATCACAAATATAGATAGACATAGAACGCAAGAGCAACTACTTCGCGTGCCTAAATGCGTGCCTAGCTTACGTTCAATAATCGTAAGTGGCCACTTTCGCGCTCAGTCTGTATCGGTGTATAGCGCTAGTCAGACGTCAGTTATAATATGAGTAATTAATTAAAAAATATCATTTTTTTCTTTGTTATACCTTTTTTTTGCGATAGGGAAAATCATCGTATGACAAAACCCGTTCTTGGGTGGAGCGGGAGATAGTGTCAGACTCTTACTGACTAAAACCCCACCCCGTTCCTTCTAGCCTTCATACCGGGCGTTGCGCACAGTGGCGACACCCGGGCGTCTCTTCCGACTTTATCTGAAACAGGTACCTCCCGAACGTGCCATGTCCGGTGAGGACCTGCGTCATGCGGTAGGTAAGGACGCCGTGAGGTCTCGTCACGCCTCAAAGAGGGGACTTACCGCCATGATCGGCCCCATTGTGCCCTGCCCTAACGGATACGTTTTTGCCAACTGAGGTGACCCTAAAATGCGAAGAATATGTGTCCGTGCAAAGCTGAAAAGTTCATAATTATCCTCTTATTATATTTATAGATTCAAAAACAAACTAGGTCCAAAACTATCTCAGTCAGATAACAATGTTGTTTTCTTCGGTATTCCCCGCGTGCAGCGGGCTTTCCACGATTATTATTTATCGTCTCATTTATCAGCGACCCAGTCAAAGTTCCTAACCTCTTACATACTATCAATAAGCTCATAAAACTTAATATGAAGTGTTTTTATAAACATACTTAAAAAAATAATTATATATGGAAATATGCGGGACGACCTGGATGGCTTCCTTAAGAATTGGAATGAGAAGGCGAGGAACCGTGATCGTTGGAAGGAGTGGAGGGAGGCCTTTGCCCAGCAGTGGGACAGTATGAGCTAATTATAATATAATATAATAAATATGCTGGACATAGGCCTCCCCCAAACGTCGCCACAACGACCGGTCCCGTGCGTCACGCATCCATCGGATTCCCGCGACCTTGACCAGGTCGTCGGTCCACCTTGTTGGAGGCCTTCCAACGCTGCGTCTTTCGGCTGATATGATGATGATGATGATGAAATATGTACAAGTTTTTGTGTATGAGAACACCGAATCGAACCTTCCTAAAGACTCATTTCCAGTTGTTGACAACTCAATCGATGATCAGCATGCGAACGCCCCAAGCGGACAGAATTTTCTGTGCGGGAAAAAAAATTCTGAAATCTGTAAAGTGATTACACAAGGACACGGTAATGCTCTGCCCAAGCGGGGCAAACTTCTACCGTGTGCTCCACCGTGTCCTCCGGGCGGACCACACAGTGGCGACTGGTGGACCCGGGCGTCGGCACCGCACGAATCCGGTGCAGGTACCTCCCAAACTTACTATGTCCGAGAACCTACGTAATGCAGAAGGTGAGGACGCCGTGAGGTCTTTCCAGCCACATCTCAAATACTTACCGGATTTATAGGGGGCTGAATTTCGGAAAATCGTTTCTTAGTGCTCACCTACGTCATAAAAGGATGCCTTGTGCAAAACTTCACGCTGCTAGTTCCTCTAGTTTTAGCTGTGCTTAGTGTGCAGTCAGTTTCTACTTTAAAGAACATAAATATTATTTCTCATAATTATTCTTCGGATCAACGCAGGATGGATGAAATAGCGACAGGTCACGGGAACCATTTGTGACCCACGGATGCCCCTCAAGTTGAAGGGTAAAATCTACAAGTTCGTGATAAGGCCTGTCGTACTGTATGGATCAGAATGTTGGGCTGTGAAAAAGATGGATAAAAAAAGATTGCATGTAGCAGAGATGAGAATGTTAAGATGGATGTGCGGTGTGACAAGAATGGATAAAGTGAGAAATGAGTATATTAGGGGAAGTTTGAAAGTGGCGCCAGTGACTGAAAAGTTGAAAGGGAATCGTTTGTCTTGGTATGGTCATGTGAAAAGGAGGGACGAAACGCATGTTGCTAAAAAAGTTATGAGTTTACATGTGGATGGATGGAGGGGGAGAGGGAGGCCAAAGAAAAGATGGATGGATTGTCTGTGAAGTGATGAAAAAGAAAAGGGAGTTAGTGATAGCGTGACGAGTGACAGGACAGAATGGTAGAAAAAAACGTGTTGCGCCGACCCCAAATAAAACGGGACAAGGGCAGGAAGATGATGATTCTTTTTTTTTTGAAGAAACCGGCATGTCCTAGAACCAAGAATTCGAAGACGTGTAACATTCACCAACCCGCACTGGGCCCGCGTGGTGGATTACGGCCCATTCCCTCTCCTAGAGAGACGGTCTGAGATCCAGCAGTGGGAACATTAAAAAGGCTAATGACGATGATGATGATGATGTTATTTCTGAACCACACTCAAGCCTTTGTAACAAGAGATATTGTAATTACTTAACATGATTGAAAAGAAGCGACGCTTGGGGGAGGCCTATGCCCAGCAGTGGAAGTCTTTCGGCTGATATGATGATGATGATATGATTGTAGCGACATCTATGACGCCACATAAGAACTACGAAGAAAATACGAAATCCTGCATCTCGCAATCAAAGTTCTCCGCACGATTTGAATATATACGAAGGCCGGAATTCAACTATCGGGCAGTAGCCCACCAGACTATAACGCCTGTCTGGTCGGAGGATCCTCCCTTTTCAACGGAGGTATGTGGGGCTTTACTCTCTGTTCCGCATACCTTCAAATAATGATATAGATCTTCGCTTTGAAATGTGCAATTAGCATCATTTTTTTTCTGGCTCACTGACATCTTGACATTTCAAAAGTGCCTGTAAATGGTTTATTTGAAACTAGCTGCTCCCAGTGGCTTCGCCCGCGTGATAGCAGAAAATCCCAAGGGAACATACTTCCGGGATAAAAAGTATCCTATGTCCTATTCCAGGACATGGTCTATCATCATCATCATTTCAGCTGATACACGTTCACTGCTGGACATAGGCCTCCCCCAAGCGTCGCCACAACGAACTCACCTTCGCTTTTATAATATTAGTAAGGATAAAACACTGAATCTTTGAAACAAGCTCCCTTAACTACTAGGCGCTCATATCTACTGAGGGGTCAAAAGTTATATTAATGTAAAGTGTCACAAATTACATTTTATCAAGAAGTCTCTTATCACCTGAAGTCCCACGTTTCCTTTACTACTTAAAGAGCGTTCATCAAGTGTGGGCCCGATCACTAATACGTATTTCGTCGTAAACGAATCTTCTTCTGTTGATACAACTTTTTGTAACTGAAGAAATATGTGTAGGGCGCAGTGTGTGCTGGTGATGGCACTGTTCTTCGGGCTGGTCCACTCCTGGGGTGAGTACACGACGAGCTTGTATCTGATTTCTTTTTATTTTATTTTTTATCTGATATAAACTAGTATTTGACTGCAATCCCACCTGATGGTAAGCGGTGATGCAATCGTTGATGGTGAGGCGCACTAGTTTATTAAGAGCCTATTCACTCTAGCCTTGAAGACGTTTAGATTGTAATCGGACGGGAAGACCGCAGCAGGCAAATTGTTCCAGTCCTTCGATGTACGCGGTATAAATGACGAAGCGAAACGCTTAGTCCGGACCGTGGAGGTTTCAACAACGTAAGAGTTTTTTTTTGTCGACGGGGAAAATCATCTTTGACGAAACCCGCTCTTGGGTGGAGCGGGAGACAGTGCCAGACTCTTACTGACTAAAAACCTCGCGCCGTTCCTTCTAGCCTTCATACCGGGGCACGAGCTCCCTTTCGGACAAACCTGTCCCCAGTAGGCTTCGACCCAGCTGGGCCCCTCCTGAGCAACGTAAGGGTGGATACTCGCCGTACGTCGGTTTGTCCGGTGGTAGAAATGAGATGGCGGAATCAAGTCATGCAATTCCTGCGCGCACTCTCCAAAATGCAACCTGTAAAACACCGAAAGGCTGGCTACCCTACACCTGTGCTCAAGGCTTTAAAGATTGGACTTAACCATATCTGGATCACCAATCAGTCTCTTCGCACGCCTTTCCACCGAGTCCAAAGCTGCCAGGTGGCACTTAGCAGCACCAGCCCATATGTGGCTGCAGTACTCCACACACGATCGGACCTGACCATTATTCTCATCATCATCATTAGGGAATCCAATCCCGCATCAAAATCGCGATCCCACACGCCAGCGGATTGAAGTCAGCCATCCCGTAGGATTTGCGAGATTGGGATTGTTAATTTCTTTGTTGTTTTAAGTAGTCATAAACATAAAAATCGATCAAGTGCGAGTCGGACTTGCAGTCCGAGTATTTCTTATAAGTTTTTCCTACCGTTGGATTTCCGAAATGAGGATCGAAGATTTTTCGAATCGCAAAAACAAATATTATTTTGTAATTAAAACTTACGATTTTCATATACTTAAATAATAATCAACTGCTTTTATAGAAAAACATAATAAGATATTGAACGGAACTTCATCTAGGCAAGTAAATGCACGTTTTTTGGGGAATCCCGGGGCATAGAGTACCTAAGGCCGCTATCATACGGACTGCACCTAGAGATGGGCGGTGGGTAAAAACCCATCGGGTATTTACCGGGTAAATACCCAATTTGGGTATAAACAGCGTTTTTACCCGGTAAATACCCAAAACCATGGGTATAAACGTTTAGCACTTTTTGGGATGATTTATTAAATAAAGTTTAGTTGAATTTTAGATCGTTTACATGTTTTGAACACGTCCATGTTATAAATTCGGCTTCTTTCGTATATTTTTACGTTTCAACGCCTGATTATTATTTTTGTTAAATGAAGTTTAACTGTAACTTTTAAATAAATGTAAAATTTCAACTGATTTTCAAGTTTGTAACAATAAATAACTTATACAATGTTATTTAAATTTTTTTATTCTTTTTTTGTTTTTAATTTTATCTTAAGTGTTCTACATGTTGTTTCTTAATTTTGAATATCTGTGTAAGTGTCCCAAATAAAATACAGACGTAAAATATTAAAAAAATACGTTCGTGCAATTTTTACATGATTTGTACAGTAGAAAACTTTTTTTTTTTTTTGCTAAAAATGTATAAAAAAAAGAAAACAAAATAAACGGAGGATCCTCCCTTTTCAAAGGAGGTATGTGGGGCTTTACTCTCTCCCACATACCTCCAAACTGGTGACCCTCGACAAAGAACGTCAGCGCAGCCTTAGTGCAGCTACTACTTCGTGACGTCATCATCGCTTCCTCAAGCTTTCGAGCAACGAGCCATACAGCCAGCACCCTCGGCTAAGGGTATCCTGACCACCAGTATGCCTACCTGGTCATACCTGGTCATCACCTCAGCCGCATCACCGACCTTGGCTTAGCACGCTGCACCTTCGGTCACTCATTGAAGAGCCATGAAGAACCTCTCCTAGTCGACGCCAGTAATCAAACCCTACGTCGCACAAGTACCGCTCTGACTCACTGGAGCCAGCAGCACTACTCCGACTCACTGGAGCCTGCAGCATCGTCCCGACTCACTGGGACAGCACCACCCCGACTCACTGGGGGCATCATCCCGACTCACTGGGACAGCACCACCCCGACTCACTGGGGCATCATCCCGACTCACTGGGACATCATCACCCCGACTCACTGGGGCATTATCCCGACCCACTGGGATAGCAACACCCTGACTCACTGGGGCATCACCGCAGACAGTTCCGACTCACCGAGAACTATGCGGCATCGGTTCCGACTCACTGGAACCAACCTACCGCTGGCCTGGCACATATCAAGAAGCATCAAGAATCATCGATCTCCGATCTCTGGAGGGACGCCACATAAGAACTAAGAAGAAAATACGAAATCCTGCATCGCGCAATCAAAGTTCTCCGCGCGATTTGAACATATACGACAGCCCTACAACAACTATCGGGCAGTCGCCCACCAGACTATAACATCCGGTCTGGTCGGAGGATCCTCCGTTTTCAACGGAAGTATGTGGGACTTTACTCTTTGTTCCGCACCTACTTCCAAACATGTATTCTATAAGACCTCATGACCTAGACCATGACGTTTAAAAGTAAGAATGTTTTAATCTTGTTTCAGTGTGGGTAAGAGATGGCGCTAGACAACCTGTATAGCTCTGTCTCTTACCCACACTGGAATAAGAATAAAACAGTCTTACTTTGAACGTTATGGTAACCCCGCATTCAATTGTTTCAGATATCGCCATATCAACAGGAGATCGAATAGATTTATACGATGATAAAGGCAACAAATTAGACACAGCACGTTTTTTGTCTCGAAACCTCGCTGCCTTAGTCTACAATGAAGTGGACAATATGTTGCTGTTTGTTGACAAACAGAGCAACAACGACGCAATATACGGTTACAACATGACTTGGGCAAGTCAGAAGTGCTACATAGAAAGGCATGGGAGGAACATCCACGGTCTTGCCTTCGACCCTGTAACAAACACCCTCTACTTCACCGACACTAAGGCACGAACCATTAATTGGTATTCGTTTGAACCTACATCCACAAACAATGCTTACGGAAATCTTTTATTGAAAATTGATGAAGGGGTCCCCACTGACATAGCCGTCGACAGCTGCAGAGGGTACGTACCAATAGCAGTCTCGTTTACTCCCATCGGTCACCCCGGAGCTTGCCACCGGGGTGGCGGTTGAAACTGTTTCATTCCCATCAGCCACCCCTTTTTTAATGGTGACGAAAATCATCAAATGCTAGCAAAGCCTCCTCGGCTGGCCGCAGCAGGCATCGGCGCTCTCGCCGCCGCCGGGATTCCGATCTCGATTTCCGGTCACCGTAGAAGCGGGCTTGCGGACAGCTTGTACTTCAGCCATCTGGAACTGTCGCTAGAGCCGAATCCCTAATGTGTCGTCGCACTTTGAAGAAGAGATGATGAAGGTGTAAAAACTATTGGAATCGATTCAGTTACTGATTCTGAACAAACTATATTCAGGTTTCGAATATACTAAAAATAGTATAATTTAACAAAATCCATTGTGCGTGACGCACAGGACCGGTCGTTGTGGGGACGCTTGGTGGAGGCCTATGTCCAGCAGTGGACGTCTTTCGGCTGATATGATGATGATTTTTTTTTTACGGTGGGCAAAAATCGTCTTATGACAACCTCCGCCCTTGGGTGGAGCGGGAGATAGTGTCAGACTCTTACTGACTAAAACCCCATCCCGTTCCTTCTAGCCTTCATACCGGGGCACGAGCTCCCTTTCGGACAACCCTGTCCCCAGTACCCCCTCCTTGAGGCGCGCGGGAACAGTGCGCGCCGTCGACGTCTTGGACTCGGTTCATTACAGGACGATCGGACAGCGAGCTACCCATGGCTCGCCGTCCGCGAGCCCGCGTCTACGATGGCCGGAAATCGGGATCGGAATCCCGGCAGTGGCGGCGAGGGCGCCGTAGCCTGATGCGGTCGGCCTCCTCCTTTACTAGCATTACTGCTTCGCAGAAGGCGGCATCGGCTGATATGATGATGATGAGTGTGCGTTCTGATAAGTAATAGTGGTTTTAAATTTTCAGGTACATTTACTGGATCAACACAGAAGTTACTCCATCTACGATAGAGAGAGCTCGATTAAATGGCTCAGAAAGAGAAGTTATTATTAGTGCTACACATGATTGGAAGCTACAGAGCTTGGCTATTGACCAGCAAGAGCAAAAAATTTACTGGAAAACGCTTAAGTCTGAATTTCACAACCATATTACTAGGGCAGATTTGAATGGTAAAAACATTCAAGAAGTAATGTATCAAAGGTATTACCAAGGTGATCACTTAAATGCATTTGCTGTTTCAAAAAAGGCCCTTCTGTCAGTCAGCACTTACACAACGTTCAACTCCAACTCCAGAACCGTTTACCAAATTCCAAAGCCAATCGACCGTTATACCTTTAACAATCTCTTTGAGGTTAGTTCTCAGGGCTTTGTTGGGATAGTCACAAACTACAAAATGAATGATCAAATTCAAGGAATTTCAGACTGCAAACACGTAATTGATAACGATCCTCTCAAAACTGTTAAAGAACATGGAGCTCCATTTTGTGTGCATGGTATTAAAGAAATTGGACAATCTCTTTGCAAATGCTCTCCCGGATACATCGGCGAGCGATGTGATGTAACAGTTTGTGAGAATTTTTGCCTCCAAGGCAGCTGTAATTTCACAGAAGACGGACGGCCTGAGTGCAGGTGAAGTATATTCTATATCTCCACTTGAATTTCATGTTTAATTTAAAACCTAATTATGTACATAAATATAATACAAAAAGACAAAGCACGCTCAGGCGTCAAAGTACTCCTCCACATCGCTGTCATCCGGAAATGTGCCCAGAAGATTGGCAGCATTGCCACGTTAAATGGCAATGCTAATTCTTTGGGCAAAGAACGAGCCAGCCCTCTGGTCACGTAAAGTGTCGATTAGTCGGCGTGAAATATCCTTGAAAAGGAGACGCGCACTCGGACCCCATGAACCAAGCGTTTCGACCTTGTTTAGTATTTAAGTTTTTTTTTTATGTACATATGTAATAAATTTTTATTAAGATGTATATATGTATGTTAATAACACTGTCAACTGTTGTACAAAAATGGTGAATTTATAAGCTTGGACACTGTCTCTTAAAATACAGGATAGCCTAGTTTAAGAGGCAGGGTTACTATAATTATGTACAGAAATTTTTGCAACACACTGTAATCCCTAGTATAAGTCTACCCACTAATAAAGACTTATCCTATATTGTATGTATGTATATGTGTATCTGTTTAATTTAACTTTCATTAACTACGAATGTTATTATTACAGATGTAATGCTGGCTATTCCGGAGAACGGTGTGAAGTGAACACGTGTAGTGGTTACTGCTTGAACGATGGCACCTGTTCCTTGAATGGCGACAGTGAGCCCGTCTGTCTGTGTAACGGTGATTATTTGGGTAACAGATGCGAGGTATCAGTCTGTGAGAGTCATTGTTGGCAAGGCAACTGTAGTTTCAATGAAAATGGACTTCCTGAATGCAGGTAAAATATTTTTTCACACCACCTGCTCGAAAATGTCAAATTATATGTCAAGCAACCTAAAGTGAGTCATTAGTGGCCGAGGGCACAGCCGGTCAATAATGTTTTCATTATGACCCGCTGGTCAATAATGTGACTATTATTTTATCACAGTAGGTGTAAAAAGTAGAGTATCCTCCTCTGGGCTAAAGGTGTCTTTGCCTTGGGCTAGCTTGAATCCCTCGCTGCATTCAGGATTCTTGTATTAACTCCCTCGCTTTGCTCGTGAGTTAAATCCCGAATCCTTCATTGCGCTCGAGATTCAATATGACGCTCGTGACATAAGACACAACTTTAGCCCCTCGGTGCATAATCTACTATTAACTGTTTTCTTTGGCTCTCTTGTCTAATTCTTTGTTGATTTATTTCACAATGTTATATGGTTACAGATGTAATGCTGGCTATACCGGGGAAAGGTGTGAAGTGAACGTGTGTAGTGGTTACTGCTTGAACAGTGGTACCTGCGTCCTGAACGAAGAAGATGAGCCAGTTTGTGAATGCACTGGAGAATACGCAGGTCAAAGATGCGAAGTTCCAGCCAGTGTAAACAACATCGATGGATCTCTAATCGAGAAGATTGAGTCAACATGTCAAACACCAGGTTCTAAACCCAAAGATAATCAAAATAATGCTATCTCACCTCCATCTAAGCACTACACAGCAGAAAGAAACATCACTCTAGCCGATTTATTGGCAAATTGGCAAAAACCTCTCGCAACCATCTCCGTAGTAGTGGAAGTCAAAACTAACAATTGATTGTAAAACTGCTTTTGTTTGATATTCTTTGCTATATATACCGAGCTAGTAATAAAAGTATTCCTACTAATATTATAAATGCGAAAGTAACTCTGTCTGTCTGTCTGTTTGTCTGTCTGTTACGCTTTCACGCAAAAACTACTGAACGGATTTAGATCAAATTTGGTAGGTAGGTAGAAGAGACACTGGAATAACACATAGGCTACCTATAATTCCACTGCTGAGCACGGGTCTCTGCCCGCGCGATATAAACTGTAGTCCACGCGGGCGAAGCCGCGGGCGGAAAGCTAGTTGCTTATAAAAGTATTTATGCAATGGCACCTAAATTGTATAATAAATTAATTGTGATATTAAAAATAGTAAGAATAATAATGAATTCAGAAGTAAGCTATTTAAAATACTAAATGACAAGGTATATTATTCTGTCAAGGAGTATCTGGATGACAAATTTTAATGACAATTTTTACAATTATTTCTTTTATTTTTTATTTGTGTTTTTTTTTGCAATCTTCTGACATTATGGTTTTTTTTTTAATTTATCCTATTTTCATGACATTTTACTTATTTTATTGAGACAATTTTATAATTTGACATGCATGTACTTTTATTTTTGACATTGTTAATCCCTACTTCCCTACTATATTAATATTATAAATGCGTAAGTAACTCTGTCTGTCTGTCTGTTACGCTTTCACGCAAAAACTACTGAACGGATTTAGATCAAATTTGGTAGGTAGGTAGAAGAGACACTGGAATAACACATAGGCTACCTATAATTCCACTGCTGAGCACGGGTCTCTGCCCACGCGATATAAACTGTAGTCCACGCGGGTGAAGCCGCGGGCGGAAAGCTAGCTCTTATATATGTATAAACGACATTGATAAATACTGGAGACTAACTTCATAAGACTGATTTTGTATGCCTATCGGCGGGACATGGTTTGTACAGAATATTGGAAAACACCTGTAATCACCTATGTTCACAAAATTAATTTGAATTTGAGCTAGTGATATAAGCCGAATTTGTAACATTTGTGCATTCTCGACCCGACATTGACTGTCGGAAGAGCTTAATAGAAAAGAGAAATATAAATGTAGTTATTTATACAACGTGTAACGTTAAGAGGGTCCTTCTCCACTCGCTTATCGTAAACATCGAAAATGGTTTAAAAGCTTGTTACTTCATTTAATGCAAACCAACGCGATGTTTCACGAAAAGGCAACGCAAAAAAAAGAGATAACGCCTGGAAACTCTGTTAGTATTCGGCAATTCCGAGATTTACTCGAAAATTTCACAAAACTTGCTCCAGGAAATAGCTGTTTTTTTTAACCCTTAAAAGTTTTTAGAAAAAGTTGTCATCATTTAGAATCTTAATAAAATTTGCAAGGTCTCTAGAGGATTACTTTTTTTGACATTTTTAATTTTTAGGCAAATTATGAAGTGTCAAAGTTCATACAAAATAGGACATTTTCAGAGGTTTTTACTGAATTAGTTTTACACAAATTTAGAAATTGGTTTCTTTAGAAACCTAGATAATATCCACAAGATACTGTGTTTCCAAAATATCTAATGAAAAGTGTGTAATAGCGTCATAATCAGTTTTGAGCGGTTGTATGAAAAACAGTGAAAATGTGAGTCATGATGCACCACCTTAAATGCGAAAAACCTGAAAATAGTTTGATCAGAATAACGAGCAGAATCAATTAAACCACTTTTTAATATAGGTTACCTTTTTGAATAAAATATTCATTAAAAATGTCGCCCTGTCTATTTATGAATAAGTCAAACTATCACGTGCGCAAACCCGCCGAAATAGGTAAACAAACACAAATGGTTGTAGTCCCTTATTTCAATGCAGATATTAATTTTAAACAAACTTAAACTGCACATAAAATCTAATATTTTTTTTAATTATTTTTTTTCACTGTTTTAAGTCAATTAAATTAAAAATCATTTGGGGTGTCAGAGGTTTTGCGCATTTAACGTTACACGTTGTATCCTTACCAGTGATATAAAAGCGAAAATGAGTTTGTTTGTTACGTCTTCACGCCTTAATGGCAAAGCCAATTTTTATGAAACTTGGTACACGGATAGACCATGTCCTGGAATAGGACATAGGATACTTTTTATCCCGGAAGTATGTTCCATCATCATCTCATCATCAGCATCTTCCTGCCCTTGTCCCGTTTTATTTGGGGTCGGCGCAACACGTTTTTTTCTTCCATTCTGTCCTGTCACTCGTCATGCTATCACTAACTATCCCGGAAGTATGTTCCCTTGGGATAATATTCTGATATCACGCGGGCGAAGCCGCTGGGCGCAGCTAGTATGTTTTTAAGCTGTAATATGACATGATTTGTATTGAAAAAAAAAAATATTGTATAATTTTCAGCTTCATAAAATCGAAATCTAATAGTTGTACAACTTTTTTTTGTAATGATTAAACCAAAAATAATATAAACCAGTGTTTTATTGTAATTCGACCTGATGGTGAGCAGTGGTAAGCAGTGATGCAATTTTGACGGGCCTGTTGGTCTAGTGGTTAGTGACCCTGACTGCTATGCCGGAGGTCGTGGGATCGATGCCCACCCAGGACAAATGTTTGTGTGATGAGCATCATCATTTAATTTTGTTCTGTGTCTGGGTGTAATTTATTGTGCGTACAGCCAAGGAGTGGAATTCCCTGCCAGAGTCTGTGTTTCCTGATAGCTACAACTTGGGGGTCTTTAAGTCAAGAGTGAATAGGTTACTTCTAGGCAAGCGTTCTCCATCGTCGGCCACATCATCGCTTACCATCAGGTGAGATGATGGTCAAACGCGAGTCTATCAATAATAATAAAAAAAATATCTATAAATGTAGGTATGTATTTAAAAATATACAACGTGTAACGTTAAATGCGCAAAACCTGAAGTTAGTTTGTACAGAATAACGAGCAGAATCAATTAAACCACTTTTTAATATAGGTTATATTTTTCAAAGAATCTTCATTGAAAACGTCGACCGGTATTTGGTCGATCATTGATCGGTCTGTAGCGACATCTATGACGTCACATAAGAACTACGAAGAAAATACGAAATCCTGCATCGGACAATCAAAGTTCTCTGCGCGATTTGAATAAATATGACAGCCCGAAATCAATTATCGGGCAGTCGCCCACCAGACTATAACACCTGTCTGGTCGGAGGATCATCCCTTTTAAAGGAGGTTTGTGGGACTTTACTCTCTGTTCCGCATACCTCCAATGGTCAATGGTCCATAGAGTTGTGGTAAAATGACTATATCAAGGTTATTTAAAGGAATAACTGCACGATGACGTTCTAATTGTAGTTCAATAATCAAAGGAACTGTCACCCAAACTCAACCGGGCCGGGGCTGCTCTCAAGCGGCTCCTGCCCAACCTTGGGGGTCCAGACGCCTCCTGCCGGAGGCTCTACACGGGGATCGTTCGGTCCATGGCCCTCTACGGGACGCCGCGGTGTGGGCGCCGTCGCTGGCAAAGCGACCGGCGTCCATACTGAACGCCTGCCAGAGGGTCATGGCAATACGGATAGTGCGGGGCTACCGCACGATCTCCCGCGAAGCGGCGAGCCTTCTGGCTGGCCTACCACCGTGGGATCTGGAGGCAACAGTCCTTGCACACATGCACGATAAGCGCGTGGAGATGCAACGCCGGGGTGAAAGTCCACTACCGCGACAGGTCGAGGTATGGCGGACAGAGCTCCGGCGAGATCTCACGGTGAAATGGCGTCAGCGACTATCGCAACCCAGTGCTGGGCACGCCACAATTATGGCGGTAAGTCCCCTCTTTGAGGCGTGGCTGAAAAGACCTCAAGGCGTCCTTACCTTCCGCATGACGCAGGTCCTCACCGGACATGGCAAGTTCGGGAGGTTCCTGCTTCGGATTCGAGCGGAAGAGACGCCCGGGTTCCGCCACTGTGCGGAACGCCCGGAGGACACGGTGGAGCACACAGTTGAGGCGTGCCCTGCTTGGGCGGAGCAACGCCGTGTCCTCGTGGGGGCGATCGGCGGCGGAGACCTCTCGCACCGCGCCTTGGTTCAGGCCATGGTCCGGAGCGAGGAGGAGTGGCAGGTGGCCTTCTGCGAAGCAGTAATGCTAGCAAAGGAGGAGGCAGACCGCATCAGGCAACGGCGCCTCCGCCGGGATTCCGATCCCGATTTCCGGCCACCGTAGACGCGGGCTCGCGGACGTCGAGCCATGGGTAGCTCGCTGTCCGATCGTCCGGTAACTGTCCGGACCGAGCCAAGGCGTCGACGGCGCGCAGTGTTCCCGCGCGCCTCAAGGAGTTGTCAGCAACAGGAGGGGCCCATCGGGATCGAAGCCTACCGGGGTCGGGGTTATCCGAAAGGAAACTAGAGCCCCGGTATGAAGGCTAGAAGGAACGGCGCGGGGTTTTTAGTCAGTAAGACTCTGACACTGTCTCCCGCTCCACCCAAGAGCGGGTTTCGTCAATGATGATTTTCCCCGTCGACAGAAAAAAAAAGAACTGTCAAAATTTTAGCAGATTGCCGCATACGTCAGACATTGATTTGTTATTTTGTACGAGATTACCATTCTATGTCATTTCTTTCAATGGATTGTCAGTGGTTGACCATTGGAAAGTCGTAATGACGCCATATATTAGCAGATTACCAAAACTTGTCAAAATCAACCTACTTCGTAATATTTAGAACGTTCAATTTAAATATTTTTATTTTTGTATGAAAATCTAATGAAAGAAAATATGATATCTTTTTAAAAGTCATAGAAGAAAACTTGTTGTTTATGATGTTTTTAACATAGTCCTGAGTAGAAATGTGCCGTTGCCAGCAGTATAGCTGTGAAGTGGGAATATTGCCCGATGTATGATAATTAGTGGCAATATTGCCAGCAATTTTCCCAGATTGCCGGCAACGGCACATCTCTAGTCCTGAGGGTAACAGTGTTTTACGAATAACCCTGTATAGTGTTTCGAACGCGATCCGTTAGTTTTGGTCCACAGAAAACTTGTTTGGAGTAATTTATTGAGACTTTTCCGCTAAATTTATATTCAGCTCGCATCTCTAACGACATCCTCCTACGGTTGTGAACTCACGAGGTAATGTGCGTTGAGCAACGCGAGCTATCACAGAGAGTTAACTGTCTCATGCGATTCACTAACAGTCTCTTCATTGATGTTAACAACGACGATACTCACCGATGTTGCATTGTAAATTTCGCTTTTCATTACTCATACTCTGAAAGTAGGTCTGAAGTTGCCTGAGGAGCGGACTGAAAAGTATCACACATTTCATCCCTAGGGAGTTTTACTTTCAACTAACAACTGTCAAATTATTTAAAAAAAAAACCTAGGTCTATCTTCTTGTATTCGTAATGAAAAGCACAGTGCTTACCTCGGATTAGCGACCTCGCTACGCTCTGCCGCCAACTCCTTCTCGGGACGAAATAAGTAACTTTCACCCCTAGTGTAACAATGTACTATTTAAAAACAACGTTGATGAAAACCGTATTCGCTAAGCTACATAGGCTCGTCGACGATCTGTCGAACAACGATGACGAGAAGGATGTTTACAGTGTTGCTATGTTTAATCTAAAGTATAATCGATAAAATCTCGACTAACCTATTTTAAAGTTATTTCGTCATTTTAAATTAATACAAATACACAATAAGTATGTATAAAACACGTTATATTTATTATGCAACGAATATTTAATTAATTATATCATTTTCGACTTGGAAAATATTTACCTATTCAAAAATGTTTTGACATTTGTAATTGTAGCTTATGTATTTCAAAACATACAACTTCACGACTTGCGGGGTTACCATGACGTTCAAAGTAAGATTATTTTAATCTTGTTTCGGCGTGAGTAAGAGATGGCGCTAGACAACCTGTAGCTCTGTCTCTTACCCACAGTAAAACAAGATTAAAACAATCTTACTTTTAAACGTCATGGTCTAGGTCCTGATCTTTTATCTTGCTTAGAGTTTTTTTTTAATCAGTAATCTAAGACACAGGGTTATTTATAAAACGCTAACAATCTTGAGCAGTGGTGGCCGAGTGGTAATGGCTCTGACTAGGGAATGCAAATCTCGCGAGATTGTGGCTTGAGCGAGATCTCGCGAGATTATGAATACAATATCGCGAGATCTCGCCAATTTCGAGATCTAGCGAGATTGGCATAAGATAACCATAGGTGCGAGCTTGTGGACGGCGAGCAATGGATAGTTGGCTGTCCTACCGTCCAGTAACTGTCCGGACCGAGCCCAAGTCGTCGATGGCGCGCACTGGGTCGAAGCCTACTGGGGCCAGGGTCAGTTCCGAAACGTAGCTCCGCCCCGGTATGAAAGGCACGAAGGCAGTAATAGTCTGACACTATCTCCCGCTCCGCCCAAAGGTGGGACATGTCATTTGTATGATTTTTACCCATTAAAAAAAAAGTATTATAAGATAAACATTCGTTTTCACGAACTTTTTCAATATTTTTTTTACATTAAACATTGTTTGACGTATCTGTCTATAATATTTGAACGTCCGTGTCAATCCAATCTTGAATAAGACGTTTTTATGCTCAAGTACAATCTCGTTAATCTCTCTCTCGCTCTTTTTTCGTCCGAGATCAATCTCGCTAAAAAAGGCCGAGATCTCACGAGATCGAGATTGCATTCCCTAGCTCTGACTTACGACTTCTAGGTCGCAGGTTCAAACTCAGCCAGGCACATTAACTGGTGTAATTTCTTTCATCACCACTGCTCTCAAAACGGTGAAGGAAAACCTAGAACCAAAAATTCGAAGATATGTAACATTCACCAAACCGCATTTGGCCCGCGTAGTGGATTACGGCCAATTCAATCTACTAGAGGGTTAGAGAGGAGGCCTGAGTGCCAGCAGTGGGAACATTAAAGAGCTGATTATAATAAGATACTCGTATGATATAACAATCTTGACGTCATAGACAACAACTATTGTTCTATGACTTTTCATTTATATTTTTCGATCCCCACTCCCTTCACCTATTGTACTATCGCTTGCTTCGCATAGACTTTAGAATATTTAGAACGTACAATTTAAATATTTTTATTTTTGTATGAACCAAAAAATGTAATTTTTTTAAAAGTCATAGAATAAAAGTTGTTGTTTATGATGTTAGTAACTAAGAGGTTACCAGTGTTTTACAAATAACCCTGTATAAAAGGAGAAACTGACTGACATATCAACCAAAACCGTATCCTCCGTAGGATCCTAGGAGCCCAATATTACATCCGAAATGAGAATATCCACTTGGATCTCAGAGTCCCCACCATACAGCAGTTCATGAAGCGCCTGTGCAAGCGCTTCTTTGACTCTGCTGTGAAGCATCGCAACCCCCTCATCGTACGGGCAGCCCGTTACGAACCCTCCCGTATCTCAAGGATTCGCCGACCAAGGCACACTCTCGTTACCCCAGACGACCCCATCACCCTGCTCCAAGAGAGCCGTAGGGAAACCAGTACAGTTAAGAGACCATACAAACCGACATCCTACAGGCCTCGCCGCCGAGGTCCGCCGCGACAATCTCGTAAATGTCCTCCCCGACTTTTGCTCGAGCCAGTCCGCGCCGCTGAGCTGTAGCTTTAAAATTCCCCAAATAATAATAAATATTATTTTTGTTGCTCGATCCAGCCCGTCCCTTTGCTGCCCTCCCCCAGTGACGCCCTAAGCCGAGGCTCGTACCCCACGGGGGGTGCCCTTAGCGTTGTCACTTAAATTTTAAGTAGTTTTTAAGTAAGCCCTGGCTGGAGGCTTTGAATTTATTCAGGGCCGCCACAGGCAAGACCGGTTGAGCAGACGACAACCTCAGAGGTTGACCTGCGAGAGGCCACTCATAAAAAAAAAAAAAAAACTGACATATCAAAGCACAGACAAGCCTACAGGGTCTAGGAGCACAAAATTTTTCAGAAGGTTACCCTAACTCCACTACAGGCAATAAACCAATTCGAACGCGCATTACGCAACTAACAGGCCACGCACACTTAGATCGCAAGTTTGTTATTGGTAGTTGAACTATGAGCATTGCCCTACTTTGTGGCACGCCTGCCCCGCCCACAAGGCCATTCTAACCTCTTTCTTCTCTCTGTTCTGTGAAAAAACCCTGCAGGTACGAGTAGGATTCGCGCACTGAGGGTTCCGTAAATCTTACCTATAGAATCGTAGACAATTGCTGAGAGATAAATCCATGTACTGGAGATACCAGAACCAACTTCCTTATGAGTCAGAACTTCAAGACTTTCCTTTACAAAACTTAAGAGGGTCCTTCTCCACTCGCTTATCGTAAACATCGAAAATGGTTTAAAAGCTTGTTACTTCATTTAATGCAATCCAACGCGATGTTTGACGAAAAGGCAACGCAAAAAAAGAGAGATAACGCCTGGAAACTCTGTTAGTATTCGGTAATTCCGAGATTTACTCGAAAATTTCACAAAACTTGCTCCAGGAAATAGCTGTTTTTTTTTAAACCCTTAAAAGTTTTTGGAAAAACTTGTCGTCATTTAGAATCTTAATAAAATTTGCAAGGTCTCTAGAGGATTACTTTTTTGACTTTTTAATTTTTAGACAAATTATGAAGTGTCAAAGTTCATACAAAATAGGAGATTTTCAGAGGTTTTTACTGGATTAGTTTTACACAAATTTAGAAATTGGTTTCTTTAGAAACCTAGATAATATCCACAAGATACTGTGTTTCCAAAATATCTAATGAAAAATGTGTAATAACGTCATAACCCGTTATGAGCGGTTGTATGAAAAACAGTGAAAATGTGAGTCGTAATGCACCTTAAATATTTTATTTGGCGGCCGACAAAATAACGAAGTAACAATAATAATAATAATAATATTCCACAACTATCACACAACGTCGTCTAGTCCCAATCTAAGCAGAGCTTGTGTTATGGGTACTAGACAACTGATAAACATACTTATATATTTCTAAATACATATATATTATAGATAAATTACACCCAGACACAGACCAAATGATCATGCTCATCACACAAACATTGGTCCTGTGTAGGAATCGAAACCACGACCTCCGGCATAGCAGTCAGGGCCACTAACCACTAGACCAACAGGCCAGTCAAGGTCAATTGATGTAATTTACCAAATAGTACGAGATCCGAAGAAGTAACGTCTTCTCTCATCAGGCAGATTGTTCCAGTCCTTCGACGTACGCGGTATAAACGACCGACGCAAAATGCTTTAGTCTGGACCGTAGAGGTTACCAATTTCCGATCAAAAATCTTTCTGAGAAAAATCACCTATACAATGACATCATTAAATAGCATAAAACAAAGTCGCTTTTTCTGTCCCTATATCCCTATGTACGCTTAAATCTTTAAAACTACGCAACGGAGTTTGATGCGGTTTTTTTAATAGATACCTAGAGTGATTCAAGAGGAAGTTTAATATGTATAATAACATCCATTAAATAGTGGAGAAACACCCGAGCGAAGCCGGGGCGGGTCGCTAGTTTAATATTAAATTCCAATAAAAAACACATCATTATCGTTACAATGGTCAGCCATTATTGATATACTTAAAATGGCGGCCACATATAATGAACAGCTGCGGTCATCCGCGTCCAGTTCGCGCCGAGAGCCGCTTGCTCGAAACGACCTTGTCGGATGAGGAAAATAAACTAAGAATTACAAAAAACCGGCTTCCGAGAACATATCAGTGCTTGTTTTGTAAAATATTATGTTAAAATAGTGCAAGTTTTGTGGCAACAGATCGTTTTTTGGACGCAAAGGTGAGTGACGTTTAATTTTTTTTTTTTTTGTACAAAACGCGCGAACTTGAATTTGGTACCCTCGACCTTTGACATGAGTTGGGGTATTATTGGAGTAATTATAGTCTTTATTAATGCACGTTTATCTAGACTTATATTATAAAGAAAAGGTAAAGTTTGTTTTTTTTTTGGTTGTAGGAGGTAATCTTTGAAAATACTTGTCCGATTGCTAAAAAAATTTAACCGATAAAAAGCTGCTTTATTTCTGAGTGACATAGGCTACCTATATTTTATGTACGCGGGCGAAACTGCGGGCAAAAGCTAGTTTACCTTTATTTTGAGTTTTTATAATTCAATGGTTATTACAAGCTTTTATTTAGTTTCATCTGTCCCGAGACTTGTCTGAAATCAAATCTTGCAAATTAAATTTGATCCACTTCTCTGTTACTGATTGAACTGAAACTTTGCATGCATGTTTTTATCAGATGACAATGCAAAATTATTATGACATAAAGCTGATCTGATAAGAGCTTGGTAATTAAACGGCATTTCCATCAAGTTTGAGCTCGTATGATTCGTCTTGACGAGTGTTTTAATTGTACACCGTGCTATAAAAGCTTGCTATGACAAAAATATTTTCATAAAAAAATTGTTTATACATTTGAAATTGCACAACAGACGACCCACTGTCCGAAAAACCGTCTAAATTTATTTACTAAATGCTTTATGCACACAAAAGTACAGAGACGGAATTAATGCCAGGGACAAGTCAACCATTGGGTAATGCATAAAAAAATAGTGGTAGGTAGATGCAATAAAAGAGAGAGAGAAAAAGTGGAATACAAGAATCGAGTTAAGTAGATACTTTAAACTAAACTTTTTGTAAGTATATAACATACTTATAAAGTATGTTTTACTAGGTACGCAGACTTAATAATGTTTTAGATATTAAATTGATGTGTACATTTTTTAGATTGATTGAAAATAAAGGGAGAGTATATTTACATATGTAGGTACTATTGCTATTAAAAAACTTTTTGAAAAGCAGTTTTACGAAAAAATATTTTCTAAATTGGGGTATATCAAGCTTGAAGAATCGCCAAACTAAAGGCTGGTTTACACAGTGCCAGCTGCTGCCTGGTCAGTAGACAGCTACTCGGTTTGTCTACTCATACGCCAGTAGCTCGACTCGCCTTTGTTGTCTACACGACACCTAGCTACTGCCCAGTCCGAGTCATGTCACGATATCGAGTGAACTTGTTTTAATAAAATAAACGGTGAGACGCTCTATGACAACAATTTTATGAATACCATTTATCCGCAGCCATTTCGAACTCGATTTAGTACACAGGCGTAGCACATAAAAAAACACGGGTTCCACTCACAACTGCCCGGCTGGAACGCGTCCAAACGATGCGAGCGACGCACGAGCCGCTGTTATGTGCGAGTTGCTGCCAGGCGAGCATGCGAGTGAGAACAAAAAATGTTGAAGTAACTCGGATGCGAGCTACCGACCAACTCGCACGTACGAGTTATTCGCAAGTTACGTCCAAACAGTGCGAGTTATTGCAGTGCAGCTACTCGGAAGGCTAACTCGTACGCTAGCTCGCACTGTGTAAACCAGCCATTAGATATAGCGCGTACTGGTGACTTTTGTCACGGGGACAATAATTTTTCCACCCATTTTTTGTAACTGTCACGTCTTCTAGTGCGCGCACTTACAATGCGTTCCAAATGAGAATAGGATCGATTGCATGTTGTGACGTCACGATTTACTGTCAAATCGAGGAAAGAAATTGTGAAACTTTAACTATTTTACGAAAAATTTAATTTATTTACGAGTTGTGAACGAAAAAAGTTTAATCAGAATTCAGTTCTTAAATTTTACTCATCTCCAAGTTCCTCAATTTTGACCAAATTTCTTAGATTTGACAGTAAATCGTGACGTCACAACAAAAAATGGATCCTATTCTCATTTGGAACGCACAGTACATGTTGGGTTCATAAAGCACGATGACTTTTTTATATGTACCGTAAAACGGGGTGAATAGAAACCCAGGGGTGAATAGAAACAAAACTTTGGTTTGGTTTTTCACTTTGATACCATACTATCGGCTTCAAATAAAGCATCAACTTTTTAGAATAACAAATCATTAATAAATTGATATAGTTAAATGCTGCAAAAAACATTTCAATATCGAGAAAATACTCTTTGAAGTTTTGTTTCTATTCACCCTTGAGTTTCTATTCACCCCATTTTACTAGATAGGCGTGTGCAAAAGCAGCCTCTTAATTCATGAATCCCCAAGCGAACACCGGTGGCCGCGCATCTATTGTCTTACTATTGTGTCTCTAATTGACGGTATCTGAAGGGTTAATAGAATTCTAGCTCAGATCTTATAAGCGTGATTTATGACTTATATAATATTACCGTTTGTGTACTTATTAAGAAAAAAACATAATACAAGTTGACGTTTCATGTCGGTCAAGCGATAAACTACAATCTCAATTCCATGGCTCAAAAGGTTATCGTCATATTTATATAAAAACACTCTTACTTATTGTTGACTGTACATAATAATATTTATATCAGACTAGGTTTTGCCGGCAGCTTCACCCGCGTACATAACATGTAAGCCAGTGGGTCGTTTTAGGGACGTTTTCGTGCAATTTCAAATGTATAAACAAGTTTTTAATTCATGAATCCCCAAGCGACCACCGGTGGCCGCGCATCTATTGTCTTACTATTGTGTCTCTAATTGACGGTATCTGAAGGGTTAATTAAAATATTTTTGTCATAGCAAGGTTTTAGCTCGGTATACTTATATAATTAACCCTTCAGATACCGTCAATTAGAGACACAATAGTAAGACAATAGATGCGCGGCCACCGGTGGTCGCTTGGGATTCATGAATTAATACTCGTCTAGACGTTATGTCGTTTAACTACCAAGTTCTTATAGCCATCTTCCAGTTTCATCATCAGATCAGCTCTATGTCACTAATAATTTTGCATTGTCATCTGATTTAAACATGCATGCAAAATTTCAGCTCATTTGGTAACCGGGAAGTGGATCAAATTTAATTTGCAAGATTTGATTACAGATAAACATCGGGACAGGTGAAACTAAATAAAAGCTTGTAATAACTCACAATAAAGGTAAACTAGCTTTGGCCTGAAATTTCGCCCGCGTACATAAAATGTAGGCTGTCACTTAGTGATAAAACAGCTTTTTATCGGTGACCATATTTTAGCAACCGGACCAGTGCTTTCGGAGATTACCTCCTACAAACAAAAAAACAACTAGCCCTTTATAATATTAGTGTAGTCACTCGAGAAAAAGTTTTAATAAAAACTTTACTACTACAACAACACCAAAACACAACACAACACAAAACAACACAACAACAACAACTGCTACAACAACAACAACAACACAACAACTGCTACAACAACAACAACACAACAACTGCTACAACAACAACACAACAACAAATGCTACAACAACACAACAACAACTTTACTGTCTTCTACTTTTAAAAAAAATTTTGAGGGTAGTTTCTTGACGATGTTTACCCTCAATTTGATTTCTTAAACAATGTACTGTGTTGCAGTAGCGTAAACACGTCTACTCGCTTTCTTTGAAACGAAACTTTCGTTAAAATTGCAAAAAATCCTCTGTCATAATTATATATATATTTTTTTTTTCGAAACATAACTAATTAGAGTAGGTTTAGAGATTCGGTACGTCAAACAATTTTCGTTCGTGCAATTTTGGGAACGAAAGGAACCGTGGTAGGAAACACGCGAAACTTGAATCGAAATTTCGTTATTCGGAGAAAGCGAGTAGACCCCCAGGTGCGAGCAAAGTGGGTTTAAGGTGCCTCGCACAAGCGAGGGTTCTTTAAGGCGTTTCTCTCTCGCTTTCTTCATAACATTTTCCTCTAACCATTAACCTGTACCACAAAATAGATAGGTACAGAAGACAATCACATATACCTATGTACTTCACTTTTTATACCTACGCTCGTTGGACGCACACTAATAGCGTTTGAGCCGGAACTGTTCGACGAGCAGGCCGAGACGCTCCGAGACATCGTGTCCGTGAGCGGTGTCTATGTGTGCGTTGTGAGAGCGCGCACACTATGTAGATTGACTTCTGTACTTATCTATTTTGCCTTCTGGCACTCGCGCATTTGCTCGCCCGTATTCAAATCTTAATTTTGAGTATTTTTGGGCTCTTGCGATAGAACTAACAAGACTCCCTTCCATCTCCTAGTAAGAAAAAAAAAAGGCAAAATCGACACTTTCCCCCTAAATTGTCTCGCATAATAAAAGAAAGGTTATTTAAATGGTCAAAAATACATAAATAATCCTTACTAATATTATGAAAGCAAAAGTGAGTTTGTTTGTTACGTCTTCACGTCTAAATGGCAAATTTGATTTTGATGAAACTTGGTACACGGATAGACCAAGTCCTGGAATATTACATAGGATACTTTTTATCTCAGAAGTATGTTCCCTTGGGATAATTTTCTGCTCTCACGCGGGCGAAGCCGCTGTGGGCAGCTAGTAAGCATATAATATGCAATTTTATACTGAAGCTAGTTTTTGAAGCAATGACATCATTAGACGCCAAACTAAAGATTTAAACTTAATTTTATATCAATAAAAATACAAAACAGAAATCCCGTCTTATTTAAATTTATTAACGATCTTCTTTTTTGTTGATAAACTTGATTTTTAAATTATAAACCTGATCAATGTTGTTGACCTCTGCAGTCTTTCAAGATGGACATTTCAATTTTATATTTTGTATGTATGTAGCAGGAAAAAACACGCTAAATATTATAGCTCAGGGGAAAGTTTAAAATTTAGTTCTTTTTTTCCTTTAATTAAAGGGCTTTGTCGCTTAGCGACCACATCGCCCAGTACAGAAAACAAGAAAAACTTACAATCTACCTTAAGGCTAATTCGAACAATTGTTTAGCTTTGTTGGACATTGGAAAAGAGAGGATTGTATTACAAATGCCAATATTATACGTTTTACAGAGTCCAAAAATATTGATTCTTGTATTTTCGTTCCGGACACACTCTATCAAGATGTGGACAACATCATCAACCACACCACAGTCATCACAATTTGGAGACAAAACTTTCTTCATTAAATAGTTGAATTTATTTGATGGAATATGTCCGGAACGAAGCTATTAAATTTCTGTTGAGATTACAGTCTATCCATGGAACCCGAGAAATTTCTGGCTGAATAGTTCGGTACCATATCCCTTTTTTACCGACTTCCCAAAAAGGAGGAGGTACTACGTTCGGCTGTTTGTATGTTTTTTTTTGTATGTTTGTTCGTCGAATACTCCCCCAAATGTGGACGGATTTTCAAAATTCTTTTTTTGTTCGAAAGTAGATAGTTCTGAGGTGGTCCCATTATCACCAAATTAGGATCTGATGATGGGATCTTGGAGAAATCGAGAGCAACCTTCAAATTTTATAGGCTCACTTATTGATTTTCGCATATTTTATGAAGTATCTTGTGTATTTGCGTATGGTCGTCACCATCTCAGGTAGCTGGGCTGATGATGGAAGGTACAACTCCTTAACAGTAAGAAGTTACTCGAACAGGCAAGGACTGTTTTAGTAAATTGTTTTGATGTTTGATAGGGCATTTGCCACATTTGGTCTCATGATCATCAAGTCATGACCTGATGCTGCAGTCAGGATAGTCTGCAGAGTACCTAAGTCCTCGACAACAAACAGCAGATATATCGAGTTTAGGCTCATTGAAAACGGCACGATGTGTGGATAAACGTACTGCTAATAAAGAACACCGAAGTACGTAGAGACTTGATGCTGAAGCCAGGAGCATCAGGAAAAGTACAAACCTTGAAATTACAGCACCGTAGTCGTGTTTGGGCTCATTTTAAACAGGACTAAATTTTAAGTTCATTGCAATGTTGACATAAATCTGGCCTGATGCTACAGCCGGGATTATCAGCATCTAGTCTAATGACTGATTGAAAGATTTACCTTTCGGCTTCATCATCAGATCAGTTCGATATATCCTTTCCCTCTCCAGCATCTAGTCTAATGACTGTTTGAAAGAAGAGGGGGAGAGGATATATCGAACTGATCTGATGATGAAGCCGAAAGGTAAATTAATGTAATCTAACCGTGTTTGGGATTATTAGAACTGTTATGAGATGCGCTCTGACTATAAGGTATTTAAGTTTGACTGAGGGGTACTTTTTAGTGGTGGTACCATAACTAAAAAGTGTAAAATAAAAAAAACTTTTTACAAAAAAAATATAACCGACTTCAATGATAAAAAACACTGAAAAGTATCAAATAACTTTAATTTTGGAAGTCGGTGTTAAATAACGAAGAGACTAAACTATTATAGAAACACCGACTTCCAAAATTAAAGTTATTTGATACTTTTCAGTGTTTTTTATCATTGAAGTCGGTTATATTTTTTTTGTAAAAAGTTTTTTTATTTTTCTTTTCAAATTTAGTTAATAACTAACTTTTGCTCGCGGCTTCGCTCGCGTTAAATCCAGGGTAACACGGTTCCCTGGAAAGTGGGGGGTTAGAAAGAGACAAAAAGTAGCCTATTCACTCTCTATGGACTTCCAAAATACAGGCATTTCTTGCCTAGTTTGGGGTTCAATGGACTCAACTAAATATATGTACAGACAAAAATTGTCAACAACTTCTCACAAATATTTACTTTGTACCTACTTCCTACCTACCGATGTTCTTGTGTGTAATTTGATGTTTATTGGATCAAATAAATATTATTATTATTTTATTATTCCATATCTTCAAGTATTTTCACTTAAAAACCACGTAAATTCGTCACTCCGTTTTACCGTGAAAGACGGACAAACAGACACACACACTTTCCTTTGTATGGGTTTTCTAGCGCGCTTCACCACCAACGATTGCATCACTGCTAACCATCAGGTGGGGTCGTAGTCAAGCACTAGTTTGTACCAAATAAAAAAAAAGTTGTCAAAAAATGAAAGGTCAAAAAAGTTACTATTTACCGATAAAATCATAGATAATGTTAAGTCGGTTTACCGGTAAAAAATCACGCAAGTTTCGATACCAAGCGTAAAGTTAACTTCGGAACGAGCCCAAGACGTCGACGGCGCGCACTGTTCCCGCGCGCCTCAAGGAGCTATCAGCAACAGCAGGGGCCCACCTGGGTCGAAGCCTACTGGGGTCAGGGTTATCCGAAAGGGAGCTCCAGCCCCGGTATGAAGGCTAGAAGGAACGGGGTGGGTTTTCAGTTAGTAAGAGTATGATACTTACTATCTTCCGCTCCGCCCAAGAGCGGGGGTTGTCATCGGATGATTTTTGCTCACCATAAAAAAAAGCATAACGTTATCTTCCCTAGTAAGTTTCGTTATCTTATTACGATAAAAACGTATACCTGAGTTTGCTTCGGTGTTTCTTCTCAGCGTTGCTAGGAAACACCGGCCTTGTCTAGTTTAGACTAACTGAAAAGATATTGACGAGTCATCATTATCTCGTCATCATCATCTTCCTGCCCTTGTCCCATTTTTATTTGGGGTCGGCGCAACACGTTGTTTTCTTCCATTCAAAAGTGTTCTTTTAAAACATATTTGCAAAACAAATAAACAGTTTTTTTAACGTTATTTCGAGCCCTAATTTAAACTGCTATCAGTCTTGATTCTTTAAAAAAAAAGCCATTACATTTTCGTTTTTAAATTGTTAGTAAACAAACAATTTTAAGTAGGAAACTTTTTGTTCAGAGACAATACACTACGCATTGTTGGAAGCAAAAAAATAATTGCATACAGAATTCGAGGAAACAAAAAAATGTAGCTTGGAAAATACACAGAACCACGGTAATAGTATCATACAGTATTGTAACTCGGCCGTATCTTTGAAATAAATGCCTACAGCCACGCGGTACGTAAACATGCGATAGGGCTGCCCGCCTCTAGCATTCTAATTACATTTGCCTAGGTACTTTGTGTTTCCATTTAGTTTTATGATTGTAAATATACTTACTTTTTTATAGAAATAAAATACTTTGTGGATTGAATAGGAAGTTTTCAATAAAAATGCGTGTTGTTTTTTGATTGGTAGATTTAAATAAAATTCTTTTTCTAGTATTATTCATACACATAGTACAATAAACCACTATTATTAATAATAAAATAGTATAAATAAAAATAGTCTTTACTTTGAATTATACAAACTAACAATAATCGCGCGATTATTGTTAAAAAAAAAACCGTCGTGTTCGCTCGTTACTGCGGCACAGTTGCGACGGTCGCGACTGTCTACATGCCGAGCCCATGCTACAATCGAGGCGCGTAGGTATAGCTTGCGTTTCGTCCGTTTGTATGAAGTTGGAATACTGTATGATATTATTACCGTGACAGAACTGAGCATTGTTTGTTCTTATTCATAATAACTTATTGATAAGCATATAATTATCTGAGAGCAGTGGTGGCCGAGTGGTAATGGCTCCGACTTACGAGTTGTAGGTCGCGGGTTCAAACATAGCCAGGCGCATTACTTTCTGTAATTTACTTCATCACCACTGCTCTCAAAACGGTGGAAGAAAACATCGTGAGGAAACCGGCATGTTCTAGAACGAAAAATTCGAAGACATGTGACATTCACCAACCCGCACTGGGCCCGCGTGGTGGATTACGGCCCATTCCCTCCATACTTTTTCATGATACGGTTTTGAAATTTTGTACATAGATTCTTTACATAAAAATAGTATAGGTGTTTCAAGTTTCGCATAATTATACCTACTAAAACTAATGTTGTATAGTCGTTTTATAAAAACCTTATAAAAGTATGTTAGATAAAATTTATAACAATATACATCATCATTTCAGCCGAAAGACGTCCACTATTGGACATGGCCTCCCCGAGTGCCGCCACAATGAACGGTCCTGTGCGTTTCGCATCCATCGGATTCCCGCAACCCTCACCAGGTCATCGGCCCACCATGTCGGAGGCCTTCCAACGCTACGTCTTCCGGTACGTGGTCGCCATTCCAGAACCTTTCGGCCCCAACGGCCATCCGTTCTGCGAGCAATGTGCCCTGCCCTCTCTCACTTAAGTTTGGCAATTCTTCGTGCTGTCGGTAACCTTGGTTCCTCTGCGGATATCCTCATTCCTGATTCGATCACGCAAGGAAACTCCGAGCATAGCCCTTTCCATTGCCCTATGGGTGGCTTTAAGCCTTCTGATGAGGCCCATTGTAAGCGACCACGTTTCAGAGCCACATGTCATCACTGGCAACACACACTGGACTTTCGTCTTGAAACACTATGGTATGTTGGACGCGAAGATATCGCGCAGCTTCCCGAACGCTGCCCAGCCGAGTCGGCTTCGACGATTGACCTCTTTCTCGAAGTTAGACCTACTCAACTGGACCGTCTGTCCCAGGTATACGTAATCGTCCACAACTTCGAGCGTAGAGTTTCCGATCTTGATAGGAGTGGGTGCTACATGGCTGTTTACCATGACTTTGGTTACAGTATAATAATTATGTGTTGGAAAATAAAAGATTATATGTAAATTATATCGGTTTCCTTCGGTACCTACTATTCGGGTTGGGGTCACCTGACACCTAGTGTTGTTATGCAAAAGCGAATTTCAAAATGGAGGTTGTAAGCAAGCTGTTTTTTTTTTGTTTATATTTGTTCTTTTTTATTGTTACACTATGTGGCAGTACCTATCGACTGATTATTTTTATCTTTATACAAGTTTTTTCACTTATTAGTTAGGTATAGAAAAAAAACAGTAACAAAAGAGGACGCCTTTACGACGAGTTCCCTACCATCGAGATTTTATTTTATTTTCTAAAGAAAGAAAAGAAGAAAGAAAGAAAGAAAAGTATTTATTTTGGCGCACAAAAACATTGTAGATAACAAAAAAAACTGAAGAATAACAAAAAAAAATAAAATAAAAAATAACATTGTATGTCTCACGTTTGCGCCAAAAAAAAGGTCCAGTTCAGCGAAATGCCAGACAACTACGAGGTAGTTAAACGATATATCTATGTATAACCTTAATTCTACTATATTCAAACCCGAAACACGTGTCTAGTATTTTCATATAAAGAATCTATGTACAAAATTTCATAACTGTATCATGAAAAATCACAAAGTTATAAGCTTGTTATGTCCAACTTGTGAACTTTTTAAATATTTTTGGTAAAGAATATACATGGTGTAAAAACTATTGAAATCCATTCAGTTTATCAGTTATTGATTCGGAAAATACTACATTCAAGTTTTGCATAAACTAAAAATAATGTTGTAAGTATATTATATGTATTTATTTAATTTTGTAATTTAAAAATGGGTCTCTCATATAGTTTGTTACTGTTAAAAAAACTTCTATTTGTGCAGTGAGACATTGGTTTTTGCCAAATTTTATGATTCTGGGCCAACGGGAATTAAAATAAATAAATTCAATTCATTTATGTGTCACCATTCTTAAAAAATTACGTGTATGGTGAGGCTGATTTTTTTTTCGTTTCCTGGAAAAAAGCTTGTTGAAGGTTGTTCAGTTTTGTCTGCGTCACGGGGCGCTAGGGCTGTTGATAAAATATTAATTTATCGATATTATCGCAGTAGTCTAACAGCTAAACATATAAACATGTATTTGTAAACCTCTTGAGAAATATTGGTACACATAATGTTTTATTAAAATTGAAGAATAATTACTGAGAATTTTACATTTTCATACATTTATTTTTAATAAATAAACAAGTTTTGTCTGAGACGACTCAGACTGGTCTAAAACGTCTCAGACAGTTCTGTTTAAAACGTCTTGTTTCAAGTGAGCACAGGCCCTTACACCTTGCATTTAACCCCAAAAAGGCAAGGTAGTTAGAGTTTTACAAATACCTAACCCTGTATATTTTTATAACCTAAAATTCAAGCTTACACGGCTATTCCAACAACACAATTATATGTGTCAAGTTTTTAATCGAATTTGTAAAATAACCTTTTAAACTAAGCATCACAAATCGCAAATAGTAAAAAATATGCGAAAATAATCGAAAAATTACTGTAAGAACTGAAACGATTTACCGGTTATTATTGTAAATCGATTTTATTACCTTGTATAACATAAACTGTATAATTCGTTCATTGATTTTTTTTTGGTTTCTGAGCTAAATTTCTTGTTTGGTACACCCAGTGGGACTGGTTGGTCGGACCTAAGGCTGTGGGGTTAATAAAAAAGTAAGTTTAAAAAAGTCTAATTTTGTATAGAGATAAATTATATTTATTTTGCAAATAGGTTTTAAGTGGATGCAACTCGACCAACATTTTCATTGTTTTTTATACAACCGCTCATAACGGATTATGACGTTATTACACATTTTTCATTAGATATTTTGGAAACACAGTATCTTGTGGATATTATCTAGGCTTCTATTGAAATCAATTTCTTTTGTGTAACAATAATCCAGTAAAGACCTCTGAAAATCTGCTATTTTGCATGAAATTTGACACTTCATAATTTACTCAAAAATTTAATAAGTCAAAAAAGTAAAACTGTAGAAGCCTTGCTAATTTAATTAATATTCTAAATGACGACTATTTTTTTCAAAAACTTTTAATGGTTTAAAAAATACAGCTATATCCTGGAACAAGTTTTGTAAAATATCGAGTAAGTCACGGAATAACCGAATACTGACAGAGTTTTCAGGCGTTATCTCTCTTTTCTTGCGTTGTCTGTTTGTCAAACATCGCGTTGGATTGCGTTAGATGATGCAACGTGCTCGATTCCATGCTCGATGTTGACGATAAGCGAGTAGAAAAGCAGCTCTTACAAAACACCTTTACATGCTAATTTTTTTTTTCAATCAGTTCAAACTAAATGAGGCCGGTGTTTCCTAGCTTATTCAGCTAAAAAAAACACTGAAACAAACTCAGGGGTCAAAGTTTCTATTAAAGTCTGTTGTTGGACAAATGCTATTTTTTTTAATGACATGAATGACCTAAGAAGAAAAAGGTTGTAAGTGTTTTACAAATAACCCTGTATATCTAATTGAGACTTGATATTTATATAATAATAATAATAATGTTCCACAACTATCACACAACGCCGTCTAGTCCCAAGCTAAGCAGAGCTTGTGTTATGGGTACTAGACAACTGATAAACATACTTATATATTTCTATATACATACATATTATAGATAAATTACACCCAGACACAGAACAAATGATCATGCTCATCACATAAACATTTGTCCTAGGTGGGAATCGAACCCACGACCTCCGGCATAGCAGTCAGGGCCACTAACCACTAGACCAACAGGCCAGTCAAATTCTTCTACAAATAATTAAAAAAATCGAAGCATAGCCGCATAAAGTCTAGGTACGACCTTATGCGGCTATGCTTCGATTTTCATATTATTTTTTAGTAAAATCTATTTATTTATATAAAAGGAGAAACTGACTGACTGACATATCAACGCACAGCCGAAACTACTGTGACTAGAAACGTGAAATTTTGCAGTAAAGCCTAGGCGTGAAACTTTGCACTAGGCTTCCTTTTATGATGTAGAACAAAGAAGGGATATTAGGAAATTCAAGCTTTAGGAGAGTGAAATTTCGTTTGTATTCAAATTCTTATTCTATGGGATATACATGAAACTAGCACGACCTAATTAAATTATAGTGGTTGACATTATTTATTTTTCTAAACTACCCCCATATAATAATAATTTATTTAATGAACAAAGTTTACATAAATAATAATAATATTCCACAACTATTACACAACGCCGTCTAGTCCCAAGCTAAGTAGGGCTTGTGATATGGGTACTAGACAACTGATAAACATACTTATATATTCCTAAATACATAAATATATAGATAAATTACACCGAGACACAGAACAAATGATCATGCTCATCACACAAACATTTGTCCTGGATGGGAATCGAACCCACGACCTCCGGCATAGCAGTCAGGGTCACTTACCACTAGACTAACAGGCCAGTCAAGTCATTGACAGAGTATGAAACTAACAATGGCCATACAAATTAGTCTTAGTGACCTAAACGTAACATATACTCGTAGTTCACAATTTGATTTTTTATGAAAAATATAAGTGATTGTATTGGAGTAGAGAATTCTTATTGTTGGGATAATTAACTTAGAACTTACACACACGAATCCTTACTAACATTATAAAAGCGAAAGTGAGTTTGTTTGTTACGTCTTCACGCCTAAATGGCAAAACCGATTTTGATGAAACTTGGTACACGGATAGACCATGTCCTGGAATACGACATAGGATACTTTTTATCCCGGAAATATGTTCCCTTGGGATAATATTCTGATATCACGCGGGCGAAGCCGCTGGGCGCAGCTAATTCTAAATAAAATGAATGATAAAGATTGTCATGATTCGTTTTTTAAAACTACCCTCGTAAAAGATAGTTTCACGAATGAAGTCGCGGGCAAATTTCTAGTTGTTTTATTCTATTTCTATTCTTATTACATCCGGCCTGTGGTACTGTTATCTTAAATTGATTGTTGATAACATAAAGCGAAATCAAAAAAAAAAAATACAAATAAAAAGAAACAATTTCCATCTGTAGGAATGTTGACATAAAAAAAGTGTCGTTACTACTTTTCGTGAGATTTTTTTCCGTCTAGCCCCCTTTCACAACGAGCGATAAGGAACTTCGTTCCAAAAAAACATAAAAGGTAAACAGTGAAGTACACACATGAATATGACTTCAGTACCTATCTATTTTGTGGTTGAGTCGTTTGTAAACACACTTTTTCTATAATTCTATAATTCTTTATTGTACACTATAAAAACTTATAAAATAGGTGGATAACAAAATTCATGTACATAGGCGAGCTTAATTCATGAATCCCCAAGCGACCACCGGTGGCCGCGCATCTATTGTCTTACTATTGTGTTTCTAATTGACGGTATCTGAAGGGTTAACTCAAGGATGAGTTTTCTTCCAGCAAACCTTTGAGCGATAGAGAGAGATGATAGAGGGTGGGGTCCAGTGTACAATTTGAAAATTATAAATACTATGAATAAAATAATAAGACATATAACTACATACATAAATACACACATACTATATAATATTATAGATATATATACATATATACTATGTCATTGAGAAAGGAAATGCTCTTTAATTTTCCTCTTGAAAACATCTAAAGAAGGGCTGTCACGTAGGGAGTGCGGAAGGCAGTTCCACAGACGCACTGCAGTGACAGTGAAGCTTTTTAGAGTGGCCGATAAATATTATCTATTTGATTTGACCTCACGATGTCCACAGCAACTATAATCATCTACCTAATAGAAAGACATTTGAGGTTAAGGATCAAATTACAAAGAAACGCAACGCAAAACTTTAAAAACATATCTGATTTTTTTATGGTGGGAAAATTCATCCAATGACAACCACCGCTCTTAGGTGGAGCGGGAGGTAGTGTCAGACTTTTACTGACTAAAACCCACCCCGTTCGTTCGTGCCGGGCACCGGGGCTGAGCTATCTCTCGAAACTAACCCTGGCCCCAGTAGGCTTCGACCCAGCTGGGTCTACTGTTGCTGACAACTCCTTGAGGCGCGCGGGAACAGTGCGCGCCGTCGACGTCTTGGGCTTATTTGCTTGGTTTTTGGTTAGTTGAAAATAAATTTGTTAGAGGTTTTATTGGACTTTGATTTTTTTTTTGAATAATATAAAGGAATATAAGAAATACCTTTTTTTATTTCTAATTCTGTTTTTTTATTTATTAAAATACCTTTTAGTAAAATACATAATTGTAAAAAGTACGACTACGTAAATCAAGATTGAAAAAAAAAAAAACAGAGACTTCATAAAAATATAAAAAAAAACAATTGTGTTAAACCAAAATTTTGCTACCTAGTAAAAAAAACTACCCACATTTCAATACACATAAAGTTGTAAGGCAAAAATTCATTACTTTGTGTAATTTATTTTATCACCACTGCTCTCAAAACGGTGAACGAAAACATCGTGAGGAAACCAGCATGTCCTAGAACCAAAACTTCGAAGACATGTGACATCCAACAACCCGCCCTGGGCCCGCGTGGTGAACGGCCCATTCCCTCTCCTAGAGAGGAGGCCTGAGTCCCAGCAGTGGGAACATAAAAAGGCTGATTATGCTATATGCTTAAAAGGCTTATTAGAAAAGACAAATTATTCCACTCCTTCGATGTACACGGTCTTTTAACAAAGGGGAAATACATCTTGATCACAATTAATTAAAAGTAAACAAAACAGTTTCAATTAAACAATTTTCCTGTTAGCTCTGTAAACGATGCTCGTAATTATGTAGTAATTAGTTTTGAACGTTGTAAAGTATATTATTAGAATCATGACTGTGTCAAGATAAATACTGACTGACATATCACAACCAAAACTACACAGCATAGGAGTGTAAATTTTGCACACAGCTTCCTTTTATTATAACACTAGCTTTTGCCCGCGGCTTCACCTGAGTATATAATCCCAGGATAAAAAGTATCCTATGTGTTATTCTGGAATATGGTCTACTCGTGTACCAAGTTTCATCGAGATCCGTTCAGTAGTTTTTGCTTGAAAGAGTAACAAACATCCATACATACAACTTTCGCATTTATAACATTAGTAGGACTAGCTTATGGCCGCGGCTTCGCTCGCGTTAAATTCGGGGTAACACGGTTCCCCTTTCGGCTTATTTTTTCTCGACATCTTCAACAAATATCGTTAACTAGCTGCTCCTAGCGGCTTCGCCCGCGTGATAGCAGAAAATTATCCCCAGGGAACATACTTCCGGGATAAAAAGTATCCTATGTCCTACTCCAGGACATGGTTTATCCGTGTACCAAGTTTCATCAAAATCGGTTTTGCCATTTAGGCGTAAAGACGTAACAAACAAACAAACTCAGAAATAAACACAAAAACTTGACAAATTATATACTAAAACCTTCCTCGAGAATTACGCTATCGAGTGGTGAAAACCGTTTGAAAATCGGTGCAGTTTTTGAGTTTATCGCGATCAGACAGACAGACAGACGCGGCGGGAGATTTTGTTTTATAATATGTATTGATTGATACAATATCGCTCGCCATACAAATTCATTTTAAGATACGAAAATATGAAATATTATTTATTATCTTCGTCGTGTGTGATAGTCCATTGAATCGTATGGCGAGCGATATGTATTATAGTATCTTGGCCGTGTGCAGCGCCCCTTAGTGAACTTTACTGTGGGTGACGTAACCTACGACAAACTTATTATTTGCTGTTGGGACAGTAATTGGGTTCAGGGGTCGAACCGCAAAATTAAGTTTGTTTTTAAATTGTATATACTTTTCCGGGATAAAAAGAACCCAGTGTGGTGCCCAGGATATTAAAAAATAACTATACCAAGTTTCATTGTAATCGAACCGGTAGTTTTTCATGATGCCTGAACAAAAACACAGACAGTCAAACAAAAATTTTGAGTATTTTTTTGTTGGAAAAATCATCTAATGGCATCCCCCGTTCTTGGGCGGAGCGGGAGATGGACCCTAACAACTAAACTAGAAAAAAAAACATTTGTTCAAATAATGTCAACGTTCATGCAAATCATTCGTATCTGCTCGTTTATTATGCGTAATTATTAAGTCCATGAATAATCAGATGGTTTTCCCCGAGAAGGGTATTTTTTTTACCGTTCGACAACGTTGAGTCACAAAATAGATAGGTACAGAAGTCAATCTACATACAAAGCACGCTCAAGCAACGCACACATAGACACCGCTCACGGTCACGATATTTCAGCCCGATTCAGGGGGTCTTACTCGCTTTCTCCGAAAAACGAATTTCGATTGAAATTTCGCGTGTTACCTCCATATGTTTCGAAAAAAATATATACTTATGACAGAGGATTGTTTGCAATTTTAACGTCAAATGAATATCGTTCGTTTACGAAAGTTTCGTTTCGGAGAAAGCGAGTAGACCAGAGCAGATCAGTGCACGCGCGGGTGCCATCTACTTAACACACACGTCTGTGAACATTTTTGTGCAATAATGGAGCATTAAAATAATAAAAATTATAACTGTACGGTAGACGCACAGAATAGATAGGTACAGAAGTCTATCTACATAGAAAGTGCGCCCGAGCAACGCACACATAGACACCGCTCACGGACACGATATCTCGGCTCGATTCAACTCATTGCGAGCGCGTATGTATCCGTTTGAGAAACGCGTCTGTGAAATTTTTTGTTCAATAATAAAGCAACAAAAAATAGTTATATATCTGTACAGTAGGTATATGGTGGTTTCAATTCAACATTAAATGGTATAAAAACATTTTTTAAGCTACCAGTAATTGTCACTCTGAAAGTAGATCTATATTTGTTTGTATTTAGATGGTTTGTTGTTTTAACACAAAACAGGTCCCGCACCGAGAAAGAGAAGATAATTTTGTAGCTATGTAATATTTTTACAATTCAGATTAGGTAGGCATTTATCACCACGCTGTCACACTCTGACAGTTCGGCGCCACGCACTGACCCTAGCGCGATCTGCCCTAACTGGCGTTTTGTAAAAAGTTTTTTATTTTTCACTTTTTAGTTATGGTAGCACCACTAAAAAGAACCTACCCTTCAGCTAAACATAAAATTACCTTATAGCCAGAGTGCATCTCATAAGGATTCTTATAATCCCAAATACGGTTATATTACATGAATTTACCCCCTCCCCCTTTTCTTTCAGTCCGTCATCGACTACACTTATAAACAAAGCAATTTTACTTGTTACGACAATTCTGCTATGATTATATGAGGAGTTCTGTTCCATATCTTCGAAGTTCATGATCAGATCATAACAATATTTCTATGGGACCAACTTGGAAGCATAACCTTTCAATCAAAAAAAAAAAATTCAAAATCGGTCCACAATTGACCGAAATATCGGTGAACATACATAAAAAAAAAAACATACATTCAGCCGAACATAGAACCTCCTCCTTTTCGAAGTCAGTTAAAAATACTAGACACGTGTTTCGGGTTTCACATAGTTATACTAAAACTAATTTAGTATGGTATATAGAAAATCGTTTATATTTGGTACATAAAAACTAATTTTGACCTTTATGCGACCACAAGTTATCTAATAGTAAGGTCAGCCCGTGAGAAATATAAAGTTATCATACTCGTAATAATTAAAAGGTCTTATTATAATCAAGATAAAAATCTGATAGATAAGTAGGTACTTATTTATTTATTTTAATTGTACAACTGTCAATAAACTTATTTACGTAATTTACTACTTCCAACTCTGCGTGAAGCGAGAAGAAGTGTCAGATTTTTACTAACTTAAACACACGCGTGTTCCTTCAGTTGCCTTTTGAATTCCAGGACCGAAATAACTCTTCTTTATCTAATATAAACTAGTGTTTGACTGCGATCCCACCTGATGGTAAGCAGTGATGCAATCGTTGATTGTAAAGAGCACAGGGTAGTTTCCAGATGAATACATTTTTTTAGAAAAATATTTTCAACATAATAGTGTATTTTTTCGCTGTTTTTCCTACTCTATTCAAACGGCTTTGATCTTTAGAAATACTCGTATGTTTACACAAAAAAATAACTGGTCAAGTGTTCTTCAGAATATACTTAGCATTATGTAAATCAATCAATATTTCGCAAAGAAAATGGATTTAAAGGTCAGCGGGGCTCTATCCGGGCGCAGATGGCCGGAATTAAATGCATACATACTCGTACTATACTTAAAATAGTACGAGTATGTGTGTATTTAAGGCTTGTAGTCCCTTGAACATCTGGCCGGAATTAAATGGACACAGCTCTCGTACCCGCCTAGACGGCAGTACGAGTATCTGTGCATTTAATTGCGGCTAGCTGCGCCTGGAAGAGACTGTTTTCTTTGTGAAATCTATATATATAAAAATGAATCCCGTTTTCCGTTGTCACGACATAGCATGAAAACGGCTTGACCGATTTGGCTGATTTTTTTTTTGTTGTGATTGTTATTGTGAGGATAAGGTTCTTATGGAAAAAAAATAGGGTAGTGTAGGGTAGAGTAGGGTAGAGTAGGGTAGAGTAAGGTAGAGTAGGGTAGAGTAGGGTAGAGTAGGGTAGAGTAGGGTAGAGTAGGGTAGCGTGGTGTAGAGTAGGTAAGAGTAGTGTAGAGTTGGGTAGGGTAGAGTAGGGTAGAGTTGGGTATAGTAGGGTGGAGTAGGGAAGAGCGGGAACGAAGCTGCGCGGGCAAAAGCTAGTATTTAATAATTCAAATAATTATGCTATGTTCACTTTGAATTTAGCCACCAATTTTTATGTGTAAAAATGTTTCTAAAGATCCCAGCCGAAAGTGTAGGGAAAACGGGTTGGATCTTTAGAAGTTGCAAAATATATTTTTTAGACAAAAGTGTTAATCGCACGAAAAAATCAATAGTTGAAATCATGCATCATTATTAATGTTGTTTTTGTTAGAGTAGCCTTCCATGGTCCACCCACCTCATATTTTTTTCAAAGCCATTAACCTGGCCGTTACCGAGGAGTAGGCTTCGGAAAGTCACTGTTATGGAACTTTTCGAGCGCTTGGGCTTTAACTCCGGCCAGGCTTTCAAGGCGTATAAATGTATAAGTAGTAAGGCCCACTGACACCCCGGGCGAAAATATTGTGGCACCCAGCACTCCTAGCCAAGTTGCTAATCTGCAATCGTTAACGCTAGTAGAAAGCTTCAAATGTACGGGAATGACGTCGTCTCAACGCTCAGTCATGTGGTCAGAACAAAAGAATTGGCGGCAAGGTCAACTCGAAGCGTTCGACGCAAGCGAAACGGTTGTAACTTGGCTAGGGAGCCAGGTGGAAGTATCGCACCAATCGTAAGCGCAATGTGGGTACCTCAAAAAATCCATCGAAAAAGAATCTCAATAAAAAATATGAATATGCTCAGAGCGGAGAGCACAGTTTTGATAAGTAGCCTTGACCAAATCTGGATCAGCAATATTTTGGTCGATCCAGCCCGTCCCTTTGCTGCCCTCCCCCAGCGACGCCCTAAGCCGAGGCTCGTACCCCACAGGGGGTGCCCTTAGCGTTGTCGCTTAATTTTTAAGTAGTTTAGTAAGCCCTGGCTGGAGGCTTTGATTATACATCAGGGCCGCCACAGGCAAGACCGGTTAAGCAGACGACAACCTCATAGGTTGACCTGCGAGAGGCCACACAAAAAAAAAATGGATCAGCAATTAGCCTCGTAGCATGCCTCGTACAATCTCGCTCTGGTGCACCACTAAAGTACTATCTTAACAATTTCAATCATAAAAACATTATATATAACAGCTAAGAGGAAAACTCTACACGATAATGATATTGCACATAAGTGGGTAGTTATTCAGAATCCGAGTGAAAAAATCCCGGATGTGATGACGTCACTACAAAAGTACGATTTTCCACTCATTAGTAGTGTATTGTCATTGGTTGCAATTTAACTTTTCTTACGTAAGTATATAAACCTAGCTCGCTGTCCGATCGTCCGGTAATAGACCGAGTCCAAGACGTCGACGACGCGCACTGTTCCCGCGCGCCTCAAGGAGTTGTCAGCAGCAGGAGGGGCCCAGCTGGGTCGAAGCCTACTGGGGACAGGGTTCTCCGAAAGGGAACTCGTGCCCCGGTATGAAGGCTAGAAGGAAAGGCGCAGGGTTTTTAGTCAGTAAGAGTCTGACACTGTCTCCCGCTCCACCCAAGAGCGGGTTTCGTCAAAGATGAATTTCCCCGTCGACAAAAAAAAAAAAGTATATAAACCTCAAAGTTTTAAATCTTTAACTACTTACTAAATATAACTAGGTACTTATACATTATTTTAGGTATATTATGCGAAAACTGAATATTTTATTTATTTGGTCTACTAACAATTGTTTACAACGAATTACAACAAATTGTTTGAACAATACAACAAATTGTTTGCACAATTACTTAAGGTAAACACCACATGAACTAGAAAAAAAAAATACATTAGTATAGGTAATAATATAATATAGTATATATATAAAAATCAATGCCATTTTTCGTTGTTATTTTATAACTCAAGAACGGGCTCACCTATCCAAACCAAATTTTTAGGCTTTGTTCGGACTATTTAGTAGATGGTTTATGTGAAGTAGGGTAGAGTAAGGTAGAGTAGGAGTAGGGTATAGTAGGGTAGAGTAGGGTAGAGTAAGGTAGAGTAGGGTAGAGTAGGGTAGAGTAGGGTAGAGTAGGGTAGAGTAGGGTAGAGTAGGGTAGGGTATAGTAGGGTAGAGTAGAGTAGAGTAGGGTAGAGTAGGGTAGAGTTGGGTAGAGTAGGGTAGAGTAGGGTAGAGTAGTGTAGAGTAGTGTACGGTAGAGTAGTGTAGACGGGAGCGAAGCCGTGCGGGCAAAAGCTAGTATAGTATATATAAGTTGGTTTAGAAGCAGTAGCTGAATGGGTTCCAATAGTTTTTACACCATGTTATATTTTTTCCCAAATCTAAAATGTTATAAGCTAGACACCACCAACATTTAGTACAATACATACAAAAGAATAAACTTCAAAGTTTTAATCTTTAATTAATTACTAAATAGGTAAAGTAAACTATAATTATACAACATTTTAGTATATGCAAAACCTGAATATAGTTTGTTTAGAATCAGTAATTGAATGGATTCCCATTATTGGAATCCATTCAATTACTGATTTTTCGCTTATATTTTCTTTCGCTTAAGCGATAAGACCGCCATTATACCCTTAGCTTTAAGTTTAGGCACGGTAATAGTATCATACAGTATTGTAACTCGGCCGTATCTTTGAAATAAATGCCTACAGCCGCGCGGTACGTAAACATACGATAGGGCTGCCCGCCTCCAGCATTCTAATTACATTTGCCTACTTTGTGTTTCCATTTAGTTTTGTGATTGTAAATATACTTACTTTTTTATATAAACAAAATACTTTGTTGAATAGGAATTGTTCAATAAAAATGCGTGTTGTTTTTTATTGGTACATTTAAATAAAATGCTTTCTCTAGTATTATTCATACACATAGTACAATAAACCACTATTATTAATAATAAAGTACCACGTCTTAACTTTGAATTATACAAACTAACTATAATCGCGCGATTATTGTTAAAAAAAACCGTCGTGTCCGTGCGTCACTGCGGCACAGTTGCGACGGTCGCGACTGTCTACATGCCGAGCCCATGCTACAACCGAGGCGCGTAGGTATAGCTCGCGTTTCGTCCGTTTGTATGAAGTTGGAATACTGTATGATATTATTACCGTGGTTTAGGTGTTGTTGTGTTAGTTTATTGCTGTACGATAAAGTTTTTTCTATTCTATACAGTTTAATTTTATTAATAAGTATGTGTATAGTTTTATAGAAACCACAGAGCAACGGTCTAGGTACTTTACCGTTAAAATAAAACATAATAAGAATGAATGACATCACCTAACGTGTTTAGAAACCTGTTCCTAATTACTAAAGTCAACTGAGGAACTTGGTATAGGATTTATCGTTTACTTGCATACAAAATTATAGAATTCAAATATTACAAAGGCTCAAAGTCTCATTATCATTATTCTGTCCTTGTCCTGTGTGTATATCTATCATCATCATCAGCCTTTTTAATGTTCACACTGCTGGGACTCAGGCCTCCTTTCTTGGAGAGGGAACGGGCCGTAATCCACCACGCGGGCCCAGTGCAGGTTGGTGAATGTTACATGTCTACGAATTTTTGGTTCTAGGACATGCCGGTTTCCTCACGATGTCTTTCTTCACCGTTTTGAAAGCAATGGTAATGAAATAAATTGCACAAAGTAATGCGCCTGGTTGGGTCCAAACTCACGACCTACAACTCGTAAGTCGGAGCTATTACCACTCGGCCATCACTGCTCTCTGTCCCATATTACTGACTAGCTTTTGCACGCAGCTTTGCCCACGCACTTAGGAAAAAAGTAGTCTTTTATCCGTGTAAAAATTTTAGAAATAGGACCAGTACTTTCAGAGATTACCTCCTACAAACAAAGAAACATAAAAAACAAACTTTACTTCTTTATATAATACTAGCGGCCCTTCCCGGCTTCAAAGTCAAAGTCAAAGTCAAAGTAATTTATTTGTTAAACATAGGTAATATGGTACATGGTATAAAAAATTGTGTTGTATCACTATGTTTTACCTTGCAAGGCGTACAAATTAGGCGTAAAAAATACATGCTGAACAAGTCTATTTCAAAACAATTAAAGTCGCAAATAAGATAGAATAATAAGTGAATCGGACATTTTTATTTTATGCTTCTATCATCTAAAAACTCATTGATCGAGTAGTAAGCCTTTTCAACCAGGAGTTTCTTAAGCTGCGATTTAAAATGGCTTCGCACGGGCAATAAATATAGCCTGTTACTCAGGGTGAATGTAGCTTTAAAATGGTGAAAGATTTTTTTAAATCGGCACAGAAGTTTTACACACAAAAATTCTCCCTCTTTATAATATTAGTGTACATTACAGAGTACAGATGGTCGGCGCAACACGTTTTTTTCTTCCATTCTGTCCTGTTACCCGTCACACTTGAAACTATCACTAACCCCATTTTTTTTTTCATATCAATCCTCACACAATCCATTCATCTATTCTTGTCACAATTTTTTTGTTATTCAAGAATATCAACAACCTAATTTGATTAGGGCGCGACCGATGTTTTGATATAATGATTTATTAATAACAAGATACATTTGCATCTAACAAATTATGTGACCTCACTGATAGTATGTTATCTTACTTCTAATTATGTAAGTTTATATTCATGTCGATATATAAGGAGACTATTTTTTTTATGATAAACCAGTGTTTGACTGCGATCCCACCTGATGGTATAAGTAAGCAGTGATGCAATCGTCACTAGTTTATTAACCGATTTCGAAAAGGCGGAGGTTCTATGTTCGGCTGAATGTTTTTTTTTTGTATGTATATTCACCGATATTTCGGACAATTGTGGACCGAATTTGTTTTTTTTTTATTGAGAGGTTATGCTTCCAAGTTGGTCCCATAGAAATATTGTTATGATCTGATCATGAACTTCGAAGATATGGAACAGAACTCGTCATAGAATCATAGCAGAATTGTCGTAACAAGTAAAATTGCTTTGTTTATGCGTGTAGTCGATGGCTGACTGAAAGAAAAGAGAGGGGGATGTATCGAACTGATCTAGTGATAAAGCCGGAAGGTAAATTCATATAATACTTATAACTGTATTTGGGATTATTAGAATCGTTATGAGTTGCACTTTGACTATGAGGTAATTTATGTTTAGCTGAAGGGTAGGTCCTTTTTAGTGGTGCTACCATAACTAAAAAGCAAAAAAAATTTTTTACACATTACCATCCCCTTGGATGAGCGACCGATGTATCGAATGTATCGATTGATTTTTTATTTTCTCTTCCAGATGTACAAAATAATACCGATTCTCCTACTGGTGGCAGCCGTTTACGGCCAGGGCAACGGTGACCTGGACTCAGTGCTGAGCCAGATCTTCGGCCCGAATCCGAACCAAGCCTCGACTGTTCAGCCCGTCCAGGACAAGACTAAAGCTTCGACCATCGTTCCACCCGTTCAGACTGATTCAGGTAGGTAATACTATTTGAGTTTAAGGATCCCTTACTAAGGTCGACCCTAGGATGGGTGATGATACGGACGACGAGCAACGGATAGCTTGCCGTCGACAAAATCGTCCAATGACTTCTTCTGCTCTAAAGCGGAGTGGAAAGACCTGCCAGATTCTTCCTGACTAAAACCTCACTTATTTTAATACAATTTTAATCCATAACTATCACACAACGCTGTCTAGTCCCAAGCTAAGCAGAGCTTGTGTTATGAGTCCTAGACAACTGATAAACATACTTATATATTTCTAAATACATACATATTAAAGATAAATTACACCCAGACACAGAATAAATTATCGTGCTCAACACACAAACATTTGTCCTGGGTGGGAATCTAACCCACGACCTCCAGCATAGCAGTCAGGGCCACTAACCAGTAGACCAACAGGTCAGTCAAAAGATGGATTGTGTGTGAAAGAAAAGGGAGTCAGCATGACGGGTTGTTCTGTGTCTGGGTGTAATTTATCTATAATATGTATGTTATTAGAAATATGTAAGTATGTTTATCAGTTGTCTAGTACTCATAGCACAAGCTCTGCCTTGTTTGGGACTAGACGGCGGCGTTGTGTGATAGTTGTGGAATATTATTATTATTATTATCTTTGCCCTCTCCCTCTCCATCCATCTCCAACATGTGTACTTTATAGAGAAGGTCGTATCATCCCTCTTCACATGACCTTACCAACGATTTTCTTTCAGCTTTTCAGTTACTGACGCCACTTTCAAAATTTCTACGACATCCATCTCAACAATATTATCTTTTACATGCAAACTTTTTCCATCCGTCTTTTTCACAGTCCAACATTCTGATCCTTACGGTATCACTGGTCTTACAAACTTGTGGATTTTGTTCCTCTGACCTGTCGCCATTTCATCCATAATGAGTTGATCCGATGGCATCTCGGTCTACCTCACCATCCTCTTGGACAAGTTTGGAATGATGACAGTCAGAGGCATTTTTTTTCGGTGGGCAAAAAAAAAGATAACCTCCGATCTTGGGTGGAGCGGGATATGGTCTCTTACCGACTAAAAACCCACCCCGTTTCTTCTAGCCTTCATACCGGGGCTGGAGTTCCTTTTCAGATATCCCTAGCCTGTTGCTGACAACTCCTGGAGGCGCGCGGGAACAGTGCGAGCCGTCGATGTCTTGGGCTCGGTCCGGACTGTTACCTGACGGTCGGACAACGCAGCTCATGGCTCGCTGTCCGCAAGCCCGCGTCTACGGTGGCCGGAAATCGGGATCGGAATCCCAGCGGCGGCGGCGAGGGCGCCGTTGCCTGATGCGGTCGACCTCCTCCTTTGCTAGCATTACTGCATCGCAGAAGAAGGCGACCGCCTGCCACTCCTCCTTGCTCCGGACCATGGCCTGAACCAAAGCCCGGCGCAAGTGGTCTCCGCCGCCGACCACCTCCACGAGGGCACGGTGATGCTTCACCCAAGCAAGGCACACCTCGACTGTGTGCTCCACCGTGTCCTCCGGGTGTACCGCACAGTGATGACACCCGGCTTCTCTTCCGCTTAAATCTTAAACTTCCGCTTCCGCTTAAACTTCCTGAACGTGCCATGTCCGGTGAGCACCTGCGTCATATGGAAGGTAAGGACGCCGTGAGGTCTTTCCAGAGGGACAGTCAGGAGCCTGATAATCTAACACCTGATAGTCTTACCAAGAGGTATCGTGATACCCCCTAGGTCGTGAAGATCTGAAAGGCAGTTGCTCCATGTAAAACGCTGATTTCCAGCTGTATCTGCAAAGATTGGAACCCGACCCCAACATACCTGAGAAACGGCGACTGATTGATTGTGCTTAGGATCTGGGGTTACTTCAGTTATCATCATCATCATCATCATTTCAGCCTCAAGCCGTTCACAGTCGGACACAGACTTCCCCCAAGTGTCGCCACAAGAACCGCTCCTGTGTGTCTTGCTTCCATCGGATTCCCAAGACCAGTTCATCAATCTACATACTGGGACGTCCTCCAAAGCTGAATTTGTCGGTACGTGGTCGCCACTCCAGAACCTTTCGTCCTCATCGACTATCTGTTCTGCGATCAAAGTGCCCTTCCCACTGCCACTTAAATTTGGTGATTCTACGGGCTATGACGCTGACCTTGGTTCTCTTGCGGATATGTTCATTTCTGATGTGATCACGCAAGGAAACTCCGAGCATATGCATAGCCCAATGCAATGAATTGCCCCTTTGGTCTTTAAATTCCTTTTGAGGGCCATTGTAAGCGACCACGTTTTGGAGCCATACGTCATCACTGGCAACACGCATTGGTCATAAACTGTCGTCTTGAGACAAATTCATCTCCATCATTATTCCAGCCATAAGATATTCACTATTACCCAGTCCTAAAGTATCGGTCCAACGACCAGTCATGAGCGTCTCAAATCCATAGGATACCCGTGATCCTCACCAGGTCATCGGTCCACCTTGTTGGAGGCCTTCTAACGCTACGTCTCCCGGTATCCAGTCGCCACTCTAGAGCCTTTCGGCCGTTTGTTCTGCGAGCAATGCTATGCAATGCTCCAGTTAAGGTGGCTATATTGTCCAAGCGTTGTCTCTTCCTTGGTACAGAGGGAAACTGGAAATTGCTCTTTTTGTACTTCTTTGCTATATTCTTCGACAGCAAAGGAGTAAGTGATTTCATTGCAGGATCCAAGACAAGTCAATTCTTTGTTCGGGACTTGTCGGGAGTCAACGCAGGATGCAGAAAACCCTTAAGGGACCTTTTGTCTCCTCCACAACAATCAGATCAATATTTAATAAAAGTGTTTTTGTCTACAGGAGCAGAAGAAGATCTATCATGCAAGATGCCAGACGGTCAGGAGGGAGAGTGCGTCAGTTACTACCTTTGCAACGTCGCCAATAACTCCGTGATTACTGATGGTGTTGGAGTCATTGATATTCGGTATGTATACGTTATTAGTTCACTTGGTCTCCTGACCGCTGCCAGGAAGATGCCGAGCAGCATACGGTGGAGATGTGCCCCACTTGGATCAAACACCACCGTGTCCTCGTGGAGGCGATAGGCGGCGGCAGTCCATGATCCAGAGCAAGAAGAAATGGGATGCAGTTGCCTTTGAGCGTTGCCCTACTTTGTGGCACGCCTGCCCCGCCCACAAGCCTGACTGGCCTGTTGGTCTAGTGGCTAGTGACTCTGACTGCTTTGCCGCAGGTCGTTGGTTCGATTCCCACCCAGGACAAATGTTTATGTGATGAGCATTATCTATCATTTGTTCTGTGTCTGGGTGTAATTAAGAAATATATAAGTACTAGCTTTTGCCCGCGCGGCTTCGCTCCCGCTCTTCCCTACTCTACCCTACTCTACCCTACTTTACCCTACTCTACCCTACCCTACTCTACCCTACTCTACCCTACTCTACCCTGCTCTACCCTACTCTACCCTACTCTACCCTACTCTACCCTGCTCTACCCTACTCTACCCTACTGTACCCTACTGTACCCTACTCTACCGTATCCTATGTCCGTCACCTGGCTCTAACCCACCAATTTTCAGCCATTTCTGTACAGCCATTCTTGAGTTATAAGTGTTGTAACAAACACGACTTTCTTTTATATATATAGATGTTTATCAGTTGTCTAGTACTCAAAACGTGAGCTCTGCTTAATTTGAGACTAGATGGCGTTGTGTGGTTGTGGAATATTATATTATATTAAGGAAATTCTAACCTCTTTCATCAGATCTGTGGTTAGGCAGTACGAAGTTCTTCGGATCAGCTAGTTTCTAAATACAACCTTACCTCCTCAGAGTCCGAGATGGTCCCTGCGCATCATACATCGACACCTGTTGCCTGGTTCCTGACAAGAGGCCCCCTGACCAGCCCGCCAAACCTCAACCTAAGCCTGATGAGCCTCAGGTATGAGAAACACTACTTGTAATCATTCGGAGATCAGTTATTTATTTGTGGATTGATAGGAGTTTAGAGAGCAGTGGTGGACCAATGGTAACGGTCTTGAGTTATGAGTTCAAACCCTTCCAGGCGTATTACTTAACCGACTTCGAAAAGGAGGAGGTTCTATGTTCGGCTGAATGTGTTTTTTTTTTTTGTATGTATATTCACCGATATTTCGGTCAATTGTTGACCGATTTGGAAAATTTTTTTTTGATTGAAAGGTTATGCTTCCAAGTTGGTCCCATAGAAATATTGTTATGATCTGATCATGAACTTCGAAGATATGGAACAGAACTCCTCATAGAATCATAGCAGAATTGTCGTAACAAATAAAATTGCTTTGTTTATACGTGTAGTCGATGACTGACTGAAAGAAAAGGGGGAGGGGAAAGGGGGAGGGGGTAAATTCATGTAATATAACCGTATTTGGGATTATAAGAATCGTTATGAGATGCACTCTGGCTATAAGGTAATTTATGTTTCGCTGAAGGGTACATACTTTTTAGTGGTGCTACCATAACTAAAAAATGAAAAATAAAAAACATTTTACAAAAAAAATTAAACCGACTTCAAAAAGTACAAAATAACTTTAATTATGGAAGTCGGTGTTAAATAACGAAGAGACAAGATTAGGTATCTATTATAGAAAAAAGTTTTTTTTTTGTGTAATTCATTTCATCACCACTGCTCTTAAAACGATGAAGGAAAAAAAACATCGTGAGGAAACCGGCATGTCCTAGAACCAGAAATTCAAAGATATGTGACATTCATCAACCTGCACTGGGCCCGCGTGGTGGATTACGGCCCATTCCCTCTTCTAGAGACCTGTGTCCCAGCAGTGGGAATATTTCAAGGCTGATTATGACAAATGTTTGACTACCATCTCACCTGATGGTAAGCGATGATGTGGTCGACGATGGAACACGCTTGCCTAGAAGGAACCTTTTCACTCTTGGTAATCCCGCAAGTCATGCAATTCCCTCGCACACTCTTCATATGTGGAAAGACTTCGAGAACTGGTTTCCAGAAGGTGTTAATTTTATTGATTGTTTCAAAATAGGTTTACAATAACGTCACCGAAGTATGGGAGCCGGCGGACGTACGTTTTTTTTTAATTATTTTGTGTGTTTTAACGTGTGTTGGTTTTTTTTCTTTGAGTGCTATTTATTATTATTATTTTGAAGATAAGGGGCTATGCATCTCCCGTAGTGTAGGGGATGTAGTCACTGCGACCTAAAAGATCTATTGTGACTCGCCACCTTGTTAGAGTAACTCTTTTAGCCCGGAGGCTTCCAGGAAGTCTAGAATACTCCGCTTTAAGAGTTTTAATCTCCTCCGGGCGAATGATGTGTCGGCCCAGATGGATACTCAGTTTGTGGATAAGGGGCCCGCATTGACACAAAAGGTGCTTAGGCGTCTCCCTCTCCTGATTACAGTACCGGCAAACATCAGTGTCACTCAGTTTCAAGTGAAATTGGTGCCTATATGCCGAGTGCTATTTAAGTCTTGAACGCTGGCTTCAAGATGCACAGAAGTCAAATATTTGATCTCTTTAGAGGTACGAAGTGAGACGCGGGGGCGGGGAGCGTCAGTGATTGGCTCGCCTCGCCTCGTCAAAGACGTCACTCGTGATTCGTTCCCTGCGCTTGCTGCATGTATCTAACAACGACGACGATTGGCTCGCCAATGTATGGAATGCGCAAAGCGATACCCATTCTAACGCCGAGGGCTCAAGATCCGTGCTGAAATCTATGCTATAAAATAAAGAACTGTTGCGTCATGCGCTTTAGTGACTATACAGAGTTATTTGTAAAACACTAGCAACCTCTCAGGACTATGTTACTAACATCATAAACAAGAACTTTTGTTCTATGACATATTTTTTTTTATCATATTTTAGTTCATCAGATTTTCATTTAAAAATAGAAATATTTCAAAAAAAATACGAAATCTATGCGAAGCAAGCGATAGTAAAATACGAAGGGGAGCAGGGATCGGACGGCGGGGGTGCTTTATGCGCTTGCGTCGCTTCGTACAATCGTAGGTAGGTACAGCAAAATACCTATTTGGAATGTGTTAGATAGAACAACGAAATCCTGAAGGTTTTTTTTTGGTTTTAAACAGTTGTTGGCCTCAGTATAAGGCTGTGTCGCCAACGTCCGATGAAAAGACGGATGAAAAAAGATTGCACGTAGCGGAGATGAGAATGTTAAGATGGATGTGTGGTGTGACAAGAATGGATAAAGTGAGAAATGAGTATATTAGAGGAAGTTTGAAAGTGGTGCCAGTGACTGAAAAGTTGAAAGGGAATCGTTTGTTTTGGTATGGACAAGTGAAAAGGAGAGATGAAACGCATATTGCTGAAAAAATTATGAGTTTAAATGTGGATGGATGGAGAGGGAGGCCAAAGAAAAGATGAATGGATTGTGTGAGAAGTGACATGAAAGAAAAGGGAGTTGATGATAGCGTGACGAGTGACAGGACAGAATGGAAGACAAAAACGTGTTGCGCCGACCCCAAATAAAACGGGATAAGGGCAGGAAGAAGAAAAAGCCCACGTCCGATAATCGGTGACCGATTTTTTCTAGTAGAAAAATAGAACACACTGATAGCAATAGTTCAACGCACACGTCCTACAAAAAGTCGGTCAGAAATACGGAACAATGTCACAAATATACAAAATCGGTCCGATTATCTGTCCTACAAAAAGTCTGACGTAGGCGAGCAGCGTAATGGATATAGCACATTATACCAGCACCGCAACTGCACAGCTACAGCACGGCGGGCGTCGCCTCGAATTCAGGCTAACGGCTAGCTGCCAGCGTACTAACTACACGCTTTCAGTCCGTACGGTGGCCACGAGATACAAGCTTGCTGTCACCACGAACTCAATATTGATATATGGCATTTATGATTGAACACGCCTTGGACTTGCACGTTTTCATAATGTCGACGCGTGACGGCGCAATGACGATGTTTCGCTAGTGATTCGGAGTCGGCGAGTAATAAGCATGTGGTCGGCGCGCTGTAAGCCCATGGTCCGCTTTTTTTTATCGACGGGGAATATCATCTTATGACAAAACCCGCTCTTTTTCTTACTGACTAAAAACCCCGCGCCGTTCCTAGAAGGAACGGCGCGGGGTTTTTAGTCTAAGCCTTCATACCGGGGCACGAGCTCCCTTTCGGACAACCCTGTCCCCAGTAGGCTTCGACCCAGCTGGGCCCCTCCTGCTGCTGACAACTTGAGGCGCGCGGGAACAGTGCGCGCCGTCGACGTCTTGGACTCGGTCGATTACCGGACGATCGGACAGCGTGCTACCCATGGCTCGCCGTCTACGGTGGCCTGGCAAGAATCCCGGCGACGGCGGCGAGGGCGCCGTAGCCTGTTGCGGTCGACCTCCTCCTTTACAAGCATTACTGCTTCGCAGAAGGAGGCGACCGCCTGCCATTCCTCTTCGCTCCGGACCATGGCCTCGACCAGGGTCCGGCGCGAGAGGCCTCCGCCGCCGATCGCTACCACGAGGGCACGGCGATGCTCCGCCCAGGCAAGGCACACCTCGACGGTGTGCTCCACCGTGTCCTCCGGGCGTTGCGCACAGTGGTAACATCCGGGCGTCTCTTCCGTCTTTATCTGAAACAGGTACCTCCCGAACGTGCCATGTCCGGTGAGGACCTGCGTCATTTATTTATTTATTAAGAGGGGACTTACCGCCATAATCGTGGCGTGCCTAGCCCATGGTCCGCTCGCTTGCAGCACGCGGGCTGCGAGTCGAGTTGTGTGGTTGCGGCAAGCGCGCTGACTACTCGCCGTTTGCTTTTTCATATTGACATAATGAAATATATTATACTACACACGATTTAATGCTCTAAATTGAATGACAAGTTAAGTGCTGGTTTGGAGCGGTGCTGTTGCCGTGCCGGTATAATGCCCAATGGCCTTAAGTCGTGTAGAAGCACACACGTGGTTCACAGGTTCACACAGCGGTCACCTTAAGCACATTTTCAATGTTGTTATAACAACAAATAAAACAAAAATAACAATGTGGTTTTTTATCAATATTTATGTTAAATCAGCCAAAATGTTATTTCCATGATCAGATTACCGTGTCTAAGTGGTATTTTTATTATTATTGTTATTTTGTTAAATGGGGTTATTACAAGGCGTTGTTGATATAGCATGAAGCGTGTTTTAATGCCCAACGGAATTGAAGGTGAAATCATTGGTTCTGTTATATGCGTACTATATTATGAAACTAGCTTTTGCCCGTGGCTTCGCTCGCGTTAAATTCTCCCATTTTAGGGAAGTGGGGTTTTTTTTGGTGGGAAAAATCATCCAATGACAAAACCCCTTGGGTGGAGCGGGAGAAAGTGTCGGACCCTTACTGACTAAAAATCCAACCCTTTCCTTCTAGTCTTCATACCGGGGCTCGAGTTTCCTTTCGGATAACCCTAGCCCCAGTAGGCTTCGACCCAGCTGGGCTGACAACTCCTTGAGGCGTGCGGGAACAGTGCGCGCCGTCGACGTCTTGGTCTCGGTCCGAACAGTTACCGGACGGTCGGACAGCGAGCTACCCATGGCTCGCCGTCCGCGGCCGGAAATCGGGATCGGAATCCCGGCGGCGGTGGCGAGGGCGCCGTTGCCTGATGCGGTCGGCCTCCTCCTTTGCTAGCACCTACTGCTTCGCAGCAGGAAGCGACCACCTGCCACTCCTCCGGGAAGTGGGGGGTTAGAAAGAGACAAAAAGTAGCCTACGTCACTCTCCATCCCTTCAACTATCTCCACTTAAAAATCACGTTAATTCGTTGCTCCGTTTTACCGTGAAATACGGACAAACAGACACACACACTTTCCCATTTATAATATTAATATAAATAATAATAATAAATAATTAGTAAATTAGTATGGATGTAACAATGTATAATGACGTAATTATAAATAACTTCCGCTAGTGACCGCTCTGTGTCGAGCCAGAAGGCTTGTCAGACTTTACGGTATAGTCAGTAAAGTCTGACAAGCCTTCTGGCTCACAGAATAGATAGGTACAGAAGACAATCTCATGTATGTACTTCACTTTTTATATCTACGCTCGGTGGACGCACACTAATGAGCGTTTGAGCCGGAACTGTTCGACGAGCGGGCCGAGGGCGAGGAGATATCGTGTCCGTGAGCGGTGTCTATGTGTGCGTTGTGAGAGCGCGCACACTATGTAGATTGACTTCTGTTCCTATATATTTTGTGCCAGTAGGTTTCGACCACAGAACAGAAAATATGGGTAGAAGTGCCCCTAACGTGGCTAAGCACGGGAACCAGTGTCGCCAAACTCACACATTTGCGTATCAAATTGTACATTACACACATAAAAAACAGTAATATGATTGGCTACGAAGCTACGAATTACAAACTTAACTTTTACAAATCATATTCTTATTACAACGAGCAACCAATTTACGAGTTCGGCTACTCAACGCTAGATGGCGCTGTAACCAATTTATTCTATTCAGAACGCTAGTGCCTTTGAAATAGATGCCATATTCACCTGCACATGTAATAGGCTAATCTCGTCTGCTGTTGACACAAGCGCGATATCTAAGAGGCACTTCCTCTACTTTTCTTTATTCCGTGGTTTCGACTATGCTGGGCCTCTACGGCTTTGCTGACAGGGGCGCCGACTACGTAGGTGTTCGGGGGCTAGAGCACCCATGAAAAATAAACAAAAGTTGTTGTTTATGATGTTAGTAATACAGTCCTGCAAAGTTGTTAGTATTTTACAAATAACCCTGTATAATTGAGGCTTCCGGCGACTGGGACCGCAATTAACTAGGACCGTGGTCCCAGTCGCCGGATCCGTAAAAATTTAAGTTATCTATGAGTGGTCCCAGTCGCCGGAAGAAAATTATTAAATATTTACAGATCCGGCGACTGGGACAGCGGTCCTACTTAATTGCGGTCCCAGTCGCCGGAAGCCTCGTATAATTATCCCAATTAAAAAAGGGAAACCTGTTATTAGCCATAATCCTTGCTAAGTGAGTTTGTTTGTTTGTTACATCTTCACGCCTAAATTGTAAAACCGATTTTGATTAATTTTGGTACAGAGATAGTTGGGACCCTGGAGACGGACATAGGCAATTTTTTTTTAAGTGAGAAAATGGGGAGAAAGTGTAAAGTATATTAATAAACGCAGTCGAAGCCGCGGGTAAAAGCTAGTTTACTATAAATCATTTATTCTATAACATACTTTGTGTAATTAGTTACCTAAGTAAAATAAAAAAAGATAAATATCAGTCTATTTGATACAGTATTTATATGAACTTAGAACGATATACCTTCAGTGTGTATACCTTCAGAGTGACACGCTATAATTAATTAATTATAGCGTGTCACTACGCTATAATTACGCCGGACGCGTATTGTATATTGTAAAGCGTATTGTCAGCATACTGTCAAAGAAAAATACCGTTTAGTTTCACGTTTACACTGGGGCTCACAGTGAGCCTGCCCACAGTCAGCGGCTGACAGTCAGTTTGGTTTGAACACAGCCTTAAAGTTTGCGGAGAGCAGTCTCTTACACCTTGTATATGTACCTACTATTGAACATAATGTTTGTGGGTTCCGCAGTCGGGAAAAACGAATCTCTTACATGATAACTTTGTTTTGTGTGGCACACGTATGCGCAGTGTATCTAGTTCTAGCTTTAAAGTTCTCCGCGCGATTAAGACATGTACAACAGCCAGGGGCGTAGCTAGTCCTAATGGGGCCCCATATCAAATACTTTTGACGGGATCATTCAGAAAGTACCTACCTACTCAAAATAGTTTGAGTTTTTATTGTCGTCTTATATGTTATTCTAAAACGAGAGGAACGTGCTAAAAACTATTTACAGAGTATCATATAGTCATTATTCATTCACTCCTAGCCTTTTATGAATATAAGAATTTAAGATTGTGGATAACATGTTACGAATTTAGACATATGTCGAGGCCTCTGTAGCTTGGGGGCCCCGTATCATTGATACGGCTTATACGGCGGTAACTACGATAAGATAAGATAAGATAAGATAAGATATTCTTTATTTGTCTAAACATTGTATCATACAGTAGCATGCAAGATATAAATTTATATACGCCCCTGACAACAGCCAGAAATCAATTACGGGTAATAGCTCGGACCAGATAACACTCGAATCTGGTCGGGATTTGCCCTGTTCCGCATACTTTTAAACCTTATTGCTTCCTTTTGCTTTACTTACCCACACACACGCCGGTTTGCTTTTATTAAGAACCTATTCACTCTTGCCTTGAAGACACCTAAATTATAATCGGACTGGAAGACCACAGCAGGCAAATGATTCCAGTCCTCCAATGTACGCGGTATAAAAGACGAGGTGAAACGCTTAGTCCTGACCGTAGAGGTGTCAACAACGTAAGGGTGGATACTCGCCTTACGTCGGATTGTCCGATGGTAGAAATATGATGGCGGAATGAAGTCATGTTATTCCCGCATACTCATTACTAAAGGATTATATTATTATTACAAGTTTTTATATTACTTGTAAATGTCTGCTTAGGTTAAATACAAGGTGCCAGGGACAGCCCTCCGCAAACTTTAAGGGCTTGGTCAGTAGACGAAACTGAAGGTTGGAAAATTGTGGGAGGTTGCCCGCAATTTTTTTTTCAGGAGACGAAAAAAAAATTTGGAAATTCTCAAACAAAAAAAAAACAGTCTCACTATACATAATTATACACTTGATAGGAGAATTTCCAAATTTTTTTTTTCGTTTCCTGAAAAAAAATCTTGTGGAAGGGTGTTCAGTTTCGTCTACTAAGCAAGCCCTTAAAGTTTGTGGAGGGCTGTCCCTTACACCTTATGGGAAATGAATTTTAAAGCAATAACCCCAAGAACATCGAAAAAAAAATAATTGTCACAATAAATACAATATGGCGGACATTTTTTTACTTGTTTTATTAATTTTTTTAATATATATTTTACTCCTCATTTGACAGGTCGGTTGCCGTTCTGAAGAATGTGTCGAGGTTGTGTCCCTTTTAATATTTTTTTGCTTTTTTTCGCTTCGAGATATCGTGTCCATGAGCGGTGTCTATGTGTGCGTTGCTTGAGCGCGCTTTGTATGTAGATTGACTTCTGTACCTATTTATTTTGTGCCTCCGCTCAGTACTATAGCGTGCTCGACTCTGTTCTGTCCAGCTCGGGGCTATGTATTCATTTGTTTCATTTGAAAGTCCGCTCAGCTCTACTCCACTCCTCTCAATTATGGTAAAACGGGCATACATACCCCAATCGGTAACGTGGCCCCACTTGCAAAAATAAGACACGCATTTATAATTTGGTGCTTACTTGAGCCGATCTGTACCCCTAGCCAAGTTGTTAATCTGCAATAGTTAACGCTAGAAGAAAGCTTCGAATGTACGGGAATGACGTCACCTCAACGCTCAGTCACGTGGTTAGAACAAAAGGTTAACTTGAAGCGTTTGTAGCGACATCTATGACGTCACATAAGAACTACGAAGAGAATACGAAATCCTGCATCGCGCAATCAAAGTTCTCCGCGCGATTTGAACATGTACGACAGCCCAACATCAACAATCGGGCAGTAGCCCATCAGACTATAACACCTGTCTGGTCGGAGGATCCTCCCTTTTCAATGGAGGTTTGCGGGACTTTACTCTCTGTTCCGCATACCTCCAAACTGGTGACCCCGACGTGATCAAAACGACGCAAGTGAAATGGTTGTAACTTGGCTAGAGGAGCAGGTTAGTTTATAGGTATAACGGCGATGTAAACTATATAATACAAGTTTAACTAAGCAGCGTAAGTTAAACTTGAACTTACGCTGCAACTTCTTCTTCCAGCCCTTATCCCATATTACTTGGGGTCGGCGCAACACGTTTTTTTTCTTCCATTCTGTCCTGTCACCCGTCAGATTATCACTAACTCCCTTTTCTTTCATATCACTCCTCACACAATCCATCCCTCCTTTCTTTGGCCTCCCTCTCCATCCATCAACATGTATACTCTAAACTCTTTTTGTATCATGCGTTTCATCTTTTCTTTTCGCCACCAAGACAAACGATTTCCTTTTGATTTTTACACTGATAGCTTATAGAACTTAAGAGGTGACCAGATGGTAGCAAACCAACGTCCCAACCAAGGTGACCTTGCTTTTTTCATTCCGTGTAGACAGCAGTTGTGAACCATGACCTTCAACGCCCTTGGTTGGGAGGCGCGTTTTGCCAACCGCTGAACGTGTTGGCGCGTGGTTTACATTCACGTAGCCGCAACACAAACCAAGGTCACCTTGGTTGGAACGCTAGTTTGCAATCGTCTTCTGGTCAACTCATTACGCTGAATCATCATATCAGCCGAAAGACGTCCACTGCTGGACATAGAGCAGTGGTGGCCGAGTGGTAATTGCCCCGACTTACCAGTTGTAGGTCGCTGGTTCAAACCCAGCCAGGCGCATTACTTTGTGTAATTTATTTCATCACCACTGCTCTCAAAACGGTGAAGGAAAAAATCGTGAGGAAACCGGCATGTCCTAGAACCAAAAATTCGAAGACATGTGACATCCACCAACCCGCACTGGGCCCGCGTGGTGGATTACGGCCCACTGCCTCTCCTTGAGAGGAGGCCTGCGTCCCAGCAGTGGGAACATTAAAAGGCTGGTGATGATGATGATGTTGGACATAGGCCTCCCCCAAGCGTCGCCACAACGACCGGTCCTGTGCGTCACGCATCCATCATTACGCTGCATAGATGATGTAATTTAAAAATGCATGTCTTAGTTTTGCAAGTGGGCACGTTACCAATTGGGGCATGTATCCATATAACCGGTTTATCCTGTACTATTTTCACTGATGCAGAGTGGAGACTTTGAGCATTGTGATTGGCTAATTTACAGTCCGCTCCTTTACAATCCGCCTGCTTAGATTTGTAAATGATTCTCTTTTTTTCGTTTTGACATTTAATTTTTTTTGACGTTTCTCTAAACGTCATTCTTGAGGAAAATGAGACTCTTCTGTCTGTTTTAATCCAATTTTCTTCTTATGAGTCATACATGTCTTCTAAACCTTGTACATATGTGTGCTGTGACTTTCGTTATCTATATTTTAATTGTTGTTGTGCCTTTATGTATCTTGACCGGTCTCTTTTATTATGCGTACAAATCGTTTTTTTAAATAGGTACTATATGTATAGCCATTTTCAACCAAAAATGTTATATTTGAGTAAGTACCAAGTGTTTTTAACCAAGGTAAGGGGCTTACATTTCAATGGGTTATATTTCTCCGGGACACCATGGTAAATTATAGTTCTAAGCTACCAAACTAGACACCAGAGAGTCGCCACACGTCTGAGCTGATCGCACCGTTTTTTAAATGATTCTCTTTCGTTTTTTTTTTGACATTTACATTTTTTGACGTTTCGTTAAACGTCATTCTAGAGGAAAATGACTCTTCTGCGTGTGTTATTAGTAAAATTGTGGTGTCTCTTCCACAAAGGCCATTAATTTAGAGTTGAAGTCTGTTCCACTCCAATTTTCTTCTAAGTCATAAGTCATGTCTTCGAAGCCTTTGACTATCTTTTTATATATTATTTTTACTGTTGTGCCTATATTTATTTTAGCCGCTCTGTTTTATGTTGGGTACAAAGCGTTTTTTAAATAGATACTATGTGTACAGCCATTAACAATCAGAAATGTTAAATTTGAGTAAGTACCTATTTTTCTAACCAAGGTTACAGGTCTCAAGACGAAAGTCTATTTAAGACTAATCCCCTCGTTGCCAGTGCTCCGAAACGTGGTCGCTTACAATAGGCCTCTTCAGAAGGCTTAAGATCATCCAAAGGGTTATGCTTGAAGTTTCCTTTCATGATCGCATCAGATATGAAGATATCCGCAGTGGAACAAAAGTTACCAGCATTAAAGTGGCAGTGGGCAGGGCACATTGCACGCAGAACAGATGGTCGATGGGGACGAAAGGTTCTGGAGTGGCGACCGCGTACCGGAAGACGCAGCGGTAGAAGGCCTCCAACAAGGTGGACCGACGATCTGGTCAGGGTCGCCGGAATCCGATGGATGCGTGACGCAAAGGAGCGGTTTTTGTTGCGACGCTTGGGGGAGGCCTATGTCCAGCAGTGGACGTCTTTCGGCTGATGTGATGATGATAGGGGTGTAGCGACATCTATAATGCCACATAAGAACTACGAAGAAAATACGAAATCCTGCATCGCGCAATCAAAGTTCTCAGCGCGATATGAACATATACGACAGCCCGGCATCAACTATCGGGCAGTTGCCCACCAGACTATAACACCTGTCTGGTCGGAGGATCCTCCCTTTTCAAAGGAGGTTTGCGGGACTTTATTCTCTGTTCCGCACCCCTCCAAACTGGTGACTCCGACGTGATAACCCGCAGGTGAAGAAAACCATCGATATTAAAAACATCCTTGTTGCACATCAGGATTCATTTAAACATGCTACGTGCTCAAATTCTGAGAGTTAGCGAGGCTTCGCAAACATCATCTTTACGATGTTCCAATAGCCTTGTCATACCGGTTCCCCACACGGTCATTCGACCACAAGACAAACAAGTAATTTGTTGTCTAGTCCGCTCATTATTTGACAAATATTACGTATAGCTAACTTGAATGTTATCATTATTTTAAATAGAACGGCCAAAGCCAATTACACTATTTGAATAAATCATAAATCTTTCTCCTTTCTTTCAATACATCCAAAGGTTGTCTGTAAGAGATCGCCCTGTGCGATAAGACCGCCCTTGTACACTTATTTCGAACTATCTTTTGCCCGCGGCTTCACACGCGTACATAATCCCAGGATAAAATGTATCCTGTGTTATTCTGGGATATGGTCTACTCGTGTACCAAGTTTCATCGAGATCCGTTCAGTAGTTTTTGCGTAATAGAGTAACAAACATCCATACATCCATCCATACATACAAAATTTCGCATTTATAATATTAGTAGGATGTTTGTCCTGTATTTTTCTTTGTTTATGTGGTGTACAATAAAGAATATAATAAATAAAAATAATAAATAGGTAGAACATACAAAAGACAAAACAACAATATATAAAACAATAATAAAACATTAAAATTAACACAGATAAGTTACATGTAGTGCAGGACTTTAAAGGTAGATAGACTTATTTAACTTTTTCGACGCCCATCTATATAATACGCGATGTGTCCTCCAGCGCTGTTTGTTTCTATTGAATATAAAACAAACAAGAACTTATTATGTGTGAAAAAGTTAAAAATATGGCTTATAATAGGGCAATTTTCCATAAAAACAAAATAAAAGGTCTTGTAAAAGTCGTAAATTTATTTTATACTAGCTTTGCCCGCGCGGCTTCGCTCCCGCTCTTCCCTACTCCACCCTACTATACCCAACTCTACCCTACTCTACTCTACTCTACCCTACTCTACCCTACTCTACCCTACTCTACCCTACTCTACCCTACTCTACCCTACTCTACCCTACTCTACCCTACTCTACCCTACTCTACCCTACTCTACCCTACTCTACCCTACTCTACCCTACTCTACCCTACTCTACCCTACTCTACCCTACTCTACCCTACTCTACCCTACTCTACCCTACTCTACCCTACTCTACCCTACCCTACCTTACCCTACTCTACCCTACCCTACCCTACTCTACCCTACCCTACCCTACTCTTATTTTTTTTCCATAAGAACCTTGTCCTCACGATAACAATCACAACAAAAAAAAAATCAGCCAAATCGGTCAAGCCGTTTTCATGCAAAGTCGTGACAACGGAAAACGGGGCTCATTTTTATATATATAGATAATAAAACATTAAAATTAACACAGACAAGTTACATGTAGTGCAGGACTTTAAAGGTAGATAGACTTATTTAACTTTTTCGACGCCCATCTATATAATACGCGATGTGTCCTCCAGCTGTTTGTTTCTATTGAATATAAAACAAACAAGAACTTATTATGTGTGAAAAAGTTAAAAATATGGCTTATAATATGGCAATTTTCCATAAAAACAAAATAAAAGGTCTTATAAAAGTCGTAAATTTATTTTATACTAGGTATTATTACTTCTAATCAAGTAGTGGCGCTGAGGGCACGAAAATCTCGAACTTGTATACAAGTGATTGGCGTTCAAAAGGTTAATAAATTTAGACACAGTCATGCATTCATCTCACAGAATTTCATACATTCTGACTTTCTGACAGTATCGTCTTCCATTCTTCCCCAAACATATCAAAATCTGTGTTCTTGTCAAGGAGAGCATTAAGCGCAGAGAGTGTTCGTGGTATGGGCGATTTGGAGTGTGCAACTGTACGACAAGTCATGTTATCGTTACCTATTTAATTGATTGTTGTTTTAATTAGTATCAATTTAGGCTAAAAGGCGGAAACCGGCATGTCCTAGAACCAAAAATTCGAAGACATGTGACATCCACCAACCCGCACTGGGCCCGCGTGGTGGATTACGGCCCATTCCCTCTCCTAGAGAGGAGGCTTGAGTCCCAGCAGTGGGGACATTAAAGGGGCTGATGATGATGATGAGGCTAAAAGGCATGCAATTCGACTTTTTCACTGTTTTTCATACAACCGCTCTTACGCGATTATGACGTTATTACAAATTTTTCATTAGATATTTTGGAAACACAGTATCTTTTGGATATTATCTAGGCTTTTATTGAAATCAATTTATAAATTTGTGTAAAACTAATCCATTATAGACCTCTGAAAATCACGTATTTGGCATGAACTTTTACACTTCATAATTTACTCAAAAATTAAAAAAGTCCAAAAAGTATTACAATAAAAGCCTTGCAATTTAATCAAGATTCTAAATCGTGACAAATTTTAAAGGTTATAAAAACACGTTTTTTCTGGAACAAGTTTTGTAAAATATACGAATAAATCACGGAATTACCGCATGCTAACAGAGTTTTCAGGCGTTATCTTTCTTTTTTCGCGTTGCCTCTTCGACAAACATCGCGTTGGATTGTGTAGATGAAGTAACAAGACAATACGCGAGTGGAAAGAGATCTTTTTTTTATTATTGATAGGCTTGCGTTTGACCACGATGTGGTCGACGATGGAACACGCTTGCCTAGAAGTAACCTATTCACTCTTGACTTAAAGACCCCTAAGTTGTAGCTATCAGGAAACACAGACTCTGGCAGGGAATTCCACTCCTTGGCTGTACGCACAATGAATGTGTTTCCAAAACGTATTGTGCATATGTATTATGATCTTGCAGGTTATTAATAATTTCCTACACATACAAAAAAATAAATTGATTAATATACGTGTCTCAAAATTTGTATTTTTCTTTTCAGCGTGTAGGATGCGGCTGGGCCAACCCTGAGGGTGCTGATCTCCGAACGACTGGAGAAGTCAACGGGGAGACCAAGTTCGGAGAGTTCCCTTGGATGGTCGCTATCCTCCGGTTAGTACCTGGCTAATAAGAACTGGTTTCTGGTTCAATACTCAATACTTTATTGCATTCCATATGTGTATATGATGGTACATATAAAAAAAAGAATCAATATGGACCCTGTCGGGCACAGCAAAGCTAGGAGAGAGGACGAAGGCTAACTTGTCATCATTATTTAAAAAAAATATATATATATAAATGTATCTTGTAAATTAAGTAGCTATCTATTTAAATTAAATTGTGTATCCATGAGAGTCGGTTTCTCCATATAAGCTTTAGACCCTCGTTTTTTTTTAGGGCGGGGGGTGTTTTTAACCTTTTTAACTTAGACGGACAACAATTGTTGTCACTCTATGTCTATCAAGGTGAAGGTAGTTGTAGATATCAAATTGAAATTGAAAATATACTCAAGTCTACGGCTCTTTGATGCTCTGAAATAACCAAACTTCTAAGTTGCCGAATAAAAAAGATGCGGCCGTTTATGTTGCAAAAAATCGTATATTTTGATACTCTCAAAGATCGAAATTCATAGGGTACTTCCCGTTGACCCAGGATCCTGAAATTTGTCACAAAGTAAGGTCTTATAGCATAGGTATAGGAACAAATCTGAAAACAGTAAATATGTTGTTACATACGCCACCAAAAAAAAAATTGCAACTGGGAAAAATCTTCGAGACTCCTTTTCGATTCGGGAATTGTAGTTTGCCCGGAACCCTCATTGTGCGTGTCCGACTCGCGCTTGCCCATTTTTTTTTTATTGTATCAAACTGCTTCAAACGTTCCGCATCACTTGGGCTACTCGAAAAACCGGTAATTACATAATATTAAAAAAAATTACGATACGACTCACAGATGCAGGTAAATCACGGGGGAAGATGGTTTGGGATGTCATAAAAATACTTCTCACGCTCTGTGTGGTGTAAGGAGTTTTAGACTTTAAATATTACTAAAATCTTTCAGTTCCTTCAGTTGTACTTTGCATTCCAGTGCCGCGGTAACCATTTAATCGAATTGGGATGTTTTTATACGTTAGTTCATCGAATTCGGCAACACACGCTTGTCAAATTGAGCCATGGGCATCTCGTTACCGAATACCTGATTGCGCTACTGGATAACTGTTAGGTGCAGCCGTATTCGGCTTAATCGATTTCTGTAAAGCCAGCGCTCAAAAAATGGTCCGATTTCTGTGCAATTTTTTTTCAAAAGATCTCATTTACAGCATGTCTCCGGATGCGACTGAAACGTAAGTAAAAAGTATACAATAAATAATTAAATACACTAAGTTTTTCTACTATAAAAAACGGTTAATCTCGTAGTAAAAAAATATTTATTATTTCGACTTCGACCAAACTTTTGGTTTTAGTTTTGGTTGCAGCTATATTATGGTTGAAATCAAAATGGAATTTGAGTGTTTTGTACTGTAATCGAGCATGCTATGTTGCATTTTATTTTTTAATGATCTTATATGAAAGTTGCGGTTTCAGCTGTATAAACTAGTTCCACTTGTTACGAGTGTAATAACTAATTTCACTTGTAAAAACTAATTACAGTTGCAAAAACTAGTTTCACTCGTAAAAACTAGTTATCGGTGTAAAAACTAGTTTTGCTTGTAAAAACTAGTTACGATCGTAAAATCTAGTTTCGCTCGTAAAAAGAAGTTACGGGTGTAATAACTAATTTCACTCGTAAAAATTAATTACAGTTGCAAAAACTAGTTTTGCTCGTAAAAACTAGTTATGGGTGTAAAAAATAGTTTCGCTCGTATAAATAATTACGGTTGCAAAAACTAGTTTTGTTTGACACTACTGATGAGTATTGCCACCGTTTCTATTGCTGTATAGTCCTTTCCACGTTTTGTATAGAACTTGAAAATATAGTTGCTTGTTTGTGCCCGATTCCGATATGGTTATTTTATGGAAAATATAAATAAATTACAGTACACCTTTGGATTGGGGAGCATTAGCAGAGTAAGTACAATTAATTTACAGGTAACGTAAGTATAAAAGGTGCTAGTGTAGCACCATGAGTGATATTTACTTTCTCTTTCTTACGCACAGCGTTGTATAGCACCCTCTCTTTCTCTCTCAGCCTCAGTTTTTTTAATTTTTGGTATATTATTATTAATTAGAAAACCTATTGTATTGTTTTCTATTTACCAGTAGGGGAGACCTGGAAGAGACACAGAGGTAAGTTGACACAGTGTCAATAACTTGAAGAAGTTTGGAAAAAGTACATTTTGAACCACGTGAAGTCACTAACAAACTCTTTAGTGGATGTTGAAAGCGTCGAGCGATTTTGTCACTATGTCTTAAAATTTAACTAACTTTTGTTCATAAAAAACTTAAACTACTTACTTACTTACACTAAAACCTAAATAAATACATAACGTACATAAATAAAATACAAAAACACAAAGTACACTCAGGCGTCGAAGTACTCCTCCACATCGCTGTCATACGGGAATGTGCCCAGAAGACTGGCAGCATTACCACGTTGGATGGCAATGCTAATTCTTTGAGTGAAGAACGAGCTAGCGCTCTGGTCACGCAAGGGGTTTTTGTTCAATTTAATATGACGGTAACTTTATAGTTAGTGTTTTTCATTGCATGTACCTAATACTAGGTAGTTTTAACTAATATTTGGCAAATTTATGTTCCTAATTTAGGATATTTATCAAACTTTAACACCAAGAGGTAATTTTGTGCTAAAACAGTGATATTCAAGCTATATATTCTTCTTCCTCGTGTGCAGAAAGTCCTAAATATTTTCGCCGAGGCAAGTTGAAACCTTATTGGTTTCAATTTTAACACTACTAAAAATCTACTTATTAAATAACGTTATAATTATTTATTATATTTTTCAGAAGATCATTCTTTTCATTATATTATAAATAATACTTCCAAAAAGTTTTAACTCACCTTGAACACTGTGTCAACTTACCTCGGTATTAAGACAGTTAAAATAATGGGAGTTGGTGTAGTTTTTACGAGAAGGAGTTTAATAATACTTACTAATTGTATTAAATCAAATACAGTATAAAACTAGCTATCTAAAACCATCTATATTTTTACTCAATACTCAATACTTACTTTCTTACTTACTTCCATGTGTGTGTATGAGGGTATAAAAAAAAGAATCAATATGGACCCTGTCGGGCACAGCAAAGCTAGGAGAGAGGACGAAGGCTAACTTGTCATCATTATTTACAAAAAAAATGTATCCTGTAAATTAAGTACCTATCTATTTAAATTAAATTTTGTATGCGTGTTATTATATTATTCTGTCTCTGCATAAGTATTGGTATATTTTATTTATTTCGTTTAGTATTGGTATATTTTATTTATTTATGTGAGTGTCTTATTATAATGTCTAAACTAAATTATGCTAACGATTTTTATTTATTTTTATCGTCATCTTTTTTAAATTATGTATTTATTTAAATGATTCTTATATACTACTCTGTCAAGAAAGTACCGGGAAAAGATCAATAATACACAAAATGTCTGTTATTCATCCAAATTTATTTTATCACCTTCAAAGTATGCTCCTTTAGAAACGATACACTTGCGCCAACGAATAATCCATTCATCAAAACATTTTTTAAACGCTGCTTCCTGAATTGAGTTCAGTTCTCGCCGCGAATTCTGCTTTATGTCTTCTATCGATTGAAAACGGGTGCCACGAAGTGGTAATTTGAGTTTAGGAGAAAGAAAAAAGTCAGCAGGAGCCATATCTGGTGAATATGGTGGTTGCTGGATGGTATTTGTTGAGTGTTTGGTCAAAAATTCGTTCACAATGATAGCCTTGTGCGAAGGCGCATTGTCGTGGTGCAAAATCCAAGAATTTTCTTTCCACAAATCTGGCCTTTTTCGTCGAATTTGCTCTCTTAAACGCCGCATAACGCTCAAATAATATTCTTTATTTACCGTTAGACCTTCCGGTAAGAATTCAGAGTGCACAACACCGCGATAGTCAAAGAAAACAGTCAACATGACTTTGACTTTTGATCGACTTTGGCGTGGTTTTTTCGGTTTCGGATCAGTTGGAAGGCGCCACTCCGAAGCTTGTTGACTAGTTTGCATGTCAAACTCGTAAACCCACGTCTCGTCACCAGTAACAATGCGTTTCATGAATGTTGGGTCCGAACTGACTCGTTCTAGCATGTCCTCAGCGACTTTCATGCGATTGAGTTTTTGGAGAAAATTCAGATCTTTTGGGACTAGCCGAGCAGCAACATGTTTCATACCCAAATGATTAGTTTAAATGGAACGGATCGACTCGTGAGATACAGAAAGTTCGGCGGCTATCTCTCTCAGAGTTGAATGGGGATTTTCAGTCACTATTTCCTTCACTTTTGCGATGTTAACTTCAGTTGCAGACGTTGACGGCCTACCAGAGCGAGGCAAATCTTCTATCACATCTCGACCGCTTTTGAACGCTTTGAACCACTCATAAGCACGAGTTTTTGATAAAGTCGATTCACCGTAAGCCTTCTGTAACATTTTCAGTGACTCCGAACACGAAATTCCATTGGCGATGCAAAATTTAAGACAAACTCTTTGTTCGATATTTTTGTCCATTATGAAATTCGCAATACACACTATATAATGATATTACTAAAACCAGCACTGTATTTAATATAAATAACAGATGCAACTCAAACTCTGCGCCAAAATGGAAAACAGTTGTGCCAATCTAACAACTACAAAAAAAACAAAAATTTGAATTTGGAACCATAAACAAATCATCCATTCCCGATACTTTTTTGACTGAATGTATATGTTATTACTATGTCTGTGTATCAGATTGGTATATTATACCAAATATTTTAATTTATTATTGGTCATGATTATTTTTAAATTGTCAGACATTTTATTTATATTTTGTCATAATTATTATTAACCCTTCAGATACCGTCAACTAGAAACACAATAGTAAGACAATAGATGCGCGGCCACCGGTGGTCGCTTGGGGATTCATGAATGAAATTATGTCATTATTCAAATTAATTTATGAATGTATATTATTGATGTCATTGTATAAATAAATATTTTCACATAACTGTAAGACTATATTCAGCTAAGATCTAGCTGGTAATGTAAAAAATGGTGTCAACTTACCTCGGTCTCGGTCAGTTATATTTCGGCCTAAAATAAAAAATATAAACTCAATTCAATAAAACACTTATTTATCTAGGTTCTGTTACCATTTTTTATAAAATAAAAACAGGATTTAAATTATAATGCTGCAAGAAATTCTTCATATAAACCTTGAATACAAAAATAGCTTCATAATGTAAAAGTTATACATCGTTTTATTAGAGTTGATCCTTTGCCTAACTTTCATTTTCCGACTCCATCATCACACCAGTTCAATGGCACCTTTTAGCCATATCTCATGATAATTATAATAAGCCTCAAATGGTCCCAATACGGCTAGGATGGAATGATTTATTACGGAGTTCCAGCACAAAATAGGTACCTACAGAAGACAATCTCATGTAGGTATATACTTTTATATATATCTACGCACGGTAGACGCACACTAATGAGCGTTTGAGCCGGAACTGTTCGACGAGCGGGCCGAGACGCTCCGAGATATCGTGTCCGTGAGCGGTGTCTATGTGTGCGTTGTGAGAGCGCGCACAGTATGTAGATTGACTTATGTACTTATAAATTTTGCGATTAGGGTCTAAGCATAAAACAGATACGTACAGAAGTCAATCTCATGTATGTACTTCACTTTTTATACCTCTACGCTAGGCGATCGCACTAGGATCAATTAGCGCGTTGCACCGAACTGTACGAGTGCGGCCGGGCGATTCGAAATCGTGTCCGTGAGCGTTGTCTAAGTGTGCGTTGCTCGAGTGCGCTTTCTACATAGATTGTTTTCGGTCTACCTATGTATATGGCTTTTCTTGCGAATGACGTCAGACTGATATAATGCTGTCTCTGTTTATCGAAGATTTTTTATAGCGCTTATGACTTCAAGAATTTTTGTACATTTCAATCAATATTTTTACTCAAGGTCGCCGCATACGGACCATCGGCCACAGCCACAAAGCGCTGCCACTGACAAATTTTCTGCAGGTTTCATAAATTTTATATGGACTCGCTATATCGCCGCTGCTCGCTTCTTGTTGACCGTACTGGCTGTAGCGACATCTATGACGCCACATAAGAACTACGAAGAAAACACGAAATCCTGCACCGCGCAATCAAAGTTCTCCGCGCGATTTGTAAATATACGACAGCCCGACACAACTATCGGGCAGTCGCCCACCAGACCATAACATCCTGTCTGGTCGGAGAATCCTCCCTTTTCAACGGAGGTATGTGGGACTTTACTCTCTGTTCCGCATGCCTCCAAACTGGTGACCCTCGACAAGGAACGTCAGCACAGCCTTCGTGCAGCTACTAGTTCGTGACGTCATCTAACTCACGCACTAAAAGCCGATACACAACGTCATCACACGCCAGACGCGCGCGTTCCACAGGCGTGTGAGCGACGTGGGAGCCGCGTGCGCGACGCGAGCGCGCTGCGTAAGCGTCGCGTGTTGCCGCCGTGTGATAAGTGTGCAGCGAGCGCGCGGTGGAAGGAGTAAAAGCTTGTTCAGAAGGAGCGAATTCGTCGCGATTCTCTCGTGCGTATCACGCGTGACCGTTTCGCCCAAAAAGCGTACCTACGCGCGAATCATCGATCAAAATTTTGGCGCTCCATTTCCCTGGATACGTGCACTCGCTCTGGAGTTCGCGCGTTAACTGGGCGCAACAAGGCGTCCCTAGTATCTCGACTCGCGCGCATTACGTGCGAATCACGCGCGCGTCGAGAGTCTCGCGTAGTGCACGCGATTTACGCGCGTATTTTGAATTCGTGCGATGCTTGTGGGCGCGATGTATTGGTGCCTAGTATCTCATTAACGTGCGCATGATTTCGCGTGAAACGTTTCGAGGCGAATTCGCCTTTTCTGGATCAGCTCTAAGAACGCGGCTCGATCGCCGCGTGCACTCTCCACTCACGCCGCAAGGGAGCAAAACGCGACGCTCATGCGCTACTCATACGCCCGAGAATCGCGCCAGCCTAATGTGGGGTCAGCCTTAAACCTTCTTCGTTGGAGTCTATTGTTGTACTGCTATTTTTTTCAAACCACGGTTTGAAAAAAAAAGCAGCCACCGGCTACAAGTGGCTGTCGCGAGCTTTAGCTTCCTCTGTAGCCTCTTCGAACTTCGTGGCGACGTCTGTGGCTTTTGCGTGTGCGGCGACTTTTGGGGGGCCTTGAGAAAGTCCATTAAAATACTTCTACTTTCTTTTCAGTATCGAACCAGTCAATGAAAACGAGCCTGATGGTCAAAAACTCAACGTATACGTTGGAGGAGGTTCCCTGATCCACCCGAGTGTGGTCCTCACCGCGGCCCACTACGTCATCAACTCCAAGGCACTGAGGATCAGGGCAGGGGAATGGGACACGCAGAGCACTAAGGAGATCTATCCATACCAAGACAGAGATGTGGCCTCCGTGGACACGCATAAGGACTTCAATAAGGGTAAGGACATTTTAATGCTTTTTTTCTTCACCTCTGGTACTCGCAGTCGCCTCCTTCTGCGAAGCAGTAATGCTAGCAAAGGAGGAGGCCGATCGCATCAGGCAACGGCGCTCTCGCCGCCGGGATTCCAATCCCGATTTCCGGCCACCGAAGACGCGGGCTTCCGGACGGCGAGCTACCCAGCTCGTTGTCTGACCGTCCGGTAACTGTCCAGATCGAGCCCAAGTCGTCGACGGCGCGCACTGTTCCCGTGCGCCTCAAAGAGTTGTCAGTAACAGCAGGGGCCCAGTAGTGTCATAACCTACTGGGGCCAGGGTTATCCGAAAGGGAGCTTGAGCCCTGGCATGAAGGCTAGAAGGAACGGGGTAGGTTTTTAGTCAGTAAGAGTCTGACGCTATATCCCGCTCCGCCCAAGATGCCACCCATTGGATGATTTTCCGCACCATAAAAAAAAACCTATGGTACTCGGATTCTTATGGTCTTGGAAAACCTTACAGGCAATTTAGCTTTGTAATACAGAAAACCAACCTTTTGGTGAAAGGAATGCTCCAAGTTTCCTGCCTGCAACTTCTGATCCAGAAGACTCAGGGTGTTGCCAACATAAATCCTGGTGAATCACACACTTGTTCACTGCACTGTTACGTAAGAACACGCGCAACTGAAAATTTACAATATTTTATTTGTTTTTTTTTTACGTAGAGCTGATGTTGATGACCGCGTATGGGTGTCCTCTTCTTCTTCCTGCCCTTATTCCATATTACTCGGGGTCGGCGCAACACGTTTTTTTCTTCCATTTTGTCCTGTCACCCGTCAAACTATCACTAATTCCCTTTTCTTTCATATCACTCCTCACACAATCTATCTATGATATGAAAGAAAAGGGTGACGGGTGACAGGACAGAATGGACGAAAATTCAAGTTGCGAAGACCACAAGTAATATGGGATAAGGGCTGTAAGAAGAAGATGCACGTAAGTTCAAGTTTAACTTACGCTGCTTAGTTAAACTGGCATTGTATAGTTTACTCCCTTTAGTTAGTGATAGCGTGATGGGTAACAGAACAGGATGGAAAGAAAATACGTGTTACGTCGACTCCCAAGTAAAACGAGACAAGGGCAGGAAAATGATGTTGGAATCTCAGAAACTATAAGGGCAATATTTCACTGAGACACCATGGTGGCGCTACCAGCAAATGAATACAGCTCTATAGAGAGTTACTCACCAGGTGTCCGTTTGGTCGCGCAACTACGACTAATTTGGTGGCGCGACCAGCACGGACGTGTGGTGACTCCGGTGTCTGTATGGTGTCTAGTTTGGTAGCTTAGGGCTATATTTCACTGGGACACCATGGCGGCGCAACTGGTCGCACCGCCATGGGGTCCCGAGGAAATATAGTCCTTAGAGGCTTCACAGGCATATTGCAATGCCTGTGAAGGTTTTACTGTTCCAATATGAACTAATAAACGTATACTTCTTCCAGGCAACCTGTTCTACGATATCGCGGTTCTCTTCCTTGTCAAGCCGGTGGACCTGGCTCCAAATGTAAGGGTAGCATGTCTTCCACAACCCAAGGTGAAGCAAGACGACGGCACCCGGTGCTTCGCCACCGGTTGGGGTAAAGACAAGTTTGGAAAGGAGGGCCGTTACCAGGTTATCTTGAAGAAGGTGAGTGGTTGGTTCTTGATTCTTTATTGCAGACAAAAATAACATAGTATAGATACCAGCACGGATCTTCAGCACTGGCTCCAAGTTGCGCAGATGTCAAACATCGGACCTAATTAATGGTATGAAGTGAGACGCGGGGAGCGTCAGTGTTTGGCTCGCCGCGCCATCTTGTCATAGAGGTCACTCGTGATTCGTTTCTTGCGCGTGCTGCGTGTATCTAATAACGATGACCTAATACCTATATAGTCTGTCTAAAAAGTCTTCAAACGATTTGGGAATTTTGTATAATCCTTACTAATATTATAAAAGCGAAAGTTACTATGTTTGTTTGTTTGTTACGTGTTCACGCCTAAATGACAAAACCGATTTTGATGAAACTTGGTACACGGATAGACCATGTCCTGGAATAGGACATAGGATACTTTTTATCCCGGAAGTATGTTTCCATGGGATAATTTTCTACAATCACGCGAACGAAACCGCTGGGAGCAGCTAGTATTTAATCAATTTAAAAATACTTTATTCGATACTTTTTATAATGTTCTTCTATTAGTAAACAATGATCAAGATCTCTTAATCAACCTTGATTATTGAACCAGTGTTGACTACATCAGATTTCATTTTGCCCTAATAATTACCCAAATTGTTAGACTTTTTAGATAGCCTCTACATATTGATACAGACAGTTCATATTGTACAAAGGCGACCTTAACTCATCAATGAGTGGTAACCTTTGAAATATTCAGGGTTATATGTAAAACACTGGCAACCTCTCAGGACTACGTTACTAACATCATAAACAACAACTTTAGTTCTATGACATAAAAAAATGTATCATATTTTAGTTTGGTCACCAGATTTTCATACAAAAATAAAAAATATTTAAATTGAACGTTCTAAATATTACAAAGTCTGAAGCAAGCGATAACTAACAACCTCTAAGCCTCCCCGCAAACGGGTCAAAAAGGTTGAAGCGGCGACAAAAAACAACAAAACAAAAGGAAACAGCTGAAGCGCGCGACACCTTCTGTCCGGAGAAGCTTGAAGCCGCTTCAAGCGATTTTTTGTGGCAGCACCGCCGCACACGAGGCGCTTAAAGCGGCGTAATATCCAACTACTCTTGAAAGGTTCCAATCCAGTTTATACCTGACTAGCTTTTGCCAGCGACATGGCCCGCGTACATAAAATATAGCCTATGTCACTCAGGAATAAAGCAGCTTTTTATCGGTGAAAAAATTTTAGCAATCGGACCAGTACTTCCAGAGATTACCCCCTACATACAAACTTACAAATTTTACCTCTTTATAATATTAGTATAGATTACAGGCATTTGTTTATACCTGATTACAGGCACTTGTTCATACCTGATTACAGGCATTTGTTCATACCTGATTATAGGCATATGTTTATACCTGATTACAGGCATTTGTTTATAACTGATTTTGTAACCTTTCAGATCGAGTTGCCGGTAGTGAAACACGACAAATGTCAGGTGGCCCTCCGTAAAACACGTCTGGGCAGGTTCTTCCAGCTTCACTCTTCGTTCATGTGCGCTGGTGGTGAGCCAGGCAAGGATACCTGTAAGGGAGACGGTGGATCCCCTCTGTCCTGTCCTATTGAGGTAAGAGCTTCATTCTTTTTTCATATTGATATTAGCCTGTACTTGATTAAGATCCCACCTGATGGTAAGCAGTGATGCAATCGTTGATGGTGAGGCGCACTAGTTTATTAAGAGCCGATAGAGATATTATGTATAAAATATCTCTATCGGCAATGCGTTACAAATGAGAATAGCATCGACGGCCATGTTGTGCCGTCACAATTTACTGTCAAATCGAGGAATAGTACATTGTTACACTAGGGGTGAAAGTTACATATTTCGTCCCGAGAAGGAGTTGGCGGCCGAGCGTAGCGAGGTAACGCAAACATAGAAATCGTTCACGGACACGATATCTCGGAGCGCCTCGGACAGTTCCGCTGTTCGACGAGCGGGCCTAGGTACGTAGTCGGCGCCCCTGCCAGCAAAACCGTAGAGGCCCAGCATGGTCGCAGCCTACTGGCACAAAATATATAGGTACAGAAGTCAATCTACATACTGTGCGCGCTCGAACAACGCACACATAGATACCGCTCACAAATACGATATCGCGGTAGCGTCTCAGCCCACTCGTCGAACAGTTCCGGCTCAAACGCTCATTAGGGCCTGCGCTTACTTGAAACAAGACGTCTTAGACAGAACTGTCTGAGACGTTTTAGACAAGACAGTTTTGTCTAAGACGTCTCAGACCTGTTTGAGACGTCTCAGACAAAACTTTTTTGTCTGCGTCACGGGGCGCTAGTGCTGTTATATAATCGATATTATCGCAGTAGTCTAACAGCTAAACATATAAACATGTATTTGTAAACCTCTTGAGAAATATTGGTACTGTTTGGTACGCATGTTTTATTAAAATTGAAGAATAATTACTGAGAATGTTACATTTTCATACATTTATAATTTAATTTGTTTAATAAATATCATGAATTATAAATTGAGTAAATTATTTTTGAGCCGACTTACGATTGTTTTTTAAGACAAAGCTGACAAAATAAAATCGAATAAAATATCGATATATCGATAATCAATATATCGAAAATATCGATATATTGATATTTTATCAACAGCCCTAGCGCCCCGTGTCGCAGACAAAACAGTTTTGTCTGAGACGTCTCAGACTGGTCTAAAACGTCTCAGACAGTTCTGTCTAAGACATCTTGTCTTAGTGTGCGTCCACCGAGCGTAAGTATAAAAAGTGAAGTACATGCATGAGATTGTCTTCTGTACCTATCTATTTTGTGCTGGTGGTGATTGTATGTTAATGTACCCTCAATAAAATAATTCATTTTATCTTCTTTCACAGTACGAGAAAGATCGTTATGTGCAAGCCGGTATCGTAGCCTGGGGTATCGGCTGCGGAGAAGATGGAACTCCTGGTGTCTACGTGGATGTATCGAATCTTAGAGAATGGATTGACGACAAAGTCGTTGGCAAGGGATATGATCCCGCGACTTATACCTTTTAGTAACAGTACAGGATGACAGTGGTTGCATTTTAGACAACGTTTATCAGTTTTGATCATAATAGACCTCTTCAAATTGTTGGCCATTCTTTTTGATTATACCATAGCATACATATTATGTTTACAAGCTTTTATTTAGTTTCACCTGTCCCGATGTTTGCTTGACTGTAATCAAATCTTGCCAATTTTTCATCCTTTTCCCGGTTACCGATTGACAATGTCAAATTATTATGACATGAAGCTGATTTCAAGGAACGATAGGAACTCGGATAACCTTATCGTGTTTTGAGCTTTTTGTAATGGTCTTTATAAGTATTAATTACGCCATAAAAGCTTGCTGCGAAGAATATTTTTTAAATTGAAAACTCGTTTCTATTAATTACCATTCTTATAGTAAAATTTGACTTTTTTAGGGATTTTATGACAGCCTTTTCATATTCTGTACCAGTGTACCTACAGGTATAGTTTTCTATCTTTAAATGTACTTGCTTGGCTTTTTACTTAGACTTTAATCTGTCATTTCTTGTGCACTATATAAGCTATGGGGCGGGTGACAGCTGTCAGATTCATACAATTAGCTGTCAGATTATTCATTAATGCTATCTATACTTTTCTCTCATCTTAAAGATGCATATTTTCGATCTGCTGTCATCCGGCCCATGCGATGTAAAAAAATACTTCAATTTTTATATTTTTCAAAACTAAATGACAGCGAATGTCAAAGTTTTCTTATGCGGCCCGGGTTAGTCAATGCGGCCCGCATTAACGCTTTCACATATTTTTTTAAACCACTGTCTAATAAAAGCTATATTATATAGAATATGCTCAATTATATCATTTAGCACTGATTTTTGACAATTATAAAATAATAATGTGTATTATTTCTAAGCCTATAATTTGAGTTGTGATTTAGTACTTCTGAATATTTCGACCGCGCTTTATATGTCACTTTTTATTGAAAAAAAATGTAATTAGATATGCCTTAATTTGAATAATTATTAAATCGAAGTAAGACATATCTAAATGATGATTACCTAATGAGATTTTACTTGCATCTTTTGCCTACTCAATGTTTTTAAGAAAAAAAATATTTTAAGAACCACTTTGTTTTATTTCAGCCACCCAAAGTACCTTTCTCCATAACAACACACCTAAGTGCTCGAGGAATATACAACGTGTAACGTTAAATGCGCAAAACCTCAGACACCCCAAATGATTTTTAATTTAAAAGAGCTAATTCTGTGAGAAACAAAAAACATTTCAAAATATTTAAAGGTTTTGTGTGCAGTTTTACTTTGTTTAAAATTAATATCTGCATTGAAATAAGAACTTTTACTATCCATTTGATTGGACTACAACCGTTTGTGTTTGTTTACCTATTTCGGTGGGTTTGCGTACGTGATAACTTGACCTAATAAGTAATAAATAGAAACTGCAAAATTTTTGAACTTTGACACTTCATAATTTGCCTAAAAATTAAAAAAGTAAAACAACAGAAACCTTGCAAATTTTATTAAGATTCTAAATGATGACAACTTTTTCCAAAAACTTTTAAGGGTTTAAACAAAACAGTTATTTCCTGGAGCAAGTTTTGTGAAATTTTCGAGTAAATCTCGGAATTACCGAATAGTAACAGAGTTTTCAGGCGTTACCTCTTTTTTTTTGCGTTGCATTTTCATCAAACATCGCTATGGATTGCATTAAATGAAGTAACAAGCTTTTAAACCATTTTCGATGTTTACGATAGGCGAGTGGAAAAGGACCATCTTAACAGAACTGGTTTTAGAGTCACGCTGACCATCGGCGCTGACAGCTCATGGCGTAGCTTGTCAGCGCTGACGTTCAGCGCGAGACCTTTCAGTACAGTGCGTTTCACTCTACTCTAGTAGGATATATAAAATCTTTGGTTTCACTTAAGAAGTTCCTTCTGCGTAATGTTGGCTCCCCTATCTGTTTACAGAAAAAAGAAGGGAGAAAAGGAAAGAGTTGCCTACGCTACCAAACCTTTTCCCCGAAACGCAAAACAAAATCGATTTTAACGGTAGTTGCAACACTTTTTGGAGAATTATGAGGGGAATAAAATCCCTTATTAAATAAAAGCAGGTCTTAAAGGAAGTTGTTAATAGAGAGGTACGATATTGTGGCGGGGCGTTTTCGGTACTTGAAAGAATTGCAGGACAATCGGAATAGAGCCCAGCGTCCTATGCTTTATTAAAAAATAGTTTTAAAAAAGGCAATTGTTAAAAGTAACGAAATATCAGTATTACTGCTTTTCCCTATTGCCAACATTACGGCAAAGGAACTTCTTAAGTGAAACGCACTGTAATGATACAGTGCTGATCATTGAGGAGTACAGACGCACAAAAATGCGAAGGGCATTGATAATTTCTGCTTTGTACAGCCTAAAGAGTGGATTTCCCTGCTTTGCTATCAGGAAACACAGACTCCGGAGTCTGTTTCCTGATAGCTATAACCTATAAGTATTATTACAAGGCTTTTTTTGGTGGGCAAAAATCATCCAATGACAACTCCCGTTCTTGGGTGGAGCGGAAGATAGTTTGGAGGTATGCGGAACAGAGAGCAAAGCCCCACATACTTCCGTTGAAAAGGGAGGATCCTCCGACCAGACAGGATGTTATAGTCTGGTGGGCTTCTGCCTGATAGTTGATGTCGGGCTTTCGTATATGTTCAAATCGCGCGGAGAACTTTGATTGTTCGATGCAGGATTTCGTATTTTCTTCGTAGTTCTTATGTGGCGTCATAGATGTCGCTACAATAGTTTCAGACTGTTACTGACTAAAAACCCAGCCCGTTCCTTATAGCTTTCATACCAGGTCTCGAGCTCCTTTTGTGATAACCGTGGCCCCAGTAGGCTTCGACCCAGCTAGGCCCCTGCTGTTGCTGACAACTCCTTGAATAGGGTAGTATCCAGAGTCAAAATAACTAGATTTTATTTAGTCCGTGTTTTAGGTTATTCAAAACTAAGGGACACGTATTTTTTCTCTTTTCGATTAAACAAAAAATAACAAAGATATAGCCCATTAAACTTACGTGTGACGTCACCCCGTGCGAAAAAATGCAGCACGGCGTGACGTTATACGTAACTTTAATGGGCTATATCTTTGTCATTTTTGGTTTAATTTACAAATAAAAAAATACGTGTCCCTTATTTTTGAATAATCTAAAAGACGGACTAATTACAATTTTTAGGGCAACTAGCCTATTATTACAAAGCTGGTTTTACAGCCACGCTAACAGCTCAGCGCGTAGGTTGTCAGCACAGGTTGTCAGCACTGAGGCTCAGCGCTAGACCTTTCAGTATCGTGCTGATCACTGCGGAGTACAGACGCACCCCCCCCCCGCACGACGACGCTAGAACGCTCATCGCTCGCTGAAGACAGAGGCGCGTGTGCGTTGGTCAGCGCCGATGGCTACGCGGCGCCGACGCGTGACGCGTACTGCCGTCACAGCTGCCGTTGCGCACGCACTGACCAACCCACGCTCTGAGAGCTACGCGTTATTCTTAAACGCTTCCTGCACCCCTAGCCAAGTTGCTAATCTGCAATAGTTAACGCAAGTCATCAAAACTTTAGCAATCGGACCAGTACTTCCAGAGATTACCTCCTTCAACCAAAAAAATAACTTTACCTCTTTATTTATTTATTTATTTATTTATTTATTTATTTAAACTTCATGTACAGTAGTGGTACATAGGCGGACTTAATGCAACAAGGCATTCTCTACCAGTCAACCTTTGGGTTAAAAAAAGACAACACTGTGGTAGGTTTGCACAATAAACAAATAACAGATACTACAAACGGAAAAATATAAAATAAGTTATTTATAATAATAAAATACATAAATACGCTATATTATATTAGTGTAGATAATACAGCCAAACAGGAACGAGATAGCCGTCACCCCCTACATGGGCACCAACTCCCACACGCACGCTTAAAGAGCCACAAAAGTTTTCTGCGAACTACGACCTCCTCGGAGAACATCGATTTGGACCAGAGACGTAAACTGTGGAGAAAAAGATATCCCACTCCTCCAAACTTTATCTCTCCGGCAGAACATCTGCCACCGGGACACGAACTGCAGTGGCTAATCTGGAAATCTCTGAAACGACTGCGGACTCAGGTTGGCCGCTGCAAAGATGATCTGGCAAAATGGGGTTTCCTTGACCCATTGCAAATGCAGTGCCAGTGTGGAGGTCCTTCACAGGATAATTGTCACCTCCTTTTCTGCCCAGCATGCACAACTACCTGCTCCCTAAATGATTTAAACGAAGCCAACGACAGAGCTGTCCAGGTGGCTAAATATTGGTCGGACAAAATTTGAGTCGAATCGGTACGATACGAGAAGAAGAGTGTAGATACTCTTTTTATACATAAATTTTGTTTTTCATATGATTTGACAGTAAATGTCATTCTCGAGAAAAACGATACGGTTGTCTCTGGTTCTGTAATATTTTCTTTTACGTTCTGTAATCGTTATTATTGTTATATTATTATTATCTTAGTACTATCTTTTATGGGTAGTTGGGTGTGTGGTGCTATATTCTTTTTGATTATTTTAGTTGCCCCCCTTTGTTTCTTGGCCCTTATCATTTATATTGGATATTTTCAACATGTATGAGTATGAGTATTTGTACCATTTTCAACCAGAAATTTTATATTTGAGTAAGTACCTATCATGTTTTTTTTTTTTTAATATAGCAGCCACCTGCCGTAAGTGGTTGTCGCACGCTTCAGTTTCCTTTGTGGCCGCTCCTAGCTTGTGTGGTTGTGGCATGTGGCCCGTGAGCTACACTTCGACACCCCGCGCATTATTTTGTATTATTGATACGTTCGCACTTGACCGCTATCTCACCTGGTGGAAAGTGACGATGCAGTCGACGATGGAACGTGCTTACCTAGAAGGAACCTATTCACTCTTGACTTAAAGATTCCCGGGTTGAAGCTATCAATTAAACAAAGTTCATCTGGGCTCACCAATTGCATTTATATGTAACCTAAGTACCTATTACAACTGGGACTGTTCCTACGGCAACGAAAAAGGCTAACGTTTTCCCAATTTTCAAATCTATACAATAGCATCGAATTATCTGCCAATTTCCCTACTATCCCTACTATCCTACTAATATTATAAATGCGAAAGTTTTGTATGTATGGATGGATGTATGGATGTTTGTTACTCTTTCACGCAAAAACTACTGAACGGATCTCGATGAAACTTGATACACGAGTAGACCATATCCCAGAATAACACATAGGATACTTTTTATCCTGGGATTATGTACGCGGGCAAAAGCTAGTATATTATATACTATCCTTATCAAACATTCTCGAAAAAATTACGAACATCAGGTTACTGGACTTTCTAGAGAAGAATGCTATACTATCAAACAATCGATATGGCTTTCGCAAAATCAGGTCTACTGAGGATGCAGTGTTGCATTTAGGGTATTTCGTAGTTTCCAAACTAAGTGCACTGGCATCTTCCAGGACCTAGCTAAAGCCTTTGATACTGTTTCTAGAAATATCCTGTAAAAAAACTGGAGAGTATTGGTATACGTAGCAGAACTCTTGACTGGTTCCAATCATATGTAAGAGACCGTATACAGAGACTGGTTAAAAACAATTATTATAGTGTTTTTGCTAGCCTTAACTATGGCGTGCCACAAGGCAGCGTTCTTGGGCCCACGTTAACATTAATTTTTTTTCTCAGGATCGAACCCGTCAACGAAAATGAGACAAAAATCAATGTCTACATCGGAGAAAGTTCCATCCATCCAAGGGTGGTCCTCACAAAGTCCTTCTACGTCATCAATACCAAGGTACTTTCTTTTATGGGTGGGAAATCATCCAATGAAATCTCCCGTCGCGGCTGCGGAAAGGCTTTTCAGACTTTTACTGACTAACACCCATTCATATATTCCTTCGTTGTCTTGCATTCTATGGCCGGGTTTTCCTTTTAGAAGTGAACCCATGTTAGTAGGCTTCGACCCTGCTGGACCCCTACGGTCTCCTGACATATACGCGCAAAAAAAAAACTAGTTTGCTGTTTGCGAGGTCAGTTTGCGATGAGTATGGACGAAACCCCATTTGGACCATTTTACCTAGCTAACATAGCCAGGGTAAGACCCAAAAGCGCAAAGCTGCCCAAGTGTTTCACAGGCTTTGCTGAACAACATCACTTTTCCTATAGGAGCTATCAAATAAATTCTTCTTCTAGGCAACACACACCGATACGATGTTGCAGACTGCAACATCGTATCGGTGTGTAGCGTAGCGTAACTGCAACTTGCAGTTCTGAGAGAAAGGTTAGGCGGTTCTAAGAGAAATGCTAGGTGGTTCTAGGAAAAAAGCTAGGATAATGATTTTAAATCGCTGTACCTTCAGCAAACTTTTTTTTAATGATGTAAGTGCATGACTGTGATCCCACCTGATGGTAAGCAGTGATGCAATTGTTGATGGTGAGGTGCAATAGTTTGTTAGGAGCCTGTTCAATCTGGAACATACATTACTATTCCTAATTGATTATTTCTTCTTTCCCAACACGAAAAAGATTACGTGCAAGCTGACATTGCAAGCTTCTATTGGCTGCAGAGAAAATGGAACCCCTTGAGTCTACGATGACGAGACTGGATCGACTCTAAAGCCATCGGAAAAGGGAATCAAGACTCCAAGACTAGCGGCCGTTCTGTTGGCATTCGGTAATTCTGTCATTTATCGAATCGAATACCTATTTCACAAAACTTGTTCCAGGAAATGTCTCATAGGTTTTTTTTAACTTTTTTTTGTAAACAATGTCGTCGTTCATAATAATGATTAAAAATGCAAAGTTCATATATTTCTATAGATAATTTTTGATTTATGATTTCATTAGGAAGGGCTCAAGTTCATTTTACACAAATTTATGATTTGATTTTAATAGAAACTTAGATAATATCTACAAGATATCTTGTGTTTCCAAAATATCTAGGGAAAAATCAAAATGCTTGGTTACTGAAAATTCAGGCTTTTAGTTTTATACACAACAAAGTTTTAGTGGGTAGAAAATGGCCTGAACGGTTCCTTGTGTAATTATTAGGACAAAATGAAATCTAATGTAGTCAACATTGGTTCAATAATCAAGGTTGATTAAGAGATCTTGATCATTGTTTTCTAATAGAAGAACCTTATTAAAGTATCGAATATATGTATTTTTTAAATGATTAAATATACAAAATTCTCAAGTCGGTTGACTTTTTAGGCAGGACTGAGGACGTATAGTCTGTCTAAAAAGTCAATCGACTTGGGAATTTTAATAGTTTTTTTAGTAGGTAGTAATATTAGCAGAGGTACTTTATTTTTATTAACATTTCTGTGGGGTAATAAATGACATCGATTGTCTAGCGTATTTCGTTTATGGTAAATAAATCTGATGAAGCGATAGAGTTATAATTTTTTATTATTGATAGGTTTGCGCTTGACCACTATCTCACCTGATGGAAAGCGACGATGCGGTCGACGATGGAACGCGCTTACCTAGAAGAAACCTATTCACTCTCCACTTACAGATTCCCGGGTTGTAGCTATCAGGAAACACAGACTCCGGCAAGGAATTCCATTCCTTAGCTGCACGCACAATGAATGTGTTTCCAAAACGTTTTGTGCGTGTAGGCGGGATGTCCACCATGTACCGGTGGCGCATCGCCGTCCGTCTGGTAGTCCGATGATGGAACGGGCTAGGCGGAATCAGGTTAATTATTAACTTTGTGCAAACTGCCCAAGTCGTTTGACTTTTTAGGGCCTGCGCTCACTTGAGACAGTATAGTAGACAAAACAGTCTAGTCTAAGACATCTTATCTAAAGTGAGTGCAGGCCCTGAGACAGATTATAGTTGAGCAACGTTTAATAACGGGCCTAAAGAGCCTATTACACCACTCGATATTCAGACAGTCTAAGTTGATGTCGCGTCGTGTCGCGTAGTGTAATAAGGGTCAGACTGTCTTACAGTTAAAACGGAAACGGTTACCCGAATGCGGGCCATGTGGCATGCGTTCCAAAAATCTCTCGCACCCGGCATGCGGGCCCTATCGACTAATGAAATTGCGCCATAATGAAAACAGTTACCCGAATACGGGCTATGTGGCATGCGTTCCAAAATTCCTCTCGCACCCAGCATGCGGGCCCTATCGACTAATGAAATTGCGCCATAATGAAAAAGTTACCCGAATACGGGCTATGTGGCATGCGTTCCAAAAAACTCTCGCACCCTGCGTGCCCTATCGACTAATGAAATTGCACCATAATGAAAACAGTTACCCGAATACGGGCTATGTGGCATGCGTTCCAAAAAACTCTCGCACCCTGCGGGCCCTATCGACTAATGAAATTGCGCCATAATGAAAACGGTTACCCGAATACGGGCTATGTGGCATGCGTTCCAAAAATCTCTCGCACCCTCCCGACTAATGAAATTGCGCCATAATAAGGTTGTGTCCTTTTTATATTACGTTTTAATGTTGGTACTTAATCTTTTGTATATTGTCTATAATTTTCTGACTTTAGACGTCAGTCTAGATGAGATTTGCGTTCTGAAATATATTCATCTAAGTCTTGCAATCGTATTTTTACAAGCTTTTATTTAGTTTCCCCTGTCCCGATGTTTGTCTGTCATCTTGTAACTAAATTAAATTGAATCCACTTCCCGGTCACCGATGGAGCTGAAATTTAGCATGCATGTGTAAATTAGATGACAATGCATAATTGCAAAATTATTATGACATGAAGCTGATCTGATGATGGAACTGGAAGGTGGCTATAGGAACTTGGTAGTTAAACGACACAGCCTCATCGAGTTTGGGCTCGTATGGTTTGTCTTGACGTGTGTTAATGGTATATGTATCTAATCGAGCTATAAAAGCTTGATATGAAAAAACTTTTTCATTAAAAGCTTATTGTATGTGTTGTTACATATTTACAATAGTTGTTTATGTTATACCTATGGTTATACTGGGGCTTGTTCTTTATGTTGGCTATTTACAATATGTATGAATGTAGGTAATGTACCTACTGTGTTCTGTGAAGTGGCGTAGCTAGGCCCTCAGGGGCCCCGTATCAAATATAGGTATTTAAGTTTTTTTTTTACGAAATAGCTCCTACTAATATAGAAATAGTGCCTTGAGAGGCCTTAAAATTGAAAATAAGCTCATTTTATGGATCACTTAGTAGGACGTACTAAAATTGGTTGAGTTTTTATTGTCGTTTTCTATGTAGAAAATGCTAAAAAGAAAGGAGCGTGCTAAACACTATTTACAGAGTATCATATTATGAGTAGTCAATATTCATTCATTCCTGTCCATGAGAATTTAAGATTATGGACATGTTACAAATTTTGGCCGTCGGGGCCCCGTATAATTGATACGGCAGTAGCTACGCCCCTGGTTCTGTGGTTATATTTACTTTGGTCGTGAGTTGGCTAATAATAAAGAAATATATATTTAATATTGTTTTTTTTTATCGTTGACTAGCTGCTCCCAGCGGCTTCGCCCGCGTGATAGCAGAAAATTATCCCAAGGGAACATACTTACAGGATAAATAGTATCCTATGTCCTATTCCAGGACATGGTCTATCCGTGTACCAAGTTTCATCAAAATCGGTTTTGCCATTGAGGCGTGAAGACGTAAAATACAAACAAACAAACTCACTTTCGCTTTTATAATATTAGTTAGGATAAGTTCGCGTTTGACCGCTATCTCACCTGATGGAAAGCGACGATGCAGTCGACGATAGAACGCGCTTACCTAGAAGAAACCTATTCACTCTCGAAGATTCCCGGGTTGTAGCTATCAGGAAACACAGATTCCGGCAAGGAATTCCACTCCTTAGCTGCACGCACAATTAATTTGTTCCCAAATCGTTTTGGGCGTGTAAGTGGGATGTCCAGTCCACCATGCTGCCGTCCACTAACTAAAAGGCAGCTAAGTGCAAAAAGTATTTTTCGAGAAAACACAAAAATTGGGAATTGATGTCTCTTGAAAAGTATGCTACCTAGTAACAAGGTTACAAGTGATATATGTAGGCATAGTCTTTGTGCACAATATGTGATATATTTTATTCATTTATATTTATTATATTTTATTTAAATTCATTTTCTAACTTTTAGCTAAGCAATTCAAACACAGACATTGTGATTTAATGTTCTGTATCTCAAAAACTATCAATCATAGAAAAATGAGTCTTAGACCAAAAGATAGAGCATCAAAAGTTGTATAAGACTACATTAAAAAGTGAAAAACGACCAACTGTGACCAACTTTTAGTTAGTGGACGGCAGTATGTAGGTACCCACCGGTGGCGCATCGCCGCCGTACGTCTGGTAGTCCGATGATGGAACGGGCTAGGCGGAATTAGGTTATGCTATTAGGGCGTGCCACGATATATTTTCGTGGCTAGATCCGACATAATTAATATCGTGTACTTTTTTTTTGTGTGGGAAAATCATCTAATGACATCCTCCACTCTTGGGCGGAGCGGCAGATAGTGTCAGACTTTTACCGACTAAAAACCCATTACTGTTCCTTCGTTACCTTTCGTACCGGGGCTTGAGCTGTATTTCGAATTAACCCTGGCCCCAGTAGGCTTCGACCCAGCCCCTGCTGCTGCTGACAGCTCTTTGAGGCGCGCGGGAACAGCGCGCGCCGTTGACGTCTTGGGCTCGGTCCGGTCAGTTACCGGACGGTCGGACAACGAGCTACCCAATGCTCCGCAAGCCCGCGTCTATGGTGACCGGAAATTGGGATCGGAATCCCGCCGGCGGCAGCGAGAGGTGCCGTTGCCTGATGCGGTCGGCCTCCTCCTTTGCTAGCATTACTGCTTTGCAGAAGAAGGCGACCGCCTGCCACTCCTCCTCGCTCCGGACCATGGCCTGTACCAAGGCACAGCGAGGCCTTCTAACACTGCTTGCTATTCATAATTATCGTTTCGATGAAAATAATTGAAACTATATCGCATTACAATATTATAAGCTTTATTTATTACTATATCAATAACCAACATGTCATCTATATATCATTAAAAGTACATTATATAGGAACGTACACTTGAAAACGAAAAACAAAAAAAAAATAAAACAAAAATATTTTGGTCTCACGATTTAATACTTCGAACAACAATAAAATAATTCAGAAAACAAAACTATTTACAAATGAAAATTAAAGGGAAAAAAGGTGTAATTATGCTTAGAGCTAAGAAAACCATGGTTTAGAAAATCAGACAAACAAGTCACAAATATTTGGCCAACATTTGTCTTCAAGCCAATATTAGGCCCAAACATTTGTCTTCAAACCAATATTAGTCCCAAACATTTGCTTCCAATGTTGCCAATACAAAAAAATATTGCTTGCTATTACGGAAACTCTAACTACAAAATTGAAATACTTGAACAACACTTAAAAAGAAATTGCAACTCTTATAAATACTTTTTTAATATATTTTCTATATATTTACCAACTTCATGGAATGGACTAACACAAATTGGCACTAGCATGGAGGGATCTTTTTACTTTTTAACTCACAAACCCTTGGCTTAATGCGAAAATACTATTTTGTAATCCATTATTTCCAAAATGGGCCCGCGTAATAAAAAACGGCACACTCTAAAGTACAGAGGCGGCCTAAATCCCAGCAATGGGGACAATCTGTTTCTGTATGAAATAACATTGGGAATCGGCAACAACTAGGAGTAGGCCGTTATATTTTGACGAGTACTTTATGCTTTAGGCCCGATTAGGCAATGCGGCCCGCTCGACTAAGTCATGCGGCCCGCTCGACTTACTAATGCGGTTTGTCGACTTATTTATGCGGCCCTTCTGTGTCTTGAAAAATAAAGTAAGAAATGCCTGAAGATGTTATGAATAAATAAAAATCAAATTAAGATGTAGGCAAAAGACTCGTCAAATAAACTCTAATACTATGCGTTTAATGCAAGCTCAGATTTTTATCGTTGTAATATTCACACTGGAAGTTATTATTGCGTTTTATTTAAAAGTTAAGGCCATGGTTTCTATTACATGCTATTTGTAAAGCTTGAAAAATGTATATTGAGTCAGTGAATGCAAGTTATTCTAATTTTATAGGCAGTTTCAAAGCTATATAAATACGTAATTAATACTTTTAGGGCCTGTCGAGAAGTCCGTGCGGCCCGTTTGACTACATGCGGCCTGATTGACGCGATGAGGCCCAAAATGGAATAATTTCAGACTCCATATGCATTTCTCAAGCATATTTATCTATTTATAAATATATTATTCACACCCACATTTTATTAGTTTCTTTGTATTGTAGGCACATTATCGGTTCTCAAACATCCTTAATATAATTATCTACATTTAGTATACATAAGCAATTATTATTTCTTTTATATATAAGCAAATACGCAGTAAGAGTATATTATATATTTGCGTTTTTTAACATCGAATAAAAACTAGACGAGTTTTAAATTTAATGTCGAATGAAAATCGATGTTAAAAATCAAGTTTTTTAGAATTGATCGATTTAGTCTTTTTCTATTGTCTGCGTCGAGGCACCGTTTGTCTAATCATATTTAAATATATCGAAAACATTTCTTACTTTAATCGACTATTATATTATTAACAATAAATAGTTTTGGAATCAATTTGAGCTCAAAAGACGAACTAACCTGTGTTTTCTACGGCACCAGTTGTGACGTTTACCAAACGCCATTTTGTTTTAAAAAAAATACGATGTTTTAGTTGGTATAACAATGAAATAGTGAGAGAAATGGAAAATGTAGATTTTTACAAAAAAAAAAATCTTACAAAAAATGCTATAACAATAAAAATATACAAAGAAATATATAGACAAAAAAACTTATTCAAACGATTCTACTTTTGAAAATTGCACAGAAAATATATTCCAAAAAGGTTTTGAAACATTATTATTAGTCTATGCGAAACTTGAATATAGTTTGTTCAGAATCAGTAACTGAAACGATTATTACACCATGTTAGATAATATCCTAAAAATATTTAAAAATGACACCACCGGCACTAAGTACAACATAGGTCGCGGCAGGTCAGGCCCCTCAGTCGCCCGGATGGCCCGGTGACCATGTATTTGTGCGGACCTGGTTGTCCGTTGTTATAACTTTATGATTTTTCACGATACAGTTAAGAAATTTTGTACATAGATATACTAAACGCGTGTTTTGTGTTTCGCATATACTAAAAATAATATTGCATTTAAAAAAAAAAGTCCTAAAAAAGGCCAGAAATTTCTCTCACTTAGACCAAAACATCGATTTTTTTTTTCAATTTTACTCTGCAGTATTAATAGTGATCGTCTTGCCCTTAGGATCATCAAATCGGTCCATGGTTCTGATGTCCAGCATCATCATGATCCCGAAGAAGGTGATGGACAGGAGTATGAAGACCACGAAGAGACCAGCCCAGATTGAGGACGAGAAGAACGGGACACAATTGAAGGATTCACCGAATACTTGAGTAGTGTTTTTCTCGAAGAATGGCTGGACCTGTGGATGATAACGTAGAAATTGTACAACGTGTAACGTTAAATGCGCAAAACATGAAAATAGTTTGTTCAGAATAACGAGCAGAATAAATTAAACCACTTTTTAATATAGGCTACATTTTTCAAAAAAATCTTCATTAAAAATGTCGCCCTGTCTATTTATGAATAGATCAAGCCATCACGTGCGCAAACCCGCCGAAATAGGTAAACAAACACAAATGGTTGTAGTCCAATAAAATTTTAAAAAGTTCTTATTTCAATGCAGATATTAATTTTAAACAAACTAAAACTGCTTAAATCTTTAAAACTACGCAACGGGGATTTTGATGCGGTTTTTTTTAATAGATAGAGTGATTCAAGAGGAAGTTTTATATGTATAATAACATCCATTAAATAGTGGAGAAACACCCGAGCGAAGCCGGGGCGGGTCGCTAGTTTAGGAGTAAAGCAGCATATTGGTGAATTTTTTTTTAATTCGAACAAGTGCTTTCAGAGATTACCTCCTACAAACAAAAAATTTACCTCTTTATAACAGTAAAGAAGTGTTTAAATATAATGCTTTTGACTAAATTCCTTTAATTGGTATTTCCTCCACCTCATCATCATCTTCCTGCCCTCGTCCCGTTTTATTTGGGGTCGGCGCAACACGTTTTTTTCTTCCATTCTGTCCTGTCGTCAAGCTATCACTAACTCCCTTTGCTTTCATATCACTTCTCACACAATCTATCCATCTTTTTTTTGGCCTCCCTCTCCCCCACCATCCTTCCACATGTAAACTCGAAACTTTTTTAGCCACAAGTATTTCGTCCCTTCTTTTCACATGGCTTGGTATTTCCTACACTTCGTCAGCTCTTCTGTTACCTATGGGGATTGAAGAGCTAAACAAGATGGAGGTACGACCAAATACTTTATCTCATCCGCTCTTCTGTCACCTATAAGGATTGAGTACTCAGTCGCACGTAATCGCAGTACACAGGCTATGTTCATGTGTAAAAATGATTCTAAAGATCCAAGCCGTTTCGAAGGAGTAGGAAAAAGTTGCAAAATTGCTAATTATTTTTTTTAAACCAAAGTATTAATCGCACGAAAAAATCAAATGTTGATAATGTTATTCATGAATCTATAATAAACATATATTTTTTTCAAAACTATTAACCTGGCCGTTACCGAGGAGTAAGCTTCAGAAAGTCACTGTTTTATGGCACTTTTCGGGCGCCTGGGCCTTAAAGGGTTTCTGAGAGATTTTTCAGCCTACCTTCATATCCACAAAGGTGACGGAATAAGTGGTGGTCTCATTGATGCTCGTGAAGGTAATAGTCTGAGCGCAACGGTAAGAAAAGCCGAGGACAGCGAACACCTCATCTTCAGGGGGGTACAGGGTCTCCGAGATGGCTCCCATGGTCAAACCGACGGTATCTGCGAAAACAAGAAATAAAAAAATCTGAAGTCATCATCATCATCATCTTCCTACCATAGGTTAGTTGCCGTAAAAAATGAAATTAGTCAGTCTTTTAGATTATTCAAAAATAAGGGACACGTATTTTTTTATTTATAAGTTAAACCAAAAATGACAAAGATATAGCCCATTAAAGTAGCTGTAACGTCACCCTGTGCGGCATTTTTTCGCACGGGGTGACGTTACAGACAACTAGACAATCTGATGAACTAAGATATGATAAAGTTTTTGAAAGTCATAGAATAAAAGTTGTAGTTTATGCTGTTAGTCCTGAGAGTATGCCTGTGTTTTACATATGACCCTGTATATGTATGTATTTAGAAACACGTAAGTGCTCGTAAATATTTTTTTTTAAATGAATATCTTGATGCTTTGACCCTGAACCTCCACCTCCCCCTTTGAACGACAGAACCTCGTTTTAACCCTTTGATATAATCCAGTCCTACCAGTGGCGGATTGAGTCAACGCGCGGCCTGTACAAATTCGACCAAGGGTCCACTGCGTATGCTATGCTATGCTTTGACTAGATTTTTTTTCATTTAAGAGCAGGATCCCAAACGCACGGGGCCCGTAGCTATTGCTACTCTTGCTACATGGGCCATGTAACATGGCTAATCCGCCACATGGTCCAAGTGATTATTAGCATGGCATAGTCGGCCTCAAAATGGTCTCACTGTTAGGACTCAGACTTCCTTTAGGAGAGGGAATGGGCCGTAATCCACCACGCGGTCCCAGTGCGATTGGTGAATGTCACACGTCTTCGAATTTTTGGTTCTAGGACATGCTGGTTTCCTCACGGTTTTGGGAGCAGTGGTGATGAAATAAATTACACAGAGTAACACGCCTGGCTGGGTTTAAACCTGCAACCTAAAACTGGTAAGTCGGAGCCGTTATCACTCGGCCACCACTGCTCTCCTAGTGATAATTGTTTCATTAAAACTGTCTGATATTTGTAAAACTTGGAACTGAAACAGTTTTTTATTGATTAAAACCTACTTTCCTTGGCTTTGCACTTGGACAGCTGCCAAGGTGTCTACTTCAATAAAATCTCCGCTAAGATCAAAGATTTTCAAGTGAATTATATTTGTTAGCCATTTTGTATGCAAAATCGAATGCTTTAATAGGGTAATTTCCAGGGTCAAAACAACTACACTTTATATAGTCCGTATTTTATAGATTATTAAAAAATATTGGACACGTATTTTCGATTAAACAAAAAATAACAAAGATATAGCCCAATAAAGTTACGTGTGACGTGCGAAAAAATGCAGCACGGCGTGACGTTACACGTAATTTTAATGGGCTATATCTTTGTCATTTTTGGTTAAGTTTACAAATAAAAAATACGTGTCCCTTATTTTTGAATAATCTAAAAGACGGACTAATTAAATTTTTTACGGCAGTCAAAAACAATAAAGTGAAGCTAAATTGCATGTTCCAAAGCATAGATTACTAAGGTGAAGAACATACAAGAAACTCCATGGACACTCTTTTTAAATCATATTATGAGTTACATAAATTTTGGTTACATATTTTTTATCGGTCTGTTCTTCGTTCGTCCCGAAGTTTTGTCCCACATGCCAAAAAAATATTTATTCGTCCCACATCATTATTGAAGTTGTGTTTCGTCCCGAATTCCAAATACTTTAAAAGTACAGTCAACGAAAAAAGGTAATAAATTATTAAATTTTATATAAATACGGACTTATAAAAAAAAAAAAAAACTTAACCAACTAAAAAAACATCATATTTGAGTTCGTTTTATTCAGTTTAGAGTTATTATTATTATTTCTTGGCTTTACTGTAATTAGTTGGTTAAGTATTTTTTTAAGTAAACTCGATTCGATGTATGCGTGATGCACAGGACCGGTCATAGGCCTCAGACCTCATAATATTATTATTGTTTTTTGTTGTCTGTGTACAACAGTAAACGTAAAAATATTACTAAAAGAGGAAAGTATTTTGTTTGTACTGAATAAAATAAAAACAATGTTTAATTTCACCAGTAGAATCCTACTTCATTGTATAGAGTGACCTAGGCAAATATTTCTGCTAATCACACGGTTGAAGCCGATGGCAGAAGCTAGTATGTAATTCGTTTTCGTAAAATAGTAATGCATTTTTTTTGCTGAGTGTACAATAAAAAACTTTTTACAAAAAAAATTAAACCGACTTCAAAAAGTACAAAATAATTTTAATTTCGAAAGTCTGTGTTTCTATAACAGATACCTAATTTTGTCTCTTCGTTATTGAACACCGACTTCCGAAATTAAACTTATTTTGTACTTTTTGAAGTCAGTTTAATTTTTTTTTGTAAAAAGTTTTTTATTTTTCACTTTTTAGTTATGGTAGCACCACTAAAAAGTACTTACCCTTCAGCTAAACATACAATTACCTTATAGCCAGAGAGCATCTCACAACGATTCTAATAATCCCAAATACGGTTATATTACTTGAATTTACGTTCCGGCTTTATCACCAGATCAGTTCGATACGTCCCCTCCCCCTTTTCTTTCAGTCAGTCATCGACTACACGTATAAACAAAGCAATTTTATTTGTTACGACAATTCTGCTATGATTCTAGGAGGAGTTCTGTTCCATATCTTCGAAGTTCATGATCAGATCATAACAATATTTTTATGGGACCAACTTGGAAGCATAACCTTTCAATCAAAAAAAAAATTTTTCAAAATCGGTCCACAATTGACCGAAATATCCGTGAACATACATACAAAAAAAAAAACTTACATTCAGCCGAACTTGAATCTCCTCCTTTTCGCTGTCGGTTAAAAAAGTAAAAATTGCCTATACAGAAAAAAATGGGCCGAACAAGGAATATAAAATAGGACGAATCGAGAACAAAATAATTAAAATATTATTTTGGGATGAAGGAAGCATACAGTTAGGGATGAACCAAATTTTTTTTTTGTGTGACAAAACTCTGTGGGTCGAACAAAGAACAAACCTTTTTATCTAATATGTGAGCACAACATAGATAAGTAATAAATATTTAAAAAAAAAGATATTAAAAAAATAGAAACTGAATTAAGCTCCTGGTAGCTAAGAGATGTCCAGTTCCAATTGATGGCACCCTTTTCATGGGCATAATATACACGGGCACAGGTTCCCGAGGCCCCGGTAACATCCCAAGTGGTTGCTGGAGCTTACCGTGGGGAACGTGGGTCCAAAGGCAAATAATCATCGTCATGGTAACAGGTTTTAGTATTTTTAAATAATAATCACGACCCTCAACTACGACAATTACACACACAGACAGATAGAGAGAATTCATTTTACAAGCTTTTATTTAGTTTCACCTGTCCCGATGTTGGTCTGTAATCAAATCTTGCAAATTAATTATGACCCACTTCCAGAATACCGATTGAGCTGGAATTGGGAATAATTATATTTAGAAATACATTAATTCATGAATCCCCAAGCGACCACCGGTGGCCGCACATCTATTATCTTACTATTGTGTCTCTAATTGACGGTATCTGAAGGGTTAAAGTATGTCTATCAGTCGTCTAGTACTCATAGCACAAGCTTGGTATGGGACTAGATGGCCACTGTGTCAAAATTGAATTGGAATATTAGGTTTATATTTTACCAGGACCCCATGGTGGAGCGACCAGTTGCACCGCCATGGTGTCCAGGTGAAATTTAGCTTTAAGCTACCAAACTAGACACCAGAATCGCCACACGTCCAAGCTGGTTGTGCCACCAAATTGATTGCACAACCAAACCCACACCAGGTGAGTAATTCTCTATAGAGTTGTATACATTTTGCTGGTAGCAGTGACTGGTCACACCACCATGTTGTCTCGGTGAGATGTGAGCCCTTTTATTTGTCGAAGCCGCAGGTGTTAAGGATTTACAACGCATGGAGAAGGAGGAGGAAAAGCTTTATATCTTACCAAAGAACCAGTATCCGCCACGAGAGTTGAAGCTCAGGAGCAGCGTGGCGTTTTCAAAAGTCAGAGTAGCATTAACATATGTTCCGTTCACGTCAGTATTTTGGTCTTTAATCTCGGCCAACACTTGCGAGTCATTTGCAGCCTTAACCACAATGCTAGAAGTGAACAAGAGGAGCCCATCCAGATTGTAAGTGCGAGGGCTTCGCGCTCCTTCCGTTGTACCTTCAGCTGCGCGGCGTACCCTTGACTTGGTGACCGGGATGGTCCATGATGGGTAGTTAGCGGTATACACAGCAACAACGTTCGAGTCTTCTGCATCCTCCTTTATCTGCTCAATAGTATTTTGCATGTATTTGTCATGTCGTCTCAACATTGCAGCCCTAGATTCTCCTTCAACAGCGTCGTTGAGATTAATGAAGACAAATCTTGCTCCCATCGGAATGGAATCTCCAATAAAGATGTTGACGGCGTCAGGCCCAGCAGTGCGGTTCAGAGTGGCCACTGCGTCCTCCACAGACGGGATGTAGACCGCTTTTTTGAGGTTCTTGTGCAAGTTAGGGAAAGACGTCTCACCATTTTCGTTTTTCAGTGAAAAATCTTCAACAGACAACGTTTGTTCACAGAACACTACCGTCAGGGGGTCTTCTACTAACGTGTTCTCGAAATTTTCCTCAAATTCGTCAATCGGATACGACACTAGAGGGCTTGTATTCTTAAACATGGAACTTTTGAGCGAATCACCCCATAAGAACACTGGGACTTTGGATGCGTTACAGCTAATTACACTTAGAACTAATAACGAGTACACCACACGGCAAAACGCCATTTTTAAAGACTAATTCTATTGGACGCAAAACGGACTAAAAGTTAGTATTTTAGCCCAAAATTGTCATAAAAAGACAGCGTTCGGGCGATGACGACTGACCATGGGTCATGTGAAAAGTGATCATATGATAAGTTTGACGCCTTGTCTATGGTTTATTAATGTTGCCCTTTTTTTTTTGAAAACTACCACAATTAAGAACGCAATATAGAATATTAAAATTAGTCAGGTAAGAAAATATCCAATAGAAACAAGTTTTAAAGCCAATAAAGTGCATTAAAGAACATCAAAAATAGCAAATAATAATTAAAACCTCAAAAACAGTTTGGGTTTGTAAGATTTTTTATCTAAGAAGGCTTCTGAATCGGTTTTGTTTTCCATGTTATATGGGTATGTTTGCGTAATTTTGAAAATTTATGGTCTATAAATAGATTGCATATAGTAAAACCAAAAATACGAATAGAAGTGCAACAAAATAAATAACAGCAACTTAGAGCATTGAATACACATCAATAAAAAATCAACTTGTTTAAGTGGGAACTTTTTCAACATTGAACATTGCTCTACGTCGACCATAGTCAAGAATATGATGTCTATTGTCAGCAAGTCGCACTCGCACGCACTGCTGCACCAAAGATTTATCAGTGACAGTGACAAGTCGGGATTGACCATAGATTATACATATTTTTAATTCTTATACTACTAGTTTAAGCAATATTACTTAAGTATTACTTAACAATGGTTTTAAGAAGAGTTAAATTGTTATCAACATTAACGTATACATATAAAATCTTTAATTTTGTTTCGATTTTGAGTTAGATTCATGATAGCACAAGTTTAAACCTTAGTGCTTTTTAGTTGCTATTTAAGTTAGACAATTCTGTATTATTTTCTTTATGTGATAAATAAATGTAAAAAAATCCTACTCTATTTAGATTTTGTGATATTATTATGTATACACAGACCTTTACCGATATTATAGAGGACAGTGTATGTAAGTATTTATTTGCGGTCGACATCACTTCTCGGCCGAGCAACCTTTTACTATCTCGCCGTTCTACTCGGTACGTGTAATCAAGGCATAAGCAAAGGCAGGAACAGGAACAGACAGTTATTATACTACATATTATAAAACAAAGTCTCTTTTTCTGTCCCTATATCCCTATGTATGCTTAAATCTTTAAAACTACGCAAGGGATTTTGATGCGGTTTTTTTTAATAGATAGAGTGATTCAAGAGGAAAGTTTATATGTATAAGTAGTGGAGAAACACCCGAGCGAAGCCGGGGCGGGTCACTAGAAACGCATGCGTTTCACCACTTAAGAAGTTCCTTTGCCGTAATGTTGGCAAAACGTAAAAACAGTGTTGCAATATTTTTAGCAATGAAATTACTTAATATTAGGGAGATTAACTGATACTTCATTACTTTTAACAATATTGCCTTATTAATTTGTTTTTTTTTTTAGAAATTGTAAAATCTATTTTTGAATAAAGTGTAGGACGCTGGGGTCCATACTGATTGTCCTGCAATTCTTTGAAATACCGAAAACGGGCCGCCACAATGTTGTATCTCTCCATTGATAATTTCCTATTAGACCTGCTTTATTTTTAATAAAATCCCATTCGCCGTATAATTCTCCAAAAAGTGTTGAACTACCGTTAAAATCGATTTCGTTTCGCATTTCGGGCAACAATTTTGGTAGAGTAGGCAACTCTTTTCTTTTTTCCCTTCTTTTTTCTGTAGATAGACAGGAGAGCCAACATTATGGCAAAGGAACTTCTAAGTGAAACGCACTTGTAGGTGTTATGTAGTAATGAAGTACTCTATGCTTAGAACTAAAATAAAAACTCTTTAAAGAAAAATAAAACATTTTATTTTTTACGAATAATATTTTGGACTTTCATCTTGGAATAGTCATAGTGACGTGTCAGAAGCATTAAGCACCAACAATGAATTTATTCTTTTCCACAACGTTTATTTATCTCGTGCATTTGGCTAGTTACGCTGTAGTTGCACTGTCAACCGTACCTGTGTTTATGTTAGATTACGAGCAAGTTATGGCACACGTCCATATAGACCCAAATCCGTTTCAGAAAATGACGACTACAAAGTTCTCAGAAATAATCAACGACTCAGCTAGACGCTCTACAGGCGTCATCATTTTTGTGGAAAAGACATTTAGCATTGAAGATATAAGTACGAAAGATGTAGCGTCTGGCACTCCGTATAAAAACTTACATGCCACTCTAACATCTAACAGAGAGACACTCAAGTACTTCCCGTCCGTGATTAAACCTTACACAGCTCTTACCAAAATATTCCCTCAGATTAAGGGCAATGTGCATTATCTGTCACAAAATTCGAAGTTGAGATTAAAAGATAATTTTAAGCATTTATACATCTTATTTAATGACGGACCTAATGAGTCCAAGGCTGCTATTTTAAGAAGACATGATACAGTAATAAAAGAAGTGATGGCCGCGGCACGACGGCTGAAGACTGGTCCTGTATTAGCTTTCTATACGGGAAAAGATAACTCAGTATATGTGCCAAAGGTAGAATATGTAAAGAGTTTGCCGAATGTAATGTCGAGGAGGTCAGGAATCCTCCTGACTTCACCGCGCGCTCGTCTACGAATTTTTGGTTAGTATTAAGTTAATCGATGGTCGATGGCGCCGAAGGGCTTTATTTCACCGGGACACCATGGCGGTGCGACCAGTCGCCGCTGCCAACAAAATGTATACAGCTCTATAGAGCGTTACTCACCTGGGGGTCTACTTGCTTTCTCCGAAACCTACCACGGTTCCTTTCGTTCCCGAAATTTCGCACGAACGTAAATTGTTTGACGTACCTACCGAATCTCTAAACCTACTTTAATTAGATATGTTCCGAAAAAAAAAAAAAAATATGACAGAGGATTGTTTGCAATTTTAACGTCAAATGAATATCGTTCGTTTACGAAAGTATCGTTTCGGAGAAAGCGAGTAGACCCCCTGGTGTCCGCTTGGTTGCGCAACCAATTTGGTGGCGCGATCAAGTCGGACGTGTGGCGACTCTGGTGTCTGTATGGTGTCTAGTTTGGCAGCTTAGGACTATATTTTATAGGCACTGGTCGCGCCACCATGGTGTCCCGGTGAAATATAGCTCAAAGGTTCTGGAGTAGCGTCCAAGCACCGAAAGACAAGTCGTCGACGGCGAGTATTGTTCTCACGCGCCTCAAGGAGTTTTTCAACCGCTCATAACCGATTATGACGTTAGGAGTTAGGAGTGACAAATTAGGAGTTTTTCAGAGGTCTTTACTGGATTAGTATTACACATTTTTCATAAGTTATTTTGGAGACACAGTATCTTTTGGATATTATCTAGGCTTCTATTGAAATCAATTTCAAAATTTGTGTAAAACTAATCCAGTAAAGACCTCTGAAAAACTTGTCACTCCTAACTCCTAACGTCATAATCGGTAATGAGCGGTTGTATGAAAAACGGTGAAAATGTGTGTCGAGATGCATCACCTTAATGCTTGGCGCCTGAATAGGTACGCCGTGCACTTTGGACATATGTGCGGCTCGGCCCTGTCTGTGTTTCTGTTTTCTCGTATGTTCGGCCAAATAACCATTTTTAACCTTTCTTAAAAAGGAGGACGTTCTCAAGTCAGACGTTTGTATTTGTAACCGACTTCTAAAAAAGGAGGAGTTTCTCAATTCGGATGTTTGTATTTTTTTTTGATGTTTGTTCGCGCATAACTTCGTCGCTTGCCAACCGATTTGACAAAATATTTTTTTGCTGGAAAGGGCTATACTTCCCAAATGGTCCCATAGTCACCAAGTTCGGATATGATGATGGAATCTTGGTGAAATCGAGGGAACTCCTTAAATTCAATTAAATTTTTTAGTGAAGTCGGTTTTTTTTTCATAAAAAGTTGAAGCGCGTGACAGCTTGTGGCCATGCGTACAGTATCAATGGAAATAATTTTCACTTCTACAGATTTATTATAAGTATAGATATAGATAGATATACTCGTAGATTTAAAAAATACGTATACTTGATACTTTTTTTATGGTTTTTCTATTAGTAAACAATGATCAAGATCTTTTAATCAACTTTAAATATTGACCTAGTGTTGACTACATCAGACTCCGGGCTCCCGGACGGCGAGCCATGTGTAGCTCGATGTCCGACCGTCCGGTAACTGTCCGGACCGAGCCCAAAACGTCGACGGCGCGCACTGTTCCTGCGCGCCTCAAGGAGTTGTCAGTAGCAGGAGGGGCCCAGCTGGGTCGAAGCCTACTGGGGCCAGGGTTATCTGAAAGGAACTCGAGCTCCGGTATGAAGGGTAGAAGGAACGGGGTGGGATTTTTAGTCAGTAAGAGTCTGACATTATCTCCTACTCCAACCAAGAGCGGGGGTTGTCATAAGATTTTTGCACACCGAAAAAAAAAACTGCATCAGATTTCTTTTTACTCTAATAATTACCCAGTGCGTCGGGGCCGCGGTCGACCGCGAAGTAGATGGCGCGACGAATTTGATACGATTCCAGCAGAATTGGCAAGAAAAAGCCCAGGCGTGCGAAAGATGGAAGGAGCGTAGGCCTTTGCCCAGGAGTGGGACAGATAAGGCTAAAAAAAATAATAACCCAAGTCGTTTGACTTTTTAGACAGACTCTATTTAGTAAGGAAGAAAGAAAGAAAGAAAAATAATTTATTTGGTACAGCACAAGGCGCAAACACAAATACAAGCAAAAAAATAAAGATAAAAAATAAAGTTGTTGTGTGCCTCATGGCGACACCAAAATAGGTCCAGTTCAGCATCATCATCATCATCATTTCAGCCGACAAACGTCCACTGTTGGAACTAGGCCACCCCTAAGTGTCACCCCAACGATCGATCCTGTGCGTCTCGCATCCATCGGATTCCCGCAACCTTCACCAGGTCATCGGTCCACCTTGTAGGAGGCCTTCCGACGCTGCATCTTCCAGTACGAGGTCGTCACTCCAGAACCTTTCGGTCCCAACGGCCATCTGTTCTGCGAGCAATGTGCCCTGCCCATTGCCACTTAAGTTTGGCGATTCTTCGGGCTATGTCGGCAACCTTGGTTCTCCTGCGGATATCTTCATTTCTGATTCGATCCCACAAGGAAACTCCGAGCATAGCCTTTTCCATTGCCCTCTGGGTGACTTTGAGTTCAGCATGATTGCCAGACAACTAGTGCCTGACGCTGGTTTTCAACTGAACCAGTAGTGCAAAAAAAAAGCGGGTAGGTAAATCTCGTATTTCTGTTTATTATCTTACGTGTTGTGTGATTATTTTTTTATTTCAGGAATATTTACGGGTACACAAACGCGCCGCGCTGTGCACAGTGAGACACCCACCGTTTCGGCCGAACGCAGAAAGGGTACATCGCAAAGAACTAAGTGGTCTTTTACTGAGTTCGAATTGGAGTGGGTGTTTGAATACAAGGAGAAATATTGGGAAATAGGTATACAAATCTGTTATTCTATTTAGTTACCGATTAGAATTTAGAAGCGTCGCCCGCGGCCGCGTGCAAAAAAATATAGCGATACTAGCTTTCGCGGCTTCGCCTGCGTGGACTACAGTTTATATCGCGCGGGCAGAGACCCGTGCTCAGCAGTAGAATTATAGGTAGCCTATATTCCAGTGTCTCTTCTACCTACCTACCAAATTTGATCTAAATCCGTTCAGTAGTTTTTGCGTGAAAGCGTAACAGACAGACAGACAAGAGTTACTTTCGTATTTATAATATTATATAGTAGGGATGCACGCGACAGCTTGTGGCCTGAGAAGTTTGAAGCGGCTACAAGCGTTGCGACACGAGTCATAAAAAAAGGCTGCCACAATAAGAAGCTAAAAGAGGCTTTTTGACTGACCTGTTAGTTTAGTGGTTAGTAGCCAAATTAATGTTTGTATGATGAGCATGACCATTTGTTTTGTGTCTGGGTGTAATTTATCTATAACATGTATGTATTTTTTAGAAATATAAAAGTAAGTTTATCAGTTGTCTAGTACCCATAACACAAGCTCTGCTTAGCTTGGGACTAGACGGCGTTGTGTGATAGTTGTGGAATATATATACACTTCTGGACACATCTATTGGCCCACCTTGTATTTTCAGTTTCATTTGGTCCTAGCTAAAATTTTCATTCAATAGTCTTTTTTTGAATTTCGAACACAGAAATTAAAGAAACAAAAGACAATTTGGAGCCTGTTTGTTGATATCAAACAATCGAATACTAAGAAAACTTGGTTCTATTGGTATACTTGGATTTAATTCTTGAAAAAGTGATTGATATCTTTGGTTTTGCAACCAACATTACTTATTCTTAACATTAAGGTGAGGTTCTATCAATAATCTATGGATACTTCACCTGAAGTCGCCGCCCAAGCTGTGGCACTTATTCAGGCCGGACACAGCCAAAGAAACGTGAGTGCTCAACTTAATTTAAGTCGATCTGGGGTCCGAAATGTTTATTGGAAGTACCTAGAGACTGGCGGCTTTGTTCGTCGCCAAGGAAGGCCACGATCTCGGGTCACAACTGAAAGGCAGGATCGATTCATCGTGACGACCAGCTTGAGAAATCGTCACCTTACCTCCATTGAGATACAAAACCAACTTCGCGACTTCCACGGAGTATCTGTGAGCGCTCGAACTGTTCGGAGAAGGTTAAAAGAACGCGATGTGGTACCACATAAGCCAGCTTATGGGCCCTAACTAACGTGAGCCCACCGAACAGCGCGCCATCATTTCGCACGCAGTCATTTAAATTGGACACAGCAAGATTGGAGCCGTGTACTCTTTTCTGATGAGTCTAAAATTGTGTTACATGGCAATGATGGAAGGAAGAAGGTCTACCGACGTAAGGGAGAGCGTTTCGCACAATGCTGCTTTGAAGAGAGGGTTGCTTATGGCGGTGGCTCATGGACTGTCTGGGGCGGTATATCCGCGAGCGGCAAAACTCAACTTGAGGTTGTTACAGGACCACGGCTGCCAACATTAAATGCTAAAAGGTACATTCGTGAGTGCTTAGAACCTCACGTGATACCATACGCGGACTATGACTAATGCAAGAGCCCATGCGGCCGGCATCGTCAGGAAATATCTTCGGGAGGTGAACATCACAGTTATGGACTGGCCAGCCAGAAGCCCAGACATGAACCCCATTGAGCATGGGCACGCCACAATTATGGCGGTAAGTCCCCTCTTTGAGGCGTGGCTGGAAAGACCTCACGGCGTCCTTACCTTCCGCATGACGCAGGTCCTCACCGGACATGCAAGTTCGGGAGGTTCCTGCATCGGATACAAGCGGAAGAGACGCCCGGGTGTCGCCACTGTGCGCAACGCCCGGAGGACACGGTGGAGCACACCGTCGAGGTGTGCCCTGCCTGGGCGGAGCATCGCCGTGCCCTCGTGGGGGCGATCGGCGGCGGAGACCTCTCGCGCCGGGTCCTGGTCGAGGCCATGGTCCGGAGCGAGGAGGAATGGCAGGCGGTCGCCTCCTTCTGCGAAGCAGTAATGCTTGCAAAGGAGGAGGCCGACCGCATCAGGCAACGGCGCCCTCGCCGCCGTCGCCGGGATTCCGATCCCGATTTCCGGCCACCGTAGACGCAGGCTCGCGGACGACGAGCCATGGGTAGCTCGCTGTCCGATCGTCCGGTAATGGACCGAGTCCAAGACGTCAATGGCGCGCACTGTTCCCGCGCGCCTCAGGGAGTTGTCAGCAGCAGGAGGGGCCCAGCTGGGTCGAAGCCTACTGGGGACAGGGTTGTCCGAAAGGGAGCTCGTGCCCTGGTATGAAGGGTAGAAGGAACGGCGCGGGGTTTTTAGTCAGTAAGAGTCTGACACTGTCTCCCGCTCCACCCAAGAGCGGGTTTCGTCAAAGATGATTTTCCCCGTCGACAAAAAAAAAAAACCCCATTGAGCACATGTGGGACGAGCTAAAAAGACGTGTTAGGGCTCGTCAGCCAGTTGCCCAGACGATGCAGAAGTTGAAAACTGCCATAGAAGAGGAATGGGAAATGATCCCTCAAAATTTTATAGAGCGGTTGATAAACTCTATGCCTAATCGTATGAGAGCTGTGGTAGATGCCCATGGAGGCAACACGCGTTATTAAATTAAACCTTTATTTGATAAAACATGTTTTTTATTAAAAAATCAATTGCCTTTAACAAGGCGCATATCCGACTTGTTAGGCATAGCTCCATGTCGTATGGTATTCTGAATTCAAATTTAAAACAATACGATCGAAAAAGATGGTAAAATGTATCAGGTTTAAAACTGCATCAACAGTTTTTGTTCAATCTAGCAATCATATTTCGGTAGGGGCCATCGAAACCTAAACTCTAAGGTGGGCCAATAGATGTGTCCAGAAGTGTATTTATATATATATTTTTTTGTGGTCTGTGTGCGGGGACAGCAAGTCTACACCCTAAGGGCGTTTGTGCACTTAAACTGACTGTCTGCCGGACGGTAAAATTCCTTTTAGTGCACAAACGCCCTAACACATATCTTTCTCTTTCTGTAGATAAGATTCTTATGTACGAGGGACAAGAAGAAGTCGGTCGGCTTTTAGTAGACATAAAATGTCCTTACAATCGTTCTTACTATTGTCCTGAACCAATGATGATTATTAACACCAGAGATGGAAGTGTAGTCACCTTTCAAGAAATACTGGTGAGTTGATATGTCATCCACTTATAATCTAGTGATAGACAAGCCCTTTCATGGTAAATATTTGTCAAAATACTGTTAAAACAAAAATTGCTGCAGCGCTACATTGGTATTTTGTCCTCTAACGGAACTATTCAAATTCAAAATCATTTATTTCAAACATACCCAATATAGGCCCTTAGCTAGTTTTTGGGGGGACTTTTAATAAAAACTTTTCCACCTTTTTTTTTATTTTTTAATAAAAACTTTTTTTTTTAAACGTTTTTTGGCTTTTTTTTTTCTTTTTTTTTAATGAATAGTCAAAATAATGTCGGTCAGTTCAAGAAAAGTGAAGCTAAATTGCACGTTCCAAAGCGTAGATCTCTATGGAGACGAACGTGCAAGAAACTCCATGGACACTCTTTAAAATTTGAGTTACATGAATCATCGTTACATATTTCTTATTTCTCGGAAAGATCCTTATTATTATCCTTTCCTAAAAACCTTTGTATTGTTTACCCAACAGGTTGAACCAAAAGAGGATTTATCTTCAACTGTCTTCAGTCCAAGTATACATTGTACTCCTTATTTTAACGGCGTCGTTTTAGCTGGACTTATGGTCACATACTTTCTCTTAAGCATCTTGATGTATGGCATTATAATGATGTACGATTGTTCAGCTAATGATCGCTTTGAAGACCCGGATGGAAAGCCTTTGGTTCATGAGCAATTGCATTGATTGCTTAGTAGATATGTATTTAGTAGTTAGGTTATGCGGGTAAAATGAAAAAAATATCGATGTATCGATATTTTATCAACAGCCCTAACGCCCCGTGACGTAGACAAAACAGTTTTGTCTAAGGCGTCTTGTCTCAAATGAGCGCAGGCCCTAAGACGTCTTGTCTCAGATGTGCGGAGGCCCTAACACGGAATTCGAACGGAATTAATTTAAAATATAAAAATACTTTAGAGTACTACTAAACTTTTTGCAGTTATTTGCATTTAAGTCAAAATTAGTACATTGTACAGTGCGTTTCACTTAAGAAGTTACTTCGGCGTAATATTGGCTCCCCTGTCTGTCAACACAAAAAAGAAGGGAAAAAGGAAAGAGTTGCCTACTCTACCGAAATTTTTCCCCGAAATGCGAAACGAAATCGATTTTAACGGTAAATGCAGCACTTTTTGGAGAATTATGAAAGGAATAGGATTTTATTAAAAAAAAGCGGGTCTAAAAGGGCGTTTTTATAGAGAGATAAGACAATGTGGCGTGGCGTTTTCAGTATTTGAGCCATTCCGTGAAAAATTGCACCGTTACTAAGTGGGACAAAACGGACAATAAAAAAAAAAAATAAGTAAGGTTTTTATACGATTCGATGCGGCATTTATCAGAGTTTAAGAAAACTATATATTATATCACTAAATGTATATAGATTTAAAAAAACGTTAGAGTTTTAAACATCATCTATGGTGAGAACTGTCCATTTAGTAACGATCACTAACTTAATATTTTATCAACAATGTGAGCTATCTTTTACATATTTTTAACAATTTTTAGTTAAAATGAATAATATAAAATCCTGAAATCGATTTCATTTACCCATCTGTAATATATTTCTAGCTTTAAATCACGTATTAAAATATTTTCGTCACGTTTTAGGTCAGTTCGACTTATATCTTTAACTTTTTAGTTAATTAGCACCTTCAAATTGAATTCAAGCTATTTAAATGAAAACTGTACATCAAATTCTACTATATTTCATCCCAAATATATATCTTTACTAGTAATAAATTCTGCTTAATAGACGATAACTTGGTGTAAAAATTTGTGACAGTGACTAAGGAAATGTCATCGTGACTAAATGGAAACATAAGCGGTGTTCATAATAAACTTTTAATAAGTATTAAAAAATATTTAATAAATTGAATACAACTTATTTTTCATATGCAATTGGTTGGCAAAGTTTTATTGTAAAAATAAAGTATTTTGTTTTTAGTAAACAAAACATTTAACTTTAACAATTAAATGCTTTATGAAATTGTTCATACTAATACTTCCCTATTAATTTCTATTATGATCTTCACACATTTCTTGGTAACTTAATTACATAGGAACTTAATATCTACGTATACACCGCAAAATTTTGATTGTTTTAATCCCGTGGAGGGTCGATCCGGTCGGCGTTGCGTACTAATTACCTACAGGTCATTGGACTAGCTCAGCTGACGTTTTTTTAAAGAAATTAATTTCGTATATATGCTTAAATAAATACGAGTTTAAAAAAAGGGACTTTATTTTTTAATTTTATCGTTACAAATGGATAGTGTTCCATGTACCGTATCGACAACAGAACAGAAAATATAGGTAGAAGTGCCCCTAACACGGCTAAGCACGGAAATCAGTGTCACCAAACTCACACATTTGCGTATCAAATTGTACATTACACACATAAAAAACAGTAATATGATTGGCTACGAAGCTACGAATTACAAACTTAACTTTTACGAATCATATTCTTATTGCTTACACTAGCTTTGCCCGCGCGGCTTCGCTCCCGCTCTTCCCTACTCCACCCTACTATACCCAACTCTACCCTACTCTACCCTAATTTTTTTTTCCATAAGAACCTTCTCCTCACAATAACAATCACAACAAAAAAAAATCAGCCAAATCGGTCAAGCCGTTTTCATGCCAAGTCGTGACAACGGAAAACGGGGGTTATTTTTATATATATACACTGGACAGCAAATAAACCGAGCCACCCGCTACCTAAATACTCTAATTCGATTTTCTCAAAAACTAAAAAACCTACAATTATCAATGTTGTACCTACAGAAAGTGCGTTTCATGGTGATTAAAATGAAAGGAAACTCATTGGGTTTAATCAATATTTCAGTGTTTATTAAGGATTTTACAAAGAAGAGTCGTTTTCCAGTCGTGAAAATCGTTAGTAATGATAAAGTGAAAAAAAAATTAAAGCCAAAAACAAAGATAAAATCAAAAAAAAAGTTTTTGATCAATATTCCGTATTCCCTCCCCTTGCTCGGATAACTGCCAGCATCCTTGTATTCATCGACCTTACGAGCCTGACGATAAAATCTTGAGGAATTGTATTCCACTCCTCTTCAATTGCGATTCGCAGCTCTGGAAGCCTTGTTCGAGCAGGTACCCGGGCTCGAACCCGACGTTTCAGCTCATCCCATAAGTGTTCTATCGGATTCAAGTCCGGGCTTCGAGCTGGCCAGTCCATCGTACGAATGCTGACGTCGCGTAGATACTGGGTCACCACATGAGCAACATGAGGCCGTGCATTATCATGCATCAATTGCATATCCTGTCCGATATATCCTGCGTAAGGTACCACATGGTCTACGAGGATTTCAGTAATGTAGCGATGAGAAGTCAGTCCACGTGTAAGGCCCGTCGGTTCGATGAAAACTAACACTGTATGTGCTGTTAACGAGATGCCGCCCCAGACCATTACAGATCCTCCTCCATAAGCAACAGTTTCTTCGATGCAACACTGAGAATAACGTTCTCCAGGGCGACGATATACTCTCTGACGTCGATCACTTCCATGTAGACTCACCCTGGTCTCATCAGTGAAGAGTACATTACTCCAATGCTCTAATGTCCAATCCCTATACTCTCGAGCAAATTCAAGTCGTGCTCGACGGTGTGCTACCGTTAATGCTGAGCCTGTTGCAGCTCTTTTTGGGGTCAGGTTCCGTTCAGCAAGTCTCCTTCTGACGGTATCTGAACTTATGACCACTTGGCGTGCGTCACGCAGACTTTGTTGGACTTGAACTGCGTTGAGGTGGCGATTTCGCAGAACAGTGAGGTGGATATAACGATCATCTGCTGCTGATGTAGCCCTAGGTCTGCCCGTACCTGGACGGCGATCGAATGCTCCAGTCTCCAGGTATCGTCTGTAAACTCGTTGCACCGAAAATCTGCTGATTCGAAGCCTTCGAGCGACTTCACGTTGCGCAATGCCTGCTTGAAGTAATGCTACAGCTTGAGCTGCTTCCTGAGGTGTTGTATCCATTATTAATCGAAAAAAGTAGCAAAAACACACGCGTCTGAGCAAACGATGGACAAAAACTAAAGAAATGATAAGAAATATCTGACAACCCTCATTGTAGAGAAAAAGAACGCTAATTTTAAACTCTGGTGAAAATAGAGCAAATCGTTAGCATTGTGTTTGTTGCTTGATTACAACGTGAGTTGATAGTACTTTCGAATTAATTTGTAGTCATTTTAATCACCATGAAACGCACTTTTTGTAGGTATAACTTTGATAGTTGTAAGTTTTATACTTTTTGAGAAAATCGAATCAGAGTTCCTAGGTAGCGGGTGGCTCGGTTTATTTGCTGACCAGTGTAGATAAATTAGGTCTTATTACAACGTAAGAAAGTTGTTATTATTTGACATGACACAAACAATAAAGAAGTTTTAACCAATTTACAACGAGTTCGGCTACTCAACGCTAGATGGCGCTGTAACCAATTTATTCTATTCAGAACGCTAGTGCCTTTGAAATAGATGCCATATTCACCTGCACATGTAATAGGTGAATCTCGCCTGCTGTTGACAAACGCGCGATATCTAAGAGGCACTTCCTCTAGTCGAGGGTCCATCTTACGGCGCGGCCGTCACCACATGACACTGGCAGAATAGTCGACACCGGCTCAGTTGCCAAAGAAAAAAAAACATTGTTCATTAAATTAAATGTTTGCAATTACTATGTATATGATTCTACCTACAATAATGAAAGTCAATCCGCTTCGTAAATAAACCGAAAGTTAATCAGTCTATCATATAATATTAACAAAAACACGTAACTTCCATCTTAGTCGCAGTTGGTAAAAATTACACCACGTAAACTTAGCCTTACGTGTCCATGACGAATTCCACTTTACTAACAATAACGACGACAACATTCAATATTCTTTGTTATTTTATAGGGAATCATTAATTAATTACATGCGCAGATACATGTAGTATAATTCGCAAATAAAATCATGTTTTAAGAACTTACCGGTATCACGTTATAACTGTGACTATAGTGGACTTCTTACTTGCGACGTGAGTCGAATGCACCTTTCGTCACCGATTACCGTGTCACGACTGCTCGATGGGTAAAAAAAAATGGCTGATCTACCATAATAATTTAACCATGAATAAAAAATTAACTTCTTTTTGTAGTTTTGTACTACTGAAAGCAAATAAAAAGGTAGTGACTAAAGTGGAATGTCCACTATGATGGCAATTTGATTATCACTTATTTCAAGAATTTGATTGTAATACAATAAAATTAAACAAAAACAAGCATTCTTTGAAAGCTCACAAAAAACGATGAAGTGTGCCCTAAAAAAACATGAACTTCGGTTAGTTAAAGTTACCAACAGGAGGTGTGACACGCAAAAATTACCTGTTTTGTTCTATATTTTTATTTTTTAATCAGTTAAATTAGCAACAATTTACTCCGTTTAACATTTATTTTTAAAGCTAATGAACTGTATTGTACATTAAAAAAAACCACATTCAATATTTGTATTATGATGGTCTTGTAAATTGTTTGTATATTTTTGTGACAGCACTTTTTCCGTATGGTAAATTTTTCGCGGAATGGCTAATTCTTTCAAATTGCAGGACAATCGGAATGGAGCCCAGCGCCCTATACTTTATTCAAAAATAGTGAAAAAAAAAACCGCAATTGTTAAAAGTAACGAAATATAAGTTAATCTCCCTAATATTAAGTAATTTAATTGCTAAAAATATTGCAACACTATTTTTCCGAATTGCCAACATTACGGCAAAGGAACTTCTTAAGTGAAACGCACTGTAGAGGTTAGTGCGCCATGTTATGTACCTATAAATCGATTATAGGAAGATTAGCAAAAAAAGGTAGTAAGTTCTGTCTGGGTGTAATTTATCTGTAATTACTTATGTATGTATTTAGAAATATATAAATATGTTTATCAGCTGTCTAGTACTCATAACACAAGCTCTGCTTAGCTTGGGACTAGACGGCGTTGTGTGATAGTTGTGGAATACTATTAATATTTCATTTTCTTTTGAGTATTTATCACCGTTTTGAAACCAGTGGTGATGAAATAAATTACAAGGCTCACTATAAGTATTTATACTTAAGTATTTAATTGATATTACCTACTCTCCTGATACATACATCTCTATCTACAGCTATCTGTTAGTGAAAATCCCACCAAAATTAGTTTGTCTTGACCATTTCGAAGATATTTCAAACTAGCTTTCCGCCCGCGGCTCCGCCCGCGTGGACTACAGTTTATATCGCGCTGGCAGAGACCCGTGCTCAGCAGTGGAATTATAGGTAGCCCATGTGTTATTCCAGTGTCTCTTCTACCTACCTACCAAATTTGATCTAAATCCGTTCAGTAGTTTTTGCGTGAAAGCGTAACAGACAGACAGAGTTACTTTCGCATTTATAATATTAGTAGGGATAAATGTTATACCTAAATTGAAACGTAGAGCTATATAAATAGGATTCATTATAAGAACATCTTACCTGTTTTATTAATAAATAATACTTTAAAAATATTTTATTTTTTATTTTATTTACCTATCTGTACCTATCTTGTTTAGTTACGTTACACGGGCTAAAAAAAAAATCTTACGGGGAATTGAAGTGTAGAATATAATAGGTATGCTCTCTTATTTTAGTAAGTAAGTACACTCCTTTATATGTATGCTGAGTTAGCAATATACCTCATATGCGACGATTCCATGTATCATGCATTGCACTCAATAAATAGTACTTAACACATGTGGTTGTTTGCTTGAGACCACCTCCTTAGGAACCCCAACATTACATGGCGACCCTGCCTTGGGACTCTGCCAAGGGGATTGTTAGTAATTAGTTTGATTAGCATTTTATAAATATAATGTGTCGGTCAACCGTGGAAAAGGAAGAGGTTTTCCTGAGTCAAAACGCGGCTGGAGGCAACAATGACGCCACGTTGAAGGAAATTGGAGGACACGTGGAACGTCTTAGCATCGTGACCTACATCGTTCTGGCCATCATTGGAGTCATAGCAGTCTATGTTGGCGTGCGAATGTACAAAAGCTGCCATCGCACTTGGATCCAGCAGGAAATTGGGATGAGTACCATGCAGAGAATAAGGTCATCCATCAGAGGGCGCAGTGAAGGTACCGGAAATCAATCATAATCCAGTGAATAGTGGTTGAGTGTTGTGAAATTTATTTTTCATCTTTGTGTAACACAGCGTGAGTGAACTATCAAATTTCATAACGCAAAAATTAAAAGGCGCTAGAATCATGCACGGACAACTTGTCATAAGACACCGAATGGAAACAAAATGCAACGTTGGACTTTATTTATTTTAGTTTCATTGCATTTATGTAGAATGTGTTCAATGTATGCAATTCTATTATTAGATTAAGAAATCTGTATGCTATGATTGGTATTCTAGAACAAAATTATAACTATTTAGTTGAGATACGAAATTATTTAGTAAAAAAGGGACAATCTAGATTTAAAGGTAATGTTATTCCAACAAAGTTGGAACAAGCAAAAAGTGCTTATGGAAACTGCTGTAAAATATTTTTAAAAATTGAAAAAAGCAAAGATACCCATTTAGCATCAACGGTAGAACTATATGAGAAAATAAAACAAAAATACGGGGAAATAGAAAAATTGTGTATTTTTCCTGTAGCAAAACAATCAGGTACAATGGATTTCGACTTAAAGGTGGCGTGTAGTTTGATTCCAGTAATGGACGGTGTTGAGGGCACCACCAAGCGGTTGATAGACTCCATGGAGTTGTATGCTGGCATGCTGGACGGCCCAGGTAAGGATTTATTAATTACTTTCGTTCTAAAAAGTAGACTGGATGAGAGCGCAAAACTAAGAATTACAGGCTCATACAAAAGTGTTCAAGATTTAATTGATGACTTGAGGAAATATCTTTTACCCAAGAAATCATTTATAGCTATACAGACGCAGCTTCAAAACATTCAACAGGGTTCGAGATCCATTGAAGAATATGGATCTGAGGTGGAAAAATTATTTACGGAGCTGACAATTACCCAGGCGGATGGAAAATCAGAGGCATTTTCTATTTTAAAACCGATCAATGAAAGTTTTGCTATAAAACGGTTTTCAGATGGCCTGCGTAGCTCGAAGCTGAGCACCATCGTCTCGGCACGCGGCTTGAGCAGCTTGAAAGATGCCATACAAGCAGCGAAAGACGAAGAGTGCACGTCTTTCCAACCATCAGGTAATATTTTGCATGTATCGAGAAATGGACGAGTTTCACATAATAATAGGCGATCACAAAGCCATCATAAGGGTACTTTTCGTAGTCAATATAGTAACAATTACCCTCGTGGACACCAATCTCATAACAGTTACAACCGAGGACAAGGTTCTCGTGGAAATAATAGAGCAAATTATTACTCATCATTTAACAATAACCGGGGTAATAGAGGTTCGAGATATGCTAGGAACCGTGGACGAGGACAAAATACGTTCCCAGCAGAGCGAGTAGCAGACACGCGTCTAGGCGATAAAGACGAAAATACAGATAAACCAAGCCAGTTTTTTCGATCCTAAACATTTTGTGTTATCATACCAAGGAAATGCGAAGTACATAACCTTTTATATAAATAATACTAAATATTATTGGCTTATTGATACGGGAGCAACATTGTCCATTATTAAAAATGAAATGTTACCAAATGACATCGTTGTTCAGAAAGATAATACATTAATAAATGGAATAGGTGGTCAGCGACGTTCTCTAGGGTCTGTAAATTTATTATTAAAATACGATAATGTAGCGTTCCAGCATAACTTTCTTGTGTTTGATTCACTACCACTAAGGGCTGACGGTATCATAGGTTTAGATTTTTTAGAAAAATTTCAAGCAAAAATTGATATAGTTTCAAATAAGTTAACACTCTTTCATAATAATAAACAGCATTATCTTCATTTTGTTGATGAACATGATAGGTTAAAAAATGCAATAATTATTCCGGCGCGATCGGAATCAATTCATTTTATTATTGTAAATGATAATATAAATGAAGAAGTTGTAGTTTGTAGTAAAGAGATAGCGAAAGATGTGTTTATAGCAAACGCAATAGCAAAGGTTAGTAATAATAGAATTCCAGTCAGGATACTTAATGTTAGCGATAAAGAAGTACGTTTGTCATCTTTAACACCAGATTTAAAAAATTTGGGAGACTATAATATTTGTCAATTTAATAAGACTAATATCGACGTTACTAGAGTTAAAACTTTGTTGTCTGAATTAAATCTAAATTATTTAGACGGAGAAGAGAGACAATCAATTGAAGCAATATGTACAAAGTATTCAGACGTTTTCCATTTAGAGGGAGATAAGTTAAAAACAACGAATATTTATGAGCAATCTATAGTTGTGAAACAAAACTCTACTCCAGTTTACGTCAAGCCATATAGGTTACCACAGGCACTAAAACCGGAAATAGCTAAGCAAGTTGATAATATGTTAGAAAATGATATTATAGAAGAGACAAATAGTGAATGGTCCAGTCCAATTTTATTAGTACCTAAAAAAAGTAGCGAGGGTCAAGAGAAAAAATGGCGTTTAGTAGTAGATTATAGAAAAGTAAACCAAGTTATTTGTGATGATAAATTCCCATTACCAAATATTCATGAAATTTTAGATACGCTTACTGGAGCCATTTATTTTACTCACCTTGACCTTCACCAAGGTTATTATCAGGTTAGTTTGGAACCCAATAGTCGTAAATTAACAGCATTCACTACAAATACAGGCCAATATTGCATGAAGCGGCTACCAATGGGCTTAAAGATAAGTCCTAATGCGTTTAGTCGTATGATGTCAGTTGCAATGAGTGGTTTAACTTTTGATAAATGTCTAGTATACCAAGACGATCTCATTGTATTCGGAAGAAATCTATCTAGCCATAATCAAAATTTAATAAATGTAATGGAAAGGCTGAGAAAAGTAAATTTGAAACTAAATCCACAAAAATGTGAATTTCTAAAGAAAGAAATACTTTATTTGGGACATTTGGTTACAGATAAAGGTGTATTACCAGATCCGGAAAAAACTAGAGCATTAAAAAATTACCCTACACCCAAAAATGCAGATGAAGTAAAACGTTTCGTAGCATTTTGTAACTATTATCGTAAATTTATAAGACATTTCTCGGAAATAGCGATGCCATTAAATAAGTTAAGTAGAAAAAATGAACCATTTATATGGTCTAATGAATGCCAGTATGCTTTTGATTTTTTGAAAAATGCACTAATAGCGTCACCCATTCTGCAGTATCCCGATTTTTCAGAGAATCATGAATTCATTTTACAAACAGATGCTTCGGGTACCGCTATTGGTTCAGTACTATGTAATAAAGATCTTAGACCAGTTGCATATGCGAGTAGACCCTTGAATAAAGCGGAAAAGAACTATCCGACTATTCAAAAAGAACTTTTGGCAATAGTGTGGTCTGTTAAATATTTCAGACCATATTTGTATGGAAACAAATTTACCATAATGACAGATCACAAACCGTTGATATATCTATTTGGTATGAAAGATCCTTCAAGTAGATTACTTAAATTTCGGTTAACTTTAGAAGAATATAACTTTAAAATACTTTATGTGAAAGGAAAAGACAATGTTGTGGCAGATGCTTTATCTAGAGTTCATATAACGTCTGATGAACTTAAAAGTATGAATGAGCAAGTAATGGCTGTAACAACTAGAATGCAAAAGAGAAAGATAAATGAACTAAGTAAGAGTAAGGAAAAAGAGGAAAAGAAGGCTCTTAATAAATCCGCTAACAACTGGACTGATCAACCAAGAGTTGTGGATATATTAAGAAAACCGCGTGAGTCAGTGGAAATGTGTTTGATTGAAGGTAAAAAATTAAAAAGATTTAAGGATGATGACATGATAACTGAAGAAATTGAATGTTTTGCATTTGTAGAGATTAAAAACACAATATACATTAATCTTGATTTTAAGGCGCATTTTTCGCGAGCCGAATTTGTGCAGAAATTAAGCTATTTTTGCAAAAAGATACGTATCAACGAAGTATGTATAATTAAAAATAATGATAATATGGAATTTATTAAAAGTATTTGTGAAGAGATAACAACACTTACTAATTGGTCCGGACCACGAATATGTATATTACGAGGCGTAAAAAGAATAATTGATGATAATGAAAAGACAATAATTATGAATGACTTTCATTTATTGCCATCTAGTGGACATGCTGGAGTACGTAGAATGGTCAATACGATCAAAAGACGATACTATTGGCCAAGTATTGACAAGGATGTTCAAGAATATGTAAAAAAATGTACGAAATGTCAAAAATCAAAACATTTTCGTTACATTAAAGAACCGATGGAAATTACCACAACGGCTTCCTCGGCATTCGAAAAGATTTACTTAGATGTTGTGGGTCCTTTAGATAGAGACGAAAGTGGTCATTGTTATATATTGACTATGCAGTGCGAATTAACAAAATTTGTACAAGCTATTCCATTACAAAACAAAGAAACGGTGTCCATTGCAGATGCATTTGTTAGACAGTTCATATTAAGATTTGGTATTCCGGAAACAATAGCTACGGATCGAGGCACAGAATTTATTTCTGCAACTATGGAACAGGTTTGTAAAATCTTTAATATTGAAAAATTATCTTCTACAGCCTATCACCATCAATCCATTGGAGCTCTTGAAAATGCTCACAAAACATTGGGTGCATTTTTAAGAATCCAGTGTGGAAAGCATACGAATACGTGGAGCTATTGGTTACCATTTTGGTGCTTTAGCTTTAACAACACAGTCCATTCAGAAACAAAATATACGCCATATGAACTTGTTTTTGGAAAACTTTGTCGAATACCTGATAGTATTTGCGATACCGTAGACCCATTATACAATATAGATAACTATCCATTACAATTAAAATACAGATTACAGTTAGCACATGCCGACGCAAAGAACAATTTGTTGTCAAATAAGCATAAACGAAAGGAAATATATGATAGATCAGTTAATTCAACAACGTATGAGAAAGATGAATTGATATTATTAAAGAATGAAACAGGTAGTAAATTAGATACCCTATTTGAAGGTCCCTATACAGTAGTGGAAGATTTAGGTTGTAATGTAAAAATAGTTAAAAATAATAAAATTAAATTGGTACATAAGAATAGGACTAGGCCTTATTGTCAATAGATTTGATATAATATAAGATATGATTTTAGAAAACATTGCAATGTATAATGATAAGAATAAATAGGTACCCATTTATTTCGTATAATATCTGTAATAAGCTAACAACTAGTATAATTTTATTTAAAAAATAGGTAACAATTTTTTTTTAGTACTTCAGTTAAATTTTCAAGTTTTCGAGTAATTTTAAATAAAAATAATTATAAAAAAGAAAAAAAAAGGTTGTAATATCTTTTTTTTTTTGCTGCCCCTGGGAGGTGAAGTGTAGAATATAATAGGTATGCTCTCTTATTTTAGTAAGTAAGTACACTCCTTTATATGTATGCTGAGTTAGCAATATACCTCATATGCGACGATTCCATGTATCATGCATTGCACTCAATAAATAGTACTTAACACATGTGGTTGTTTGCTTGAGACCACCTCCTTAGGAACCCCAACATTACAGAATATTAATTTAGGCTCCTGGCCCGCAGCGAGTTTTTATAGCGATACTGTAGCCGCATTGGCATATTGTCTATAGCGCTTGCAACTGTCCCCCACACGGGCTTCAAAAAAACACCGCTTCAAGCTTCGTTTTGAGGCGGCCTTTTTTTGTGGCTCGGTGCAGCAAAAAAAAAAAAACGCTTGAAGCCGCTTCAAGCTTCTCCGGCCACAAGCTGTCGCGCGCTTCAGCTGTTTTTGCGGCGGCGTCTAGCTTTTTTTTTGTGGCGGCTTCTAGCGTTTTTGTGTGGTTTGTGTGCGGGGACACTTATGGTTTCTTTTCTAGACTAAATTTCCTGAAGGCAAGAATTCTCGAAACATCCATAAAGTAGGTGTAAGTATACATAGTTATACAAACATAAAAAACATTAGTTTCAGTATCTATGTATGTGTTATGACTGGGATCCCTTCTTTTTGCATAATATTATTTGTCCTAATATACTTTGGCATATAACGATTTTGGCATACCTAAATTTAATTCGTATAACGTTACTAGGCCTAATGACTATTAGAATAATAATATTTAGGCATACAATTAATATAACATAACATACCACCACATAGCTATAGTTTCTGTAACAATTCAATAATATTGTTGGTTAAAAATTCAATATGTTGTGCTACAAAAGTTAGTGAAAGAACCGAATCGCTGCAAAACCGACTCCACGTAGTCTTGTCTGCCCTACCCTTAGAGTGTAATTTACAATCGTGTAGGCGCGTAGGGGCGAGGTGGCCCGCAGCCGCGGGCTGAGAAGCAGGCGGCTGCAATCGAGCTTGCTGACCGGCTTCGCCGGCCAGCCTCAGCGGCGGCGGTGAGCGAAAGCCGTCTGCGACAATTAGCACGCGTGGGGCTGCCGGAGGCTCGCAGCGCCGGAGCCGTGACAGAAACCATACCTACTGCATGTTGCATGCTCGCTTGAATGTAGCATGCTTGCATGCTGCATGCTTACTTGCATGCTGCATGCTTACTTGCATGCTGCATGCTTACTTGCATGCTGCATGCTTACTTGCATGCTGCATGCTTACTTGCATGCTGCATGCTTACTTGCTTGCATGCCTGGTGTATGCTTGTTTGCATGCTTCCTACTGTGAAAAAAGCCTACAAAATTGCTGCATGTTGCATGCTCGCTTGAAAGCTGCATGTTGCATGCTCGCTTGAAAGCTGCATGCTTGCTTGCAAGCTGCATACCTGCTGCATGTTGCATGCTCGCTTGAATGCTGCATGCTTGCTTGCTTGTATGTCTGGTGTATGCTTGTTTGCAAGCTTCTTACTGTGAAAAAAGCCTACGAAATTGATCGTAACAAATATGCTATGTATGACTTTTTTCCGATGGAGAAAATCATTGTATGACAAAACCCGCTCTTGGGTGGAGCGGGAGATAGTGTCAGACTCTTACTGACTAAAAACCCCATCCCGTTCCTTCTAGCCTTCATACCGGGGCACGAGCCCCTTTCGGACAACCCTGTCCCCAGTAGGCTTCGACCCAGCTGGGCCCCTCCTGCTGCTGACAACTCCTTGAGGCGCGCGGGAACAGTGCGCGCCGTCGACGTCTTGGACTCGGTCCATTACCGGACGATCGGACAGCGAGCTACCCATGGCTCGCTGTCCGCGAGCCCGCGTCTAGGGTGCCCGGAAATCGGGATCGGAATCCTGGCGACAGCGGCGAGGGCGCCGTAGCCTGATGCGGTCGGCCTCCTCCTTTACAAGCATTACTGCTTCGCAGAAGGAGGCGACCCTCTGCCATTCCTCCTCGCTCCGTACCATGGCCTCGACCAAGGCCCGGCGCGAGAGGTCTCCGTCGCCGATCGCCCCCACGAGGGCACGGCGATGCTCCGCCACAATAGGTGTCAAGACCATCTCATCAGAAATAAAACCCAAAAATAATTCTTAGCAGTGTATTTGGTAAAGCTGAACTACCTACATATCAGTAAACTATTTAGAAATTTAAAAATAATAAAATTATTAATAAGAACAAAATCGGTCCGATATATAACTGTTTTGACGAAGAGACCAACTTATAGACATAGTTATATATATAATATTCGAACAGAAAAAACTTCGTGTATTTTCACATTTCTTTGATAATAATAAACTTAAATGCATAGTCCTGATGTGTTGATATCGCCACGAAATGTGCACTGGACATTTAAATACCTACTTCAGTGGTTTTGTACAAGCAAAGACATTAACCCTTCAGATACCGTCAATTAGAGACACAATAGTAAGACAATAGATGCGCGGCCACCGGTGGTCGCTTGGGGATTCATGAATTAAACATATACTACCAATAGACGGGACATAGCGAACAAAATTCTAATCCGAGACTTGTTACTAAAGTAGTAACAAGTCGCTGTCACCTGTACCTGTCAAGTCGCGTTTGTGTCCGCTATACGCACCAAAAGAAAACATTTTTTGGAGAAGTATGCCGAGTAGCGCATTGCACCATTATAAATCGTATTATGGCTAAACGACTGGACCTAACTCCAGTTTATTTTCGTAAATATTTTTCGTCTTCACTGAAGCATAGGATGACAGTTTTTCTAAGACATTTCTTCTGATGGCCGCTCTATTGTATCTATTTAATCTCTTTGTGTACAAGACATAGCGCGCAGTGGTGACTTTTGTCTCCACATAAGAACTACGAAGAAAATACGAAATCCTGTATCGCGCAATCAAAGTTCTACGCGCGATTTGAATATATACGACTGCCCGAAATCAACTATCGGGCAGTTTCTCACCAGACTATAACACCGGTCGAAGGATCCTCCCTTTTCAACGGAGGTTTGCGGGACTTTACTCTCCAAAGGTTCATAAATAAGCACGGTGATTTTTTTGTCAAAAGTCACCGGTGCGCGCTATGTCTAATTCCTTGATCACACGTACCGAGTAAACGGGCGAGACAGTGCTGTCGGCCGAATACTCGGTACGTATGAACAAAGCGCCGAGTGCTCGCCCGAGCGCTCATCTCTACAACTCGCTTACATCACTGTCACGGTCGAGCAACACTTTAAGGTGAGTATAAACTACAACATTTACTTGTAACAGAATAACGAGCCGCTCTATGATATGTTCTAGTGTATCATCTTTTTACGAACGAAACGTCGAGCACGCTCGCCTCTTTGTTACAAACCAACGAACATATTGGTGTAACATTTCGTCGAGCCACGAGTGCGGGCGATGCGCGGTTGCGGTGTGACATTTCAAATAAGAATGAACGCAGGGTACAACGAAATGTTCTTAAATGCACACTCGCTGTGAGCATTTACCTGTAACATAACGCCGAGCATTCGCAGGAACGTTACATTACATGGAAATGTTTTGGAAACTGAGCTTTTGTCTGTATTGTCGTAAGAACGGTAGATACATTACACAGAAATGCTCCAGAAAATGTTGTAGTCTATACTCACCTTTCACGGGCTCGCGAACAACGTACTCATAAAACTTTGGTTACTGTATCTGCAACAGTTACAGTAACAGCTCGTAGGTGAGTACCCGGCTTTAAGATCAATGTGCTAGTTCACGAGGCAGTCCCTACACGAACATGGTATAGTGAAGATAACAGTCTAAATTAATTTATAAGATTTGCAGTCTTTAATTTTTTAACTGGAAAACTTTTGTGGGATATGGGAAGGTTGGCGTTTGCGTTTTAGTGTAATGGACTAATAAAATAGGCGGATGTTATAGGTTTAACCTTTCGAACGCCAATCGCTTGTATACAAGTTCGAGATTTTCGTGCCCTCAGCGCCACTACTTGATTAGAAGTAATAATAGTATAAAATAAATTTACGACTTTAGTGACCTTTTATTGTTTTAATGGAAAATTGCCCTGTTATAAGCCATATTTTTAACTTTTTCACACATAATAAGTTCTTGTTTGTTTTATATTCAATAGAAACATTTGTTAGTTTAACATAGAAACAATTTGTTGCGTGGCGCTAGAGGACACATCGCGTATTATATAGTTGGGCGTCGAAAAGGTTAAACTGGACTAATAAGATAGGCGGATGTTATAGGTTTAAACGCAAATTCTTACGAGGAATATCAATTTAGGCTCCTGGCCCGCAGCGAGTTTTTATAGCAATACTGTAGCCGCATTGGCATATTGTCTATAGCGCTTGCAACTGTCCCCCACACGGGTTCCGAAAAAACGCCGCATCAAGCTTCGTTTTGAGGCGGCCTTTTTCTGTGGCTCGTGTGGCGAAAACGCTTGAAGCCTATTCAAGCTTCTCTGGCCACAAGCTGTCGCGCGCTTCAGCTGTTTTTGCGGCGGCTTCTAGCTTTCTTTGTGGGCAGTTCTAGCGTTTTTTTGAGGCCTGTGTGCTGTCGCGCAACAGCATCGCTCCAAGTTACGTGGGCTAAGATAAATATCAACATTTTAATAGTAATATTATATTGAACAATTCTTTTGTTATCTGTCAGAATGATGGGTCGGTTCTGAATTCAGAGTCTGTAGTTAGGGAGATGTTTTTTATTTTCATGTTAGGTTTTCGGGCAAAAACTTGTCCAGGGTAGAATTTAATCGGGAAAGGACGATAGAGGGATATAATAAATTCAAAAATAATAATTAAATTATTTATAATTTAATATAAAGTAAAGGCTGCAAGTCCCATTTACACTACAAGGAAACCACAAGCCCATTTACACTAAATAACAATTTTAATATTTAATTCTAATGTCTAAATTTAAAAATGGCGACTACAATGTGATTTGAAACTGTGAAATATTGGACTACTGGAATTTTTTTTTGTAGATACAATATTATGCATTTTCTTTGATGGGTGTGTTAGGCCGCTATCTCACTGGCGTTTTACGAGCTTTGGCGTTTTTCCAACGTGTGCGCAGCGACAAAGTTGCGCAGACGCGACATTACCGCACACATGCTACGATTTGATGTATTTTTTAAATATAAAGTGAGTTGATGGTGAGGCGCGCTATTTTATTAAGAGCCTATACACTCTAGACTTGAAGACACCCAAATTATAAATGGATGGAAAGACCGCAGCAGGCAAATCGTTCCAAGAAATTTTTCAACGTACGCAACAAACTCGTGACGTAAACGTCGCGTTAGCGCAACGTTGTCGCTGCGTAAACGTTGGAGTAGCGCCAACGTTCGTAAAACAGCAGTGGTACAGCGGCCTTAATACGACGCAACGGTATAGTAAAATAATATATTTTATTGTACCCGTGTGTGGCAATCCGACTCGATGCACAGGACCTAATATGTTAACCTTCCGACTACCCGCAACATTTAGAAACACAATAGAAAAACAGAGAGACGGCGAACTTCGCTAGGGGTTTAATAAAAAAAAAAAAAAAAACAGGTGACTTATTTTAGCTCTTTGGTAAGTGATCATTGTTGTCTATGAACTTCATCATACCAAAGACAACTTCAACTCTTAATTGGAAGAGAGACCACAATTTTGCGAACTGTTATTAAACGATCAAACATTGGAGAGTTTTTAGCGTGAATTAATTCATGAATCCCCAAGCGACACCCGGTGGCCGCGCATCTATTGTCTTACTATTGTGTCTCTAATTGACGGTATCTGAAGGGTTAACAGTAAGAAAATGTCTATGCGCCTTTTATTGTATTTAAAATGACAGGTTGACGTCGAAATGCTACCACATTGGGCCACTGTGTATCGAGCCATTTTCCTTGAAACACTAAGATGGGGGTAGAGATGTGCCGTTGCCGGCAATATTACCGAGAACTAGGAATATTAGTGGCAACATTGCCAACTAAATTCCCACTACAGGCAATATTGCCAGCAACGGCACATCTCTAGATGAGGGTAGACATACACGACAAATTTGTGCCTACCCTCAATTGAAATGCAGGCATGAATCGATCAAACATACATCTTAATTTCATAACAATTTGCAGTTCGAATTGGTAAGTCGATAAACGAGAATCTGCAAAACGTCGTATATCCGACAAACACCCTCGCATTTATTCCGTCAGGGCCGCACATCCACGACCAAATACTCGCATCTCGTCAGCTCTTCTGTCACCTATGGGGATTGAAGAGCTAAACGAGATGGAGTACACAGTCGCTCACACGACCCTGGCGGATAAGACACGAAAACAATCGTTTTTATAATTTAATTTTGAACAGATTATAGTGCATTACAGTAGTGTATTTACGGTTTAATGACTTGGTGAAGGGATCTTGAGGACTGGTCATTCAGCGAAAGCCCTGTGACCGGCATTGGACTTCCAGCAACCTTAAGTGTCCCCGAACACGGGCCACAAATAAAGCTGAAGCGCGCGACAGCTTGTGACCTTGTGTGCAGTACCATAATGGACTCTGACAAAGAAGGATTAAATGCACGAATGGCATGGCTTTATGGCCGCCACAAAAAAGGCAGCTTGAAACGGCTTTTTTTGACACTAGATCTCGTTCATTATCTTACCAATTCAAACTCGTCTTCCTACCAAATGTTCCGAGCATACTTCTGAAGTTTTAGTATGGAGTGATGGCAACAACCAATCAAAAGCTTGCTTGATCACGCGACGTAGGTTATCGGCCAATGAGAGACCTTCCAAGTCACTCTATACTAAATACTTTATACATACATGTAGATGAGTTACATTATTAGGCTTGCGAATACTTTACAAGGTAGATAATTTACGTCATATTTTTATTAGAACGAGCGATACGCCCTACTCGTAACTAGTTTAAACTTTGGTCACTTGTCTTCGAAATTCTCGACTTTTTACAAGCTTTTATTTAATTTAACCTGTCCCGATGTTTGTCTGTAATGAAATCTTGTAAATTAAATTTTGGACCCACTTCCCGGTTACCGATTGAGCTGAAGTTTTGCATGCATGTGTAAGCCAGATGACAATGCAAAATTAGCATGACAAGGAGCTGATGTGATGATGGAACTGGAAGGCTATAGGAACTTGGTAGTTAAACGAAACAAACCCATCGAGTTTGGGCTCGTATGATTCGTCTTGACATGTATTAATTATATAGGTATACCGAGCTATAAAAGCTTGCTATGAAAAAAGTGTATAATTTCTTCATGAATCAAGCTGTCTTTGGTGAAAATCACATGAAAATCTGTTCAGTAGTTTTTGACTTTATCATGGACAGAAAGACATGGTGAGGAGGACTGTTCGCCCGCGTGAAACTCTGTCTCTCCATACATCCTTTAGACCCCCTTAGGGGTGGAGTTTCGGAAAATCCGTTGCTAAAGGATGTCAACACCTTATAAGAAACCTACCTGCCTAATTTCAAGTATGTGGGTGTTATAGTTTCTGAGATTTTGTGATACCGTCAATTAGAGACAATAGAAAGTCAATGGGTGCACGAACGCCGGCGTTCGCTTGGGGATTCATAAAAGTGAGTGGTATTTCGCTATTTTATAGATTTCCGTCTAGCAACATACATAACAAACATACACACACACACACAATCTATCGCCTATAAAATATTAGTGTGATGTCTAACCAGGAACGTAGCTACCCTCGTATGAATGACACGGGGCCCCCGATCTACAGGGGCCCCAACGCGTGCGAATATTTGTAACATGATATCCATAACTATGAATTCTTTTATTGATAAAAAACCATTAGTGAGGTAAATAACTATGTAATTGGTATATGAGCCAATGTTTTTTTTTTGAACGGCGCCCGTTCGGCAATTACGCCACTTTATCTACCTGAAATGTTGTTTCGGAGATTTCCCTCCACATACATACACACAAAATTCACTCTCTCTCTCTCTCGTTATATTAAGTTTCGCATGAGTGCAAAAAGCTGTTTTTTTATTATTATATAATCTAGGGCTTGACTGCGGTCCCACCTGATGGTAAGCTGTGATGCAATCGTTGATGGTGAGGCGCACTAGTTTATTAAGAGCCTATTCACTCTAGCCTTGTAGACACCTAAATTATAATCGGACGGGAAGATCGCAGCAGGCAAATCGTTCCTGTCCTAGAATATACGCGATAGTTAAATAGAAATGCACAAATTTTATTTTCTATGACGTAAATTATCCTATAAAAGTATCCACACCTAACAATATAATCATTTTTGATTATAAAACCGGCTATCATTTCTGTACACATTGCGAGTACTGCTAGTTGAGTACTCCCGAGTACAACATAACTGAGTGTAACTCAGTTGGGTACAAGGTAACGAGAGTGTTAGTTACTTAGTTCTTCTCTTCCTTTTTCTCTTGACTCTTGTCTTGTTCGGTTGATTGGGTCTGCTGTTGCTGGCCTTCGCGTTCGGCAGCCATCTGTGGGGAGGAAAATCGATTTTAATTTTCATGGTGAATACGCTTTTTCTTCGGTTTTCGTAAAACTTAATTCTCCCGAAAACCGAGGTGAAGAAGCTGAAGAAAAACTTCTTTCAAATCGTTATTCTAACATTCATAGTGAAAAAAATGGTTCACAAGCACAGTGCCAGTGTGGAGCTCCTTCATAGGATATGTGTCACCTCCTTTCCTGCCCTGCTTGCACAACTACAGTGCGTTTCACTTAAGAGGTTCCTTTGCCGTAATGTTGGCAATACGGAAAAACAGTGCTGCAATATTTTTAGCAATTAAATTACTTAATATTAGGGAGATTAACTGATACTTCGTTACTTATAACCATTGCCTTTTTTTGTTTTTTATTTCTTAAACTATTTTTTTATAAAGTTTAGGACGCTGGGCTACATTCCGATTGTCCTGCAATTCTTTCAAATATCGAAAACGCTACGCCACAATATCGTAGCTCTCTATTAACGACTTCCTTTTAGACCTTTTTTTTTTTAAATTAAATAATGTGCCTATTACAGTGCGTTTGACTTAAGAAGTTACATCGGCGTAATGTTGTCTCCCCTGTCTGTCTACACAAAAAGAAGGGAAAAAAGGAAAGAGTTGCCTACTCTACCAAAATTGTTGCCTGAAATGTGAAACGAAATCGATTTTAACGGTAGCTACAACACTTTTTGGAAAATTATGAGAGGAATGTGATTTTATTTTAAAAAAGTAGGTCTCAAAGGAAGTTGTTAATAGAGAGGAACGATACTGTGGCGTGGCGTTTTCGTTATTTGAAAGAATTGTAAGACAATCGGAATGGAGCCCAGCGCCCTATACTTTATACAAAAATAGTAACAATAAAAAAAGGCAATTGTTAAAGTAACGAAGTATCAGTTAATCTCCCTCATATCAAGTAATTTAATTGCTAAAAATATGGCAACATTATTTTCAATACTACCAACATGAAAGCAATGTAACTTCTTAAGTGAACGCACTGTACCCTTCATGACTTACGCTGCTCGCCACGTCAGACTTTTAGAAGGACAGATAATCGGGCCGATTTTGCATATTTGTGACATTGTTCTGTATTTCTGACCGACTTTTTGTAGGACGTCTGCGTTGCACTATAGCTATCAGTGTGTTCTATTATTCTCCTACAAATAATCGGTTACCGATTATCTTAAACGAAGCCAACGACAGAGCTATCCATATTGGTCGGACTAAATTTTACACGAAAAGAAGTGAAAAAAAAAAAAAAAATGAATAACTTTTAAGATTAAAAATGTCATCGGAGTTGGTTAGAACAACGATTTTACACAGTTTTGAATTAATAGAAAGTTTTTTTTTTTCAAATCAGTAAAAGCCGACGAGAAATTCCACCACTCAGGGTCCAGAATCTTTTACTGGATCCATGGTATTGGAGTATACAACATTATTTTTAGTATATGCGAAACCTGAATATAATTTCTCTCTTTCAGAATCAATAACTCAATCGATTCCAATAGTTTTTACACCATGTTATATTTTTCCCAAAAATATTTAAAAAGATCACACATTAGACACCATCGACACTAAGTACAAAACAGGTCACGGCAGGTCATAGCGGACATTATACGTTAGCGCACAGCTGGGTGCGAGAGTAATAACCCCTCAGTCACCTGGATGGCCCGGTGACTATGTATTTTTGCTGACATAACAAGCTTATAACTTTGTGATTTTTAATGCCACAGTTATGAAATTTTGTACATAAGATTCTTGACCATAAAGATACTAGACACGTGTTTCAGGTACGCATATACTCGTACGATAATATTGTATATAATCACAATCGACAAATCCCAGGCCAAACAAAAAATGGACAGGTTTGTGTGAAGAGTGATATGAAAGAAAAGGGAGTTAGTGATAGCATGACAGGTGACAGGACAGAATGGAAGAACAAACGTGTTGCGCCGACCACAAGCAACATGAGACAAGCGCAGGAAAATAAGTCACAGTTAGTGATATCGTGACGAGTGACAGGACAGAATGGAAGAATAAAACCTGTTGTGCTGACCACAAGCAACATGAGACAAGCTCAGTAAAATAAGAAACAGTTAATGGATGGTTTGTGTGAAGAGTGATAGCGTAAGGGGTGACAGGACAGAATCTATATATATAAAAAACATACATTCAGCCGAACATAGAACCTCCTCCTTTTCGAAGTCGGTTAAAAGAAAGTTGTGTTAGTTACACTATTTATAACTCAAGAATGGCTGTACCGATATGGCTGAAAATTGGTGGGTAGGTAGCTTAGAGCCAGGTGACGGACATAGGATACTGTAGAGTAGGGTAGATTAGGGTAAAGTAGGCTAGAGTAGGGTAGAGTTGGGTATAGTAGGGTGGAGTAGGGAAGAGCGGGAGCAAAGCCGCGCGGGAAGATAAAACCGTGTTGAGTGACAGTATGTTGAAGTCAGGAAGATGGAATGAAGATGTAGTAGTCACAAATCATTCAGCTGGCTTCAAAGAGCCGAGCTGGTTGATATGGCGACTACTTTACTATTGCACACATGCTTGACCAACTGGCTTTTGAGAAGGCAAGATGGCTCAAATAGGTGCATATTGTTAATAAGGGACAATGAAAGAATAGTATGGTTTCAAGAAGTTCTAAGATTAGGAAAGAGTGTCTATAGTCTTAGTATGCAGATGATAAGAGAAGTGTTTTCGGGTCCTATTCACCAGGGTCGTGTGTTTGCGACTGGGTACTCCATCTCGTTTTTTTTTTTCGGTGGGAAAATCATCTACTGACATTCCCCGCTCTAAGGCGGAGCGATAGTGTCAGACTTTTGCTGACTGAAAACCCTACTACTGTTTCTTCGTTGCTTTTCGTACCCGGGGCCTTTCGGAAATAACCCTAGCCCCAGTCGGCTTCGACCCAGCTCTGTCCGCCATACCGGCAGCGGACTTTCGCCCCAGCGTTGCATCTCCACGCGCAAGTCGTGCATGTTCGACTGGCCTGTTGGTCTAGTGGTTAGTGACCTTGACTGCTATGCCGGAGGTCGTGGGTTCGATTCCCACCCAGGACAAATGTTTATTTGATGAGCATAATCATCAAATAACATAATCAGTTTTGTGTCTGGGTGTAATTTATCTATAACATGCATGTATTTAGAAACATATAAGTATGTTTATCAGTTGTCTAGTACCTATAACACAAGCTCTGCTTAGCTTGGGACTAGACGGTGTTGCGTGATAGTTGTGGATTATTATTTTTTATTATTATGTGTGCAAGGAATGTTGCCTCTAGATCCCATGGTGGCAGGCCAGCGAAGAGGCTCGCCGTATCCCCCGCACCATCCGTATTGCCATGACCCTCTGGCATGTCTACCATCATTTCTGAGGTTTTTACAGCGGCCACCTTGGGTCGTAAGTCGGTTAAGAGAGTTCCAGTTTGCGACTACTGAGAAGCGAACTCTACAGATTGCTCACCTTCTTGTACGCCTGCTCGAACAGCTTTAGGCTGGCCTGCTGCAGCGTGCTTGTGGCTGAGCGGATCTCCTCGGGGTCGGCGCTCTCCTTCTTGGCGAGCAGTTCACGAAGCTTCACGATCTCCTCGCGGAGTTTGTCGCACTGTTGGTGGAAACAAAAACTTTAATAAACATTCTAATGACAGTTGCTCACGTAGGGACCTAATGACAGCATCAGCGGACGGCATTGCCGTGGCCGAGTTGTGGGCCAGGCAAGGAATTTAACTAGTTTTGGCATTGGTACACTGAGAAGTTCACGCTCATCACAGAAACATTTGTCCTGGGTGGGAATTGAAGAACCCACGACCCCCGGTATAGCAGTCAGGGCTACTAAACATTAGACCCACGGGCCAGTCAAGATTTGACAGTATGAAATTATTTGGAACACATAGTACATATAAATTCCTAAACAAGATTATTATCGAAGATTTGTATATCCTTGTAGTATATGAAGGGGCTTAAGGTCCTGGAGTCTCTATGGACTGGCTGGTTGGTCTAGTGGTTACTGCTATGCCGGAGGTCGTGGGTGATGAGCATGATCTTTTGTTCTGTGTCTGGATGTAATTTATCTATAACATGTATGTATTTAGAAATATATAAGTATGTTTATCAGTTGTCTAGTACCCATAACACAAGCTCTGCTCAGCTTGGGACTAGACGGCGTTATGTGATAGTTGTAAAAACATTATCACTACATAGTATAAAACAAAGTCGCTATCCGCCGTCTGTCTGTCCCTATGTATGCTTAGATCTTTAAAACTACGCAACGGATTTTGATGCGGTTTTTTTTAATAGATAGAGTGATTCTTAAGGCAGGTTTATATATGCATAATATAGTAGAGAAACACTGATAAATTTAGAGGTTTCTAATGTGATGTCGTAAATAAGCACGTTTTTTTGCGCTTATATTGCAAACGCTGGCTGTACCCTACGAGATAGACCAAAATAATGTACTACAGTATTGTCCACCTTAAAAAGTTCAACCAAAAAGTCCGCGATGGTATATGTCTATCTCTTAGGGATAACCCACCATAACCATTTTTTATCCTTTACTAAAAAATGGTTATTTACGAAGTGATTTTAAACAATACAGCATTAATCCTTATCCAATTAAGTACTTTAAATAAATTGTGCATTTATTATAAATCAATATGCTTTTTACAGCATGTAATTTAAGTGAATATTTCCGAAGATATTACAAATTTAAAATGCAGGGACGTAGTTGTTGCGGCGCCGCGCCTATAAATAGCGCGTTAATGGCCGCGCTTCGTCCTACAGCACTTCATGATTTGCAGCGATCGCACGCGTTTATCGGATCTCTCTAGCGAGGAAAATAGCAATCTCTACTAATATTATAAATGCGAAAGTAACTGTCTGTCTGTTACGCTTTCACGCAAAAACTACTGAACGGATTTAGATCAAATTTGGTAGGTAGGTAGGTAGAAGAGACACTGGAATAACACATTGGCTACCTATAATTCCAATGCTGAGCACGGGTCTCTGCCCGCGCGATATAAACTGTAGTACACGTGGGCGAAGCCGCGGGCGGAAAGCTAGTACGTTATATATTGTCGCAATCTACGTTCTTACCTCGTCCTGAGGCAGTTGGCTCTTGTACTCGTCCATCTTGGTTTCAGTGTCGTGTAGAACGCCTTCAGCCTGGTTGGAGACCTCCACTCGCTCGCGTCTCTGCTTGTCTGTCGCTGCGAACTGTTCGGCTGCCTTCACCATGTTTTCAATCTCGTCCTTGGATAGGCCGCCTGATGACTGGATTACGACTGTTGGAGAGAAGAGATTTATAATTTAAATATATAAAAAATGTCGAGGCCTATGTGCAACAGTGGACGTATATCGGCTAAAATGATGATGATGATATAAAAATACCTGTATTTCTCCTGGTCACGCTTTAACTTAAGAGCGGCTAGACCAATTTTAATTATTCTTTTTGTTTTGTACACCAGCATACAGAAGAAACCTTCCATGTATGCTGGTGAAAAAAAAAGAAAGCAAAAAAAAAAGTACATAATTAGGATAGGGAAGGTAAGTGGCGTAGGGTAGGTGCAATAGGGTAGAGTAGGGTAGGGTAGGGTAGAATAAGGTAGTTAGTTTCCAGGGTCAAAATAATTACATTTTATTTAGTCCGTATTTGAGATTATAAAAAAATATTGGACAAGTTTTTTTTTTTTGATTAAACAATAAATAACAAAGATATAGCCCATTAAATTTACGTGTGACATCACCCCGTGCGAAAAAATGCAGCACGGCGTGACGTTACACGTAACTTTAATGGGCTATATCTTTGTCATTTTTGGTTTAATTTACAAATAAAAAAATACGTGTCCCTTATTTTTCAATAATCTAAAAGATGACAACATTTTTTACGGCAACTAGCCTATTGGGTAGTCAGTTGTTGTCATTTGACAGGAGCGAAAAGCTGCAAACAAAAGCTTGTCTGATATAAATTATTGGTAAAAATTTATAAAAGATGGATGGAATGTGTGAGAAGTGACATGAAAGAAATCGGAGTCAGTAGGATCGAGGTTGTAGGAAAAAGGCAATGTGCCGCGGTTTCTAGGAAAGTGGCGCGCAATTGGCACGCCACTAGCTGGTACCGCGACTTCTCTCGCACCGCTGCAAAAGTGTACCGCGCACTGGCGCGGACACCGATCGGCGGTGCTTGCAATTATATCATGACAAAGTTTACATGACAGATGAAGATATAGTCATGATGTGAGCGTGCTGTACACATCGTCGCTTCCCATCAGGTGATATAGGGGGCGTTCAAGTATTAAACGTAATGCAATTTGGGGGGAGGGGGGGTCTCTTAAAACGTTACGAAGCGTTATAGGGGTGCGGGGGGGGGGGGGGGGGGGTGTTTCTTTTACAACACGTTATGGAACGTGTTGTAAAAGACAGCGAGCTTCCCATGGCTCGCCGTCCGCGAGCCCACGTCTATGGTGGCTGGAAATCGGGATTGGAATCCCGGCGGCGGCGGTGAGGGCGCCGTTGCCTGAGGTCGGCCTCCTCCTTTGCTAGCACTACTGCTTCGCACGCGAGGCTCGCGCCTGCCACTCCTCGCTCCGGACCATGGCCCCCACGAGGGGGCTGGTGCTGCTGGGTGTCCACGTGCATGTACTCACTCTGCTGCTCCTTGCCGGTGCCCTTGTCGCGCGCGGACACGTGCACGATGCCGTTGGCGTCGATGTCGAAGGTGACCTCGATCTGCGGCACGCCGCGCGGCGCGGGCGGGATGCCCACGAGCGAGAACTGGCCGAGCAGCTTGTTGTCCGACGCCATCTCGCGCTCGCCCTGGTGCACCTTGATCTCCACCTGCGTCTGCCCGTCGGCCGCTGTGGGAATGCATTTTTGCTTTTATTACGGTTGCATACCCAAAGGGAAAAAAGGGAACACTATCAATAAGACTCCACTGTTGGTACAGACAGACGGACAGTGGGATCTTTTGAGTACCTGACTGTATCTCAAAACCCATGATAGCTATACCACAAAATAGATACAGAAGTCAATCTCATGTATGTACTTCACTTTTTATACCTACGCTCGACGGTATCCATATGAATACTAAACTAATAAATAAAACAAACATTTTTGATTTGCCTTGTCTAAAATATTGAGAATTGTTTGCATTTTATAATCCGGTATCCGGCTGGATACTGAATTACTATCCGGTATCAGGCCGGATACTGAATTAATATCCGGTATCCGGCCGGACACTGAATTACTATCCGGTATCCGGCCGGATACTGAATTACTATCCGGTATCCGGCCGAATACTCAATTAATATCCAGTATCCGGCCTTGTTTTGACCTGATCCGTTTCATCTCTATTTCCTATAGTGATGTAAGGGATTTTTGAAAATTAACTCACAAGAGGGTGAAAAGCAGTCGACTCTAACACAGTAGATAGAAGTCTAGACTTACCAGTAGAGAAAACTTGGCTCTTCTTGGTCGGTATGGTTGTATTCCTTGTGATAAGCTTGGTGAACACTCCTCCAAGGGTCTCGATACCCAGGGACAGAGGAGTCACGTCGAGGAGCAGAATGTCGGTGACGTCACCGGCTAGGACTCCGCCTTGCACGGCGGCGCCGACGGCCACGGCTTCGTCGGGGTTCACGGCGCGAGACGGTGCACGGCCGAAGATTTCTTGAACTGTCGTTTGTACCTAAGGGTAGCGTGTATTAGGTTGAGTACTGGCTTCATGAGGAAAACATTGATTATTATCCTACTAATATTATTAACAATACAATGAATTGCTTTTCATTACTAGATCATGTAAAGGATCACGATACATGTCGATTCAAGACGGCTTTATGTTTTTGTTTCGGTTTTTTAAATTAAGAATGTCAAGAAATTTAGGAGTGTCAATGACCGTTATTCCACGGTCACAAAATATATAGGTACAGAAGTCAATCTACAGACAAAGCGCGCTCGAGCAACGTACACAATAGACACTGCTCACGGACACGATATCTCGGCTCAATCGCCCGTTTATACTCGTACAGTTCAGCGCAACGCGCTGACCATAGCGCGATCGCCTAGCGTAGGTATAAAAAGTGAAGTACATTCATGGGATTGACTTTTGTACCTATCTATTTTGTGCCACGGTTATCCGACACCTACCATAGTAAACGATAAAAAAAACTACAGTATAGGCTGACGTAATGGTTCCCTTACCTTGGGCATGCGCGTCATGCCGCCCACCAGCAGCACCTCGCCGATGTCGGAGCGCTGCACCTCGGCGTCCTGCAGCACTTGGTCAGGTCCCCGACTAACGTAATGGTTCCCTTACCTTGGGCATGCGCGTCATGCCGCCCACCAGCAGCACCTCGCCGATGTCGGAGCGCTGCACCTCGGCGTCCTGCAGCACTTGGTCAGGTCCCCGACTAACGTAATGGTTCCCTTACCTTGGGCATGCGCGTCATGCCGCCCACCAGCAGCACCTCGCCGATGTCGGAGCGCTGCACCTCGGCGTCCTGCAGCACTTGGTCAGGTCCCCGACTAACGTAATGGTTCCCTTACCTTGGGCATGCGCGTCATGCCGCCCACCAGCAGCACCTCGCCGATGTCGGAGCGCTGCACCTCGGCGTCCTGCAGCACTTGGTCAGGTCCCCGACTAACGTAATGGTTCCCTTACCTTGGGCATGCGCGTCATGCCGCCCACCAGCAGCACCTCGCCGATGTCGGAGCGCTGCACCTCGGCGTCCTGCAGCACTTGGTCAGGTCCCCGACTAACGTAATGGTTCCCTTACCTTGGGCATGCGCGTCATGCCGCCCACCAGCAGCACCTCGCCGATGTCGGAGCGCTGCACCTCGGCGTCCTGCAGCACTTGGTCAGGTCCCCGACTAACGTAATGGTTCCCTTACCTTGGGCATGCGCGTCATGCCGCCCACCAGCAGCACCTCGCCGATGTCGGAGCGCTGCACCTCGGCGTCCTGCAGCGCGCGCTGGCACGGCGCCACCGTGCGCTTGATCAGGTCCCCGACTAATGACTCCAGTTTCGAACGGGTCATCTGTTGGACAAAGTGTTATCTTCAGTAAATGTCATAATTTCTATAGACAGTTGTTATATTCGTGTGCCTTCGACTCCACCGCGCGCTGTCGGCAGGAGAGAACGAGAACGAGAAGGCGTGCGACGAGCCGGACAGCGGGCATCAGCTCGCTGACCGGCTCGTCGCACGCCTTCTTACGCAGTCTAAGCCATAGCGCGCACTGGTGACTTTGACAAAGTCTCCATGCCTATGAACCAACATGCAGTGCGCGCACTTGAAGACGTGACAGTTACAAAAAATTTGTGGAAAAATTATTGTCACCGTGACAAAATTCACCAGTGCGCGCTAAGTCTCACGCTTGACGAACTGTTACATTATCTTGTATATAAAACGAATCCCTATTTCCCTAAGTCACGCCATCACGCGTGAACGGCTGGACCAATTTCGCTAATTCATTTTTTGTTGTGTTTGTTATTGTGAGGAGAAGGATGTTATGGAAATAAAAAATGAAAATTTGTGTAGGGTAGGGTAGTGTAGGGTAGTGTAATGTTGTGTAGGGCAGAGTAAGGTATAGTAGCGCAGGGTAGTGTAGGGTAGGGTTGAGTAAGGTAGGGTAGAGTAGAGTACGGTAGTGTAGGGTTGAGTAAGGTAGAGTAAAGTAAGGTAGTATAGGGTTACGCGGGGATCGTTCGGTCCATGGCCCTCTACGGGGCGCCGGTGTGGGCGCCGTCGCTGGCAAAGCGACCGGCGTCCATACTGAACTCCTGCCAGAGGGTCATGGCAATACGGATGGTGCGGGGTTACCGCACGATCTCCCGCGAAGCGGCGAGCCTTCTGGCTGGCCTACCACCGTGGGATCTGGAGGCAACAGTCCTTGCACACATGCACGACTTGCGCGTGGAGATGCAACGCCGGGGTGAAAGTCCACTGCCGCAACATGTCAAGGCATGGCGGACAGAGCTCCGGCGGGATCTCATGGTGAAATGGCGTCAACGGCTATCGCAACCCAGTGCTGGGCACGCCACGATTATGGCGGTAAGTCCCCTCTTTGAGGCGTGGCTGGAAAGACCTCACGGCGTCCTTACCTTCCGCATGACGCAGGTCCTCACCGGACATGGCAAGTTCGGGAGGTTCCTGCATCGGATTCAGGCGGAAGAGACGCCCGGGTGTCGCCACTGTGCGCAACGCCCGGAGGACACGGTGGAGCACACCGTCGAGGTGTGCCCTGCCTGGGCGGAGCATCGCCGTGCCCTCGTGGGGGCGATCGGCGGCGGAGACCTCTCGCGCCGGGCCCTGGTCGAGGCCATGGTCCGGAGCGAGGAGGAATGGCAGGCGGTCGCCTCCTTCTGCGAAGCAGTAATGCTTGCAAAGGAGGAGGCCGACCGCATCAGGCAACGGCGCCCTCGCCGCCGTCGCCGGGATTCCGATCCCGATTTCCGGCCACCGTAGACGCGGGCTCGCGGACGGCGAGCCATGGGTAGCTCGCTGTCCGATCGTCCGGTAATGGACCGAGTCCAAGACGTCGACGGCGCGCACTGTTCCCGCGCGCCTCAAGGAGTTGTCAGCAGCAGGAGGGGCCCAGCTGGGTCGAAGCCTACTGGGGACAGGGTTGTCCGAAAGGGAGCTCGTGCCCCGGTATGAAGGCTAGAAGGAACGGCGCGGGGTTTTTAGTCAGTAAGAGTCTGACACTGTCTCCCGCTCCACCCAAGAGCGGGTTTCGTCAAAGATGATTTTCCCCGTCGAGAAAAAAAAAAAAAAGGTAGTATAGGGTAGAGTAACGTAGAGTAGGGTATAATAGGGTAGAATAGGATAGAGTAGGATAAAGCGAGAGCGAAGCCACGGAGGTACAGCTAGTACGTATATAAAAATGTATGTGAGCGTATAACCCGACCCTGTACAGACACGGCCGGGGAATATAACCCCAGTTTACTCTGGCACCCGTCTGATAGACCGCCTAGACAGCCATGGGCGACTGACATCGGCTTGTGCTGATAAGGTGCCTTACAAAATAACAAGCATAAATCTGATCTGTACCCCCTAGCCAAGGTGATAATCTGCAATCGTTAACGCCAGTAGAAAACATCAAATGTACGGGAATTATGTCATCCCGAAATAGCGACGAAAAAGTGTCTCAATTTGATTCTATAGTGCTAATAAACCACTAAAAAATATACTCAAAATTTTCATTTAGTCTCTAAGTACCCTAAAAATACATTTTCAAATTTCGCGCGTAATACAGAACGCAGTGGACGCCATATTTACTCTGAGGTCATGGCGTCAGTTGGCTGTGTAAGAAAATGCGCTAATTATAGCCGATCAGTTAATAGTTGACAGCTGTCACTTTAATTACACAGCTGAATGACGTAATAACATGGTGGCTAAAAACTTGCTATCTTAATAATATGTATATTGTTAGGTTTTTTCTCATATAGAGTAAAATACCCTATTATTCTCCAGTTAAAAGCCCATCTTACCTTCAGATTCATATGCTTAGGTCCAGAGGCGTCCATGGTCAGGTAGGGAAGGTTGATGTCGGTCTGCAGGGAGCCAGACAGCTCGATCTTGGCCTTCTCAGCGGCTTCCTTCAGACGCTGCATGGCCATCGCATCTTTACGGATGTCTAGGCCTTGCTGTGAAAGAAAATCAAGGTTTAGAGGATCTAATTCAGTAACAAATATTTAATGAAAATATTTTTTTCATAGCAAGCTTGTATAGCACGGTATAATACTTTTATAATTAATACTCGTCAAGACGAATCATATGAGCCCAAACTTGGTGGTGTTGTGTCGTTTAACTACTGAGTTTCTATAGCCACCTTCCGTTTCCATCATCAGATCAGCTCCATGTCATAATAATTTTGCATTATCATCTGATTTACACATGCAAAATTTCAGCTCAATTGGTAACCGGGAAGTAGATCAAATTTAATTTGCAAGATTTGATAACAGACAAACATCGGGACAGATAAAACTAAATATAAGCTTGTAAAAATATAAGTCAGCTACTGGAAAAGAGACGAAAAATAGTTCGGCTTTTAATAGCCTATGTCGGATATATCCGACAAACGCTCTCGCGTTTATTCCGCCAGGGTCGCACATCCACGACCAAATACACCATCTCATCAGCTCTTCTGTGGGGATTGAACTGCAAAACGAGATGGAGTACCCAGTCGCTAACACACAACCCTGGCGAATAGGACACAAAACAGTCATCAGACCAATCTGACAAGGGCTGTTAAGGAAGAGAAGAGAGCAGTGCTGGCCCAGAGGTAAACAGACCCCCACTTACGAGACAGGTGCTCACCATTGCTTTCAAAATGGTTAAAAAAACAGGCCCTACAACTTGTCAGTTTCTTCACAATGTTTCCCATTGTCGTAGGGCCCGTCCCGATCACCCATCGCCGCGCGTGTATTCTGTCGCTGTCGAGTTAGCGTGCGCGCTTGTGTGTAAAACAAAATGGTGGAAAATATCGATACAAACTTCTTTGTTTTGTTAGTGGAGGCACGTCCAATCCTTCTAAAATATTCAAATAAAATCTCATTCCCAACCACCCACCATGCAAAGGCACGGCGCCGTGGTAATGGGGATGGGCTCTTAGGGCCGAAACTTCATACGCGGTCGCCCCCGCATAAGTGGCTTGTAGCTTCTAGCTTCTCGTGGCGGCGTTTGTGGCTGTGGCATGAGGCCCATGGGCGACACTTAGATTTTTGCACCTTGATATGCCTTCCTAGTTATTAAATAACTCAAAGAACATTCTAGGTCAGTAGAACAAGGCAATGTGCCGCGGTTTCTAGGAAAGTGGCGCGCAATTGGCACGCCACTAGCTGGTACCGCGACTTCTCTCGCACCGCTGCAAAAGTGTACCGCGCACTGGCGCGGACACCGATCGGCGGTGCTTATACAAAGAGTAAGCTGTCATTACTGGCCTGTTGGTCTAGTGGTTAGTGGCCCTGACTGCTATGCCGGAGGTCGTGGGTTCGATTCGTGGGAATCGAACCCCTATGTATGTATTTAGAAATATATAAGTATGTTTATCTGTTTTCTAGTACCTACCCTTAACACAAGCTCTGCTTAACTTGGGACTAGACAGCGTTGTGTGATAGTTGTGGAATATATTATTATTGTTAATAGTAACTAGTTAAAAATACGGTTTGTGAAATAAAATATTTTGAATTGATTTGAACATGTCAGTATTGTTTCTCACTGAAGTAATAGGCGCTACGCAAACGGAGACACTCTTTGTTTCAGTTACCGACACCAAACACTGTGCTAAGTGGTAGCAAATAGAAACAATAGTAACTTATGATATAAGTGTGTGGCGGTATTTAGACCCGAGCAATGGCGAGGGTCTTAAGAGAACCGAGAACGGTAATCAGTAATTACTCACGTGTACCATACGACGTTTTTCAATACACTTGTGAAGAAAATAACAGTAAAACTAGTAAACTTTTATGGCGGTAAAAATCTGTTTTCCTATGCGCAAACATTTTTTTTTTTTTTTTGCTCGTGGAGGGCCGACGCGCGCCCATTCTGATACGACAAATATAATAAAAATATGGAGGCGGAGAGGTTGAACAAAAAGGTTTGAACCACATTGTAGCACTAGTGCGTAATGGTAATCAAAATGTCACAGTTTAGTAACAAGTGCCATTATATACCTAAGTGCAATGCTATAAGAGTCACTTTACGAGCAAGTGTATTGAAAAAATGGTTACGGATGCGCAAGGATTGGATGATTACATACTGGTTCTATAGAAATCAAATATTCATCGTTAGCTTGTATCTGCCACAAGACACTAAAGTGTCCACGTTTGCGCACTGCCATTAGCTTTATGGTAATTACGTTTAGATGATGGCCATGAGCTCAATTCTTTCACAATACATCATGAAAAATACAGTCTGGTAAACGTCATTTAATTTTCTTTTGTTTTATAAATTATGTTATTAGTAGGCGCATATTTGATTTTCCAGTTAAGTTCAGTGTTCAGCAAAGTTTGCAAATCGATTCCTTTAATGATTATTAGGATGTAAAATTGGTTTAGTTATGTATCTCAGTATCTACATAACTGGACAATATGTGGAATCATTAGAGTTGTTGGTCGCGGGTTCAAACCCAACCAGGCGCATTTCTTTGTGTAATTTATTTCACCACTGCTCTCAAAACGGTGAAGGAAAACATCGTGACGAAACCGGCATGTCCTAGAACCAAAAATTCGAAGATATGTGACATTCACCAACCCGCACTGGTGGATTACGGCCCATTCCCTCTCCTAGAGAGGAGGCCTGAGTCCCAGCAGTGGGACGTTAAACGACAAAACCCTATCGAGTTTGGGTTCGTATGATTCGTCTTGAGTATTAATTATATAGGTATACCGAGCTATAAAAGCTTCCTATGGAAAAAAAGTTTATTAAAAGCTTGTTTTAAATTAATTCATGAATCCCCAAGCGACCACCGGTGGCCGCGCATCTATTGTCTTACTATTGTGTCTCTAATTGACGGTATCTGAAGGGTTAAACGACATCAATAAGGTAATACTCACGTCGCGCTTGAACTCATCGACCAAGAAGTTGACGATGACATTGTCGAAGTCTTCGCCTCCGAGGAGAGTGTCTCCGTTGGTACTTTTCACCTCAAACACTCCCTTCTGGATCTCGAGCACCGAGATATCGAAGGTACCACCACCCAAATCGTATACGGCAATGCTGTGGGAAGAATAGTGGGGTTATTTTTGTGAAGAGTTTTCATAACCGATTGTACTTAAGTCTGTACAACTTGAATGGCCTTGAAAAACGCTTAGTTGTCGTTTTATACACTTTTGTAAGAAAATTTGGCCGAAAATTTTAGTTTTTTTTTTTTGTGTTTTACGTAAAAAACGCGTAATTACGTAATAACAATACCCCGGGGCGTCCAGAGGGTTAAAAACTCTTTTATTTCTGGAAAACAAGTCTAAAAAAACTGAGCAAGAGCGAGTTACACTTGCGCACTGAGGGTTCTGTACAAGCTTACATGAAAATGGTTAAATTCTCGTTGAGTTACGAAGATTTTTACGAATCGAAACAAAATTTGATTTTTTTGTGACGTAACTAGTTTTCTCAGACCTTTTTCTATACTTGTGATATTTAACCTTAAATTTTACCTTGCTTGCCAAATTTCAAGATTTTATCTAGGTCGTCTCAAAACCTCTTCCTTGTACTTTATACAGTGAAACCTGGTTAAGTGAGACATCAAGGGACCTGCGATGTCGTTTCACTTATAGAGGTATTCCACTTACCCAGTGTCTTAGATATACAGGTATAAATAAATATCTGTCTCATTTACAGAGGGTTTCATTAATAGAGGTGAGAATGCAGGTTATTTCAGTTGAGAATGAGTAAACAAACAATGTTATCTCAGTTACAGCGGTTTATGCATATAAAATTTACTCGCTGTCTCAGCTGTAGAGGTAACTATGATGATAAATCGAAAGAACAAATCCCAGATATAGAGGCTTACCTCGTCCCACTAACAGAGGTAATTCAGTGCCAAAGTGTTGGGACCTCAGCATGAGTTCCAGTTATGGAGGTTTCTCTCTTATCCAGGTCCCACTTAACCAAGTTTCACTGTATATATATATATATATTTATATATTAAATTATATATGTATGTTTATTTTGTATTTAAGGTTATTTTGTATGTGTACATAATTTTGAGCCCTTTTTTTTCTTAGTAAACTTTTTTTTGACTTATTGTTTATGTACCTGCCATGCTTTTCTCTTCACCACCCTAGGTAGACTGGTAGAGAATGCCTAAGGCATTAAGTCCACCTTTGTACTTTTATGTTGCATGAAGTTTTAATAAATAAAAGTACCCTATGAATATTGATTCCCATGAGTGTAGAAATAGACGTTTTTTTGCGACATAGGCGACCATATTTTTTTTATTCGTTAACTCGCTTCAAGGGACCGCAGACTTGAGTAAGTAGCGACATCTATGACGCCGCATAAGAAATAAGAAATAAAATACGAAATCCTGCATCGCGCAATCAAAGTTCTCCGCGCGATTTGAATATATACGACAGCCCGACAACAACTATCGGGCAGTCGCCCACCAGACTATAACATCGTCTGGTCGGAGGATCCTCCCTTTTCAATGGAGGTTTGCGGGACTTTACTCTCTGTTCCGCATACCACCAAACTGGTCACCCCGACGTGATCCGACAAGTATATGGTTAAAAGTTTATGGTCAATTCGATACCTCCCCACACATTCCCGAGATACAGGGTCATGACAGCCAGACCACAAAGTGATCCTCCAAGGGTTCCGCTTTTTTCCTTTTTAGTACGTAACCCTACGGAACCCTGAAAAGAGTAGATAAAGACTGTACTCACATTTTATCATCAGTCTTGTCCATGCCGTAAGCGAGGGCAGCCGCGGTCGGCTCGTTGATCACTCGCAACACATTCAGACCAGAGATTTGACCTGTTGAAAATATTTACACATTAAAAATACAAACTTAACTGGACTTTTTAACTGAAAAGTTCAAGGAAAATTGTTTGTCCTGTAATGGTCATGTAAAGAGGAGGGATGAACTAAATGAATTATGAGTATACATGTGGATGGGTGGACAAGGAGAGGGAGGCCAAAGAAAAGATGGATAGATTGTGTGAAGAGTTATATGAAAGAAAGGAAGTTAGTGATAATAGCATGACGGGTGACAGGATAAAATGGAAAAAAAAAAACGTCTTGTGCCGACCTCAAATAACACGGGACAAGGGTAGGAAGATGATGAAAGGAAAGGCAATGTGCCGCGGTTTCTAGGAAAGCAGCGCACAATTGGCACGCCACTAGCTGGTACTGCGACTTCTCTTGCACCGCTGCAAAAGTGTACCGCGCACTGGCGCGGACACCGATCGGCGGTGCTTACAATTGCAAGTCATATCATTTCATCCGAAAGACGTCCACTGTTGGACACAGGCCTCCCCAAATGTCGCCATAACGACTGGTCCTGTGCGTAAATGTCGCTAAGCGACACAGCATTATGCTACTGTGGGCTGGCAGATGAAACGCGAGACCATGTCTTGTGGGACTACGAGTTGTATGCAGACGAGCGGGAGGAAATGTTAGGGAACTGGGGTAGAAAAGAGATAGGGCCTATTTATCACAGAGAGCTAGTAGCTAGTCCGGAGGGCTTTCAAAGGCTGAAGTCATTTAGTTACAAATGGCACAGCAAGAGAAAGGCATTAGAACTGCAGTAGAAGCACCGTTTTAGGATACGAATAGGACAGTTAGGAACAGCAGTTCTAATGAAGTCTACGACGGATAGGAACAGCTTTTCAGCTTTAGTTGATGGCAAGCCGCTAGGGCTACTCGTGCGCTCAGTCACGTTATGTGGTGTAGCACGCCCCAGAATGGGAAGAAGTGAACTTAGTAGAGAGGGACAGGAAAAAAGAATGTATGGAGTTTACAAAGCACGTTCCGGTAGAGCAAGCTGTAAAGACATACGCAGTCATGCAATTGCCGGAACGTGTCTCCAATGAGTCCGTATGCCGCAAGGCGGGTAGGACCAACAGTGGTGGGAGGTGGGATTATGGTCCTGTGCGTCTCGCATACACCGGATCCCCGCGACCCTCACCAGGTGATCGATCCACCTTGTGGAAGATCTTCCAATGCTGCGGCTTCCGGTACGCGGTCGCCACTTCAGAACCTTTCATCTCCATTGACCATCTGTTCTGCTAGCAATGTGCGCCCTGCCCATTTCATTACTCAAAAATGAGAAGATAAAACTATCTCCTTTAATTCTTTCGCGTCCCATTCGCCAGGGTCGTGTGTTAGCGACTGGGTACTCCATCTCGTTTAGCTCTTCTATCCCCATAGGTGACAGAAGAGCTGATGAGATGGAGTATTTGACGTGGATGTGCGACCCTGGCGAATGAAAGGCGAGAGTGTTTGTAGTATACAGGATTATTTGTAAAACATTAACAACCTTGCAGGACCGTATTACTGATATCATAAACAACAAAGTTTGTTCTATGACTTTTTACAAAACATAATTTATTTACCAAAAACAAACCTTCAAGATTTCGTTGTTCTATCTAACACATTTCAACTCTGTATTTTTGCTATACCTACTACGTCTATATGACGCGACGCAAGCGTTGTACAATCGTTTCGCATATTCAAAATATTTAGAATATTCTGTTTAAATATTTATTTTTGTATGAAAATCTGATGAACTAAAATATGATTCATTTTTAAATTTGTAGAACAAAAGTTGTTTATTATGATGTTAATAATGTAGTCCTGAGAGGTTGCTAGTGTTTTACAAATAACCCTGTATATCCAAGCCTTCAAGGTAGGCGGTTAGAGGTTTAATGAATATAAAGAAAACTAGCTTTCCGCCCGCGGCTTCGCCCGCGTGGACTACAGTTTATATCGCGCGGGCAGAGACCCGTGCTCAGCAGTGGAATTATAGGTAGCCATGTGTTATTCCAGTGTCTCTTCTACCTACCTACCAAATTTGATCTAAATCCGTTCAGTAGTTTTTGCGTGAAAGCGTAACAGACAGACAGACAAACAGAGTTACTTTCACATTTATAATATTAGTAGGGATAATCTGTTAATAATTTACCAGCATCCTTAGTAGCCTGTCTCTGCGAGTCGTTGAAGTAAGCAGGCACGGTGATGACGGCATTCTTCACGGAGGTGTTCAGGTAGGCCTCGGCCGTCTCCTTCATCTTGACCAGGACGAAGGCCCCGATTTGAGATGGAGAGTACACTTTGCCGTCACTGCCTGTGAAAAGAATTTTTTTGAATTAGTTGATTCCGCCATCTTCTTTTTTACAAGCGTTTATTTAGTTTCACCTGTCCCGATGTTTGTCTGTCATCAAATCTTGTAAATTAAATTTGACCAACTTCTCGGTTACCGATTGAGCTGAAATTTTGCATGCCTGTGTAAATCAGATGACAATGCAAAATTATTATGGCATGGTGCTGATCTGATGATGGAACTGGCTATAGGAACTTGGTAGTTAAACGATACAACTTCATCGAGTTTGGGCTCGTATGATTGGTCTTGAAGAGTATTAATTATATAGGTATACCGAGCTAGAAAAGCTTGCTATGAAAGAATGATTTTCATTAAAAGCTTGTTTATACTGTAGCCACATCTGCGTCGATGGCGCACTTTTGTATGGGACCGCGCGGGCGTTTGCTGAACGCCATTTCGGCTCTTAGTAAGTCTAACAACCTCTGTCACTCCAGGGAAACAGGTGAACTTATTTGTCAAATTTCTTTTTAATTCGGTTTAGGGCAATGTGCCGCGGTTTCTAGGAAAGCCGCGCGCAATTGGCACGCGACTAGCTGGTACCGCGATTTCTCTCGCACCGCTGCAAAAGTGTACCACGCACTGGCGCGGACACCGATCGGCGGTGCTTTAATTTTAGATTTTTGTAGAGACCAGAGCTCTAGATTTGTTGATGTCAAGAGAGAGGATTGCTATTAAATACTAGTTTTTTTTTATTGTTAGGCTTGCGTTTGACCATCATCTCACCTGGGCCTCAAGTCTGCTATTACAATAGTGTCAGAATGGTCTATCATTGACTTCATAATGGTTGATTTTGACAAGTTTTTGTAATCTACTAATATAATGGCGTCATAATGACTTTCCAATGATCAACCACTGACACTTCAGTGAAAGAAGTGTCTTAAAATGGTAATCTCGTACATAATGACAAATGAATATCTGGCGTATGCGGTAATTTGCAAAAGTTTTGACAGTTGTTTTGATCAGTGACCTACCATTAGAACGTTATTGTGCAGTTATTGGTTTTAATAAGCTCGATATTGTCATTCTACCACCACTCTATTACGAGACCATTGACCGATCAATGATCGATCATTATGATTTAGCAGATTACGAACTTTTAGGATAAAAGGGATCGTGTTGGAATGACAAATTTATAAAAATAGCAGACTCGGGCCCCAGATGGCAAGCGATAATATGGTCGACAATGAAGCACGCTTGCTTGGAAGTAACCAATTCACTCTCGACTTAAAGACCCCTAAGTTGTAGCTATCAGGAAACACACACCAAGTTAGCAGGTAATTCCACTCCTTGGCTGTACGCACAATAAATGTGTTCCCAAAACGCTTTGTGTGTATGGGTGGGATGTTTGCCATATACCGGTGGTGGCGCAACGCCGTGCGTCTTGTGATCCGATGATGGAACGGACGTGGCGGAATTAGATTGTGCAATTCCAGTGGACACTCCCCGAAATGTAAACGATAGAAAACCGACAGGCTCACTCTGCGGAACTCGGTGATAACTTACCCTGAACCCAAGCGTCTCCATTCGAAGCCCTGACGACCTTATAGGAGAGGTTCTTCATGTCCTTCTGTACTTCGGGGTCGTCGAACCGCCTTCCGATCAGGCGCTTGGTGGCGTAGAACGTGTTGCCACTGTTGGTGACGGCTTGGCGTTTCGCTGGCATACCCACAAGGCGTTCGCCCTCCTTGCTGAACGCCACGTGGGAGGGGGTCGTGCGGGAACCTTCGCTGTTTTCCACGACCTGGTGGAAAAAACGGAGAATCGTGAAACTATTGCGCTATTTGGATTGGAGTTTAGCCATAGCAGATAATTACACCCCTATTTATTGTAAAATACCCGTTACTACAAAATATATATAATCGGAGCATCGCACACATAGACACCGCTCACGGACACGATATCTCCTCGCCCTCGGCCCGCTCGTCGAACAGTTCCGGCTCAAACGCTCATTAGTGTGCGTTCACCGAGTGTAGGTATAAAAAGTGAAGTTCATACATGAGATTGTCTTCTGTACCTATCTATTTTGCGCCGTTACTGACCATATGTAGTCAAAAGTATGTGCCACTGTAAAGTTGTCAAAATTGATATAGTACTGGTTAGCAGTTCCGAGTTACTAGTCAACAGACAACATTATTTACTTATGGTTTATGCGAAATCTAGATATAATTTGTTCGGAATCAGTAACTGAATGGATTCCAATAGTTTGTAGCGACATCTATGACGCCACATAAGAACTACGAAGAAAATACGAAATCCTGCATCGCGCAATCAAAGTTCTTCGCGCGATTAGACCGTATAGAACAGCCCGAAATCATCTATCGGGCAGTAGCCCACCAGACTATAACACCAGTCTGGTCGGAGGATCCTCCCTTTACAACGGAGGTATGTGGGACTTTACTCTCTGTTCCGTATATCTCCAAAAGTTATTACACCATGTTATATTTAAGGTCACAAGTTGGACGCCACAAAGTACAACAAAGGTCACGGCAGGTTACAGCAAACAGCTGGGTGCAAGTGCAAAGCAACCCCTCAGTCACCTGCATGGCCCGGTGACTATGTATTTTCGGTGACATAACAAGCTTATAACTTTGTGATTTTTCATGATACAGTTATGAAATTATGTACATAGATTCTTTATAAAGAACTAGCTTTTGCCCGCGCGGCTTCGCTCCCGCTCTTCCCTACTCCACCCTACTATACCCAACTCTACCCTACTCTACAGTATCCTCCGTCACCTGGCTCTATGCTACCTACCCACCAATGTTCAGCCATATCGGTACAGCCATTCTTGAGTTATAAATAGTGTAACTAACACGACTTTCTTTTATATATATAGATTATAGCTTTTCGCCCGCGGCTTCGCCCGCGTGGACTACAGTTTATATCGCGCGGGCAGAGACCCGTGCTCAGCAGTGGAATTATAGTTAGCCTATGTGTTATTCCAGTATCTCTTCTACCTACCTACCAAATTTGATCTAAATCCGTTCAGTAGTTTTTGCGTGAAAGCGTAACAGACAGACAGACAGAGTTACTTTCGCATTTATAATATTAGTAGAGAAGTTAAATCTTCAAAAAATTGTGATTGACTGCTTGCCAGTTTACTGTCGATATTGCGAAGGTATGTTTCCTAAGTACGCATGTAACGTTCCGAGCATAATACTATCTTAGCCTCAATCCGTGTCACTTATAAATAGAATGAATGAAGTTAAAAAGCTATTGGAAAACACATTTGTCATCTAAATATATAAAAACTGGCCAAGTGTGCGTTGTACTTGCGCACGAAGGGTTCCGTCCATAGGAAAATTCAGCAAAAAAAAAAAAAAACTTGCTTGTTGTATGGGAGCCCCCCTTAAATATTTATTTTATATTGTTTTTAGTATTTGTTATTATAGCGGCAACAGATATACTTAATTTGTGAAAATTTCAACTGTCTAGCTATCGCGGTTCTTGAGATACACGCTGGTGACAGACAGACGGGCAGACAGCGAAGTCTTAGTAATAGCCGTTTTTAACCTTTGGGTACGGAACCCTAGACAGAGAAACTGACTGACAGACATATTTTATACATTAAACGCCACATCGGACAATGTCTACATATTTTTTTTATTCTGTCCTGTCACTCGTCCTGCTATCATTAAAGAGCCTATTACACACTACGCGTTATTCAGTCTCGTTTTGTCTATGGTTCGACGTAGCTAGTCTATGGTTCGACGTATCGCGTAGTGTAATAGGGGTAAAGCTTTGGTTTCCTAGGAAAGCGTTGACGTCATATAGCGACCGTTTTAACACACCGTCAGTCATTTTTTCAAAACAAACGTCACAAACGTCATACGAAAAGTATTCAAGATAGAAAATGGACGACCTTGATTTAGCTTTAGTAATTTACCTGGAGGATGAACTATCATCAGAAGAGGAAAATAGCCGTTGTTCCGGAAAACGGCCGCTATATGACGGCACCGCTATCCTAGGAAACCAAAGCTTTAGACCGTCTTTCTATGAATGAAAATAGTACGAGTCTGAATATCGCACGCGTTATTCAGCGCAGTGTAATAAGCCCTTTACTCCCTTTTCTTTCATATCACTCTTCACACAATCCATCCCTCTTTTCAATCGTGGTATAGAAGAACCCAATGCACGAGTCGCGCTCGAACTTGACCAACTTTTCTGGTTTTTTTTTCAGAATGACTGGCTACAAATTCTTTGACTATTTGACGTACTCTAGTTATATCTGCCATATAGATAAGGGACAAAATTATCAAAATAGGAGATTTAAGATAAAAAATTATGTAATACAAAAATGTGCCGCGGTTTCTAGGAAAGCGGCGCGCAATTGGCGCGCGACTAGCTGGTACCGCGATTAATCTCGCACCGCTGCAAAAGTGTACCGCGCAGTGGCGCGGACACCGATCGGCGGTGCTTGCACTAAGCTAGCTTTAGGCTTAGGGCCTGTGCACACCACGTTTTTTAAACGCGCTGTATACGCGCGTTTCAGAAACGTGCGTCGACGGCGCGCTTTTATCCTATTAAAGATCTCCAGGGTCGCGTCTGTATCACTACAAACGCGCGTCAACGGCGCGTTTAAAAAACGTGGTGTGTACAGGCCCTTAGGCTTGCTGGCCACAGACGCTTAGCTTCATAGACGCGTATTCGATTGGTGTGTACGCCTGCGGGAAAATTAATTGTGAACCTCTTTCGACGAAGCGGTAGTGTCGTGGATTTGTCGCGTTATGAAGCTACTCGTCCAATTAGACCATAACTGTCCACGAACACGGGCTTCAAAAAAACGCCGCTTCAAGCTTCATTTTGAGGTGGCCTTTTTTGTAGCTCGTGTGCCGCGGCTCAGCCACAAAAAAAACGCTTGTAGCGGCTTCAAGCTTCTCCGAACACAAGGTGTCGCGCGCTTCAGCTGTTTTTTTGCGGAGGCTTCTAGCGTTTATTTGTGGCCGCTTCTAGTTTTTTTTTGAGGTCCGTGTGCGGGGACAGTTATAGTTTCACAATAAAGTAATTATTCTTACTTAATTTTGAAAGATTTTTTCTTACGTATTAAAATAATATTTTTATTATGAAACGAAAAGTAAAAAAAAAACATTCAACCACCCAACTGAAGATTTTGGATTAACATTAGAAGCGCCCAAAGACCCTTATGTTTTCCCTGCTCTAATTTTATTATGCGTTAACTTTTTGCTATTAGCAATACACTACACAACTTTTAAAAATGATTTTATAATTATGCTGTGTACAATGCGTTTCAAATGAGAATAGTAGCGATTGTCATGTTGTGACGTCACGATTTACTGTCAAATCGAGGAAGAAAATTTTAAACTTTAATTAATTTACGAAAATTTGACTTTTGTTGGTAGTGGTGAAGGTTTAACACGTGTTCCTTTATCAGTGCTACGAATTTTTCGATTTTAGTGAACATTCTTGTGTGAAACTTGATCGAGATTGCTCCTTGTGTGTGCGTCCTTGGTTTAAGGTTTGGTTTTTGTTTGTGATTGTCCTTTTTATATACCTACCGTAATAATGAACTCTAAAAAGCCCCCTGACCCTGACCCCCCTGATGAATTGTTTGATCTTTCTCCTAGTGTGCTCACCGTAACCCTCCCTCATGTCCCTGAAGTACCTTCGCAAGACCCTGTTATGAATACGGAGACTACTAGCCGTAAACGAGTTGCTGGTTCACCCCCTGCGACTTCAAACATACCGACTAAAATACCCAAAAATGTAACTGGCAGACAAATATACAACAAAACAGACAATCCACCCTACATCATTCATGTTTCTCTCAAAGATCAAGAGACTTTGGGCACTGTGCTGCAACCAATTAAGTTTGGTATGTTTTTGACCAAAAATAACGTCAATAATGTACGTCTGGATGGAATCAAACGGATAGGCAGAAATCGTGTGTCGGTTGAATTTAAATCACACCAAGATGCTAACAGCTTCCTCAACAACGCAATTCTGGGCAAAAACAACTACATTGCGACTATCCCACAATTTAATATTACAAGAATGGGCATAGTCAGGGATATTCCGGTAGAGTGGTCGGAGGATGATGTTATCGAAAACATTCAGGTCCCGGAGGGCTGCGGCCCTATAATTAAAGCCAGAAGGATGAGCCGTAAGGTGACGTCTTCTGGAATTACGGAGTGGAAGCCTACCCAAACTGTAGTGCTAACATTTGATGGACAGGTCTTACCTAAGCGTGTTATCAGCTTTTACTCGTCACTGCCAATTGAGAGATATACATACCCTACTATCCTATGCTATCACTGCTGTCGTTTTGGGCATACCCGCACTTTATGCAGATCAAAACCAAGGTGCTATAAGTGTGGTGGCAATCATCCAGGGGATGGATGTCAAACTACCCAGGAATCAAGCTTCTGTGTTTCGTGTACTGGTAACCATTTTGCAAATGACAGTGCTTGTCCTGAATTGGGACGACAGAAGAGCATCAAAGCTCTGATGTCAGAAAAATCGATTTCATATGCGGAGGCAAGTCGGGTATTCCCTCCTGTTTCGAGATCATATGCTGAAGTTTCTAAGTCTTCCCCCCGTATCAAACATAGTGTAAACCTTCCTCAATCTCCATCCTCGAGTCCCCTACCTGTAACCCAGAAATCTTACAGTAAAACGGTATTTTTGAAACCCAAAGCCCACATTCCTCTTTCACCTGGCTACAATAAGCAAGTTCACCAGGAACTTACCCAAAATTACTCCTTCTCCCCCTCTAGAAACGGTTGCGCCCTGCCAATGGAAGTTGCGGAGCCATTGAATTATAGGAGAGAGGATAACTCTACGAACATTTTAAACTTTATTACCAATATGCTTATGTCCGTATTAGCTAGTCCAACCCGACCAATACCTGACCACGTTGCCTCTAAATTGACCTCAATATTAAATTATATTCACGATGTTCCATCCCCTGACATTCCTTCAGTGGAACGTGAGGAGTATTACTCCTAGAAAGTCTGACCTCACCTTCTTGATTAATAAATTTAAACCATCGGTTTGCAGCATTGCTGAGACATGGCTCTTACCTGATAGCAATTTCAGGTTGCCGTGCTTTGGCAGTGTTCGTAATGATAGAACTGATGGATATGGGGGATGTGCTTTGCTCATCAATAGCAAAGTATCATACTCCCAGATTCCTCTAACCTTTGTAGGTGACAACATTAATGTTGTCGCTGTTAAGGCTGAGGATATAAACATTTTTTCTTTTTATGTTGCACACCCAAAATCTGAATATCTTCCAGTAATTAAAAATTTGTTATATAGTGTTAGCGGCCCAATACTGGTCATGGGTGATTTTAATTGTCACCATTATCGTTGGGGATCAGACACTTGTGATAGTTTTGGCATAGGCTTACTGGATATATTGGATGATCTAGACCTCTGTCTCATCAACGATGGCAGTGCTACACGTAGGTCAACGCCTGGACAGAGCAATAGCTGCGTTGATTTGACATTTTGTTCATCCAATATATCTAGTCTGCTCATTTGGCGTCGCTTGGATATGACCCATGGAAGTGATCACTATCCCATCATAATCGAGTTCCCTTCCAAAAATATCCCTATTAAAGTCTCTCCCCCTCTTTTAAAACACCAACTTAATTCGGCAGACTGGGACTTATATTCCAAAATTGTAGACTTAAGAATATCCTCCCTCCCGAAAGTTGATAGTCTAAATGCCCAGGAATGCTTTTCATCCTTCTCGTCCACTATCTCCTCCACAGCAGATGATTGCTTCCTGCCCAAAAAAACCCCGTCTGGTAGACTTCCTCCTCCACCATGGTGGGATAGGGAATGCACAAACATGATCAAGGCCAGGAACGAGGCTGAAAAGACAGTTAACTGTGATATGAACCTGGATAACCTCATCGCCTTCAAGCGAATATTGGCTAAGTCCAGGAAACTCTTTAAAAAAAAGAAGCGTGAAGGTTGGACAAAATACTGTAGTTCGCTGAGTCCGTCCACACCCGTTTCGACAGTCTGGCGGAAGGTGAAGCACTTTAGAAGCAGTTTAACACCTGTTGCTTCTAACAACATCTCAGAGGAACTGGGGTACCAGTTCTTCTCAAAAATCGCCCCAGCCTATGTTCCAAGCGCGAAGGAGTGCAGTGTTGACATTGAAGATGTAGACGACACTGCTAACCCGATGAACATGCCATTTAGTTTGGAAGAACTAAAATCGGTTCTATCCCATGTCAGAGACTCCGCTCCGGGAGTGGATGGATTCACCTACTCCTTTATTTCTAAAGCTGGTCCAAAAACTCACCAATATTATCTGGACTTGGCTAACTTCTGCTTCATCTCCGGCTATGTTCCCAAAGAATGGAAGGTTCAAGTTGTCATCCCGATATTAAAACCAGGCAAAGATCCTAACGATCATTGCTCATACAGGCCTATTGCTTTATCGTCCATACTTGTAAAACTTCTAGAACACTTGGTTAAAAATCGATTAGAGTGGCTGGTGGAGAATGGGGGGCTGCTCCCGGCGACTCAGTTCGGCTTTAGGAAAGGTCTGGGCACAGCTGATAGTGTAGGTATCCTCACGTCAGCGGTCCGACTGGCCCTTAGCAGGAATGAGTCTGTGGTCGTAGTCTTCCTGGACATATCAGCTGCCTATGATTCGGTACTCCTCCCTAACCTCAGGCAAAAGCTGCACGAGCTGAGAATCCCGGCTAGGATTCGTCGTATCATCGGTAGCATCTTCACCAACCGCACCATTCAATTGAGAATCCCTGGGGCTGACTCTGATCAAAGAACGGTCTGGAGAGGATTACCTCAAGGATCTGTTCTTAGTCCCCCACTGTATAATATCTATACAGCTAACCTATCCTCATCTCTCAATTTTGACTGTAAAATCCTTCAGTATGCTGACGATATTGCTTTAATGATCTCTGGCGACTGCATTCAGGATGCCGCCCTCTCAATGAACGTCTCTCTGTCCTCACTGAATCAATGGCTACTTGATCACGGTTTGTCTTTAAGTGCGCCAAAGAGTACAGCTGTCATCTTTACCCGCAAACGTTCTGTACCCCCAGTAGATATTAATATTGATGGACAAATCATTCCTGTCAAGGATAAGGCTAGATTTCTGGGGGTGACTTTAGACTCAAGACTGTCTGGGGTTGACCACATAAACAACACGGTCAAAAAATGTGAACGCTCAATTTCGGTCCTTAAGGCTCTGGCCGGAGTATGGTGGGGCGCTCACCCCTGTACCCTCAAACTGGTATATAATGCATTGACGAGAAGCGCAATGGATTACTGCAGTTTCCTCATTGAGCCGTGCAACAAAGAAGCGCTGAAAAAATTAAACAGCATACAGGCCAAATGCCTGAGAATTGTCATTGGAGCTATGAAGTCCTCTCCCATAAATGCACTTCAAGTTGAATGTGCAGAACCGCCTCTACAACACAGAAGACAGTATTTGGCAGACCGCTTTCTATCTAAAGTTTTCTCCCTTTCATCCCATCCTTTACTCCCAATTTTAGAGCAAATCAACCTCTCCTATAATAACTCTCCTTATTGGAACAATAAAACAGTTCCTTTATTGATGAATAGGTACAGAGAACTTAAACGGCTCTCCGCGCCTATCTGTCAATATCCAACTCTCCCGCTCTTCTCCTCCGCATATGAGGCGATTTACTTTGAACCAAAAGTCGTTTTGGGACTGGGTATATCAAAGAATTCCCAAAATACAAGAGCTGACTTTGAGTTAGCTGTTAAGCGTTACTGGGAAGGATGGAATTTGTTTTTCACTGATGCCTCAAAATTTTCTGAAACCGGAGGTACTGGTGTCGCAGTATATTTTAGAAACTCAAGAATCGCTCTACTTTTTCAATGCCCACCAGAATCTTCAGTTTTTACAGGAGAGTGTATTGGGATTCTTGAAGCAATACACTATATAAAATCCCATCAAATAACAAGATCAGTAATTTTTTCAGATTCCCTTAGTAGTATTCAGGCCTTAAAACAAAATCAATTTCATAGTAAAATTCATAGTAAAATCATTGTAGATATTAAGAACTTGTTATTTGAATGTTCCCAAAGCGGTTTGGACATCGAGATAGCCTGGATCCCCGGCCACTCGGGTATTGTTGGCAATGAGTGCGCTGATTCGTTAGCAAAGTATGCCACATCGAATCCGGCTGATCGAAAGCACTACGTGGTTCATAACTACGATTTGCGGAATGGTGCCAGACCCAAGTTATTTAACTCGTGGGCTGAAACATGGAAGACGACCTCCAAAACCAAGGGCATCTACTATGCAGCTATACAGCCCGATATCCAACGCAGGCCTTGGTTCTTCAAATGCCCCAAATTGTCGAAGAGGACTGTTTCATCACTTTGTAGACTAAGACTTGGTCATTGTTGTAGCCCAGTGTTCTTATGTAAGATCCATGTCCGGGATAATTCCCTTTGCGAGTGTGGTCTTGCGGAGGGTACTTTAGACCATATTTTCTTCTGCTGCTCTTTATACAACAAATCTTTCGATCTCTATTCCAAAATTTCCAAATGTAATATTCCCCTCCCAACCAACTTTCATTCCCTTCTTTCCCACTTCTCTCCTAAATTAATTAATATTTTGGCGACATTTCTAAACAAAAATGATTTAAAATTTTAATTGGTGTGTAACGTGATGTAATTAATTTGTATATAGTAGTTTATATGTTGTACATATGTAAGTTTGTAAATTAGATTATATGTCTACTAACACTTGTATTTGTCTTTCCAGCCTACTAACATATCTACCACGAAGTACAGTTCGACGGTTGCCCCCAAGGAGTCGTCTCAACGTGACACTGGCAGAATAGTCGCTACCGGCTCAATTGCCATTAACAAAAAAAAAAAAAAAAAAAAATTTACGAAAATTTTTTTTTTCCGAACTGTGAACGAAAAAAATTTAGTCAGAATCCAGTTCTTCAATTTTACTCATCTCCTAAAGTTCTTCAATTTCTTTGATTTGACAGTACGACGTCACGTCAAAACACCGCAATCGATCCTATTCTCATTTGGAATAAATAGTACATAGAAAATTAGCCTAACCCCTGATGACCAATGATGATCCCCCTGGATCATTATCATCTGCCTATTATACCTCACCAAAATTTGTCAAAAAGACCAACCCAGTGCAGTGCGTCTCACATTCAGCAGGTTCTAGGATACAAGGTGGCTTCTGAACATCCAGATATACCATAAAGTCCTTACCTTGGGTGTCTTGCCTTCCATGACGGCAACGCAGGAGTTGGTGGTACCCAAGTCGATACCAATGACGGCACCGCGAACGCCCTCCGACCTGCACAAAATAAACAGTTTATCATCATCATCATCGTCATATCATCCGAAAGACGTCTACTGCTGGACATAGGCCTCCCCCAAGCGTCGCCACAACGACCGGTCCTGTGCGTCACGCATCCATCGGATTCCCGCGACCCTGGCCAGGTCGTCGGTCCACCTTGTTGGAGGCCTTCCAACGCTGCGTCTTCCGGAACGTGGTTGCCACTCCAGAACCTTTCGTCCCGTTCTGCGAGTTCTGCGGGCAATGTGCCCTGCCCATTGCCACTAGCCAAGTATGGTGACACTTCGGGCTACGTCGGTAACCTTGGTTCTCCTGCAGATATATTCATTTCTGAAGTAATCACGCAAGGAAACTCCGAGCATAGCCCTTTCCATCGCCTTTTGGGTGACTTTGAGTCTTCTTATAAGGCCCACTGTAAGTGCCCACGTTTCGGAGCTATAAGTCATCACTGCCAGTGATAACTTATAGCTCCGAACACGCACTGGTCGTAGACTTTCTTCTTGCCGGTCCTTAATAAGTCTGATAATCTCTGTCATTCCAGGAAAACAGGTGAACTTATTTGATGATTTCCTTTTAATTCGGTTTTTAAGGCAATGTGCCGCGGTTTCTAGGAAAGCGGCGTGCAATTGGCACGCGACTAGCTGGTACCGCGATTACTCTCGCACCGCTGCAAAAGTGTACCGCGCACTGGCGCGGACACCGATCGGCGGTGCTTTAATTCTAGGCTTCTGTGTAAACTAAAGCTCTAGATTTGTGGATGATGTCAGGAGAGAGGATGACTATTAGCTGCTGGCTTTACCCAGGCATATTGGGTTTGACTTCTAGTCTACACAGATGCAAACGCATACTGGAATTTTACAACTGGAATTTTACATGCCTCCATCTAACCTCCACACCTCAGTTACTGCTGGGAATCAGTCTGCCTTTTTTTGGATTAATGATATACTACTTATTAAGGTACATCTACACTAGAGGAGGTGGGCATGAGGTGAGCACAAGCCGAGCCGCTATACTGGCGGTTTCAAGTGTGGTACAATGAGCTTGAGATGATCAAAATTCTCGAATGTGATGCGAAATCCCTATATCTCTTGTGTTCGGCAAAAAACTGACAATAGACGATGTACAGTTGAGCAGAAATCAAATGCTTGAAGCATCCTTATTGGAGGCTTGTCAGGCTGTCCACACAACATGAATTTGTGCTCGGTTCCTCTAGCGTAGACTAGGTAGGTAGATAGGTAGGTTAGGAAAAAGAAATAAATAGGAAGGATAGCATTTTTCAATGATTGAAAATGTATTTAATTTTTTTTTCTTTTAAAATTTATGTTATTTGTTTATTGTGAAAACCTACCGCAGTGTTGTCTTTTTAACCCAAAGGTTGACTGGTAGAGAATGCCTTGTTGCATTAAGTCTGCCTATGTACCACTACTGTACATGAATTCACAGTGACACAAAAAGCGTTTATTATTATTATTTGCTTAGACACACTGACAGCTAGTAGCTGGTGCGTCTGATTTAAATTGTTTAGAGATGTTTAGTCTGTCCAACCGATTTTTATAGCAGTTCAATGTGGGAGCTTTCACAAAACTTCCCGGCCATGTTCCATACTGTAGGTTAGGTAGAAATTGCTTCAAAGGTTGGACGCTTTTCCCCATAACTTGAAGGAATGTCCTCCCCAAGGACTTTAAGGCGCCCTTCATAGGACAGATTGCGATTGTTTAGATAATATTTGCAACTTATTTGTAGAAAAACTAGTATATTGTACTACTAAAACTTAGCAGAAAATTTACATCTACTTAACAATCTGCATAGAATAGCAATCTCTAAATACCATCCTTCTACCCTGAAGACAGGCCTCCTCTCCGCAGCCAACAAAATTAACTAAGCCGATCAAGTTTGCTAGGTATCATGTCATTTATTGAGATTTATGAAATTCAGAATGATGAAATTTAACAAATCATTATGAAATGACTTAAGTTGAAAAAAAAAGTTTAACACTGCAACCGACAAATGTATAATATTATTCAAATCAGATACCTTTTATGTAAATATAATATTGTATTTTAAAGTTCCGACTTTGAGGTTATAATTTGAATAATTTTTAATCTTTTGAATACTGTATTTAGAGACATAATAGAAAAACAATGAGAGAGTGAATGCCGGCGTTCGCTTGGGATCAAAACCAGTGGAATATATATGATAGAGTAAGCCAGTTTCTTTTTTTTAAGTTTAAAAAAGAGGTCAACCAATTGAGTGCAGCTCATCTGTGGTCAAATTAGTCTTATAAATTGGGAATTCAAACATTTAAAAAGATAAAAATAGGCGATATTTTAACATAGGAAGGAAAAGGACCTCTCGAAATCTGTTCCAAAGATGGATTCCGGACGTCTTATATGAGTGTATCCTGAGCTCCAGGAAAAAGAAGTAAGAGTAAACGGAATTTAAATGAATAATCAGCTTTTAAGTTGAACCCCTGACCTTTTCATACCTCTTTTCTAACTGGAAATTACAAAGAGATTCTAATTAAAAAAAAAATTAAGCCTGGTAATATGTTCAGAGACAATGTTCTGTAACAAATGCAGTAACAATTTACACATTCTAAAAGCAAGGAGGACGAGTCCTATCAGCTATATTTCTGAAATTACGACGCAACGCAATAAGTTAGGTTATGATGAAATATTAGAAAAAAATATTGAATTAGCACTTACTTGTTCCTGTATTGGACAGCATGTCGCTGGTAAATGGGCACTGTGGGGGCTGCGGTCTGAAATGCACCATAAAAAAGCCAAAAGTTAACCTAGACATTTTCCAAGTCGGTTCCATGCGTCCTCAAAACCGGTGCGATTATTCAATAGAAACACGAATAATTAACACAAATAGCAACAGGGAATTATAAATTAATAAGTTTCTGACATTTTCTGACAATTTGACATGCGATTTTCATTCGTTTTCGAAAATAAAATGGTCACTCACGTTTCTAATTAATGACGAGAAATTCCTTTGTGTGTATAGGTCTGAACTTAAGCCGGAGCACTCCAAAGCCTTGCGGCCGATCACCCGCGTAGCGGTCAACATTTTTGCGACAATATTATCAACTATTTAATTTATTTGTTAGCTTTATTTCACTTCAAACAGAACATGTGGGTGACGCAACTTCATGAAAGAACGATTTTTACTTTTTTTTCTAGCACACCTCGGTGTATAAATCTTGCCAACACAAAAAATAAAGTATCAGTCGCACTAGAATATTCTCTTTTTTCTTTATGGCTTGAACATTTTCATTGGCTAAGAATCTGCCATACATATTTTTGATTGGTTCACATTCTATGACGTCACAACAGGAACCAATGGTGTTATCGAAATTATTTACACTTCGGAGTTGCTGTTTCTGAAAACTACGCATTACATAATACTCATAAAATTATAGAAAAGGTATTTTCATCTCAAATATTAATAAAAACATGATCGGTCTCAATGAAACTGTTTTTAATTACTACACTTGTTTTATGAATTGAAAAAAATCGACTTGCTATTTTAAAGTACAACTATAGCGCCATCTAGTGACGACTATCAAAACTAAATTTTTCATACTTTTCTGTAAGATGGTGCTATGCGAATGCGACCCTATTATACTTTCACTGAGTATTTTAATGCTCCCAAAAAATAATATGTTCATTAATATTAGAACTGTGGTTAGAACTCCTTTTGGTCGGAGCTTTGTACAGTGCATTATTATAAATAATGCTACACAAAATATTTCAGCATATTAAGACATAAGTTATTTTTTAGGTGGTAATGACTTCCTCCGCTCTATAGTGAAACGAAAGGGAATGACAGACTTTTACTGAGTACTGAAAAAACACCTGTCTAAGTTCCTTCATTCGTCTTTTGCGTTCTTAGGCCACAGACGCCACGGTAACACATTCGTTGTGTATACGCTGCGTAGTTCGTACAACTAAGGAGTGGAATTCCCTGCCAGAGTCTGTGTTTCCTGATAGCTACAACCTAGGGGTCTTTAAGTCAAGAGTGAAATGATTACTTCTAGGCAAGCGTGCTCCATCGGGGTGGACCACATCGTCGCTTACCATCAGGTGAAATACCTAGTGGTCAAACGCGAGCCTATCAATAATAATAATAAAGTAGGTAAGTACTTATATTGACTTGGCTCGCGAAGTTGTCGATATGTGGGAAGTGGATTCAGCGATTATTGTACAGATACCTAGTCGTTTCAGCCAATGGCTTAATAGCCAAGAGCCTCGCTCGACCAACACCTTAGAGTCTCTCGTTAGGCGGCTGGATCAAGAGTTTGATTCGACACGGCTCGTATAATCAGAAGGTTCCTTTCTCTGGAGCCCTCACCGCCGGTAGCTTGGACCCTGTTCCCGATACCGGTGGGACAATATATTTTTTATTTAACCCTTCAGATACCGTCAATTAGAGACACAATAGTAAGACAATAGATGCGCGGCCACCGGTGGTCGCTTGGGGATTCATGAATTAAATATTAAAAATATAATTTATATGTATGTCCTATGAATAAACGAAATAATAATAAAAAATAAATAAACTTTCTCTACGGTTTTGTTAACTTCCCTTTGAGGGGCGTGGTACACTATGCCATAAAGACTCGGGCTCGGTTTTTATCGGACGGACGGACGGCGAGCAACCCAATGCTCGTCGTCCGTAAAGCCGCAGCCTCAACTTGGTCGATGCTTTTTGAAAAAAAAAAACAAAATAAAATTTCGAAAAATAAGTTTTTATTGATGAATATTGTAACATTGATGGATGCGTGACGCACAGGATGATGATGATGATTGTTACATTATTGGTAAGTACTATCAAAGACACATCCGCCTGACCACCACTAGGTTCATTTTTGCTTGCTCTCGAAACGAAAAATTCAAAGGATTTAGTTTGGCGCCGCGCCGCAGGATTCAAGCGAATTTTTTTTTAAGTTGTCAGGCAGAAATGAGCGCGATGGTACACAACTCATAATAACTATACTGCAATCGCTATAGGATAGCACGGGTGACAGCTGTCAGATTCATACAATGTAGATACATGTCCTTTTCTCTCATATTAAAAATGCATATTTTCGTCCTGCTGTCATACTACCCATAGCTATGTAAAAAAAAACCAAGGCTTATTTATAAGTGAATGTGCATATGTAAATATACATGCCAGCCATGTTTGACGATATCATGTTAAAATCATGTGTTTAGTTTAAATAGCACTTTCATGAAATGGCTGGTCACATCATGAATTGATCAATTCAGATTCAGATTCATTTATTCGTTTTGTGAACATAGGTGATTACAGGTGTTTTCATTCAATTCTAAGATTTGACCATGACATATACAGGGTGTAAGGGACAGCCCTCCGCAAACTTTAAGGGCTTGCTCAGTAGACGAAACTGAACAACGTTCCACAACATATTTTTTTTCGGGAAATGTAAAAAAAAATCCGACTGTCCAATCAAGTTTATAATTTTGTATGGTGAGGCTGTTTTTTTTTTGTTTCCTGAAAATAAATCTTGTGGAAGATTGTTCAGTTTCGTCTACTGAGCAAGCCCTCAGAAGGCTGCCCTAACACCTTGTATAACGTTTGTATAGTCAATACATTGCAAACATAGAATAACGACATGTCACAGAGTATTATTAGAGGGTGACCAAATCCGATGTAGATTATGTATAACAAGTTGCCTCCATTTCAATGGGGGGCAAATTTTTTAAACGGCAAAAATTTGCATCTTTGCCTTTTAGTTTTTTAAAACAATAAATCGTTTTTTTTTATTTATTTATAGATTGATTTTGAGAATTATCTTATATCTATCTAAAATATTTATTACGATAATTTTACACTAAAATTAGACAATTGCACTTCTGTATAGAGATCGTTTTTAAAAATACTAAATACCTAAAACACTGCAACATTGCCTCTGATACAACTTTGCCTATTTATAGAACTTACAAATTCTTTAAAAGTACCGTAAAATGTCATTAATATCAATACTATACCAATACTCTAAAGTGCCAAATCAGCTGTTAGTGTGAAAATACTAGGTAAAGTAGAGGACATGCCATTAACTTTGCCATTTAGAAGGTAATTTTTTTTGAAAAAATTAGGTTAAAACCTATAATGGCTAAACGCCTTGTTGACACCTCGCGTGACCCAAGGGCTGGCTTCTACCTCGGTCAGAGATTAAGCATTGCCATACAACGTGGCAATGCCGCCAGTCTTTTGGGCACACTTCCAGTCGACAGCGATGCGGAGGAGTTAAGTGTTTTTATTTTTCATGTTCTTCCTAATTTAAATAAACGTTCTTCTATAATGGCTAAGGTTCTGATTTACATTTTTTTCTTCAAGTACATGTCACATACAAGTTTTTCTATGTAAGTTGAAATTTAAAAAAAAGTCTTCTAAATCCGTGCAAAGTTATGGTAAATATTCTACGGTAAGTTTATGTACTTAGAAAATAAAATTGAATTATATTCTAAATTGTAAGTACACTGTTGATATCGACTACACGTTCCAAATGAGAATAGGAGCGACGGGCATGTTGTGACGTCACGTCTTACTGTCAAATCGAAGAAATTGAGTAGGGTGAGCAAAACAAGAAATTTGTTAAATTTAATTAATATAACATATTAACGAATCGTGAACGAAAAAACTTTGACCAAAATCTAGTTCTTCAATTTTTTTTCTTTCATTCTTTGCGTCACCGTGCGAATTGTCTGAGTAGTGACGTCATCACAGTCATGAGAATGCTTACGGCTGCCTTTAATAGCTGTATCAGTTCTAAATGGTGCTGTTTCTCGCTCTCAACATACTTGTCTACATTGCAGACAATTTCTCGAGCCTTTACTCATTTTCAAGCAGTCAGTGAGGTGAAAACAAAAACAAATATCAACAATAACAAATAACAACAAATTTAACAGGAAATAACCACGTAACAAACAGAATTAACGAAAACAGTATTACTCCACAAGTACTCAGTCGCACGAAGAAACACCTACATCGACGATAAAATGGTGGCTGGCCAATAATGAAAATAAAAAAGAAAGTAGTATAATTTGTCAAATAATAGTTATAAATCACTTTTTTATCTATTTCTTAAAGGCTCAGTTAAAAAAAAACAAAACCAGTGAAACTCAATTAAGCTTTTTTTTGCAAACCGTACTTTTCAATCAAAATTTGACAGATCGAGTTAATTGGCTTTTCTATTCTCATTTGGAACGCATAGTACTAGACCAAACTTTATATAATACATATCTACTTTAACAAAGTTCAAAATGTGCGTGGTATTTCATACATGCTTACTTTATAACCAGTGCCGTAAATAGGGCGGTGCCAGCGGTGCCCAGGCACATGGCGCAGTCCCCGAAAGGGCGCAAAAATTATATACCTAGTCCTCTTTGTTTGTATTGGACTTTTTCTAGGGGTCCAGTTATAGTAGCTCGCACCGGGCGCATAAAAGGCTGGTTACGGTACTGTTTATAACTAGGCAAAGTTGCAGTGATTTACGATAACTAAGATTAATAATCACAAAATGGACGGCATAGTTACAAATAAGGTACTTATTTAAACTACAAATAGATATTATATTTGACTAGATTTAAAAATATTTACAAAATCTTTCTTTGTGAAAATGAATTTTCCAAATAGGTACTAAATAAAAAAATAAAAAATAATGACCACAGCTCTAAAAACGATAAAGAAAAACAACGTCAGGAAAGTCCTAGAACCAAAAATTCTAAGACATGTATGACATCTACCAAACCGCACTCGGCCTGCGTGAAGGATAACGGCCCATTCTTTTAGAGAGGAGGCATAAAGTTCCAACAGTGGGATACACATTACAAGTCTGGTTATATTAATAGAATTAAGATAAGTTCGTGTTCATCTAGTCAGGTGTGGTAGAAGATGGCGCAGGAGCTGGAGGTTCGTCCCTGGCAGCCAGGAGTGAGCGGAGGGCCAGGGCTTCCTGACGCAGGGCGGCCACGTGCGCTCGGAGGGAAGCGTTCTCTTGCTCCAGGAGACAGGCCCGCCATGCTATCTGTAGAAGAGAGAGAGAGAAAAAATAGTTGGTGAAAGTTTGTCATTGCGATCGAGGCGGAAATCGCCCGAGCTACAGGCGAGGGTGTTTAAATCGCCCGAGCTACAGGCGAGGGTGTTAAAATCGCCCGAGCTACAGGCGAGGGTGTTATCGAGTCTTGCGCTGCAGTAACAAACACTTGGTAGTCTCTTTTTTTTTTGGTGGGATAATCATCAGATAATCATTTCCCGCTCTTTCCGTGTGTTCCTTCGCTGCTTTTCGTACCGGGGCTGAATCTTCCTTTCAGAAACAAATCCTTGGCCCTAATTAGGCTTCGACCCTGCTCGGCCCCTACGGTTTGCTGACAACTCCTTCAGGCACACGTGGAACAATACGCGCCGTCGACGTCTTGGGCTCTCTCCGGACAGTTACCGGACGGTCGGATGGCGAGCTACCCATTACTCGCCGTTCGCAAGCCCGCGCTTACGGTGACCGGAAATCGGAATCAGAATCCCGGCGGCGGCTGGGGCGTGAGCGCCATTGCCTCCCGCGTGTACTATCCTTACCTGGTCCTCTCTAATCCTTCTCGCGTCCCTTGACTTCTTAGCAGCCTGGTTGTTCCGGCGTCGCCTCTCGAAGTACTTCTCGTCCTTCAGCTCTGGAGGGATCGGTCGCTTCTCACCACGGCGACGGATGTCCAGCTCGCTGGTTGGTGATGGGAGCACTGGGGACCAGTAGGCAATTAGTTTTAGGGCCAGAGGTCCTATAGGACTACCACGAACTCTTAACGCAATCCATGACGACCTAAACTGAACTTTTAAACGGATGGTAGCTCCATCTGTTTAAAAGTTCAGTTTACAGAGTTATTTGTAAAACACTAACAACAGGGCATGAACTAGCTGTTTAACCGCTCCGGGCAAACATAATTTTCGCCGCCCTTTACATACACAAAACCATTATATTATAAGTCATGAGACTTAAAGTCTAAAATATTTCCACTTCCCAACCTGGCACATAAAATTCTCAACCAAAACACACTTGGGTGTGTAAGGCATGGATAGGTTGAAACTTGGAAGATAGGAATAAGTAAATTTTGCCGCCCTGCATTTTTTGCCGCTCTGGGCAGAGGCTCGGCTTGCCCCCTGTTGGATTGAGCCCTGACTAACAAACTTGCAGAACTGTATTACTAACAAACAACAACTTTTGTTCTATGACTTGTTTGTTTTTGATGATGATAGTTTATTTAAACAAGCATAACTCAATATTTCAAAACAGACTGTATTAAGAAAAATCACAAAGTTATAAACCAATTATGGTAACTGGTTGGTAACATAAATACATGGTCACCGGGTCGCCCGAGCAACTGAGGAGTTGTTTTGCTTCCGCAACCAGCTATGCGCTCATTGCGCTGGCGCCTAATGCCCGCTATGATCTGCCATAACCTGTGTTGTATTTAGTGTCGGTGATGTCCAACTTGTGACCTTTTTAAATATCTTTGGGAAAAGTATAACATGGTGTAAAACTATTGGAATTCATTCAGTTACTGATTCTGAACAAACTATATTCAGGTTTCGCATAAACTAAAACTAATATTGTATATAAAGGATCAATACGTACGTGTAGTGGTCCTCGGTGGAAGATGATGACAGTATGGCTGGATGCAGTGCAGCTGCGGCGGCAAAGCAGCCAACAACGGGTTCACCACGTTGTGGACATCTGGAAATGATGGAAAATTATTACCATGTAACGGGTACCATGTTACATGGTAATAATCCGGTAACTGTCCGGTAATAGTCCGGTAACTGTCCGGACCGAGCCCAAGTCGTCGACTGCGCACTGTTTCCGCCCGTCTCGAGGAGTTGTCAGCAGCAGCAGAGGCCCAGCTGGGTCGAAGCCTACTGTGGCCAGGGTTATCCGAAAGGTAGCTCAACCCCGCTATGAAAGGCAAGAAGGAACTGGGTGGGTTTTTTAGTCAGTAAGAGTCTGAGACTATTTTCCGCCCCACCCAAGGGCGGGGGATGTCATTTGGATGATTTTTACCCACCAAAAAAAAAACCATGTCACTCGGTTTTGTGAACCACCCTCACGCCGCAGCCACCGGGATCCCGATCCCTATTTCCAGCCACCAGTCGAAGCCTGGTGCCAGGGTTAGTTTCGAAAGATAGCTCAGTCCCGGTACGAAAGGCAACGAAAACACAGGGCTTGGTGATTTTTTAGTCAGTAAAAGTCGGACACTATCTTCCGCCCCGTCCAAGGGCGGGGGATGTCATCTAAATGATTTTTACCCACCGGAAAACAAAAGAGCACTAGGGTTATAGGAAATTTCTGAAACGGACACCCGTGGTCTGAGATCGTAAAAATCAACTGAAAGAACATAAGTGGCTTTTAGTCAGTCACGCCTTTCAGTTCCACTATAGAGAAGGGAGAATTCATTGGATGAGTTCACAACTCACAGCAAAAAAAAAAAACTAATAAAAAAGCTTTTTATAAAAAAAAACCGACTTCACTAAAAAATTTAATTGAATTTGAAGAGTTCCCTCGATTTCGCCAAGATTCCATCATCAGATACCAACTTGGTGACTATGGAAAGTATATCCTTTCCAACAAAAAAATAATTTTTCAAATCGGTTGGCAAGCGACGAAGTTATGCGCGAACAAACATAAAAAAAAACATACAAACATCCGGATTGAGAACCTCCTCCTTTTTTAGAAGTCGGTTAAAAAACAACATTTTGATGGACAGTATTAGTATTTACTCAAGCTATAAATATTAGCCATACATTTAACCTTCTGCTCCTTGTCAATATGAACCCCTGCACTAAATAATTGACCCTCATATTATGCACGCATGTCCCCTGGCTTCCCTCGCCTGACAGAAATGAAACGTTTCACCTGATCGGCGCCACGCGACCCTAAACGGTCACTTTTCATCGCTTTTATTGGTATAAATGTTTGGTCAAATATTTATTTAACAAACAAAGTAGGTACACAAGAAAAAAAAGCTTTTAATGAAAGCCACTTTTTCATAGCAAGCTTCTATAGCTCGGTATACCTATATAATTAATAGGTACTCGTCAAGACGTATCAAACGAGCCCAAACTCGATGGGGTTTAGTCGTTTAACTACCAAGTTCTTATAGCCACTTTCCGGTTCCTTCACTAGATCAGCTCCTCGTCATAATAATTTTGCATTGTCATCTGATTTACTGCGCTCCAAAACGCAAATCGTTGATGTGGCTCAAAAGGCTGCCCAACTTAAATGGGACTGGGCAGGACATGTCTGCCGCATGTCCAACGAGCTGTGGGTGCGTAAAACGCAGGATTGGTGCCCAGAAACAGCAACGCGGGGCCGAGGCACGAAGGAGATGGCGGGACGACCTGGATGGCTTCCTTAAGAATTGGAATGAGAAGGCGAGAAATCGTGATCGTTGGAAAGAGTGGAGGGAGGCCTTTGCCCAGCAGTGGGACAGTATGGGCTAATTATAATAATTATAATATAATCTGATTTACACATGCAAGCAAATTTCAACTCAATCGGTAACCGGGAAGTGTGTCAATTTACAAGATTTGATGACAGACAAACATCGGGACAGGTGAAACTAAATAAAAGCTTGTAATAAAAGATTGAGGATGTATCATGATGTGTGGGGGCATGCAACTCAACATACATTTTCACTGTTTTTCATACAACCGCTCTTACGCGATTATGACTTTAATACACATTTTTCATTAGATATTTTGGAAACACAGTATCTGGTGGATATTATCTAGGCTTCTATTGAAATCAATTTATGTGTTAAACTACTCTGCAAAATCTGCTATTTTGCATAAACTTTGACACTTCATAATGTAGGTACCAAAGATTTTATATATTCTACTAGAGTAATATATAAAATCTTTGGTAGGTACTAAACAATTTTAAATATTAAAATAATTTTAGAATAGAAGCCTTGCGGAGGAGTTTTATGACTTCATATTTAGGTAGGACTTTAGTGTATATATTATTTTTAATTATTTAAGTTTATTTTTTACGACATAGCACGTGTCGTTGTGGCGACACTTGGGGGAAGCCTATGTCTAACAGTGGACGTCTATCGGCTGTGGTAAATGGTAAATGATGTATGCGCCTGGCTTGCGAACTCGGGACCTATAACTCGTAAGTCGGGGCCGTTATCTCTCGGCCACCATTGCTCACCAAACCAAAAAATTAAATCGATCTAGCCCACAGTTTACATAATTTCGCTATTCCTCCTACAAAATAAATGAAATAGCTGCCTAATAGCCCTGTCGATGCCCCCACAGCTAATGACATCACCGGTCATGACGCGGTATTAGTTAAACATACCCTTGCACCTGCGGCCGTGGGACCTGACACCTGCGCGCCCCCTACCGCCCCCCGTAATGATAGGCGCTAATTATCGAAGGGGTTGAGGCACACGATGACAATGCTGATGCGGAAGCTTGTGTCGAAGGTGAATTTTGACATAAAAACCCGAAAGCTAAACGGTAATGCTCAGTCTAAAATTGTGATCAGCGCCGATTTAGATTTCGGCAGCCCATAGGCAAAGCGGGCTCGTGGACAGCGAGCCATGGGTAGCTCGCTGTCCGATCTTCCGGTAACTGTCCGGACCGAGCCAAGACGTCGACGGCGCGCACTGTTCCCGCGCGCCTCAAGGAGTTGTCAGCAACAGGAGGGGCCCAGCTGGGTAGAAACCTACCGGGATCGGGGTTATCCGAAAGGAAACTAGAGCCCCGGTATGAAGGCTAGAAGGAACGGCGCGGGGTTTTTAGTCAGTAAGAGTCTGACGCTATCTCCCGCTCCACCCAAGAGCGGGTTTTGTCATAAGATGTTTTTCCCCGTCGACCAAAAAAAAAAAGCCTATAGGCAAAGCATGTGGTGGCCCTCAAATCGTTTCTTTTTATTATTATTATTGATAAGCTCGCGTTTGACCACCATCTCACCTAATGGTAAGCGTCGATGTGGTCGACGATGGAGCACGCTTGCCTAGAAGTAACCTATTCACTCTTGACTTAAATACCCCCAAGTTGTAGCTATCAGGAAACACAGACTCCGGCAGGGAATTACACTCCTTGGCTGTACGCACAATAAATGTGCTCCCAAAACGCTTTGTGCGTATGGGTGGGATGTCAACCATGTACCGGTGACGCACCGCCGTACGTCTTGTGGTCCGATGATGGAACGGACTGGGCGGAATTAGATTGTGCAATTCCAGTGCACACTCCCCGAAATGTAAACGATAGAAAACCAATAGGCTAGCAACTCGGTGGAGATGCTCAAGGCTTTGGAGCTTCGACTCTACAGTTGCATCATTGCCGATGATTCTCTTGGCTCGCCTCTCAATCGACTCCAGCTCGTTTGTGGTAAAAGACTAATAAACGCGTCTCACTCGCTTTCTCAATGGGAAAGTCCAGCTTTTTACAAGCTTTTATTTAGTTTCACCTGTCCCGATGTTTGTCTGTCATCAAAATCTTGCAAATTAAATTTGACCCACTTCCCGGTTACGGATTGAGCTGAAATTTTGCATGCACGTGTAAATCAGATGACAATGCAAAATTATTATTGACAAGGAGCTGATCTGATGATGGAACCGAAAGCTGGCTATAGGAACTTGGTAGTTAAACGACACAACCCAATCGAGTTTGGGCTCGTATGATTCGTCTTGACGAGTGTTAATTATATAGGTATACAGAGCTATGAAAGCTTGTTATAAAAAATATTTTCATTTAAAAGCTTGTTAATTGAGCAAACGATGGTAAGAGACCAGACGGTATGTCTTTATTTCCTGGAACATGGGTAGGCCTTTAGTGTGGGACGCTACCTGTGTCGACACTCTTGCGCCATCCCATCTTCCTAGCTCGTCGTGCTGTGCTGGTGCTGCTGCTGCGGCTGCGGAGAACCTCAAGCGGCAGAAATATAACAACCTCATCGGCAGTTATATTTTTGAGCCGTTTGGGGTTGAAACTCTTGGGCCGTGGGGTCCGAGTGCTCATACGCTTTTTAAACAATTATCCAAACGCCTTGTGGACACTTCGCGTGACCCAAAGGCTGGCTTTTACCTTAGTCAGAGATTAAGCATTGCCATACAACGTGGCAATGCCGCCAGTCTTTTGGGCACACTTCCAGTCGACAGCGATGCGGAGGAATTTTTTGACGCCATATTTTAGGTAAAAGTTATTGTGTATATATATGTCGCAGGTTTTTCACAAAATTGGGTTTTTGATCAAAAACCTAGGTTTTTGATGAAAAACCGGAAGATGACAAATTTTAAACTGAATTTCATCATAAACCTGTTACAGTCCAGATTTTTGATCAAAAACCTGAACTAGTTTAGGTTTATGATGAAGTTCTGGGCAAAATTGCTTTGTTTTGTGACAAAATCAATTTAAATGAAATAAAACAATCTATCATCATTTGTAACTTAGTAGAAAGGAAACAAATTTTATTTATCAAAATTTTACATCCATGATCCAATCAATATTCTCGTTCTTCAATCTAATTATGATAATGTTTCAATTTTACCTGATTTTTAGTTACTATTAAATACGACTAAACAGAGTCAAATAAAAAAAAAAATGTAAGTAATAAAGAAAAAATTACCACATGCTTGCTTTTTATAAATCTCTTATTATAATTTATGTATTATGACAGTTTGTAGACTTGTGACATCTAGAGTTGCATAAAACATTTTTTTTTGCATGCACACCGATTAGTCTTGCAGCGTACTTTAGATTTTTCACGCGAGCATTTCTTAAAACCTTGAACTCCAAATAAAGACATCTTTGAAGCAATTTCACGCAAACTCAGTTCATTGGTCGATACAGGTTCGTTAAAGGCAGTATCAGATTGATCATAAACCTAAACTAGTTGAGGTTTTTGATAAAAAATCTGAACTTTTACAGGTTTGTGACGAAAGAGAGTTTAAAATTTGTCATCAAGTTTGTCAAGGTTTTTCATCAAAAACCTAATTTTGTGAAAAACCTGCGACATATACACAATAACTTTTATATATATATATAGTTTCAATTAGTTAAGTGATTTTATTTTTCATGTCTTTCTATACATATAATTAATAAATAATTATAATGTTCATTGAGCAGATATTAATTCTATAGTAGCCGCCACGGGCCACCCCATTTCGTACCATCACACCGTTATGATCATTACGCGACCGGGTTATATCTGACGCTAAATATTTGCGCCCCTTGTTATTGTGGGGTTAACACACTGTAATTATGTGGTTTTTTAAACTGTGTGGCTTGGCCTTTGCTGACAAAACCATGGTCTTTTGATTTGTTTGTGTGTTTCATCATTTCAGCCGAAAGATGTCTACTGATGGACACAGGCCTCCTCCAAGCATCGCCACAATGAACGATCCTGTGCGTCTCGCATCCATCGGATTCCCGCAACGCCTTACCAGGTCATCGGTCCACGTTCTAGGAGGCCTGCTAACGCTGATGCGGTCGCCATTCCAGAATCTTTCGGCCCAAACGTCAATCTGTTCTGCGAGCAATGTGCTCTGCCCTATGTACGCACTATGTCGGTAACCTTGGTTGTTCTGCGGATATCTTAATTTCTGATGTGATCACGCAAGGAAACTCCGAGCATAGCCCTTTACACCGCCCTTAGGGTGACTTTGAGTCTTCTTATAAGGCCCATTGTAAGTGTCCATGTTTCGGAGCCATAAGTCATCACTGGCAACACGCACTGGTCATAGACTTTCGTCTTGAAACACTGTGGTATATTAGACGAGATATCTTCATTTCTGATTCGGTATTTGAAAATGTTTACTTTATAAAAAGTAGCCTATGTCGATCCTTGGAGTTCAAACTTCCTCCGTACCTATCAAAGAGGAATGAAACTTTTGCCATTCATAGCTGGATTGTTGTGTATTTTCAAAATCTTTTAAGGTTTTAATCAAACACGTATTTCCTGAAACGAGTTTTGTGAAATATTCGAATAAATCACGGAATCAAAACTGCTGTCAAAAATCAAATGAGCTGCACTCAAAACGGTGAAGGAAAACATCGTGAGGAAACCGGCATGTCCTAGAACCAAAAATTCGAATTCACCGACCCGCCCTGGGCCAGCGTGGTGGGTTACGGCCCATTCCCTCTCCAAGAGAGGAGGCCTGAGTCCCAGCAGTGGGAAATCACGGAATTACTCAATGCTAACAGAGTTTTCAGGCGTTATCTCTCTTTTTTCGCGTTGCCTCTTCATCAAACATCACGTTGGATTGCGTTAGATGAAGCAACAAGCTTTTAAACTATGCTCTCATTAACGATAGACGAGTGGGGAACTGGAAAGCCCTTCTTAAAGTGCTTTCCGAGGATCGAAGAAATTTGGTCACCCATCCTCGGCTGACCTCGGCCAGCGTTGCTTAACTTCACAGATCGACCCCATACAGCAAATATTACTCGGCTACAACTCGCTGTTGATATTGAAGTAAATATTGATTTACAAAAGCAATTAGCCTTCGACCCTATGACCCTTCACACCTGCTCGATCACATAACCTATGGATAATCTACCTACATTTGAAATAACACCTTATTTTTAGCAAGGTAAGGTAGGAATTAATTTGAGGTTCTTCAGTTGATGACACCACCACCACCAAATCGTAAGTGAAAAATCTATTATTTAACAGTGAATTTGTTGGGTGTTACAAATGTGTGCTTTTATAATGAAGGGGGGCTTTGATTGTTTTGGAAGTACCTTACTAGTTACCCTTGTTTGCATTTTAATGTTAAATTCTTGAATGCATACATTGTAAAATTGGCATTCTGGACGACACTGTTACATACAAAGTTTAAGATGGTGCATCACGACACACATTTTCACTGTTTTTCATACAACCGCTCATTACTGATTATGATGTTATTACACATTTTTCATTAGATATTTTGGAAACACAGTATCTTGTGGATATTATCTAGGCTTCTATTGAAATCAATTTCTAGATTTGTGTACAACTAATCCAGTAAAAACCTCTTAAAATCTCCTATTTTGTATGAACTTTGATACTTCATAATTTGCCTAAAGCTGAAAAAAGTAAAAAAATAAAACTATCCTTGCAAATTTTATTAAGATTCTAAATGACTAAAACTTTTTTCAAAAACTTTTAAGGGTTAAAATAAACAGCTATTTCCAGGAGCAAGTTTTGTGAAATATTCGAGTAAATCTCGGAATCACCGAAAACTAACAGAGTTTTCAGGCGTTATCTCTCTTTTTTTGCGCTTCCTTTTCGTCAAACATCGCGTTATATTGCGTTAGCTTTTAAAACATTTTCGATGTTCACGATAGGCGAGTGGAAAAGGGAGGGTCCTTTCTTCTTTCATTCTGAAAGGGCCAGCTTTCCGCAAACTTTAAGGGCTTGCTCAATGTCTACTGGGGCCAGGGTTATACGAAAGGAACTCAAGCCCCGGTATGAAGAGGCTAGAAGGAACGTGGTGGGTTTTTAGTCAGTAAGAGTCTGACACTATCTCCCGCTCCACCCAAGGGGTTTGTCATTGGGTGATTTTTGCCACCGAAAGAAAGCCCTTAAAGTTTGCGGAGGGCTGTCCCTTACACCTTGTATAATATATGTGACAAACGAAAGCGTACTGCAGTCTTACCTACTTACTGCATAAGTTCTCTGTTCCGTCCAGCAAAAAATTATATCGTAAGCACTATACTAAAACAATCCATCTTTTTACTTTTTTTTAATAGATATAAATTTGTTTTTTCTTTTTTTGTGCTTGACTGCGATCCCACCTGATGGTAAACAGCGATGCAATCGTTGATGCTGAGGCGCACTTGTTTTTAAGACCCTACAACAGGCAACTACTAAAATCAACCTAAATAGAGTCTGTCTAAAAAGTCTACCTAACGACTTGGATATTTACTAGGGCAAAATGAAATCTAATGTAGTCAACACTGGTTCAATAATCAAGGTTGATTAAGAGATCTTGATCATTGTTTACTAATAGAAGAACATTATGAAAAGTATCGAATATAAGTATTTTTTACATAACAAAATTCGGTGGGCAAATATCATCCAATAACAACCCCCGCTCTTGGGTGGAGCGGGAGATAGTGTCAGAGTCTTACCCGGCGGCGGCGGCGAGGGCGCCGTTGCCTGATGCGGTCAGCCTCCTCCTTTGCTAGCATTACTGCTTCAAAGAAGGAGGCGACCGCCTGCCACTCCTCCTCGCTCCGAACCATGGCCTGAGGTCTCCACCACCGATGGCCCCCACGAGAGCACGGCGATGCTCCGCCCAAGTAGGGTGACTTTTCAGACAGACTATATCGAAGCAGGGCTCGACCTAGCTATTTAGCCGCGCCGGGCAAAGTTAACTTTCGCTGACCTTTACATAGGTACACAAAACCATTGTACAGTCTTAAACTGTACATTTTGCTGACAATGGGTCTTGAACCCGACGTACATCATTTTATTAGTATATGCTATATATATATACTATACATAATTTACAATAAATCGATGAGTACAATTACTGCTACGCGGTGACTAGCATTAGAGAAAGGAATCGTCAACAGTTCTCTTTGTTAACAAGTATTCTTACGGAATAAACCTTACGGAAACTACGTGATCTTTTCTCTTCGTGCTCCACCCTCAACAACAACTACTCTTCAAGTGTACGAACCGTACATTTTATGGTCCTTCGAGCCGGATCTTGGTGCTTTTGTGTCTATTTCCGATAGCGGATCGGTTTAACTGGTCTCCCAGAAGCGGGTCGCCCCAGTTAGATTGAGAAGTCCTAATTCAAAGTATTTCCACTATCCAACCTGAAGTAGGTTGGAAGGTGGCACATAAAATTCTCAACCTGACAACTTGGGTAAGGATGGCTGGGTTGGAAGATAGGAACAAGTCAATTTTGCCGCCCCTCATTTTTTGCCGCTGTTTGCAAATACCCGGCTTGCCCGCTCTTAAATCGGGCTTTGTATCAAAGAATAAACTAAACTAGAATTAAAATTAAACAAGCTTTTAATAAAAAACCTTTTTTCATAGCAAGCTTTTATAGATCGGTATACCGATATAATTAATACTCGTCAAGACAATTCATACGAGTCCAAACTCAATGGGGTTGTGTCGTTTAACTACTAAGTTCCTATAGCCACCTTCCGGTTTCATCATCAAATCAGCTCCTTGTCATAATAATTTTGCATTGAATTTTTTCCAATCAAGTTTATAATTTTGTATGGTGAGGCTTATATTTTTGTGAAGTGAAGTTTATAATTTTGTTTTTTCGTTTCCTGAAAAAAAAACTTTTGAAAAGTTGTTCAGTTTCGTCTACTGAGCAAGCCCTTAAGGTTTTGCGGAGGACTGTCCCTTACATCTTGTATAATGTAGACAGTATTTAAAAACTCACTAAAACCGCTTTAGGTTATCCAATGGAATTTTTTTTAGGTGGGAAAATCATCTAATGACATCTCCTCTGAGCGGGATGGCGTGTCAGACTTTTACTGAGTAAAAGCCCACTCCTGTTCCTTCTAGCCTTCGTATCGGGGCCCAAGCTCCCTTTCCGTTACCCTGGCCCCAATAGGCTTCGACCCAGCTGGGCCCCTGCTGTTGCTGACAACTCCTTGAGTCGCGCGAGAACAGTGCGCGCCGTCGACGACTTGGGCTCGGTCCGGACAGTTACCGGACGAACGTTCCGGAGTCCCGAGGATCTCTTTCGCATCACCTACGGCCCCATACTGAGCCTCTACAGTATCATCAGATGGTATGGACATGTTAGCAGGAGTAGCAAGGACCGTATCGTAAAAATTGCACAAAACCTGCTGGAACAAAAGAAAGGTAGAGTTCACCCACTTTTGACCAGGTGATCTTCAATCAAGAGATACCTCAAGTTAGCCCATTTGCCAGAGCCGACCATCTAGGATAGAATAACCTGGCGCCGATTTGTAAGGACACCCGACTCTAAGGGGTATATTTCACCGAGACACCATGGCGGCGCGACCAGTCGCCGCCACCAACAAAATGTATACAGCTCTATTATATAGAGAGTTACTCACCTGGTGATCTTTTGACCAGCTCGGACGTGTGGCGACTCTGGTGTCTGTATGGTGTCTAGTTTGGTAGCTAAGGGCTATATTTTACCGGGACACCGTGGCAGCGCAACTGGTATCGCCACCATGGTGTCCCGGTGAAATAATGAGATCAGGAGAGGACAAAGAAGAAGATAATGTAGGTAGTATCTGCTTAGGCGGATGCTTGCTGAGACTGCGAGCACCCATGGCTCGTCATCCACAAATAACTACGGTAGCCTGTAGACGTCCTGCGACTTCCGTAGCCCAAGGCATCTTCTGCGGCGGCGGGAGGGACGAGAGGATATCATCACGCATTATTACTTCGTAGAAGAAGGTGACTGTTTCCCATTCTCTCTCGCTTTGTCCTATGGCTGGTACTAGAGCACGACGCGAGAGGTCGCCGGGATTTTGCCTTATTCTGCCTCCAAGTAGAATAACCATTTATTTAGAAAACGCTACTTAAATGCTTGAATTTTGTTACTCGTAGCAACCTAATTTTCTAATTGGGGTGTAGCTTTAGGCATTTCCTACTTATAGGGAATACAATCTTGATCTTGCGAGATCTCGGTCATTTTTTCGATATTTAATCTCGACGATACTCATACTAAAAGAGTTCTGAGTATACATCTAGATGGATGGAGAGAGAGAGGAAGGCCGAAGAAAAGATTGATGGATTGTGTGAGGAGTGATATGAAGGAAAAAAGAGTTAGTGATAGTGTGACGGGTGACAGGACAGAATGGAAGAAGAAAACGTGTTGCACCGACCCCAAGTAATATGGGATAAGGGCAGGAAGGAGAAGAATCTCGACGATACTCAATTTGGTTCCAGATCTTGACAATATAGATTGAGATATGCGACTACGCGAATCATTTGTGGCTAAGGCAGCGGTCTGCAACAAACGCCGTAGGTGTACGCAGCGCAAACCTGCGATGGTCACTCTAGGACGCGGCTTCGAATGCAAACTACGATCAGGTTCTCGCAAACTGCGAGCATTCTTCTTAAAGAGGAAGAGGAGAATGATGATGTTATAGGTACAAATGTTATTGAAACAGAACAAAAGAAAATGGCGTCACGACATTTTCATGTTTCTATTTCGTCGAACGCTTCGAGTTGGCCACGCCTCCGATTCTTTTGTTCTGATGTCATCTCAACGCTCAGTCACACAGTCAGAACAAATGAAACGGAGGCGTGGCCAACTCGAGGCATACGACACAAGAGAATAGAATAGAAACGGTTGTAACTTGGCTTGGGGGACTGAACGTTTTGTTGGCGTTTTGTTGGCAATATTTCTCAAAATAAATACGTGATTTTTTTTAAACTTTAAAAGCTTTTAGAAAAATAACTTGATCATTCAGAATTTTAATTAAATGTGAAAGTTATATTTGCTTTCATTTTTTTAATTTTCGGTTACAAATAATCAAAGTTCACGAAAAATAGCAGACTCAGAGACTTCAGAGGTACATATGTCTGGATCAGTCTTACACTTCATGTTTAGATTTCAATAGTAACCTAGATAATATCCACCCGGGCCCTGGTCGAGGCCATGGTTCGGAGCGAGGAGGAACGGCAGGCGGTCGCCTTCTTCTGCGAAGCAGTAATGCTAGTAAAGGAGGAGGCCGACCGCATCAGGCAACGGCGCCCTCGCCGCCGCCGCCGGGATTCCGATCCCGATTTCCGGCCACCGTAGACGCGGGCTCGCGGACGGCGAGCCATGGGTAGCTCGCTGTCCGATCGTCCGGTAATGGACCGAGTCCAAGACGTCGACGGCGCGCACTGTTCCCGCGCGCCTCAAGGAGTTGTCAGCAGCAGGAGGGGCCCAGCTGGGTCGAAGCCTACTGGGGACAGGGTTGTCCGAAAGGGAGCTCGTGCCCCGGTATGAAGGCTAGAAGGAACGGGATGGGGTTTTTAGTCAGTAAGAGAGAAAGATGCGATGACATTTTAATAAACAGACATGTTATACTCACAAATCAACCGACAAATGTGTTCCGCGTAGCAGCGGCAGCACTTGTGTATGAGATCCCCTGTGTTTTATTTACTTTAGTATCATAATTGGTACACTTTCTAAACACATACGAAGGCATTTTTTTATTTAATTTCGTAGCAGCGCTGCGTTTTTCCCAATTAGGATCCTTTCGAGTCTTCACGAGTGCGCGCTCATAGCAAATCTGTTTATTTAAATATCATTGGAAAGATGTGTAATCTATATCTATACTAATATTATAAAGAGGTAAAATTTGTAAGTTTGTAAGTTTGTATGTAGGGGGTAATCTCTGGAACTCATAATCCAATTCAAAAATAATTATTACTGGCAGAAAGCTACATTATTCCTGAGTGCTATAGGCTATAAATTGTTTCTATAGCATGTATATTAACCGAGCTATCACAACTTTTGTCTAGCAAGTCGGAAAAAAATACCTCATAAAACAGAATTATTGGCGTGCGCTGCCTAAACAGTTGCTTAAAATTAAAAACAATGTATGACTACCTGGTTCGTCTTAATTATTTCTACAAAAATGTCCGGAATACCATATCTCTATCTTTTATATTTTATCTTTTATACTTCTTTTATTGCATTAAAAATATTTTTTTTCGGAATACTTACGTTTAGTTAATTATTTGAGCAACAAAATATTAATTCTTATGACAATAAATTATTTCAGTACCACAAGAACATCATACAGATAAGATTTGCCATTTACAGTATATCAATTGGTCATACAGTTTCGGAGATAATATAAAATTACTAAAACGCAAAATGCCCCTAGCATAACTTTCATTGTGCAGACGTTTTAGCTATTTTTTTTTTTATATGTTGGGCAAAAATCATCTTATGACAACCCCCGCCCTTGGGTGGAGCGGGAGATAGTGTCAGACTCTTACTGACTAAAAACCCACCCCGTTCCTTCTAGCCTTCAAACCAGGGCACGAGTTCCCTTTCGGATAACCCTGGGACCAGTAGGCTTCGACCCAGCTGGGCCTCTGCTGTAGCTGACAACTCCTTGAGGCGCGCGGGAACAGTGCGCGCCGTCGACGTCTTGGGCTCGGTCCATTACCGGACGATCGGACAGTGAGCTACCCATGGCTCGCCGTCCGCGAGCTCGCGTCTACGGTGGCCGGAAATCGGGATCGGAATCCCGGCGGCTGCCGCGGGGGCGCCGTTGCCTGATGCGGTCTGCCTCCTCCTTTGCTAGCATTACTGCTTCGCAGAAGGAGGCGACCGCCTGCCATTCCTCCTCGCTCCGGACCATGGCAACCAGGGCCCGGCGCGAGAGGTCTCCGCCGCAGATCGCCCCCACGAGGGCACGGTGATGCTCTGCCCAGGCAGGGCACACCTCGACTGTGTGCTCCACCGTGTCCTCCGGGCGTTCCGCACAGTGACGACACCCGGGCGTCTCTTCCGCTTTAATTCGGTGCAGGAACCTCCCGAACTTGCCATGTCCGGTGAGGACCTGTGTCATGCGGAAGGTAAGGACGCCGTGAGGCCTTTCCAGCCACGCCTCAAAGAGGGGACTTACCGCCATAATTGTGGTGTGCCCAACGTTTTACCTATTTGCCCATAGATGGCGTTCTGCAATTAAGTAATTTTTCTGAATCGCGGTGTTAAGAATTTCTGTGGATTGATGACCCTCTCGAATTATTAGGCCCACGTTGTCGTTAGTTGGAGTTCTTCTGTCAGTTGCTTATTGGTTTCGGTTGTTTCTTTCGTATGGTTGTTGTTGTTGATAGATACCTCATAATCAAAAATATCGTAATTTCGTTGTACGTTTGTTTTGTATGTTCGTAGTTTCGTACTTCGTTCTATCGTAATAATCGATACAAGTTATTCGATATTACGATTGTTTTGTTTTGTAAAGGCGGACGGTGTTCGAGTCGCTCTCCCTTTGTTCATAATTGTTTTCAAGTCTGTGCGTAGTTTGTTGAGAGCATGTCTAAAAGGAAATCTCAACTGTCCCGGCAGACATCACAGACAAGAGCCGCTCGAGTACGCCGTACGGAAAAATCTGCTCCTGAAAATGAGCAGCGTCTCTCGAGAAACAGAGAATTTATTTCGCAAGCATGCGCTAGAGAATCTAGCTCCGAGCGCTCACAGCGCCTCGCTAGCCAAAATGTGAGGACGTCGCGGGCCCGTGCTCGAGAAACTAGCGCTGAACGTGCGCACCGTCTATCTGAGTTAAGGCAGCATGTCTCTGAGACAAGGGATAGGGAGACTAGGAGATTACCCCCTACATACAAACTTACAAACTTACAAATTTTACCTCTTTATAATATTAGTATAGATATAGATATAGAAGTATAGATAAAATCATCTTCCTGCCCTTGTACCGTTTTATTTGGGGTCGGCGCAACACGTTTTTTTCTTCCATTCTGTCCTGTCGCTCATCATGCTATCACTAACTCCCTTTTCTTTCATATCACTTCTCACACAATCCATCCATCTTTTCTTTGGCCTCCCTCTCCCCCTCCATCCATCCACATGTAAACTCATAACTTTTTTAGCAGCATGCCTTTTCACATGACCATACCATGACCATACTAAGACAAACGATTTCCTTTCAGCTTTTCAGTCACTGGCGCCACTTTCAAACTTACCCTAATATACTCATTTCTCACTTTATCCATTCTTGTCACACCACACATCCATCTTAACATTCTCATCTCTGCTACATGCAATCTTTTTTCATCCATCTTTTTCACAGCCCAACATTCTGATCCATACAGTACGACAGGCTTTATCACGGACTTGTAGATTTTACCCTTCAACTTGAGGGGCATAAAAAAAACTCTTCGGCATTGCTGTCAAATGGTAGTGTGGCCAAAAGCCTGACGGCATTGAAACGCTGCATGCTTGTCTTCTGTCCAATGTAAAGGAGAGGCTCTAAGTACTACCCTATTTTTTAAATTTAAGTTCTTTTAATCCCAAGGTTGTCTGGAAGATATCGCTGTCAGCGATAAGACCGCCATTGTATCGACAGATTGAAGTTTCTGTGAAATTGTTACTATTTTGGTGTACAAATTAAATTAGAAAATAAACTTAAATAATTAAAAATAATATATACACTAAAGGCCTAGCTAAATATGACGTCAAAAAACTCCTCCGCATCGCTGTCGACTGGAAGTTTGCCCAAAAGGCAGGCGGCATTGCCACGTTGTATGGCAATGCTTAATCTCTGACCGAGGTAGAAGTCAGCTCTTGGGTCACGCGAAGAGTCAACTAAGCGTTTGGATAAATCTTTAAAAAGTATATGAGCACTCGGACCCCACGGCCCAAGAGTTTCAACCCCAAACGGCTCAAAAATATAACTGCCAACGAGGCTGCTATATTTTCGCCACTTGAGGTTCTCCGCAGCCACCGCGGCAGCACCAGCACAGCACGATGAGCTAGGAAGATGGGATGGCGCAAGAGTATCGACACAGGTAGCGTCCCACACTAAAGGTGTACGATAAAGTTTATTCTATTCTATTCTACTAGGTACAGCGAATTCTGGAAACATTTACATCAACAAAAAATTCGAGCAAGTGCGAGTCGGATTAGCGCACTGAGGGTTCCGTTCAAACTTACCTATGAAAACAGTTTAGTTCCCGAATGGAGTTACGAAGATTTATTCGAACCGTAACCGTTTATTTTGGTGACGTAACTGCAAATTTTCTAAATTCTTTCCTAGATTTGTGTTATGAGACCTCGTTTTATCCCACATTTCAGGATTCTAGGTTAACGGGAAGTTACCTTATGAATTTTGATTACCTTAAACGTGTCGGAATATACGTTTTTTGCGAAATAAACGGCCGTATCCTTTTTTTTTCGTTTTACTCAGAAGTTTGATTTTGCCTAATCCTTTAATTCATTAAACCCCAAGCGAACGACGGCATTCGCGCACCCATTGTCTTTCTATTCTGTCTCTAATTATCACTATTGAATGGCTAAGATCTGAGTATATGGTTTTAATTTTAACTCTATACCTCCACGCGTTCCCGAAATAATACAGTCGACAGACTTACAGATAGACGGACGGACAACAAAGTTATCCTAGAAGGGTAAAATGCAGGCATATTTGATCAATCAAGGCTGGTTGGCTAGTTCCAAGACTTACCAGGTGTAGGAGCGGGCGCCGTCGGTGCTAGCAAATGGTTGTAGCTCCGAAGGAGACACGCGACTGACTCCAAAGAGTATAGAGGCAGTCCAGGCTCCATTTTTAGTCCTTGGTCCTTTTTAAACTGATTCTTACAAGGAGGTTGATCTGTGCATAATTTTTGGACCTGTGTGGTCCACACCTTTTTGGAGCACTTTTCACTTTTTTTTCTATTGTCTTTCTTTTTGTTGCTTTGTATTTTGAGCTTTTCTTTTGTTCACATTGTTCATTTTAGTATTGAGCTAGAGTTTTCCCATCTTGGTCCAACCCAATAAATTGAAGAATTAGAGAATCTATGTTTTTGTTTACGCAATTCTTTTGAGATTTTATAGTGTTTCAAAAGATTGTGTGGATTGTAACTTTCTGTCAAGTAAGCACCAATGGTTTACTTTAAAAAAGCATTTATTTGAACTAAATAAGTTATTCTCTCACAATTTTAATACGTTTTTTTTTTGGAATTAATAGAAAGCAGTCGATATGATTGAAAAAAGAACTGTTCTCTTTTTAAAAGTGTCTTTTTTTAAACTTATTCACAAGAGCCCAAGTTGATACATTTTACTTCGCTCGGTAAAACTTCAAATTCAAAATTCGAAGACTAGTTGAATAAAATAGTTCACATTTTTTTTTTGCGATAATTAGTTTCACACGTAGGTAGTCCTTTTGACTATTCGCAATCTTATATTTTTTCTTACTACGCTGATACTGTATTTTTAAACAGTTTTCTTTAAACACTATCTCACCGCGTATTCTAAATCAAACAAACCAATCGACTAACTAAAATAAAACATAACATTACACCATTATGGAAAACGCCACATCACGTTGGGTAATTTCGCGCGCTTTCTTCCATTGGGGCCATGACAGCACCATCCTTGGCTGCTATTGGTCGAATGAGTAATTATCGGTTCGTGTGCCGGTTACTGATTGGTTGGGAGGCAAGCCACGCCCCCTATTTCCCGCGGTAACCTAGCTTCACTTATGACACCGACTGTAACGTACATGCTGAATACTTGATGAAGTGGCATTAAATTTTAAGGTAGGTAGTTTGAAAGGTTCTTTATGAGGTCGCTTTTGTGTACTTTCGTAGTTATTTCTGCCTGATCACATAAAAAAAATTTCGCTTGAATCCCGTGGCGATGCGCCAAACTCTTTAAAGTTTTCGTTTCGAATGCAAGCAGAAATGAACTTAGAGGTCAGGCGGAAATGTCTTTGATGTTACCAAATTTTTTTTTTATACCGTTGCCCCCACACTATTCCTGTATCGTGTAACCATGTAAACTCACATAGACAAGACATAGACCGACACGCAGCATTTCAGCCAATCGCTCAGCTACAGAAATAAAGTACATTTGGCCACTTGGGCACAATAACTACATTTGGCCACTGAGGCCCTGTGCGCCGATCTGGGATATATTTCATATGGCAACTAAACTTGTAGAACTACATTAAATCCACGCCACGCGATGGCACGCAACGCGTCGCCACCTACCATCCCGATGGGCACGCCACAATTATGGCGGTAAGTCCCCTCTTTGAGGCGTGGCTGGAAAGACCTCACGGCGTCCTTACCTTCCGCGTGACGCAGGTCCTCACCGGACATGGCAAGTTCGGGAGGTTCCTGCATCGGATTCGAGCGGAAGAGACGCCCGGGTGCCGCCACTGTGCGGAACGCCCGGAGGACACGGTGGAGCACACAGTTGAGGTGTGCCCTGCTTGGGCGGAGCAACGCCGTGCCCTCGTGGTGGTGATCGGCGGCGGAGACCTCTCGCGCCGGGCCTTGGTTCTGCCTTGACAACAGAGAAACTGTTTTGTACAGTCAGATGATTCAGTTTTGTCAGCAAAAAACAAAACTGAATCATCTGACTGTACAAAACAGTTTTTTTTTTAACGTTGTCCGAATTGTCACTAAAAAAAATACTAAAATTAAAAAGTGTTGGAAGGAAAAAGGACTTACGGAGGATGAAAAGATGCGTTGGTTCCTTCGATAGCAGCCTCCAAAGCGCGCCGGTTCAGGCGATATTTCCTCCAAGATTCGCGAGAGAAGAGAGTTTGAGAATTTCACCACACAGCACCAATATTTTCACTTTTTAGAGTTTTGTTTGGGAGGGAGCGCGGGCGCACGAAGATACGTGTCACCAGAAGGAATGAATAGGAAGGAATGGAATGATTTTGGATGGAAAATCCTTCTCGAATGAGTTATTGAATGAAGTGTAATATAATGTTGCAAGTATGTGTTTATGCTTTTATAATGAGGTACAGATAGAACAAATATAGATAAAATAATGCGAATGGCGCAGACAATTCCCCCGGCCTAGAGGTTTTCCTCTAAATTACAATTTTATGAGAACTTAAATTGAGAAAAAAAAAGAATTTAATTAAAAATAGAGTTAAGCGCAACTGTAAAGTAATTATTGAGTGGGTAGAGGACAAAGCCGCACTACCGGGCGTATGTAGGAACCGGAAGCAGTTCTAACCTTCACAGTCCTAACTATATTATCCTTTCCAGGATAAGTCGCATCTATGACACCTAAAGGCCAACAAAGCGGGTGAGCGTTGTTGTCTTTGATAACAACAATCGTACCTACTTCAATAGGCTTTGACGGTGTGTTCCACTTCTCACGCTGTTGCAAGGAAGTGAGGTACTCCTGGCTCCAACGATGCCAGAAGGAATGAGTTATTTTATTAAGAAGTTGATAACGCGATAAGCGATTGTCTGAAATGTCTGTGACATCTTCAGCAGGTAAATACTTAAGCGGAGTTACGTTTAAAAAATGATTAGGCGTTAAAGCACTAATATCAGACGGGTCGGAGCTTAAAATGCTTAGAGGTCGATTGTTTAAAAGACATTCAATTTGAACAAGAACGGTACTAAACTCCTCGTAAGTTAATATTTGAGAACCAATTACTTTAAAAAGATGAGTTTTGACACAACGAACATTAACTTCGCTGAGTCCATTAAAATGAGGACCGTATGGCGGGCTATGTTTAAATCGTATACGATTTTCAGCTAGTTGATCGCCTATGTAATTTATATGAGATTTGGATTTAATTAGGGCGTAAATTTCGTTCAATTTGCGCTTTGCGCCAATAAAGTTTGTGCCTCCATCACTATAAATCATAGCAACAGGACCTCTACGAGAAATGAAACGCTTAAAAGCGGCGAGAAATAAATCTGAACTAAGGTCAGAGACTAACTCTAAGTGTACTGCCTTAGTTGTTAGACACACGAACACACAAATGTAAGCTTTGTGGCTTTTAATTCCGCGTTTTCGGATATGAGTAATATAGAAAGGGCCACAATAGTCCACAGCGGTATTAACAAACGCTTTCGCTTGTGAAACGCGAAAGTCGGGTAGATCACCCATAGGAGGGTAAGTATTTTGAGGTTTAAGTTTAAAACATTTGTTACAACTATGTACGCGTTGTCTTACAATATTACGAGCGGATAAAATCCAGAATTTTTGTCTAATGATAGATAATAAAAGAGCGGGACCTGTATGCAAATTAGTTACATGATAAAAGTCAATTACGAGTTGGGTAAAACGTGATTTAGTTGGAATTAAAATGGGGTGCTTTTGACCATAATCAAGTTGAGAATGAGTTAACCTTCCACCTACTCTGAGAATATTATTTGAATCCAGAAAGGGGTTGAGTTTAGCGAGACTTATATTTAATTTTTTATTTGATTTTAAAGCGTTCATTTCTTCAGAGAAATATCTACTTTGTACGTAACGTATAAGGTATATTTCCGCGGCTTCTAAATCAGAAACGGTGATGGAACCATGCGAAGTTAATATCTTGCAGAAACGTAATATTAAAACCAGGCTACGTAGTAAAATAGAATATTTAGAAATGCGGTCAATTAAAGATTGAATAGGTTGAGAAACTTCTTGCGTTATTTTAACTGCGAGAGCGATATTTTTAGTTTCCATTACTTCCGAATTATTTTTATTTAAATTGACCTTAAATGGCTTGATTGGCCACTGATTTAAGGGGAATGAAAACCAATGCGGAGCGTTAAACCAAAGAGTTAAATCTAATAATTGTTTAGGCGTTACGGGACGAGAAACTACATCAGCGGGATTTTCAGTTCCATCGATGTGAAACCAATGTTTAGCAGGTAATTTTGAATTAATTTCAACAATGCGATTTGCGACAAATGTATGAAATCTATGCGAGGGCGAGTGGATCCAGGTGAGCGTGACTGTAGAATCAGAAAAAGCAAAAATATTATTAATTTTGCAGCGTTTACTTAAAACTTCTACAACTGAGTTAATTAAATTTGCTAAGAGAAGAGCAGCACATAACTCGAGGCGAGCTAAGGGCGTATTTTTAAGCGGAGCGACGCGTGATTTAGAAGTAAGTAAGAGGACTGATCCGTTATCTTCGTCATTAGAACTAACCCTTATGTAAACAGCGGCACCATAACAGCGCTCACTGGCGTCTGCGAACCCGAGGAGAGTGACATGAGAAACCGAGGTGATACCTACATGTCGCGGGAATTTTATTTGTTCGAGATAGGAAAGTTCTTTGTGAAATTGATTAAATTTATTTTCAATGTAAGCTGGTACAACGTCGTCCCAATCAAGGTCATGCTTCCAGCATTCCTGAACTAAAACTTTCATGAACGCGGTAACTGGACCTATAAGACCTAAGGGGTCAAACAGCCGTGCGGTTGCGGATAAAACGGTACGTTTCGTACATTTAAGAGAACTATTATTTATTTTAAATTGAAAAGAGTCCTCTACAGGATTCCACTGCATACCTACAATTTTAGTATTATTATTAGCGTCCGCGTCAAATTCAATATTTTGCGAACTTAAATGAGTTGAAGGAATTTTATTTAAGAGTTCGGAACTATTAGAGATCCACTTTACAAGGTTGAAACCGCCTGACCTGAACATGGCGACCATTTCTTGATATGTAAGCTCAGCTATTTCAACGCCATCTAGCGAACATATGTAGTCATCCATATACATATGGTTTTCAGCCTCGTAAGCCGCGAGCGGGTAATTATCCCGACTATCAGATGCGAGTTGGCGAACTATCCTCATAGCTAAATAAGGCGAGCTTGAGACACCGAAAGAAACGCGGTTAAATTCAAAAGTCGAAATCTCAGAATCTTTATCGAATCTGTATAAAATGCGTTGAAATGCGTGATGATCAGCGGAAAGATTAAGTTGAAAATACATTTTTTCGATGTCTGCAACTACAGCAACGGAAAACATGCGAAGATTAATTAATAAATCAAAAATGTTACTTTGTAGATTCGGACCTACGTAAAGGAGATCATTTAGCGATTTACCTGAACTAGTTTTACAGCTAGCGTCAAGCACGATGCGAGTTTTACTGGACTGTTTATCCGGGCGGTAAACAGCACGGTGCGGAATATAATAATGCGGGATATTAAGAGAGGGATCTTTGACCTTGGCTAAATAACCTTTGTCAAGATAATCTTGAAGCGTAGCGTTGTAATTAGTTCTGATCTCGGGATCAGAATCTAACTTTTTTTCTAAATTAATGAGGCGACGCATCGCCGTTGAGTGCGAATTTCCTAAGTCTGTACACGGAGCCTTAAATGGTAGCTGCACTGTGTATCTACCTGTTTCATCGCGAGAGTAAGTTGAATTAAATATTTGTTCACACGCCTGGTCATCAGGACTCATGTGAACCTTATTAGGGACGCTTTCCAGCTCCCAAAAGCGTTGCGTTAGCGTGTCTAAGCTAAGCGTGCTAGTAGCGCACACAAAAGTTTGCTCGCTTTTATTTTTATTTATTTGAGCGGGGCGAGAGCGTGAAGTTATGCGAGGTTGACAATCAGCCCGACCCATGGCTATGTAACCAAGGGTGGTTTCCACAGCGACGACCGAGGAGCCAGGTAAAGTTACCTTTCCACTTCCCAACAAAAGCGGGAAAAGTTCATTGCCGAGGAGGCAATCAATCTCACCGGGAACGTGGAACGCGTCATCAGCCATAGGTAAGTTACGCAATGGAGTGAGATTTGTGATATCTATGAATACGTTGGGCAAGTCGTCAGTAATACGATCTAAAACCCGAGCGTGAATTGTATAACAACAGCGGTGATCAAAGCGAGAAAATATTTTAAATGTTGTAGTACCATACGTGGGTATTTTTGCGTGACTTATACCGAAAATAGAAGATTTGTCAGGAGTAATTTCTAAGTTTAAACGTTTACAGCAAGCCTTTGTAATAAAATGACTCATTGAGCCTGTATCAAGAAAAACGCGGAGAGTATAAGGTATATTATTATTATAAGTGTATACGGAAGCGGTAGGCAACAAAACAGTTGTATTATTTTCAACGCACGAGGTAGCCGAAGTCATTGATAAATAAGGAGCGTTTGAATTTTCGCGCGCAACGTTATCACCTGTCGATATGCGTGGCGAGTCGAGTGTCGCGGGAGAGGCAGTCGGTGGAGGCGCGGAGGCCGGCGCGCGGGGCGCGCCGGCGCCGTTCTCAACCGACGCGGACGGTTGTGCGCGAAGTGCGAATGGAGCGGAGCTATGTTCAACTACCCGATTGTTGGAAAAGTTAAAGTTGTTTAGATGTAATAGCGAATGATGTTTACGGTGGCAAATCGAACACGTATTTGTTGACTTGCACATTTTAATATCATGAAATCCTAAACAATTACGACAAAACCTATGTTTGTTTACAAGATCTGATCTATCTTTTGCGTTTTGATTCATAAAACGAGAACATCTATAAAGTGGATGTGAATCAGGGGATCCACATACCTTGCAGGAACGCACTGGGGTGTCCTGGGTAGTACTCGCGAGGGCTTGACTGTTTCTAGGTTTAAATGAGGATTTATTATTTTCGTTATTATTATTACGAACTTTAGAGGGATTAGAGTGATTACGAAGCGTTATTATTTTACTTTGTTCTTTTAGAAATAGCGAAAGATGATCGAAAGTAGGTATTGTAATATGCCTATGCGATTGTTCGAAAAGGTTAACGACCTCTTTATCTAGCTTACTGAGTGCAATATCAGTTATTATAAAATCTGACAAATCTTTTATGTCTAAGCGACGTAAAGCGGCTTGTGCCGAATGAAACTCCTCGAGAAACGAATCAATAGATTGATAAGGTTTAAATTGAATCATTTGATGTAAATACATGGAAGCTTGTACGCGCGTATCTTGATATTTTTCTATTAAATCATTCCAAATGAGTAGGTAATTATTAGCGGTAGGTATGATACCTGAGCAAACAGTTAATGCTTTGCCCGATAAACAACCAATTAAATACTGAACCTTTTCGGCGTCAGTAAGATGCGAATTATCATGAATAAGACTTTTGAAGTTTTCATGAAAAGTTGTCCATTTGCTGGGCGTGCCATCAAATGAAGCAAGTTTTAAAGGCGGTAGTTTACGATTTAAAAACTCGAATTTATTATTAGTGTTATCATTACTCGTATTTTGTGACTTCTGAATGTTAGATTCTATTGCTTTTATTTCACAATAGATTTCATCAAATGCGGATAGTGAGGCGTAATTCGGGTTTGTCTTCGAACCACTTTCTAATAATGCTAAATTATAAGCATCAAGAGTTTCCATAAAGTTTGTTCTAATGTGCTCAAGGGAGCTAATTCGAGCTAGAAATTGCGATTTTAATGAATTATTTACGGAAACTTGTAGGCCGAGATCGTAAATGGATTGCACAATTTGAAATAAATTTTCTTTTTTAGACTCAAATAGAAGAACTTTAGGATCTTCCTCGGTCGAAGCATAGGATTCTTTATCACATTCCCTAACCTTACTACGCGTGGAAGTCATTTTAAGCGTTGAGAAGTACCTACTCGAGTTTTTAACCGTGTAATAAAATAGATAAATGAGTGAATGTACGCGAGCGTGCGTGAACAAAAATGGACTTGTCCGTGTGCGTTATATTTTGAGATATATGTGAAAATATGCGTGAGATGACTAAAATATAATTATAATACTTTAGATAATGGGTGTTTATATTAAAATATTATGCGTTTTTATAAAAACAACTAAGCGTTGATGAGAGATTGAGCGGGAAATGTGCCCTATTGGGCGCGTCTCGTGTATCACGTAGACGAGTAATGGCGGATGCGTAATTGTGCGTTTTTAGCGTTTTTATGCAAATAAATAGATTTAAAATGATAAATATGATGTGTGTGATGAGTGTAGCGTAGATGCGTAGTAGATATGCGTTTTTTATTGGGTGAGAAGGACCAGAAAACTTGGAAGGAAAAAGGACTTACGGAGGATGAAAAGATGCGTTGGTTCCTTCGATAGCAGCCTCCAAAGCGCGCCGGTTCAGGCGATATTTCCTCCAAGATTCGCGAGAGAAGAGAGTTTGAGAATTTCACCACACAGCACCAATATTTTCACTTTTTAGAGTTTTGTTTGGGAGGGAGCGCGGGCGCACGAAGATACGTGTCACCAGAAGGAATGAATAGGAAGGAATGGAATGATTTTGGATGGAAAATCCTTCTCGAATGAGTTATTGAATGAAGTGTAATATAATGTTGCAAGTATGTGTTTATGCTTTTATAATGAGGTACAGATAGAACAAATATAGATAAAATAATGCGAATGGCGCAGACAAGTGTCAATTGGGACATTTGGGACACTGTGTCCGAACTTGATGTGTCCCAAACGACAGTAAGTCCATGAATCTATAATAAACATATTTAAGTATGTTTATTCTTTTCAAGCAGCTAGAGGAGGCCTTTGCCACCAGGCACACTGAAGTGAGAGACATTTTATATAAAAAAATAGCAAAAATAAAGGCTATTTTATTTATTATTCTTTTCAAACCTATTAACCTAGCCGTGACTTAGAGTAGGCTTGACAAAGTCACTGCTCGGGCGCTTCGCCTAAACCGCACGCAAAGAAGACATACATACGAGGCATATGGGGGAGGTCGTGGGCTCGATTCCCACCCAGGACAAATGTTTGTGTGATGAGCGTGATCATTTGTTCTGTGTCTGGGTGTAATTTATCTATAATATGTATGTAAGTATTTAGAAATATATAAGTATGTTTATCAGTTGTATGTATAGTACTCGTAACACAAGCTCTAGCCCCAAGCTAAGGGCTAGATGGCGTTGTGTTATAGTTGTGGATTATATGAAAAGACTTTTTTCCCGGGGCGTCACATAAACACTGCACAAACTAATACAAATTGTCGCATATACGCGGTTTTCGTGTCGTAACTTATTTGTTTATTTATTTAACAATTCATGTACACACTGAACATATAAAAGAAAACAAGACAGATACAGAGAAATAGGTACATAGGTGATGCTTATTTCTATAGAAATCTCTTCCAGCATACCCGCCAACGACTATACAATTCTCTTTGATACCCGCGAAAGGAGAATTGGAAGAAAAGAGATGTGGACACCGTGCGACCGTGCGCGGATCACTCGACTTATTCGTCGAACGATCCGCGTTATTGCTATCTTTGATGTACTTCTTGCTATTGGTCGATAAAAAAAATTGTCGTGCAGGTAGACGCCAATCAGTAACTTACAGCCGCGAAATATCATTTTTGCTTTTTTTTGTACTTACATACGCGGTTTTGAATAATGTTAGTTACGCAGTATTGGACAGTCAATCACGATATATTATTATTATATTGTAGACCTCGTTCTGAACTGAACGCGTTAAAACATGAATACCTAAAACTAATAAAACCCTGAAGCTGCCACTATAAAGAGCCTTCTGAAAGCAACATGGCGCCGCGTGGCGTTATAATTGCCGCTTACGGCGTCGCCACCGTACGCGTTATGAGCGCCGGGGTAACGCGGACAGAGGCGCCGGTGGAGACTCCTTGTGACCGACATATTTTTAAAGCCATAGCGCCCGAGAAATGTTATAAAACAGTGGCTTTCTGAAGCCTCGATAACGGCTAGAGAATAAAATATATGTTTATTATACACCGCTAAATTTTGATCGTTTAAATCCCGTGGAGGGTAGATCCGGTACATGGAACACTATTGATTTGTAAAGATAAAATTAAAAAATAAAGTAACTTTTTAAACTCGTATGAAAATTACGCATGTACGAAATTAATTTCTTTAAGAAAACGTCAGTTGAGCGAGTCCAATGACCTGTAGGTAGTAAGCGGCGTTGCGTACTAACTACCTACAGGTCATTGGACTCGCTATACAAAAACGGTTGTAAACGGTTACTAGACGGTCGGACGGTGGCCGGAAAACGGGAACAGAATCCCGGCGGTGGCGTGAGCGCCGTTGCCTCCTTCTTTGCTAGCATTACTGCTCTGCAGAAGGAGGCAATCGCCTGCCACTTCTCCTCGCTCAGCTCATGGCCTGTACACGCGCGGCCCAATGCTAGAGATCGCTGCCGCTGATCGCTCCAACAAGGACACGGACTCACGAATCTGGTGCAGGAACTTCTCGAACTGACCATGTCCGGGGAGGATCTGCGTCATGAGGAAGATGAGGACGCTGTGAGGTACTATAGCTACACCTCAAAGAGGGGACTTACAGCCGTAATTGTGGCGTGCCGATCACTGGGTTTCGATAGTCGCTGACGCTATTCCACCATGAGATCCCACCGGAGTTCTGTCCGCCATGCCTTGACCTGTCGCGGCAGTGGACTTTCACCCCGGCGTTGCATCTCCACGCGCACGTCGTGCATGTGTGCAAGGACCGTTGCCTCCAGACCCCACGGTGGTAGGCCAGCCAGAAGGCTGTTGTGGCGTGCCCTACCGGTAAGTGATCATCTTCCTGCCCTTGTCCCGTTTTATTTGGGGTAGGTTGATTGTACTATGAAAAGATAGTGTTCTGTCCTCTCCACAGTTTTCTCTGTCCGTCGAAGGTCTAACATCGAATAACCAACAAATAACGATTAGAACGACCGTGATGGTATTTTATTATAGCTTCGATTTGAGCACTATGGCACTTCATTATTTTGTAAAGAACTCTTTAGGTAGGTACTTTTATTCCCCAATGAATAGGTGATAGTCGAATTTCGGAGAAGCCAATTGGGTATTTGATGACCTGGTGGAGGTTGCGGGAATCCGATGAATGCGGGACGCACAGGATCGATCATTGTGGCGATACTTGGGGGAGGCCTATGTCCAACAGTGGACGTCTGTCGGCTGAAATGATGATGATGATGATGAGTTGGGTATTTCACTGTTTTATTTTGATTTATTTGTGTCAAAAATCAAATTAACCAAAATAATTTGTTAAGTTTCTGTATTTATTTCTGTGTACATTAGGGATATTTGTTGAAGATGTCAGGAAAAATAAGCAAATAGGTGAACTGTGTTACCCCGAATTCAACGCGAGCGAAGCCGCAGGCAAAAGCTAGTATGTTTAATTCATGAATCCCCAAGCGACCACCGGTGGCCGCGCATCTATTGTCTTACTATTGTGTCTCTAATTGACGGTATCTGAAGGGTTAATAAATAGAACAGGAAATAATAAATTTCTTTTTATTGTGCCTTTTATATGTTGATTATACATTAGAATAATTCAGTCACATTTATATTTTAGCATTTTTTCGCCCTGTATCTTCATTCCAAACGATTTTCAAGCACATCTTCTAAGGAGTACGGGTGGTTTTCGCTTGAGAACACGTCTGTGGTCCACTGTTCAGGCATGGGTACGTGGTCAACGACGAACACAGGTAATTCTGACGTTTGCAGACTTTCTTTTATGTTCGGAGCAAACGTGTGCATCATCTAAAAAAATAAATAAACATATAACATTATTTATTTATTTAATGCTGTATCCACACAAAAGTAAAGAGGCGGACTTAATGCCTTAGGCATTTTCTGCCAGTCAACCTTTGGGTGATGCAGAGAAAAATTGTGGTAGGTGCAATAAATGAGAAAGAGAAAACATTAATACATTCGAAACCCGAAACACGTGTCTAGTATTTTTATGTAAAGAGTCTATGTACAAAATTTCATAACTGTATCATGAAAAATGACAAAGTTATAAGCTTGTTATGTTAGCAAAAATACATAGTCACCGAGCCACCCAGGTGACTGAGGGGTTTTTGCATTTGCACCCAGCTGTTTGTAGGTACCTCATACCCACTATGACCTGCCGGGACGTGAGTTGTACTTAGTTTCGGTGGTGTTCAACTTGTGACCTTTTTAAATATTTTGACCCAAGATAAATTTTTGTGTGGTGAACAAGATCATATTTTCTGTGCGGGGGTAATTTATCTGAAATAGTATGTATTTAGGAACATATAGTATTTATTATGTCTATGAATTGGGTAGTTTCCAAGGTCAAAATAATTACATTTTATTTAGTCCGTATTTTTGATTATAAAAAAAATATTGGACACGTATTTTTTCTTTTTTCGATTGAACAAAAAATAACAAAGATATAGCCCATTAAAGTTACGTGTGACGTCACCTCGTGCGAAAAACTGCAGCAAGGCGTGACTTTACACTAACATCTACATCGATACACTAACCCGATATACGGCAGCGTTTCTTGCCGGTAGATATATGTAGCTAGTGGAATGTTACCTTGAAGCCATCGGATCCCCTCTTCTTCCTCAGGTAGTTGAAGCAGCACGCTCGGAAGCGCCGCGTGCCGCACGCGCTCAAGCACTCGCTTCCGCATGAGTCACACGCAGACCACGCCGAGCTCACTGCAACCACCACAACCACACATATTACACTCATTATCGTATCAACCAGACACCTCTATCACAAAATAGATAGGTACAGAATACAATCTCATGTCCAGGCCTCCTCCTTTGCTAGCATTACTGCTTCTCAGAAGGAGGCGAGCGGCACTCCTCCTCGCTCCGGACTGTGGCCTGAACCAACGCCCGGCGCGAGGGGTCTCCACCGCCGATCGCTCCCACGAGGGCAATGCTCCACCCAAGCAGCCACACCTCGACTGTGTGCTCCACCGTGTCCTCCGGGCGTTCCGCACAGTAGCGACACCCGGGCGTCTCTTCCGCTTGAATCCGATGCAGGAACCTCCCGAACGTGCCATGTCCGGTGAGGACCTGCGTCATGCGGAAGGTAAGGACGCCGTGAGGTCTTTCCAGCCATGCCTCAAAGAGAGGACTTACCGCCATAATTGTGGCGTGCCCTAGTTGCACACTTTGTGATTAAAATGACACACAAAACATACCAATAAATATAAGGGTGAGAACAGCTGTGATTTTAAACATTTTGATAAACTAAATACAAATACAAATACTGTATTTTTAACACTAAACCGTTCCTTTACTGAAGACAATATCGGAATGTTATACTGTAGTCGACAACCCCTCTTTATATGTAAAAGTTACAGTTTACTTAGCAATGTATGTGGGCGATACTAGACCGCGTTTAGGGTTTGTAAATATTACTATTAATGTATTCTAGACAACGGTGCAAATACTGTAATCACATAACAGATGAAAGAGGTTAGAATGACCTTGTAAGCGGGGCAGGCGTGCCACAAAGTGGGGCAATGCTCATAGTTCAACTACCAATAGTAAACTTGCGATCTAAGTGTGCGTGGTCTGTTAGTTGCGTAATGCGCGTTCGTATTGGTGTATTGCCTGTAGTGGAGTTAAAGGGTGTGACAAGTGGCGACACTCGTTGTATTACAAATCGGAAAGTATTTCCTTTGTAACCTCTTTCATCTTTTGTGTGTTTGTAATATTGTAACCTTAGTAACAGTGGCAGAACTATAGTGTGGCAAGCCTGGCAAAATACCACGGGTCCCCGGTCAGACGGGGCCCCCGGACCGAGAGACCACGAGCTCAGAAGAACTAACTCAACCTATTTTACAAAATTTATTAAAATTAAATCAAAACATGACGATTTTTTGGGGCCCCATACCCAATCATCATCATCATATCAGCCGAAAGACGTCCACTGCTGGACATAGGCCTCCCCCAAGCGTCGCCACAACGATCGGTCCTGTGCGTCACGCATCCATCGGATTCCCACGACCCTGACCAGGTCGTCGGTCCACATTGTTGGAGGCCTTCCAACGCAGCGTCTTCCGGTACATGGTTGCCACTCCAGAATCTTTCGTCCCCATCGGCCATCTGTTCTGCGTGCAATGTGCCCAGCCCATTGCCACCCAACAAAATAGGCTATTTGACGTAAAAAATGTAATTAGTCCGTTTTTTAGATTATTCAAAAATAAGGGACACGTATTTTTTATTTGTAAATTTAACCTAAAATAAAAAACTTTTAACAAAAAAAAAATTTAACCGACTTCAAAAAGTACAAAATAACTTTAATTTCGGAAGTCGGTTCAATTTTTTTTTTGTAAAAAGTCTTTTATTTTTCACTTTTTAGTTATGGTAGCACCACTAAAAAGTACCTACCCTTCAGCTAAACATAAATTACCTTATAGCCAGAGTGCATCTCATAACGATTCTAATAATCCCCAATACGGTTATATTACGTGAATTTACCCCCTCCCCCTTTCCCCCCCCCCCTTTTCTTTTAGTCAGTCATCGACTACACGTATAAACAAAGCAATTTTACTTGTTACGACAATTCTGCCATGATTCTATGAGGACTTCTGTTCCATATCTTCAAAGTTCATGATCAGATCATAACAATATTTCTATGGGACGAACTTGGAAGCATAACCATTCAATCAAAAAAAAAAATTTCAAAATCGGTCCACAATTGACTGAAATATCGGTGAACATACATACAAAAAAAAAAACATACATTCAGCCGAACATAGAACCTCCTCCTTTTCGAAGTCGGTTAATGACAAAGATATAGCTCATTAAAGTTACGTAAATTGACTTCTGTACCTATGTATTTTGTGGTAAGAGTCTGACTCTATCTCCCGCTCCGCCCAAGAGCGGGCGATATCATCTGGATGATTTTTACCCACCAAAAAAAAATTCACTGGCAGAATCCTAGATCTATACTTATTAATATTATAAATGGGAAAGTGTGTGTATCTGTTTGTCCGTCTTTCACGGCAAGACGGAGTGACGTGATTTTTTAAGTGGAGATAATTTAAGAGATGGAGAGTGACATAGGCTACTTTTTGGCTCTTTCTAACCCCCCACTTCCCAGGGGAACTGTGTTACCCCGAATTTAACGCAAGCGAAGCCGCGGGCAAAAGCTAGTATTTACATAAATGTGATGGAAAACAACTCCAATGGTATGTGTAAACAAATATTCTAAGCTAAAAAGCTTTCTCTAGCATCGCCTGCTCATATTACTGAGTAAATTTCAACTGATATAAAAAGGGGTTGTCTGATATAACATCATGTCATATCGTCTTGTGGTGTTCAGTAGGAGAACTGTCCTAAACTCAGAAAATATTAGATTCAGTAATTTTACAAAATGCTTAAGATCGCAACTATTTTTGCTTTCATATTCATAGGTAAGTCATAATTGTAGACACATCCTCATCATCATTAAAAGGCAGGCTTGCGGACGGCGAGCAATGGGTAGCTCACCGTCCGACCGTCCGGTAGTCTTCCGAACGGCGCGTATCGTTCCACGCGCGCCTCAAGGAGTTGTTAGTAAACCGTCGGCCCCAGCAGGGTCGAAGCCTACTGGGGCCAAGGATCTGTTTCTGAAAGGAAGAATCGGACAATTTTGGCCCAGTCCGAAAGGCAACGAAGGAACAGGAGTGGATTTTTAATCAGTATAAGTCTGACACAATCTTTCGTTCCAATCAAGTGCGGGGATGTCTTTAAATAATTTTCCCACCAAAAAAAGGTGGGGTATCTAAACCCACTCCTATGTTCCTTCTTTGCCTTCGTTCCAGGGCCTCAGGGTTCACTTTTGCACAATCCATGGCCACCCCCACTAGGTTTAGACCCTGCTGGGCCTCTGCGGTTTTGTTGACTTCTCCTTGAGGCGCGCCTGGGACACTATGCGTCGTCGACAACTCGGGCTCGTTCCGGCTTTTTCCGAACTACGGGACGGCCGGACGGCGAGCTACCCATTGCTTGGGTGTAAAGGTCAAAGACAAAACCCGCCCTTAGGTGGAGCGGGAGATAGTATCAGACTCTTACTGACTAAAAACTCACCCCGTTCCTTCTAGCTTTCATACCGGGGCTTGAGTTTCCTTTCGGATAACCCTGGCCCCAGTAGGCTTCGACCCAGCTGGGCCCCTCCTGTTGCCGACAACTCCTTGAGGCGCGTGGGAACAGTGCGCGCCGTCGACGTCTTGGGCTCGGTCCGGACAGTTACCGGACGGTCGGTCAGCGAGCTACACATGGCTCGCCATCCGCAAGCCCTAACTTAAAGGGCTTGAAAAAAAATCTGCCTCACCACGGTGGCGGAGGCGGGCAGCTCATTACTCTGTGTATTTTATTTCATCATGACTGCTCTCAAAACGGTGAAGGAAATCATCCTGAGGAAAGTTTTAGAACCAAAAATTCGAAGACACGTGACATCCACCAACTCGCACTGGGTCCGCGTGGTGGATTACGGTCCGTTCCCTCTCCTAGAGAGGAGGCCGGAGTTCCAGCAGTGGGAACATTAAAAGGCTGGTCATGCTATGTTCAGCCGTGGACGTCTTCCGGCTAAAAAGATGGTGATGGTTTTTTTTTTCTTTGACGACGTGGAAAATCATCTTATGACAAAACACGCTCTTGGGTAGAGCGGGAGATAGTGTCAGACTCTTACTGACTAAAAACCCCGCGCCGTTCCTTCTAGCCTTCATACTGGGGCACGAGCTCTCTTTCGGACAACCCTGTCCCCAGTAGGCTTCGACCCAGCTGCTGACAACTCCTTGAGGCGCGCGGGAACAGTGCGCACCGTCGACGTCTTGGACTCGGTCCATTACCGGACGATCGAACAGCGAGCTACCCATGGCTCGCCGTCGCCCGCGTCTACGGTATGATGATGATGACTGGTGCAGTATTGACTGTAATGTGTGGTGGTTGCAGTGAGCTCGGCGTGGTCTGCGTGTGACTCATGCGGAAGCGAGTGCTTGAGCGCGTGCGGCACGCGGCGCTTCCGAGCGTGCTGCTTCAACTACCTGAGGAAGAAGAGGGGATCCGATGGCTTCAAGGTAACAGTTCAGTATTTCAAGGTAACAACAGGTCACGGCAGGTCATAGCGGACATTAGATACCAGCGTACAGCTGGGTGCAAATGCATAACCACCCGTCAGTGGCCCGGATGGCTTGGTAACCATGTAGTTATGCGGAAAATCAGGTAACATAACAAGCTTATAACTTTGTGATTTTCCAAGATACAGTAATAAAATGTTGTACTTAGATACGTTACATTAAAATACTAGAAACGTGTTTGGGGTTTCGCATTTACTAAAATGATTGTTGTAGATACAGGGTGTAAGGGAAAGACCTCCGCAAACTTTAAGGGCTTGCTCAGTAGACGAAACTGAACAACCTTCCACAAGATTTTTTTTCAAGAACTGAAAAAAAAATCGGCCTCTCCATACAAACTGTCCAATCAAGTTTATAATTTTGTATGGTGAGGCTGATTTTTTTTTTTCGTTTCCTAATAAAAGAACTTGTGGAAGGTTGTTCAGTTTCGTCTACTGAGCAAGCCCTTAAAGTTTGCGGAGGGCTGTCCCTTACACCTTGTATATGTCATGGTCAGATCTTAGAATTGAATGAAAACACCTGTAATCACCTATGTTCACAAAACGAATAAATGAATCTGAATGAATCTGAATCTGAATTGATCACTTCATGATGTAAACACATGATTTTAACATGATATCGTCAAACATGGCTGGTCTTATCGATGGTTGGCTAGTCCACCGGTAGAGTCCACTGTTCCGTTTGTTATTTTATAAATTCATCTTCCCAACACGACCTCATTGTCATCATCATCTTCCTGTCCTTATCCCGTTTTATTTGGGGTCGGCGCAACATGTTTCACACGACACGACGACGACGACGATGTCATGACACGACCTCATTGTCATTTTGCTAAATTTTGTAGTCTGTAGTCGATCATTGGTCTCGTAATAGTACATATTGTGGTAGAATGACAATAAGAGGGATGCCTTTTAAATTTTGCCATTTGGGAACGTCTTTTGACGACTCAGGTTATGGATTGCTCTTTGGAATCAGGGTCGTAGGCATAAATCCAAGATTCATCACCACTGATAATGTCGTAGACGTGATTTGACTTTCCTCATTTAAACCTTTGGAAAGTGTTCTTTCACCATCTGACGCGGGCCACCTTATGATCATCGGAAAGCAAATACGGATTCCATCTGCCGATGGATCCCGTATTTGCGTAACTAGCTTTCTCACACCAAGCTCCTTATGCAAGGTCTTTTGAATGGTTGTTGCTGAGATGCCTATTAACGCCTCTATCTCCCGATATGTAACATGACGATCTTCGAGTATCAGTTGTCTCACAGCAATGATGTTTTCTTCAGTAAAGGCGGATTTTAGACGTCCTTCACAAGATTGGTCACTAAGACTAGTATTTCCACGCTGGAATTCTAAATACCAGCGTTTGACAGTCCGTAGACAAGGAACTTCATCATAAAATACAGACCTTACCTTCTCGAAACATTGAATCCACGGGGGACATACCACACTGTCTCCACACTGTGTCTGACGAGAAATTACCACGCTGCTTAAGCTTTACTTGGCGATTCTTCACATCAATAAATGAAGTGTTTTATGCCATTAAAATCACTTTTTTTTTTCTAGAGCATCCACTGGCTTACTCAGGACATAAAGGAAAGTCAGCCGAAGTCAGAAGTACCAGTGTTTGTGGTGGACAACGTACCTATGCGAAAATGGACCACCGACGTATTCTCAAGCGAAAATCACCCTTACTACTTAAATGATATGCTTTAAAATCAATTGGAATGAAGATACAGTAAAGAGCGTGCTAAAATAAATGAAATATTGACTGATTTTTATAAATAATCCTCAATAAAACATTGAAACAATTTGTTACTATTTGATACAAATAAATATGTACGAAGATTGAAGTTTCGTTTATTTCTTTAATTATAATATTCTACAACTATCACACAACGCCGTCTAGTCCCAAGCTAAGCAGAGCTTGTGTTATGGGTACTAGACAACTGATAAACATACCTACTTATATATTTCTAAATACATACATATCACTACATAGTATAAAACAAAGTCGCTTTTTCTGTCCCTATATTCCTATGTACGCTTAAATCTTTACCCTACGCAACGGATTTTGATGCGGTTTTTTTAATAGATAGAGTGATTCAAGAGGAAGGTACAGTTTTTCTGTAGTGAATTAAGTATCAGCATTGCACCCGAGCGAAGCCGGGGCGGGTCGCTAGTCTAAGACAAATTACACCCAGACACAGAACAAATGATCATGCTCATCACATAAACATTTGTCCGAGGTGGGAATCGAACCCACGCCCTCCGGCATAGCAGTCAGGGCCACTAACCACTAGACCAACAGGCCAGTCTAATTCTTCAGTAAAAATCTTTATTTTGGTACTATCGGCTCAATTAATTCCCTACTAGTCTGAAGCGTATGTCTATATATATAAAAATCAATGCCACTTTTCGTTGTTATTTTATAACTCAAGAACGGGCTCACCTATCCAAACCAAATTTTTAGGCTTTGTTCGGACTATTTAGTAGATGGTTTATGTGAAGTTTGGTAGGGTAGAGTTGGGTATAGTAGGGTAGAGTAGGGTAGAGTAGAGTAGAGTAGGGTAGAGTAGGGTAGAGTAAGGTAGATTAGGGTAGAGTAGGGAAGAGCGGGAGCGAAGCCGTGCGGGCAAAAGCTAGTATATATATAAAAATCAATGCCACTTTTCGTTGTTATTTTATAACTCAAGAACGGGCTCACCTATCCAAACCAAATGTTTAGGCTTTGTTCGGCCTATTTAGTAGATGGTTTATGTGAAGTTTGGTAGGGTAGAGTAGGGTAGAGTAGGGTAGAGTAAGGTAGAGTAGGGTATAGTAGGGTATAATAGGGTAGAGTAGGGTATAATAGGGTAGAGTGGGGTAGAGTAGGGTATAGTAGGGTAGAGTAGGGTATAGTAGGGTAGAGTAGCGTAGAGTAGGGTAAAGTAGGGTATAGTAGGGTAGAGTAGGGTATAATAGGGTAGAGTGGGGTAGAGTAGGGTATAGTAGGGTAGAGTAGGGCAGAGTAGGGTAGAGCTGCCATGCGAAAAGCGTTTTATGACTGTAGGTTTTGATTTTCAATAGTTGTAGCATGCAATATATGTAATTAAAATAATATATAGTGATACAATAAATAAATAAATTACGATTAAAATTATAATACAATTGTCAATTGAATTGCTAATAGTTTTTAAATATTAATATTTAGTATATACTCGTATATCGTGGTATAATTAGTCAAATAAATTTTTTAATTAAAACATCAAATCCGTTACCTACTTGTTCCGTCTGTTGACGGACTTTACAATTTTAATTATGAAGCCGCTGAATGCTGTATGGATTTTTCTGTGTTTTATGAGAAAACTGAGAGTTTCTCTATTGACCGGCCTTTCGACTCTCATCTCAAGATCCTGCCTGTGGGAGGAATCCACAGGGCACTCCGTCAGCAGGTGGAGGACGGGTAGAGTAGGGTTGAGTAGGGTAGAGTAGGGTAGAGAAGGGTAGAGTACGGTAGAGTAGGGTAGAGAAAGGTAGAGTAGGGTAGAGTAGGGTAGAGTATGGTAGAGTAGAGTAGAGTTGGGTAGAGTAGGGAAGATCGGGAGTGAAGCCGCGCGGGCAAAAGTTAATTTTACTATAAATTACGTACGTCATATTTTTCAGAACTAATTTTTAAAGACATAAATACATAAAGAGTTTATTAGAAATGGTCGAGCTATTATTTAAGTAGTGTCGTCACTACTTTGAGTAAGGGTGGAGTAGGGTTGAGCGGGAACGAAGCCGCGGGCAAAAACTAGAAAAAAACAAAAATAACAAAAATTATAATAACTATGCATTTATTTATTTATTTAGATATAATAAACTAGCACTTTACATAGGGTAGGGCAAAAATAAATCAGAATTGAATAAATGGTAATAGATTCTATTTAGTAAATAAAAATTCAGTCTAATAGGTTTGTCAATGAAAAAGAAAAAGGGATGACATATATAATACAACTATGAGTAACGAGGTCGCATAGACAGAAGCGCCAACTTAAGGTGGTGCATCATGACTCACATTTTCACTGTTTTTCATACAACCGCTCATAACTGATTATGACGTTATTACACATTTTTCATTAGATATTTTGGAAATACAGTATCATGTGGATATTATCTAGGTTTCTATAGAAACCAATTTCTAAATTTGTGTAAAACTAATCCAGTAAAAACCTCTGAAAATCTCCTATTTTGTATGAACTTTGACACTTCATAATTTGCCTAAAAATTAAAAAGGTCAAAAAAGTATTCCTCTAGAGACCTTGCAAATTTTATTAAGATTCTAAATGACGACAACTTTTTCCAAAAACTTTTAAGGGTTTAAAAAAAGCAGCTATTTCCTGGAGCAAGTTTTGTGAAATTTTCGAGTAAATCTCGGGCGACCAGGCGTTATCTCTCTTTTTTTGCGTTGACTTTTCGTCAAACATCGCGTTGGATTGCATTAAATGAAGTAACAAGCTTTTAAACCATTTTCGATGTTTACGATAAGCGAGTGGAGAAGGACCCTCTTAAGGGAATTTATGTAAATTCTATGTATGGTTAGATAATGAAAAGCAAATGGTACAATAATTCTAAATTAATATTAATCGATATGTAATATCAATTTTTTGTATTCCATTGCTTCTGGAAAATAAACTACTTTGACAGAAGTCTGAAAACGTTAACTTTCAATAACTTCTTATTTAATGTTACACTAGTTAAATCTGTAAAAAAAAAACAACTTATTTTGTTTCTAAATAAATTGTATATTGTCCCAAAATTCTTGCAAATTCTCCCAGTCCGGGACTATGTCCATACGAGTCCACACATTTGCGTGTAATTTTTGAACTAATTCCTCTGTAGTTATTCCCTCAAAATTTTTATTTTTATCGAAGATCTCAATATTTTGAAATAACTCGTTTAACTTAGATTCGTTAATCATTCTGATGTTGTCGATTAGACTTATTAGAAACTTGTTGAATCCCATTTTAACAGCTATCATAAGTATATTACTAATTCTAACAATATTGACAAAATTCGTTAATTGTACATCGTCCACTAATATCTCAGTTGTCGGTAGCAACAAAACCGGTAAATTTTTCAGGTCGAGACGAATCGCTTCACATAGAGATGATTTGATGCCACCATGTTCATTTTCAACGATTTTGCTCTGATTAAGTAACAATGTAGCTATAACTTTTTTGTTTTCATCTATTATTGACCTCAACTTTTCGTCTACATTTATTTTTGCATCCAAAATGACTAGTACATTCTTGTTAAGTTCAAAGAACATCACGTTCAATATAAAATTAAATATGTTTTCCAAACTATTTCCCAAATTATGTTGTTCTTTTATTACTTGGCAAATGTATTCGACAGCGAAGTAATCGGCGAACGTGGAATGTACGAAAATTGGAATATCGTTGACAACATTACAAATGACGTCTGTGTTCTCTTCTTCATGTTTTAGCTGGTTTATAATTTTTTCACAATACTTCAACTCGTGTTTATCTAAAAGGCGATTGTTGTAGACTACGTATGCCGCCAGGTGTTGAAGCTTGTCTTTAGAATCTGTTTTTGCTCTCCTATATTGTGCTATATTATCTGGCCTGTAGATGTCAGTCTGGTTTTTCTCTTGAAATCGTATTTTCAACTTATATTCCAGAAAGCGTTCGTAGACTTCAAATAAATTAACATCCAAGTTCCATTCAATGGGTGAATACTTTATTTTTTTACGCATATCAATATCCGAGGACATTTTTCCCACGTCACTCCACAATTTTCGTCTTGCCATCTCCTCCATATAATTAGACTCTATCACCGATGACATGCCTGAGCGTATAGTATATTCAGAAATATCTGAATATGTCTCAATCTCTGAGTTTCTCGAAGTACTTAAACTATCATCACTGTTAACGAATATTTTGTTGTACAAATGCTCAGCTAGCATATTTAAGTGTAACGGGTTTGTGACTAATCCGCCAAATTTAGACTCAAGTTCGTTATAAAGATCCATAGATAGAAGTAGTTCATGTATTGGTTTTAAATATTTATACAAGTTCAAATAAACTGCAAGCATTGGTTTCTCGTTTAATGACTCATTTGGTAAACTGACTTGTTTCTTTAATTCGTTTGAATCAATATTATCCATGAAATTTAAAAAATTGCATAAGTTATTTCGAACACTACTTTCATTAATAATTTTCTGTAATAAGTTGTTTTCCTTCCAGAATGCAGACAAATACATATTCTGTTCATCGTTATTTAAGGATTCTAATTTGTAAAACACATTGAGATTTAATTCTGAAACTACTTTGTGATATGATCTGCTAGTAAGCCATATTTTATGTTTCCGATGTAAATTCATCACAGCTTTTATTAAACTGAACGCCTCACGTGCGTAGGTAGGGCAGATTTCGTCAAAACCATCGAATAAAATGATTAGTGTCTTTGTATTATAGTAGTGCAGGAACAGTTTCAACTGGAATATAGTCCATTCATCACCGTCACAATCCTTGAGAAAAACGGTACCATCTCTATCTTCTAATGTTATTTCTATGCTGTCTCGTTTTTTAATAGACTCTTCGCTGAGTACAACTTGACACAAGAATTTTAAACTTGTCAAAGTATCGATAACAGTTTCGTTATCTTGCCAGATAAATAATTGTTTGGAGTACTCCAATAAATTCATTCTTACTATCCAGTCCGTTGGGCTCAAATGTTGAGTCTTAAGAGTCAATTGGGTGAGTAAAGTAGACTTTCCCATTCCAGGATCCCCAAAGACAAGAACTATGTCATTTTCTAGATCATGTAGCGTTGAGATTTTCATGATTGTTTTATGTTTTGCGTCAAGTGGTAGAGGTACTACTTTAAAGCATTTTACAGATCGTTCAATATATATTTTTTCTTTGTCATTTGAATGACTAGCTGGTTTTCCTATTATACATGTATCACTCTGCATTAATTTATATAACGCAAGCTCTTCTACCAGTACAAGCGATTTGTCGTCTAAGACTTGATCTAAGTTTACTCCGACCCCATGAAATAGTACATTTGTGTTCTCTAAGATACTTTTCTGTGATTCTTTGCTCATGTCAATTAAATTGTTTCTTTCATCGTTTATTACAGTGTCTTTTGTTATGAAATATTCCTTGGCATTTTCAACGAAATCTTGATCATCAAGAATAATAATAACTGTTTTAGATCTTAAAGACATTGTGATATTTGTAAGTTCTTTTTTGTATTTTGTGTCAAATATTGCTTTATCACAGGCAACAATAAGTATACTTTCATTGTTTAAATCAATTAGTTCCTTCTGTAATATTTCGATGTCTTGTTTGGACAAATCTAAAACGTATTGCATATCCAACACGACACAGTCGTTTTTAATTAAATTATTTACGAGCTTAGCAACTGTTAGTCTAATATTCTTTGTTAGGATAACAGTTCCTGAAGGTTGGTCGTCTAATTTTATTGAATTTACTGCATCTTCAGTAAAAGCGTATTTTTTTATTTTTATTCTCTGCATCATATTAATCAAGCTCGTTAACGATTGACTTAAAACAAGTTTTTCAGCATTTTCATAAAATCTTTTTTCTTTTGTAAGATACTCACCTTCTTTTTTTATCCACCATTTTTGTATTGCGTCATGATACTTGACAAATATTGTGTCGGATATGGAATTGATGGCATTTATGTAAATTTTGTCGTGATGACGCAGTTTCTTTTCAATTTCCTTTATTAATATTGTCTCTACTTTGGCTTCCTTAGCTTGCGATGTATAAAATAGTAACTTTTCAGAAAAATCAAGTACAATATTTTTGATGTATTCGTCAGTGTGAAACGAAAGTTTTGGAAATATTTTCACTCGTACATCAAATCTATATTCACACAGATTTTTTATTTTACATTTCAGTTGATCGAATAATTTCTCTGATAGCTTTCCTAGTGATCCGCGGTTATCATTGAACTTTAGCAACTTGGAAACATCATCAAAAACTAGTAAATTACCAACTGCAGACGCTATGCCACCACTGAGTTGAAGAAATCCCTCACCTAAAGATTCATCTATTATGACAATATTGTTAGGTCTCGATTTTTCTATAAGTTTTATAATTTTTGATGTTAAATCAATCAATTTTCTTTCAATCTTTTCGTCATCACCTCTAATCGTTAAATCTTTATTGCCAAACCAAGCCGGAACTTTAAATGTTGGTGATGGTAAGCTCCGTTTTATTGTCAGTTCAAGTGTTTTTTGTGATTCATTAATTTTGTCCAGAAATGGTTTGTAGCGAGCTGATTCTGTTTTATTAATGAACTCGAAGTTTCTGTTGTGATAGACAATTAAATTTTTGATTTCCTGATACTCTTTACTAATATTAGTGATATTGCGACAAGCGTATTCATTCGGTAAACTAGAAGAATTATTTAAAAGGAACTTTCGCCATTTCAAAATTTCTATACATAGTTTTTCTTTGAATAACTGCATAATATCTTCGTTTATATACATACCAAAGAAATCTTGTCTAAAGCATGCATCACGAAGTCCTTCAGATTGTTCATTGGATACATCAAAGACTTGTTGCGCCAAGATAACGTGATAACGTAACACAACGTCTTCTGGATTCAACTTTTGGATGTCTTTAAGTTTTCCGTAAATATACTTCACCATGAGTCGAGCTAGCGCTGTCATTTCTTCTTCTAATAGTAGTTGAAGTAACTCTGCACGTTTACTATCGTCTAATGGCTGTACATTAGAGCCAAGGTTTTCTGTTCCTATTAACGCATTCAAGAATGTAGCATTGTCGTTTTTATATTTTCGGGCAGAATCATCATCTTTTGCGGTTGTGTAAATCACGAATAAGCATTCTGTATCTCTATATGTGCCATCGAACAGCACGTCTTCATTGTTGGGTTTGAATTTGTTCCTTATTTCCAAGTAACTGTTAAAGTGTTTTATCAAATCACTTTTACTATTGAGAGTCAGCACTGTGTTGTTCTCTCTGTGTTTTGCTTGCATAAACACTGTGAGTGGCTTTTCAATCCCCTTCACTTTAACCCTAAAACAAATGTCATCAAACGAACCTAATTTGTCAACATTTGTAGCTAAATGAAAGTCTTGAATATCGTCGTTATGTAAAGCTCTAAAATATATTAAACTTAGAAGTTTGGTCTCGTATAGATGACCTTGTATCCCGGATGTTCCAGGACGCTTTGGGTAATTTTTGGAGTTGATTTTTCTAGAGCTCGCCATCTTGTGAAAGCGACCGGCTCCGATATTACGCGGCGCTTGGGAACTCCTCGGAAATTCTTCGTCCCGTCACGTTCACGGATGCTTATCCTGTAAATAAGCGCATATGTTAAAAAGAAATTATGTTATTTTTCACAGATTGTTATATATGTAGCGACATCTATGACGCCACATAAGAACTACGAAGAAAATACGAAATCCTGCATCGCGCAATCAAAGTTTTCCGCGCGATTTGAACATATACGACAGCCCGACGTCAACTATCGGGCAGTCGCCCACCAGACTATAACATCCTGGCTGGTCGGAGGATTCTCCCTTTTCAACGGAGGTATGTGGGACTTTACACTCTGTACCGCCTACCTCCAAACGGGTGACCCTCGACAAAGAACGTCAACGCAGCCTTCGTGCAGCTACTACTTCGTGACGTCATCATCACTTCCTCAAGCTTTCGAGCAACGAGCCATACAGCCAGCACCCACGGCTAAGGGTATCCTGACCATCAGTATGCCTACCTGGTGTATATATACACATACTAGCTATACCCCGTGGTTTCCCTGCGGACTCTCCGTCCGCATACCGGCCGATTGTGCTGCTCGACGAGGTGGGCAAGCTCTTTGAAAGAGTAATTGCAAACCGCCTCGTCGTGCGGCTAACACGGGTGGGGCCGGACTTGTCGGACGGACAGTTCGGCTTTCGCAGGGCGCGCTCTACCATAGACGCCATCATGCGCGTGCGAGCTCTCACGACAGGGGAAGCGGTGTCCCGGGGTAGGTGTGTCGTGGCAGTGTCCTTGGACATTGCCAACGCTTTCAACTCCCTGCCCTGGAGTACGATCCGGAGAGCACTCCGGTACCACCGGGTGCCCGAATACCTCTGTCGAGTGGTCGAGGCGTACCTGTCAGACAGGTACATTGTCTACCCCGGTCACCAGGGAGACTGGAAACGTCGAGAGATGTCGTGCGGTGTTCCGCAGGGGTCGGTTCTGGGCCCACCCTTGTGGAACATCGGATACGATTACGTGCTGCGCGGCGACTTCCCTGACGGGGTCAGCGTGGTTTGCTACGCAGACGACACGCTGATCCTAGCGCAGGGAGAGTCGCACCAGGCGGCGGTCGCTCTAGCGACACGCGGGGTTGCGATAGCCGTTGGTAGGATCCAGGAGTTGGGACTCGAGGTGGCGCTGCACAAATCCGAGGCAATGTGCTTCCACGGCCCTCGGAACGCGCCACCATCGGACTCCCAGCTTACGGTAGGAGGAGTTCGCATCGGCGTCGGGTCGACGATGAAGTATCTGGGACTCGTCCTCGACAGCCGGTGGAATTTCGTAGAACATTTCCGACGTCTGGCTCCCAAGATTCTCCAGGCTGGGGCTGCTCTCAAGCGGCTCCTGCCCAACCTTGGGGGTCCAGACGCCTCCTGCCGGAGGCTCTACGCGGGGATCGTTTGATCCATGGCCCTCTACGGGGCGCCGGTGTGGGCGCCGTCGCTGGCAAAGCGACAGGCGTCCATACTGAACGCCTGCCAGAGGGTCATGGCAATACGGATGGTGCGGGGTTACCGCACGATCTCCCGCGAAGCGGCGAGCCTTCTGGCTGGCCTACCACCGTGGGATCTGGAGGCAACAGTCCTTGCACACATGCACGACATGCGCGTGGAGATGCAACGCCGGGGTGAAAGTCCACTGCCGCAACATGTTAAAACATGGCGGACAGAGCTCCGGCGGGATCTCATGGTGAAATGGCGTCAACGGCTATCGCAACCTAGTGCTGGGCACGCCACGATTATGGCGGTAAGTCCCCTCTTTGAGGCGTGGTAGGAAAGACCTCACGGCGTCCTTACCTTCCGCATGACGCAGGTCCTCACCGGAAATGGCAAGTTCGGGAGGTTCCTGCATCGGATTCAAGCGGAAGAGACGCCCGGGTGTCGCCACTGTGCGCAACGCCCGGAGGACACGGTGGAGCACACCGTCGAGGTGTGCCCTGCCTGGGCGGAGCATCGCCGTGCCCTCGTGGGGGCGATCGGCGGCGGAGACCTCTCGCGCCGGGCCCTGGTCGAGGCCATGGTCCGGAGCGAGGAGGAATGGCAGGCGGTCGCCTCCTTCTGCGAAGCAGTAATGCTTGCAAAGGAGGAGGCCGACCGCATCAGGCAACGGCGCCCTCGCCGCCGTCGCCGGGATTCCGATCCCGATTTCCGGCCACCGTAGACGCGGGCTCGCGGACGGCGAGCCATGGGTAGCTCGCTGTCCGATCGTCCGGTAATGGACCGAGTCCAAGACGTCAACGGCGCGCACTGTTCCCGCGCGCCTCAAGGAGTTGTCAGCAGAAGGAGGGGCCCAGCTGGGTCGAAGCCTACTGGGGACAGGGTTGTCCGAAAGGGAGCTCGTGCCCTGGTATGAAGGCTAGAAGGAACGGCGCGGGGTTTTTAGTCAGTAAGAGTCTGACACTGTCTCCCGCTCCACCCAAGAGCGGGTTTCGTCAAAGATGATTTTCCCCGTCGACAAAAAAAAAAAAAAAAAAATATACCCCGTGGTTTCACTCGCGTCTTTAGTAATAATGTTAGTAGCATATAGTTTCCTCGATACATGGACTATCCAACACTAAAATATATTTTTTTTAAAACGAACTAGCATTTTCTAAAATTAGGTACCGCGTTCAAACAAACTAACTCTTGAGCTTTATAATATCACTGGTCGACAAGGTTTTTTCCACGAGATTGTGTATATGTCGCCAGGAAATGAGGATATAAGGGATTTCGCGAAATCCCTAGGGATATCACGAAATCCCGGTAGATGTCGAATATTTTTGTTTATTACGTCTTCTTACTAAAATACCTAGAAAAGATGGATGGATTGTGTGAGAAGTGATATGAAAGAAAAGGGAGTTAGTGATAGCATGACGAGTGACAGGACAGAATGGAAGAAAAAAACGTGTTGCGCCGACCCCAAATAAAACGGGATAAGGGCAGGAAGATGATGATGATGATGATGACTAAAAGTACCTAGTGATATGACAAAACACCAAACTAAATCTAGTAAAATGTAAGAAACATCGTATGCATTTTTTTTTATTTTTTTTTTGTCGACGGGGAGAATCATCTGTGACGAAACCCGCTCTTGGGTGGAGCGGGAGACCATGTCAGACTCTTACTGACTAAAAACCCCGCGCCGTTCCTTCTAGCCTTCATACCGGGGCACGAGCTCCCTTTCGGACAACCCTGTCCCCAGTAGGCTTCGACCCAGCTGGGCCCCTCCTGCTGCTGACAACTGCTTGAGGCGCGCGGGAACAGTGCGCGCCGTTGACGTCTTGGACTCGGTCCATTACCGGACGATCGGAATTTTTGGTTTAATTTACAAATAAAAAAATACGTGTCCCTTATTTTTGAATAATCTAAAAGACGGACTAATTACATTTTTTACGGCAACTAGCCTTTTCTATAATTTAATTAAAAACAAACTTTGCCTCTTAATAATATTACTAGCGGCCCGTCCCGACTTCATACGGGCAAATCCCTACTATCCCTACTAATATTATAAATGCGAAAGTAACTCTGTCTGTCTGTTACGCTTTCACGCAAAAACTACTGAACGGATTTAGATCAAATTTGGTAGGTAGGTAGAAGAGACACTGGAATAACACATAGGCTACCTATAATTCCACTGCTGAGCACGGGTCTCTGCCCGCGCGATATAAACTGTAGTCCACGCGGGCGAAGCTGCGGGCGGAAAGCTAGTAATTTATAATTCTGCACACAATATTACAATTAATTCGTTTTAATGTAATTTGTTATCGAAACAAGTCAACAACAATGCTTTTACCTACTCTAAGAATAAACAACCGCCATGACGCACTTGTGTGTTTTATTATGACATGACTAAGGAATTATAATTTAACAAAATTAATAGTACATTATGCACACTAACATTACACACACATTGTGTAATGTTAGTGATTACCGTCTAGGGGCTATTTAGACCCGAGCCATGGCGAGGGCCTTAAGAGAGCCGAGAACGGTAATCATTAACTACTCACGTGTATCATACGACGTTTTTCAATACACTTGTGAAGAAAAAACTGTAAAACTAGTAAACTTTGTGGCAGTAGAAATCTGTTTTCATATGCGCGCCCATTTTTTTTTCTTTTCCTCGTGGGGGCGATGTGCGCCCATCCTGATACGATAATACTAGATTATGTGACTAGGGGATAAAGCAGTGTCTTTAAGTCGCAGGCGGCATGTTGAATTCCGAAGGAAACAAAGGTTGCTAATTTTAATCCCGAACGTTAGTGAGGGATCCATATATCGCAATAGAGTTAAAATGAAGCCTGAGTGAAGTGAGAAACTCAAGCCGCCCAAGAAAAAGACAGCTTTACCCCCGTGTTGCATACTCTATCTATTTTTAACACCATCTGGGAGGTAATTAAAAGACAATTTGGTCGACCAAATCTGGTCGGCATCATCATCATCATCAAGAGCGCATCAAAACAAGTCGAAAGTACATTAGAATGCTCTATTATATTTTCTGCTAAAAATAAATAAGTATACTTACGTACTGAGTATTGTAATTTAGTTGTGTTGCACTAAATACTGCACTATCTTCGGAGTCCGGCGACAAACTGTGCACGCGCGCAACGCACACAAACAAGTGATTAATCTATATATATAAAAATCAATGCCACTTTTCGTTGTTAATTTATAACTCAAGAACGGGCTCACCTATCAAAACCAAATTTTTAGGTATTGTTCGGAGTATTTAGTAGATGGTTTATGTGAAGTTTGGTAGGGTAGAGTAGGGTATAGTAGGGTAGAGTAGGGTAGAGTAGGGTAGAGTAGGGTAGAGTATGGTAGAGTAGGATAGAGTATGGTAGAGTAGGGTAGAGTATGGTAGAGTAGGATAGAGTATGGTAGAGTAGGGTAGAGTAGGGTAGAGTAGGGTAGAATAGAGTAGAGTAGGTATAGTATGGTAGAGTAGGGAAGAGCGGGGGCGAAGCCGTGCGGGCAAAAGCTAGTATTTACAATATAATTAAATGTAGAGTTTCCTCAAAGCAGCTACTTGTCTAACTTTTATATAGGGTGACTGGTGATACTTAAACACGTCCGAGCCTTGGTCGAAGCCATGGTCCGGAGCGAGGAGGAGTGGCAGGCGGTCGCCTCCTTCTGCGAAGCAGTAATGCTAGCAAAGGAGGAGGCAGCCCGCATTAAGCACCGGCCACACAGAACAGACGCAAGGCACGGACCCGTCGCAGTCGCGGCGCCTATTTAATCTACTTGCATATAAAATGTATACAGCCGTCGCGACGTATTGTTTGCGACGGGTCCGTGCCTTGCGTCTGTTCTGTGTGGCCGGTGCTTTAGGCAACGGCGCCCTCGCCGCCGCCGCCGGGATTACGATCCCCATTTCCGGCCACCGTAGACGCGGGCTCGCGGACGGCGAGCCATGGATAGCTCGCTGTCCGATCGTCCGGTAACTGTCCGGACCGAGGCCAAGACGTCGACGGCGCGCACTGTTCCCGCGCACCTCAAGGAGTTGTCAGCAGCAGAAGGGGCCCAGCTGGGTCGAAGCCTACTGGGGCCAGGGTTATCTGAAAAGCTCGAGCCCCGGTATGAACAGGCTAGAAGGAACGGGGTGGGTTTTTAGTCAGTAAGAGTCTGACACTATCTCCCGCTCCACCCAAGAGCAGGGGTTGTCATAAGATGATTTTTGCACACCGTAAAAAAAAATAAAAAATATACTTAAACACGTGTTTATATTCATGATTACAAACAACTTTCAAATATTGTTGATAGGTTCACGCTTGAACGCTATCTCACCTGATGGAAGGCGACGATGCGGTCGACGATGGAACGCGCTTACCTTTTCACTCTTGACTTAAAGATTCCCGATTCTTTCGGAACTAGACTCTTGGCCCCACTTCGACCCTGCTGGGTCAATGCAGTTGCTGACAACTCCTTGAGGCACGCGGTAAAAGTGCACGCCTTCGAAGTCTTGGGCTCGGTCCGGGCAGTTACAGGACGGTAACCGGAAAACCGACGGTAGCCGGAAATCGGGATCGGAATCCCGGCGGCGGTGGCGAGGGCGCCGTTGCCCGATAGGGTCGGCCTCCTCCTTTGCTAGCATTACTGCTTCGCAGAAGGAGGCGTCCGCCTGCCATTTCTCCTCGCTCCGAACCATGGCCTCAACCAAAGCTCGGCGCGAGCGGTCCCCGCCGCCGATCGCCCCACAAGAGCACGGCGATGCTCCGCCCAGGCAGGGCACACCTCGACCGTGTGCTCCACCGTGTCCTCCGGGCGTTCCGCACAGTGGCGACACCCGGGCGTCTCTTCCGCTTTAATTCGATACAGGTACCTCCCGAACGTGCCATGTCCGGTGAGTGCCTGCGTCATGCGCAAGGTAAGGACGCCGTGAGGTCTTTCCAGCTACGCCTCAAAGAGGGGACTTACCGCCATAATTGTGGCGTGCCCATAGGCAAGTAGCTGTTTTAAGGAAACTCTACATTTATTTATATTGCAAATATAAATCAGTAGCTTGTCTGCGTAACCGGGTCATTCTACGGAGAGTGTAAAATTGTGTTCGTAAATATCTTCTACATAGCTCTTTAATTATTATTTATCCCTACTAATATTATAAATGCGAAAGTAACTCTGTCTGTCTGTCTGTCTGTTACGCTTTCACGCAAAAACTACTGAACGGATTTAGATCAAATTTGGTAGGTAGGTAGAAGAGACACTGGAATAACACACAGGCTACCTATAATTCCACTGCTGAGCACGGGTCTCTGCCCGCGCGATATAAACTGAAGTCCACGCGGGCGAAGCCGCGGGCGGAAAGTTAGTTTCTCATATAATTGTAATAGTTGATCTCTGATTTTATTTTTTTCGGAGATAATTACAAAATAACTTTATATAATAACACAATAAAAAGTTAATTTTGTAAAATTAAAAAAAGAAATGTTATCACTCGGAGAATGACCCAAACCAGTGATTCAAAGTATTATTGCGCAGTTGTTCGTCGGACTCCAATGATGGTGCAGTATTTAGTGAGTCACTACTAGATAACAATACTCGGTGCGTAAGTACACTTATTTATTTTTAGCAGATAATACAATCGTACAGTACAGCACTCTAGTAAACTTTCTAGTTCTTTTGATCCATTTTTAATTACTTCATAAACTAACTTAAAAAATAAAAATAACACTCTTGAGAACTAAAAAAAAAATGGCAATTTAAAGTAAGGCGTCGAATAATTCCTCCGCATCGCTGTCGACTGGTAATGTACGGTCACTAGCAAAAGTCGATAAGAATTCTCACAACGTATTAGTTTGACGTTTAGTTTGACTTACGACCTTCTATTTTCAAGTTATCGCCAACAATTGATTGTAATCCTCAATTTCAACAACTTAGCATAAGTCAAGATGGCTCAGTGGTATAGAGCACACAGATTGAAGCGCAAATCAGTGTGCCGCAAGTTCAAATCCCACGCAATTGTTGACTTTTTGTTCTGAAGTTCTTACCCGATTGGAAGTTATGGATTAGCATTACATATTATTATATTAAATTATTCTTTAACTTGTTCACACATTTCTTAGAGTTAGAAAGGTAGATCACAAAAAAACTAAATAAAGAATTAGATTTCTGCGAGGTAGACATGAGTTTTAACTTGACCGAAATGAACTGTCGTTTGGTTGTAGTTGTTGGTTAGTGACGTTTGGTTAACAATATTGTAATATTCGCAAAATGCAGGCTAATATTAGTATTGAAGTGAGGGCGACTATCATTGGGCTGCATAAAAGTGGTCTTAATAAAACACAAATATCTGAAGAAACCGGACTGAATGTGAGTATAATAGCTATTAATGAATTGTAACTTTATTATAAATTAATCTTCTAATTAAAATGTATGCCATTTATGAATCCATCCATCGTATCTTTATGAGGTTTAGAAGAGAAATACATAAATCCTTGGGTTTATTGGGTTGGTTATTGGATTTGTAAATGCAGTTTTATTTTAAAATTATATTCAATAATTATGATTATTAACATTTTATTTAATGAAAATGAAGTCCAGTAGGTATAGCTGCCTAATATATATATTTTTTTTGTTTTAGAAAAATACTGTAAGTCTTTGGATAAAAAGATATGAGGAAGAAGGTAGCCTTGCTAGTCGAAAGAGAAGTGGGAGACCGAAGCTTATTAGCGAGGCGCAGCGACGACATATGGTGGACATATACGAAACGAATGGTTTCGCACCAACGAGACATTTTGCGGAATTATATGACACCTCGATGGATACTGTTCGCCGTGCACTTCACGCTGAAGGCGTGCATCACAGAAAACCAGCTAAAAAGCCGTACTTGACAGAGAGGCACAAACAAGAACGATTACGTTTCCCACGTAATTATTTAGATTTTGACTGGAATACTGCGGTATTTTCAGATGAAAAAACATTTAAATTCAGTCAAAAGGGCAGGCTTCACTTATGGCGGAAGAATAACACTCGCTGGTGTGATAACAACGTCATTCCTAACACCGAATCAGGTCGAATCACAATTAATATGTGGGGATGGATGAGTGCAGCAGGACCAGGAGAACTGGCTTTCATTCCTCCACGCGCAAACAGTTCAACTTATGTGGAAGTGTTAGACTCAATTATGCTACCTACTGTGTTTTAGAGGGAGCGAAATATGCAGTAATATTGTTGGGTCCATGCGCAAACGTCTACTTGACTGTATCGAAAATAATGGGGGTTATACAAAATATTAAGTTTTAGTAAAATCAGTAGGCCATTTTATTTTAACATATCCGTGATTATTCGTTAACAAACACTGTATTATATTGTGTTTACTTTCGTTTAAAATAGCTATATCTTTTAACTTGTGCCATCGCCTTATCTTAAGAATGCAGTGAACTCGCTATCAATTTTGTTGACAATAATCATGATTCTATTTTGTTTTTTATTCTTCTACCCGCACTGTTCTAACATAATAGTTCAATTTATTTTTCTCATCTAATTGACGATTATCTTGTGAGAACTAAAGTTCATTTAACAGAAATTGAGGTTTAGTTTCAATCTTCTTTTCGTCAAGAAAATGAACAATTAAGCTATGACCTCAAAACATTCATTGTGACATTACATAAAAATAAAATGTTTACAAAGTCTAAATCATATATCACATTTCAATAAATAACTGGATATAAACAATTATATTTTATTTTATTAAAATTTTAATATCCTTTCATTGTTACGTTATTCATATTATGAATGGTCTAAGTGGGTATACTTCCAACAAACAATCTTACACGTAACATAGATAACGGTTACAAGATAACTTTTTTGTCTAGGTAACAATTCGACGTCACAATTCTCATAAATGTTTAATTTGTAAATAAAAAGAATAAACATTTTTATTAAACACGTCTTTTTATTTCCACCTTACAACATCGATAAGATGTAAACAACTAAATAATGTAAACAACGAATGTGATTCTTCTTGTAGTTAATAGATCATATTCGTAATTTGCAACAATTTAGTGCAAAAAATGCAATAGTATTTTTCATAGAAATATAAAAAAACAACAATATTAATATAGATTGGGAATTTTCAAAGTAAGAAATAACCGCAACGGACCGACCATGATTTGAACTCGGACTACCTCATTTGCGAATCCAACACTTAGTTCATACGGCTACCAGCAAATGATATATTTGCGCGAATTTTGTCAATACAATGGTGAGAACAAGTTGCCTCTGTGACTGTGTGATGCGTATTCAATGGCACAGACAAATAATAATGATGTTTTTAAGCTCAGTGCGACGACAGTTCCTTAGTGTGTGTTATCTGTTGAATGTGGATACTCATACACGCGCACACATACGCACGGAAGTATCGCGCTCGCTCGGTTCGTAGCAAAATAATCTTTAGCGTTCCTATGGACTTTTGCGGCCTTACTGTACCTACCTACTATCCGATGGAAGCCCGCCACCGAAGAAACTGTCGGCGCTCAGCTCCTTCTAGGTACCCGCGATAAATCGAGGACGATAAAGTTCGCGAGCAGCTCGCACATTACCAGCCGTCCTCTCTTCCGACACACAACATCATCTCATAATATTCACTATTACTTAACACCATCACCATAGAAATGCCATCACACACGATTATCACAACTGCAATAAAATAATGTTTAAAATCCAAATCACAAACACCGGAACGGATAATTATGCTATGCGACTGCATCGTAAGATTATTGGTCATCCACTAATGCAAAATTATATTTATTTATTTACCTAAATTTGACTTTCGGCGCGTACAAAGACGCCGCCAGTACCGCCAAAGAGAGTAGCCGAACGGACGACGACAACATTGCCATCTCTCTCACATTAAACACGCAGGCGGCGCGTGCGACTGGGACAAAACTATTTTATCGTGTTCAATAACATTTGAGCTTCTCAAAGGATTTTTTTTAGGGATCTGTGAACCGTTTTTTAAAATTATCAATAACAATTCTCGTTTCTTATGGACTCCTAGTACTTTCGCATGTTTTTCATTTATTTTAAAATGATAAATTAAGACTAAACTGTGCTACTACTGGTAATGTTTTTGTAGAAAAGGCAAAAAGTTACGCAAAGACCTAATTGTGCGCAAACGTATAGTTTTTTTAGAAATAAACGCGAAAGATTTGTTGATTTGATTATAATCTCGGGGTAAAATTAAACTCATACGCATTCACGCGGCGTCGTGAATGCGCACTCTACATCTAAATAATTAATTTCTTGTTAACTAAGTACATATCCTATTTAAAGCAACCGACATAAAAAGAATTAGGTACGTAAGAAAATTCGTGACAACTTATTGAAGTCCTCTAATCAAATTAAATTCAAGAACGGAACCCACTGGGAGTTTATTTGTACCAGGAGGCACATAAGTTGCTTAGAAATGATATTTGGGTTCATTTTAACAGATATGAAATCCTTTTTCGCAGCGTCTAACGCCGAGTACAACGTTCGTTTAGATTTTACGTAGGTAGGTACTTCGTTTAAATTTTTTGTAAATTAAGTATTTGTTACTATCCTATCTACGAAAACAATAAAAAAGTATGTATATATTTCTTATTGTTTCACGTAAATACCAGATAGGTACCTAATTATTCCATATCCTTACGAATACCCTTATCTAATTAGTCTCCTCTAAAAGCGGCGTGAGTCGCACGAAAAATAATATGCGCTGCGCGCTAACGGACACGGGCCTACGCGGCGCGCAGGTTTTTCGATGGCCAACGCACGCACTCGCTCTAGTTTTTGGCTTGGTTTGTTGTACACAAACATAATCTTAGTCTTTGTAGGAAAAACTTATTTCTTCTTAAAATTATTTTTCTTAAAAAAAAATGTTAGAAAAAATAAACATGCGGAACCCTTTATCTACTGTTTGAAGAAATACCAGGAGTAAGAGGTTTGTTTTTAGTCATAAACAGTTCAATGACACCGATCAGCTGACTTTTTGCTAGTGATGTATTGGTTTCAGTTTGAAATGTTCGGTTTCTGGTATCATAATATGTATGGAATAAATCACAACTTCCTACCATGTAAACATAAGGTTAGAAAACCCTTTCCGTATCGTTTGTTATCTTATCAAGAGGCCTTGCACTTGGTATGTATACCCCCTTTTTGTTACACGTTGTATATAAAAATCAATGCCACTTTTCGTTGTTATTTTATAACTCAAGAACGGGCTCACCTATCCAAACCAAATGTTTAGGCTTTGTTCGGACTATTTAGTAGATGGTTTATGTGAAGTTTGGTAGGGTAGAGTAGGGTAGAGTAAGGTAGAGTAGGGTAGAGTAGGGTATAGTAGGGTAGAGTAGGGTATAATAGGGTAGAGTGGGGTAGAGTAGGGTATAGTAGGGTAGAGTAGGGCAGAGTAGGGTAGAGCTGCCATGCGAAAAGCGTTTTATGACTGTAGGTTTTAATTTTCAATAGTTGTAGCATGCAATATATGTAATTAAAATAATATATAGTGATACAATAAATAAATAAATTACGATTAAAATTATAATACAATTGTCAATTGAATTGCTAATAGTTTTTAAATATTAATATTTAGTATATACTCGTATATCGTGGTATAATTAGTCAAATAAAATTTTTGGTAGAGTAGGGTAGAGAAGGGTAGAGTAGGGTAGAGTAGGGTAGAGTAGGGTAGAGTAGGGTAGAGTAGGGTAGAGAAGGGTAGAGTAGGGTAGAGTAGGGTAGAGTAGGGTAGAGTAGGGTAGAGTAGGGTAGAGAAGGGTAGAGTACGGTAGAGTAGGGTAGAGAAGGGTAGAGTAGGGTAGAGTAGGGTAGAGTATGGTAGAGTAGGGTAGAGTTGGGTAGAGTAGGGAAGATCGGGAGCGAAGCCGCGCGGGCAAAAGTTAATTTTACTATAAATTACGTACGTCATATTTTTCAGAACTAATTTTTAAAGACATAAATACATAAAGAGTTTATTAGAAATGGTCGAGCTATTATTTAAGTAGTGTCGTCACTACTTTGAGTAAGGGTGGAGTAGGGTTGACCGGGAACGAAGCCGCGGGCAAAAACTAGAAAAAAACAAAAATAACAAAAATTATAATAACTATGCATTTATTTATTTATTTAGATATAATAAACTAGCACTTTACATAGGGTAGGGCAAAAATAAATCAGAATTGAATAAATGGTAATAGATTCTATTTAGTAAATAAAAATTCAGTCTAATAGGTTTGTCAATGAAAAAGAAAAAGGGATGACATATATAATACAACTATGAGTAACGAGGTCGCATAGACAGAAGCGCCAACTTAAGGTGGTGCATCATGACTCACATTTTCACTGTTTTTCATACAACCGCTCATAACTGATTATGACGTTATTACACATTTTTCATTAGATATTTTGGAAATACAGTATCATGTGGATATTATCTAGGTTTCTATAGAAACCAATTTCTAAATTTGTGTAAAACTAATCCAGTAAAAACCTCTGAAAATCTCCTATTTTGTATGAACTTTGACACTTCATAATTTGCCTAAAAATTAAAAAGGTCAAAAAAGTCAACTATAGAAGCTTTGCAAATTTTATTAAGATTCTAAATGACGACAACTTTTTCCAAAAACTTTTAAGGGTTTAAAAAAAAACAGCTATTTTCTGGAGCAAGTTTTGTGAAATTTTCGAGTAAATCTCGGAATTACCGAATACTAACAGAGTTTTCAGGCGTTATCTCTTTTTTTTTGCGTTTCCTTTTCGTCAAACATCGCGTTGGATTGCATTACAAGAAGTAACAAGCTTTTAAACCATTTTCGATGTTTACGATAAGCGAGTGGAAAAGGATCCTCTTAAACGTATTATCTACATATGTATTAAATTAAGCTTTGGTTTTCTAGGAAAGCGGTGCCGTCATATAGCGGCCGTTTTAACACATCGTCAGTCATTTTTTCAAAACAAACGTCACAAACGTCATACGAAAAGTATCCAAGATAGAAAATGAACGACCTTGATTTAGCTTTAGTAATTTACTTGGATGATGAACTATCATCAGAAGAGGAAAATAGTCGTTGTTCCGGAAAACGGCCGCTATATGACGGCACCGCTATCCTAGGAAACCACAGCTTTAGCCTATATACAGGGTTATTTGCAAAACACAAGCAACCTCTCAGGACTGTGTTACTAACATCATAAACAACAACTTTTGTTCTATGACTTTAAAAAAAAAACATATTTTAGTTCATCAGATTTTCATACAAAAATAAAAATATTTAAATTGAACGTTCTAAATACCTATAGGTATCATTAATACTCGTCAAGACAAATCATACGAGCCCAAACTCGATCTCGATGGGGTTGTGTCGTTTAACTACCAAGTTCCTACAGCCACCTTCCGGTTGCATCATCAGATCAGCTCCATGTCATAAAAATTTTGCATTGTCATCTGATTTAAATATGCATGCAAAATTTCAGCTTTTTTTTTTTTTTTTTTTTGTCGACGGGGAAAATCATCTTTGACGAAACCCGCTCTTGGGTGGAGCGGGAGACAGTGTCAGACTCTTACTGACTAAAAACCCCGCGCCGTTCCTTCTAGCCTTCATACCAGGGCACGAGCTCCTTTTCGGACAACCCTGTCCCCAGTAGGCTTCGACCCAGCTGGGCCCCTCCTGCTGCTGACAACTCCTTGAGGCGCGCGGGAACAGTGCGCGCCGTCGACGTCTTGGGCTCGGTCCATTACCGGACGATCGGACAGCGAGCTACCCATGGCTCGCCGTCCGCGAGCCCGCGTCTACGGTGGCCGGAAATGGGGATCGGAATCCCGGCGACGGCGGCGAGGGCGCCGTTGCCTGATGCGGTCTGCCTCCTCCTTTGCTAGCATTACTGCTTCGCAGAAGGAGGCGACCGCCTGCCACTCCTCCTCGCTCCGGACCATGGCCTCGACCAGGGCCCGGCGCGAGAGGTCTCCGCCGCCGATCGCCCCCAATTCCCAATTCAATTCAGCTCAATAGGTAACCGGAAAGTGAGTCGAATTTAATTTACAAGATTTGATGACAGTGACAGACAAACATCGGGACAGGTGAAACTAAATAAAAGCTTGTGATAATATAAAATATTTTTTAACCGACTTCTAAAAAAGGAGGAGCTTCTCAATTCGGATGTTTGTCTGTTTTTTTTTGTTTGTTCGCGCATAACTTCGTCGCTTGCCAACCGATTTGATAAATTATTTTTTTGTTGGAAAGGGGGTCCCATAGTCACCAAGTTGGGATCTGATGATTGAATCTTGGCGAAATCGAGGGAACTCCTCAAATTCAATTCAATTTTTTAGTGAAGTCGGTTATATTTTTTTTTATAAAAAGGTTTTTTATATCCAATAAACAGATCGGTGAAGGTCGTTCTTAATCGTATCCTCTACTATACTGGGATATTAAAAAGTGAAATTTTGCATTGATGACGTAAGCGAGCAATTAGAAGAATAAGAAAGGGTTTTTGTAAACTCCTAGTAAATTCGATGTATGTAATTCCTGCAGTAGAAGCGCCGGTCGGATAGCACGACATGCCAGTATTAATGACATCATCCGTCGAGCTCTTGTCGCCGCCGGGGTGCCAGCTGTTTTAGAACCCAATGGCTTGGCACGCGACGATGGGAAGAGGCCAGACGGGATGACCATAATGCCTTGGAAGTTGGGTAGGCCTTTGGTGTGGGATGCAACATGTGTCGACACCCTTGCGCCATCCCATCTTCTTAGTACGGCGGGCTGTGCTGGTGCGGCTGCTGCAGGTGCAGAAAACCTCAAACGGCGTAAATATAATAACCTCATCGGAAGTTATATGTTTGAGCCGTTTGGGGTTGAAACACTAGGGCCATGGGGTCCGAGCGCTCATCGAGTTGTTCGAGATATTAGCAAACAGTTGGTCGACTCTCCGCGTGACCAGAGGGCTGGGCTTTTCTTCGGTCAACGAATCAGCATTGCCATCCAGCGTGGCAATGCTGCCAGCGTTCTGGGCACATTTCCCATTGATATCGATGTGGACGAATTTTTTGATGCCCTATAAGTTCCTTTTGTTTTTTACTCGTTTGTATATATTTTTTCTTTAAGTTTGTATATATACCTATTAGTTTATAATATTTAATAATTAAGATGTATATATGTATGTTAATAAAAAATTCACCTTTCTAAAAGAAATGTATAAAGTATGTATGTAAAAGCAAATGGTACAATCATTCTAAATTAATATTAATCGATATGTAATATATATTTTTTGTATTCCATTGCTTCTGCAAAATAAACTACTTTGACAGAAGCCTGAAAACGTTAACTTTCAATAACTTCTTATTTAGTGTTACACTAAGTTAATCTGTGAAAAACAAAACTTATTTTGTTTCTAAATAAATTGTATACTATCCCAGAAAAACTCTTTCAAATTCTCCCAGTCCGGGACTATGTCCATACGAGTCCACACATTTGCGTGTAATTTTTGAACTAATTCCTCTGTAGTTATTCCCTCAAAATTCGTCATTTTATTGAAGATCTCAATATTTTGAAATAACTCGTTTAACTTAGATTCGTTAATCATTCTGATGTTGTCGATTAGACTTATTAGAAACTTGTTGAATCCCATTTTAACAGCTATCATAAGTATATTACTAATTCTTACAATATTGACAAAATTCGTTATTTGTACATCGTCCACTAATATCTCAGTTGTCGATAGCAACAAAACCGCTAAATTTTTCAGGTCGAGACGAATCGCTTCACATAGAGATGATTTGATGCCACCATGTTTATTTTCAACGATTTTGCTCTGATTAAGTAACAATGTAGCTATAACTTTTTTGTTTTCATCTATTATTGACCTCAATTTTTCATCTACATTTATTTTTGCATCCAAAATGACTAGTATATTCTTGTTAAGTTCAAAGAACATCACGTTCAATATAAAATGAAATATGTTTTCCAAACTATTTCCCAAATTATGTTGTTCTTTTATTACTTGGCAAATGTATTCGACAGCGAAGTAATCGGCGAACGTGGAATGTACGAAAATTGGAATATCGTTGACAACATTACAAATGACGTGTGTGTTCTCTTCTTCATGTTTTAGCTGGTTTATAATTTTTTCACAATACTTCAACTCGTGTTTATCTAAAAGGCGATTGTTGTAGACTACGTATGCCGCCAGGTGTTGAAGCTTGTCTTTAGAATCTGTTTTTGCTCTCCTATATTGTGCTATATTATCTGGCCTGTAGATGTCAGTTTGGTTTTTCACTTGAAATCGTATTTTCAGCTTATATTCTAGAAAGCGTTCGTAGACTTCAAATAAATTAACATCCAAGTTCCATTCAATGGGTGAAGAGTTAATTCTTTTACGCATATCAATATCCGAGGACATTTTTCCCACGTCACTCCACAATTTTCGTCTTGCCATCTCCTCCATATAATTAGACTCAGAAATCTCTGAATACATCTCAATCACTGAGTTTCTAGAAGTACTTAAACTATCATCACTGTTAACGAATATTTTGTTGTACAAATGCTCAGCTAGCATATTTAAGTGTAACGGGTTTGTGACTAATCCGCCAAATTTAGACTCAAGTTCGTTATAAAGATCCATAGATAGAAGTAGTTCATGTATTGGTTTTAAATATTTATACAAGTTCAAATAAACTGCAAGCATTGGTTTCTCGTTTAATGACTCATTTGGTAAACTGACTTGTTTCTTTAATTCGTTTGAATCAATATTATCCATGAAATTTAAAAAATTGCATAAGTTATTTCGAACACTACTTTCATTAATAATTTTCTGTAATAAGTTGTTTTCCTTCCAAAATGCAGACAAATACATATTCTGTTCATCGTTATTTAAGGATTCTAATTTATAAAACACATTGAGATTTAATTCTGAAACTACTTTGTGATATGATCTGCTAGTAAGCCATATTTTATGTTTCCGATGTAAATTCATCACAGCTTTTATTAAACTGAACGCCTCACGTGCGTAGGTAGGGCAGATTTCGTCAAAACCATCGAATAAAATGATTAGTGTCTTTGTATTATAGTAGTGCAGGAACAGTTTCAACTGGAATATAGTCCATTCATCACCGTCACAATCCTTGAGAAAAACGGTACCATCTCTATCTTCTAATGTTATTTCTATGCTGTCTCGTTTTTTAATAGACTCTTCGCTGAGTACAACTTGACACAAGAATTTTAAACTTGTCAAAGTATCGATAACAGTTTCGTTATCTTGCCAGATAAATAATTGTTTGGAGTACTCCAATAAATTCATTCTTACTATCCAGTCCGTTGGGCTCAAATGTTGAGTCTTAAGAGTCAATTGGGTGAGTAAAGTAGACTTTCCCATTCCAGGATCCCCAAAGACAAGAACTATGTCATTTTCTAGATCATGTAGCGTTGAGATTTTCATGATTGTTTTATGTTTTGCGTCAAGTGGTAGAGGTACTACTTTAAAGCATTTTACAGATCGTTCAATATATATTTTTTCTTTGTCATTTGAATGACTAGCTGGTTTTCCTATTATACATGTATCACTCTGCATTAATTTATATAACGCAAGCTCTTCTACCAGTACAAGCGATTTGTCGTCTAAGACTTGATCTAAGTTTACTCCGACCCCATGAAATAGTACATTTGTGTTCTCTAAGATACTTTTCTGTGATTCTTTGCTCATGTCAATTAAATTGTTTCTTTCATCGTTTATTACAGTGTCTTTTGTTATGAAATATTCCTTGGCATTTTCAACGAAATCTTGATCATCAAGAATAATAATAACTGTTTTAGATCTTAAAGACATTGTGATATTTGTAAGTTCTTTTTTGTATTTTGTGTCAAATATTGCTTTATCACAGGCAACAATAAGTATACTTTCATTGTTTAAATCAATTAGTTCCTTCTGTAATATTTCGATGTCTTGTTTGGACAAATCTAAAACGTATTGCATATCCAACACGACACAGTCGTTTTTAATTAAATTATTTACGAGCTTAGCAACTGTTAGTCTAATATTCTTTGTTAGGATAACAGTTCCTGAAGGTTGGTCGTCTAATTTTATTGAATTTACTGCATCTTCAGTAAAAGCGTATTTTTTTATTTTTATTCTCTGCATCATATTTATCAAGCTCGTTAACGATTGACTTAAAACAAGTTTTTCAGCATTTTCATAAAATCTTTTTTCTTTTGTAAGATACTCACCTTCTTTTTTCATCCACCATTTTTGTATTGCGTCATGATACTTGACAAATATTGTGTCGGATATGGAATTGATGGCATTTATGTAAATTTTGTCGTGATGACGCAGTTTCTTTTCAATTTCCTTTATTAATATTGTCTCTACTTTCGCTTCCTTAGCTTGCGATGTATAAAATAGTAACTTTTCAGAAAAATCAAGTACAATATTTTTGATGTATTCGTCAGTGTGAAACGAAAGTTTTGGAAATATTTTCACTCGTACATCAAATCTATATTCACACAGATTTTTTATTTTACATTTCAGTTGATCGAATAATTTCTCTGATAGCTTTCCTAGTGATCCGCGGTTATCATTGAACTTTAGCAACTTGGAAACATCATCAAAAACTAGTAAATTACCAACTGCAGACGCTATGCCACCACTGAGTTGAAGAAATCCCTCACCTAAAGATTCATCTATTATGACAATATTGTTAGGTCTCGATTTTTCTATAAGTTTTATAATTTTTGATGTTAAATCAATCAATTTTCTTTCAATCTTTTCGTCATCACCACTAATCGTTAAATCTTTATTGCCAAACCAAGCCGGAACTTTAAATGTTGGTGATGGTAAGCTCCGTTTTATTGTCAGTTCAAGTGTTTTTTGTGATTCATTAATTTTGTCCAGAAATGGTTTGTAGCGAGCTGATTCTGTTTTATTAATGAACTCGAAGTTTCTGTTGTGATAGACAATTAAATTTTTGATTTCCTGATACTCTTTACTAATATTAGTGATATTGCGACAAGCGTATTCATTCGGTAAACTAGAAGAATTATTTAAAAGGAACTTTCGCCATTTCAAAATTTCTATACATAGTTTTTCTTTGAATAACTGCATAATATCTTCGTTTATATACATACCAAAGAAATCTTGTCTAAAGCATGCATTACGAAGTCCTTCAGATTGTTCATTGGATACATCAAAGACTTGTTGCGCCAAGATAACGTGATAACGTAACACAACGTCTTCTGGATTCAACTTTTGGATGTCTTTAAGTTTTCCGTAAATATACTTCACCATGAGTCGAGCTAGCGCTGTCATTTCTTCTTCTAATAGTAGTTGAAGTAACTCTGCACGTTTACTATCGTCTAATGGCTGTACATTAGAGCCAAGGTTTTCTGTTCCTATTAACGCATTCAAGAATGTAGCATTGTCGTTTTTATATTTTCGGGCAGAATCATCATCTTTTGCGGTTGTGTAAATCACGAATAAGCATTCTGTATCTCTATATGTGCCATCGAACAGCACGTCTTCATTGTTGGGTTTGAATTTGTTCCTTATTTCCAAGTAACTGTTAAAGTGTTTTATCAAATCACTTTTACTATTGAGAGTCAGCACTGTGTTGTTCTCTCTGTGTTTTGCTTGCATAAACACTGTGAGTGGCTTTTCAATCCCCTTCACTTTAACCCTAAAACAAATGTCATCAAACGAACCTAATTTGTCAACATTTGTAGCTAAATGAAACTCTTGAATATCGTCGTTATGTAAAGCTCTAAAATATATTAAACTTAGAAGTTTGGTCTCGTATAGATGACCTTGTATCCCGGATGTTCCAGGACGCTTTGGGTAATTTTTGGAGTTGATTTTTCTAGAGCTCGCCATCTTGTGAAAGCGACCGGCTCCGATATTACGCGGCGCTTGGGAACTCCTCGGAAATTCTTCGTCCCGTCATGTTCACGGATGCTTATCCTGTAAATAAGCGCATATGTTAAAAAGAAATTATGTTATTTTTCACAGATTGTTATATATGTAGCGACATCTATGACGCCACATAAGAACTACGAAGAAAATACGAAATCCTGCATCGCGCAATCAAAGTTCTCCGCGCGATTTGAACATATACGACAGCCCGACGTCAACTATCGGGCAGTCGCCCACCAGACTATAACATCCTGTCTGGTCGGAGGATCCTCCCTTTTCAACGGAGGTATGTGGGACTTTTACACTCTGTACCGCCTACCTCCAAACAGGTGACCCTCAACAAAGAACGTCAACGCAGCCTTCGTGCAGCTACTACTTCGTGACATCATCATCACTTCCTCAAGCTTTCGAGCAACGAGCCATACAGTCAGCACCCACGGCTAAGGGTATCCTGACCATCAGTATGCCTACCTGGTGTATATATACACATACTAGCTATACCCCGTGGTTTCACTCGCGTCTTTAGTAATAATGTTAGTAGCATATAGTTTCCTCGATACATGGACTATCCAACACTAAAATATATTTTTTTTAAAACGAACTAGCATTTTCTAAAGTTAGGTACCGCGTTCAAACAAACTAACTCTTGAGCTTTATAATATCACTGGTCGACAAGGTTTTTTCCACGAGATTGTGTATATGTCGCCAGGAAATGAGGATATAAGGGATTTTGCGAAATCCCTAGGGATATCACGAAATCCCGGTAGATGTCGAATATTCTTGTTTATTACGTCTTCTTACAAAAAGTACCTAGTGATAAGACAAAACACCAAACTAAATCTAGTAAAATGTAAGAAACGTCGTATGCATTTTTTTTTTTGTCGACGGGGAGAATCATCTGTGACGAAACCCGCTCTTGGATGGAGCGGGAGACAGTGTCAGACTCTTACTGACTAAAAACCCCGCGCCGTTCCTTCTAGCCTTCATACCGGGGCACGAGCTCCCTTTCGGACAACACTGTCCCCAGTAGGCTTCGACCCAGCTGGGCCCCTCCTGCTGCTGACAACTCCTTGAGGCGCGCGGGAACGGTGCGCGCCGTTGACGTCTTGGACTCGGTCCATTACCGGACGATCGGAATTTTTGGTTTAATTTACAAATAAAAAAATTCGTGTTCCTTATTTTTGAATAATCTAAAAGACGGACTAATTACATTTTTTATGGCAACTAGCCTTTTATGTAATTTAATTAAAAACAAACTTTACCTCTTTATAATATTACTAGCGGCCCGTCCCGACTTCATACGGGCAAATCCCTACTATCCCTACTAATATTATAAATGCGAAAGTAACTCTGTCTGTCTGTCTGTTACGCTTTCACGCAAAAACTACTGAACGGATTTAGATCAAATTTGGTAGGTAGGTAGAAGAGACACTGGAATAGGCTACCTATAATTCCACTGCTGAGCACGGGTCTCTGCCCGCGCGATATAAACTGTAGTCCACGCGGGCGAAGCCGCGGGCGGAAAGCTAGTAATTTATAATTCTGCACACAATATTACAATTAATTCGTTTTAATGTAATTTGTTATCGAAACAAGTCAACAACAATGCTTTTACCTACTCTAAGAATAAACAACCGCCATGACGCACTTGTGTGTTTTATTATGACATGACTAAGGAATTATAATTTAACAAAATTAATAGTACATTATTATGAAGTGTGTGTAATGTTAGTGATTACCGTCTAGGGGCTATTTAGACCCGAGCCATGGCGAGGGCCTTAAGAGAGCCGAGAACGGTAATCATTAATTACTCACGTGTATCATACGACGTTTTTCAATACACTTGTGAAGAAAAAACTGTAAAACTAGTAAACTTTTGTAGCAGTAAAAATCTGTTTTCATATGCGCGCCCATTTTTTTTTCTTTTCCTCGTGGGGGCGATGTGCGCCCATCCTGATACGACAATACTAGATTATGTGACTAGGGGATAAAGCTGTGTCTTTAAGTCGCAGGCGGCATGTTGAATTCCGAAGGAAACAAAGGTTGCTAATTTTAATCCCGAACGTTAGTGAGGGATCCATATATCGCAATAGAGTTAAAATGAAGCCTGAGTGAAGTGAGAAACTCAAGCCGCCCAAGACAAAGACAGCTTTACCCCCGTGTTGCATACTCTATCTATTTTTAACACCATCTGTGAGGTAATTAAAAGACAATTTGGTCGACCAAATCAGGTCGGCATCATCATCATCATGAAGAGCACATCAAAACAACTTGAAAGTACATTAGAATGCTCTATTATATTTTCTGCTAAAAATAAATAAGTATACTTACGTACTGAGTATTGTAATTTAGTTGTGTTGCACTAAATACTGCACTATCTTCGGAGTCCGGCGACAAACTGTGCACGCGCGCAACGCACACAAACAAGTGATTAATATTTACAATATAAATAAATGTGGAGTTTCCTCAAAGCAGCTACTTGTCTAACTTTTATATAGGGTGACTGGTGATACTTAAACACGTCCGGGCCTTGGTCGAAGATATGGTCCGCAGCAAGGAGGAATGGCAGGCGGACGCCTCCTTCTGCGAAGCAGTAATGCTAGCAAAGGAGGAGGCAGCCCGCATTAAGCACCGGCCACACAGAACAGACGCAAGGCACGGACCCGTCGCAGTCGCGGCGCCCATTTAATCTACTTGCATATAAAATGTATACAGCCGTCGCGACGTAAAACATACAGAAAAGACGGGACGCCGTCTTTTCTGTATTGTTCGCGACGGGTCCGTGCCTTGCGTCTGTTCTGTGTGGCCGGTGCTTTAGGCAACGGCGCCCTCGCCGCCGCCGCCGGGATTACGATCCCCATTTCCGGCCACCGTAGACGCGGGCTCGCGGACGGCGAGCCATGGATAGCTCGCTGTCCGATCGTCCGGTAACTGTCCGGACCGAGGCCAAGACGTCGACGGCGCGCACTGTTCCCGCGCGCCTCAAGGAGTTGTCAGCAGCAGGAGGGGCCCAGCTGGGTCGAAGCCTACTGGGGCCAGGGTTATCTGAAAAGCTCGAGCCCCGGTATGAACAGGCTAGAAGGAACGGGGTGGGTTTTTAGTCAGTAAGAGTCTGACACTATCTCCCGCTCCACCCAAGAGCAGGGGTTGTCATAAGATGATTTTTGCACACCGTAAAAAAAAAAAAAATATATACTTAAACACGTGTTTATATTCATGATTACAAACAACTATCAAATATTGTTGATAGGTTCACGCTTGACCGCTATCTCACCTGATGGTAGGCGACGATGCGGTCGACGATGGAACGCGCTTACCTTTTCACTCTCGACTTAAAGATTCCCGATTCTTTCGGAACTAGACTCTTGGCCCCACTTCGACCCTGCTGGGTCAATGCAGTTGCTGACAACTCCTTGAGGCACGCGGGAACAGTGCACGCCTTCGAAGTCTTGGGCTCGGTCCGGACAGTTACAGGACGGTAACCGGAAAACCGACGGTGGCCGGAAATCGGGATCGGAATCCCGGCGGCGGCGGCGAGGGCGCCGTTGCCCGATACGGTCGGCCTCCTCCTTTGCTAGCATTACTGCTTCGCAGAAGGAGGCGTCCGCCTGCCATTTCTCCTCGCTCCGAACCATGGCCTCAACCAAAGCTCGGCGCGAGAGGTCCCCGCCGCCGATCGCCCCACAAGAGCACGGCGATGCTCCGCCCAGGCAGGGCACACCTCGACCGTGTGCTCCACCGTGTCCTCCGGGCGTTCCGCACAGTGGCGACACCCGGGCGTCTCTTCCGCTTTAATTCGATACAGGTACCTCCCGAACGTGCCATGTCCGGTGAGGGCCTGCGTCATGCGCAAGGTAAGGACGCCGTGAGGTCTTTCCAGCTACGCCTCAAAGAGGGGACTTACCGCCATAATTGTGGCGTGCCCATAGGCAAGTAGCTGTTTTAAGGAAACTCTACATTTATTTATATTGCAAATATAAATCACTAGCTTGTCTGCGTAACCGGGTCATTCTACGGAGAGTGTAGAATTGTGTTCGTAAATATCTTCTACATAGCTCTTTTATTATTATTTATCCCTACTAATATTATAAATGCGAAAGTAACTCTGTCTGTCTGTCTGTCTGTTACGCTTTCACGCAAAAACTACTGAACAGATTTAGATCAAATTTGGTAGGTAGGTAGAAGAGACACTGGAATAACACACAGGCTACCTATAATTCCACTGCTGAGCACGGGTCTCTGCCCGCGCGATATAAACTGAAGTCCACGCGGGCGAAGCCGCGGGCGGAAAGCTAGTTTCTCATATAATTGTAATAGTTGATCTCTGATTTTATTTTTTTCGGAGATAATTACAAAATAACTTTATATAATAACACAATAAAAAGTTAATTTTGTAAAATTAAAAAAAGAAATGTTATCACTCGGAGAATGACCCAAACCAATGATTCAAACTATAATTGCGCAGTTGTTCGTCGGACTCCAATGATGGTGCAGTATTTAGTGAGTCACTACTAGATTACAATACTCGGTACGTAAGTACACTTATTTATTTTTAGCAGATAATACAATCGTACAGTAGCACTCTAGTAAACTTTCTAGTTCTTTTGATCCATTTTTAATTACTTTATAAACTAACTTAAAAAATAAAAATAAAACCCTAGAGAACTAAAAAAAAATGGCAATTAAGGCAAAGTAAGGCGTCGAAAAATTCCTCCGCATCGCTGTCGACTGGTAATGTACCCAGAAGACTGGCGGTCGGTCAAAGGATAAGCATTGCCATTCAGCGTGGCAATGCTTATCCTTTGACCGAAGTAAAAGCCAGCCTTTGGGTCACGCGAAGTGTCCACGAGTTTGTTTTATTTTTATTTTTTAAGTTAGTTTTAATTAATTTAAGTTTATAAATACATTACTTAATTATACTTCATAAACAAAAATAATAACTTTTTCATAACACTTGCTCATAACACTTACTCGTGGTTATTTTCTCACGTTATACCAGTACTCGGTATAATGCATACAGATTTTGCATACACATCGGCGATTGATACTTCTGTGGGCCTTCTGAGAGGACGGCCTTTTGGCGGAGTGGCGATATTGTAGCGCAAAGACAGTTTCAGCGAAGTGTCAGCGATTAAGTGCGAAAATCCTCGTATTAGTGCGATAAAAGCTATGGCTGGTCATCGAGCCATTTTAGTGTTTTTAGTGCGTACATCCGACGGACGCGATGAATCATTTTCCCGAATTGTTTTAGCGAGGTATGTGCCATAGTTGAAAATAGTTCTATAGAAGCTATATATGTTTATGTGATGAGCATAATGATTTGTTCTGTTTCTGGGTGTAATTTATCTATAATATGTATGTACTTAGAAATATATAATTATGTTTATCAGTTGTTTAGTATCCATAACACAAGCTCTGCTTAGCTTGGGACTAGATGGCGTTGTATGAAAGTTGTGGAATATATATGTGCTGGGCGACTTTAATGCGCCCCCGGGGGAACTATTCGGTAAAGAGCTAGATAACCTATGCTCGGACCAGCAATGGAGATGCGCTGTAAGTTAGGCAATGTAACAAAGAACTTACATTTATAAGTGATGTACATGGTTGCACTCGGTGGCTCGATCATTGCGTTGTGAGTCATTCCGCGTGGCAAACAAATAATAATGTTACCATAAAATATGATACGTACTGGTCAGATGATCAGATCACTTGCCGCTTGTTATTCAGTGCGGTTTAAACCTAATACGTAACCTAATGACGACCTCCACGGTGACCTCAAAATGGAACTCGTCACCACCATCATTCAAAAATTAGCTGAAGCCCACGAACACAGACTTCACCGCCACGTGAATGTCGAGGCTATACAGCTGTTATACAATACGGACCTAGTGCGTCGACTAAAGAGAACTAAACCTTTTGAGTTAGTGTAGTGTTTAAAGTTAGTGTATAATAGTGATCAATGCTGTGCTACGCATATAACACATGAACAAAGTGTTTTCATCAATATCAGACTCTAAGAAAGTGCTATGGACTTCTATAAGTGCTAAAAGACGCTATTCTTAGTTTAAACAAAACTGTATAAAATAAGTTAGATTTAAATTACTTATTAGTCTGTTAGGCTAGATTGTAATCAATTATTAAGAAATTTATTCTTAATAACAAGGAAAAAAAAATCTTAAAACAGATGGCAATAGGTGCAATAACAAAGATGTTTTTTGGGGTAACAGAACTAATGAACAAATAGAGAAATATAGAGAATTTTGTAATAATAAACTTAAAATAATAGATTTTCCTGAAGAATTTAGGCAGTGTAATTTTAATATTTGTAATAATATGGATCATAGGAACTTATTTGACGCAATGTATAATGAGATAATAAATATTTTAAAAGATGCATCTATTAAAAGTAGTTGTAGCAATTTCTCAAGCAAATCAAAATTAAAGCGGCATGTGATAGAGTGGAATAAAAATGTGCGTGGGACACATAGGGATGTCAGGCTTAAATTTCCAAAAGACGGTCGTTTGTATGAAGAAATGTGTGAAAGTAGGAAGGTTTCTAAAAAATGATGACGATGACAATGATGACAATGATGATGATGATGACAATGTTGATGATGATGTTGATGACGGTGATGACAATGACGACAATGGTGAAGATGAAACAAAGACGATGATGATGGTGATGATGATGACAACAATGATGATGATGATGACAACATTGATGATGATTATGATGATAATGATGATGATGACAATGATGATGATGATGATGATGATGATGATGATGATGATGGTGATGATGATGATGATGATGATGATGGTGATGATGATGATGATGACAATGATGATGACGATGACAATGATGATGATGATGATGATGATGATGATGATGATGGTGATGATGATGATGATCATGACAATGATGATGATGATGACAATGATGATGATGATGATGATGGTGATGATGATGATGACAATGGTGAAGATGATGATGACAACATTGATGATGATTATGATGATAATGATGATGATGATGATGATGATGACAACAATGATGATGATGATGACAACATTGATGATGATTATGATGATAATGATGATGATGATGATGGTGATGATGGTGATGATGACAATGATGATGATGATGATGACAATGATTATGATGATGATGATGATGATGATGATGATGACAATGATAATGATGATGATGGTGATGATGGTGATGATGATGAATTAACTTGTCATCAATTGAAATGTACATAGTTGATTTATTGAAAGGATAACTTAGTTTTAGTTAAGTGATTGGCAGTTATTTATATTTCAAAATGAACAAAATACAATAATAATAATATATTCACACAACTATCACACAACGCCGTCTAGTCTCAAGCTAAGCAGAGCTTGTGTTATGAGTACTAGACAACTGATGAACATACTTATATATTTCTAAATACAAACATATCTATATATATAAAAATGACCCCCGTTTTCCGTTGTCACGACTTGGCATGAAAACGGCTTGACCGATTTGGCTGATTTTTTTTTTGTTGTGATTGTTATTGTGAGGAGAAGGTTCTTATGGAAAAAAAAAATAGAGTAGTGTAGGGTAGAGTAGGGTAGAGTAGGGTAGAGTAGGGTAGAGTAGGGTAGAGTAGGGTAGAGTAGGGTAGAGTAGGGTAGAGTAGGGTAGAGTAGGGTACAGTAGGGTAGAGTAGGGTAGGGTAGGGTAGAGTAGGGTAGAGTAGTAGGGTAGAGTAGGGTAGAGTAGGGTAGAGTAGGGTAGAGTAGGGTAGAGTAGGGTAGAGTAGGGTAGAGTAGGGTAGAGTAGGGTAGAGTAGGGTAGAGTAGGGTAGAGTAGGGTAGAGTAGGGTAGAGTAGGGTAGAGTAGGGTAGAGTAGGGTAGAGTAGGGTAGAGTAGGGTAGAGTAGGGTAGAGTAGGGTAGAGTAGGGTAGATTAGGGTAGAGTAGGGTAGAGTAGGGTAGAGTTGGGTATAGTAGGGTGGAGTAGGGAAGAGCGGGAGCGAAGCCGCGCGGGCAAAGCTAGTTATAGATAAATTACACCCAGACACAGAACAAATGATTATGCTCATCACACAAACGTTTGTCCTGGGTGGGAGTCGAACTCATGACCTCCGGCATAGCAGTCAGGGTCACTAACCACTAGACCAACAGGCCAGTAATAAGTAGTATTATTATAGTAATAAGATAACCTCATATTGATCTCAGATAAAAAAAAAAATGTTTTGAGTATAATATAGACCGGTCTACACTGTCCTTACACAAACCTTACTTGAGGTGGTGCATCATGACTCACATTTTCACTGTTTTTCATACAACCGCTCATAACTGATTATGACGTTACTACACATTTTTCATTAGATATTTTGGAAACACAGTATCTTGTGGATTTTTTAAAGAAACTAAAGTTTCTAAAGAAACCAATTTCTCAATTTATGTAAAACTAATCCAGTAAAAACCTCTGAAAATGTCCTATTTTGTATGAATTTTGACACTTCATAATTTGCCTAAAAATTTTAAAAGTCAAAAAAGTAATCCTCTAGAGACCTTGCAAATTTTCTTAAGATTCTAAATGACGACAACTTTTTCCAAAAACTTTGAAGGGTTTAAAAAAAACAGCAATTTCCTGGAGCAAGTTTTGTGAAATTTTCGAGTAAATCTCGGAATTACCGAATACTAACAGAGTTTCCAGGCGTTATCTCTCTTTTTTTGCGTTGCCTTTTCGTCAAACATCGCGTTGGATTGCATTAAATGAAGTAACAAGCTTTTAAACCATTTTCGATGTTTACGATAAGCGAGTGGAGAAGGACCCTCTTAAGGTGGTGCATCATGACTCACATTTTCACTGTTTTTCATACAACCACTCATAACTGATTATGACGTTATTACACATTTTTCATTACATATGTTGGAAACACAGTATCTTGTGGATATTATCTAGGTTTCTAAAGAAACTAATTTCTAAATTTGTGTAAAACTAATCCAGTAAAAACCTCCGAAAATCTCCTATTTTGTATGAACTTTGACACTTCATAATTTGCCTAAAAATTTAAAAAGTCAAAAAAGTAATCCTCTAGAGACCTTGCAAATTTCATTAAGATTCTAAATGACGACAACTTTTTCCAAAAACTTTTAAGGGTTTAAAAAAAACAGCAATTTCCTGGAGCAAGTTTTGTGAAATTTTCGAGTAAATCTCGAAATTACCGAATACCAACAAAATTTTCAGGCGTTATCTCTCTTTTTTTGCGTTGCCTTTTCGTCAAACATTGCGTTGGATTGCATTAAATGAAGTAACAAGCTTTTAAACCATTTTCGATGTTTACGATAGGCGAATGGAAAAGGACCCTCTTAAAGCAAGTCATTCTATCCATAAGGAGATATTGCTGTATGGCCAATCCCCAGGGACTAATGAGATTTGAATTTGGAACATCAATAATCGTCAACATTGTGAATTAAATGTACGTGCATCGAACAAGTTGACTCGAAATTCAAACTGACCACTAACAAAAAAACGAAAATAGAATAAAACATGCTTACTGCCGGGAACGTTATAGAAAATTGAAACTATAGAATCTTGGAGTAGTGAATTTTTTTTGTTTGATGAACTTGTAAATGTAATACTTATAATTCTGTAAAAATATGATTGGGTAGACCAAATTGTCTTTTAATTATCTCACAGATGGTGTAAAAAACCAAATCACATAGGGATAAAGTTGTATTTGTCAGCTTGAATTCCTCACTTAGCTCAGGTTTCGTTATTAACTCCCGAGCATTGCGATGGAGTTAATTATATAATTCCCTCACTGACGTTCGGGATTAAAATTAGCAACCTTCGCTTCGTTCGGAATTCAACATGCCGCCTGCGACTTAAAGACACTGCTTTATCCCCTAGTCACATAATCTACTATTAACATTTAACAAAATATTAATTTGTAATCAAAATTGTGTGTTTATTTATTTATTTATTATATTCTTTATTGCACACCACATAAAAAAAGAAAAATACAGGACAAACATTATTCAAAATAAGTGTACAATGGGCGTTACATTACAGACAACTTTTGGATGGACTGAAAGAAAGGAGAAAGATTTAGGGCTGTCAGTGTAAAACATTAGAAATAATATTAATGAGAAATACAACACGAATACATATTTTCATAACCAAAAAATATATACTAATAAATATCAAATATGCAATTAAGCCAGGAGAAGAAAAAAATCAAAGAGAAAGGTAATGCTCCTTCACCATTTTTTAAAAGTTGGTAGAGTTTGAGCACGTCTCACTTCAATAGGTAACGCTTTCCACAAACGAGCAGCTTGTAAATAATTTGTCAAAAAAGGATGTGGAATGCATACGAATACTTAATTTCAGATTTTCCAATGATCTCAAGGACTAGGTCCCATGTGTGTCACAGAGGAACTGAAAGCGTTCTAACAAAATAATTATTACACGTACGTTTTACGTATTTCTATATTAGATACTTAATCTTGTCTCTTCGTTATTTAACACCGACTTCCGAAATTAAAGTTATTTTGTACTTTTTGAAGTCGGTTTAATTTTTTTTGTAAAAAGTTTTTTGACTGATTTTGCCATCGATACGCTAAGAAGAAGAAGAAGTTATGGTAGCACCACTAAAAAGTACCTACCCTTCAGCTAAACATAAATTACCTTATAGCCAGAATGCATCTTATAATCCCAAATATGGTTATATTACATGAATTTACCCCCTCCCCCTTTCCCCTCCCCCTTTTCTTTTAGTCAGTCATCGACTACACGTATAAACAAAGCAATTTTACTTGTTACGACAATTCTGCTATGATTCTATGAGGAGTTCTGTTCCATATCTTCGAAGTTCATGATCAGATCATAACAATATTTCTATGGGACCAACTTGGAAGCATAACCTTTCAATCAAAAAAAAATATTTCAAAATCGGTCCACAATTAACCGAAATATCGGTGAACATACATACAAAAAAAAAACATACATTCACCCGAACATAGAACCTTCTCCTTTTCGAAGTCGGTTAAAAAGGAGTTGATGGATTAAAGAGCACATTATAAAGCAATGAAAGTATATGAGCATTCCGGCGAAGTGTGTTGTGTGGTTGATGATGATGATGATGATATAAGCGTGGGGGTGCTTTGTGCCATATTTTTCGTAAATCGAGCTCCCCACGCTTTTTTTCACAACAATATTAATATTTTTCGTTCATTATTTTTATTTTCTACCTATTTTGAAAATTATTTTCCACGTTTTTGTTTTATGCTCTATGAAAGCGTGTTTTTTTGTAATTCCTTCACAAAATATGAATCTTAGTGCGTTTATTTACAGATAAGCATCCGTGACCGTGATGGGAGAATTTCCGAGGAGTTCCCCGAGCGCCGCATGATATCGGAACCGGTCGCTTTTCCAGATGGCGATGTCTAGAAAATCATAAAAATGACCAGCATCCCACGTGTGAAGCCACTTGGGATACCAAACCGTCGCTGTTACAAGATGGCGAGCTCGGTTTTTAAAGAGCTGCATTTTACCAGCTCCAAAAAGTACCCAAAGCGTCCTGGAACATCCGGGATACAAGGGCATCTATACGAGACCAAACTTCTAAGTTTAATATATTTTAGAGCTTTACATAACGACAATATTCAAGACTTTCATTTAGCTACAAATGTTGACCAATTAGGTTCGTTTGATGACATTTGTTTTAGGGTTAAAGTGAAGGGGATTGAAAAGCCACTCACAGTGTTTATGCAAGCAAAACACAGAGAGAACAACACAGTGCTGACTCTCAATAGTAAAAGTGATTTGATAAAACACTTTAACAGTTACTTGGAAATAAGGAACAAATTCAAAACCAACAATGAAGACGTGCTGTTCGATGGCACATATAGAGATACAGAATGCTTATTCGTGATTTACACAACCGCAAAAGATGATGATTCTGCCCGAAAATATAAAAACGACAATGCTACATTCTTGAATGCGATAATAGGAACAGAAAACCTTGGCTCTAATTTACAGCCATTAGACGATAGTAAACGTGCAGAGTTACTTCAACTACTATTAGAAGAAGAAATGACAGCGCTAGCTCGACTCATGGTGAAGTGTATGCATGGAGAATTTAAAGACGTTCAAATGTTGAATCTGGAAGATGTTGTGTTACGGTACCACGTTATCTTGGCGCAACAAATCTTCGATGTGTCCAATGATCAATCTGAAGGACTTCGTGACGCACGCTTGAGACAAGATTTCTTTGATATCAACGAAGAACTGGCGCAGATATTCATAGAAAAACTGTGTACAGAGATGAATAGGCGAAATTTCCTTTCAGATACTTGTTCTAATCTACCGAATCAAAAAATCAACCACTTCATTACCTATGAGAATCGAAAATTTGAAGTCGTTGATAAAATAGGGTCAGCTCGGTGCAAAGTATCATATCTGGACAAAATTAATGAATCACCAGACACCGAACAAGAAATACTTGAACTGGATATAAAGCAGAGCTTGCCAACATTTAAAGTTCCAGCTTGGTTTGGCAACAAAGATTTAACGATTAGAGGAAGTGACAAAAAAATAGAAAGAAAACTGATTGATTTAACATCAAACATTATAAAACTTATAGAAAGATCGAGACCCAGTAATATCATTATAATAAGAAAATCTTTGGGAGAAGGATTTCTTCAACTCAGTGGTGGCATAGCATCTGCAGTTGGTAATTTAATAGTTTTTGATGATGTTTCCAAGTTGCTAAAGTTCAATGATAACCGCGAATCATTAGGAAAGCTAGCCAAAACATTACTCGATCATTTGAATTCTAAAATTGAAAACTTGTATGAATATAGATTTGATGTACGAGTAAAAATATTTCCAAAGCTTACGTTCAACGCTGACAAATATACTAAAAATATTGTACGTGATTTTTCTAAAAAGTTACTATTTTACACATCACAAGCTAAAGAAGTGAAAGTTGAGGCCATATTAATAAACGAAATTAAAAAAAAACTACTTCGCCACGATGACATTTACATAAATGACACCAATGCCACATCCAACACAATATTTGTTAAGTATCATGATGCAATACAAAAATGGTGGATGAAAAAAGAAGGTGAGTATCTTACAAAAGAAAAAAACTTATATGAAAATGCTGAAAAACATGCTTTAGGTCAATCATTAACGAGCTTTGTAAATATGATGCACAGAATAAATATAAAAGGATACGCTTTTACTGAAGATGCAGTAAATTCAATAAAATTAGACGACCAACCTTCAGGAACTGTTATCCTAACAAAGAATATTAGACTAACAGTTGCTAAGCTCGTAAATAATTTAATTAAAAACGACTGTGTCGTGTTGGATATGCAATACGTTTTAGATTTGTCCAAACAAGACATCGAAATATTACAGAAGGAACTAATTGATTTAAACAAAGAAAATATAGTTATTGTTGCCTGTGATAAAGCAATATTTGACACAAAATACAAAAAAGAACTTACAAATATCACAATGTCTTTAAGATCTAAAACAGTTATTATTATTCTTGATGATCAAGATTTCGTTGAAAAGGCCAAGGAACATTTCGTAACAAAAGACACTGTAATAAACGATGAAAGAAACAATTTAATTGACATGAGCAAAGAATCACAGAAAAGTATCTTAGAGAACACAAATGTACTATTTCATGGGGTCGGAGTAAACTTAGATCAAGTCTTAGACGACAAATCGCTTGTACTGGTAGAAGAGCTTGCGTTATATAAATTAATGCAGAGTGATAAATGTATAATAGGAAAACCAGCTAGTCATTCAAATGACAAAGAAAAAATATATATTGAACGATCTGTAAAATGCTTTAAAGTAGTACCTCTACCACTTGACGCAAAACATAAAACAATCATGAAAATCTCAACGCTACATGATCTAGAAAATGACATAGTTCTTGTCTTTGGGGATCCTGGAATGGGAAAGTCTACTTTACTCACCCAATTGACTCTTAAGACTCAACATTTGAGCCCAACGGACTGGATAGTAAGAATAAACTTATTGGAGTACTCCAAACAATTATTTATCTGGCAAGATAACAAAACTGTTATCGATACTTTGACAAGTTTAACATTCTTGTGTCAAGTTGTACTCAGCGAAGAGTCTATTAAAAAACGAGACAGAATAGAAATAACATTAGAAGATAGAGATGGTACCGTTTTTCTCAAGGATTGTGACGGTGATGAATGGACTATATTCCAGTTGAAACTGTTCCTGCACTACTATAATACAAAGACACTAATCATTTTATTCGATGGTTTTGACGAAATCTGCCCTACCTACGCACGTGAGGCGTTCAGTTTAATAAAAGCTGTGATGAATTTACATCGGAAACATAAAATATGGCTTACTAGCAGATCTTATCACAAAGTAGTTTCAGAACTAAATCTCAATGTGTTTTACAAATTAGAATCCTTAAATAACGATGAACAGAATATGTATTTGTCAGCATTTTGGAAGGAAAAGAACTTATTACAGAAAATGAATAATGAAAGTAGTGTTCGAAATAACATAGGCAGATTTTCAAATTCTATGCATAAAATTGAATCAGAAGAGTTAAAGAAACAAGTCAGTTTACCAAATGAGTCATTAAACGAGAAACCAATGCTTGCAGTTTACTTGAGCTTGCATAAATATTTACAATTATCATTTAAGGATCTTTACAACGAACTTTCGCCTAGATACGGAGGATTAGTCACCAACCCGTTCTACTTAAATATGCTAGCCGAACATTTGTATAACAAAATATTCGTTAACAGTGATGATAGTTTAAGTACTTCGAGAAACTCAAAGATTGAGATGAAAGAAAATTATACGGCAAGACAAAATTTTAAGACAAAATTCTGGAGTGATGTGGGAAAAATATCCTCGGATATTGATATGCGTAAAAGAATTAACTCTTCACCCATTGAATGGAACTTGGATGTTAATTTATTTGAAGTCTACGAACGCTTTCTGGAATATAAGTTGAAAATACGATTTCAAGAGAAAAACCAAACTGACATCTACAGGCCAGATAATATAGCACAATATAGGAGAGCAAAAACAGATTCTAAAGACAAGCTTCAACACCTGGCGGCATACGTAGTCTACAACAATCGCCTTTTAGATAAACACGAGTTGAAGTATTGTGAAAAAATTATAAACCAGCTAAAACATGAAGAAGAGAACACAGACGTCATTTGTAATGTTGTCAACGATATTCCAATTTTCGTACATTCCACGTTCGCCGATTACTTCGCTGTCGAATACATTTGCCAAGTAATAAAAGAACAACATAATTTGGGAAATAGTTTGGAAAACATATTTAATTTTATATTGAACGTGATGTTCTTTGAACTTAACAAGAATGTACTAGTCATTTTGGATGCAAAAATAAATGTAGACGAAAAGTTGAGGTCAATAATAGATGAAAACAAAAAAGTTATAGCTACATTGTTACTTAATCAGAGCAAAATCGTTGAAAATGAGCATGGTGGCATCAAATCATCTCTATGTGAAGCGATTCGTCTCGACTTGAAAAATTTAGCGGTTTTGTTGCTATCGACAACTGAGATATTAGTGGACGATGTACAATTAACGAATTTTGTCAATATTGTAAGAATTAGTAATATACTTATGATAGCTGTTAAAATGGGATTCAACAAGTTTCTAATAAGTCTAATCGACAACATCAGAATGATTAACGAATCTAAGTTAAACGAGTTATTTCAAAATATTGAGATCTTCGATAAAAATAAAAATTTTGAGGGAATAACTACAGAGGAATTAGTTCAAAAATTACACGCAAATGTGTGGACTCGTATGGACATAGTCCCGGACTGGGAGAATTTGCAAGAATTTTGGGACAATATACAATTTATTTAGAAACAAAATAAATTGTGTTTGTAACAGATAAACTTAGTGTAACATTAAATAAGAATTATTGAAACTGAACGTTTTCAGGCTTCTGTCAAAGTAGTTTATTTGCCAGAAACTCGGAATACAAAAAATAGATATTTCATACCAATTAAATTTAATTTAGAATTATTATACAGTTTGCATTTCATTATCTAACATGTATTTAAAAAAACCCTCGCTCGCTTAAGTCATATAAACAAAACTGTCAATTTTGTAGTTTCAACTGAGCGTAGATATACCTATGTCAATCTGATAGTTTTATAATGATTTTTTCAATACACTTGCTCATAAAGTGACTCTTATTGCACCACACTTAGGTATATAATGGCACTTGTAACCAAACTGTGACATTTTGATTACCATTACGCACTAGTGCTATAATGTGGTTAAAACCTTATTGTTCAACCTCTCCACCGCCATAATGTTATTACATTATCATATCAGGATGGGCGCAGGTCGTCCCCCACGAGGAAAAAAAAATGGGCGCGCATATGAAAACAGATTTTCACCGCCAAAAAAGTTTACTAGTTATACAGTTATTTTATTCACAAGTGTATTGAAAAACGTCGTATGATACACGTGAGTAATTAATGATTACCGCTCTCGGCTCTCTTAAGACCCTCGCCATGGTTCGGGTCTAAATACCGCCTCAACGGTAATCACTAACATTACACACTTATATCATAATGTACTATTTATAAATTATTAGTATTTGTACACATGTTTTGGACATCTTTTAAAATCAATATTTTTGATAAATTATGGTGATTTAGATTTTAATTTCTTATTATTTGCTTTATTGAAGTTTTGGCATCAAAATAATCTAATTATGATGTAACTACGATGCTTAGTTATTGTGAAAAAAAAAACATTTAATAAGGGCCAAATGTTGAGAATTTTGATGAAATTGTGACTTCTGAAATAAGAAAATGAAACATAATTAGAACTAGCCATGAATGCATTTCAAAGATGATAATGTTGCGCTAATTTTCCATTTCTAAGATTTGTAAATTCATTGCCATTAACGAAGCTCACAAACATAAGTCGAAATGATGTTGGCACGAAAGAGCTATGTTTAACGGTTGATTTACCAAACATAATACACCCAAATTGACTTAAAAAAAATAACTGGCTACTACTCATACTATGGTTAAATATGTGCTATAATAATATTTCAAGTTGTTTCATTATTTTGATAAAAAAAAGAATACAAAGATGCGCTAATAATTTGCCGCGGGTGAATTTTTACAAGATTGCAGCCTTAAACGGCGCAAAACTGTAATGTTATTGGTAATTACAGTTTTGAGCCGTTTGGGGTCGAAACGCTTGGTTCATGGGGTCCGAGTGCGCGCCGACTGATCGACACTTTACGTGACCAGAGGGCTGGCTCGTTCTTCGCTCAAAGAATTAGCATTGCCATTCAACGTGGCAATGCTGCCAATCTTCTGGGCACATTTCCGGATGACAGCGATGTGGAGGAGTACTTTGACGCCTGAGCGTGCTTTGTCTTTTTGTATTATATTTATGTACATAGTTAGGTTTTAGTTTAAATAGTTTATTTAGTATTTAAGTTTTTTTAATGTACATATGTATTAAAATGTATATGTTTAACAAGAATAAATAAAAGATATAAGATTTAGATAATTATGTATATAGGGTAAAGTCTCTCTAAAAAGTCAAAACGACTTTTTTTTTTTTTTCTGTCGACGGGGAAAATCATCATTGACGAAACCCGCTCTTGGGTGGAGCGGGAGACAGTGTCAGAGTCTTACTGACTAAAAACCCCGCGCCGTTCCTTCTTGCCTTCATACCGGGGCTCTAGTTTCCTTTCGAACAACCCCGACCCCGGTAGGCTTCGACCCAGATGGGCCCCTCCTGTTGCTGACAACTCCTTGAGGCGCGCGGGAACAGTGCGCGCCGTCGATGCCTTGGCTCGGTCCGGACAGTTACCGGACGATCGGACAGTGAGCCACCCATAGCTCGCTGTCCACGAGCCCGCGTCTACGGTGGCTGGAAATCGGGGCTGGAACCCCGGCGGCGGCGGCGGTGAGGGCGCCGTTGCCTGATGCGGTCGGCCTCCTCCTTTGCTAGCATTACTGCTTCGCAGAAGGAGGCGACCGCCTGCCACTCCTCCTCGCTCCGGACCATGGCCTGAACCAAGGCCCGGCGCGAGAGGTCTCCGCCGCCGATCGCCCCCACGAGGGCACGGCGTTGCTCCGCCCAAGCAGGGCACAACTCAACTGTGTGCTCCACCGTGTCCTCCGGGCGTTCCGCACAGTGGCGGCACCCGGGCGACTCTTCCGCTCGAATAAGTCAAAACGACGTGGGAATTTTGTATAATATTTAATCATTTAAAAAATACCTATAGGTATTCGATCATTTTTATAAGGTTTTTGTATTAGTAAACAATGATCAAAATCTCTTAATCGAGCTTAATTGTTGAACCAGAACCAGAACTTTTATTACACCTGCCACTATTTTTCTCTGCATCACCCAAAGGTTGACTGGCAGAAAATGCCTAAGGCATTAAGTCCGCCTCTGTACTTTGTGTGCATAAAGCATTAAATAAATAAATAAATAAACCAGTGTTGACTACATCAGATTTCATTTTGCCCTAAGAATTACCTAAGTCATTTGCCTTATTAGACAGACTCTAATTTACTACTTAGATAATACGTTTAAGAGGGTCCTTTTCCACTCGCCTATCGTCAACTTTGAAAATGGTTTAAAAGCTTGTTACATCATCTAACGCAATCCAACGCGATGTTTGACGAAAAGGTAACGCAAAAAAAGAGAGATAACGCCTGAAAACTCTGTTAGTATTCGGTAATTCCGAGATTTACTCGAATATTTCACAAAACTTGCTCCGGGAAATAGCTGTTTTTTTTAAACCCTTAAAAGTTTTTGAAAAAAGTTGTCGTATTTAGAATCTTAATAAAATTTGCAAGACATCTATTATATAATTTTTAATTTTTAGGCAAATTATGAAGTGCCAAAGTTCATACAAAAAAGGAGTTTTTTAGAGGTCTGTACTGGATTAGTTTTACACAGAAATTGATTTCAATAGAAGCCTAGATAATATCCATAAGATACTGTGTTTTCAAAATATCTAGTTAAAAATGTGTAATAACGTCATAATCAGTTATGAGCGGTTGTATGAAAAACAGTGAAAATGTGAGTCATGATGCACCACCTTAAGTTGGCGCTACTGTCTATGCGACCTCGTTACTCATAGTTATATTATATATGTCATCCCTTTTTCTTCTTCATTGACAAACCTATTAGACTGAATTTTTATTTACTATATATAATCTTAATATTTTTGCCCTATCCTATCATATTATGTATAGTGCTAGTTTATAATATCTAAATAAATAAATGCATAGTTATTATAATTTTTGATATTTTATTTTTTTACTAGCTTTCGCCCGCGTTTATTAATGATGAATTTTTGCCATTTAGGCGTGAAGACGTAACAAACGAACAAACTCACTTTCGCTTCTATAATATTAGTAAAGATTACATTCCTTTTAGAATAGTGAATGTGAGGTTGTGTTTTTTTCTTTCAGTAGGTACCTAATTTTAAAATATTTCCATTTGATCACGCATCATTAAGTAAACTTCTATAATCGATGGTTGAAAGGCGATGATCTAAGCGACATAGATAAACTTTGCAAAAAGGTGATTTAAAATAAAATATTTAGAGTTCACATTTGTAAACTATAGTCAATGTCGCTTAGACCATTTTGCTTTTCAACAGTCGATATAATCTGACCTACCCTCTGCTCTGATTCTAATCTCTTTCAGAAAAGATAGAATATAGTACCTATAAGTACAACATCTCCACACGGGCCTGCTTCTGAGCTTCGGTGAGGTTGTGCGGCACTCAGCCGCAAATTATCCTCCTCAGGCGAAGGTGCTCGTGTAGAATCTTGTGAACGTTTGGAGGTAGGTGGTACAGAGAGTAAAGTACCACAAACCTCCGTTGAAAATGGAGGATCCTCCGACCAGACAGGTGTTATAGTCTGGTGGGCGACTGCCCGATAGTTGGTGTCGGGCTGTCGTATATGTTCAAATCGCGCGGAGAACTTTGATTGCGCGATGCAAGATTTCGTATTTTCTTCGTAGTTCTTATGTGGCGTCATAGATGTCGCTACAACGCTTCCCGAACGGATTTAAAGTGTATGCTCATATGCTGCATCTCTCCGTATGTAATTCGCCTGTTTTCATGAATTATTTTTGTTACTGCCAGCAGACTTTCTTCCGTGACAGCCGTCGTAGGATCCCCAAAGTAAGGCAAGCCCACTTGAACTCGCTACACCAGCGGTAGATGGTTGCTTTTGAAGGTCCTTCATTCATAAAAGCAATTTGAAGTCGGTCAAAAGACTCATCAGAGTTTACGCCTAGATGCATCTCGTTTCTGCCGGAGCTGGTTTTTTTTAGCATTCACTTTTGGAGGATTCACTTCACGGCGCTGAAGTTACCACAGGGAAAACCTGAGGAAACCAGCATATCCTAGAACCAAAAAATTCGAAGACATGTGACATTCACCAACCTGCACTGGGCCAGCTTGGTGGATTATTCCATTATACCATTCCCTCTCCTAGAGAGGAGGTCTGAGTCCCAGCAGCGGGAACATTAAAAAGGCTGATTATGATGATGATTTATAATTTGAATATTTAAATTTAAATGATTTGTCCTCCCTTCCATTAATAATAATAATAAAGCCTTTTATTTCATATCCTTGCTAACTACAAAACATACATTTCTCTTAAATTTATATATTTTATAAACTGTTTTTTTTTTTTTATCTAATGGATAGGAACCCCTTCTTGGGTATAGGCCTCCTCCAGCTTATTCCAGTCTTCTCTATTTACGGCTTCTCCAATCCAATTTTTCCCGGCTATTGCTGTTATGTCATCAGCCCAGCGTTTCCTTGGTCTCCCTTGTCGTCTCTTGCCTCTGGGTCCTGTCCATCGGGTCGCCTCTATGGTCCATCTGTTGTCGGTATACCGGGCTAAGTGTCCGGCCCATTTCCACTTGAGTTTTAGAGCGTAATGGAGAGCATCAGTAAGCCTTGTTTTTCGTCTGACGTATTCGCATTTGACTTTTTGTATTTTTTTAATTTTTAATATGCTTCTTTCCATAGCTTTTTGGCATACAACTAGCTTATTTTGTATTTCTTATTTCGTAAGTGAGAGACGGTAGGATACATGAATCCATTATGACCTTTTTTTGATGGAGAGAGAAGTCACCTTTTAGTATTTCTTTGAGAGACCAAAATTTTTTCCAACTTAGGTCTATCCTTCGTTCTATCTCATATTCTCCAGATCTCTCCTCCCTTCCATTATAATAATTTAAACAATTTGTCCTAATAGCAAGAACCCATCTTTACAGAAGGTGAAGGCTTCTGAGATGACACACGACACTTCCCGTGAGTGCCGGCGACTTTAAAGATATCATCAACCCAATATGTTATCGGCCGTCTCTGTACAGGGTTATTTGTCAAACACTGGCAACCTTTCAGGACTATGTTACTAACATCATAAAAATCAACTTTTGTTCTATGACTTTTTACAAAGAGACCCTACTCAAAAAAGAATTAGCAACACATTTAACTATTCATTTTTACATTACAGATAATACAAAATCCATGTTTTTGAAATATTTAAATATCTATTCAAATTGGATGATTTGAATATTTAAATATTTATATTCGATTCGTCAATTCCATTTTTAACCGACTTCGAAAAGGAGGAGGTTCTATGTTCGGCTGAATGTATGTTTTTTTTTAAAAATTACCTTTCAAAACTTATCTTTGATGTGTTTAGCTTTTTTTGTGGCGAAGCTTTCGTGGCTGCTCTTTTGTGGCCCGTGTCGTTAAACCTAGTAACAAACCAGAAAGGCAGAAACTTGGTATATCTACGTTTTGGAATAAGTCGGTTTGAGTTTTAAACACCTTATTACATATTTAAACTTTTTACAAACGAATACGAAAGCAAAGAAAAACATAAAAAATCTGTCACTCTTTTAAATTTTTTGACGTACGTCAACAAATACTTCAAAATATTGCAAACATTGTGTATGTTTACATATTATGCTAGGGGCTTAGAAAAAAATAGCTTTTCAACTATCGATAAAAAAAGTAATTTTAAAAATGAATGCGTTTACTAAAGTGCCTTCCAGGATCAGCCGGATGGGCAGCCTACCTGGTGTAAATAATACCTGTAAGTATCAATCTTAATTACTTCTCATGGCCTGGCACGTGACATTGGCAAGAAACCGGACGATATGGGCTCCTTCACACGTACCTCAACCACACCACGTGGCCCGGCGTATGTTTCGTAATAAAAATTAAAAGGACTCTTCACACCTACCAAATTTTGTAGTCTCGACTGTGTGTTTTAACGACCACATCGCAACAACCAGCGACACTGCGAACTAGTGGCCGACCACATCGCAAACACAACGTTGCGTCGATGCAACGACAATGCGTGCACGCCGCTATGAAAATCGGAATCGAAACACAAAATATGGTACAGAAGTCAATCTACATACAAAGCGCGCTCTCACAACGCACACATAGACACCGCTCACGGACACGATATCTCGGAGCGCCTCGGCTCGCTCGTCGAACAGTTCAGGCTCAAACGCTCATTAGTGTGCCTCCACCGAGCGTAGGTATAAAACGTGAAGTACATACATGAGATTGTCTTCTGTACCTATCTATTTTGTGGTCGAACTTTGTCTGCCTACCACGTAACCGCATTGCAACTACTGGCGATAACGCATCTACATCGACATTTTGTCGGTACCAAACGCAACGCAACTACAAAATGTTTCAGCGACACTATTCACGCGTAACCACTCATCATCGCCATCATATCAGCCGAAAGACGTCCACTGGACATAGGCCTCCCCCAAGCGTCGCCACAACGACCGGTCCTGTGCGTCACGCATCCATCGGATTCTCGCGACCCTGACCAGGTCGTTGGTCCACCTTGTTGGAGGCCTTCCAACGCTGCGTCTTCCGATACGTGGTCGCCACTCCAGAACCTTTCGTGCCCATCGATCATCTGCACCACCAAGCAGCACCGTTCTGCGTGCAATGTGCCCTGCCGATTGCCACTTAGTCTGGCGACTCTTCGAGCTACGTCGGTAACCTTGGTTCTCCTGCGGATATCTTCATTTCTGATGCGTAACCACTGCTTGAGAGCATTTTGTCGTTGCGACGTGGTGTGGTTGTGGGTTCGTGTGAAGAAGCCCTATGTCTTTATTTCCATTGAAGATTGGTAGGCCTTTATTGTGGGACGCTACTTGTATCGATACTCTTGCGCCATCACAACTTCCTAGCTCGTCGTGATGTGCTGGTGCTGCCGCAGCGGCTGCAGAGAACCTCAAGCGGCGGAAATATAATAACCTTGTTGGTGTATATAGGATATATTTTCGACCCGTTTGGAGTTGAAACTCTCGGATCGTGGGGTCCGAATGCTCACAAATTATTTAAAGAACTTTCAGAACGCCTTGTTGACACTTCGCGTGACCCAAGGACTGGCTTTCGGACAATGGATAAGCACTGCCATTCAGCGTGGCAATGCCGCCAGTCTTTTCGGTACAGTACCAGTCGACAGCGATGTGGAGGAATTTTTGGACGCTGTACTGTAGATTGCATTTTTTTGTTATTTAGAGCTTCGACCGAGAACGAGGTTTCTATACAACGTGTAACGTTTAAATGCGCAAAACCTCAGACACCCCAAATGATTTTTAATTCGATTGACTTAATTATGTGAGAAAAAAAAAAAAAAAAAAATGTTTTATGAGCAGATTTAGTTGGTTTAAAATTCATATCTGCATTGAAATAAGACCTTCTATTATCCCGTGTATGAGAAAATTTGATTGGATTACAACTATTTATGTTTGTTTACCTATTTTAGCGGGTTTGCGTACGTGATGGCTTGACCTATTCATAAATAGACAGGTCGAAGTTTTTAATGAAGATTTTTTTGAAAAATGTAACCTATACTAAAAAGTGGGTTAATTGATTCTGTTCGTTATTCTGAACAAACCAATTTCAAGTTTAGCGCATTTAACGTTACACCTTGTAGAATTCATAGTTATTAAGTTCTGAGTTTATGTCCAATAATTGCAGTGATATCTAAACTGCCTGCATCAAGTACGGCAACGTTAGAGTTCATCAAGAAATCACCGTCTCTGACTGAAGAGGAACCCGTGCTGATGGCTACCACTATGCCAGCGCTAACACGTCCCGTTCCTATATACCATATACGAAGAGGCGGGAAGGATCGGAAACTCTATAGAACTCTATGGGTGAACAGATCAGGACTGTTATCACAGCCCATCTTCAAAAGCGATGCTGGTTTTCTTCACCGGGGTTGTGCTAAAAATGTAAGTTTGTTTTTAATGACTAGCTTTTGCCAGTGGTTTCGCCCATCATCATCAGCCTTTTTAATGTTCCCACTGGGACTCAGACCTCCTCTCTAGGAGAGGGAATGGGCCGTAATCCACCACGCGGGCCCAGTGCGGTTTGGTGAATGTCACATGTCTTCGAATTTTTCGTTCTAGGACATGCCGGTTTCCTCACGATGTTTTCCTTCACCGTTTTGAGGGCAGTGGTGATGAAATAAATTACACAAAGTAATGCGCCTGGCTGGGTTTGAACCCGCGACCTACAACTCGTAAGTCGGGAACGTTACCACTCGGCCACCACTGCTCTCGCAGCTCTCTGTTTCGCCCGCGTACATAATATGCAGGGTTATATGTAAAATAGCATAACAAGCCAGTCAAGTTACTTCTGGGTTACTTCTGATCTACTTCTGGGCTACTCCTGGGCTACTTCTGAACTACTTCTGGGTTACTTCTGAACTACTTCTGGGTTACTTCTGAACTACTTCAGGTCTACTTCTGAACTACTTCAAGTCTACTTCTGGGCTACATCTGGGCTACGTCTGAGCTACTTGTAGGCTACTTCTGAACGACTTCTGGGCCAGTTCTAAACTACTTCTGGGTTACTTCAGAACTACTTCTAGGCTACTTCAGGTCTACTTCTAGGCTACATCTGGGCTACGTCTGAGCTACTTGTAGGCTACTTCTGAACGACATCTGGGCTACTCCTGAACTACTTCTAGGCTACATCTAGGCTACGTCTAGGCTACGTCTGAGCTACTTGTAGGCTACTTCTGAACGACTTCTGGGCTACGTCTGGGCTACTTTTAGGCTAGGCTTCTCAGAAGTTTCGACTGGAAGCCAATCCAAACAGAAACCAGGCGCAATTTTCCCCAAGAATACAAACATTTAACATTACTCCCACAGTTTTCGACTTCAACTATCAGGAGAGACGCCGAGACGAATCCAAAAGCGCCACCACTCGCAAAGGTTTCTATGCAGGCTGCTAAGCTTCCCGAGAAGAAGGAGAAGGCTCCCGTGAAGACTGAGCCACCTAAACCGCCACCTATCGCGGCTGGTGGCGGTGCTCAGGGTAGGATCATCGCCGGTCAGTAAATCGCTGCCCCTACTCAGCATATCATTGCCCCTACTCAGCATATCATTTATATCCGACAAACATTCGCGCTTATTCTACCAGGGTCGCACATCCACGACCAAATACTCCATCACTTTTTTTACAAGCTTTTATTTATTTTCACCGTCCCGATGTTTGTCTGTGATCAAATCTTGTAAATTAAATTTGACCCACTTCCCGGTTACCGATTGAGCTGAAATTTTGCATGACAATGCAAAATTATTATGACGTGGAGCTGATGTGATGATGGAACCGGACGGTGGCTATAGGAACTTGGTAGTTAAACGACACAACCCCATCGAGTTTGGGCTCGTATGATTCGTCTTGACGAGTATTAATTATATAGGTATACCGAGCTATAAAAGCCTGCTATGAAATTTTCATTAAAATCTTGTTTTATTGTGGAAAAAATCATCCAATGACAACCCCCGCTCTTGGCTGGAGCGGGAGATAGTATCAGACTCTTACTGAGTAAAAGCCCACCCTGTTCCTTCGTGCCTGTACCGGGACCGAGATTCCCTTTCGGATAACCCTGGACCCAGTAGGCCCCGGCTGGACACCTGCTGTTGCTGAAAGCTCCTTGAAATACTTCATCACTTCAACTCTTCTGTCTCTTATAATAATAATAGTCCTTCATTATCAAACATCAGGTCGGAAGGCCTCCTACAAGGTGGAACGATGACCTGGTGAAGGTTACGGGAATCCGATGGATGCAGGACGTACAGAATCGTGCATTGTGGTGATACTTGGGGGAGGCCTATATCCAACAGTAAACGTCTACCGGCTGAAATGAGGATGCTGATGATGATGATGATGATGAAAATACAAAAAAATCTAACAAAATAATAAACTAATACATGAAAAGCTACTTATAACTAATCATTAGATACCACTACATAGTATAAAACAAAGTCATTTTTCTGTCCCTATATCCCTATGTACGCTTAAATCTTTAAAACTACGCAACGGATTTTGATGCGGTATTTTTAATAGATAGAGTGATTCAACAGGAAGTTTTATATGTATAATAACATCCATTAAATAGTGGAGAAATACTGTTCCCCGAGCGAAGCCGGGGCAGGTCGCTAGTAAACTATAAACTATTGCATGTTGTTGTTTTTCAAAAGTTGTTGTTTATGAAGGTAGTACCATATTCCTGAGAGGTTGCCAGTGTTTTACAAATAACCATATATAGAAGACGATAGATAAATCTACATGAAGAGGTTGACTTATTCTAAAAACTGTTTGGTTTTCCTAGTGATCGGTGCCGTGGTGGATTGTCAGTTCGACACTCACCTGCCTCCGATCTTGAACGCGCTGGAAGTGCCTGGCAGACGTAAGTACTGAAAGATTAGTCTGTAGACTACAGATAAATAGCTTTACACTAAGGTAGTGCCAGATGAACGCAGAATAACGGTCAGTGACCCTCCTACTTTTGTTGATATTCTTAATTTAAAAAAAAAACCATTTTATAAAAAAAAAAATAACCGACTTCACTAAAAAATTGATTTGAATTTGAGGAGTTATCTCGATTTCACCAAGATTCCATCACCAGATACCAACTTGGTGACTATGGGACCATTTGGGAAGTATACCCTTTCCAACAAAAAAAGATTTTTTCAAATCGGTTGGCAAGCGACGAAGTTTTGCGCGAACAAACATAAAAAAGTCATAGAACAAAAGTTGTTATTCAGATAGTCCTGAGAGGTTGCCAGTGTTTTATAAATAAACCTGTATATCGAGAAATAAAAGACGATTTAAAATTTTCTCAATAACGGCCCAAACTTTCAGAACCTCGTCTTATCTTGGAAGTGGCCCAGCATCTGGGGGAGAGCGCTTGTCGGACCATAGCCATGGATGGTACTGAGGGTTTGGTGCGCGGCCAGGCCATCGTGGACACAGGGGCTCCCATCACCATACCTGTGGGAGAACCTACCCTGGGGAGGATTATCAACGTCATTGGAGAGCCTATTGGTAAGACAAGAGATACTTTGCAACAAGCAAAATTATTCTGGAACGCGTACTTTGTAATGGTATTTTGACTTGCAAAACTCCGATATATTTATTACTAGCTTTTGCCCGCAGTTTTGCCCGCCTACAAAAAATATAGCCCATGTCACTAAGGAACACAGCAGCTATCTATCGGTGAAAAAAATTTAGCAATCGGACTAGTGCCTAGCCAAGTTGCTAATCTGCAATCATTGAGGCCCGGTATCCACCAAAGCGGAGAGGAGAGGAGACGAGAGGAGATGTGCCGCGAAGCTGGCAGGTTATTTCCACCAAAGCGGAGAAGAGATGCGTTGCGGAGAGGAGACACACGCTTGCATTCAAAGCCAGTCAATCGAATGACGTTTCGGGACGTGCGAGGCGCACGGAGAAGGCAGCGGGGTGAGGGGTGCGCGAGCACGTGCGCAGCCCGGCCGCCCGACTAGACACTTCTCCGCTCTGCCGCGCCGCTTGCTCGCTCGCTGCACAAAATTCTATAGAAAAATGAGACATCTCCTCTCCTCTCCGCTTGACCCATTTCCACCAAAGCTAAGCGGAGAAGAGATGTGGAAATAACGAAATCGGATTGGTTTATTCAAACACATCTCCTCTCGTCTCCTCTCCTCTCCGCTTTGGTGGATACCGGGCCTGATTCCTCCTTCCAACTCGACAGATGAGCGTGGCCCCATCAACACAGATGAATTTGCTGCAATCCACGCGGACGCACCTCCCTTCGTCGAAATGTCTGTTGAACAAGAAATTCTGGCTACAGGCATCAAGGTGGTGGATCTTCTAGCGCCATACGTCAAAGGTAAGTTACAGATGTCATCATAATCATCATTTCAGTCGAAAGACATCCACTGTTGGATATAGGGTTCCTGCAAGAGTCGCCATTATGACCGGTCCTGTTCATCTCATATCTATCGGATTGCTGCGACCCTTACCAGGTTATCGGTCCACCTTGTAGGGGGCCTTCTAACGCTACGTCTTCCGGTATGTGGTGACCATTCCAGAAAATTTCGGCCCCAACGGCCATCTGTTCTGCGAGCACTGTGCCTTGCCCATTGCCACTTAAGTTTGGCGATTCTTCGTGCTATGTGAACCTTGGTTCTTCTGCAGATATACCCATTCCTGATTCGATCACGCAAGGAAACTCCGAGCATAGCCCTTTCCATTGCTCTTTGGGTGACTTTAAGTCTTCTGATGAGGCCAATTGTAAGCGACTACGGTTCGGCACCATATCATCATTGGCAACACGCACTGGTCATAGTTTCGTCTTGAGACACTGTGGTATGTTGCCATAAGGATTTCCTTTTGTTTAATACTTTTATGCTAAATAATTTCGTCTCCATCTTCTTCTTGGTCGTTTCACTCTTGCCAGAGTGGTCGTGGTTATCACGAAGGTAGCTCTCCGGAAGCCGTCAGGGTACGCCGCACGACTTCCCGCCACTTTTGCCTGCTGGCAGTCATCCGGACACACTCGTTCAACGGGCCGCCAACAGCCGTTTTATTTGGTCAGTCCAACGCATTGGCGATCTGCCGCGCGGCCTCGTTCCATCTACCTTTCCTTGTATAACAAGGCGTTCGATGCAGTCACCTCCACGTCGACAAATGTGGCCGAAGTATTTAAAAATACGACTGCGCACCAGTGTAGACAAGCGTTCCTTTACACCCAGTTCCTCAAGAATCGCGTTTGTTCGGAACTCGGTCCAAGAGACCCGAGCATTTTTCTCCAGCACCACATTTCCAAAGCGTCAATCTTTTTGGTCTCCATATTGATCTATAATTCTTGATGCAGGTGGCAAGATCGGCTTGTTCGGTGGCGCAGGCGTCGGGAAGACTGTGTTGATCATGGAACTTATCAACAACGTAGCTAAGGCGCATGGAGGTTTCTCTGTAAGTCTAATAGAAATCATACTTGCCTGATCATCAAATAACTCCACCCACTTTGGGCGGAGCGAGATGGAGCGTCAGACTTTCACTGACTTGAGTCCAATCTACAAAGTCTTGAGCACAGGCGAAGGGTAGCCAGCCTTTCGGTGTTTAACAGGTTGCATTTTGGAGAGTGTGCGCAGGAATTACATGACTTGATTCCATCAATCTCACTTCTACCATCGGACAACCTGACGAACGGCGAGTATCCACCCTTTTGTTGTTGAAACCTCTACGGTCCGGACCAAGCGTTTCGCCTCGTCGTTTATACCACGTACATCGAGGGACTGAAACCGCAGTCTTCCCGTCCGATTATTATTTAGGTGTCTTCAAGGCAAGAGTGAATAGGCTCTTAATAAACTAGCGCGCCTCACCATCAACGATTGTATCACTGCTTACCATCAGGTGGGATCGCAGTCAAGCACTAGTTTATATCAATTTAAAAAAAAAAGAACTTAAACCCCACCCGTGCTCCATCAGTTGCCCTTGGCGTTCCAGGCCATTGCCATTTTTGAACATTATCAACGCGCTACAGCAATGTCCGGACATATTCGATAGTGTGTTAGTGTGCGTTTTGTCGTGTATTTGCTGTATGTGTGCCTTTGGTTGCCTGAATTAAATGCTTTTTACTTTTTATTTAGCCTTCCTGCCTCCCTAGCCAAGTTGCTAATCTGCAATCGTTAACGCTAGTAGAAAGCTTCGAATGTACGGTAATGACGCTCAGTCACGTGGTCAGAACAAAAGAATTGGCAACAAGGTCAACTCAAAGCGGTCGACGCAAGCGAAACGATTGTAACCTGGCTAGGGGGACTGGTTATGATTTTTGTACCCAGAAGTATAGTGGCGATAATCTGTAACTTTGAGTATCCCCGCCTCAAAAAAACGTCGCTTCAAGCTTCTTTTTGAGACGGCCTTTTTTGGGGCTCGTGTGCACAAAAAACGCTTGAAGCCGCTTCAAGCATCTCCGGCCACAAGCTCTCGCGCTTCAGCAGTTGCGGCGGCTTCTAGCTTTTTTTTGTGGCCGCTTCTAGAGATTTTTTTGAGGCCCGTGTACGGGAACAGTAAGTGAAATTCACACTTTAACGGATTGTACCAGATAATTAGCAGATTACTTATTGAGCATATTAACATATTATTCCGCATTCTAAAGGTGAGTATAGACTACAACATTTACTTGTAACAGAACAACGAGCCGCTCTATGATATGTTCTAGTGTATCATCCTTTAACGAACTAAACGTCGAGCACGCTCGCCTCTTTGTTACAAACCAACGAACATATTGGTGTAACATTTCGACGAGCCACGAGAGCGGGCAATGCGCGGTTGCGGGGTGACATTTAAAAAAAAATTAACCTTAGGTACAAAAAAATGTTGGTAATTGCACACTCGCTGTGAGCATTTACCCGTAACATAACGCCGAGCATTCGCAGGAACGTTACATTACATGGAAATGCTTTGGAAACTGAGCTTTTGCCTGTATTGTACCATTCGTAAGAACGTTACATTACACAGAAATGCTACAGAAAATTTTGTAGTCTATACTCAACTTTACGTTAACATACACTGAGATATTCGGGATATTAATGTATTTTGATCTCATATTCTATTGTACTTTGGCTTTGTAGGTGTTTGCTGGTGTCGGAGAACGCACAAGAGAAGGCAATGATTTGTACAACGAGATGAAAGTGGGGGGAGTCATTACAGATGACTACAAGACGTCTAAGGTATATAGATATATATATATCTAGGCAAGCGTGTTCCATCGTCAGGTGAGATGGTGGTCAAACGCAAGCCTATCAATAAAAAAAAAAGCTGCTATAGTCTGGTGGGCGACTGCCCGACAGATGATGCCGGGCTGTCGTATATGTTCAAATCGCGCGGGGAACTTTGATTGCGCGATGCAGGACTTCGTATATTCTTCGTAGTTCTTATGTGGCGTCATAGATGTCGCTACACATGAATACCTAATCAATACACAGTTGAAATTTCAATACCAACTATTATAAGTACTTTTTAGGGTTACGTACTTCAAAAAGAAAAAATGGAACAGTTATATGTGATCACTTTGTTGTTCGTCTGTCTGTCTGTCTGTCAGTCAAGACACTTTATCTCGAGAACACGTGGAGGTATCGAGTTGAAGTTAAACCCATAAACCACCCAGGTCTGTGGTCCCTTGAATCTGTGAAAAAATCAAAATTCTAAGTTAACGAAAAAAAAATCATTCAGCCAAACTTTAGTGGCAATGGGCAGGGCACATTGCTCGCAGAACAGATGGCCGTACAAGGTGGACCGATTACCTGGTGAAGGTTGCGGGAATCCGATGGATGCGGGACGCACAGGATCGATCATTGTGACGACGCTTGGGGGAGACTTATGTCCAACAGTGGACGTCTTTCGACTGAAATGATGCTTAAGTGTACGGAGTAGAAGTCAGAATCCGTTGAACGGACAGTAAAAAAGGTTTAAATACCTAATCTATAGTATACAAGGTGTAAGGGACAGCCCTCCGCTAACTTTAAGAGTTTGCTCAGTAGGCGAAACTGAACAACTTTCCACACGCCGGCTTTGGTCGAGGCCATGGTCTGGAGCGAGGAGGAATGGCAGACGGTCGCCTCCTTCTGCGAAGCAGTAATGCTAGCAAAGGAGGAGGCCGACCGCATTAGGCAACGGCGCCCACGCCGCCGCCGCCGGGATTCCGATCCCGATTTCCGGCCACCGTAGACGCGGGCTCACGGACGGCGAGCTATCTGTCTGACCGTCTGGTAACTGTCCGGACCGAGCCCAAGATGTCGACGGCGCGCACTGTTCCCGCGCACCCCAAGGAGTTATCAGCAGCAAGAGGGGCCCAGCTGGGTCGAAGCCTACTGGGGCCAGCATTATCCGAAAGGAAGCTCGTGCCCCGGTATGAAGAGAGACTAGAAGGAACGGGGTGGGTCTACACAATTTTTTTTTAGGAAACGAAAAAAAAAATCGGCCTATCCATACAAACTGTCCAATTAAGTTTATAATTTTGTATGCTGAGGCTGATTTTTTTTGTGGAAGGTTGGCCAGTTTCGTCTGCTGAGCAAGCCCTTAAAGTTTGCGGAGGTCTGTCCCTTACACCTTGTTTACTCTCAAGTTATAATTTCCTTTACTCATTAGGTGGCCTTAGTATACGGCCAAATGAACGAGCCCCCTGGGGCCCGCGCCCGCGTGGCTCTCACGGGCCTGACGGTGGCTGAGCATTTCAGGGACAAAGAGGGCCAGGACGTGCTGCTCTTCATTGACAACATCTTCAGATTCACGCAAGCTGGCTCTGAGGTATGTGTGGGAAAGGACATTGGGCATACTTCGTTATAGAAAGTCAATATAAGATAGGGTATAACCGGTGGAGTTTTGTTTTGCGAACTTTTGAAATATTTAGTGCAGTATGAATACGCGTTTACTTTTTAACCGACTTCGAAAAGGAGGAGGTTCTATGTTCGGCTGAATGTATGTTTTTTTTTTTTTGTATGTATGTTCACCGATATTTCGGTCAATTGTGGACCGATTTTGAAATTTTTTTTTTTTGATTGAAAGGTTATGCTTCCAAGTTGGTCCATAGAAATATTGTTATGATCTGATCATGAACTTCGAAGATATGGAACAGAACTCCTCATAGAATCATAGCAGAATTGTCGTAACAAGTAAAATTGCTTTGTTTATACGTGTAGTCGATGACTGACTGAAAGAAAAGGGGGAGGGGGTAAATTCATGTAATATAACCGTATTTGGGATTATAAGAATCGTTATGAGATGCACTCTGGCTATAAGGTAATTTATGTTTAGCTGAAGGGTAGGTACTTTTTAGTGGTGCTACCATAACACAAAGTGAAAAATAAAAAACTTTTTACAAAAAAATTAAACCGACTTCAAAAAGTACAAAATAACTTTAATTTCGGAAGTCGGTGTTAAATAACAAAGAGACAAGATTAGGTATCTATTGAAACTATTAGTTGCATAGACGACGTCACTATTGTCTTCAAGCGCATAATCAATTTATAGTCAATGCTTACAACAAACCATAACTGCTCAAAACGGTGAAGGAAAACATCGTGAGGAAACCGGCATGTCCTAAAACTAAAAAATCGAAGACGTATGACATCCACCAACCTTTACTGGGCCCGTGTTGTGGATTACAACCCTAAATCTATCTCCTTTCTTTCAGTTCATCCAAAGGTTGTCTGTAAGAGATTACCTGCGATAAGACCGCCCACTGTACACTTATTTTTAAAAATGTTTTTCCTGTATTTATTTTATTTTTTATTATTGATAGGTTTGCGCTTGACCGCTATCTCACCTGATGGAAAGCGATGATGCGGTCGACGATGGGACGCGCTTACCTAGAAGAAACCTATTCACTCTCGACTTAAAGATTCCCGGGTTGTAGCTATCAGGAAACACAGACTCCGGCAAGGAATTCCATGTGGAGTACAATAAATAATATAACACATAATAAATAAGTACAATGTGTAACGTTAAATGCGCAAAACTTGAAAATAAACTATTTTATCAGAATAAGGAGTAGAATCTTTTTTTTTCTCACAGAATTAGGTCTTTTAAATTAAAAATCATTTGGGGTGTCTGAGTTTTTGCGCATTTATCGTTACACGTTGTATAATAAAATTACAGCCCATTCCCTCTCCTAGAGAGGAGGCCTGATACCAACAGTGGGAACATTATAAGGCCGACTATGCTAATTGCTGAACGTGTATATGCTACTAAACACTGTACCTGTATTTAATTTCCTCTGTTTGTTTGCCTTAGGTATCGGCCTTGCTAGGCCGTATCCCATCAGCTGTGGGCTACCAGCCCACCCTGGCTACGGACATGGGCACCATGCAGGAGAGAATCACTACTACCAAGACTGGCTCCATCACCAGCGTGCAGGTAATATGAAGTACTGCTGTGTACCATGAGCTCTTAATGCGATCCGTTTTACGACCTACACTGAATTGTGGCAATAACCCTATATAGGCACTAGATTAGGCGTGCCGAACACTCACTTCAGTCGACTCAGGTGTAATGTAGTCCGTACACCTTGAACATTACACTATGTTGAACGAAACGCGTAAGTGCCACGAAATTCATGGCGCTTAAGACATTATGGTCGTGTAAAAAGTATCCTTTAAAAGCTATCTTAGCGATGCGTTTTAATAGTTCTGTTAGATGATAATGCCAATGTAGCGCTGCAGCGAACTTGTTTTAACTTTTCACTATTTTGACAAATAGTTTCTATCACTAGAATACAACGTGTAACGTTAAATGCACAAAACTTGAAAATAGTTTGATCAGAATAACGAGCAGAATCAATTGAACCACTTTTTAATTCAGATTATAATTTTCAAAATAAATCTTCATTAAAAATTTTGCCCAGTCTATTTATTAATAGGTCAAGCCATTACGTGCGAAAACCCGCCCAAATAGGTAAACAAACACAAATGGTTGTAGTCCAATCAAATTTTCTCATACGCGGGATAATAAAACTTCTTATTTCAATGCAGATACGAATTTTAAACAAATTAAAACCATTCATTTTTTTTTTAATTTTTTTTTCTCACAGTATTCATTATCATCATCATCAACCTTTTCAATGTTCCCACTGCTGGGACTCAGGCATCCTCTCTAGGAGAGGGAATGGGCCGTAACACACCACGTGGATACAGTGCGGGTTGGTAAATGTCACATGTCTTCGAATTTTTCGTTCTAGGACATGCCGGTTTCCTGACGATGTTTTCCTTCACCGTTTTGAGAGCAGAATTAGGTCAATTGAATTAAAAATCATTTGGGGTGTCTGAGGTTTTGCGCATTTAATGTTATACATTGTATAAGTAGATGACTAGTACGGTCTTCCATTTCCAGGCAGTATACGTCCCAGCTGACGATCTTACAGATCCAGCTCCTGCAACCACCTTCGCCCATCTAGACGCAACAACGGTACTGTCCAGGGCGATCGCTGAGCTCGGAGTGTACCCTGCAGTAGACCCTCTGGACTCCACGTCCAGGGTTATGGACCCAAATATCATTGGGCCGGAGCATTATGGAGTAGCTAGAGGTGTGCAGAAGATATTGCAGGTGAGTTTGGATTAGTTAGTATACAAGGTGTAAGGGACAGCCCTCCGCAAACTTTCAAGGCTTGCTCAGTAGACAAAACTGAACAACCTTCCACAAGATTTTTTTTCAGGTAACAAAAAAAAAATCAGCCTCACCATACAAAATTATAAACTTGATTGGACAAATTTATGGCGAGACCGATTTTTTTTTCGTTTCCTGAAAAAAAAAATTGGCATCCGTAGATGCGGGCTCGCGGACGGTGAGCCATGAGTAGCTCGCTGTCCGACCGTCCGGTAACTGTCCGGACCGAGCCCAAGACGTCGAGGGTTACCCGAAAGGAAGGGCGCCGGTATGAAGAGGCTGGAAGGAACGGGGTGGGTTTTTAGTCAGTAAGAGTTTGACACTATCTCCCGCTCCACCCAAGAGCGGGGGTTGTCATTGGATGATTTTTGCCCACCGTAAAAATCCTTATGGGTGTAAAAAGAACGGAGAAAGGTAACGCCTTCACAATACCTTCCTCTCATCCAGGACTACAAGTCTCTGCAAGACATCATAGCTATCCTGGGAATGGACGAGTTGTCTGAAGATGACAAGCTGACCGTGGCACGCGCACGCAAGATACAACGGTTCTTGTCGCAACCCTTCCAGGTAAAGAACTCGATTTAACGGTCTCCAAGAATCTGGGTTTGTGGATTTGTTCAAGGCAGCCCTGGGAATGCAAAGAGCAACTGAAGGGTGAGTATTAGACGATAAATGTCCCTCTCGCTGCACTCAGAGCGGGAGCAGATGTATGACGATCTGGCAAACACGGTTTCTGTTAGATTTACATAGAAATTTCCATGTGCCATTGGTACATTGTTGATAAAGGAAGGCTCGGCCCCGGTATGAAAGGGAAGAAGGAAAGGGGCGGGTTTTTTAGTTAGAGTATGTCATCTGGATGATTTTTATCCACCTCAAAAAAAAACCCTTCCAGATAAAAAAGTCGATTTAAGGCTGTTCGCTCGCTTCGCCCAGAGAGTAAGGAGTTATTTGATGGTTTAGCACCATAAAAACTCTATTCTAATAGCATAGCAAAGCATTAATCAGCCTTATATTCTTGCTAATAGGACTCAGGCCTTATCTCTAATGGCGCCTTTAAATAGAGTAGTTTTCAGTGTCAAACTTACTACATTTTATTTAGTCCGTATTTTAGATTATGAAAAAATATTGGACACGTAAACGAACGATATTCATTTGACGTTAAAATTGCAAAAAATCCTCTGTCATATTTTTTTTCGAAACATAACTAATTAGAGTAGGTTTAGAGATTCGGTAGGTCCAACAATTTACGTTCGTGCGAGATTTCGGGAACGAAATGAACCGTGGTAGGAAACACGCGAAATTTCAATCGAAACTTAGTTTTTCGGAGAACGCGAATAGACCCCCTGGTTCAGCTTACGCGAATAATACTGTTCTCATGATTTTACAGGTAGCTGAAGTGTTCACCGGCCACATTGGCAAGCTGGTCAAATTGGAAGAGACTATCAAAGGATTCAAGAGGGTAAGCGGTATTTGAGTGTCGAGTACTTATGTGGGATTCAAGAGGGAACTACATTTGGCCGACGCCCACGTGAGCCACACCTGATTTGTACATAGAGTCGCTTCGTGTGGCGTGGATCTAATGTAGTTCTACAAGTCTAGTTGTCGTATAGATGACCCACTCACACACAAAGTTTCATCTGAATAGGTCACGCCGTTTAGGAGGAGTTAGGTCACAAACACACGGATAAAAGATTTACATATCTATACATTATTATTTATGAATGCGAGACTTCCAGGACCGTTCATTGTGGCGACGCTTAGTGGAGGCCTATGTCCAACAATGGACGTCTTTCGGCTGATATGATGATGATGACGATTACCTTTATACACTACTATTTTTTAATTAGTACAAAAAAATGGAGCTTTATCTGTAGCCGTTATTGATCATAATATTATTGTAGTCACAACTAAAAAAAAAAAACTATAGTTTGTCGTAATTGGTAAATTCTTAATAGAATCAAACATTCATAACAATTAATTCTAGAAAACTACTACACGCAGTGTTTTTCCGATCGATTTTCATTATCATTATTTCAGCCGAAAGACGTCCACTGTTGGACATAGGCCTCCCCCAAGCATCGCCACAACGACCTGTCCAGTGCGTCACGCAACCATCGGATTCCCGTGATCCTGACCAGGTCATCGGTCTATCTTGTTGGAGGCCTTCTAACGCTGCGTCTTCCGGTACGTGGTCGCCAGAACCTTTCGTCCTCATCGAATATCTGTTCTGCGTGCAACGTGCAATGTGCCCTGCCCATTGCCACTTAAGCTTGGCGATTCTTTGACCAAGGTTACCGACATAAAGGTAATGATTTATTACAATCATACGGAGACTGCAATTTAAAAAACTTTGTTTGACAGATCCTCCAGGGTGAATTGGACCACATCCCCGAGGCTGCCTTTTACATGGTAGGCACCATTGAAGACGTAATCGCCAAGTCGCAAGAACTAGCCAAGCAAGTGTAGACTATGTGCAAGATCTTGGGTATATTGTGCACAGGTGCTGGGATATTGCGACCACAATCCGGCTAAACGTCAGAAAGCCGTATTACATTACGACGCGCTAACACAAAATAGATAGGTACAGAAGACAATCTCATATATGTACTTCACTTTTTATACCTACGCTCGGTGGACGCACACTGATGAGCGTTTGAGCCGGAACTGTTCGACGAGCGGGCCGAGGGCGAGGAGATATCGTATCCGTGAGCGGTGTCTATGTGTGCATTGTGAGAGCGCGCACAGTATGTAGATTGACTTCTGTAGCTATATATTTTGTGCCACTAATATGTAATTCAGCGTAGGTATTATACTAAACTACTTCGACATATAGGTATATTGTGATATCCTGTTGGTCTAGTGGTTAGTGACCCTGACTGCTATGCCGGAGGTCGTGGGTTCGATTCCCACCCAGGACAAATGTTTGTGTGATGAGCATAATCATTTGTTCTGTGTCTGGGTGTAATTTATCTATAATATGTATGTATTTAGAAATATATTATATAAGTATGTTTATCAGTTGTCTAGTACCCATAACACAAGCTCTGCTTAGCTTGGGACTAGACGGCGTTGTGTGATAGTTGTGGAATATTATATTATATTATATTATATTGTAAGGAGGATATGATTTAAAAGTATCAGCACTAAGCAGGATATACGTCATAAAAAGAAGCCTGGTGCGTTCACGCTCCTAGCCCCAGTAGTTTCGGGTGTGCGTTGATATATCAGTCGGTCAGTTTCTCTTTTTATTTAATTAACCTTTTGAACGCCAATCGCTTGTATACAAGTTCGAGATTTTCGTGCCCTCAACGACACTACTTGATTAGAAGTAATTATAGTATACAATAAATTTACGACTTTTACAAGACCTTTTATTTTGTTTTTATGGAAAATTGCCCTGTTATAAGCCATATTTTTTACTTTTTTACACATACAGTTCTTGTTTGTTTTATATTCAATAGAAACATTTGTTAGTTAAACATAGAAACAATTTGTTGCGTGGCGCTGGAGGACACATCACGTATCATATCTAGATGGGCGTCGAAAAGGTTAAATGGATTGGGGTTTTTGAGTACCCCTTTCGTTGAGGGGTGTTTCAATATATGAATATACAGCTTTCTCGCCAGAATTAATAATTTTATGATATCGTGCACAGACCTTAGTCTGATTCTAATGACCACACTATGGCATATCGTACGGACCACGGAATTTGGCCTTAAAGTGAACCTATATGTAAACTTTTGAATGTCTCATATAAAACATGTGTATGTAGTTTTTATTACCTACATACTAGCTTTTGCCCGCGCGGCTTCGCTCCCGCTCTTCCCTACTCCACCCTACACTATCCTAATTTTAATTTTTTCCATAAGAACCATTTCCTCACAATTACAATCACAACCAAAAAGAATTAGCCAAACCGGGCCTGCCCCCCTAGCCAAGTTACAATCGTTTCGCTTGCGTCGAACGTTTCGAGTTGACCTTATCGCCAATTCTTTTGTTCTGACCACGTGACTGAGCGTTGAGACGACGTCGTTCCCGTACATTTGAAGCTTTCTACAAGCGTTAACTATTTGCAGATTAGCAACTTGGCTAGGGATACAGGCGTTGTTGAGTTATGCGCTTACCAACACATTTTACGATTTATTTTTATATTATAGATGTATTAGTAGATAATGTAGATATTATTATACTGAATCTTTTTTAAACTTCTAAAAGTCGTGGGAAATAGAAGCCACAATTTTTTACGTAATTAAAAAAAATAATTTCAAAAGTGATTGTTTTATTTCTGTGCTCATAGAGAAATCTCTAATTTTATTCGTCTCTGTGTTCGTTCAGGGGCCTTACCATGATGTATTAGTGCTAAGCGTGCGAGCGGGAAAAAGGGATGGAGCCTAATAGGTTGTATGTAGATAACTGACTTTTTTTTTGTCGACGGGGAAAATCATCTTTGACGAAACCCGCTCTTGGGTGGAGCGGGAGACAGTGTCAGACTCTTACTGACTAAAAACCCCGCGCCATTCCTTCTAGCCTTCATACCGGGGCACGAGCTCCCTTTCGGACAACCCTGTCCCCGGTAGGCTTCGACCCAGCTGGGCCCCTCCTGCTGCTGACAACTCCTTGAGGTGCGCTGGAACAGTGCACGTCGTCGACGTCTTGGACTCGGTCCATTACCGGACGATCGGACAGCGAGCTACCCATGGCTCGCCGTCCGCGAGCCCGCGTCTACGGTGGCCGGAAATCGGGATCGGAATCCCGGCGACGGCGGCGAGGGCGCCGTTGCCTGATGCGGTCGGCCTCCTCCTTTGCAAGCATTACTGCTTCGCAGAAGGAGGCGACCGCCTGCCTCCTACCATGGCCTCGACCAGGGCCCGGCGCGAGAGGTCTCCGCCACCGATCGCCCCCACGAGGGCACGGCGATGCTCCGCCCAGGCAGGGCACACCTCGACGGTGTGCTCCACCGTGTCCTCCGGGCGTTGCGCACAGTGGCGACACCCGGGCGTCTCTTCCGCTTGAATCCGATGCAGGAACCTCCCGAACTTGCCATGTCCGGTGAGGACCTGCGTCATGCGGAAGGTAAGGACGCCGTGAGGTCTTTCCAGCCACGCCTCAAAGAACTTACTGCCATAATCGTGGCGTGCCCAGTAGATAACTGACTGAACTTATAGGACGTCAAGTGGTTCGCGTTAAGGTGGTGCATCATGACTCAATTTTCATACAACCGCTCATAACTGATTATGACGTTATTACACATTTTTCATTAGATATTTTGGAAACAGTATATTGTGGATATTATCTAGGTTTCTAAAGAAACCAATTTCTAAATTTGTGTAAAACTAATCCAGTAAAAACCTCTGAAAATGTTCTATTTTGTATGAACTTTGACACTTCATAATTTGCCTAAAAATTAAAAAAGTCAAAAAAGTAATCCCCTAGCTAGAGACCTTGCAAATTTTATTAAGATTCTAAATGACGGCAACTTTTTCCAAAAACTTTTAAGGGTTTAAAAAAAACAGCTATTTCCTGGAGCAAGTTTTGTGAAATTTTCGAGTAAATCTCGGAATTACCGAATACAAACAGTGTTTTCAGGCGTTATCTCTCTTTTTTGCGTTGTCTTTTCGTCAAACATCGCGTTAAATTGCATTAAATTAAGTAACAAGCTTTTAAACCATTTTCGATGTTTACGATAGGCGAGTGGAAAAGGACCCTCTTAAGAGCTCGTGGTAAGGGTATTAGTGTAAACTATGAGTACACATACAAGTGACGTACAAACTGTCCGAGTGCATCGCGTCAAACGCTGAAGACGTTAGTGCGTTTTACGTACCTATAGTAGCGTGCGTCCTGCAACTCTGCCAACAGCAGCGCTTCTGTCGCGATGCAAACGCGATCCAGTACTTAACGGCACAAAAATGAAGTTAGAGAATAAGAGAGGTGAGTTTACAATGTTTCACTCTGGCTCCACCCTCCCTCCGTTCTCTGTCATCTGAAACGGTCGCGCGTTTGCACCAGTCGTGATGCTGTCTCGTTAGTAGCGCGTTGCAAATACTACTAACGCGCGTAAGTACCGATCCTGTGGCGCGTTTATGAAACACGCGACAGCATCGCTACAGGTCCTAAGGTGACCTGGAATCGCTATGCATCCACGATACCTGTAGTATCTTCTACGGATGATGGAATACCTACTTCTTTTCAGTAAAGTTGATGGATAGTTTTAAATAAAACGACAGTAATCGCTTTGTACAAATCACAATTTATTGTATTTACAAGCGCGTAGCGCACTGCGTACAAATTAATACAGTCTAATTATATAAATACATATTTCGACTTCACGACTACTATCAAAAAATGGTCGGCAGAACTACGCTATTTTATGTGGAGGGTGATTATGAATTTATACTTAAATCGGATGGGGTCCGACGAGTGCTTTCGTGTCTTATCCGCCAGGGTCGTGTGTTAGCGACTGGGTACTCCATCTCGTTTAGCTCTTCAATCCCCATAGGTGACAGAAGAGTTGACGAGATGGAGTATTTGGTCGTGGACGTGAGTGTTTGTCGGATATATCCGACGTTGGCGGTTAATAAGATTGAAGGTATGAAATACTCTGAAATATAAAACGAAAGCAATTTCATGCATTATAACTGAGTACAAAGTATATTGGGAACTTGGCTTTTATTTCGCAGAAAAAAAAAAAAACAAAAAAAAATGATTAACAAAGAATCAAAACGCCTGATAATAACCAATAGGTAGCAATCGTTTAGTTTGATTACGGCTGGTAGACCTAATTCTTTTTGCTTTCTCATACAGTCCTATAAGTTATGGCCTTGGTTTTACTATTGGCGAAATCAAATTTATATGCCAGCTATTTATAGCAACAGTTTCATTTATCTTTGAATATAAAACGCAATGATACTTCAAATCAATACCTACTATTTCACGTTACGGGTAGTCACTCGCATTTTATTATTATTATTGATAGGCTCGCGTTTGACCACTATCTCACCTGATGGTAAGCGATGATGTGGTCGACGATAATATAAATAATAATAATAATAAAATTTTATTCAAGTATAAAGTACGTAAAATTATGATTTACATTAAGTGCAACCGAGATAAAAAGTAATTCTAACTGTAATATAAACCTGCCTGAACTAGGTTAATGAAAAACCTGTGTTTCAGGCGATCAATTCTCAGATTTAGAAGACGATGGATCACGCTTGCCTAGATGTAACCTATTCACTCTTCGACTTACAGACCCCTAGGTTGTAGCTAACAGGAAATACAAGACTCCGGCAGGGAGTTCCTTAGCTGTACCACAAAATAGATAGGTACAGAAGAAAATCTCATGTATGTACTTCAGTTTTTATACCTACGCCAGAATTGTTCGACGAGCAGGCCGAGGCGCTCCGAGATATCGTGTCCGTGAGCGTGTCTATGTGTGCGTTGTGAGAACGCGCACACTATGTAGATTGTCTTCTGTACCTATATATTCTGTGGCTGTACGTACAATAAATTTGTTACACACATTTAGACAAGGTGATCGTCAAACAGATCATACTGTGAATTTAATCGGAACGTTTGTAAAATGAACACTTCTTTAGGCGCTGACCACTTTATTTTCTTGATATAATAGGACATCACGTTCGGGTAAGTTCGTCAACAGTCAGCCGATATTACCCGAACGACTACGATTTTCTATTACTACCCTCACCTAAAAAGGTTTTCACTTCAAATGCAGTTTTTTTTTTCATACGGCAAATAGATTTCCGTTAAACTCACACATTATGTATACCGTAGTTGCCACCGACCGTTACATAGGAAACATTACATATTTAACTTATTTGATACGAGTTTAAAACTAAGAAGACAATGAGGAGACTAAATAGTAAACAACATCATATATTTAACATAGCCGCTATCATATGAATACTTTATAAAAGAATTTTATTTATCAAAAGTTTTTTTAGAAGTGATATTTTAACATCATACGAATAAGGGCTATATTTCAGCTTTAAGCTACCGAACTAGACGCCAGAGTCGCCATACGTCCGAGCTGGTCGCGCCACCAAATTGGTTGCGCAAACAAACGGACACCAGGTGAGGAACTCTGTATAGAGCTGTATACATTTTGTTGGTAGCGGCGACTGGTCGCGCCACCATGGTGTCTCGGTGAAATATAGCCCTAAGAGCTCATACACTAGAGCATGTTGGTTGTAACAGCAGGAGTAACTGCAGCAGACACTTTTAACACACGATGGCTACCGCTGATCTTCAAAGTTGGAATCTTTGAGATTTAAATATCACATCAGCTCATGATCTTTGTATAAGTAAAATTCTTTTATAATTTAAATAGTTATGTTATGCCGAATCCCGAACTAGACAAATTTGTTTTCAAAAAAACATGCTTTCCAAGTAATAATATCCTTCAATACATTAAACATTTAGATTTTTCACAAAATCTGTACAGATTTAGTGCGATTGCACCCAATTTCAGAGCAGTTTGACCCAAATCCAGCACAATTTTACCCAATTAATATTCGGTAAAATTGTGCGCAGTTTAACCCAATTTCAGCGCAATACGACCCAATTTTGGCGCAATTTCACGCAGTTTGACCCAATTTTACCCAATATTAGCGCAGTTTAACCCAATTACCGCAATGCGAACCAATTTTAGCGCAATTTTACCCTATTTGAGCACAATCCGACCCAAGTTTGACGCAATTTCTCCCATTCATAGCACAGCCCGGGATCGGCACAACAACACAATACAACCGATCAACAGTCCCCTCGCGGACTACCTAATTGGGTACACAACATGGAATGTCACCACTGAAGACATTTAAAAATTCATTACTTACAAATTCATGCCAAAAATGTGGAAAATTTATCTCTTCCTTTAAAGACAACGAGATGAGTCCATCCAACTATCAATAACACATTTTATTGTGATTCGGAGAGTACGTTAGCTCTTTAACCGCTTCGGATTGATCCGTCGAGTGTTTTTGTGTCCTATGTGCCAGGGTCGTGTGGTTGTGACTGCGGACTGGGTGTCCCCATAAGGCTGTGTTCAAACCAAACTGACTGTCAGCCGCCAACAGTGGGCAGGCTCACTGTGAGCCCCAGTGTAAACGTGAAAATAAACGGTATTTTCCGTTCACAGTATGCTAACAATACGCTATACAATATACAATACGCGTTCGCGGAGCGTAGTGACACGCTATATTAATCGGCCGCCGAATGTCAGCGTCTACGCACAGCGTAATAACGTATCGTCGGTTAGATGTGAACGAAAAAGTGAATATGTATAGAGATACAATAAATTGCGTAGCGTTTGCTCATTTTCGGCGGCTGACAGTCAGTTTGGTTTGAACACAGCCTAAGTGACAGAGGGGTGACGAGATGGAGTATTTGGTCGTAGATGTGCGACCCTGGCGGAATAAACGCGAGAGTGTTTGTCAGATATATCCGAAGTAGTTATAGAGTTAAGCTAGAAGATCGATCTGTACAGTTGTTATAATTTAGCTACAAGTAGCTCTCTCTTCAGATTTTCCACATTCAGACCGTATTATTGCTATTTTAAGAAACACGAGGGACGCTATTATTCATTTTCGAACTGTAAACAAGTACTATGTCTTGCTGTTTTTGTAATCGATTGTAATTTAGGTGTCTTCAAGGCTAGAATGAAGGCGCGTTTGACCACTATCTCAACTGATGGTAAGTGATGAGGCCAACGATGGAGCACTATAGCCTTGAAGTGACCTGTTCACTCTGAGTTCACCTTTAGGTCGTAGCTACCAGGAAGACAGACTCCGGTAGGGAATTCCACTCCTTAGGGTCAATTTTATGCAGAGTCGAAGCGCATCGAAGCGTCAAATTCTTTATAACTAAAGCGAAGCCGCACGAATGCGCTCTTTTACGTGTAGTAATGGGCATCAACAGCAGTGCTATTGAATCACTTGCCAGTTGACTCTCGTAGCTGAAACGTGTAAAATGGTTGACATTGATCTTGCTATGACATTACTTATATCGGAAGTTGAAGATAGCGCGTAGGCTCGCTAGTGGGTGCATGGATACGCGAGAATGCGCGCGCACCAATCAGCGTTGTTCACGCGCAGACGCGCGAGTTCCAAAGAATGCGCGCGCCTTTTTGAAATCTCAGAAGTAATGTGTGCGTTATGCTGTGGAGTTAAGGTTGAATTTGTTATGTTCAGTTTTGGATAGACGCTTCGATGCGCTTCGACTCTGCACTAGTATAAATTGACCCATGGCTGTACGCACAATGAATATATTGATTACCACGATGGCTCAAGACGGAAGTAAGAAATCATTGAATAATCTCCGCTCAGCGGTCTTTCCCGCTGTAGGTAGAAGGCGTGTTACGGACTATAATCTACCTGTGTTCGTGTATTTTGCGTTCTAGAGCCACGGTCTAGTCTTTCAAACATATAAAAGGTATCAAAGTAGTTCGGGTAAGTTCGGCTGGAATCAGCCGACATTATCCGAACGATTATGATTCTGTATTATTAATTTCAAGTTAGTATTTTATGATACTGAACCGTCTCACTCAGTTATGTAACGCTCGGGTAAGTTCGGCTGAAGTCGACCGACATTACCATTACCTTTAAAAAAAAACAAGTAGTTATATGCTTTTTTATGTAATAAATTTGATACAGCTAGTCATAATACTTGTTTACACTGGTAAAATCGGGTTACTTTGACTGAGCTTTTTTACCAATAGGAACGCAGACACTGTGTTCCCATTGGTTGAGGAACTTGGGCCAAAGTTATACCTAATAACCAAAGTTATACATAATGGCTAAAGATATACCTAATAGCTAACGTTATACCTCATGGCCAAAGTTATACTTCGTAGGCAAAGTTATACCTCGTAGCCAAAGTCATACTTCGTAGCCAAAGTCATACTTTGTAGCCAAAGTTATACACTTCGTAGACAAAGTCATACCTCGTAGCCAAAGTTATACACTTCGTAGCCAAAGTTATACCTCGTAGCCAAAGTTATACCTCGTAGCCAAAGTTATACCTCATGGCCTAAGTAACCCGCATTTAAAATATTTAACACTATTTCAATAGAAATGCACTCACCACATACTACAATATACTTAGCGGTCATACAAAGAACATTACATGTGCCTACATCGACTTGATGCAATTTGTCGATTGTTTTTCTTCATTTCATTATATATTGGAAAAGTAACGGGCTAATATAGACAGAATTTTTGTTACAAATTCTCCTTGAGTCATATTTTTTTTTATTGATATAAACCAGTGCTTGACTACGATCCCACCTGATGGTAAGCAGTGATGCAATCGTTGATGGTGAGGCGCACTAGTTTATTAAATAAACTAGTGATCAATTCTAAAACTTTCACTTTGAACCAAATACAGTTTCTATATCTATACACAGTAATCTAGTTCGCGTTTGATCAACTCTTTAAACGCTTGCGTCAGATTGATCCGACGAGTGTTTTCGTGTCCTATTCGCCAGGGTCATATGTTCGCGACTGGGTACTCCATCTCGTTTAGCTCTTCAATCCCCATAGGTGACAGAAGAGCTGACGAGATGGAGTATTTAAGAGTAGCAACCCTGGCGGAATAAATGCGATAGTGTTTGTCGGATATATCCGACGGCGGTCAATGAACAAGAATTTACTGTATTGTGCAAAAGTGAAAAAAGGATTTTTTGAAGAATGAATGAGATAGAGCCATCACGTTCGGCTATGTAACGCCCGTTCGGGTAAGGTCGGCTAGAGGTGCCGATCTTACCCGAAGAATTTCGTATTATTACCTTTACTTTGATAAAGATTATTGGCTTTTAAGAAACACAGAAGCCATAAAGAGAATAGGTTCTTAATAAACTAGTGCGCTTCACCATCAACGATTGCATCACTGCTTACCATCAGGTGGGATCGCAGTCAAGCACTAGTATATATCATTAAAAAAAATTCAATATTGTTCTAATGTTATAATGATGGTATTAAAAATATCTTTAGGCGAACCTTGCCGTGGCCGATTTCTGGGCTGGGCAAGGAATTTGACTGGTTTTGCCATCGATACGCTAAGAAGAAGAAGGCGAACCTCTCGACAAAAATACAGACAAGTGACGTGAGACACTCACAGAATAACAAAAGAATCATACAATAAGGAACATATCGTTTTGTTACATAACACATTATTAACAGATGCGAATACATTGTGACGTCATCAGGGTTACGTCACTGCTGCTATTTAGGGAGACATTCTGTGAACTTGCGTTACCCCACTGCTGGGTAAAACTATCCATCTAGAACATAGGTTACCAACAGGGGCGGTACCGCCCCCTAGGAGGCGGTAGCGGGTCCAGAGACAAATGAGGGGCGTTATGTCAACATGTTTAAGTATTTTTAACCGACTAGGACAATTACACAGAGAGAGAAATAATTTGATGACAAGATATCCCCACCACACCCAAAAAGTTGAGAAAGGCTCGGCCCCGGTATGAAAAGCAACGAAGGAACGGGGTGGGTTCTATAGTCAGTTAAAGTTTGACACTATCTCCCGCTCCGCCCAAGGGCGAGAGAAGTCCGACCGAAAAAAAACCCCTAAAAAGTTGAAAGAGAATCTTTTGTCCTGTTATGGTCGCCTGTTACTAAAAGAGTTATGAGTATACATGTGGATGGATGGAGAGGGAGAGAGAGGCCAAAGAAAAGTGAATGAATTGTGTGAGGAGTGATATGAAAGAAAAAGGAGTTAGTGATAGCGTGACGGGTGACAGGACAGAATGGAAGTAAAAAAGTTTTGCTCCGACCACAAGGAACACGGGACAAGGGCAGAAAGATGATGATTTCATTAATAGACTCGTGTCTGCTATCTCACCTGATGGTAAGCGATGATGTGGTCGACGATGGAGCACGCTAGCCTAGAAGTAACCTAGGGGCCGATTCTCGATTTTAGAGATGGTGTCGAACTCGACAAAAATTTCTAATGACGTAATTTTTTCGACAAATTTTAAAAGTCGCTCTTCTGGGGATGTCGAATTCGACATTTGTCGAAGGATAACGTTAGAGTTCATGTCGAGTGCTTCTGAGCAGTAGAGATGTCATGTCGATTATAGAGATAATATATATGTCATAGGCTCTTGTTTGACCACATCTCACTTGATGGTAAGCGATGATGTGGCCGACGATGGAACACGCTTGCCTAGAAGCAATCTATTCACTCTCGACTTAAAGATCCCTAGGTTATAGCTATCAGGAAACACAGACTCCGGCAGGGAGTTCCACTCCTTAGCTGTAAGCATAATGAATGTATTCCCAAAACGCTTTGTACGTATGGGTGGGATGTGATGAATTAAACATCCTAGATAAGATGCTCAAATCGAGTTAAGTATGAAAGAAAATTCGCGATGATACCTTTGTCTACCCAGCAGTGACGTAACTAGAAGATTTTCATATCCAGCAGTGGCTTTAAGGTAAGTCCAAGATAACCCGTAAAATCCAAATGTTCTTGAATTTTTTTACATTTTTAACCGACTTCTAAAAAAGGAGGAGGTTCTCAATTCGGATGTTTATATTTTTTTTTAATGTTTGTTCGCGCATAACTTCGTCGCTTGCCAAGCGATTTGAAAAAATATGTTTTTTTGTTGGAAAGGGTATACTTCCCAAATGGTGCCGTAGTCACCAAGATGGGAGATCTGATGATGGAAACATGGCGAAATCGAGGGAACTCCTTTCTTTTTTTTTTTGTGAAATCGGTTGTTTTTTTTTTTTATAAAAAGTTTTTTTCGGGGTAGTATCAAGTTGTAAGTGTATTTTTTTTATTAAAATGCAATTGCCGGCCGTAACAAGTAATTACTATAGAATTTTAATGATTAAAATCATCAAACCATCCTCTCAGATCGGCCAACCCTATTGAAAGGGTATTTCATGAAAAAGTCATTCAATAGATATATTTTAATGGCTATAACTCTGAGTATACATGTAAATGAATGGAGAGGAAGGCCGAAGAAAAGATGGATGGATTGTGTGAAGAGTGATATGAAAGAAAAGGGAGTTAGTGATAGTTTGACGGGTGACAGGACAGAATGGAAGAAAAAAACGTGTTGCGCCGACCCCAAGGAATATGGTTATGCCCATCGGGTAGGAAGAAAAAAAAGGCTATAACTCAGTAAAGCCAAATTAATTGTTACGATCGAATGATATTTTAATAGATAGATAAGAACACAGAACCAAACACTGACCTTCCAAATGCAAAGAAAAAACTCAAGGAAATTTGAATTTCGAGGGTTTTCTTGACGTTTTCACATTAACAGCCAACGTCGGATATATCCGACAACCGCTCTCGCGTTTATTCCGCTAGAATCGCACATCCACGACCAAATACCCCATCTCGTCAGCTCTTCTGTCACCTATGGGGATTGAAGAGCTAAACGAGATGGAGTACCCAGTCGTAAACACGACCCTACCGCGAGAAAACTCGTCGGATAAATCCGATGCAAGCTGCTTTGAGTTAAACAAGTAACAGTCACATAGAAAAACATATCAGACTTCGTATTTACCAGAATAAGTTGTCTTAGTATCATAGCTAAAAAACTAAGCCAACTTATACTAGAAATGTATAGCTTAGATATAATGTATACGCCATTATGACTTCAAAGTTAAAACTTAAAACAATCTAAACAACGAATGCTTAAAGAAATCACGAAGAATTATAAACACAAATATAAAGACTAACCCATAGTATCTCCAACGGAAATTATAGCAAAATTTCATACTCCAGTCACAATAACATTCGATATTTAAGCCAACTTTTTTTTTTATAATGGATAGGCTCACGTTTGACCACTATATCACCTGATGGTAAGCGATGATGTGGCCGACGATGGAACACGCTTGCCTAGAAGCAATCTGTTCACTCTTGACTTAATGACCCCTAGGTTATAGCTATCAGGGAACACAGACTCCGGTAGGCAAACATTTTTTAATTGATTTTGACTTCTATGTCGTAGGCATAAGGATGGCATTAAAAGCAAAGATGTAGTTATAATACCAACTATTTATTGCAGCCGCCATTTGTCATGCCACCAACGTAATAAAGGTCAAAATCGGTTGAATGGACAATCAAAAAAAGTTTGTTAAAACGGCTAATGTTATTACGGAGTACAAGTGAGAAAAACTTGTCAAAATCACTCAAATTTTGCGACATAATTTTCGTTCAAGATACTAGGGATACATTTAATAGTTTTTGAAACAAAAAAAAAAAAACATTTATCAATAAAAATACTAAAAACGAAGTTCAAATTGTGATATTGAAATTGCAGACGACTCCGTTGAACTAACATTTTTTTTTAATTATAATTATTATTTTAATAATATAAATTTAAGTTTAAGTTTAAATTTAAGATTATTTAGACTTTTTTGTGTACTAGGAATTGACGAGGCAATCATTTTTAACAGTTGTACTTCAAACATACGGAAAAACACCTTATTATAATTGGGTACTTGAATATTAAAGAAAAAAAATTACAAATCCCTTCAAAAATAAGTTAGAAAACTTTCAAATCTGGTGGAAGAGGACACTGTCAGGTAACAGAAAAATGATGAACAAACTATATTGTGACGTCACCGTCATGACGTTACGCGCGTAGAAAGATAGCGAGATGCTCCCACCACCCGCCACCACTCTTCCTCATAGAAATATTTGAAATATTAATAGCTGCTTTATGTTACAATCAACTAGCGACCCGCCCCGGCTTTGAAGGGGTGCAATGCTGACAACAGTCGGGTGACAGGACAGAATGGAAGAAAAGCAATATGGGATATGAGCAAGAAGGAAAACAAAATTATCTACACTAATAGAAGAGTATGTAGGTAAGTTTGTTTGTAGAAAGTAATCTCTGGAAGTGCTGAACCGATTTTGAAAATTCTATCAAGCTACATTAGCTTTTTTACACCCCCAAAAACATTATACGTCCGGCGAAGCCAGCACAGGTCAGCTAGTTTATCTTCAACGTCGGATATATCCGACAAACATTCTCGCGTTTACTCCGCCAGGACTGCACGTCTACGACGAAATACTCCATCTCGTCAGCTCTTCTGTCACCTATGGGGATTGAAGAGCTAAACGAGATGGAGTACCCAGTCGCTAACACACCCTGGCGAATAAGGTGCGAAAACACTCGTCGGACCAATCCGACCCTAGCAGTTAATTTAACCGATATCTGATAGATATCGCTGTTAGCGATAAGACCGCCATTGTACCTATAGATTTAATTTTCTGTGCAATTGTTACTATTTTGGTGAACAATAAAGTTTATTATATTTTTAACTAGCGACCCGCCCCGGCTTCGCTCGGGTGCAATATTACACATATAAACCTTCCTCTTGAATCACTCTATCTATTAAAAAAAACCGCATCAAAATCCGTTGCGCAGTTTTAAAGATTTAAGCGTACATAGGGATATAGGGACAGAAAAAGCGACTTTGTTTTATACTATGTAGTGATTTGTCTGTTTTTTCTGTACGTTGGTATCAAATGAAATAGGTAATGTTAAATGATTTATCCTTCAATTCATAGTACACATAAAAAGTATTATATTGTTGGTAGAAAAGTAGCAGTAGAGGTGAGGGTTGAAATCAATTTTGGGTCATCATACACACATCAGTTGGACATGGGAACAGTAACATCTCTGGATTACTGTCCATTCCCTCTCCTAGAAACGTCTGAGTCCCAGCAGTGTAGACATTATACAAGGTGTAATGGACAGCCCTCCGCAAACTTGAAGGGCTTGCTCAGTAGACGAAACTGAACAACCTACCCCAAGATTTATTTTCAAAAACGAAAAAAAAAAAAATCACCCTCGCCATACAAAATTATAAACTTGATTGGACAATTCGTATGGCGAGGCTGATTTTTTTTTTCGTTTCCTGAAAAAAATCTTGTGTGGAAATTTGTTCGGTTTCGTCTACCGAGCAATCCCTTCAAGTTTGCGGAGGGCTGTCCCTTACACCTTGTCTAGATATAATATGAATAAAGAGATATTAAGATGAATACGCGCAAATTTTGCATTTTACTAGTCAGCAATATAGGGTTAATTTTACTGAAAACAAACACAATAGCCAAGTTGCATGAGTATACAATTTTCCTAAGTCGATTAGTTCCCTCAACTATACCGCTACTTTAGATATTTCATCTCACAAAGGCGATTTGATCTTGGATGTGTGCGTGGAATAACGTAGGAACGTCAATGACCTCTGTCAACTTACTTGAAAAGTACGGAAGAAAACTAATTTTTGCATTTTTTTTTTACTTTGTTTTTTTTTTAAATTATGTTGATAGGTTCGCGCTTGACCGCTATCTCACCTGACGGAAAGCGACGATGCGGTCGACGATGGAACGCGCTTACCTAGAAGAAACCTATTCACTCTCGACTTAAAGATTCCCATATCCACAAACGGAGTATCCAAATTGCAAATTAAACAGGCAACAATTTCACATGAAACTGAGTGACACTGATGTTTGCCGGTACTGTGATCAGGAGAGGGAGACGCCTAAGCACCTTTTGTGTGAATGCGGGCCCATTATCCACAAACGGAGTATCCATCTGGGCCGACACATTATTCGCCCGGAGGAGATTAAAACTCTTAGTGCAAGGAGTATTCTAGACTTCCTGGAAGCCTCCGGGCTAAAAGAGTTACTCTAACAAGGTGGCGAGTCACAATAGATCTTTTGGGTCGCAGTGACTACATCCCCTACACTACGGGAGATGCACAGCCCCTTATCTTCAACATAATAATAATAATAAAGAATTCCAGGTTGTAGTTAAATCTATACTCTGTTCAAAACAATATTAGTAATTTATGAAAACCTTTTATTGCTGCCCGTTCAACCGATTTTGACTTTTATTACGTTGGTGGCATGACAAATGGCGGCTGCAGTAAATAGTTGGTATTGTAACCACTTTTTTGCTTTTAATGTCATCCTTATGCCTACGAAATAGAAGTTAAAATCGATTGAATAGACAGTAAAAAAGGTTTCTTTGAATTTTTATTGTTAACGCGAATAGGGTATAACTTGTAAGTGAGAAAAAAACCTTATTGCTTAGTCTAAATTAGCTAGTTTAAGTTATTTAAGTTAATTTTAAAAAATCTGTTTACTTTCTAATTATCATTGTTAGAAACAATTCACCTTCTTCCATTGGCCACTACCACAAAATAGATAGGTACAGAAGACAATCTCATGTATGTACTTCACTTTTTATACCTACGCTCGGTGGACGCACACTAATGAGCGTTTGAGCCGGAACTGTTCGACGAGCGGGCCGAGGGCGAGGAGATATCGTGTCCGTGAGCGGTGACGAAGTGTGCGTTGTGAGAGCGCGCACAGTATGTAGATTGACTTCTGTAACTATATATTTTGTGCCACTTCACACAGAGCAGAGATGAGCAAAATCGTAAATTTAATTTACAAAATATCTTTTTACACTCACCCACCCTACTTGATTCGGTTTGACAGTAATGACGTCACAACATGGCGCTAACTCGATCTTATTCTTATTGGAAATACACCGTAAACTATTTTTTATGATACCAATCGCTACACACAGAGAGAGAGAGAGAAAAAAATCTTGATTCTACACACACATACAATATCAACCCGTGTTCGTGTGTCGAAGAAATAAGAGCCCACTGTCGCGTATAAGTCATTATACGCTTGGTGTACGCCTGCGTGAAGCTTACATACAAAACTATGAAACCGCTAGTCCTGTGTGGTAAATAGTGATTGTATAATATAAGGGGATAACAAAATTCATGTACCATTAAAGACACTTCCGCCTTACCACCGCTAAGTTCATTTTAGCTCGCACTCGAAACGAAAACTTCAAAGGGTTATGGTTTGGCGCCACGCCGAAGGATTCAAGCGAATTTTTTTTTTTTAAGTGATCAGGCAGAAATGACCGCTATGGTACATAGGCGAGCTCAGTTCCCAAGTCACGAGTACAATAATGACTACGCGTGTGTGAAGCTACGCGTCCATGAACAGTTTCACGAGTTTAGTATGTAAGCTTCACGCAGGCGTACACCAAGCGTGTATCGGCGAGTACGCGTGTATGAAGCCACGCGTCCATGGACAGTACGCTCGAGCCCTACCAACAAATGTGCTACGCCTAAATGACCGCTAGGCGACAGAGTTATGACGTCATCATGTCGCTGGCGTTCCCGCCGCTGACGCCGGCCGCGCCCTTCAGGAGGTCGTTGATGTCGCGCCGGAACATCGACAGGTTTTGAGTGAATCTGGTGAAGAGAGTTTATTGGTAACACCAACTCAATTTTTGTTTATTTCTCTTTTGTTCGGGTTGAGTATATAACTAGTGTCAGGTTTAAAAACATTCATATTTGATACAGAATACTGTTAATTTTAAAAATATTAAAACACAATTTGTTCTCAATTTGAATGAGGATACATTATTTTTTGCAGCTATAGGTACCTTCTCTAGTAGAAAATACCTACTACTATACTATTCTCATAGCGTGTCCCTATTCTCATACTGGTATTAGGATCTACCTGTCCCTATTCTCATTCTATTATTTTATTTTATTTATTTGGCTCACAAACAACTGACTACACACTACACACATACAAAGATATAAAATACATGGAGAAAACTTATAGACTATTGCAGCAATTCCTTACAGGTAAGCACAACATGCTTAACTTAACTGTTTTGCCTATATTATTAGGACTTACCTGTCCTTATTCTCATACGGGTATTAGGATCTACCTGACCCTATTCTCATACGGGTATTAGGATCTACCTGACCCTATTCTCATACGGGTATTAGGATCTACCTGTCCCTATTCTCATACTGGTATTAGGATCTACCTGTCCCTATTCTCATGTGTGGTATAGAATGTACCTGTCTCTGTTCTTGGTGAGCAGGTAGGGCTCGATGCCGGCCATGAGCCCGTTGAACCAGTGCGCGAGCCGGGCCAGCTTGTATCATGTGTGGTATAGCACGTACCTGTCTCTGTTCTTGGTGAGCAGGTTGGGCTCGATGCCGGCCATGAGCCCGTTGAACCAGTGCGCGAGCCGGGCCAGCTTGTATCATGTGTGGTATAGCACGTACCTGTCTCTGTTCTTGGTGAGCAGGTAGGGCTCGATGCCGGCCATGAGCCCGTTGAACCAGTGCGCGAGCCGGGCCAGCTTGTATCATGTGTGGTATAGCACGTACCTGTCTCTGTTCTTGGTGAGCAGGTTGGGCTCGATGCCGGCCATGAGCCCGTTGAACCAGTGCGCGAGCCGGGCCAGCTTGTATCATGTGTGGTATAGCACGTACCTGTCTCTGTTCTTGGTGAGCAGGTTGGGCTCGATGCCGGCCATGAGCCCGTTGAACCAGTGCGCGAGCCGGGCCAGCTTGTATCATGTGTGGTATAGCACGTACCTGTCTCTGTTCTTGGTGAGCAGGTAGGGCTCGATGCCGGCCATGAGCCCGTTGAACCAGTGCGCGAGCCGGGCCAGCTTGTATCATGTGTGGTATAGCACGTACCTGTCTCTGTTCTTGGTGAGCAGGTTGGGCTCGATGCCGGCCATGAGCCCGTTGAACCAGTGCGCGAGCCGGGCCAGCTTGTATCATGTGTGGTATAGCACGTACCTGTCTCTGTTCTTGGTGAGCAGGTTGGGCTCGATGCCGGCCATGAGCCCGTTGAACCAGTGCGCGAGCTGGGCCTGCTTGTCGCGTGGCTGCTGCGCGATCATGTCCTGCCGGATGCGCGCGAACTGCTCCTCGTTGAGCAGGATCAGGCCGAGCAGGGGCCGTGACATCGACCACTGGTTGCAGCAGTCTTCGAACATTATTACGTTCAGAACCTGTGGGCGAAGGATTATTGTCAAAAACAGCATAATCAGCCTTAAGAGGGTCCTTCTCCACTCGCTTATCGTAAACATCGAAAATGGTTTAAAAGCTTGTCATTTAATGCAATCCAACGTGATATTTGACGAAAAGGAAACGCAAAAAAAAAAAATAACGCCTGGAAACTCTGTTAGTATTCGGTAATTCCGAGATTTACTCGAAAATTTCACAAAACTTGCTCCAGGAAATAACTGTTTTTTTAAAACCTTAAAAGTTTTTGGAAAAAGTTGTCGTCATTTAGAATCTTAATAAAATTTGCAAGGTCTCTAGAGGATTACTTTTTTGACTTTTTTACTTTTTAGGCAAATTATGAAGTGTCAAAGTTCATAAACACAGTATCTTGTGGATATTATCTAGGTTTCTAAAGAAACCAATTTCTAAATTTGTGTAAAACTAATCCAGTAAAAACCTCTGACAATGTCCTATTTTATATGAACTTTGGTTTTGGAGGTGGACGCGGAGTTGCAACACCATGCGCAGCCTGTGCACTTGCCCAAGGACACCCGCCTCCAAATTGCTAGGCTGGGTATCCCCACACCATCCGGATGGCCATAACTCTCTGGAACGCGTTCAGCTTGACCGCTGGTCGCCTAGACTTTAAATGGCTAAAACCATACATGCGCCTATCCTTGCCCATAGCCCTTAGCATTCCAAGACCAGGCTACCCTTTCAGAAAATCCCTGCGGCCCCTACGGTGAATCTACGCACCATCGACGACTCGGGTTCAGTCCATACTGCATGGCCAGTCAGCGAGCTACCAATGCTGTTCTTCCGCAAGCTTGATTTTGAGTGGAGCTTGATGACCTGGTCACCACTCCGATCTTAGCGGCGAGCAGGGCGGCATCAGTAAGGCGGTTATCACACTGCCACGCACCACGCAGCGTAGCGCGTGAATGCGTGTCTGAACGTTACGTCCGACAGTCCGACACACAGACAGTGTATCCACGTGCGTTCATGCAGATCACGCTCCTACAAGCGGAGACACACATGCGCGTGGGGGCGGGACAAGTGGTGTGGCGGACTGGGACGAGTAGTGCCGTGCGGGAATATGGATGAAATGAGTGCGTGCCTGCGCGAATTTACAAAACGCACCTACGCGCGTGAGTGTATAAAAGCCGCACGATGATGCAGATCTGCACTCCCGCAAGCACGTGCGTAGGTTTGTTGACAGGCAACATGCAACGTGATGCGTAGCAGTGTTTTTTTTTGCGGTGGGAAAATCATCCAATGACATCCCCCGCTCTTGGATGGAGCGGGAGATAGTGTCAGACTTTACTGACTAAAAACCCACTCCTGTTCCTTCTTGCCTTTCGTACCGGGACCGAGCTTCCCTTTCGGATAACCCTGGCCCCAGTAGGCTTCGACCTGGCAGGGCCCGTGCTGTTGCTGACAGCTCCTTGAGGCGCGCGGGAACAGTGCGCACGGTCGACTTCTTGGGCTCGGTCCGGACAGTTACCGGACGGTCGGACAGTGAGCTACCCATTATTGCTCGCCGTCTACAAGCAAGCTATGCGTGGCAGTGTGAGAATTGCCTAACTGCAATTGGGTTCTTAATTTCTATTCAGACGATTAGCTACATTTCGGGCAGTACAACGCCTGTCGGAACCGCTAGTACACAAATATATAGTACTTACAGTAGCCAGTAACTGCTGCATGATCTCCGGCCGCCGCTGCAGCACTTCTATGAACATGTTGCTGGTCTCCGGGGGCGGCTGGCGAGGGTTCGATACTTTGTTGCTAGCTGCGAACATTATACAATTTTTTACAAGCTTTTATTTAGTTTCACCTGTCCCGATGTTTGTCTGTCATCAAATCTTGTAAATAAAATTTGACCCACTTCCCGGTTACCGACTGAGCTGCAATTTTGCATGCATGTGTAAATCAGATGACAATGCAAATTTATTATGTCAAGGATCTGATCTGATGATGGAACCGGAAGGTGGCTATAGGAAATTGGTAATTAAACGACACAACCCCATCGAGTTTGGGCTCGTATGATTTGTCTTGACGAGTATTAATTATATAGCTAAACCGAGCTAAAAAAAGTTGCTATGAAAAAAATATTTTCATTAAAAGCTTGTTTTAATAATTACCTAATTATATTCATTTTGCATAGCATGCAATAGGTTTTAAAAACACTTTTAAACGTGAATTTTTTTGTCAGTTTAAAAAACTAGATGAGGCCGGTGTTTCCGGTGTGTTGTGTATATGACTATCTTGAGAAGAAACACCGAAACAAACTCAGGGGTCAAAGTCTCTTTTAAAGTCCATAAAGAATACACCGCTAAATTTTAATCCCGTGGAGGGTCGATCCGGTACATGGAACACTATCGATAAAATACTTACTTCCTTACTAATATTATAAAAGCGAAAGTGAGTTTGTTTGTTACGTTTTCACGCCTAAATGGCAAAACCGATTTTGATAAATTTTGGTACAGAGATAGTTGGGACCCTGTGGACGGACATAGGCTATTTTTTCTCTTTAGTGAGAAAAGGGTGAGAAAGAGGGAAGTCAAGTACAAATATTATTATTAAAGTATATTAATAAACACAGGCGAAGCCACGGGTAAAAGCTAGTTAAAAAATAAAGCACCTTTCTTTTTAAACTTGTATTAATTTACGCATTTTCGAAATTTAATTCTTTTATAAAAGGTCAGCTAAGCGAGTCCAATGACCTGTAGGTAGTAGTCGGCGTTGCGTACTAACTACCTACAGGTCATTGGACTCACTCAGCTGTATTGAATGCTATGCTCAGCGATGTATTGATGTGAATTGAAACTATTTTGAAAAGATAGAATAAAAATAATAACTCGCTAGTTTGCTCAGTTATTGATTGTCTAAGAACTTTCAGTGACACCCTCGTACAAGGTATTTTTTTATAATATTGTATGGATTGCGCAATACAGAATAGAAAAACCGTGTTGCGTCGCCCCAAGTAACACGGAACAAGGGCATTAAGATTCAGATTCAGATTTGAAGATGATGATGATAGTTGTAATACTTACATTTCTGCACTAACTGTTTAAATAGATATGTGACTATATGATCGAGCGTCGCGCAGCATCCCGTGCATACACTCGTGTCTGAAACAAACAATATTAAGAGACATATATTTTCACTATTTTTCATACAACCGCTCTTACGCGATTATGACGTTATGACACATTTTTCATTAGATTCTTTGGCAACACAGTATCTTGTGGATATTATCTAGGCTTCTATTGAAATCAATTTATAAATTTCTGTAAAAGTTCCAGTAAAGACTTCTGCTATTTTGCATGAACTTTGACACTTCATAATTTACTCAAATACAAAAAAAAATATATATAATAATAGAACCCCTGCAATTTTAATCAAGATTCTGAATGCAAAATTACAAAAAAAAATTAAAACTTTTAAGGGTTTTATTGTGTATATGATCGGTCTATATTGTACTCAAAAACACGAAAAAAAAAATCATATTAATTCATGAATCCCCAAGCGACCACCGGTGGCCGCGCATCTATTGTCTTACTATTGTGTCTCTAATTGACGGTATCTGAAGGGTTAAATAAGTGAGTCATAAATAGGACGTAATCTAAGAATTCGCGGAATCTACAGTGTTCTTCATTCTCGTCTTCAAGAACATTGTCTGATCCATAAGTTTGTTTTTTCCACTTACCCAGAGCCGTGAGTCCTTCGGAGATGGAGCACAGTATGTAGAGCGTCGCGTCCGGCTGCAGGTTCGCCAGGAACGGCATGTGGTCTTGAGCTAGTCGCTCTAGCAGCACGTAGTATGTTTGAGACAGTTTCGGGTAGTCCTGGAATTATTATTGACATTTTAGATGAAGTCATTTTTATCATCATCATCATATCAGCCAAAAGATGTCCACTGTAGGACATAGGCCTCCCCCAAGCGTTGCCACAACGACTGGTCCTGTGCGTCACGCATCCATCGGATTCCCGCGACAATGTTCAATTTAATTTGCTGAATGTCAAGGTGGACAGATTGCATCACAGAAAGGAAAAAAAAAAGTTTTTGTAGTTTTTTTTTGTTTTCTTGTTTGTAGAAGATAATCTCTGAAAGTACTAGTCTGATTGCTAAAGTTTTTTGGCCGATAGAAAGGTAATTCATTCCTGAGTGAGTGTTAAACGCGAGCGAAGCCGCGGGCAAAGCTGGTACATAATATCCAAATATTTGAAAAAAAATAATTGCTTACTTGAACGGCCCCAAAATAACGTTATCAAAAATCACAAATAGAATAAAAATTCCTAATCTGATCAAAATTACACAATTTCGGAACTTATAAAATTTAGTGGAAGGGGAACAGTCAAGTAACAGAATATTGATGAGATACTTACAAGCAAATCGCTCTGTGGTATACTGAGCAGTAGCTTGACGAACATATTTAGTGCATTGTCGAGAGCTTCGTCCCCGTATAACCTGAAAGAAAAAACCATAATTACAATCTGCATATTCGTTTCATTTCTTACCCCCCCCCCCCCCTCCTTCAAGCGCCAGGGGTTCATTGACTCGGAAAATTGCACTGTTTACGTTACCACCAAAAAATTAAGTTTTTCTCAGAAAACAAATAATTTAATCTATTTAGAATATTTTCTTCTTTATTTCTTTCTTTAAAAACCAATATTTTCGTCCAAATAAACTAGCTTCTGTCAGCGGCTTCCTTAGTGCCCACCACACACGCTTATACCTGACGGGTTTGTCCGTACAGTTGATTTGTACAGGTAAACCGGGGCGGGGCGTGTATGTTGCACAAATTGTGCAGGTTTGGAGGTATGCGGAACAGAGAATAAAGTCCCGCAAATCTCCGTTGAAAAGGAAGGATCCTCCGACCAGACAGGATGTTATAGTCTGGTGGGCGACTGCCCGATAGTTGATGTCGGGCTGTCGTATATATTCAAATCGCGCGGAGAACTTTGATTGCGCGATGCAAGATTTCGTATTTTCTTCGTAGTTCTTACGTGGCGTCATAGTTGCCGCTACACAGGTTCCATACAAGCTCACCCTAACGTGTATGAATACTTTAATCCCTCGAGCGCTGATTACATACGTACATATGTAAAAACGAAAAAAAAATCGACCTCGCTATACAAATTGTCCAATCAAGTTTATAATTGAAAGTAAACATCTTCGAAGGTTGTTCAGTTTCGTCTACTGAGCAAGCCCTTCAAGTTTGCGGAGGTCTGTCCCTTACACCTTGTATATTCAATAGTCTATAGCGTGTCCATAGTTTTATAACGGAATTGATCACTAGTTCCAACGATATGATATTAAGTCCAGTTCTCTCACAATCCTCGCTTACCTGAACACTCCGAAGTTGGCGTAGTTGCCACATAACGCGCACTTCAGTATAGAGAAGCACAGAGAGATGCCCTTCAGCTTCATCGCGTACATCTGTTTCTTGTTCACGTCTATCGTTAATATTCTGCTGCCTGTAACATACAACAACAATATACAACATGTAACGTTAAATGTGCAAAACTTGAAAATAGTTTGATTAGAATAAGGAGCAGAATCTATTAAAACACTTTTTAATATAGGTTACATTTTTCAAAAAAAATTCGCCCAGTCTATTTATGAATAGGTCAAGCCATCACGTCTGCAAACCCGCCGAAATAGGTAAACAAACACAAATAGTTGTAGTCCAATCAAATTTTGTCATACACGGGACAATAAAAGTTCTTATTTCAATGCAGGTATTAATTTTAATCAAACTAAAACTGCAAATAAAACCTTATAAATGTATTTTTTTCTCACAGAATTAGGTTAATTTAATTAAAAATCATTTGGGGTGTCTGAGGTTTTGCGCATTTAACGTTACACGTTGTATACCAAAAATCACAATGTTGCACAACTTCCGCCATCTCTTTTTACCATCGGGCAACCCGATGTACGGCGAGTATCCACCCTTACGTTGTTGAAACCTCTACGGTCCGGACAAAGCGTTTCGCCTCGTCATTTATACCGCGTACGTCGAAAGACTGGCACAATTTGCCTGCTGCGGTCTTCCCGTCCGATTATAATTTGGGAGTCTTCAAGGCTAGAGTGAATAGGATCTTAATAAACTAGTGCGCCTAACCATCTGAAATTGCATCATTAGTTAACATCGGGTGGGATCGCCATTATATCAATTTAAAAAAATATATATCTTGCGGGTTCAAATCAGAATCAGAATCAGAATAACATTTATTTGCCTACTTTATGTATTACAAAATGTCTCTGTCAACGGCGTTCCGTGCAGAGGTGAGTCAGCTAACTTATATCCTAAAGGATCTATGTTTGCTGTGTTCTATTTATTCGCAATATGTTAGTATGCACGAATTAATTACGTGCTTTATTTATTTATTTATGTTGTATTTATTATATATGTATATATATTTTTTTATTTTATTTTAAGGGGACGCAGTGCCTTCGTTTTGTCAGTGGGCCATCGCTTATATCCTTTTTTATTAGGGTCATATAATATCTCGCCTATTCTGTGATTAATCCTGAGAGGGTTAAATTCGCCGTGCGCTTGGTAGGCATCTCCAGGGGATTCAAGATCTTCTATTCCTAATTTTGCAATGTTTTCCAGCATTTTGGTGTTTAGGTCCTCGGCACGTAGGTGTCAGGCTTCTATGTCAGCCATTTCCCATATAATCTCCGTTGCGGGTTCGAACCGAGCCAGGCGTAATACTTTGTTTTGTTTAATTCATCGTCACTGCTCCCAAAACGATATTAAAAAGTGGTTTAATAGATTCTGCTCGTTATTCTGATCAAACTATTTTCAGGTTTTACGCATTTAACTTTACACGTTGTATAAGCACTGCGCATGGGTGGTATCAAGAATTCAATCAAAATCAAAAGAAAATTAAAAAGGAATGAAAGAGTCTAGTTCACAGCTTACCGTAAGCACAAATAATGTTGGAAAGCTCCCTGAAGAGCAGGATGCCGTTGGGCGAGGACACGTCGAAGTGCAGCCGCTGGTTCCTGTTCTGCGCCAGCTCGGCCGTCAGCTTGAGGACTGGTGTCGTCAGCGACGGCTCCGAGAACCACACCTCGATGCCGCGCAGCAGCACCTTCATGTACACTGGGTAGCTGAGGGATAGAGAAGATTATTAGAAAAAACTAGCTTTTGCCCGCAGCTAAGGAGTCGAATTCTCTTCCGGAGTTTGTGTTTCCAGATAACTAGAGGTCTTTAAGTCAAGAGCTTAGATTATTATGGCGGAAAGTACCCTCTTTGAGGCGTGACTGGAAAGACCTCACGGCATCGTTATCTTCTGCATGACGCAGGTTCTCACCGGACATGGCAAGTTTGGGAGGTTCCTGCACCGAATTCGAGCGGAAGTGACGTTCGGGTGTCGCCACTGTGCGGAACGCCCGGAGGACACGGTGGAGCACACAGTCGAGATGTGCCCTGCTTGGGCAGAGCATAACGTGCCCTTGTGAAGGCGATTGGCGGCGGCGATCTCTCGCGCCGGGCCTTGGTACAGGCCATGATCCGGAGCGAGAAGGAGTGGCAGGCGGTCGCCTTCTTCTGCGAAGCAGTAATGCTAGCAAAGGAGGAGGCCAGCCGTATCAGGCAACGGCGGCGCTCACAGCGCCCCAGCCGCCACCAGGATTCTGATCCCGATTTCTGGCCACCGTAGCCGCGGGCTTGCGGACGGCGAGCAATGGGTAGCTCGCTGTCCGACGGACCGAGCCCAAGTCGTCGACGGCGCGCACTGTTCCCGCGCGCCTCAAGGAATTGTCAGCAACAGCAGAGGCCCAGCTGGGTCGAAGCCTACTGGGGCCAGGGTCTAGTTACGAAAGGGAGGCTCGGTCCCAGTATGAAAGGCAAGGAACGGGGTGGGTTTTTTAGTCAGTAAGAATCTGACACTATCTCCCGCTCCGCCCGAGGGCGGAGGATGTCATTTAGATGATTTTTACTCAAAACAAAAAAATAAAATAACAAACTTTTAAACCATGTTGACGATAGGCGAGTGGAATATCAGCATCTCAATGTTGGCAATACAAAAAAAAAAAACACTTTAGGCATACAATAAATTATGTGAATCTCTAACATAGATATACTCACATCCAGTCAAACAGCATCATATACGTGGTCTTCGTGTTGAAGGCGAAGGCGAGACCGCGCAGATCTCGAGCGAGACCTATCAGCGTCTTCTTCGCGTCTTCGGAACTGAACATCGGGGACTCCGGACCCGAGAGGAGGCCTATGATGCTTTCGAAGGCCGCTGTAATGTAAGCATAAGCATAATCAGCATTATAATGTTCCCACTGCTGGGACTTAGGCTTCCTCTCTAGGTGAAGGAATGGGTCGTAGTCCATCACGCGGGTTCAGTGTGGGTTGGTTAATTTTTGGTTCTAGGACATGCCGGTTTCCTCACGATGTTTTCCTTCACCGTTTTAAAAGCAGTGTTAATGAAATAAATTACACAAAGTAATGCGCCTGGCTGAATAGTAATGGTAGGTAATGAGTGGCAACAGAAATACATCATCTGTGAAAATTTCAACTGTCTAACTAACACAGTTAATGAGATACAGCCTGGTGACAGACGGACTGACAGACAGACGGACGGAAAGCGGAGATATAGTAATAGGGTCCCGTTTAACCTTTGAGTAAGGAACTCTAAAAAAACTGAGCAAGTTCAAGTCGGATTCGCGCCCGTACAAATCTATGTAAGTTCAATTCCGGATTGGAGTCTCGTAAGTTTTTACCAAATAGCAAAAAAATAAAAATAAATTGTGACGCAACAACAAATTTTCAGTTTTCAGACTTATTCCTATACTTGTGTTATAAGAAATTCCAGGCTTCTGGGTCAACGGGAAGTACCCTAGAATTTTGGTTCCCTTGAGTGTCGAAATATACGTTTTTTGCGACATAAACGGCCATATCTTTTTTTCCCGTTAACTTAAAAGTTTGATTTCTTCACAGACTCAAGGGACCGCAAACCTAAACATATGGTTTTAATTTCAACTCGATAACTCCACGCGATCTAGAGAAAAGTAAAGGGTCATGACCGACAGACTGACGGACAGAAAACAAAGTGATGCTATAAGGATTCTGTTTTTTCTAAAAAGGGGCTATAGAAAAATATCGTACCCGTGAGCGGCATCATGAAGGCTAGGAACCTGTCCTCATCCTCGCCCAGGTCCACCATGAGCAGCCGGCCGAGCGCCGTGTACAGCATGCTGCGGCACCGCATCTCCGCGGCCCCTACTCCAGCTATACCCAGGAACGGGAAATGTTCTGCCTGTAACAATGGACACATGGACTTTAAAATTACGTCTTTCAATGAAGAATCGGCGGCCACCTCTCAATAGTGCAGGCCTTGGTCCGGAGCGAGAAGGAAGTGCGAAGCAGTAATGCTAGCGAAGGAGGCTGACGCACGCGCGAGGAATCGGACTTCCTCAAGCCCCAGCCGCCGGAATCCCAACCCTGATTTCCAGCCACCGCAAGCGTGGGCTTGCGGATGGCGAGCAATGTGTGGCTAGCCATCCGGCCTTCTGGTAACCGTCTGGACCGAACCTACGTCGTCAACAGCGTGTAATGGTTTCACGCGCGCCTCAAGGAGATCAGCAAAATCGTAGGGGCTCACCAGGGTCAAAGCCTACTGGGACCAAGGGTTTGCTTCTGAAAGGAAAACCCAGGGTCTTAGAACCCAAGGCAAAGAAGGAAACCTACTCCTAGCAGGTTTTAGTCAATAAAATTCTGCCTTAAGAACAGAAGAAGTCATTGGATAAAATTAATAATTTAACTGCTTGCGTCGGATTAATCCGACGAGTGTTTTTGCGTCCTATTCGCCAGGGTCGTGTGTTAGCGACTAGGTACTCCATCTTGTTTAGCTCTTCAATCCCCATAGGTGACAGAAGAGCTGACGAGATGCGAGTATTTGGTCGTGGATGTGCGACCCGGGCGGAATAAACGCGAGAGTGTTGAGGGTAGAATTAAATATCAATCTTACTTGGGGGAGGGGTAGTCAAAAATTTCCAAAATCACCTCGCTTAACTAATAGACACCTCTTTGACGATGCTCAAAACGGTATAATTCGTGGTGGAGCACACTGAGCAGCTGGCTCTCGTCAGCCAAGCCCAGCACGTCGCTAAGTCGTCTGTACACTTTGCTGTTCTTCTGGACTTGCTCCCCCACGTATATCTTGCGGAACTGTTCGAAGAATGACATCATTGCCAGCTCCAGTTTCTCGCAGCATCTTACTAAGGGGATGGAGGTAGAGACAAATCTCACATCATACTAAGGGAGAGGGGGCAAAGAAAAATCTCACGACAATTCACCAAGGGGGAGGAGGGTCCAAAATCACCTCATTTAACTAAAAGACTCCTCTTTTTTGTCCTCTGCATTTAACTCACCGTGTGATGCGTCAACATGAACTGCACTTCGTCCAACTTGACCAGTTTGCGCACGCACGAGTACCCTCCACTCAGGTCGCTCAGCAGGCCGAGGGTCTTCGCTATGATCTGCTCGGAACTGCCCCAGTATTTCAGGTTTGTTATACTGTGAACAAAATATTATTTCAATACCATCATCATCATTATATCAGTCGAAAGACGTCCACTGTTGGAAACAGGTGGACCGATGACCCGGTCAGGATCGCGGGAATCCGATGGATGCATGCACAGGACCGGTCGTTGTGGCGATGCTTGGTGGAGGCCTATTTCAATATACATAAGTGAAATTTGGATATCAAAATTATTAAGTGACGTATTTCTAGTGTTTGACCGCGATCTCGCCTGATGCAATCGTTGATGGTGAAGCGCACTGGTTTATTGAGATCCTATTCACTCTATCTATTTATAATTATGGAAGAGAAAACCTACTAGTACTGCAAAAACGCTCACTGTCGCTTACGATTTTCTTCCTAAAAAGGCTCGACATTCGCATAAGAATACGCGCGCGGCGCACAGTTTGCACCAACGTGGTGATAGGGTCGGGTTCTTAGGCAGTACGAAGTTCGCCGGGTCTGATAGTCCAAAATAAAAAATAAAGTACTCACATCTTCCTCATGAGCACACTGAGCAACTGGCTCTCGTCAGCCAAGCCCAGCACGTCGCTGAGTCGTCTGTACACCTTGCTGTTCTTCTGGACTTGCTCCCCCACGTATATCTTGCGGAACTGTTCGAAGAAGGACATCATTGCCAGCTCCAGTTTCTCGCAGCCGCCCTGTGAGACAAAATATTAATTTTAGTGTATGTTTTTACGAAGAGCTATGAAATGCGTGTTACTTTGGAGGTATGCGAACAGGCTATGCTCGGAGTTTCCTTGCGTGATCACATCAGAAATGAAGATATCCACAGAAGAACCAAGGTTGCCGACATAGCACGAAGAATCGCCAAACTCAAGTGGCAATGGGCAGGGCAAATAGCACACAGAACAGATGGTCGATGGTGACGAAAGGTTCTAGTGGCGACCACGTACCGGAAGACAGGGGTGGACCGATAACCTGCTCAGGATTGCGGGAATCCGATGGATGCGTGGCGCACAGGACCGGTCGTTGTGGCGACGCTTGGGGGAGGCCTATGTCCAACACTGGATGTCTTTTGGCTGATATTATGATGATGATGCGAACAGAGTGTAAAGTCCCGCAAACCTCCGTCGACAACGGAGGATCTTCCGACCTGACTAATGTTTGTTCTGGTGTGATCATTAGGTCAAAATATGAGAGAGAGAGAAAGTGTGTGAGAGAGAGACAGAGAGAGTGACCTCCCACAGACAGACATTGGTCGTCAACTCGGAGCGGGTACAACTCCACAGTTGAGTTCATATAGTGTCTGACTCTTCTCAAGCACTATAATTTGAGTGGGATGTCATTTTGTATAGATATTTTCCAATTTCAGGTACAGACCTGTGCCAGTCTAGAGTAACCAGGTCGGGTGGAGACAAAGATGACGTCACTATTGTCTTAACGTGAATACACTATAACGTCCCACTATACTACAATTAGAATTGGATGTCAGTTTATATAGGTCTCTTTCCACATTTGGTACGGACCTGTGCTAATCTAGAGTAACCAGTACCCCTAGCCAAGTTGCTAATTTACAATAGTTCACGCTAGTAGAAAGCTTCAAATGTACGGGAATGGCGTCATCTCAACGCTCAGTCAAGTTGTCAGAACAAAAGAATTGGCGGCAAGATCAACTCGAAGCGTTCGGCGCGAGCCAATCGGTTGTAATTTAGCTAGGGGGCAGAACAGTTAGTGACTTCGATGACGTTACTATTGTCTTAACGTGAATACACTATAGCATCCGACTATACTATAGTTTGTTAGTTTATACTGGTATCTTCCCACATCAGCTACAGACCTGTGCCAGTCTAGAGTCGGTGAGATCCATCAGCTGCAGCACACGGCACACCAGCTCGCCGTCCATGGCGTCGTTCTCGTCGCACGTGTTGACGGAGGCGCGCCCGCCTATCGCCGCGCCGATTATGTACACCAACCAGGTCAGTTGTCCTGGAGACAAAAGGGATGATCAGAAATGTAAGTAAAACTGTGTATGTAGACTATACATTTAGGAGATTTATTTTAGGTTGGGAAATCATTCAATGACTCCTACAACTTCTATGTTCCTTAAACAACATTATTTTTAGTTAAGCGAAACCTGAATATAGTTTGTTCAGAATCAGTAACTGAATGGATTCCAATAGTTTTTACATCATGTTATATTTGTTCCGAAAAATATTTAAAAAGGTCACAAGTTGGACACCGCCGACACTAAGTACAACACAGGTTACGGCAGTTCATAGTGGGTATTAGGTGCCAGGAAAAGGTGGTTTTGATGCACGTGCGAAACAACCCCTCAGTTGCCTGGATGGCCCAGTGACTATGTATTTTTGTGACATAACAAGCTTATAACTTTATGATTTTTCATGATACGTTTATGGAATTTTGTACATAGATTCTGTACATAGAAACACGAGACACGTGTTTATTTATTTATTTAATCTTCATGCAACACAAGTACATAGGCGGACTTAATGCCTTAGGCATTCTGTACCAGTCAACCTAGGGCGGTGAAGTGACGATATGGTAGTAGGCGCACAAAAAGAAAATTTTGTTCATGTTGTTTTGTTTTGTTGTTGTTTGTGTTGTTTATTTTGTTTTTTGTTTGTTTTGTTTTGTTTGTTCGTGTTTCAGTTTTCAACAACATTAGTGTAAAACTAATGTTGTATAAATGTAGCCTTTAGTCACTTAAGTCTGGGACGCCCTTCCACTCCGCTCTTGAGTAGAAGAGATGTCTTTGCGTTCCAGGATCACCACTAGCACTAAGTGCGCCACCAGCAGCTGGCACGTGTTGCCGTACTCCAGCACCACGGACAGCTATTCCACATGACGTACCTTGTAACATCGGTATCTGTTGAGGCTGCGGCACGCTGTAGGCGGCGGCGGAGTGCGCCACCAGCAGCTGGCACGTGTTGCCGTACTCCAGCACCACGGACAGCTGTTCCACATGACGTACCTTGTAACATCGGTATCTGTTGAGGTTGCGGCACGCTGTAGGCGGCGGCGGCGCGATCGAAGTGCGCCACCAGCAGTTGGCACGTCTTCCCGTACTCGCAGCGTCCCACCACAGACAGCTGTTCCAGCTGCTGCTGGACCGTGCCCACGTCGTCTAGGGGGTCTTCGAGGCCGTCCCTGTTCATAACAAAGTTGTTATTAAAATGACTAAATGAGAATATTGATAATGGTGAGTGTGAATATAGGTCTTGTATTCACGTTAAGAAAATAATGACTCATCATTGTCACACAACGCTGCGTAGCGCATGAAAGCGTGTATAAACGTTGCATATAAATATCTCCGTTTGTATAGAAAACACGCACAGAAAATGTATCCACGCGCGTTCATCATGCAGAGTACTCGCCTACAAGCGGAGACGCGCGTAGGTGCGTTAACACGCAACATGCAGCGTGATGCCTGGGAGTGTGATAATCACCTTAGCCCAATTAGATCACAATAAAATAGAAAGTCATGTTCACAACCCGGTCCCTTCTTTTAGTAGTGTAAGTTTTCGATGTGTGCAATTTTATACCTTAGCACGCATGACACAGAGTCGAGTCTGGAGCCGATGTATGCGGCGGTGACTCCCGGCGCATAGGTCTCCAGTAGATGCGGCTCGGAAGCCTTCACGTAGGGCACGGACGCGACCATGCGCTGCCACAGGGAGAGCAGGTAGTGGACTGAGTTGGGAGCGAATTGCCACATCTGGAACAAAATTGCATAACATAAGCATAATCAGCTTTATTTTTTATTAGCTTTTGCCCGCAGCGATGCCTACGAACGTTGGACGTACTCTAATGAGCGTTTGAGCCGGAACTGTTCCTCTCCCTCTTCCACACACGTCTGTCCTCGGCCATTGCGACTGACCCTCCAGTAATTATCCGCTCATCTCTCCACGTTCTCCTTGACACAAAATAGATAGGTACAGAAGACAATCTCATGTATGTACTTCACTTTTTATACCTACGCTCGGTGGACGCACACTAATGAGCGTTTGAGCCGGAACTGTTCGACGAGCGGGCCGAGGGCGAGGAGATATCGTGTCCGTGAGCGGTGACGAAGTGTGCATTGTGAGAGCGCGCACACTATGTAAATTGATTTCTGTCTGTACCTATATATTTTGTGATTCTACTTTCTAACTCACCTGTAAGCTCTGCACAGTGAACTTGGCGATGAGCTCGATGAGGCGCGGGTAGCTGTCCACCATGACCAGCTCGCCCAGCTGGTAGTTGGACTTCAGCCGAGCCAGGAGCCGGCAGAACTCGTGGTAGTTCGTGGGGTCTGACAGGCCCTGGAACGTGGTAAAAGGTGGTAACATGGCTTTATAGCCCAAGCGCCCGAGAAGTTCCATAAAACAGTGACTTTCTGAAGCCTAATCCTCGGTAACGGCCAGGTTAATAGGTTTGGAAAAAATATATGTTTATTATAGATTCATGAACAACATTATCAACTATTGATTTTATCGTGTGAATAATACTGTTTCCCTACTCCTTCGAAATGGCTTGGATCTTTAGAAACCTTTTACACATAAAAATTTCGGTGTTTTACAGGATGCTTTTGGAGAGTGTGCGCAGGAATTGCATGACTTGATTCCGCCATCTCAATTCTACCATCGGACAACCCGACGTACAATGAATATCCACCCATGCGTTGTTGAAACCTCTACGGTCCAGACTAAGCGTTTCGCCTCGTCGTTTATACCACGTACGTCGAAGGAATGGAACAATTTGCCTGCTGTGGTCTTCCCGTCCGATTATAATTTGTGTATCTTCAAGGCTAGAGTGAATAGGCTTTAAATAAACTAGTGCGCCTCACCATCAGAGATTGCATCACTGCTTACCTTCAGGTGGGATCGCAGTCAAGCACTAGTTTATACGAAAAAAATTGATGGTTAAATATTCGTCAAAGTGAAGACCAGCGCCAGGCTGGGCAGTGAGGGTGTACAGCCTACTGTAGGTGTGTACCTGCGTGTTGTCCAGTATCCGGAGCACCCCGGCGGCCAGCCTGTTGAGGAACTTGGCGCGCTCGTTGGAGCTGAAGAGCGAGCGGCGCACCGACGCCAGCTGCACCAGGCACGCCAGCGCCAGGCTGGCCAGCGAGCCGCGCAGCAGGTGGTACAGCTCGAAGAATAGGTCCAGAGTGCCGGACTCCAGGAATGTTGGACGCCATGATGTCGGTATCTAAGAAGAAAATTTAATTATAATGGTGTCTACCTGGCGGACCAATCCGCGCGCTTCCCTGCGCAGGACAGCGTGCCGATTGGTCCGCTAGCTCGCGCCGGGTTCGTTCCGGGCAATGCCGGCGCACAAATCGTCGACGACGCGCACTGTTCCCGCGCGCCTCAAGGAGTTGGCCCAGCTGGGACGAAGGCTACTGGGGCTAGGGTTAGCTCCGAAAGGTAGCTCGGCCCCGGTATGAAAGGCAACGAAGGAACGGGGTAGGTTTTTTAGTCAGTAAGAGTCTGACACTATCTCACGCTCCGTCAAAGGGCGAAAAAAAAAGCATCTTAGAATAATTGGCCTTACAATGTTCCTACTGCTGGGACTGAGAACTCCTCTCTCACCACTTTTTTTGCTTTTAATGCCATCCTTATGTCTATGGAATAGAAGTCAAAATCATAGTTTAGTTCATCAAATTTTCATACAAAAATACGTCCTAAATGGTTCGAAGTCTATGCAAAGCAAGCGATAGTACAATAACAGAAGGAGTGGGGATGGCGGAGTGCTTGATACACTTGCGAAGCATCATTCAGACGTAGGTAGGTATAGCAAAATACAGGGTTGAAATGTATTAGATAGAATAACGGAATCTTGAAGGTTTGTTTTTGGTAAATATATTGTTTTGTAGTCCAAGAAGCAGAGCTTGTGTTATGAGTACTAGACAACTGAAAAACAAACTTATATATTTCTAAATACATACATATTATTGATAAATGAAACACAGACACAGAACGAATGATCGTGCACTCACACAAACATTGTCCTGGGTGGGAATCGAACCTACGACCTCCGGCATAGCAGTCAGGGCCACTAACCACTAGACCAACAGGCCAGCCAAAGTTATTAACGTCTCACCTGCACTGTGCACAGATCATCGCTGGACTCGTCACTCGTGGTTCCTATGAAGTCGAACGTGAGGCAGTTGTGAGCCAGCCTCAGTAGGGCAGCGACCAGGGCGTGCTGGCGTTCATCAGACAGTTCCAAGGGCTTGCCACGCATCGTGCCGAGTAGAGAGCAGGATAAGCGGAACATCTCGAAGAGTTGGGTGTCCCTGGGAACAAATACATGCTTCAAGTTGGGGTAAACTTAGTGTGAAAACGAAGCATAGCGATTCCTGGCTACCGACTGGACAGCAAACCAAAGGTAGCTCGCCGTCCGATAACGACTAAACCCGAAACCACTACCCTTTTTTTGGGTTCCATACCTAAATGGGATTTTGAGTATATTAGGGGAAGTTTGAAAGTGGCGCCAGTGACTGAAAACTTGAAAGGGAATCGTTTGTCTTGGTATGGTCATGTGAAGAGGAGGGATGAAACGCATGTTGCTAAAAAGTTATGAGTTTACATGTAAATGGATGGAGAGGGAGAGGGAGGCCAAAGAAAAGATGGATGGATTGTGTGAGAAGTGATATGAAAGAAATGGGAGTTAGTGTCAGCGTGACGAGTGACAGAACAGAATGGAAGAAAAAAACGTGTTGCGCCGACCTCAAACAAAACGGGACCAGGACAGGAAGATGATGACCTAAACGGGACCTTATACCTTGATCGGCCGAGTACTCGGTACGTATGAACACAGTGCCGAGTGCTCGGCCGAGCGCTCATCTCTACAACTCGCTTAGATCACTGTCTCGGCCGAGCATCAATAAGGCATTACTGCTAGAGTAAAAAAAAATTACAGATGATGAGTAACACATCATCGTTAATTTTTTTTCATCATCTTCCCGTTTTATTGGGGTCGGCGCAACACGTTCTTTTCTTCCATTCTGTCCTGTCACTCGTCACGCTATCACTAACTCCCTTTTATTTCATATCACTTCTCAGTCTTCTCACATAATCCATCCATCTTATCTTTGGCCTCCCTCTCCCCCTTCATTATAATTATTTTGAAGATAAGGGGCTATGCATCTCCCATAGTGTAGGGGTAGGGGATGTAGTCACTGCGACCTAAAAGATCTATTGTGACTCGCCACCTTGTTAGAGTAACTCTTTTAGCCCGGAGGCTTCCAGGAAGTCTAGAATACTCCTAGCTTTAAGAGTTTTAATCTCCTCCGGGCGAATAATGTGTCGGCCCAGATGGATACTCCGTTTGTGGATAATGGGCCCGCATTCACACAAAAGGTGCTTAGGCGTCTCCCTCTCCTGATCACAGTACCGGCAAATATCAGTGTCACTCAGTTTCATGTGAAATTGGTGCCTGTTAAATTTGCAGTGGCCGGTTAAGGGGCGGGCTATCGCACAGATGTTCGTCCTGCTAAGCTCAAGAAGCTCGGCAGTTCGTTTTTGTGAGTAGCCTTCTATAAGAGATTTGGCGTGTAGCAAACCTGGTTGTAATAACCAGTGCTTTTTTGAATCGCCAAATAGTTTGCCCTTAAGGGTCTGCATGGCCTGGTTCTTTGAGATGCCACAGAAGGGTTCTGGTCCTATCTGATGGCCTTGAGCCCCAGTCCTTGCAAGTTCGTCGGCTTTTTCATTGCCACTCCCCCTCCATCCATCCACATGTAAACTCAAAACTTTTTTAGCAACATGCGTTTCGTCCCTACTGTTCACATGACTTTCAACTTTTCAGTCAGTGGCGCCACTTTCAAACTTCCCCTAATATACTCATTTCTCACTTTATCCATTCTCGTCACTCCACACATCCATCTTAACATTCTCATCTCCGCTACGTGCAATCTTTTTTCATCCGTCTTTTTCACTTCAATACAACCAGAATACTACTAATAAATTCATTTGTAACCATCAACAAATATTTTCGTTCTCCAAGTCTAAAATACGTACATAAAACTCGCCGAATGCATCCTCCTTTTTTTGAAGTCGGTTAGCAGAACAAGGGGAAAAACCAGTAAAGTGTCACAAAAGTACAGAGAACTACATTAGACCGACCAGAGGCGGCGTAAGGCGTGGGCGACGTGGGCCACAGCTTACAGCCTCGCGGTCCAAGGGCCTCGCGCCTCGAAGGCAAACACAAATATATAAAAAATAGAAAGAATCTAGCAATAGGTACTACCTATTTCTGTTTCTTTGTTTACTTTTAGTTGATGTACCTATAGAAGTCTGTCTAAAAAGTCAAACGACTTCCACTGTTGGACATAGGCCTCCCCCAAGCGTCGCCACAACGACCGGTCCCATGCGTCACGCATCCATCGGACTCCTTGGGTAATTATTAGGGCAAAATGAAATTTGATGTAGTCAACAATAGTTAAATAATCAAGGTTGATTAAGAGATCTTGATCGTTGTTTGAACCTTAAAAAAAGTATCAAGTATTTTTTAATGATTAAATATTATAAAAAATTCTCAAGTCGTTTGACTTTTTAGACAGACTATACCTACTTAATAATTATAATGAAGAAGCTTGTTTTTATGAATAAATTTTTTCCTCTCAACAAAATCCGTCCCGTTGCGTCATCCATCAGGGGGCTTCGTAAAATATATCATGCCCACATCAAATTTAGGTCTTGCCCCGCCACTGAGACCGACGCACACGTGGGCCATGCCCGATTTGTACGTAGTAGACTCGCATCGTGTGGCGTGGATCTAAAGTAGCTCTACAAGTCCAGTTGCCATCTACATTCATATTACAGAGGTAAAGTTTGTTTTTCTTTGTTTGTAGGAGGTAATATCTCTGAAACTATTGGTCTGATTGCTAAAATTTTTGCCTACAGAATAAAGATCAAAATCGCAGCAGGCAGTTATAGTTTTTAAATTGGTCAAAGTCAACTAATTGACAACGATAACAAAAAATATATAGGTACAGAAGCAAGCTACGTACAAAGCGCGCTCTCACAACGCACACATAGACACCGCTCACGGACACGATATCTCGGAACGCCTCGCCTGTTCGTCGAACAGCTCAAACGCTCATTAGTGTGCGTCCACCGAGCGTAGGTATAAAAAGTGAAGTACATACATGAGATTGTCTTCTGTACCTATCTATTTTGTGACGATAACGTCACTATTTTCTTAAGTAAACAGATTATAGTTGATAATAAGTACAAGTTAGCCACCTGAATGATGAAGCGATCTTCCTGTGTTTGGCGAGCGACCGGTTGGCGTCAGCTTCCGACACCTGGTTCATTTCCACCACCAGCTGTGACAGTAGCTGCACGCCTATCGTGCATTGATCTTGACTCTGTGGACAAAACTTTAGTGACAATAAGGCCTCCTCCACATTAGGCGCTCGCGTTTCTCGGGCGTGTGAGCAACGAAGGAGCCGCGTGCACGACGCGAGCGCGCTGCGTAAGCGTCGCGTGTTGCCGCCGTGTGATGTGTGTGCAGCGAGCGCGCGGTGGAAGGGGTAACAACGCGACACGAGCGCCGCGTGCACTCTCCACCCACGCCGTAGGCAGCAAAACGCCACGCTCACGCAGCGCTCGCGGCGCCCGCGCTATTCACACGCCTGAGGATCGCGCACGCCTAATGTGGGGTCAGACTAATGGTAGGTGCGGCCAAGTAGAGATTTTGCGGGACACTCGAGCGCATTGAGGGCAGGCCGTCAGATCAGTAAAAAAAAATGATACTGGGAAAAACTCGAGCGCGTCAAATTAAAACAATGTAAGTTAAGTACATGCAGAAAAGTGTATATTTCAATAATCTGAAGATTTGAGCGTGGCAGAAGCTTGCAGTTCACAATATATTCTCCAGTAACTTTTTAGGCTACTTGTTGGTTTTGAATGGAACAGCAAAAAGTGATTGTAATACAAGTTTATTCAAAACATTTTTATAAAAATTAAAAACTGATTTCACTAAAAAAATTGAATTGCATTTGAGAAGTTCCCTCGATTTCGCCAAGATTCCATCATCAAATCCCAACTTGGTGGCTATGGGACCATATACGAAGTATACCCTATCCAAAAAAAAATTTTTTTTTCAAATCTGTTGGCAAGCGACGTAGTTATGCGCGAACAAGCATAAAAAAATACAAACATCCGAATTAAGAACCTCCTTTTTTAGAAGTCGGTTAAAAATAATAAATTAGTCATCGTATGAGGATACAAGTTTAGACACTTACCCTGAGAAAGTTGGTGATATCGTTGATAACGTTTTGGAAGACATACTCCTCCTTGATCATGTCAAACCAGCTCAGCTTGGTGATGCGCGCGAACAACGACACCAGCGACTGCGGACAATAAATAACATTATTTAGCTTATTCGAAGAAATTTTCTTTTTATTTATTTATTCATCAGCCTTTTAATGTTCCCACTGCTGGGACTCAACCCTCCTCTTAGAAGAGGGAATGGACCGCAATCCACCACGCGAGCCCAGTGCAGGTTGGTAGATGTCACATATCTGAATTTTTGGTTCTAGGACATGCCGGTTTTCTCAAAATGGTGGACATCCCGCCTACACGCACAAAACGTTTTGGAAACACATTCATTGTGCGTGCAGCTAAGGAATGGAATTCCTTGCCGGAGTCTGTGTTTCCTGATAGCTACAACCCAGGAATCTTTAAGTCAAGAGTGAATAAGTTTCTTCTAGGTAAGCGCGTTCCATCGTCGACCAAATCGTCGCTTTCCATCAGGTGAGATAGCGGTCAAGCGCAAACGGATAATTGCTCGCAAATGGATAGCTCGCCATCTAATAAAGACCAAGAACGAGTCGTCAACGGTGCGCCTCAAAGAGATGTCAGCAAAACCATAGGAGCCCAGCAGGTCCGATGCCCGCTAAGGTCACAGGAAATTAGTCAGTCCGACACGCTCTTTCGCTCCATCTCAGAGACGGAGAAGTCTTCGAGCGAGAGGGCCGCGGAAACACGCACAAAATCCGTTGGTACATTACCTGTATGACGAATTGGGCCAGTTTGGGCCTAGTTGCCAAGTAATTGAGAACATAGTTTCTGATATCCAGGCGCTGCTGTGTGGAAAGGCTCGCTGTGGATCTGAAAATAAATAAAAATGGCATTTAAGTTAGTTAGTTAGCCCATTATCTCCCACTGCGAGGCGAAAAGTGTGATTAAAAAAATTTTTGTCTGTCTGTCTGTCTGTTTGTTCAGGCATCAAAAACTACCGGTCCGATTACGATGAAACTTGGTATAATTATTCTTTAATATCGTGGGCCCCACACTGGGTACTTTTTATCCCGGAAAAGTATATACAAAAAAAAAACAAACATAATTTTACGGTTCGATCTCTAGACCCGATTATTGTACTAACCGCAAATAATCATTTTGTCGTAGGTTACGTCACCCGCTAAGGCTAAGATACTATAATATTTGGGTAAATAATAGTACGTACTTTCCGTTTTCTAACTAGATGGCGTTGGCGTCGAGTTAGATCGCTCTATGGGAACACTTTTTGGGAATAAAGACAGGAGCGCGTTTTCCTATAACCCATTTATTAATTACATCGAACACGGAGACATTGGCACCATATCTGAAGTATGTGCACACTGTTACGCGCGTAAGTAGAAGTGAGAGATCTGGAACGTGTCGAATCGTCTCGCACATTACGTTGTTTTCCCGTCCCCGGGCTCTTAGAATTCGACATCATTGTCAAACATTTGTCCTGGGTGGGAATCGAACCCACGACCTCCGGCATAGCAGTCAGGATTACTAACCACTATACAAACAGGCCAGTCAAAGAGAGAGATGGAGTATTTGGTCGTGGACCCTGGCGGAATAAACGCGAGAGCGTTTGTCGGATATATCCGACTTTGGCGGTTACAAGGTTAGGATGTTTACCTGCTTATAAGCTTAGCCAGGGTCGTGGCAGCCAGTAGCTGGGAATAGCTGGAGTCTGCGCGCTCCAACAACGCCTGGCATTTGCTGAGCGTGTCCGGCGACTCCTGAAATGTTTAAAAATTAGTTAATAAAATAATAAATAATAATAATAATAATATTCACACAACTATCACACAACGCCGTCTAGTCCCAAGCTAAGCAGAGCTTGTGTTATGGGTACTAGACAACTGATAAACATACTTATATATTTCTAAATACATACATATATAGATAAATTACACCCAGACACAGAACAAATGATCATGACAAATGTTTGTGTGATGCACAAACATTTGTCCTGGGTGGGAATCGAACACACGACCTCCGGCATAGCAGTCAGGGCCACTAACCACTAGACCAAGAGGCTAGTCATATATAATAAGGACCATAGAGGTGAATAACGCTCCACGATAGCCGCTTTGTATGTAGATTGACTTCTGTACCTATATATTTTGTGAAGCTACTGTACATAGTTTTGTTATGCTCTCTCAAATGTCTCGCTGTTGGTGGCGTGTTATTGGGTCATTCGGTTCCCTTCAAAATGGTTGAGCTGAGTGGGGCTGATGCACGCGTCATGCTCGTGAACGGGTGCCGTCAGATGAGACTGGTCATCTCTTGGCTGCCAGTGGCTTAACTCAGTTTCTATCTTTTAAATATTATTTTTAATTTTTATTTAATATCTACATTGTGCTCACATAATAGAAGCATCAAGAAATATGTAACCAAACATTATATGTAACACATAATATGATTTAAAAGAGTGTCCATGGAGTTTCTTGCATGTTCTTCTCCATAGAGATCTATGCTTCTGAACATGCAAATTAGCTTCACTTTTCTTGGACTGACTGACATTTGACTATTCAAAAGTGTCTGCAAATGGTCTATTTGAAATGAATGGTTTGATTTTTTTTTTTTTTGAGTTAATATAAAAAGGCGATAGACGACATACCTGGAAGCCGACGACCGCCTTCTCTGCCTGCTCCCTCACGAGCGGGTCCTGCGATTCGTACAGCTGTTTGCATAGCAGCTCTATTTGAATCACCTCCTGCAAACAAATACAATGATATTTAGAACAAATATTGAAATATCCTATGGATAAGAAACTGAAAAGATAAATAAATATAAAGTTTGTTTATTGATGATTTTTTTTTCCTTGACATAAACTAATCCCTAAGAACATTGGAAGGAGTGGAGGGAGGCCTTTGCCCAGCAGTGGGACAGTATGGGCAGGATATATTGCACTCCAAAACCGGTTTTGCGTCCGTTACGTCACAACCACAGGTTCAGTTGAAAACCAGCGTCAGGCACTAGTTGTCCGGCAATCATGCTGAACTGGACCTATTTTGGTGCAGCCATGAGGCACACAACCACTTTATTTTTATTTCTTGTATTTGTGTTTAGCCTTGCTGTACCAAATAAATTATTTTTCTTTCTTTCTTTCTATATAATAATAATAATAATAAAGTAGTGCTTGACTGTGATACAACCTGATGGTAAATAGTGAAGCAATCGTTGATGGTGAGGCGCACTAATTTATTAAGAGCTTATTCACGCTAGATTTGAAGACACCTAAATTACAATCGGAAGGGAAGACCGCAGCAGGCAAATTGTTCCAGTTTCTCGATGTTTATTGTATTGTTTATATTTTTTTTTTCTTTAAATATTTATTTTATTCTAATTTTAGTATTTGTTGTTATATCGGCAACAGAAATATATCATCTGGAAAAATGTCAACTACAGCATTTAAGCTATCACGGTTCATGAGATACAGTCTGGTGACATGCAGACAGAAGGACGGACAACGGAATCTTAATAATAGGACCCCTTTTTACCCTTAGGTACTTTGGAACCAACGACATGCTCATGAAAATGGGTCTAGCCGCGACTCCCATGTGCAGGTTGTGTGAGGAACATACAGAACGCATGGAGCACCTGCTGTGCACATGCGATGCTTTGGCTAACAAGCGAATGAGTCTTCTAGGGGCAGGATATCCAAGACCAGAGGATTACAGGCTCTTATCCCCGCATCTCGTTGTGAAACTTATGAAGGAGATTTTCAGCGAGGTTGGGGAGGAGTAATCTATCTAGGGGACCACAAAAGATCCATATGGGTCGAAGTGTCCCGAGTTGTTTCTCGGCCCCGCGATAAGATAAGATAAGATACCCTTAGGTACGGAATCATTAGGTATCATAATTTTGATAAAAACAGGAAGTAGAAACAAAAAAAAACAAAACTCAAACATACTTCAACATACATTGTATTTCATAACATTTCACAATATTGCACAATTTATGCAAGTAGGTAATCAAGAAATAATTCCTCCGCCTGCGTGGAGTGCAAGCGAGTTTGTTCCCTGTTAGCTACAGCCAAGCCAAGGAGTCTTTAGTGAATAGATTGCTTCTAGGCAAGCGTGCTCCATCGTCGACCACATTATCACTTGCCATCAAGTGAGTTAGTGGTCAAACGCGAACCTATCCAAAGTAAAAAAAACTGGGCAAATGCAACTCGGACTCTCGCACTGAGGGTTCCGTACAAACTTGCTTTTCAACTCGATACCTCCACGCGCTCTCGAGATTACAGGTCTTGACAGACAGACGGACGGACAACAAAGTGATAAGGGTTCCGTTTATTCCTTTTGAGGTACGGATCCCTAAAAAGGGTCAATGATAGCGTAACCGTCACGCGGGGGAATAGGTTACTACTAGGCAAGCGTGCTCCATCGTTGACCATATCGTCACTTACCATCAGGTGATATAGTGGTCAAACACGAGCCTAACATAATAAAAAAAAAGAAACCAATTTAAAAAATTCACTATCTCGCTTGTCAATTGTCATGCTATCCTACAAAACTCATTATCAAGATAAGAGAACTTTACAATACACCTAAAGCATTGAATTTTGTGAATCATTACATTAATTCATGAATCCCCAAGCGACCACCGGTGGCCGCGCATCTATTGTCTTACTATTGTGTCTCTAATTGACGGTATCTGAAGGGTTAAAACATTGAGTACAGTGGTAACGGCCCCGACTTACGGGTTGTAGGTCGTGAGTTCAAAACCCAGGCAGGCACTTTACTTTGTGCAATTTATTTCATCACCACTGCTCTCAAAATGGTGAAGGAAAACATTGTGAGCAAAATCATGATCAAACGTTTTGGAAACACATTCATTGTGCGTGCAGCTAAGAAATGGAATTCCTTGCCGGAGTCTGTTTCCTGATAGCTACAACCTGGGAATCTTTAAGTCGAGAGTGAATAGGTTTCTTCTAGGTAAGCGCGTTCCATCGTCGACCGCATTGTCGCTTTCCATCAGGTGAGATAGCGGTCAAGCGCAAACCTATCAATAATAATTTTTAAAAAATGATCGAAAAAAGCAACAATTCAATGACATTTGTCATCTTCCAACCTGCACTGGAATTCCACTAATCTTTTGGTGGAATGTCTTAAGAATCAAACCGGAAGGGAGCTACTGACAAAATTACAATACATCAATAAAATTGATATAGGTTTTTTTTTTTGACACCCTGGCTAACCCTAGAAGTGATAATAATAATAAATCATTTATTATCAGGCATCTTGGCCCATAGATATATACCTTACAGACTAACATATATATAGAGTAAATACATCTTGTCGTTAGTAAATAAGACTTAAATCTATGTTAGTAACACTTCACATTGCACTAAGTTCACTTCGTGCTGTTCTGTGGCACCTGTCCGCATTTGACATGACAATGTGTCGGTGGCCCAACCTTGGTAAAACAATTGTGTTCATTATTAAGTTTAAATTATTAGTTGAAATAGTAGTATTAGTACTATTAGTTGAAATTTAGTTTAGGTTACGATGGGGCTGACATGCTCATTGAGTTAATCCCTAAAAAATAAAGAGAAAAAAAACCTGCACTGTACCCTCGTGGCCAACCAGTTTTTTTTTTTATTATTTATATAAACTGGTGTCCTAAACGTCCACTATTGGATACAGGTGGATCGATGACCCGGTCAGGGTCGCGGGAATCCGATGGATGCGTGACGCACAGGACCTGTTGTGGCGACGCTTGGGGGAAGCCTATTTCAAAATACATAGAAGAAATTTGGATTTAACCCTTCAGATACCGTCAATTAGAGACACAATAGTAAGACAATAGATGCGCGGCCACCGGTGGTCGCTTGGGGATTCATGAATTAAAACAATTTAAGTGACGTATACTAGTGCTTCACCGCGATCCCACCTGATGGTAAGCAGTGATGCAATCGTTGATGGTGAGGCGCACTAGTTTATTAAGAGCCTATTCACTCTAGCCTTGAAGACACTAAGTTATAATCAGACGATAAGACCGCAGCAGGCAAATTGTTCCAGTCTTTCGATGTACGCGGAATAAACGACGAGAAGAAACGCTTAGTCCGGGCCGTAGAAGTGTCTACAATGTAACGGTGTTGATATAAACTAGTGCTTGACTGCGATCCCACCTGATGGTAAGCAGTGATGCAATCGTTGATGGTGAGGCGCACTAGTTTATTAAGAGCCTATTCACTCTAGCCTTGAAGACACCTAAATTATAATCAGAAGGAAAGACCGCAGGAGGCAAATTGTTCCAGTCTTTCGATGTACGCGGAATAAGCGACGAGACGAAACGCTTAGTCCGGGCTGTAGAGATGTCTACAATGTAAGGGTGGACACTCGCCGTACGTCTGATTGTTCGATGGCAGAAAAGTGATGGCAGAATCAAGTCATATAATTTCCGCGCACACTCTACAAAATGCATCCTATAGAACACTGAAAGGCTCTTTATAGTGTTCGAAATCTCCACTCCGCATTAGTGGAAACTGTGTAAGTAGAGCGGGGTGGAGCTGAGCGGACTTTCAAAACAAATGAACACGCGCCTCGAGCTGGACAGACGGAGCGGAGAGCACGTATTGGAGTGTTACATAATCCTTACTAATATTATAAAAGCGAAAGTGAGTTTGTTTGTTACGTCTTCACGCCTAAATGGCAAAACCGATTTTGATGAAACTTGGTACATGGATAGACCATTTCCTGGAATAGGACATAGGATACTTTTTATCCCGGAAGTATGTTCCCTTGGGATAATTTTCTGCTATCACGCGGGCTAAACCGCTGGTAGCAGCTAGTATTATAAAAGCGAAGGTGAGTTTGTTTGTTTGTTACGTCTTCACGCCTAAATGGCAAAACCGATTTTGATGAATCTTGGTACACGGATAGACCATGTCCTGGAATAGAACATAGGATACTTTTTATCCCGGAAGTATGTTCCCTTGGGATAATTTTCTGCTATCACGCGGGCGAAGCCGCTAGTATTATAAAAGCGAAAGTAGGTTTTTTGTTTGTTACGTCTTCACGCCTAAATGGCAAAACCGATTTTGATGAATCTTGGTACACGGATAGACCATGTCCTGGAATAGGACATAGGATACTTTTTATCCCGGAAGTATGTTCCCTTGGGATAATTTTCCGCTATCACGCGGGCTAAACCGCTAAAGGAGCTCGTGACTAAATAATAACAGCCGCACAGGCCGATCTTCCGGGTTAAGCCACGCTTGCCGAGGTCGGTCTGTGGATGGGTGACCATCTGACATAGCGAGTTTCCTCCGTGCCTCGGAAAGCACGTAAAGCCGTTGGTCCCGGCTGTCATTTGTAGATCTTTGACAGTCGTTACTCTTAGTCAGAAGCTCTAAAAGTTTGACAACCAGTCTTACCATGGGGTATGGTATTGCCCAGTTACTGGGTTGTGGAGGTCAGACAGGCAGTCCCTCCATGTAAAATACTGATATCCAGCTGAATCTGGTTTGACTGGAAGCCGACCCCAACATAGTTGGGAAAAAGGCTAGGATGATGACGCGGGCTAAACCGCTGGTAGCAGCTAGTATTATAAAAGCGAAAGTAAGTTTGTTTGTTTTTTTGTTTGTTACGTCTTCACGCCTAAACGGCAAAACCGATTCTGATGAATTTTGGTATAGAGATAGTTGGGACCCTGGAGACGGACATACTTGGCTAATTTTTTGTAATGTTTTTAAGTGAGAAAAGGGGGAGAAAGATGGAAAAAAGGGGAGACGACTTAAAGTATATTAATAAACGCGGGTAAAAGCTAGTAACGTCATAATCGCTTAAGAGCGGTTGTATAAAAAACTGAAAATGAATGTCGATGTGCATGCCCTTAACACTCACTGTACCCCTAGCCAAGTTGCTAATCTGCAATAGTTAACGCTAGTAGAAAACTTCAAAATGTCGTCACCTCAACGCTCAGTCACGTGGTCAGAACAAAAGAATTGGCGGCAAGGTCAACTCGAAGCGTTCGACGCAAGCGAAACGGTTGTAACTTGGCTAGGGGAGCTGGTACTCATTGGCAATCATTCACCATGTATTCGATATGTGGTAGTTAAAGATAGCAGCACAGACTGGAATAGAGTCAGAGCCGTAACCAGGACTGTGCCAGAGGACGCTGGCCCTTTTTTTTTTTTGTCAACGGGGAAAATCATCTTATGACAAAACCTTCTTGGGTGGAAATTTATGAAAATCTTGGGTGGAGCGGGAGATAGTGTCAGACTCTTACTGACTAAAAACCCCGCTCCGTTCCTTCTAGCCTTCATACCGGGGCTCTAGTGTCCTTTCAGATAACCCCGACCCCGGTAGGCCTCGACCCAGCTGGGCCCCTCCTGTTGCTGCGCTGGCCCTGGAGGGGCGCAGATGTGTTCAAACCAGTAAAACACGCCGCAGTCTCAGTAATTCTGATTTAAACCAATCTGGTTAAAAGTTTTTTTTGCTTTTGTAAATGATCAAATAAGGTGGGACCTAAGGCAACCTGCAAAATCTGAACGAAACAGCCAAGCCATACATTTTTTACTGATATTTACAATTTGTTAAGTTAGGTTAAGTTAGACGGTAGAGTTAGGCCGTGTAGATTCAGAAGCTTTGCTCTACATGAGATCTGATATCTTTTTCATAGGCAAACCTTATGTGGTCATCTTGGCAACATTTTACATGAAATGTTTTTGGTGGGATTTAAATTTTTTTTTTTTTTACATTTTGCAGGTTATTTATTTATTTCTAAATTTATACAAGTAATAGGTACAACACAGATGATGTAAATCATAAACTTATTAAAGTAAGTAGAGGTCAATGTCAAGTTGTATGACAACAACTCGTCATTGTTGTTGTCTGTTGTTGTGTGTTTTTGTTGTTGTTGTTGTTGTTTCTTATTTTTTTAATTAATATTATTTGCAGTCTGTTCTTGCAACATTTAGCAAACAGTTAAGGGAACTCAACACACATTTTAACTGTTTTTTATGCAACTGCTCTTACCCGATTATGACATTATTACACATTAATTTTTCATTAGATATTTTGGAAACATAGCATCTTGTGGATATTATCTAGGCTTCTATTGAAATCAATTTCTAAATTTGTGTAAAATTAATCCAGTAAAGACTTTTGAAAATCTGCTATTTTGTATGAACTTTGACACTTCATAATTTGCCTAAAAATTAAAAAAAGCAAAAAAGTAAAACTATAGAAGCCTTGCAAATTTTATTAAGATTCTAAATGATGACCACTTTTTTCAGAAACTTTTAACAAGTTATAAAAAATCAGCTATTTCCTGGAGCAAATTTTGTGAAATATTAAAGTAAATCTCGGAATTACTGAATACTAACAGAGTTTTCAGGCGTTATCTCTCTTTCTTTGCCTTGCCTTTTCGTCAAACATGGCATTGGATTACGTTAGATAAAGTAACAAGCTTTTAAACCATTTTCGATGTTTACGATAAGCGAGTGGAGAAGGACCCTCTTAAGGTGGTCTGGTAGATATCACTGTCATTGGTAAGACCACCGTTGTACCCAAAGATTTAAGTTTGTAGAAAAGTTTTGTTTATACATTCTAACATTGGTACTAAAAGGGAACACTTGAAACCAAATCCATTTTTTCTGATGTTAGACCATAAACTGTAGAGGTAGGTGTGTTAACCCTTCAGATACCGTCAATTAGAGACACAATAGTAAGACAATAGATGCGCGGCCACCGGGTGTCGCTTGGGGATTCATGAATTAATTAGTCAACAGTGTTAGTGTACTTCATTAATTGATTGTTTCTTATTTCATTAAACCCCAAGCGAACACCGGTGTCACAAAATATATAGGTACAGAAGACAATCTCATGTATGTACTTCACTTTTGCGAAGTCGCAAGAACTAGCCAAGCAAGGGTAGACTATGTGCAAGATCTGAGGTATATTGAGCACAGGTGGTAGGATATCTCCACCACAATCCAGCTGAAAGTCTGGTAGCCGTAATACATTACGATGCGCTAACACAAAAAAGATAGGTACAGAAGACAATCTCATGTATGTACTTCACTTTTTATACCTATGCTTGGCGGATACACACTAATGAGCATTTGAGCCGGAACTGTTCAACGAGCGGACCGAGATGCTCCGAGATATTATATCCGTGAGTGGTGTCTATGTGTGCCTCGCACTTTGTATGTAGATTGACTTCTGTTCTGTATTTTATGCAGACATTCACTCTCTCTGTTTTTCTATTGTGTCCCTAATTACGATATTTGAAAGGTTAATACTCGATGTGTTTCCTAAACAAAAGTTCTACTTAAAAATTAGAAGAGAATTTTAATGAGAGTGGAAATTTAGGCAAACAATTAAGTACCTACTTATCTTTGACTTAATTAACCTTATTTCTTAAATATTTTTAAGGAAGATAATAAAAAGAATTGTTCACTTCACACCTGACTAAGGACTCAAAATAACATTGATGTAACACCACGAAAATTACAACATAGAATCATTTTGTAATCAAGGAACCCAGTTGGCATTGAAATAATTGGTGTCCTTCAAAATAACTAAAACATGAACTAAATCTATTAAAATAATGCGTAAAACAAATACAAAACTAATGATTGCTAATTATTATCACCTCAATAATATTGAAAATCGAAAGTAGAACACCACAATTCTTAAAACGCACTAGGGGGCAGAAATAGCAAATTCAACAACCTTAGGTTTTGATTACATTCCAAGGATATGATGTGTAAACATCGCATTATAACCAAATTGCCGGCAATATCATACAATAATTTACTCCTAAACGTTGAACTGGTATATATATAATAGATAAAATACTAAAATAACGCCTCTAAAAAGAATCTAACGCACGGAATATCACTACACGCACCAAACACAATATAACAGAGACAAAATTCAGAAATTTGAGGCGGAATTAAAAAAAACTTAACACTATTTAAATTTGTGTGATTTCGAAATAGTGTTTTAAGCAATATTTACAGTAAATTCATTTAAAATCATTTATAAACCATAATATTTTGGTTCTCACCTGTTCTTCAGCCATCTTTGTTATTTTCTTGCATTTGAAATGACGTTTTGTTACATCAAAGTTGTCTAACTATGAAACATTGTTGAATTTGTACAACAAAAATCTAAAAATAGCACAGCTACGAAATTGTAGAAAACATATTCATGGTTAAAAGAATTGGCCAGTTTTATGAAAATATAATCTAGATAAAATTTCAAAACGTTTTTATCTCGGCTAAAAACATAACGAAATCTCGTTTAGAAAATATAGTTGTGTAATAAATAAGATGCAACGAAACGTTGCCGTATCACAAGAAAAGTCTCGTTCAATAAAATGCGTTCAAATTGCCATGTTTCATGTATTTCTCTTGCGCTCTGTTTCATTTGATGTTATGAAAAATCAAAATTATTAAAAAGAAAGCCGATCGAATAAATTAATGATAACGCTTTTATAGTTTATTTGTACATAATAAGTATATGTACAAATAAACTATAAGCGTAATCATTAAGTCGTAAATTTGTTTATGTCACTTTTGTCTAATCAACGACTTTGTTTATTTTTATCTCTGTAGAGATTCAAGGGTTGGGTGTGGAGAAGGGGATAGGGTAGTGGTGAAAGCGACAAAAGGTTCTTTCATTTCATAAAATAAAACCTGAAATTCATCAAGATCCCGATTAAGGTTGTTCTGTTTGGTACACACATATAAGAGTCGGCCCTGTCTATGAGAAACTCAAGCTAGATAAAACTCTTCTTCGGCCAATGTAATGTTGCTGGCAGCATAGACTCAGAAGAGCAAACCGCATTAAATAATAAAGCAAAAGACGAAATAAAAATTCCAATACAAAAACAGAACAAAACACATCAATTGTCATTTTTTTTGTAAGTTATCATTGACAAGAATTCAGAAAAATGTAAGAAATTATTTTCGCTGCCTATCTCAATCTAAATTAAAGTGGTAATCCAACAATGTTACGTACTACTGCTTCAAGAGTTAAGGTGTGTTCAGGGGTCCTTGTCTCTCGTGTCCTGAGAGGAGATCACTGCTGTGCGCCAGGTTAGTTTGAAATATAAAATGTTGAATTCAGTATGACAGCTGTTCCACGGGCGATAAAGAAGCAATTACCTACATCTGTCGAATATTTTCTCGCTCAAGAAATTCTTGAGACCTGAATTTAGTTATTACTTATTCTCTTGCATAAATATGAGAACCTATCTCTATTTTAGAATTATTTTCTGTCAACACTCATATTTTCAATAAGTGCAACCCCATTTTGTATTCAGGCAATGTCTGTCAATTCCAGGTCGCCTGGATGAAATCGCAGAATTCGAAAGGGTCGCCAATTGAATATTTTTTTAGTATCTATAAGGGTTCGAATCGAAGACGCGTTGGAAGGCCTCCAACAAGGTGGACCCATGTCGTCCGATGGATGCGTAACGCACAGGACCGTTCGTTGTGGCGACGCTTGGTGGAGGCCTATGTCCACCAGTAGACGTCTTTCGGTTGATAAGATGATGATGATGATCTAGTTTAGAAAGTTTTTGACGATTTTTGTCATTTCTAGTACTCGCACCTTAAATGGTTTTTTGATTCCTATATGAGGTTCGATTAAGAGCCCTGTTTGGACCTTCAAGCGATACTAGTCTTTTTAGGTTAATAGGATGGCGCGGACGGCGAGCAATGAGTTGCTTGTCGTCCGATAATGTCTAAGTTCGGTTTGACGAACCATTAAAGAGAGTGGTCAGCATTATTGACAGGGTACTGTAATACTGTACTGTGTCATTTAAACCTTCAGATACCGTCAATTAGAGACACAATAGTAAGACAATAGATGCGCGGCCACCGGTGGTCGCTTGGGGATTCATGAATTAATAATTTGCCACGTAAAAAAAGAGCAATAGGACAATGAGTATGGGTACTGTTGGGTTGTCGTGGCAAAACTTATATCATATGAATGGAGTGGAGTGGCGTGGCGTGGCCCCACTCTCAAACATGAAGCGCAATACCACAAAATATATAGTACAGAAGACAATCTCATGTTGGTACTTCACTTTTTATACCTAAGCTCGGTGGACGCACACTAATGAGCGTTTGAGCCGGAACTGTTCGACGAGCGAGCCGAGGCGCTCCGAGGGTGTCGTGTCCGTGAGCGGTGTCTATGTGTGCGTTGCTCGAGCGCGCTTTGTATTTAGATAGATTGGCTTCAGTACCTATATATTTTGTGGCAATACTCACATGTGTGTGAGCCATTTGCATTATGGTTCCACGGGGACGTTTATGTCCTAATTCAACACATTTGCCGGTATATCGGTGTGCCTATTTCAAATCCCTTCTGCCGTTTAGCATTGAAGTGTCTAAGGCTACCTGCCCACCGGAGCGGAGCGAAGCTGCGAAGCGGGGAAACTGAGAAATATTAACCAATAGGATTGCTTAAAATCTCCCCGCTCCTCTAGTGGACAGGAAGTACGAAAATTTTTTAGGGGTATACGGAACAGAGAGTAAAGTCCAGCAAACCTCCATTGAAAAGGGAGGATCCTCCGACCAGGCAGGTTATAGTCTGGTGGGCAACTGGCCGATAGATAATTTCGGATTGTCGTATAAATTCCAATCGCGCGGAGAATTTTGATAGCGCGATGTAGGATTAGTTCTTATGTGGCGCCATAGATGTCACTACAAATTCGTACAACACCGAGAAGCGGAGCAGGGCTACGGAGCGAGGAATCAGAGAGGGAAAGCGAAGAGGAGAAACGAGTGCGGACGCTATAACAAAAACATTCTGCAACTCCACTCAGCATTACTTTCTCACTCCGCTCCGCAGCCTCGCTCCGCTCTGGTGGACAGACATAGTCCGCAACTCAGCTCCGCATTACTCCTTTGCTCCACCCCGCTGCCTCGCTCGCCCCTGGCCCCTAAAATGCTTGTTGGATGATTGTTGTGCGCAGCTATCTGTATTTTGACATATATCATAGAATTTTGAATCGGTAGTCCAATCATCCTGGGTTGAACGCTAGAACACATTGTGGTAAGCACGGCCCCCTGCCCCCCTAGCCAAGACGTTTACAAACGTTTCACTTGCGTCGAACGCTTCGAGCTGACCTTGCCGCCAATTCTTTTATTCTGACCACGTAACTGAGCGTTGAGACGATGTCATTCCCGTACATTTGAAACTTCCTACTAGCGTTAACTATTGCAGATTAGCAACTTGGCTAGGGATACTGGCCTGTCCCCCTCCTCTATACCCCTGACTACCTACAAACAAACATCCGAAAACTTTTACATTTTATATATTTAAGTAGGATTTAGGTGACACAAGGAATACTTACAGCTGAAGGGGACATTGTTTCGCCATCTTTCACTTGGTTTTTCAAGTTAAAACCACTCGATATTCTCGCAATATTTGTGTTCTTACTTAATGTACCTATTTAATTATAAAGCATTGACGTTTTTAACATTTTGCTGTAATTTTATACTTTTTGAAAGGCAAAGAAGAAAAATGGCGGAAAAAGCCTGCAGCTATAAATTCAGTAAAATTCAAACTGAAATATTTCTTGATCCTATTTTTTTATGCATATTGACAAGCAAACTCATGGCTTTTTTCGCTATTTTTCAGTGTCATATGCTGAGGTAAGGAAAACCCTCAAAAGCACAAAATCCACAGACGATGGCAAACAGGATACCTTGGCATCTGAAGACAATGTCGAAAAGAAAAGCGATATAGCTGCTAATCAGGGAGACAAAACTATAAATCAAAGTAAAGCAATAGTACCATCCAGGATTCCTCTAACACATCGCGAAAGATGCCAGAGAATTATTGATAAAGCGTTTGGGCCTTGCGAACACACGGAAGCAAAACCAGATTTGACTCCGCAATATTTTTCACATAACGTCAACCTTGAAGACACAAGGCGTGAAATCCTTGAATCCGAAAAGGCAAAACTGAAATTACAAGAACAAATACAAATAAAAAACCCATTACTACCCGAGAGTAGAACTCCATATGGCTTTTTTAAAATTAATCAAGAGCTAATTAAGGAGGATCATGATGAAAACGCACTTAAGGACTCTGCGTTGACAGTACATCCTGCAGGTGAAGGACTTCTACTAGCTGATAAAGAAGATCCAGCAAAAACATTAAATATCCCCAAGGCTACAGCTGAAGAACCAGATTTGACTAAGAATTTGGAAAATATCGAAACCGCAGAAGAAATTGCACCAATCATAGAACCTTATATGACTAATGCTAAAGAAGACTTAGAGAAGTTCGTCAACAATCCAGAAAATACAGAAAATATAACGCTTCGTGAAGATGACGCTGAGACAATTGAAATGGTTAAAGATGAAAGAAAAACTAATCTGTACCAAAAAACTATACCTCTAGACCAAATACATACTTTACTACCTTATACTAGAACACCACATATTGGTTTTTACTCATTAAATTGTGAAGACGAAAACCAAGATGAAATAGTAATCATAGACTCCTCCTTAAAAACGCTTCCTGATGTAGAAGGGCCTCAATTTGCTGACAGGGAAAATCTTCTAGTTAACGCTAAAGAAGAAGTTAAGAAGTGTGTAAACAATCTAGAAAGTGTAGAAAGTAAAGCACTTCGTGATGACGATTCTGTGGCTGACGAAATGGTTAAAGATGAAAAGAAACATTTGTTTATTCATGCTACCACTGCGAAGGAGGACGAGGAACAATTGACTCAAAAACTGGAAATCATAGAAGAAACTCCAATAGTTGAAGCACAGATACCTAAACTTGAAGGATTTAATGTGACTCCAAGGGTTTTAGGAGACCAAAGTGTATTAAATAGCAAGACCATAGAAAAAAATCAAGACAATTCTCCTAGTGTTGATTTGCCGGGTAGCTTAGACGATGTGGCTAAACGATATCTAAACACCCCACTTGGACAGATAGATGAAATGTTGCTAAATGAAATAGTGAAACGTCCTTCTACAAGTAAAACTGAAACCGAAACTCCCTCGAAACCTCTTCTAGGAGACATCCTAGTTCAAATGGACGAAATAAAAAAACAACCAAACGTTTTCATTGCAGACCAGGAACTCCATAGTAAGAGCTCAAAATTCGAGGAGACAAAGAAAGATGATTCCGACGAATCGTATGCAATAGGATTATCCAGCCCAATACCACACATTACTCTTGAATGTAGACTACCCGATTTAAATGAACAAACTGAAGAAAATGATTTAATAAAGCCTAAAGAAGATAGCCCACCAGCGGGAGAAACGGTACAAGCAGTCAAACAAGAAATAGAGAAGACGCCACCGTTAAAAAATACAGAGATAAGAGAAGCCATAGTAACAGAAATACATATTCTTGGAATTGATAAAATACAAGACCCAGAAAGAACCACAAATATGATAACTACAAAACCACCTTTAGCAGAGGAACTAATAAGAACTTACTTGAGCAAAGATGCGCAATGCGATGCTGAAACAAAAGATACCACCACCAAAATAACATCTTTCAACTCGCCAAATGATGCTTCAAATAATAGTAATAAGAATGACAGACTCCTTAAATCAGAATACATGTCTAAAAAAAACTTAAAAGGAGTTCGTAAGCCTACATATTACGGAACAGTGAATGCATCAAAAAATGCGATGAACGAATCACAATCTAAAGATGACAAAAAACCGTTTTATTCGCGAAATTTGTCTGCCGCGTACATGTGGGACCATAAGCAACAAGACGCTTCCGCTTCAAAAACCAGATCTTTACAACAAGACAAATTTGAAAAAAATTACTCGGCACCTCAAGATCAGTTCACAGGGGAACTAATGGCAGAAAATGAACAAACTACTGTGAATATGGGATTTAAAAGAATACCATATAACAAAATGCGATTACCACCCCAAAAATGGGATAAAAACGCAGGATTTTCACCTAAGATAGAAACTATAACTCCACTACGTTGTCAAGATAAACCAACGGAGGAATCACAACTGAAACCAGAAAAGGAATATGTAAATGTGAGTATAACAGATGAAATAATGAAGGAACATACACTAGACCCTTACTATGTGTTAGCATGCAACGAAACCTGCCCGATAGCACCTGTATCTACCAACTCTACCTATAACAATAGTGATTTTGTGGATACTACCCAGACAATATATATGAAGAAAAATATTTGCGAGTCTAAAAGACCTAGACCGCTACCTAAAGATCGAATGGCATGCGAGAAAATGCCGTTAGAAACACAAACACTCCAAGAACTAGATGTCAATATGGAACCCGAAATCATTCCCGAGATTGAATATACGGCCATGCCAGATGTTAAATCTGTAGAGAAGGACGTAAGTCTGCTGAAACTCAATGATACGGCCATGCCAGACGTTAAATCTGTAGAGAAGAACGCAAGTCTGCTGAAACTCAATGAGCAGGTATCTCTATCAGAGCTCCTGAAGAAGGTTAGACAACGCAACCGACTCGAGTGTATGAGTGATCCCAAAACATTGCGGGTTTCAGTGGATCCTACCGTAGGGAAATGCAACAGGAAGGCTCCTCGTTGCCCGCCCACGGCACCCAGGTCTCCGCCAGCTAATCCAGTTCCACCACCCTCCTTTGGGCTACCCATGCTGAAGCGGAGGCCACCTGTCTGTAAACCGAAGAAGAAACCAGGATGTAAATGCACTACATGTGACCTGGATATGTCATGCGGTGTACGGATAGGAGAAATTGGTCCAGGTATGGTTTACGAGCTGAACGAATTTGAGACATGTGCTCTAAAGTCAAGAGAAGATTTGACTGAAGAAATTGTTGATCGTCTCAACAATTTGGGTAAAATCATGAGCGGTATTTTGCATAAGGCGAGGTCGAATACGGAAACGTTTTTTGCTAGAGACTATGACCCTTGGACTCCGATCCCGTCTTGGCCAATACCGCAGAAGAAAGAGGAGAAGAAGAAATGGGAACCGGGCAAGTCGTGCCATTGTAAGTGCCCGGTCAACCCGAAGGCGCATGCTGGTATGGATGAACCGCCCTGTGATCTCAAGCCATGCCGAGGGTTCCCGAAGAGACGATCCTTCTCTATGTTAGACTGCTTCGCAGTGGCCCTTTAAGAAAATAAAGTGTACGATCTTGGAGGCCTCTGAACCTCTTGTATTGTCAGGCAACGTTGATAAACAGCGAAAATAAATGATAGGACACCATTTCAGTTTTATTTATTTGATTTGAACTACGTAGTACTTATGTGTATACCTGCATTTGTAGGGTAAGTAAACACCCAACACACAAACATGACCAGTCTACCTTTGAAATCATCTAATGTCATTTATAGATGGGCGGGAGGGCGAATCAAATTTTTACCGACTTCCTGTTCTTTCTTTGTCTTCGCTCCAGGGCTCCGGGGTTCTTTTTCGCATCACCCATATCCCCAGTAGGCTTCGGCCCTTTTTTTTTGGTGGGCAAAATCATCCCATGACAACCCGCGCTCTTGGGTGGAGCGGGAGATAGTGTCAGACTCTTACTGACTAAAAACCCACCCCGTTCTTTCTAGCCTCTTCATACCGGGGCTCGAGCTTCTTTTCAGATAACCCTGGCCTCAGTAGGCTTCGACCCAGCTGGGCTGGGCCCTTGCTGTTGCAGAAAATTCCTTAAGGCGCGCGGGACCAGTGCGCGCCGTCGACGTCATGGACTTGGTTTGGACAGTTACCGGATAGTCGGACACCGAGCTACCCAGGGCCCGCCGTCCGCAAACCCGCGTCTACGGTGGCCGGAAGTCGGGATCGGAATCCCGGCGGCGGCGTCGAGATCGCCGTTGCCTGATGTGGTCGGGCTCCTCCTTTGCTAGCAGTACTGCTTCGCAGAAGGAGGCGACCGCCTTACCGCCATAATTGTGGCGTGCCCAAGGCTTCGACCCTGCTGGGCCCCTATGGTTTGCTGACATCTCTCTTCCAGCGTGGAAAATTAGGGCCTCCGCACACCTGAGACAAGACGTCTTAAACAGAACTGTCCGAGACGTTTTAGACCAGTCTGAGACGTCTCAGACAAAAGTTTTGTCTGACACGTCTCAGACAAAACTGTTTTGTCTGCGTCACGGGGCGCTAGGACTGTTGATACCTTATGATTGTTTTTGAAGACATAGCCGATAAAATAAATTCGAATAAAATGTCGATATATCGAAAATATCGATATGTTGATATTTCATCAACAGCCCTAGCGCCCCGTGTCGCAGACAAAACAGTTTTGTCTAAAACGTCTCAGACAGTTCTGTCTAAGACGTCTTGTTTCAAGTTAGCGCAGGCCCTTACGCGCCATCGACGACTTGGGCTCGAGCCTACCTTGGTGTCCCCGTACACGGCCCACGGGCCACCATAAAAAAAAAGCTAGAAGCCGCTTCTAGCTTTTCCGGCCACAAGCTGTCGCGCGCTTCAGCTTTTTTTGAGGCCGCTTCTAGTTTTTTTTCACACTAAAGTAAAATTGTACACTAATTGTTTACTATGCATTAGATAGCGTTTGCATTTGTTATGTTAAACAACAGGAAAATACTTACTAAATACCATTTGTGATTAGGAAAAATCCACATTAGTTAATAATTTAGTAATAAGACAGACAGTCCTTTTTGTTTGGGTTGGAAAACTATTAACTAACTCATTTTCGAACTATTCTGCAACCGCGGCAGGGCCCTTGCATCAATTTCGGGAGGTTCCTGCATCGGATTCAGGCGGAAGAAACACCCGGGTGTCACCACTGTGTGGACCTCCCGGAGCACACGGTAGAAGTATGCCCCGCTTGGGTAGAGCACCGCCGTGTCCTCGTGGAGGCAATCGGTGGCAACGACCTGTCGCGCCGGGCCCTGGTTCAGGCTATGGTCCGGAGCGGGGAGGAATAGCAAGCGGTCGCCTCCTTTTGCGAAGCAGTAATGTTACATACAATTAATACATACTACAGTGCGTTTCACTTAAGAAGTTCTTTTGCCGTAATGTTGGCAATACGGAAAAACAGTGTTTCAATATTTTTAGCAATTAAATTACTTAATATTAGGGAGATTAGCTTATATTTCGTTACTTTTAACAATTGCGTTTTCTTGTTATTTTTTTAAAACTATTTTTAAATAAAGTATAGGGCGCTGGGCTCCATTTTGATTGTCCTGCAATTCTTTCAAATACCGAAAACTCCATGCCACAATATCGTTCCTCTCTATAACAACGTCCTTTTAGACCTGCTTTTTTTAAATAAAATCCCATTCCTCTCATAATTCTCCAAAAAGTGCTACAACTACCTTTAAAATTGATTTTGTTGCGCATTTCGGGGAACAATTTTGGTAGAGTAGGTAACTCTGCTTTTTTCCCTACTTTTTTTGAGTAGACAGACAGGGGAGCCAACATTACGCCGAAGGAACGTCTTAAGTGAAACGCACTGTATATATACTAGTACTAGCTTTTGCCCGCGCGGCTTCGCTCCAGCTTTTCCCTACTCTACCCTACTCTACCCTACTCTACCCTACTCTACCCTACTCTACCCTACTCTACCCTACTCTACCCTACTCTACCCTACTCTACCCTACTCTACCCTACTCTACCCTACTCTACCCTACTCTACCCTACTCTACCCTACTCTACCCTACTCTACCCTACTCTACCCTACTCTACCCTACTCTACCCTACTCTACCCTACTCTACCCTACTCTACCCTACTCTACCCTACTCTACCCTACTCTACCCTACTCTACCCTACTCTAACCTACTATACCCTACTCTACCCTACCAAACTTCACATAAACCACCTACTAAATACTCCGAACAAAGCCTAAAAATTTGGTTTGGATAGGTGAGCCCGTTCTTGAGTTATAAAATAACAACGAAAAGTGGCATTGATTTTATATATATAGATTATGTCAATAATGAAAGGAAGTGCTCTTTAAGTTTCCTCTTGAAGACATCTAGAGAAGGGCTGTCGCGAAGAGAGTGTGGTAGAGAGTTCCATACGCACTGCAGTAACAGAAAAGGAGCCATCATAGCGGCTAGAAGCATCCGTCTGCTTCGATGAAGTCACCCTGTATACCAACTATTTATACAATTTATATACATTATAACATTTACATACTCTAAAAATACAATTTTATTTCGTATAACATTTATTTAATCGTAAATCTTTAGGTCTATAGTTTAAATAAACATCACGCTACGAACGTGGCCCATGAAATAGCTAGCCAGCTGCTGTTGAAACGTAACTTTTATGTACTTTGAATTAGGGTTTAAATTCAAGTGGCTCACAAACGCTTATTTGCATTCCTATATATACTGCTTACTATCAGGTGGGATCGCAGTCAAGCACCAAGAAAAAATAATAATGTTCGCATGTACCATCTGGTGACTTAAAACTATTTTACAGGCGTTTTTTAATTGTCCTGATGTTTGTCTGTCATCAAATCTTTAAATTAAAGACCCACTACCCAGCGACCGATTGAGCTGAAATTTTGCATGCATGTGTAAATCAGATGACAATGCAAAATTATTATGACATGGAGCTGATTTAATGACAGAACCGGAAGGTGGCTATAAGAACTTGGTAGTTAAACGACACAACCCCATCGAATTTGGGCTCGTATGATTCGTCTTAACGAGTATTTATTATATAGGTATACCAAGCTATAAAAGCTTGCTATGAAAAAATGATTTTCATTAAAAGCTTGTTTTTGTTCCAGTGACACCTAAAGAAACGCTAATACCTTGTAGATGTTTCTTCAAAACTGAATGGACTAAACCGAAATATGTGAACAAGCCTTACACGACATCAAGAGAGAACACCGCCATTTTGGATAATAAGGAATATGAAGATACCCTAGTACAACCTTACAGCAATACTGCCGATGAAATAGTGTCTGAACATGCAACTGCTAAGTTCTCAAAAGCCTTTTACCCCAGTCTGAACATCCCAAGTTGTTGCCAGTTAAAAAATAGCGTACCGGCAAACTTCTTCCATTTAAATTTGGAACGGCTATTGAACCCGCCAATGACATCTCTAGCATATGTCCTCGTAAGATACTTCGCGACAGATATTGAAAATAACGACGTATTTTGGAGACCTAAAGCTAGAATCCCTGATGAGAACGAAATGATAAAAAGATTGAGGGATCCAGATCCAGCAATAAGGAAGCAAGCTGAAAAAGAGGCCAAATATTTATTTTTGAACTATGGCAACATTCAGTACATTAAAAAAAAAAACGCGGTTTCAAGCCAGGACCAAGGAACTTCCCAAGAGCAAGAGTCTGCGATGTTAGACCATTAATTAAAACGTTTATAAGGCTTTTTTGATATATATATTAATTGTAACAGGAATATGACAATTTGTCAAATAGGTATATATAAATATTATTTTGAAGCATTTACCATGTCGTTTTGTTATCTATACACTCATAAAAAAGAATAAACGGTGTGTCAAAAAAAAAAGTTTTTAATCAAGTTTTTTAGGTTTGTCTGTCGGTCTGTTTATTCCGGCAAATCTCCGAAACGGCTGGCCTGATTTTAACTGAAATCTAACTAGTTAATAGCTGATGTTATAAGAAGTGACTTAAGCTACAGCTACTTGAAACTGTGGCCTGGCTTTTTCTTTTTTTTTTCACGGTTGGCAAAAATCATCTTGTGACAACCCCCGCTCTTGGGTATAGCGGGAGATAGTGTCAGACTCTGACTGAAAACTCACCCCGTTCCTTCTAGCCTGTTCATGCCAGGGCTCGAGTTTCCTTTTGGATAACCCTGGCCCCAGTAGGCTTCGACCCAGCTGGACCCCTCCAGCCCTCCTTGCCAAGTTGCAAACGATAAACGTGAACGCTTAGTAATCTCCAATAGATTTTCAAGTTTATATCCAATAACATAAAGTTGAAAATCTATTAAAGACTACTGAGAGTTTACGTTTATCGTTTGTGACTTGGCTAGGGAGGCTGTTGCTGACAACTCCTTAAGGCGTATGCATTATAAGTATGTGTGCGCTTTGTACGTATGGGTGACATACGATGGTGTCTTAATGTTTCTAAATGGATAATACGGGGATCCAAAGTTTGTCTTTTTTTTACGGTGGGCAAAAATCATCTTATGACAACCCGAGCTCTTGCGTGGTGTCAGACTCTTACTGACTAGAAACCCACCCCGTTCCTTCTAGCCTCTTCATACCGGGGCTCGAGTTTCCTTTCGGACAACTCTGGCCCCAGTAGGCTTCGACCCAGCTGGGCCCTCCTGTTGCTGACAACTCCTTGAGGCGCGCGGGAACAGTGCGCGCCGTCGACGTCTTGGGCTCGGTCCGGACAGTTACTGGACGGTCGGACAGCGAGCTACCCATAAATTGAGGCCTGGCTTGGTGTTGGTTTACGAGTTTAACGCTGACGAAGTCGTGGACACCAGCTAATATTCTACTAAAGCTAAGATCAAAGCAGTTTTACTAATTCTCTAAAGATAAGCCGAGATGTGTCCACTGCTTACATCTCCGCTTAGAGTGCTTGTAATTACCACTTAAGGTTCAGTTGAAAACCAGCGTCAGGCAACTACCACTGACTACCATGGCATTTTTGCTGAACTGTACCCATTTGGCGCAGCCGAGAGATACATTGTGTCAGTGTTTTTTCTATTTTGACTAAAATTTTGATTTTACAGTGTGTATATCCATGCGTGCAAATAAATTATTTTTCTTTCTATACTTATATCTAGTCCTCTTCTTGATGACGTAGGAGTCATCCAATGACTTCTCCCACTCTTTTGGGTGGGGGCATTTCAGACTTTTACTAAGCTAGCTGTTGAAAAGAATTAACTGCATCTCATTACCCCTCAGTCCGGACCATGGCTTGAACCAGGGCCCAACAGGAGAGATCGCCGCCGCTGATCGCCACAAAAACAGCAGTGTTTTCACACCTCCACTGTGTCCCCCGGACGGTCCGCACAACGGTTACACCTGGGCATTCCTTCCGCCTAAATCCGGTGTAAGAATCCTCCCCACATGGTCTATTGTTGCACCGGATTTAGGCGGAAGAAATCGGGTGTCACCATTGTGCGGACCGTTCGGGGGAGCTTACGGTGGACTCCAGTGAGGACCTGCGTTATGCGAAAGTTGAGGACGCCGTGATGCCTCTCTCCTCAAAGAGGGGCTTATGCCATGATCATGTCCTCCAAGCGGTATTTGCTATATCGTTTTCATTTTTCCGCCCCAACTGTTATGACCTTCACCTTTCTAATAGAGTCATAAAGAACAAAACAAAAGGAAAATTAGTACAAATACAAGCAGTTTCCTCCTCGCCTGGAGCCGGTGAATCCCAAGAGTAGTGAATTGTAATGGATATGTAAATTAGTTGGACCGTATGTGACGAATGTCAGCCCGTAGATATCACGCTAGGGTTGCCAATTTAAAACTTGTGTATTGTATTTTAGCCTTTTATTTTATTTATTTATTTATTAAAGCTTCATGCACTAGTAATAAACACTGAAAAAGGCGGACTTAATGCCTTAGGCATTTTTTACCAGTCGATCTTAGGGTGATGCAGAAATAACCTAGCTATAGCTACCATGTTAGTTGGGGCGTTAATGTAAAAAATAAAAATTGTTTTTTTAGATGGGTATAATCATGAATTATTCATCCCGCTCTTGTTGGAGCGAGACGGAGTGTCAGACTTTTACAGACTTTTTTACAAGATGCTGAAAGTATGGTTTTGACAGGTGCCTATGACGACAATGTGTTTTTTTTTATTTTTTTTATTTAAACTTCATGTACAGTAATGGTACATAGGCGGACTTAATGCAACAAGGCATTCTCTACCTGTCAACCTTTCAGTTAAAAAGACAACACTGTGGTAGGTTTGCACAATAAGCAAATAACAAATTCTTTAAAAGGAAAAAAGTGTGTTTAAAATCTTCTGTTGGTTTGTTCCGGTTAATGTCCGAAACGGTTGGAACGATTTTCACTGATGGGTAGTTCTTGTTACAAGGACTAACTTAATCTACTGTAATCAGGAGAGGGAGACGCCTAAGCACCTTTTGTGTGAATGCGGGCCCCTTATCCACAAACGGAGTATCCATCTGGGCCGACACATTATTCGCCCGGAGGAGATTAAAACTCTTAAAGCTACGAGTATTTTAGACTTCCTGGAAGCCTCCGGGCTAAAAGAGTTACTCTAACAAGGTGGCGAGTCACAATAGATCTTTTAGATCGCAGTGACTCCATCTCCTACACTACGGGAGATGCATAGCCCCTTATCTTCAAAATAATAATAAATGATAATAAGGACTAACTTAGGCTGCTTTTGGGACTGGGTTTTCAAATTACGGATACATAGTCTTCGAAACAGTTTGAACGAAACTTTGACGGGATTTTCACTATTATTGGGACGAAGACAAAGGAGAGTAATGTTCTCTAACTTAACGTGAACGAAGTCGCGGGTAACAGCTCGTCAATGATAAAAAGTGAGTTTCGTACACTCGTACGATACGATCACGGATAGATCACGTAGATACAATTATTATTTTGAAGATAAGGGGCTATGCATCTCCCGTAGTGGTAGTGTAGGGGATGTAGTCACTGCGACCTAAAAGATCTATTGTGACTCGCCACCTTGTTAGAGAATTGGATACTATAGTGAAACACCCGAAAAAACACCTAATGATAGATCTACGCTAGAGGATCCGAGTCCGAGATGAGCACACGCCGAGTACGAGCTGAGCACAAGCCGAGCCACTCTACTTGCAGTGTCAAATGTGGACTTTGACGTGTTGCGTAACTCTATGTTCCTTAAATATCTATAATAAGCGGAGCACACTCTAGCACGAACCAAACACTCGGTAGTTCAAGGCTTGTAAATCGTTCCACACAACACGAATTTGTGCTCGGCTCATGCTTGGCTCGTGCTCGGATTCTCTAGCTTAAACCTATCTTAAGTTAAAAAAAGTAGTTCAATCAAACCTATCAATCGATCCTCTGGCTTGTTTCCTATTTGGGGTCAGCCCTTCTGAAACTTCTAGAAAAAAAAAGTAGTTCAGTAAAAAAAACGATTAGTGACATCCCTACACTAGGCTGAGGTCATAGACTCTAAAGCAATTAAAACCTGATATTACCGTTTATCTCGTAAGATGTTACATTTACAGATTAATCGGTGCATCAGTTAACGACAAGAAATTAATCAAGCATATTTTCCTCCTTTTAGAATTTCTATACAAAAGAAAAAAAGACTATATTGGTCTAATTTTTATTAACAACCCGCCTAGGCGACATGGGCGGCACTACGACTATCTGTGCATTTAATGGGCTAGTTACCTAAAAAAATGTAATTGTCACTTCGACCCTGCTGTTGCTGACAACTCCTTGAGGCGCGCGGAAACAGGGCGCGCCGTCGACGTCTTGGACTCGGACCGGACAGTTACTGGGACTCGCCGTCCACAAGCCCGCGCCTACGGTGGCCGGAAATTGGGATCGGAATCCTTGCGGCGGCAGAGCCTCGCTGACCTTTAAATCTTTGTGAAATATTGATTGATTTACATATTTGAAGAATATTTAACTTTTAATTTTTTTAATCTAATTTTTATGTGTAAAAATATTTCTAAAGATCCAAGCCGTTTCGAAGGAGTAGGAAAAACATGCGAAGTTACTAAATATTTTTTTAGACAAAAAATTACACGAAAAAATCAATAGTTGATAATGTTGTTCATAAATCTGTAATGAACATATATTGTTTCCAAACCCATTAGCCTGGCCGTTACCGAGGCTTCAGAAAGTCACTGTTTTATGGCACTTCTCGGGCGCTTGCGATTCTTCGGTCTATGTCAGCAATCTTGGTTCTCAGTATTCATAGATCCATAATATTTTTCGTGCTTAGGGCACTAATGTACGAGAATTTGTTACTCACAACAGGCAGGAGGTAAAAACACCAAGTAATGCGTTAGTACCTACCTAAATATCGCTAACGTGCTGGGATTAACAATGAGTACCCTGCCCAGTCTAGGTATTTGAATCATAGCAGACTATAAACAAAGATTTACCTCAATTATTAAGAAAACCACGCTTACGTACATCATTATTAGGTATATGTTATCCTCGTGCAGATCACCGCCGCGCGATGTCGTTAGTGTCGGCGGTGTCCAACTTGTGACCTTTTTAATTCATGAATCCCCAAGCGACCACCGGTGGCCGCGCATCTATTGTCTTACTATTGTGTCTCTAATTGACGGTATCTGAAGGGTTAAATATTTTTGAAAAAAATATAACATGGTGTAAAAACCGGCGGCGGAGACCTCTCGCGCCGGGCCTCCTTCTGCGAAGCAGTAATGCTTGCAAAGGAGGAGGCCGACCGCATCAGGCAACGGCGCCCTCGCCGCCGTCGCCGGGATTCCGATCCCGATTTCCGGCCACCGTAGACGCGGGCTCGCGGACGGCGAGCCATGGGTAGCTCGCTGTCCGATCGTCCGGTAATGGACCGAGTCCTAGACGTCGACGGCGCGCACTGTTCCCGCGCGCCTCAAGGAGTTGTCAGCAGCAGGAGGGGCCCAGCTGGGTCGAAGCCTACTGGGGACAGGGTTGTCCGAAAGGGAGCTCTTGCCCCGGTATGAAGGCTAGAAGGAACGGCGCGGGGTTTTTAGTCAGTAAGAGTCTGACACTGTCTCCCGCTCCACCCAAGAGCGGGTTTTGTCAAAGATGAGTTTACGCGTCAACAAAAAAAAAAACATGGTGTAAAAACTATTGGAATCCATTCAGTTACTGATTCTGAATCTGAACAAACTATATACAGGTTTCGCATATAAATTAAAAATAATACTAGCTTTTGCCCGCACGGCTTCGCTCCCGCTCTTCCCTACTCTACCCTACTCTACCCTAGACTACTCTACACTACTCTACCCTACACTACTCTACTCTACCCTACACTACTCTACACTACTCTACCCTACTGTACCCTACTCTACCCTACTATACCCTACCCTACCCTACCAAACTTCACATAAACCATCTACTAAATAGTCCGAACAAAGCCTAAAAATTTGGTTTGGATAGGTGAGTCCGTTCTTGAGTTATAAATTAACAACGAAAAGTGGCATTGATTTATATAAAAATAATATTGTATTTGTAAATAAGAGAACAGTGTCTAAAAAAAAAAAGCAAAAAAATAAGCTAGATATGACATTTAAAAAAATGCGATCGTTGAACTCTATTTTTTGCAGCTTAGCTAGACAATTTCATTTGACACTGCAGTCGCAGAGAGTACCTACACAAGGTCGTCCCTCATATCATAATAGAGCATTTATAGGGAATGCAAATCTCGCAAGATTGGGGCTCAATCGCGATCTCGCGAGTTTATGAATAACAATATCGCGAGATCTCGCCAATTTCGAGATTGATTTTGATTTTTGTAGCTCAGCCCCGCCATGAAAGGCACGAAGGAACGGGGTGAGTTTTAAGTCAGTAATAGTCTGATGAGTCAGACACTATCTTCCGCTCCGTCCAAAGGCGGGAAATGTCATTTGGATGATTTTTACCCGCCAAAAAGTATAAAAGATAAAAAAGATAAACATATTTTTTTACGAATTTTTTCAATAGACTTTTTTGCATCAAACATTGTTTGACGTATCTGTCTATATTTTTTTTAGGTCCGTGTCAGTCCGCGCTTCGAATAAGACGTTTTTATGCTCGATTACAATCTCGTTAAACTAGCGAGATCACGCCCTTTTTTCGTCCGAGATCAATCTCGCTAAAAAGTCGAGATTGCGTTCCCTAAAAGCATAATCAGTCTTATAATGTTCCCACTGCTGGAACTCAGGCCTCCTCTCTAGGAGAGGGAATGGGCCGTAATCCATCACGCGGGCCCAGTGTGGGTTGGTCAATGGCACATATCTTCGAATTTTTGATTCAAGGACATGCCGGTTTCCTCACGATGTTTTCCTTCACCATTTTGAGAGAGCCGTCCCTCATTTAGTAAATATTATGATGGCATTCCTTTGATTCTGCCGGTGACAGTAAAGTCCCGACTCTGTAGGTACTCGTGACACAGGTTATCAGCTGATTATGCACTGCACTTTGTAACTACATGCCGCATTGCAAGAAAGGGCAGAAAATCCACACTTATTTATTTTATTATTGATAGGTTCGCGTTTGACCACCATCTCAGCTGATGGTAAGCGATGAAGTGGTCGACGATGGAGCACGCTTGCCTAGAAGTAACCTATTCACTCTTGACTTAAAGACCCCCAAGTTGTAGCTATCAGGAAACACAGACTCCGGCAGGGAATTCCATTCCTTGGCTTTAATTGATTAAACTGATTCAGTTATCTTTATATTATCTTTATCTTTTCAAAACTTCACTAAACCTATTTACTTCTACCTCCATGGTATTATCTATATCTATATCTATCCTCCTGAATTTATCATACAACTTACTAAAACACCTGTATTCAGCCACATCTGGTTAGACTGGAAGTTGTCCTCAAACTATAGTTGAAACAAGCTTTTAATGATAATATTTTTTTCATATTAAGCTTTTATAGCTCGGTATACCTATATAATTAATACTCATCAAGACGAATTATACGAGCCCGAACTCGATGGGGTTGTGTCGTTTTACTACCAAGTTTCTATACCACATTCTAGTTCTATCATCAGATCAGCTCAGATCAGATATCATCAGATCAGATAGAAAATTATTATGACACGGATGTCATAATAATTTTCTATTTTCATCTGATTTTCACATGCATGCAAAATCTCAGCTCAATCGCTAACCGGGAAGTGGGTCAAATTTGATGACAGACAAACATCGGGACAGGTAAAACTAAATAAAAGCTTGTAATAATAAAATAGGAGGACATTTCCAAATAGTTAGACAGTTTAGAAAAAACAAAATTAACCTTTAAAACCTATATTTTCTTCTTCTTCTTCTTTTCGTGTCGATGGTCTCAAACTATACTTTTTCTGACCAATATTTGGCAACCTGTACGGCTCTATTGTTGGCCTCGTAAAGATCCTGAAAACTGCAGGTGGTAATGCAGGATGGGCAGCATAGCAGGTGGCGCATTTTCTGTGGAGAGGCTCCACACTGGCACTGTTCTAGAGATGGGTCGAGGAAGCCCCATTTGGCCAGATTGCTTTTACAGCGGCCAACCTGGGGGTTCGTAGTCGGTTTAGAGATTTCCAAATTGGCCACTGTAGTTCGCGTCCAGGGGGAAGATGCTCCAATAGGGTGATAAAAAGTGGAGGAGTAAAAAAACCTAAATTGAAAACAAAAAATAAAAATTGTGCAAAGTTGATCTTCTGAACTCAAACTTTGGTACAAAATAACTGATTCATTTTTGTCTGATATATAAACTGGTACATTGCCTTGTAACGTAGTCCTCGACAAGCTGCGAAAGAGGTACGTACCAACTTCAGTTTTTGATATTATTTTATTTATATTTTGACTTCCTCTTAGTGGGGTCCTAAGTTCTGATAAACCCAGATAATTTTCTACTCGTGTCATTTGAGAAGCAAGCCAAGAAGATTATTGGTAATGATGCACTGGTCAAGTTGAAGCTTCAAAGTCTTGAACATCTAAGTACACCAAGTTGCAATCGGTATTTACAAGCTTTTATTTAGTTTCATCTGTCCCGATGTTTGTCTGTAATCAAACCTTGTAAATTAAATTTGACCCACTTCCCGGTTACCGATTGAGCTAAAATTTTGCTTGCATGTGTAAATCAGATGACAATGCAAAATTATTATGACAAGGAGCTGATCTGATGATGGAACCGGAAGATGGCTATAGTAACTTGGTAGTTAAACGACACAACCTCATCGAGTTTGGGCTCGTATGATTAGTCTTGACCAGGGATGTTACGGAGCTTCGACTCTGGTTCCGTTAAGTCGGAACTTCCGATTATTATTACACCTTCGGTTCTGACTTCGGCTCCGACACTTTTAAATCGTAGGTTTTAATCGGAGGTCGAAGCATAACATAGCGGCGACGGCGGCCTGGGTCGACTGTTATGAACAGGTTCATACATGTCGCGCGGGGAATCCCGCCGACCTCCGCTACGTGCACTCAATCGTCACTTATTTTTTCACTTGTTGTTAATTTGTTACGCATACGACACTTCTGACCCTGCCTCCGACTCCGATTCCGACTCCGATAAATCAAATTTAAAAACTCCGACTCCGACTTCGGTTCCAATAAAACTACCTCCGTTACATACCTGGTCTTGACGAGTATTACTTAAATGTATAGGTATACCGAGCTATATAAGCTTGCTATGCAAAAATGATTTTCATTAAAAGCTTGTTTACCAGATGGATTTCGAGGCGTGTGCGTCGGAATTGCTTAGCCTGTTCCATCATTGGACCACCAGGTGTAAGGCAATGCGCCACCGATACATGGTGGACTTGTCACCCATACGCACTTGAGGCGTGGCTGGAAAGACCTCACGGCGTCCTTACCTTCCGCATGACGCAGGTCCTCACCGGACATGGCAAGTTCGGGAGGTTCCTGCATCGGATTCGAGCGGAAGAGACGCCCGGGTGCCGCCACTGTGCGGAACGCCCGGAGGACACGGTGGAGCACACAGTTGAGGTGTGCCCTGCTTGGGCGGAGCAACGCCGTGTCCTCGTGGGGGCGATCGGCGGCGGAGACCTCTCGCGCCGGGCCTTGGTTCAGGCCATGGTCCGGAGCGAGGAGGAGTGGCAGGCGGTCGCCTCCTTCTGCGAAGCAGTAATGCTAGCAAAGGAGGAGGCAGACCGCATCAGGCAACGGCGCCCCCGCCGCCGCCGCCGGGATTCCGATCCCGATTTCCGGCCACCGTAGACGCGGGCTCGCGGACGGCGAGCCATGGGTAGCTCGCTGTCCGATCGTCCGGTAACTGTCCGGACCGAGCCAAGGCGTCGACGGCGCGCACTGTTCCCGCGCGCCTCAAGGAGTTGTCAGCAACAGGAGGGGCCCATCTGGGTCGAAGCCTACTGGGGTCGGGGTTATCCGAAAGGAAACTAGAGCCCCGGTATGAAGGCTAGAAGGAACGGCGCGGGGTTTTTAGTCAGTAAGACTCTGACACTGTCTCCTGCTCCACCCAAGAGCGGGTTTCGTCAATGATGATTTTCCCCGTCGACAAAAAAAAAAAAAAAAAACCCATACGCACTAGTTTGACAAACCTTTTTGAAATCACATTTATTGTGTGTACAGCTAAGGAGTTGAATTCTCTGCCGGAGTCTGTGTTTATTTATAGCTACAACCTGAGGATCTTTAAGTCAATCAAGAGCGAATGAGGAATGCGAGGTTACTTCGAGTCGCTTTCCATTAGGTCAAACAATGGACAAGCGCGAACCTATTCACAATTAAAAACCAGATACGTTTCTGTGGTTAAAATAAAACATCCTAAAAACGATAGATATAGATAGACCATATCTGTGCTAAAACACTAACATTATATATCATTTATATATATATATATTTATCTGTTATGTCTGTATTGTTTATTTTCAGAAAACATGGCGCACGTTTTAAAAATTACTTTCCTCGTGTTGGCAGTATGCTTCACGTTCTGTAAGTAGCTATATATATTTTAGAACTTTTCTGCTCTGTTTTCAAAGACGGACGGTTTAATGTTTCCAATACATCCTTATCTATTTGGTAAGACACTAGCGGCTCGTCCCGGCTTCGCATGGGCAATAAATATATCCTATATTACTCAGGGTGATTGTAGCTTTCCAACGGAGGAAGAATTTTTGAAATTGGCTTAGTAGTTTTTGAGTTTATTCATTACAAACATACACACACACACAAAAATATAATTTTTCCTTCTTTATAATATTAGTAAAAGAAACAAAGAAAGAAAGAAAGAAAGAAAAAAAGATAACTTTAAAATCTGTGTAAGGGCAAAAAAGCGCCAAACTCAGCATATGCTGCGATATTTAGTGTAGAAGATATCTTTCTTCAAGTGAAAGCGCCAAAGTAGCGAAATTACAATTTTATTTTTTTGCATTTAACGACCGTAACACATATTTAGGTACTTAATTTATAGTAATCATTATAGGTAATCATTGGTAAAATTCGTCTAACCCTATTATATTGAGTGGATACTTCATGAAAAAATCATTCAATACCTACTCAACACTGAGCGGAAACAAATATGCCTTTGCGCCTGAGGCGGAATTATGGAGGCGAGTACTGCAGAGACTTTCCACGAGTATTAAAAGAAATTTTTTAATAAAAAAAAATTGAGGGGTTGACACGCGACTCATGGGGATCGCTTTCGCTTAGCACCCAACCTGATACGATACATACAATAAATTGTACGCGTCCAAACTCGTGCACTTTTCCGCACTAGTACGGAAAACTGTCGATTGTGTGCCTAAAAGCGGTAGTGATAGGAGCGGGTTTTTCTTTTTTTATTCTTTATTTTCAAATTCTGTAACTAACTGTTTGTCTTCTTCATAGGTGTATCTCACCCAGTGCAGAAGCAAACTGATCCAGTGCCGAAGCTACCAGTGCTGAAGGACCAGCCCGCAGAAGTGCTGTTCAGGGCTGACAATTACTCCACGGTTCTGCTGGAGTGCACCACTGAGGGTCGGGAGAAGGATATCAAGCAAGTCATATTCCATAGCATAGCATGATCAGCCTATTAATGTTCCAACTGCTGGGACTCAGGCCTCCGCTCTAGGAGTAGGAGTAGGGTAATGGGCCGTAATCCACCACGCGGGCACAGTGCGGATTGCTGAATGTCACATGTCTTCGAATGTTTGGTTCTAGGACATGCCGTTTTCTCCAATATGTTTTCCTTCACTGTTTTGAGAGCAGTGGTGATGAAATAAATTACACAAAGTAATGCGCCTGGCTGGGTTCGAACCCGTAACCTACAATTCGTAAGTCGGGGCCATTACCACTCGGCCACCACTGCTCGCCGCAGTCATATTCCAGATGGCTTAAATCAGCCGAAACACGTCCACTGTCTCGAATCCATCGGATTCCCTCGACCCTCACCAGGTCATCGGTCCACCTTGTAGGAGGCGTTCCAAAGTTACATCTTCCGGTACGTGGTCGCCACTCCAGAAACCTTTTGTCCCCATCGACCACCTGTTCTGCGAGCAATGTGCCCTGCCCACTGCCACTTAAGTTTGGCGATTTGGGTTGTCTGTAACCTTGGTTCTCTTGTGCATATCTTAATTTCTGATGTGATCACGCAAGGAAACTGCGAGCCACAGGGCTGACCCAGCGAACTTCGCATCGACTAACAATCAATGAATATAGTAAAGCATATATTTCGATACTAGTTTTCCGTCCGCGGCTTCGCCCGCGTGGACTACAGTTTATATCGCGCGGGCAGAGACCCGTACTCAGCAGTGGAATTATAGGTAGCCTATGTGTTATTCCAGTATCTCTTCTACCTACCTACCAAATTTGATCTAAATCCGTTCAGTAGTTTTTGCGTGAAAGCGTAACAGACAGACAGAGTTACTTTCGCATTTATAATATTAGTAGGGACTAGCGACCCGCCCCGGCTTCGCTCGAGTGCAATATCATACATATAAACCTTCCTATTTAATCACTCTATCTATTAAAAAAACGCATCAAAATCCGTTGCGTAGTTTTAAAGATTTAAGCGTACATAGGGCTACAGGGACAGAAAAAGCGACTTTGTTTTATACTATGTAGTGATGTGTTCCTAGTGTACCTAAATGAGAAAGGAAAATAATAAAGATATTGTTTCCTTATACATCCTCAGGTTATTTACCGTAGGTAAATTGAATCATTTTTTAAGGAAACGAAGATTTCCTTGAGGAAAATCTATTTATTTATTTCATTTTTATTGATTCATCGTAAAGCAATCAGTTTAATTGCTCTTTATCTTATTTAAAAACAATTAGATGCTGGTTTAAGTGGTTGCAATGCTAACGAGACTACCCCCCTAGCCAAGTTACAGTGCGTTTCACTTAAGACGTTCCTTTGGCGTAATGTTGGCAATACGGAAAAACAGTGTTGCAATATTTTTAGCAATTAAATTACTGATTATTAGGAAGATTAACTTATATTTCATTACTTATAATAAATGCGTTTTTTTTATTTAATTTTTTTACTATTTTTGAATAAAGTATAGGGCGCTGGGCTCCATTCCGATTGTCCTGCAATTCTTTCAATAGCGAAACGCCACGCCACAATATCGTATCTCTCTATTAACAACTTCCTTTTAGACCTGCTTTTTGTTAAATAAAATCCCATTCTTCTCAAAATTCTTCAAAAAGTGTTGCAGCTACCGTTAAAATCGATTTCGTTTCACATTTCGAGGAACAATTTTGGTAGAGTAGGCAACTCTTTCCTTTTTTCCCTTCTTTTTTGTGTAGACAGACAGGGTAGCCAACATTACGCCAAAGGAACGTCTTAAGTGAAACGCACTGTACAACCGCTTCGCTTGCGTCGAATGCTTCGAGTTGACTTTTACGCCAATTCTTTTGTTCTGACCACGTGACTGATCATTGAGTGCGCGCACGGAATAAAGAAAACTAGAGGAAGTGCCTCTTAGATATCGCCCGTGTGTCAACAGTAGACTAAATTCGCCTATTACATATTATATACTAGTGCAGGTGAATATGGCATCTATTTCAAAGGCACTAGCGTTCTGAATAGAATAAATTGGTTACAGCGCCATCTAGCGTTGAGTAGGCGAACTCGTTGTAAATTGGTTAAAACTTCTTTATTGTTCGTGTCATGTCAAATAATAACAACTTTCTCACGTTGTAATAAGACCTAATTTATGAAAGCAATAAGAATATGAATTGTAAAAGTTAAGTTTGTAATTCGTAGCTTCGTAGCCAATCATATTACTGTTTTTTATGTGTGTAATGTACAATTTGATACGCAAATGTGTGAGTTTGGCGACACTGGTTCCCGTGCTTAGCCACGTTAGGGGCATTTCTACCTATATTTTCTGTTCTGTGAGTGCGCGTCATTCCCGTATAATGCGTTCCAAATTAGAATAGGATCGATTGCATGTTGTGACGTCACGATTTACTGTCAAATCGAGGAAAGAAATTTTGAAAGTTTAACTATTTTACGAAAAATTTAATTTATTTACGAACTGTGAACGAAAAAAGTTTAATCAGAATTCAGTTCTTCAATTTTACTCATCTCCAAGTTCCTCAATTTTGACCAAATTTCTTAGATTTGACAGTAAATCGTGACGTCACAACAAAAAATGGATCCTATTCTCATTTGGAACGCACAGTACATTTAAAGCTTTCTACTAGCGTTAACTATTGCAGATTAGCAACTTGGCTAAGGTTGGGGTGCCACGACAGAAAACCTCCACGAGTGCCCGCGGACTGTAGTTCCCTTGCGGACACGTCCTGAGGGAAGACCAGTCTGCGGGACGGTGCACCCTGGGAGACGGCCATAGACCCCCTTGGGCACTCCTACCCAGGGGCCTCTATGGCCGTCTGCGAATGTTCTGTCAGACGGACCGCTTCAACGCGTGTCCCTCTGCCATGGCAGAGGGCACAGTGGCGAAGCAAGAGCGGGCTCGGTGTGCACTCACACTGCCGCCGGGCAGGCAGGAGGAAGACGTGTTCCTCCTTCTGCCACCGTTAGTCTCGTAGCCCCAGAGATTGTCCAAGGTCATGTTTCTGACTCTTGATGGGGGACGAGGGCCTTGGCTTAACCGCCCGGGCCGCGAGGAAGACAACCTCTATAAAAAATTACCCCAAACCTCCAAGCGGCGGCGCACCGTGAGGGAGGTTGTTAGCTTGACTAATGGGTAGCTAAATTAGTCTCTAGTGCGGACCACGTGTTTTGAGCAAGTACCCGAAGATTAATACTCGTGGGAACAAAAATGGATAGCAAATTTTTTAAAAAACCACAAGAGAGCGATGCGCGGTCGGAGTCCGACGCGGCATCCGGAAGGAGCTCGGAGGGCTCGGAGTGTGAGGAGGCAGCGGGGACTTCAGGGAGAGGCTCAAGTCTCTCCCAGAAGAAGCGCTCCGCTTCCTTTAGGAAGGAGGATGGGTCATCCTGCTCGGAGGGGCGGGCAAAGATCCCCACCAGCAGCCGTGGCGCGGGCCGAACCCGCGGGAAGGGACGAGGCCTCACGGCTAAAAAATCCGCTGAGCGAGTCAACAGGCTTGCCGCGGAGGGGCGCCACCCCGGCGCGGGCGACTCCGGGAGAGACCTCTCGGAGCCGTCCGGCAGCGAGAGGCGCACCGAGGCGGAGTCAGGCGGGGAGGCGGCCATGCCCTTCAAGGAGCTGGCCGCCACCCTTCTGCGTGACATGGCCCGCCAGCGGGACAAGGCCACGCGGGAGAGGACAATTCGTCGCCACGCCGCATCCCTCCAGGGGGCCCTAGACTCCTCCCTCGAGAAGAGGGTGGAGAGTCTCCGGAGCGAGCTTCGGGCAGAGCTCCGGGCTGAGCTCCGGGCTGAGGTCCAGGCGGAGCTCGCGAGGGCGCCAAACAGAGGCCGCCAGGAACTGATGGATGAGGGGCACGAACAGGAGCAGGGGCAAAGCCAGCCCCAGCCCCAGCCCCAGCCCGAGCCGGAGAGTCAGCTGCTGACATTAATGCAGCGGGAACTCGCAGCTTTGCAGCAGGGGCTGCAAAAGCAGCAGCTGGAGTTCCAGCAGCGCATCCAGCAGCAGCTGTCTGTCCTGGAGGGCATTGTCCTGCGCCCTCCACTGGCGGCCTCTGGGCCGAAAAAGGCGGCTTCCTATGCCGCTGCTGCGGCCACGGGTTCTGCGCCCAAGGCGGGCCCGTCGGGGCAAGCGGGGCGCGGGGCTGCGGCGCCGGAGCCCGCGAGGCCAAGACCGGAGCCTGCGAGGCCGGCCCCGACGAGCAAGCAGCAGCAGCGGCGAAAAAAGGGTGCGGCGGTGCCTGCCGCTAAACCGGCAGGTCCTCCTGCCGCTGTGGCGACTAGGCCGCGCTTGCCACCTCCTCCACCCGAGGAGGCTGGTGCCGAGTGGACGGTGGTCGGCGCCAAAAGGCAGGCGGGCAAGGTGGCCAGGGCGGCCAAAAAGCGCGCGAGGCGGCAGGAGCGCAAGAAGCGGGCCATGGCGGCGCGTCTTCGCGCCCCCAACTCCGAGGCTGTAGTCATCACGCTACAGCCTGAAGCGGAAAAGAGGGGCGTGACGTACGACGACGTCATGGAGAAGGCGAAGCAGGCGGTGCTGCCCCACCTTGGGGAGCTCGGAGCTGCTGCGGGCTTCCGCATGAGGCGCACAATCACCGGGGCTCGAATCCTCGAGGTCCCCGGTGCGGCCAGCGGCCCTGCAGCGGACGCCCTGGCTGCCAAGATAAGGGCGTCTCTGAGCGAGGAGGAGGCCCGTGTGTCCAGGCCCACAAAGTGCATTGACATGCGCATCATGGGCCTGGACGACTCCGTCAAGGTGGGCGAGGTGGTGGCCGCCATTGTCAGGGCGGGCGGGTGCACGGCCGAACAGGTTCGGGCGGGCGCCATCCGCGCTGACAGCACGGGCATGCGAGCCGTTACGGTAAGCTGTCCTGTGCAGGCGGCCCAAACCATCACCGGGGAGGGCCGACGGCTTTTGGTGGGCTGGGTCTCCGCGCAGGTCAAGCTGCTGGAGCCCAGACCTCTGCGGTGCTTCCGCTGCCACGTGGGGCACCACGTGGGAGCTCACTGCGCCGCGGAGGATCGCAGTGACCGCTGCCACCAGTGTGGCCAGCCCGGTCACAAGGCCGCAGATTGCCGTGCTACGCCGCACTGCTATGCATGTGCGGCGGCCGGCAAGCCGGCCGACCACCGGGCTGGGGGCAGGTCCTGCGACCCCCCCGCCAAGGCCAAGGGCAAGGCCCGCAGGTCCATCCCCGCCGATGTCCTCGCCACCGCAGCCGCCTCCTTGGCCGCCGCCGCCATCGCCGCCGCACCCGCCGCCGCGGCAGTGCCCCCTAGGGGGGCTCGGGAGGAGACCGTAATGGAGTGTCAATAACGGCCCCATTACGTCTCCTCCAGGCGAATATCAACCACTGCGCCCCCGCTCAGGATCTGTTGCTCCAGAGCATGGCGCAGTGGTTGATCAATGTCGCCGTAGTCACCGAGCCGTATTTTGTCCTGCCCAGTGGTGACTGGGTTCAGGACCTGGACGGCTCGGTGACCTTAATTAAGTCGGCCGCCGCCGGTACCCCGCCCCCCGAGTTCGTCACGAGGGGGCGGGGTTGCGTGGCAGCACGGTTCGGGGACATTGCCGTGGTAGGCGTCTACCTGTCCCCGAGCCGATCTCTCGACGAACTGCACGTCTCCCTGATGGAGCTAAATTCCGTCGTCGCTGGGTTCGGTTCCCTCCCCGTGGTCGTTTGCGGGGACTTCAACGCCTGGAACACGGCTTGGGGTTCCCGGTTCACGAACCAGAGGGGTCGGATGGTGGAGGACTGGGCCTTGGAGCTGGGCCTGGTCGTACTGAACCGGGGTTCTGTCCCCACGTTGGTGCGGATGCGGGGTGAGTCGGTGGTGGATATTTCGTTCGCCAGCCCCGCTCTGTCGCCGCGTGTCGTCGACTGGCGCGTGATGGAGGAGGTGGAGACGTACTCCGACCACCGGTACATCCGGTTTGACGTCTCCACCGAAACCTCGGCCGCGCCGGTGCGACAGAGCCCTTGCGGTCCGCGGTGGGCGCTTAAGCAGATGGACCGGGAGCTCCTCCTGGAAGCCGCGACGGTACAGGCCTGGGTGCAAGCACCGAACAGGCCTGTCGACATCGACGTCGAGGCGGAGTGGTTCCAGGAGGCCATGTCGCAAATTTGCGATGCGGCAATGCCCCGTGTCCGTCCAGGACGAGCTAAGCGCCAGGTGTACTGGTGGTCGCCGGAGATCGGCGCACTGCGCAATGCGTGCAATCACGCGCGCCGCCGGTACGCCAGGCACTGCAGGCGCCGCATCCGCCCGCCGGATGCGGAGGCCAGAGAGGCGGAGCTATATGAGGAATACAGAGAGGCAAAACGCACCCTCCGAACGGAGATCAAGCGGGCCAAACTCGAGGCCCGCAACGTGTGGCTGGGGTCTCTGAACGCGGACCCGTGGGGGCGCCCGTACAAGTTGGTACGGGACAAGCTTCGCCCCTGGGCTCCGCCGTTGACTCAGAGTCTCCGGCCCCAACTCGTGGAGGGTGTGGTTAGCTCTCTGTTCCCTGCGCGGGGGGAACACTCCCCCCCGCCCATGGCTCCGCCTCCGCCAGCGGTGTCTGACGCGGATCGCAACAGCGACGACGACGAAAATGCTCCAGAAGTGACCGAGGTAGAGCTGAGAGTGGCGGTGCGAAGGCTTAGTGTAAAAAACACCGCCCCAGGACCCGACGGCTTGCCAGGGAAAGCCTGGGTCCTGGCCATGGAGGCTCTCGGGCCTCGACTGAGAGGGCTCTTCAGCGCATGCCTGGAGAGGGGCCAGTTCCCACTTCGCTGGAAGACGGGGAAACTGGTCCTCGTAGCGAAGCCAGGGCGCCCTGCGGACTCTCCGTCCGCATACCGGCCCATTGTGCTGCTCGACGAGGTGGGCAAGCTCTTTGAAAGAGTTATTGCAAACCGCCTCGTCGTGCGGCTAACACGGGTGGGGCCGGACTTGTCGGGCGGACAGTTCGGCTTTCGCAGGGCGCGCTCTACTATAGACGCCATCATGCGCGTGCGAGCCCTCACGACAGGGGAAGCGGTGTCCCAGGGTAGGTGTGTCGTGGCAGTGTCCTTGGACATTGCCAACGCCTTCAACTCCCTGCCCTGGAGTACGATCCGGAGGGCACTCCGGTACCACCGGGTGCCCGAATACCTCTGTCTAGTGGTCGAGGCGTACCTGTCAGACAGGTACATTGTCTACCCCGGTCACCAGGGAGACTGGAAACGTCGAGAGATGTCGTGCGGTGTTCCGCAGGGGTCGGTTCTGGGCCCACCCTTGTGGAACATCGGATACGATTACGTGCTGCGCGGCGACTTCCCGGACGGGGTCAGCGTGGTTTGCTACGCAGACGACACGTTGATCCTAGCGCAGGGAGAGTCGCACCAGGCGGCGGTCGCTCTAGCGACACGCGGGGTTGCGATAGCCGTTGGTAGGATCCAGGAGTTGGGACTCGAGGTGGCGCTGCATAAATCCGAGGCAATGTGCTTCCACGGCCCTCGGAACGCGCCACCATCGGACTCCCAGCTTACGGTAGGAGGAGTTCGCATCGGCGTCGGGTCGACGATGAAGTATCTGGGACTCGTCCTCGACAGCCGGTGGAATTTCGTAGAACATTTCCGACGTCTGGCTCCCAAGCTTCTCCGGGCTGGGGCTGCTCTCAAGCGGCTCCTGCCCAACCTTGGGGGTCCAGACGCCTCCTGCCGGAGGCTCTACGCGGGGATCGTTCGGTCCATGGCCCTCTACGGGGCGCCGGTGTGGGCGCCGTCGCTGGCAAAGCGACCGGCGTCCATACTGAACGCCTGCCAGAGGGTCATGGCAATACGGATGGTGCGGGGTTACCGCACGATCTCCCGCGAAGCGGCGAGCCTTCTGGCTGGCCTACCACCGTGGGATCTGGAGGCAACAGTCCTTGCACACATGCACGACATGCGCGTGGAGATGCAACGCCGGGGTGAAAGTCCACTGCCGCAACATGTCAAAGCATGGCGGACAGAGCTCCGGCGGGATCTCATGGTGAAATGGCGTCAACGGCTATCGCAACCCAGTGCTGGGCACGCCACGATTATGGCGGTAAGCCCCCTCTTTGAGGCGTGGCTGGAAAGACCTCACGGCGTCCTTACGTTCCGCATGACGCAGGTCCTCACCGGACATGGCAAGTTCGGGAGGTTCCTGCATCGGATTCAAGCGGAAGAAACGCCCGGGTGTCGCCACTGTGCGCAACGCCCGGAGGACACGGTGGAGCACACCATCGAGGTGTGCCCTGCCTGGGCGGAGCATCGCCGTGCCCTCGTGGGGGCGATCGGCGGCGGAGACCTCTCGCGCCGGGCCCTGGTCGAGGCCATGGTCCGGAGCGAGGAGGAATGGCAGGCGGTCGCCTCCTTCTGCGAAGCAGTAATGCTTGCAAAGGAGGAGGCCGACCGCATCAGGCAAAGGCGCCCTCGCCGCCGTCGCCGGGATTCCGATCCCGATTTCCGGCCACCGTAGACGCGGGCTCGCGGACGGCGAGCTATGGGTAGCTCGCTGTCCGATTGTCCGGTAATGGACCGAGTCCAAGACGTCGACGGCGCGCACTGTTCCCGCGCGCCTCAAGGAGTTGTCAGCACCAGGAGGGGCCCAGCTGGGTCGAAGCCTACTGGGGACAGGGTTGTCCGAAAGGGAGCTCGTGCCCCGGTATGAAGGCTAGAAGGAACGGCGCGGGGTTTTTAGTCAGTAAGAGTCTGACACTGTCTCCCGCTCCACCCAAGAGCGGGTTTCGTCAAAGATGATTTTCCCCGTCGACAAAAAAAAAAAAAAAAAAACTTGGCTAAGGGTACTGGTTAGAAAACAAAACGGAAAAACAGCAATACCAATATTTTAGACACAAACACACATCAATGAACAAATATGTAGTATGTAAACACTTATATTAACTTTTCGGATACCTACCGTTGATATTGTTGATCGAAGGATACCGTAATTAGAGAGTTACTAGAAAGACAATAACAGAGCGAGGTTTAATGAATTAAGGAGAAAAAAAACCAATAACATTGTGTATCTGACGGCTGTGCCAAATAAGTCCAGCTGTGCTACTACCAGCTCTTAACGATCCAATTTACGACCTAAACTGAACTGTTTCTCGCTCGCACGACTGACATATTAACACGCCATGATAAGTCCTCCGTTCAACAACGTAGGACAACTATGTACCAGTTACCTGATGTGGGTTTTCATATAAACCTTGTTAAACTCTACGAGTCTTCTTCTTCTTCTTGGTCGTTTCTATCTTGCCAGAGTGGTCGTGGTTATCACGAAGGTAGCTCTCCGGAAGCCGTCAGGGTACGCCGCACGACTTCCCGCCACTTTTGCCTGCTGGTAGTCATCCAGGCACAGTCGTTCAACGGCCTACGAGTCTTACAGGCACTTAAATTGATTTCTACTAACTTTAGGCAAATAAAACTAATTTCTAATCCATTGTTCCAGATACACCTGGCACAAAAATGGCCAGCCTTTCGACTGGGAGAAAGCCGGACACATAGCCCAGCGACCAGGCGAGGGTAGCATCATGTTCTTCAACCCACAACCACAAGACGAAGGGAAATACCAGTGCTTCGTGGAAACCCCTGCAGGCACAGCCAGCACTCGCCTGATCAGCTTGAGAAAGGCTTTCATCAATGCTCCTGAAGTCAAAACTCAAGAGCATACGCCAGTGGAAGGGAAGCCTTTTAAACTCACCTGTCCCATTCCAGAATCCTACCCTAAACCTACGATTGTCTGGAAGACTCAACAACTTTCCGAACCCACCGTCGTTGAGGCCTTCCTCAGCCGAAGAATCACCCTGTCTCCTGACGGTACCCTCTGGTTCTCCAATGTAACAGAGTCTGATGTCAGTCCTAACTTCAAATACGTCTGCTTTGCCCAAACTCCTGCATCTGCTGAAGATGTGGTGCTGGCTGAACATTTCTTAAAGGCTCTGGTCCAGGACAAGAACCCAAATAACGGGGAGTTGGTGCCTCAGTATGTGAGCAACGATATGATGGCCAAAGCTGGTGATGCTACCATGATCTACTGCATCTATGGTGGAACGTAAGTCTTTATAAATATTTTTAATTACAATATCCTTTATTACGGTACCAGAAGTCCTCTTCTTTTTATGTTCCCACTGCTGGGACTCAGGCTTCCTCTCTAGGAGAGGGAATGGGCCGTAATTCAGCACGTGGGCCCAGTGCGAGTTTGTGAATGTCACCATGTCTTCGAAGTTTTTGTTTCTAGGACATGCCGGTTTCCTCACGGTGCTTTCCGTCACCGTTTTGAGAGCAGTGGTGATGAAATAAATTACACAAAGTAATGCGCCTGGCTGGGTTTGAACCCGCGACCTACAGCTCGTAAGTCGGGCCCGATACCACTCGGTAGCTGCTGCTCAAGTCAGAATTCCTCGCGATTAGAAATATAAAACAGTCCGAATTCAATTATTAGACCAGACATCACAATGGTCTGGTCGGACAATCTTCAATTTCCAACGAAAGTTTACGGGATTTGATACGATACTCTGTTCCTCATACTTCTAAGCTATGTCCGGTATTCCGATCCCGATTTCCGACCACCTTAGGCACGAGGTTACGGACGGCGAGCAATGGGTAGCTGTCCGACCGTCCGGTAACCGTCCGGACCAAACTCAAGTCGTCAACGGCGCGTACAGGTTCGAAGCCTAATGGGGCCAAGGGTCTATTTCTGAAAGGAAGGCTCGAAAGGAAGGCCCTGGTATGAAAGGCAACGAAGGAACGGAGTGGGTTATTTAGTCAGTAAAAGGCTGACACTATCTCCCGTCGTTATCTAGATGATTTTTACCCACCAAAAAAAATATCTCTGAGCTGTGTGTTTAACCCTTCAGATACCGTCAATTAAAAACACAATAGTAAGACAATAGATGCGCGGCCACCGGTGGTCGCTTGGGGATTCATGAATTAAATCATATTGAAAATGTTAGATCCCGATGAATCGACCAGTAATAGGCTAAACAATTCAAAACACAAAACTAAGTAGTCAGATTATTAGTATTATCAGAGAAATGGCTTAAACCATCATTACTATCTTCAGAATTCAATGGTTCTATTATAACATTTAAAACAGCAATAATTAAAAGAACATAAGTCATAAGAGTAGCTAGCCATAAGGTGTGCGATAACAATCTAATGAATAGGGTTTCATATTCTGCCATTGGCCATGTAGTTTTTGCGTGTGGCAACACCGGAACATTGGCTGTCAAAATTAATGTACATCTTGTATTTTACGTGAACTATTCTTCAAGTCCAGCTAAAAATAAGGAAAATATTATTTATTATCGCGTGGTAACTATGTACTTCGGTATTAAACACGGTATTAAAGGAAGTTTAACGACATGTTTATACCGTTTTTTAGTATTCCAGACTATGTTATGTCGTCATTTATGTTCTTTTAATTGTCATCGACATAATTATTTGAAGAATTCAGTATTTATTATTATATTACTTGAGTTTTACGTGGTAGCCCAGGGAGAAATCACTGACATCAGAAGTCCATCTGCGAAATAAAACCTTGGTTTAGTAATTTCACCAGAATTGTTTTTAGACCGGGCGCTAGAGGTAAGTGAGTATGCATAATGTGAGTACCGAATTTCGCCAAAGGATTTAAGTGAAGAAAAGGTCAAAGAATAATAATGTGAATCTTGCCGGTCGATTTTTTGATTAGATTTTTTTTTATTATTTAAGAATCAATCTTGAGTTTTACCATTACAAAAAACTATAAATTATTACAATCATTCATTAAAATGATTTCATATCATGTACTCAATACATTCCCTTTACGAATAAGAGAAGAGGGGGTAAAAAAAATATGGACCAAAAAATCGACCGGCAAGATTCACATTATTATTCTTTGACCTTTTCTTCACTTAAATCCGTTGGTGAAATTCGGTACTCACATTATGCATACTCACTTACCTCTAGCGCCTGGACTATTTATTTTGGTAGTAAAAATGCTGTGGGGAAAGTCCATAAAGATTTTTTTTTGCATAAGTTTTTAGTAGCTATTTATTTATGGCTGTAAATTTTTCATTATCATAAACTTTGCTCTACATTAGGAATTAGAATTACTCTTCTATCGTGATTGTGTTGACAAACATGTAAATTTACTTAAATTACATGCACATCCAATGCCGGAGCGACAATTTATAAGCGATACGATTATTTGTTTCGTGCGGGAATCGAACCTGCGACACGCAGCGGAGAAGCCAATTAGTTGCTCTACCACTGTGTCAACCGTACCGTAAAAGAGCATAAAAATACTTTTGCGCCACCACTTTTTATTCCCCGTAGAAAAGCAGAAAGACGAAATTAGTTTCGCTTTTCGTCTCGTTATTCATAATATAAAACAAGTCGCTCTACAAGCCAGTATTTCTGATTCACTCCAGAGCCCTCCTTCTAAACCTCGAAACATTTAGATGCGGGTTTTACTAATAGATATAGGGATAAATGGGGAGAAATTTTGTGTATATGTAATTTTCGTCCATGTATAACTGATTATTAGAAAGCAAGAACTATCTCATTTTATATTAGATTGGGGAAAATATAGTTTGTTTCGCACAATGATCCGTAGTGGCCTTTTCATACAGCATTGTAACAAACATAATAAACTTAAATCCTATGATAGTATTTAAAAATGATCGCAGAAATAATCTTTATTTTAGGGGTTATGATTACGTTCAAAGTTTACTTACTATTTGAGAGCTGTCAATTTTGAATACCTACTGTCAAAACTGAAGTGAGCCAGATCAAAAAGTTTGAAGATCGCATCAGTCATTTTAGCAGAGTCAAAGAAACTATTTTATTTTGTAGAATATAGTAATACAATTCTGTACCTCAGAGGTAAACAACATTATGTGCCAAAAAGTAATTTTTACAGGAGGCAAAAACGCGCGGATAGAAGTTTTGAATGCATTTTTGACATAGTTGCTTTATGGATATTAGAACAAGCTCAACTGTATTTTTTATAATTATTAGATAGAATTATTATGTATTAAACATAATTACAATAAAATTTAGAACAAAATTAAACGCTCATAAAGCTGAGGAGTAAACAATCTTATCATTATTTGAAGTCCTATAGCCGAAAGTTTTTGTGGATTTAATGTCATATATGATTGGATATTTCTCTTCTTATATGTCGGATGACTTGATGCCCATTACGTTGAACTGGTTCTTGCGATTTTAAGTGCAAAAAACATATTTTCAAAAAGTGGAGTTACTATTGTTTACCTCTGAGGTACAGAATTATAGACCTCCTGAACTACTTCCTTCGTCATCTCGACCATAGAACGAGACCATATCAAAGATTTTGTATATCCTACTAGAGTAGACTAGATTGACTACGAAGAAATATGACAGTCTTTAAAGTGTTCTTTATTCTCATTAGCATTAAGTTCATGTGTGTTATTGACACTCAAAAGGGAAAAATGGCCTGGAGCAAGACACTAAGATAAATCCTCTCTGTCCCTTTCTCACATAATACCAGAAAAAAATAAGAAACAGATGGTAGTTTTTAGATTGTTCCAGTTATCGTTAAATAGTCCGTGTTCATGCATTTTGATAGGTTTATGCAACATACAATGAATTGCAACTAAATGTTTTATTTCAAATAATGCTTCTTGAAATTTTATACGCATTCTTCTTGTATTTAATGATGATTTCATTTAGATATAGTAGCTATCCGTAGTAATTTTAAAATTATGAAAGGCAACATTTAGGAGGTTTCAATTTGACAGAATTTGACATCAATAACCAATATGGCTGATGCTTCATAGGGCCAAAGTTGTATTTTTAATTGTTACAAGTTTTTATCTCAATATTTAGTAAAGTATAAAGTGTGCAAGATGTTCAAAACGTTGCTGTGTAAAGTTTCGCAATAGTGATGAGTATCGTGGTTGTGGAATTTAGTTTTTTTTGGTAAGTTTTCTGTTTTGTTTACAAAATATTTATGTAGGGTGACAACAAACATCGTTTTGAATTTCATGCGGGAATTAAAACATATTAACTGCCTGTAAAAATACATAGAGAAGGGGCATCATAAACGATTCAGAAGACGGACTGGGTGCTAAATTTTATAAAATTTTGTTGTCTACTGTTCAAGTTTTATATTATTACTAGCTTCTGCCAGCGACTTCGTACGCGGATCCTATTGCTTATGCCAGCAACATTCAGTGCTATAAACATAAGAGTAGACAAAAATAAACAGAAAGCTCAGAACTGCTAATCTATCGGGAGTTACACGTGTTATTGTGAGTCAACCATAAAAGATAGACGTATGCTGTTGTGGGATATTTTTTATATAATTTTGAGGAGAACATTTCCGTTATACATGATTTCTGTGTAGCTTTAACTATTAAGGCTGCAAACGCGACGGAAGCTTAAAAAATGGAGTAATTTCTCCCGTTTCCCCAACATTTCCCTTCACTGCTCTGCTCTTATTGATTGTAGCGTGATGAAAAGTATACTATAACCTGCCCAGGAGTATAAAAAATGATTGTACCAAGTTTCGTTAAAATCCATCGAGTAGTTTTTGTTTCTATAAAGAACATACAGACAGACAGACAGACAGACAGACAGACAGACAGACAGACAGACAGACAGACAAAAATTTTACTGTTTGCATTTTTAGCATCAGTATCGATCACTAATCACCCCCTGATAGTTATTTTGGAAAAATATTTCATGTACAGAATTGACCTCTCCACAGATTTATTATAAGTATAGATAAGCAAATTTCTAAATATCTGAGGAGGCTCAATAATTTTTTTTTTTTATAAATCAAGCGCGTACCAATTTTACTAATTTTATCTTTTTTGTTGATCGGGCGCCTTTGGCCGCTCGGCAATCTTCGGCTGCTCTCGTGACACAACGAAAAGCGGCGAGCAGCGGCGGCCAGAGGTGCGGCATGCGGGACGTGTCTTCGGACCAATTCAGTATATAGTTATCTGTGACCAGTTCTTAAAACGACGCGCGTGCACTCCAAAATCTTCTCCACATCGATATAGTACATTCGAGAATTATATTCATTTTAAATCATAGTCTACTTGTCTTTAAGTTTAGTCCTGAGGTAGGCCCCTAATAAATGCCGCACGCAATGCTGCACGTATGTGGCTTAACCGTTGATTACTAGTAATATATTATTTTTTATGTTTTGTTGTAGATTTCCAAGAAACGAGAACCATCGGCAACAATGGCTTTGAAGTTGTGCCATTAAATTTTTTTTTTCAGCAACATTTTTATTTGTAGTCTGAAGATGTAATAGTTCATAAAGTTAAATCAACACTAAAACCTAATTCTATTCCATCTAGTTGTTAAAAATCCGTTCAGTAGTTTTTGAGTTGATTGCAAACAGATATAGATAAACAAACATAGTGGGAGACTTTTTTTGATGTGGTAAAATTTCCAATAACTTATCCTGCTCTAAGGTAGAGCGCCTTACGCTCCATCTTAGAGCGGGATAAGTTATTTGAGGTTTATACTGAATATACCTACCCGTGACCTTCAGTTGCCCTTTGTGTTCCAGGACCGTGGTATCCCTTTCGGAAATTCCCTGTGGCGCTAACGGGCATCGGCAATAATTAGTAGTAGTAGTTATTATAAATAAATTTATAAACCAGTCGAGGATTATTTATTTAATGTATTATTTATTTGTTAGTTAATAAGTGTAATTTAACGTAATAAAAAAATGTCACGCATCAGTCTATTTTTAATTTAGTTTTATTATAAACTTACTAGTTTTTTCTTTCAGACAAACCTTATTCTGATAGGTGCAGCCGTTCAGAAGTGATCGTCTTACGTAGGTACACACACATTAGGCATTTTTTTTTTATCAGTGTAGGTATTTCATACTCGCATAAGAGGATATTGCTATTATATATACTATACGGATATCAGCTATTTCCTAGTCATTACAGAGACAACTCACAGTTCCCTTTTGGTAGCTTATTATACATATTAATTGTGTTTGAACTTGCATGTCTATTTTAATGTATCAAAAATATCTATAACTAACTTTTGAGCAAAATTGTCCCGTAGTATGTAGCTAGTGTATGGACACACTAGTAGAACGAGATGACAGGACTCTTTCTGACTTTCCTTATCAGGTACGCTTTTGAGGTTGTCGTAGTCAATCTAGTACTAGGATATATAAAATCTTTGGACCATATACAGAGCCATCGACGTAGAACATAGAACATACACGAGTGTGTGCAAAAACTAGTAAATTCCTTCATTTTAGAGTTCGAAAAAATTCCAATCCAACGTTACCTACTTAAGATACTAAAATAATGACTTTCATACCCTGGTGTCAGCCAGAGTGAGCCCGAAATCACTCTCATTCAAAATAGATCCATTAAATAACTCCTTCAGCTCTGGGTGGCTTTTTATCGATTAAAACCTACCCATGTACCCATAGTTACTCACTGCTTCCCGGGACTTCGACGTTTATTTCAGCCATAAGACATCCACTAACCAACAAAGATCTTGTCTTCCTCCCGTCCATGTCCATGAAGTCCAACTGACAATACATTTCTGTAATTAACATAAAACTTCCACAGTCCTCTAGGTTCCACCAGCTGGTTCAAGGATGGTGTGGATAAGGAGGGCAAGCCTGGAGACAGGGTCACCTCCCACAACCGCACCAGTGGCAAGAGGCTGGTCATCAAGGATACGCTGCCGGAAGACCAAGGCGAGTACAAGTGCGTGGTTGACAACGGAGTCGGGCAGAAGCAGACGCATACCATGAAGCTTACTGTAGTCAGTAAGTATCTACCAACTACGATTGTGAGAATCGAAAATAATCTTATTAGAATACTAGGTTGGAAGATAGAAATAAGTCAATTTTGCCGCCTCTCATTATTTGCCGTTCTGACCAAATGCTCGGCTTGTCCCCCCCCTTAGATCGGGCCCTGCCTGTGGGGTTGTTTCTTTTAGGCAACCCAACTGATTTATTTCATTAATACTTGAAGGCCGTTCAAATCAGTCAGTAACAACAAAGTGTTACTCATTTCTTCAATTTTACAGGTGCACCAAAACTCGCCACGAAATCAGAAAAGCAATTCAACGTAAGAGAAGGACAAGATGTCTCCATACCTTGCCAAGTAACTGGACTACCAGAGCCTGAAGTCTCCTGGACATACAATGCTAAGGCTCTCGGTGAAAGAGCTACTTACAAAGATGGTGTCTTGACCATCAAGAACGCGAAAAAGGGAGACACAGGATACTACGGCTGCAAGGCTGTAAATGAACATGGCGATTTGTACGCGGAGACTCTAGTCCATGTCGCTTAGACTGATGATACGTAATTTTATTTAGTTTTAAGATTAACTTTATGTATTGTATACTGAGCTGATGTCTGATCGTATTTCATTCAAATAAAATCAATAATTTACAAAATAGAGTTGGGTTTTCTTTTTTATGTTTTCAGTGGAGCTGTAGATGACATACATTTAGTTTTTTTAATAATGATGTCATTTGCATTCTGTATTTTCTGCTCAACTGGTATTGGTTGATTAACTTACAATTTGGGAGCATAAGAGATAAAGAGAATTTCTCTATCTGTGATTTTAATTTAAAAAAATATTTGATGAGGTTTGTCAGTGATCTGGGGGAAGTAAATTTAGCATTACGAAAGATTATGTTCATGCGCTTTGTAATTTTTATTCATCATGGTAAATCTTTTAATTCATGAATCCCCAAGCGACCACCGGTGGCCACGCATCTATTGTCTTACTATTGTGTCTCTAATTGACGGTATCTGAAGGGTTAAGCCAAATGAAATATAATTTAAACACTAATGTACAACAATATTCTACTATTTAATTGAAAGATATTTCAATTAGTAGGAATTAAAATCCTACGATATCAACACTATTTTGACAATGACATTGACATTGACGTTAATAACATTATAATGACAACGCGTATAACCTGAAAAACTTATTAAAAAAATTCAAAACAAAAGTGAAAAAATATTAAAAACCATGTTTTTCCTATATTTATTAGGTATTTTATCACTAGCCGTTCAGGCTATATTCATCACACTGGCTATTGGTAAGTAATGCACATCATTTTAGCTTAAAATCAGTAATTAAATTATTTTGTCGAAAAAGCATTAATTATGTGTTAAAATTAAAGCCTAGGTACACAAAAATACGTTTTTCTAGTAGCTAACATGTTAATAAGAAGGCATTTGTGCTCTTTTATGGTTAATAAGTTAAAATACAATAACAAACCACTTCATTCATTATGCATTTCTTCCAATTAGAATATCGTCATTAATTTTTCGCTTATCATTGCTAATTATTTGCAAATGTCCCATGACCGATAAAAAAAAAATTACAGCAGTTCTAAACTTATCGTAGAGTATTTAATTAAAGAAATTACTTCAGGAATATTTTTCCTATATATGACAGGAAAATCTGGCAACAATCCAAATAAAAAAATATGGCTAAGTAAATTAATTACTTAATTAATTACTCTGTTATTTATAAAATGGCTTGTAATCAAATTGGAACAGTTTCTAGCTCTGAAGAAACTGTAACAATAAGTTTACATTGTCAAATACACATAAAAAGTCAGTATATAAAAAATGTAGATTTGCTAATATTACTTTTCTTAACCCTTCAGATACCGTCAATTAGAGACACAATAGTAAGACAATAGATGCGCAGCCACCGGGTGTCGCTTGGGGATTCATGAATTAAAACCGTTTTATATCCCAGTGCTTATCCCAATAGCAAGGTAATGCTCCTTCACCATTTTTTTAAACGTTGGTATATGTTATTGTTTTCAGCTGCTGGTCTATATTATTTAGCAGAATTAGTAGAAGAATACACAGTGATGGCCAAATATATTATCACATGGACTGTTATAGTAAGTATTACTTGATCTATACTAATACTAGCTTTTGCCTGCACGGCTTCGCTCCCGCTCTTCCCTACTCTACCCTACCCTACTCTACCCTACTCTACCCTACTCTACCCTACTCTACCCTGCCCTACTCTACTCTACTCTACCCTACTCTACCCTACTTTACCCTACACTACACTACTCTACTCTACACTACTCTACCCTACTATACCCCACTCTACCCTACCAAACTTCACATAAACCATCTACTAAAAAGTCCGAACAAAGCCTAAAAATTTGCTTTGGATAGGTGAGCCCGTTCTTGAGTTATAAAATAACAAAAAGTGGCATTGATTTTTATATATTAGATTTGCTTTTGCCCGCACGACTTCGCTCCTGCTCTTCCCTACGCTACCCTACTCTACCCTACTATACCCTACTCTTCCCTACCAAACTTCACATAAACCATCTACTAAATAGTCCGAACAAAGCCTAAAAATTTGGTTTAGATAGGTGAGCCCGTTCTTGAGTTATAAAATAACAACGAAAAGTGGCATTGATTTTTATATACATATATATATATATATATATATATTAAAGATGTGAAAGTAACTCAGTCTGTCTGTTAGGCCTTCATGGTAAAATTCGGAACCGATTTAGGTATGGAGTAAGTATAAACTGAGTGTAACCAACATCATCATCAGAAGCTAGTATTATCTTACCTTATCTTTGTGGTCTGGTTTCCGCATTTATTCCGTATCGTATTGTGCGTGGGCCATGGCAGACTTTACTCCAACCAACCCACCTCATTCCAGAAACAGATGAATCTCTTCAGTTTGTTCAGGGCAACCATCAATGAATTCGGTGCTCTCTAGGTTCGTGTTCTTATCTCGCTGACAGCTGTGCGCTTGAACATTTGGTCGTGAATGAGCGACCCTGGCGGAATAAACACGAGAGTGTTTGCGTAGGCTTTACCTCTGCTCTCAAAACGGTGAAAGAAAACATCGTGAGGAAACAATGCATGTCCTAGAACCAAACATTCGAAGACATGTGACATTCACCAACCTGCATTGCGCCAGCATGGTGGATTATGGCCCATTCTCTCTCCTGGAGAGGAGGCCAGCAGTGGAAACATCAAAAAGGCTGATGATGATGATCCGGCAGGCGGTTGGCGAAAAAATTGATGCGTAAAAGTGTTTTTTTTTTTATATCATTGATAGGCTTACGTTTGACCACCATCTCACCTGATGGTAAGCGACAATGTGGTAGACGATGGAACACGCTTGCCTAGAAGTAACCTATTCACTCTGGACTTAAAGACCCCTAAGTTGTAGATATCAGGAAACACAGACTCCGTTTTTTAAAAAACCTTTTTGCAAAATAAAGATAATTAATTAAAAACTACTAATTTCCAGGTAACAGCCGTTATACACATAGGTCTCCAACTCTTCGAAGACATACCGCTCCACCTGAACGTGTTAGGCCTGGTACAGCAGGCGCTGCACGGCCTGCTGCTCCGAGACTTCCCAGTGGTCAGGGTCACCAGTATACCCTTCATCACAGCCATACTGACGCTGGTGCTGCATCATTACTTAGCTTTCAAGTTCTTTGGCACCGTGTTCTATAACTTTTCCGAGGTTTGTTTGTGACTTTTAAATAATTATTTGTTTAATTCATGAATCCCCAAGCGACCACCGGTGGCCGCGCATCTATTGTCTTACTATTGTGTCTCTAATTGACGGTATCTGAAGGGTTAAACTTTTTATTTATATTATTATACTAGCTTTTGCCCGCGGCTTCACCCGCGTACATAATCCCAGGATAATAAAAATTCAGCCTCAACATACAAACTGTCCCTTACACCTTGTATAGTGATTTTTTTTCGGTGGGTAAAAATCATCGAAATGATATCCCGCGCCCTTAGGCGGAGTGGGAGATAGTGTCAGACTCTTACTGACCAAAAAGCCATCACCATAATTTCAGCTGAAAGACGTCCACTGTTGGACATAGGCCTCCCCCAAGTGTCGTCCTGAAGGGTCCTGTGCCTCTCGCATCCACCTTGCAAGACGCCTTCCAACGCTGTGTCTTCCGGTGCGAAGAGTTACATGTTTTAATTACAATTTCAGGTGTTGGCGTACTTCACGTTATGCCTGTGGGTGGTGCCTTTCGCTCTGTTCGTGTCCCTATCAGCGAACGACTACGTTTTGCCCACTACTGGGGAAAAGCAACCGCTGTTACTTGGTAAGGCTTTCATAACACACTTTTATTGGCGCACCTACGAGTATCTAGGTTTATATTTCGGGGGCGATTGGCCGCCCTAAAATGCGTAATTTTTGCGTGATATCAGTATTTTGGCATCCATCATAAAATATGGAATCGGTAGCCCAACTTTCAGGGGTGGGTGCTGGACCATACGGGCGGTGCCACTAACAGAAGGTCTCGGTCTTTTCCGGATGACCGCCTCCGATTCCTTTGTTCTGACGTCATCTCAAAGCTCAGTCACATGGTCAGAACAAAGGAATCCGAGGCGTGGCCAACTCGAGAAGTTCGACATTGGAGAATTAAAACGAAACGGACGTACCAAATTTTAATTTTGTGGGTGTTATAATTTCTGAGATTTCGTGGTTAATCAGTGAGTGGTATTTCGCTTTTATTTATATAGATTTTCTTTTTCAGGCGACAGCAACGTGCTAACAGATTACTTGTCAAGAAAATCGAAAAGATACAGTCTTCTATCTTTCTTCAGTTTCGCCAAGGACTCGATATTACCGCAGCGCAGTAAGAAGGCCTTTTGAGGATAGGACGTAATTAATATAGTCGTAATTAATGCAATATTAGGCGGTTATCACACTGCCACGCACTACGCAGCGTAGCGCGTGAAAACGCGCAGATCTGCATCTTCGTGCGGGTTTTTTACGCACTTACGCGCGTTGGTGAGTTTTGTAAAGGCACTGATTTATACAAAATCACGCACGGTACTTTGGAGGTTAGCAGAACAGAGTGTAAAGTCCCGCAAACCTGCGTTGAAAAGGGAGGATCCTCCGACCAGACAGGATGTTATAGTCTGGTGGGCGACTGCCCGATAGTTGATGTCGGGCTGTCGTATATGTTTAAATAGAACTTTGATTGCGCGATGCAGGATTTAGTATTTTCTTCGTAGATCTTATGTGGCGTCATAGATGTCGCTATAATACTACGAGACTCAGTGTGCATACCTTGCGTGTCGCCCCGCACCCACGCGCGTGTGTGTTTCTCCGCATGTAGGCGCGTGATCTGTATGAACGCGCGTGGATGCAGTTTCAGTGTGTTGGACGGTGCGTGTTTTCTATACAAACGGAGATACTTACAAGCAACGTTAAGACACGCATTCACGCGCTACGCTGCGGGTGCGTGGCAGTGTGATAACCGCCTTACGGTGCCACGAATATTTATTGTAGCTTCAAAAAGTGGTATGTGATCTTGGCTGAAAAGGGGGAGAAAAAGCTGCGATATTTTCTTTGACAAGCTTTTATTTAGCTTCACTTGTCCCGATGTTTGTTGTACAATGCGTTCCAAATGAAAATAGGATCGGACGGCCATGTTGTGACGTCACGATTTACTGTCAAATCGAAAAAGAAATTTTTAAACTTTAATTAGTTTTCGAAAAATGTTATTTATTTAGGAACTTTGAACGAAAAAAGTTTAATCAGAATCCAGTTCTTCAATTTTACTCATCTCCGAGTTCTTCAATTTTGACAAAATTTCTTCGATTTGACAGTACGACGTCACGTCAAAACATCGCAATCGATCCTATTCTCATTTGGAATGCATACTAATCAACTCTTGCAAATTAAATTTGACCCACTTCCCGGTTACCGATTGAGCTGAAATTTTGCATGCATGTATAAATGAAATAACAATGCAAAATTTTTATTACATGCTGATCTGATGATGGAACCGGAAGGTGGCTATAGGAACTTGGTAGTTAAACGACACAACCCCATCGAGTTTGGGTTCGTATGATTCGTCTTGACGAGCATATTGCTATGAAAAACATATTTTCATTAAAAGCTTGTTTCATATCATTATGTGGTTGTAGGAAAAATCTAAACAAGTTGCTAATTTATTAACCCTCAAACCTCGCGTCCGGTTTCTCCGACGAGTGCTTCTTTTTAAATTGATATACAACGTTAGTTTTTAGTATATGCGAAACCCGAAACACGTGTCTAGTATTTTTATGTAAATGATCTATGTACAAAATTTCATAACTGTATCGTCAAAAATAACAAAGTTATAAGCTTGTTACACAAAATAGACAGATACAGTAGTCAATCTAAATAGTGTGCGCGGTCACGGACTCCTCGCCCTCGGCGCGCTCGTCGAACAGTTCCGGCTCAAACGCTCATTAGTGTGCGTCCACCGAGCGTAGGTATAAAAAGTGAAGTACATACATGAGATTGTCTTCTGTACCTATCTATTTTGTGTTTGTTATGTCAGCAAAAATACATAGTCACCGGGCCATCCAGGCGACTGAGGGGTTGGTTTTACACTTGCACCCAGCTGTTTGCTGGCGCCTAATACCTGCAATGACCTGCCGTGACCTGTGTTGTACTCAGTGGCGTGCCAGGTGCCTTTAGAGGGGGCAAGCCAAGGAATCTTGACTCATCTACCCACACCTAATATCCCGAAAAAACAAAATTTCTTACTGTAATGCTGATTTTAATAGGTACATTTGATTTTTTTTACTGTTAGAAATTAAGTAAATATATATTGGTACTTAAAAAAAAAAGAAAAAGAGCCATCTATTGATATTTTTGGCAACTCGCTCAAAACATTCTAGTTGATTTCAGAAAAATCCACTAGATGGCGCACAAAAGAATGTATTAATCCGTACGTAGTATTTAATAAAATTCATCATTAAAAATAATTGTTTACGATATGTAATATTATTGGCAAATACTCACAATTTAAACAGCATTTATTAGCTTTTCGTTCTTTATCACACACATAACACTTAACTGTCGAAAAAGAGAAATTACCTTTATTTAATGAGGTTTTAGACTCATCGTGAATTCGTGACCTCGAAAAGGAGGTTCCTGTAGCGCTAAGAAACACACAACATCAACTAATCTTTGAAAAACAACACCAACAGAATAATTATTTATTTAAATGCGAGCAACCTACAATCCACTGTAAACTGAGCGATGAAATTGCCTACTATGTGATTTAGTTTTCTGAGAAACATTCAAATCAGGGCTAGGTTTAGGTGAAGTTACGAGATCATATTTATCTTTAAAACTCAAAGGTTTTACCTGGCTAAGTATTTTTTCCACACATTTTAATCCGTCACAACTTCACAAGGAACAATTGCATGTGTTTCCGAATTCATTTCAAAGATACTTTAACTTTAATCACTTCAAAACCAAGTAAGTTACAGCAATAACTAATTATAACACTTTAAATGACAGAAAACTAAAAAAAAAAACAATCAAAACATAATCCGATAACCGCTCAAAGCAAATTTGAACTGATTATAGTACGCGCGTCATAGAGGGCGTCTCGCTTTCGCAATATGCGTAAAAATTTCATTGATAAAATTTCCGAAGCCTGGCATTTTTGACCTTAAAACTGTTCGACGAGTGTTTTCACACATTATAATATTTACTCACACAAACTCACATTTTTTGTGTTTTTATAGGGTAAAGTGAAATGGAAAAGCAAGCCCCATAAATGCCTTATGCGTTAGAGCGAGATGGGAGATTACAACGTTGTTACGTTCCATCACCCGTGCGTTTCGAATTGCGGACAAAAGTGACCTTACCGCGAACCCGACCAACGCGCAACGTCACAATTATTATTCAATTGTCCTTATATGTTGTGACTATTTAATTTAGTCGGATTCGCGATTCACTTTTATCTCGATTTGGAACGCTGGGTAAGTTGCATAGAACTTGTATTAGCGTATCGTAACTAATGAATGAATTTTCAATTACGCGCGAAGTTTAAAGTTTAGATTTTATTTTAAATAATTATTTTATTAAGTTCAATGACTTAGATGTTAGGTGTCATGAAATTTTACCGCAAGCCGGGCTTTTTTGCTTGTATTGCTCGCACGTCCCTGGTTGTACTTAATGTCGGTGGAGTCCAACTTCTTTTTAAATATTTTTGGGAAAAATTTAACGAAAAATGGTGTAAAAACTATTGGAATCCATTCAGTTACTGATTCTGAACATACCATATTCAGGTTTCGCAAATACTAAAAATAATTTTGTAGACTAGTCCTTTGACTGCGGTCCCACCTGATGGTAAGCAGTGATGCAATCGTTGATGGTGAGGCGCACTGGTTTATTAAGAGCCTATTCACTCTAGCCTTGAAGACACCTAAATTATAATCGGACGGGAAGATTACAGCAGTTTTCGTGTCCTATTCGCCAGGGTCGTGTGTTCGCTACTGGGTACTCCATCTCGTTTAGCTCTTTAATCTCCATAAAGTCGAGACACCATGGCGGCGCGACCAGTCGCCGCTACCAACAAAATGTATACAGCTCTATAGAGAGTTACTCACCTGGTGTCTATTTCACAGCTCGGACGTGTGGCGACTCTGGTGTCTGTTTGGTGTCTCGGTGAAACATAGCCCTTATGGCCGTGGATGTGTGACCCTGGCGGATTTCCATCAGGTGAGATAGCGGTCAAGAGCGAACCTATCAACAATAAAAAAAAAAAAAAAACTTTAACCCCTTATGAGCAATTGTTTTTTCTTGAAGAACTTGAAATAAAGAGCAAACTAAAGTTCCTCAATGTGAAATACTCATAATCAGTCTACATACATAGGCATACTGAATTAATTGATTTACCCACAGAAAAGATGAAACAGGTTAGATTTTTCCCCTCCTGCTGCTGACAGCTTCTTGAGGCGCGCGGGAACAGTGCGCGCCGTCGACGTCTTGGACTCGGTCCATTACCGGACGATCGGACAGCGAGCTACCCATGGCTCGCCGTCCGCGAGCCCCCGTCTACGGTGGCCGGAAATCGGGATCGGAATCCTGATCCTGATGTTTGCCTGATGCGGTCGGCCTCCTCCTTTGCTAGCATCACTGCTTCGCAGAAGGAGGCGACCGCCTGCCACTCCTCCTCGCTCCGGATCATGGCCTCAACCAAGGCTCGGCGCGAGAGGTCTCTGCCGCCGATCGCCCCCACGAGGGCACGGCGTTGCTCCGCCCAAGCAGGGCATACCTCTACTGTGTGCTCCACCGTGTCCTCCGGGCGTTCCGCACAGTGGCGGCACCCGGGCGTCTCTTCCGCTCGAATCCGATGCAGGAACCTCCCGAACTTGCCATGTCCGGTGAGGACCTGCGTCATGCGGAAGGTAAGGACGCCGTGAGGTCTTTCCAGCCACGCCTCAAAGAGGGGACTTACCGCCATAATCGTGGCGTGCCCAAAACAGGTTAGATAAGAAATACTTTTTGATTTGTACTACAACGAGTGTCGCCGCTTGTCTCCCACCCTTTAACTCCACTACAGGCAATAAACCAATACGAACGCGCATTACGCAACTAACAGACCACACACACTTCAAGGAGTTGTCAGCAACGGGAGGGGCCCAGCTGGGTCGAAGCCTACTGGGGCCAGGGTTATCCGAAAGTGAGCTCGAGCCCCAGTATGAAGGCTAGAAGGAACGGGGTGGGTTTTTAGTCAGTAAGAGTCTGACACTATCTCTCGCTCTGCCCAAAAGCGGGGTCACCATAAAAAAAACCACGCACACTTACACCGCAAGTTTACTATTGGTAGTTGAACTATGAGCATTGCCCCACTTTGTGGCACGCCTGCCCCGCCCACAGGGCCATTCTAACCTCTTTTATCTGTTGTGTGGTCTTTACAAACTCTTGTTATTTTGCGATTTAGCTAAAAATAGGGGCTGGATTATATTTGCTAGCAATCTATTTATTTATTTACCATTTCTCTTATTCACTGTGTTTATATTTACAATTATTTTTTACGCTGACATAGCTTCTATTTTTATTTAAATCGCACAATGTCAATTAATTGTAATAAAACATAAATTATTATTTATTTATTTAGATTGTTAATTTAACTTATGCCTATAGATTCTAAAAAGCAATTGTTTATTTTTGCTTTTAAACAAAATTAACTGAAAATTGAGTACAACGCCATCTAGCGAAAATATAGTCGCGTTTTGGCGCGTAGCTTTCTCCTTCATGTATCTCGACCAAAATATTGCTTTATTAAAAAGACATTCAACACTTTTGGCGTCAAATACGCATGAATGTGATTTGTGAATACTGTTGCATAACAGTGCGTACAGACTATGACTATTTGGAGGTATGTGGAACAGAGAGTAAAGTCCCACAAACCTCAATTGAAAAGGGAGGATCCTCCGACCAGACAGGTATTATAGTCTGGTGGGCGACTGCCCGATAGTTGATGTCGGGCTGTCGTATATGTTCAAAGCGCGCGGAGAACTTTGATTGCGCGATGCAGGATTTCGTATGTTCTTCGTAGTTCTTATGTGGCGTCATAGATGTCGCTACGACTATATAACTTGTGTTATCACGTCCACATTATGTAATCTTGTTATTCAACATTGCAACATAAAACAACGCTGTACACATTAGAATAACAATGTTATATAACCATTAACTTTTGCCCGCGGCTTCACCCGCGTACATAATCCCGGGACAAAAAGTATCCTATGTGTTATTCTGAGATATGGTCTACTCGTGTACCAAGTTTCATCGAGATCCGTTCAGTAGTTTTTGCGTGAAAGAGTAACAAACATCCATACATCTATCCGTACATACAAACTTTCGCATTTATAATATTAGTAGGATTGTCGTTTCTCGTTCTTCAGTGCTATCCGTATATAACATTGTTGTACATGTTGTGCGTGTTCTGTGTACGGTGAGGTGAATAAAGGAAACGTAACTTTGATGAAATAAATGTCTTTAATTCCGGTTCCACAATACTTCGTTATTACTAACTACTTACTATGTTAGCGTCGAGGCAGGGCGGTGTGACGTACGCGACTGGCGAGCCGATCGCCCGCGTTCCCATACTTCGTCAAGAAATGCAACTCAGCAAATTGCGCTTACTTCGCCGCCACATACATATCAATAACATGTTATTAAAACATGTTCTATAACATTCAGTGTCCACATTATCTGAAACATGTTATATAACAATGTTATCCCTACTAATATTATAAATGCGAAAGTAACTCTGTCTGTCTGTCTGTTACGCTTTCACGCAAAAACTACTGAACGGATTTAGATCAAATTTGGTAGGTAGGTAGAAGAGACACTGGAATAACACATGGCTACCTATAATTCCACTGCTGAGCACGGGTCTCTGCCCGCGCGATATAAACTGTAGTCCACGCGGGCGAAGCAGCGGGCGGAAAGCTAGTGTTATATAATCTGTACGCACTGTTACATGAATCATTCCTACTTTTATGACCCACATCACGCTAAAATATTAATATTATAAAGACAAGTTTGTGTGTAGAAGTAATTTATAATGGCTAAAGTTTATGTAAGGGGTCTTTAAGTCAAGAGTGAATAGGTTACTTCTAGGCAAGCGTGTTCCATCGTCGACGACATCATCGCGTACCATCAAGTGAGATGGTGGTGAAACGCAAGCCAATCTTACTAATATTATAAATGCGAAAGTTTGTATGTATGGATGGATGTAGGTATGGATGTATGGATGTATGTATGGATGGCTGTATGAATGTTTGTTACTCTTTCAGATCCGTTCTGTAGTTTTTGCTACAGAACGGATCTTGATGAAACTTGGTACACAAGTAGACCATATCCCAGAATAACACATAGGATACTTTTTATCCTGGCATTATGTACGCGGGTGAAGCCGCGGGCAAAAGCTAGTCAATAATAAAAAGTAACACACCAGCTTCTTAGGCGTAGGACCGGGTTTTCAATAAGTGTCTTAAAAAGGCTTTTATTCGTAAATTTCTTTTTTTTAAATTGATATAAACTAGTGCTTGACTGCTATCCCACCTGATGGTAAGCAGTAATAATAATAATATCCACAACTATCACACAACGCCGTCTAGTCCCAAGCTAAGCAGAGCTTCTGTTATGGGTACTAGACAACTGATAAACATACTTATATATTTCTAAATATATACATTTATAGGTAAATTACACCCAGACACAGAAAAAATAATCATGGTCATCATACAGACATTTGTCCTGGGTAGGGATCGAACCCACGACCTCCGGCATAGCAGTCAGGGCCACTAACTACTAGACTAACAGGCCAGTTTAAATCGCAGTGATGCAATTGTTGATGGTGAGGCGCACTAGTTTATTAAGAGCCTATTCACTCTAGCCTTGAAGATACCTAAATTATAATCGGACGGGAAGACCGCAGCAGGCAGTCTTCCCGTCCTTCGCTGTACGCGACTGTATATTTAGATTTTTTTTTTCAAAATTCAGGATCTACCTAGAAAGGGTTCCCTGTAAATAAATATAACGGCAAAGGTTCTTGCCATTACTGCGCCCTCTCCAAAATACACCTGTATATTAAATTCAGTGTACTGGTCACCCAGTTTCGCACTAGTGCAAATTTTATACATAACCTTCCTCGTTCATCATTACATAGTATAAAACAAAGTCGCTTTTTCTGTCCCTATATCCCTATGTGCGTTTAAATCTTTAAAACTACGCAACGGATTTTGATGCGGTTTTTTTTAATAGATAGAGTGATTCAAGAGGAAGGTTTATATGTATAATATTGCACCCGAGCGAAGCCGGGGCGGGTCGCTAGTTGAAGATAAAAAAGATATGGTCACTTAAGAATGAACTTAAAATACACGGTGTTAAAGTCGATAACTGACTTGGTGGTGGATAAAAATCTCAAATTTTAATGGAGATGTTTAAAGTAGTAAAAATAATAGAAAAAGTATGTAAAATATACCAAAAAAACAATTGAAAAAATCATTACAATCCTTATTAATATTATAAAAGCGAAAGTGAGTTTGTTTGTTTGTTTGTTACGTCTTCACGCCTAAATGGCAAAACCGATTTTGATGAAACTTGGTACACGGATAGACCATGCCCTGGAATAGGACATAGGGTACTTTTTATCCCGGAAGTATGTTCCCTTGGCATCATTTTCTGCTATCACGCGCTCAGGCTTCAGAAAGTCACTGTTTTATGGCACTTTTTGGGCGCTTGGGCCTTAAGAGGGTCCTTTTCCACTCGCCTTTCGTCAACATCGAAAATGGTTTAAAAACTTGTTACTTCATCTAATGCAATCCAATGTCAACGCGATGTTTGACGAAAAGGCAACGCAAAAAAAGAGAGATAACGCCTGGAAACTCTGTTAGTATTCGGTAATTCCGAGATTTACTCGAATATTTCACAAAACTTGCTCCAGGAAAATAGCTGTTTTTTTAAACACTTAAAAGTTTTTGAGAAAAGTTGTCGTCATTTAGAATCTTAATAAAATTTTCAAGGCTTCTATAAATTTACTTTTTTTTTTTATTCAATTTATAAAGTGACAAAGTTCATACAAAATAGGAGATTTTCAGAGGCCTTTACTGGATTAGTTTTACACAAATTTAGAAATTGATTTCAATAGAAGCCTTGATAATATCCATAAGATACTGTGTTTCCAAAATATCTAATGAAAAATGTGTAATAACGTCGTAATCGGTTATGAGCGGTTGTATGAAAACCAGTGAAAATGTGTGTCGAAATGCATCACCTTAAACAATTAACTTATTAGACATTTATTGATGTTTTCAAAAATGTTTTCACTGATTTATTACTTACTGCTGATCTATATTTCAATTCCATTTCTGTAAATATGATATTAACATCATCATGAACTGGAAGAGACAGCGTTGGAAGGCCTCCCTCAAGGTGGATCGATGACCTGGTGAGGATTACGGGAATTTAATGAATGCAAGACGCACAGGACAGGTCGTTGTGGCAACACTTGGGGGAGGCCTATGTCCTAGATGTATTTTGGCTGAACACCATGAAATTTCTCCATTAATATACATTGTTTTTTTTTTAAAGGCCAAGTGACTTACAAAATTGTTTTATCTCTAGCTAATATAGAGTGCAATAGTAATTATATGTATAGATAGATGTAAATAATGAGTGTACATACTGATAATACTTTGGGTGATAATTAAATGTATATTGAGTCGATAACTTTGTTTTTATTACCTTACTAATAACCAAACACCTTATATACAAATTTATTTTTAGTTTATGCGAAACCTGAATAAAGTTTGTTTAGAATCAGGGGGTCTACTCGCTTTCTCTGAAACGAAATTTCGTAAACGAACGATATTCATTTGACGTTAAAATTGCAAACAATCCTCTGTCATCATTTCTTTTTATCGAAACAACTAATTAGAGTAGGTTTAGAGATTCGGTACGTCAAACAATTTTCGTTCGTGCGAAATTTCGGGAACGAAAGGAACCGTGGTTAGGAAACACGCGAAATATCAATCGAAACTTCGTTTTTCGGAGAAAGCAAGTAGATCCCCAGTAACTGAATGGATTCCAATAGTTATTATTCCATGTTATATTTTTTTCCCAAAAATATATGAAAACGGTCACAAGTTGAACAACACCACGGTAATAGTATCATACAGTATTGTAACTCAGCCGTATCTATATATATAAAAATGAGACCCGTTTTTCGTTGTCACGACTTAGCATGAAAACGGCTTGACCGATTTGGCTGATTTTTTTTTTGTTGTGATTGTTATTGTGAGGAGAAGGTTCTTGTGGAAAAAAAAAATTAGGGTAGTGTAGGGTAGAGTAGAGTAGGGTAGAGTAGGATAGACTAGGGTAGAGTAGTGTAGGGTAGAGTAGTGTAGGGTAGGGTAGAGTAGGGTATAGTAGGGTGGAGTAGAGAAGAGCGGGAGCGAAGCCGCGCGGGCAAAAGCTAGTCTTTGATATAAATACCTACAGCCGCGCGGTACGTAAACATGCGATAGGGCTGCCCGCCATTCTAATAACATTTGCCTACTTTGTGTTTCTTCCATTTAGTTTTGTGATTGTAAATATACTTACTTTTTTATACAAACAAAATACTTTGTGGATTGAATAGGAAGTGTTCAATAAAAATGCGTGTTGTTTTTTAATTGGTAGATTTAAATAAAATGCTTATAAACCACTATTATTAATAACTAGCTTTTGCCCGCGCGGCTTCGCTCCCGCTCTTCCCTACTCCACCCTACTATACCCAACTCTACCCTACCCTACTCTACACTACTCTACCCTACTCTACACTACTCTACCCTACTCTACACTACTCTACCCTACTCTACACTACTCTACCCTACTCTACACTACTCTACCCTACTCTACACTACTCTACACTACTCTACCCTACTCTACCCTGCTCTAAACTAACTATAATCGCGCGATAGTTGTTAAAAAAAACCGTCGTGTCCGTTCGTCACTGCGGCACAGTTGCGACGGCCGCGACTGTCACCATGCCGAGCCTACGACCGAGGCGCGTAGGTATAGTTCGCGTGTCGTCCGTTTGTATGAAGTTGGAATACTTTATGATATTATTACCGTGACAACACCGACACTAAGTACAACACAGGTCAAGACAAGTCATAGCTGGCATTAGGCGCCAGCAAACAACTGGGTGCATGTGTAAAACAATTCTTATTCGCTTGGATAGCCCGGTGACTATGTATTTTTACACAGACAGAGAGGGGTTCCCTACTTGAAATCGAATGACGCGAGATCGAATAACACTTGTTCGAAAACGTTTACTCGATAGTACTTGAAATCGATAAATTATGAGCTCGACAGTTCACTCCCTCGATGCATCAAAATCTCGAATCACTATAAGCTCGAATCATCGGCAGCACGAAGGCTCATTGTTCGATGTATAAAATCTCGGAACATCATTTCTCGACCGACCATCTAATCGTAAGTCGTCTCAAAACCTCTTTCTTGTACTTTATATATATATCATCATCATCAGCCTTTTAATGTTCCCACTGCTGGGACTCGCCTCCTTTCTAGGAGAGGGAATGGGCCATAATCCACCACGCAGGCCCAGTGCGGGTTGGTGAATGTCACATGTCGTCGAATTTTTGGTTCTAAGACATGCCGGTTTCCTCACGATGTTTTCCTTCACCGTTTTGAGAGCCGTGGTGATGAAATAAATTACACAAAGTAATGCGCCTGGCTGGGTTCGAACCCGCGACCTACAACTCGTAAGTCGGGGCCATTACCACTCGGCCACCACTGCTCTATATATATATATATATGTATATATAATAATATATTTTATATTAAATTATGTAAGTATGTTTATTTTGTATTTGATTTTGAGTCCTTTTTTTTTCTTGGTCAACTTTTATTTTAATTTAATTTTTTTTATGCACCTACTATGTTTTTCTCTTCACCACCCTAGGTAGACTGGTACTTTTACGCCTTTGTACTTTTATGTTGCATGAAGTTTTAATTAATAAATAAATAAATATCTCGAAAACGGTGCGAACTTTTCTTCTCATCCAGCATAGCACAGTGTCTCAAGACGAAAGTCTATAACCAGTGTGTGTTGCCAGTGATGACATGGCTCCGAAACGTGGTCGCTTACAATGAGCCTCATCAGAAGGCTTAAAGTCACCCAAAGGGCAATGGAAAGGGCTATGCTCGTTTCTTTGCGTGATCGAGTCAGGAATGAGGATATCCGCAGAGGAACCAAGGTTGCCGACATAGCACGAAGCATCGCCAAACGTAAGTGGCAATGGGCAGGGCACATTGCTCGCAGAACAGATGGCCGTTCGAACCGAAAGGTTCTGGAATGGCGACCACGTACTGGAAGATGTAGCGTTGGAAGGCCTCCTACAAGGTGAGCCGGTAAAGGTTGCGGGAATCCGATGGATGCGAGACGTAATGGAGCGTTTATTGTGGCGGCACTTTGGGGAGGCCTATGTTCAACAGTGGACGGCTTTCGGCTGGAAAGACGATGATAATGATGATGTTGAGAACTACGCGGCAGGGCGGTTATTATGGGGGAAAATTTTTCATGATTTTTGCTATAGGACGCATCGTTTTCGAGATATTCTATAAGTCGATTAGATGGCCGGTCGAGAAATTATGTTTTGAGATTTTATACATCGAACAATGAGCCTTCGTGCTGCCGATGATTCGAGCTTATAGTTATTCGAGATTTTGATGCATCGAGGGAGTGAACTGGCGAGCTCATAATTTATCGATTTCAAGTACTATCGAGTAAACGTTTTCGAGCAAGTGTTGTTCGATCTCGCGTCATTCGATTTCAAGTAGGGAACCCGACAGAGAGACAGATATTAAACTTTGTACATAGTTTTACATAAAAATACTAGACACGTTTCGGGTTTCGCATACTTTTATTTTTATTGTTGTTAGGTTCGCGCTTAACCGCTATCTCACCTGATGGAAAACGACGATGCGGTCGACGATGGAACGCGTTTACCTAGAAAAAACCTATTCACTCTCGGCTTAAAGATTCCCGGGATGTAGCTTTGGTTGTTTGTGTTGTGTGTGTGTGGTACTCACTCGGTAGGTGGCGAGTAAATAAAAGCCCGTGATGTTCCTCCAGGTATAATTTTCTGACACACAGCACAACTACACAGTTTTTATTGAAGGCGCAAAAGCTAGGCATAAGCAAGTAATACAACAATGAGTTTGCCGTAATACAGGATAGAGAAAGTCCTTAAAATTATAGTGGCAACTTAGCGCGGGTAGATCGCTCACAATTCTTAATTCATGAATCCCCAAGCGACCACCGGTGGCCGCGCATCTATTGTCTTACTATTGTGTCTCTAATTGACGGTATCTGAAGGGTTAATTGGCGCGAGCGCACGTAGCTCTCGCGGACAGCGTAGATCGTGACTGGTGAGAAACGAAATGTAACTTGTATGCTACTACTTGGCGGTAGAAGAAAATAAGTCGCCGGCGCGTCATCGACAGTGCGCGTGTCCAATGCGTCACGTCAATGTGCAAGTCGTGTTTAGTGTTAATGATGGAAATATATAAATATATATGAATGTATAAATAGACATAATAGATGTATTTGAGTATATTTCAATAACAACATTGACAACAGTTGTAAATTTTATTTAAATATACCAAATATATTTTTCCGTCATAATCTTCCTTTGCGTGTACCTTTGGCTTCAACCAATTATAGACAGAATAGTTTTATTATACGTGCAAGTAGACAGTTCAATAATATGTGTGAGCAGCATGACTTGGATCCTTTTACAACTAGTGTGGCGTCGGCCAGAAGACGCATAAGCCACAGGTTTTTTAAGTAGTCTTTTGTTTCCCTAATTTTCTGTAATGTATTATTAATTCTACTGTTACTCATTTTCTGAAAGGTTTGTAGTTACTACTCGTTTTACCCTTGCAATCGACTTTGTTTAAGTAACTGTTAAATTTTAATAAGGTTCATCAATCATTGTGCAAAGAGTGCTATGGTCACTTCTCAATTGTAATTCTGACACTATACGTGAGGACTTGTAATTGGCTTGCTATCGTCTATGTTAGTTTTTATTTTTTGCTTGTTTTAAGCTGTAAGTTCCTCCAAGATGTAATAAATAAATAAATATGTATTTATTGTGTACGTGTGTAGTGTATACAGTATAAATACATATGTGAGTCACCCACATCACTCCCCTCCAGAGACCAGGCTAGGGTCGATAGTAGTCAGGAAATTTCACTCTTCTTCCAGAGCGTGTTGTTTTGACTACTGGGGTTGGATGGGTTGGTTCGGACACGCTTTCATGAGGGGTGGTGTTGGTGTCAGACAGTATGTAGGCTGGTTTTAATCGGTCTAGCGATACTGTGTCACTTTTGCCTTTTTTATTTAAAAACTTTGGCACCTCTCTCGATCACCTCGTAGGGACCGGTGTATGCTGGTTGGAGGGCACCTCTCAACGAGTCGTCCCGAAGAAATACATGAGAGCTGGATGACAAGTTTTTGTGTATAAAGACCTTGTCTTTAGAGTGTGCGACGTTGAGACTGGCCGTAGATGGTCGGCAAATGCTCTGATACGGGCTGTAAAATCAGTCATGTCAGTCGTGTATTTGTCGACTTTATGGCCAACGAGGCAGTGGCAGTGGTGGTCGCGGGTTCAAACCCTGTCAAGCGCATTACTTTGTGTAATTTATTTAATCACCACTGCTCTCAAAACGGTGAAGGAAAACATCGTGAGGAAACCGACATGTCCTAGAACCAAAACTTAGATGACATGTGACATCCACCAACAGGCACTGAGCCCGCGTGGTGGATTACGGCCCATTCCCTCTCCTAGAGAGGAGGCCTGAGTCCTAGCAGTGGGAACATTAAAAAGGCTGATGGTGATGGTGATGGCCAACGATCACGAACACACACACCACACCCACACCGACACCTCCCACACACCCACCCACATAGCTATCAGGAAACACAGACTCCGGCAAGGAATTCCATTCCTTAGCTGCACGCACAATGAATGTGTTCCCAAACTTATTCTAAAACTAATGTTGTAGTAAGCTGGTTACTTCTTGATACCGTGCGACAGTAGTCGTAGCTTGCCATGAATGCACTGCCGTGTCCTCGTGGGGCGAGCGGCGGCAACGACCTCTTAGTACCTACAGGCCATGGTCCTGAGCGAGGAGAAATGGCAGGCGGTTGCCTCCGCGTGCGTAGCAGTAATGCTAGCGAAGGAGGCGGCCGCATGCGTGAGGGAACGGCCCTAACGCCCTAGCGACCGGGATCCTGACTCCGATTCCAGCCACTGTAAGCGTGGGCATGCGGACGGCAAGCAATGGGTAACTCACCGTCTGGCCGTTAACCGTCCGGACTGAGCCTTCGGGAGATGTCAGCAAAACCATGAGTCCAGAAGAGTCCAAGCCTGTACTAGGCCCATGGGTTGAGGGAAAGAGAACCCCGGGTCCTAGAACGAAGGCAAAAAGGAATAGGAGTGCCCAACCGTCCGGTAACCGTCTTGACTGAGCCCAAGACGTCGACATCGCGTATTGTTCAACGCGCGCCTCAAGGAGTTGTAGACCACCGTATGGGCTCAGCAGGGTCGAAGCCTACTGGGGTCAAAAATCTGCTTCTGCGATGAAGGATCAGGAGTGAGTTTTTAGTCAGTAAAATTCTGACACTATCCCTCGCTCTGCCCAAGAGCGGGGTATGATTGGATGATTTTCCCATCTGTAAAAAAAAATACTAACAAAATAAAAAAACTTCCATAACTGAGCAATAGGTTTATTTCTATTTACACAAAAGAAAGCCAAACTAATAATTTCATCTAAATCATTGCCAAACCGCTCCCTCGTTTCCATGATGCACCCTCATGTGCAGCTTCCAACTCGTCATCTGAACGAATGCCCTCCCACACTCCTTACAGGCATACCTCTTATCATTGGTATGTATCCTTATATGAATATCCAAGGTCTTCTTCCTCTGAAAGGTTTTCTGACAAAACTTGCACTCGTAAGGCCTGGAGTCGTCATGGCGGACCATGTGCCGCTTAAGCATATCATTATTGAAGACTTTAAAACCACACACCTCACAAGCAAAGGATTTCTGCTTCATATGGGTCCTTAATTTGTGCTGGACGAGCCGACTCTTCATCGTATAGACCTGCTCGCATTGGTCACAGCTAAATTGGAGCCTTTTCACATCATGCACCATCGCCAAGTGTCGCTTCTTCAAATACTGCGACGTCAGAACTTCCGGACATTTGGGACATTTCAGCGTATTCTTTTTGTGGACTTGTTCGCAGTGTGTTTGTAAATTGTAGTAGTTTTTGAATACTTTGTCGCATTTCTGACAATCCAGTCCAGAGAGTGAGTGGATGTTTTTTATGTGGCTTACAACGTTTGCTCTACCTACGAACCCTTGTCCGCAAATCTCGCAAAGGAATGTCTTGTACTTGTTGTGGTATTTGTGAGCGTGTTTCAGTAACGGACCGAAGAATCTAAACTCTTGGCCGCATTCATTACACGACATTCCATCATCAGATAAGTTGAAAGCGAAAATGGTTTTGACAATATCTTTGTTGAATTTAAATTGGTGTATGGTTGTTAAATGGGTCAAAAATTCGTCGAAAACTTGGAATTCATTTCCGCATTTCTTGCAGATCATTTCCGAAGTGTCTAGCTTCACTCGACTGCTTCCTACTAAGGTTCTGAGGACGCATTTCAGATTTGCGCCTTTATGTTCTTCAAATGTGTGTTCTCGAAGGTTCGAGCTATCGACGAAGCTACAGCAGCAGTAGAAACACATGTATTTATTTGCTGACCATCTGAACGGGATGATTGAGGAGTTTTCTATGATGATGGCGAGAAGTCTCGTTATATCATCTTTTCGTTGCTTTTCTGCGAGTCTTTCTTCAGTATTTTCGTGGTCTGAAACAAGGAGGCTGGGATTTAGAAAACTTATTTCCGAAAATAATTGGGTTATTGTATCAATGATCTTCAATACCTACCTAATTGTTTTAAGTCAAAAACTTAAATAAAATTAAGACTAAATTATTTTGCCCGTAAAGGCACAAGGATACACGCTAGGATATACCTGACAGGTTTGCCTGTACAGGTAAACCGGAGCGTGTATGTTGCACAACTGTGCAGGTTTACACACAAGCTTATCTGACAGGTATAACTGTCCAGGCAGACCTGTCAGGTACACCCTAACTTGTATGGCTGGCTTTAAATCGGTTATTTTCATTCAAGCATTCATGTAAGGATGTGGATTTTAGGATTAAATAAAACAACCAATAAGAAGTAAAAGATTTATTTTTATTCTAAAATACTATTTTATTCTAAGTTTTAAAACTTGATTATGATTGGGAAGTGTTTAATAAATTTATAAGTAAAAAGAATGATCTCCCAATGTTTATTCAAAATCAATTTGACTAGAGATTTTCAGCAGACACAATATGGTATCAATATATTAATATCAGCCCCCCCCCCCCCCTAGCAACGCCTCGAGTTGGCCACGTGTCTGATTCCTTTGTTCTGACCACGTGACTGAGCGTTGAGATGACGCCAGAACAAAGGAATCGGAGGCGTGGCCTACTCGAGGCGTTCGACGCAAGAGAATCAAAACGAATGATCGTAACTTGGCTAGGGGGGCTAAACAATAAATGACTACGCGATCAACGATCGCAGTTATAGTCTATCTAAAAAGTCAAACGACTTGGGAATTTTGTACAATATTTAATCATTTAAAAAATACTTATATTCAATACTTTTTATAATATAATAATAATAATTTATTATTCAGACAATACAATCCATTATTGCAGACATACACAACTTATAAACTAGTGTTAGTACATATATACAACTGTGAATCACTACATAGTATAAAATAAAGTCGCTTTTTCTGTCCCTATATCCCTATGTACGCTTAAATCTTTAAAACTACGCAACGGATTTTGATGCGGTTTTCTTTAATAGATAGAGTGATTCAAGAGGAAAGTTTATAAGTATAATAACATCCATTATATAGTGGAGAAATACTGTTACCCGAGCGAACCCGGGGCGGGTCGCTAGTTAATAAATAAATCCAATAAGCATGTCAATAATAATAATTAAATCACTTAATCAAAAATAAAATTAACAAACACATATGCGTTCTAAATGAGAACAGGATCGACGGCCATGTTGTGACGTCACGATTTACTGTCAAATCGAGGAAAGACGTTTTTAAACCTTAATTAATTTACGAAAAATTTAATTTATTTACGAACTGTGAACGAAAAAAGTTTAATCAGAATCCAGTTCTTCAATTTTACTCATCTCCGAGTTCTTCAATTTTGACAAAATTTCTTCGATTTGACAGCACGACGTCACGTCAAAACATCGCAATCGATCCTATTCTCTTTTGGAACGCATAGTACTTTTAGGCACGGTTTGAGAATAACACTTGCGTCCTCGTCCAGTGTTTCCAATAAGACCATCAGTCCTATCCGCTACTGTTTTTATAAGGTTCTTCTATTAGGAAACAATGATCAAGATCTTTTAATCAAGCTTGATTATTGAACTAGTTTTGAGTACATCTGATTTAATTTCATCCTAATTACCCAAGACGTTTGACTTTTTAGACAAACTTAGGGTCGATTTATACTAGCGCAGAGTCGAAGCGCATCGAAGCGTCAAATTTTTTACAACTAAAGCGAAGCCGCACGAATGCGCGCGTATTCGCCAGAATACGCGCGCACTCTCACGTGTAGTAATGGGCATCAACAGCAGAGCTATTGAATCACTTGCCAGTTGACTCTCGTAGCTGAAACGTGTGTAAAATGGTTGACATTGAATTTGCTATGATATTACTAATATCTGAAGTTGAAGAAGAAGAAAACCGAAGAAAGCAGTAAATTAAGTTTTCGTCCGAGTCCATAGTGATTAACACCGACGCAGGCCAATTTCCGACTGATGACGCGTTGGTTCGCTAGTGGGCGCGTGGATACACGAGAATGCGCGCGCACCAATCAGCGTTGTTCGCGCGCAGACGGGCGAATTCCGACGAATGCGCGCGTCTTTTAAAAATCTCCGAAGTAATGTGTGCGTTACGCTGTGGAGTTAAGGTTGAATTTGTTATGTTCAGTTTTGGATAGATGCTTCGATGCGCTTCGACTCTGCGCTAGTATAAATCGACCCTAAGGGATTTTTTACATAGCATGGGTAGGATGACAGCAGGACGAACATATGCATTTTTAAGATGAGAGAAAAGGATATGTATACGTATCTACATTTTATGAATCTGATAGCTGTCATCCGCAACATCCTCGAGAGAAAAGGATATACCTAGTTACTTTTAAATTATTATGATTTATTTTTGTATTATCTTCTGTGAAGTTTTTATCGTTACTAGTATAATGCGAAAAATATACATATAAGTCCCCAAAAACGGTCTAACTTTAAAATCAAACCCAGGGGCTTTACCATGACCTGTCAGGACACGGTTGCAAATGCGGTCAGCCGGATCGCGGGTAGCCGCATTCGCAATCGCAACGTGCGGTTGAAGAACCGTTGCTATTTGCGGTCATATCGAGCCTTTATCAACCGTCCGGCTGGCCGTCACTCCGGCCGCAGCCTTCCGAGCGACCCGAGCGGTCTGCGGGTAGCCGCAGCGCGGTACGCATAGAAATGAATATTTCATGAATCCCCAAGCGACCGCCGGTGGCCGCGCATCTATTGTCTTACTATTGTGTCTCTAATTGACGGTATCTGAAGGGATATTACATAACCTACATAATTGTGCTTGCGGTCAGCCGTACGGCTAGCCGCATTTCGGCTGACCCGCATAGTGCGTATGAACTTTAAGGCTTCTGTAGTGTAGGCATTATGGATTTACTGATCAAAAGTCTCCTGTTTATAATATGAAACATCCCACAAAAGTAGTTTATACTTATTTATATACTTAAATTGTTATTGAACATAACAAAACTCATTTTGTTTCGATATTGAGATATATTCATGATATCAATAGTTTAAACCTTTGTTGGTTTTTATTTGTTATTTAAATTAGATTAATCCTGTATTATTTTGTATAAATAAGTAGCTTTTACGTACATAAAATATAGCCTATGTCACTCAGGAATAAAGCAGCTTTCTATCGTTGAAAAAAATTTAGCAATCACATCAGTGAGAGATTACCTCCTACTACAAAAAAAAAAAAACATAAAAACAAATTGTCTAAAAAGTCAAACGTCTTGGAAATTTTGTATAATATTTAATCATTTAAAAAATACTTATATTCAATATTTTTTTTATAAAGTTCTTCTATTAGTAAACAATGATCAAGATCTCTTGATCAACCTTGATTATTGAACCAGTGTTGACTAACATCAGATTTCATTTTGCCCTAATAATTACCCAAGTCGTTTTTTTTTTCGATGGGGAAAATCGTCTTATGACAAAACCCGCTCTTGGGTGGAGCGGGAGATAATGTCAGATTCTTACTGACTAAAAACCCCATCCCGTTCCTTCTAGCCTTCATACCGGTTCTCGAGTTCCTTTCGGATAGCCCCGGCCCCGGTAGGCTTCGACCAATCTGGCCCCTCCTGTCGCTGACAACTCCTTAAGGCGCACGGGAACAGTGCGCGCCGTCGACGTCTTGGGCTCGGTCCGGACAGTTACCGGACGGTCGGACAGCGAGCTATCCATGGCTTGCCGTCCGCGAGTCCGCGTCTACGGTGTGGTCGGAAATCGAGATCGGAATCCCGGCGGATCTGTTAATCAACCTTGATTATTGATCCAGTGTTGACTACATCAGATTTCATTTTTCCCTAATAATAACCCAAGTCGTTTGTCTTTTTAGACAGACACTACCTCTCTTATTATATTATTCTACATAAATAAATAAGAAAAAGCTAATCCCTAAAATATATTTTTTATTATTATTGATAGGCTCGCGTTTGTCCACCATCTCACCTCACCTGATAGTAAACGATGATGGGGCCGACGATGGAGCACGCTTGCCTAGAAGTAACCTATTTCACACATATAAAGCCTTTGCCACACTTGGCAGAAATTCCGTCGCGGATCTTCCGCGTCGGAACGTCAATACATGATATTGCATATAAATGACGAACGACCGATCTTCCGCGTAGTGTGTCCGTTATTAGTCAATTATATACAATAACATGTACCTATTGGCGTTCCGACGCGGAACATCCGCGACGGAATTTCCGCCAAGCGTGTCGAAGGCCTAAGTTGTTAAAAGGATCGCGTTAATATTTCGTGGTAGGGTTAAGTTTTATCAACCAAGGATATACTCTTCAGTTTCCTTATGCCTGTTCACATGAGCAACAAAAGTCTTCTCCATTCTGAACCTTTGGTCACAATGCGGACATTTGAAATGTTTGGTAGGATCGTGCGACTTCATGTGACGTCTCAAAGCCTGCATATCATATGCCTTATGCCCACAGAGATGACACGTCGTGAATTTCTCCTTCAAATGAACTATAGATACATGTTTCAGAAGCGTACTCTTACGAGTAAATATTTTAGGACATTTCTCGCAAGGAAACTGAAAACATTTCACGTTATGATCTAAAGCAATGTGGTTTCTTTTCAAATACCTACTTTCGAATGTTTTTGGGCATAAATCGCAAATGAATTTTCCTGTTTTATGAGATTTTCTGCAGTGATTCGCTAAGCTGGCTTTGCTTGGATAGTGTTGACCGCAGATTTTGCAATTTGTAGCTACACCGGAATGGACGTTCCTTATGTGATGTGTTATCGTCCCTTTCAACGTGAAAGCTAGGCCACAGTAATCGCAAACATATTTGCGAGCGTTGTTATGAAATTTGTTGACATGTCTCAGTAATGGAGCGAAAAATTTGTAGCTCTCACAGCATTCGATGCAAAGCATGCCCTCATCAGATAGATTGAAAACGTAGCAACATTTGTTAAAGATATCTCGATCAATTTTGAGATCGTGTGCTTCAGATATGTGTTTTAAGTAATGATCGAAGTTTTGTATCGATTTGGGGCATAATTTGCAGGATATTTCGGAGATGTCCCATTTAATACGGCTATGGCGACCAATCTTTTGAATAATTTGGTTGATTTTTATTTCGTCATGTTTTTTGGTATGTTCTTTTAATTTAGAGCAGTCGATAAAGATGTCGTCGCAGTAGAAACACCTGTAGCGGTTTCGGAACCACTTGAAAGGTATGATTGTGGAATGTCCTATGAATATCGTGAATATCCTGCGAAGTTCCTCCAGGGTTGAGATAAAAATTTCTGAAAAGAAAGAAAAAACGTGTTCAGACTTTTTATTGTTTGAGATATGGAATGGAACAGAGTGTAAAGTTCCGTAAACGTTCGTCAAATAAAAAGGGCTGTTATAGATATATATTCTGTCCTAATCGCGTGGAACTTAAAACTAGATTCAAGCCATGTCATTGGTTGAAACTAGTTTTAAGTAATGCTTGAGTTTTGAGAGACGTTCTGTAATACCGGACTAAAAGCGCGATGCAGGATTTAAAATTGTACTAATACCTTGATCACACGTACCGAGTAAACGGGCGAGACAGTGCTCTCTGCCGAGTACTCGGTACGTGTAAACAAAGCGCCGAGTGCTCTGCCAAGCGCTTATCTTTACAACTCGCTTACATCAGTATCTCGGCCAAGCAACATTTTACTGTCTCGCCCTTTTACTCTATACGTGTGATCAAGGCATAGGGTGTTTTTAATATCGCGCGGATTTCACTACGCATGCGGGTTTGTTCCGCAAGAAGAACATTTCAAAATGCAATGCATCCCACGTGCGTATTCCACGCATTACATACTTGTATGAAATGGACATTTGCGGGAGTTACGCATGCGGAGCAATCCCGCATGCGTGATCAAAACCGCACGATATTAACCTCTTAACCGCCCGCGTTGACCATTAATTTTAATCATGTCTTTCTGGATAAAGAATACTACACTACAACGTTTTTACATCATTTTTTTTTCTCATAAATATTTAAAAAGGTCATAAGTTCAGTCCACCGACACTAAGTACAACACCGGTCACGTCCTAGAAGTGATGCTGCTAAGATTACATTTGACATGGCAATGTGTCGGTGGCCCAACCTTGGTAAAACAATGGGCTAGTGGCCTAAAAAAATGTAATTAGTCCGTCTTTTAGAGTATTCAAAAATAAGGGACATGTATTTTTTTATTTGTAAATTAAACCAAAAATGACAAAGATATAGCCCATTAAAGTTACGTGTAACGTCACGCCGTGCTACATTTTTTCGCACGGGGTGACGTCACACGTAACTTTAATGAGCTGTATGTTTGTTATTTTTTGTTTAATCTAAAAAAGAAAAAATACGTGTCCAATATTTTTTTATAATCTAAAACACGGACTAAATAAAATGTATTTATTTTGACCCAGGAAACTACCCTATTGTGTTCATTATTAAGTTATGTTGTTTTTGTAAATTTAGTTTAGGTTACGATGGGGCTGACATGCTCATTGAGTTTAAAGTTCCTAAAAAATAAAGAAAAAAAAACACAGGTCACGAAAGATATACAAGGTGATTGGCAGATGGGTGCAAAGCTTTAAGGCGAATACAGTACAGACAATTTAGAACCCCTTCAGCCATGGTTGTCTTAGACGAAGTCTTACCAATTTTTTTTAACCTAATTTTTAAATTTTATTTCGGAAATTCCCAAAATTTTATGTAAACTGCTTATTTATGGCCAAATGGAATGATAGATGAATTCATTTTTATTTTATTTTAATAAAGTAATGTGTAAGCAATACAGCAAAACATGTTTTAGGCAACTGTGTCATTAGAAATTTTCCTTACAGACATTTAAAGTTCAGAAAAAAATTTAAGTTTTTATCAATACTTTTTCAAAACTTTATTTAAACAAAAACTTAGGGTGCTTTTTTTATTCAAACCATTTTGAAAATATGCCTCATAATCGTTCTTTCTTTTGAGATATCATTTACGTGGATATCTTACAAATTATTGAAGTTAGGACTTACAAACCAATATGAGGGAAAAATTTAAAATTTTGGGCAATCTACCAAAAACTGAATTTTTGTATAAAAGAATACTTTATGTGTTCGAAATGATAACATAGTTCAATCCTAAGAATTTTTTGCACATGCAGGAGCCTGTATGCGCGGTGCGACGGCGTTTCCAGGAAGAACGCCCAGTGAATAGAGAAAAACGATAAGAGTTGGTTTTTACAGCAAAATGATGGGATACACCGTGTGGAACCTGGAGTCAACTCAGGCAGACACAAAACTGCCATCGAAGAAGACATTTTGGCAGCATTTAGCCAGAGCAGTAGCTCGAAATCTAAACATTTCACAATGAAAGGTGTGGCATACAATGCACCAAAATGATAAGTATCCGTTTCATGGCAGGAGTGTGCAAGGTCTAGAAGAGCAGTATCTCCAAAGAACAATTCAGTTTTGCCGTTTCCTCACCAATAGTGACATCGAAGATGCATGGTTCCTGAAATCAATCTTGTGGACGGATGAAAGCAAATTGTCAAGGGAGGGTACTACAAACTTTCACAACATCCATAAATGGGCCGACAAAGAAAACAATCCACATTTTAAGAAGCAGAAGTCGTTTCAGAGAAAATTCTCTGTCAACGTATGGGCTGGAATAATTGGCTGAACGTTGATTGGGCCCCACTTTTTACCGAATCCTTTGAATGGCGAAAATGATTTACAATTTCTGCAAATTGATTTACCACTGCTGATTGAGGAATCAGATGCCACTATCTTCGAAAGAGACCGAATAGTAATTTTTCAACCAGACGGCTGTTCAGCGCAGTTAACGTTAAATGTAAGGAGACCCCTTAATAATTACTTTCCTGACAGCTGGATTGGTAGGGATGGACCCATCCCTTGGCCGGCTCGCTCACCAGATCTGACCCCGTTAGAATTTTTGGTGTGGAGCCGGGCCAAGGAACTGGTGTACATACATGAAGAAATAAATACTAGGGAAAAATTGATACAGAGAATAAATTCAGCGTTTGAAATAATGAAACAGAAGATGATGTTGAAAATAACAACTACAGAAGTTAGAAGACGGAGTTGAGCTTGAAGTAGGAATCACGGCCGTCATTTTGAACATGAAAAATAAATAATTTTGATTCAAATGTTTGTTTTAATTAGTCTGCCTAAAATTTAAAATTTCTCCCTCAAATTGGTTTGTAAGTCCTAACTTCAATAATTTGTAAGATATCCACGTAAATGATATCTCAAAAGAAAGAACGATTATCAGGCATATTTTCAAAATGGTTTGAATAAAAAAAGCACCCTAAGTTTTTTTTTAAATAAAGTTTTGAAAAAGTATTGATAAAAACTTTAATCTTTTTCTGAACTTTAAATGTCTGTAAAAATAATGTCTAAGAACACAGTTGCCTAAAACATGTTTTGCTGAATTTCTTACACATTACTCTGTTAAAGTAAAATAAAAATGAGTTCATTTATCATTCAATTTGGCCATAAATAAGCAGTTTACATGAAATTTTGGGAATTTCCGAAATACAACATAAAAATTAGGTTAAAAAAAATTGGCAAGACTTCGTCTAAGACAACCATGGCTGAAGGGGTTCTAAATTGTCTGTACTGTATTCGCCTCAAAGCTTTGCACCCATCTGCCAATCACCTTGTATATAGCGAGTATTAGGCGCCAGCGAATAGCTGGGTGCAAGTGCAAAATAACATCTCAGTCAGCTGGATGTAACGGGATTGTAGTCAGCAATCCTGCGGATTTTGCAGGATTGAGATGTTTTAAAGTTTTTTTCCTGTTTTAAGTAATGTTAAAATAATAAAATAGACGCAAGTTAATTTCAAAATATTTTGTTTATGATTAGGTATCCTAGAGTTATAATACATAATTAGGTTCTTTTAAGGAACCATAATAAATATTTAACGTGGTAAATTCACGTGCTGTGGAGGAATCCCTACTTAAAACAAGAGATTTCTTTAGAATAGATAGAATAGATTCAGTGTGTACGTGAATTGTTAAATAAAAAAATAAAAAACTGACATTAATTGCGTAAAAACAAGACCCGCACAACATAAAATAAAAAAAATCATATAAGTATTCCCATATTCTTTATTGTACCTACTCACGTACATTTTACAGTTAAAAATAAGACAGGTGAGGTATATATACTGATAAAAAAAAAACAAGATTATTTTCCATTAAAACAAAACGGATTTTATTTTATAAAAAACCCAAAAAAACGGGACAAGGGCAGGAAGATGATGATTTTCCATAGATTCAAAAAAGTCCAAGGAAAATTATTAAATCACTTATTGATAGAACTTCCTCAGCTGGGTCTAACAAACGGTGCGTCGTCAGATGATAATCTTCTGAAATTAAATCTCACATGAGTACCTACTCCCGCATTTCTGATCCCACAAAAAAGTTGCGGGAACCCACTTTTTCGGGATTGGATACCCAATTTTTTTAATGAGGAAATCATCCAATGACTTCTTTTGCTCTAGGGTGGAAAGGGAGCGGGAACGAGAGTGACAGACTTTTACTGACTAAAACCCACTCATATATTCCTCATGCTTCTTGCGTTTGAAAACCACGGCTTTCAGAAGCAAAACAATGGCCCCAACAGGCTTCAGGGTTTTGCTGACATCTCTTTAAGGTGCTTGTAACACTACCTGCTGGCGGCGACTCAGACTCGGTCCAAACGATTACCAGACGGTCGGACGGTGAGCCACCCATTGCTCATCGTCGCCTACACCTCCGATAGCTAGATTCACTTGTGACGATGCAAAATTACCTACCTATGAAGAAGGAGGGACTTCCAATTCCAACACTACCGCATCAAAATGATCTTCCTTCCACTCATCAGTTCCATGTCTTTGCACATGACAAGCCATGTTCTTTTTTCTCCTAAACCTCATCCCGCAAATTTCGCATTTGAAGGGCCGTTCATCACTATGCACGACCATATGTCTTTTGAGACAGTCGGCGTTAAAACACTTGTGTCCGCAAACTTCACACGTGCAATTTTTTTCTTTATTATGTACCCGAAGTTTATGCTGAATATACTTATTATTTCTTGTGAAAATCTTTGAACAGAACTCGCAGACTAATTGCGCGCTTTTGCAATCATGGACTAACGCCAAATGACGTTTCTTCTGATAGATATTAGCTAGTTTTTCAGGGCACATCGGGCATTGGAGCTTATCAATCTCGTGTATATTATCTACATGATTCCGGAGGGCATACTGAGTTCGGAAAGTTTTTTTACAGTGCTTACAAGACTTAATACCGTGATATTGTTTGATATGATTTAGTAAATTAGTTTTCTCATGGAATCCCTGTCCGCATATATCACATACGATGTTCTCGATGTGATATTTATGAGTATGTAAAAGTAGGGGTCCAAAGAATCTGAAATACTGTCCGCATTCTAAGCAAGACATTCCGTCATCAGACAAATGAAAGGAGTCGAAAGCTTGTGTTGTTTCTCTGTCTATACTAAGTGCGTGTTTATCTGATAGATGCTCCAAATATTCCTGGAAGGTATCGAATTGGTACGCACAAGCAGTGCACCAAATATTAGAGGTGTCTAACTTTATTCTGCCTGTTTTATTTTGCGTTCTTGTTATTATTTCTTCTATTTCGACCTGTCTGTGTTCAGAATCTGCATGTTCTCTTAGTTGTATGCTTTCGACGAAGACAGATTGGCAATAGAAACAGTAGTATTTGCTCTTATACCATCGGAATGGCAGTATAGTTGAGTTTTGTATGATGAGAGTCAGTATAGTCGCGATCTGGTTTTTTCGTTTCTTTTCATTGAGTTTCGTTTGTTGTTGCAATTTTTGTTCTGAAATGAAAGAAATAATCGCGTTAGATGTCCCCTGTGATATTTCCGGGTTGTTGAAATGCCTAGCCTCTAATGGTTCCTGGTATTCGACTGTCTTGTTGATTATTGATGAGTATTCAGAATTTAGATTTTGTTTTTCTTTTATTTAGTGTTATTTATTTATTTAAACTTCATGTACAGTAGTGGTACATAGGCGGACTTAATGCAACAAGGCATTCTATATCAGTCTGTAGACTAGTAGTCAGTGTAGCACCATGATCTATTAGTACACAAGTGATACTACTCTATAAAAGACTTTTTATTGGACAAATCACTGCTCAAATATAGTCCCTCTCAGTCATAATGTGTTCAGTAGCCTACTGTTATGTGCATGCCTACCTTGATTCGTTTTGTTTGGTTGTATCTTTTTATTTTTATGTGAAATATCAATAATTTGTAAAATAATGTAGGTACCTATATTCCTAAATGACTATTGTATGCCCCAAGGGCGGGACGTAGCTGATCTATTTAATTTATTTAAGACCTGTATTATGTACAAACCTATAATCCACAATAAAGATATTGAATTGAATTGAAGTGTTATGTTGTTGCTGTTTAGGTATAGTAGGAGATTAATAGAAGAAATCTCTTCCCTCATCTGTAATATTCAATTATGATAAATATTACGTACTAGATAATAAGTTTATAAGACATCTCGAATAGGTTGCCTAGCTAAATCTGGTGCCAATGATGTTAAACAATATTTCTGTGATCGCAAACATTTGAGATTTTCGACTTAATCCAAATACTTCCAAATTGAGTTCTATCGTTACTAATAGCTTCTATTTGACTAAAAAAAACTAATTAACATAAAAGTAATTGATGTCAAAAATGTAACAACGAATTTTATTGTTTGTATGCTATTAAAAAAAGGTAAAGTTTGTATTTTTGTTTGTAGGAGGTAATCTCTAAAAGTACTAATCCGATTGCTAAACATTTTTAGCCGTTAGAAAGCTGCTTTATTCCTGAGTGACATAGGCTATATCACAGAACAGAAAATATAGGTAGAAGTGCCCCTAACGTGGCTAAGCACGGGAACCAGTGTCGCCAAACTCACACATTTGCGTATCAAATTGTACATTACACACATAAAAAACAGTAATATGATTGGCTACGAAGCTACGAATTACAAACTTAACTGTTACAAATCATATTCTTATTGCTTTCATAAATTAGGTCTTATTACAACGTAAGAAAGTTGTTATTATTTGACATGACACGAACAATAAAGAAGTTTTAACCAATTTACAACGAGTTCGGCTACTCAACGCTAGATGGCGCTGTAACCAATTTATTCTATTCAGAACGCTAGTGCCTTTGAAATAGATGCCATATTCCTGCACTAGTATATAATATGTAATAGGCGAATTTCGCCTGCTGTTGACACACGTGCGATATCTAAGAGGCACTTCCTCTACTTTTCTTTATTCCGTGGGCTATATTCATGTACGCGGGCGAAGCTGCGGGCACCAGCTAGTTTAAGTATATAATTGCATTCAGGGCTATTGGATTGTTTTAAAGTTAATGATATGGAGTTTCTTGCCGGTTCTTCTCCATAGGAAACGACCAATTGGAGCCGTGCACTAGTGTACGGTGTACGTACATGGGAAAATAATTTAGTTAAATTAGCCGAATGTAAGACGTGTACTTTGAACGCGACCTACATGAGAAATTGCATTGACATGACAGATCAACGATTGCATGCATTTATGTAAAATATTTTACGTTAGTGTTCAATTAGACGTGGTTTGAGTCGGACTACTTGCATTTTTATTTAGACTCTTCCCGTTAGGCACTCAGTGACATTTCTGCATTTCTTACACTTGCATTGACATCATACTTATGTTAGGATTGCACCCTACATAATTTTTTTTGGTCCTTCGTAACCTTTGCAAGTATCATACAGTCCGATACATCGGTCGTTCGTCGCGCGGGATCTGTGTCGTATCGGCTTACCGTACCACGCGTGTAGCCGTGCAGGAGCATTCGGGGAGGTAGCAGCGATCCAGGTTCCAGAGCGTCGGAAGCATACAGGGAGAGTTCCTGATTTTCAAGTAAGATCGTTCATTTTTTATCTTACGGGTTTGTAATGGAGGGGTTAATCGTGCGTCAAGCTGAGATCCTTGAGGAGGTGAAAAAGATCCATTCTAATTTCAAGAAGGACTCGGCGAGCAGGAAGACCACTGATTACATCCGTAATAGGCTTGAGCGGTTAGATTTACTATGGAAGGAATGTGAAGAGAAGAACCGGGAGCTGAGCGCAGTAGAAGAGAAAGATCATCAGTACTTTACCAGCAATATCTATGAGGTCATGAAGAGCTGGTACAACGGAGCGCGTCAGGAAATTGCAGCGTTCGAGAAGAAGACACTTGCTGGGCCCAGCAACGCCGGCCATAGTAAGTCAGATGTGGAGTTTGACAAGACCCTGTTCGAGACATTTTTAGGAGCAGAGGACAAGCTACTCGAGTTACAGCAGTTGCAACAAGCTAACTTTCGTGCATTCACTAGGTTAGTAAATCGAAGCTTAGATGAGGTTAAGGAAAAATGGGAGATTGAGGATACGCTCAAGACAGTAGAATTTCGGTGGACGGCAATTGACAAATTACACTTACAAATTGACGGCATATTAGACGGGAAACCTCATGATTATTATGATGATTTCAGTCGTTATGAGGATGCATTTATAAAAATAAAACGGGCGTTGAACACAAAATTAAACGCCTCTGTCCATCAACAACAAACATTGCCTAAAATTGACATTCCCACTTTTAACGGTAATTATGCATTATGGCCTACATTTATGGATTTATACGTAGAAGCGATTCATAATAACACAGCTATTGCAAAGACTCAGAAAATGCAGCATCTAAAGGGCAGACTTCGCGGGGAAGCGGAAAAGCTCGTACAACATTTACACATTGCACCCGAAAATTATGACACGTGTTGGGAAATTCTGAACCATAGGTACAATAATAAATTCTTGTTGTTCACCAGGAATTTCCAGGTATTCATGCGTCAACCTAATCTGCAAAAACAATCTGCATTCGACCTTAAGCGATTATATGACACTAGCAACGAAACCATAAACGCGATACACAATTTGGGAGTAGATACTAGCTCGTGGGATCCGGTCCTAGTTTACGTTCTATGCGAAAAATTAGACTCGGAAACGTACTCGGAATACATGCAGTCCAGGTCGGATCCGCGCGAGATACCAACATTCAATCATTTTATGGACTTTGTCGAAAATAAGTTCATGGCTCTAGAACCGCTGCATAGGAAAAAGACAGAAAACAGTAATAAACCTACAGTAAAACCTCAACCCAACACGCCATACCCGTACAACAAAAATTACAAATCAGCAAATTTCCAAACAAATAAAAGTTCAACAAACTTTTCTCGTAATTACCATGCATCAAACGCTGGGCAAGTTAGCAAGATTAGCTGTCCATTGTGCAATAATAATCACGCGTTATTCCAATGCTCTAAATTCACTGACATGCTAAGTTCGGAAAAAATGGCATTTATTGAGAACAATAAAATATGCAAAAATTGTCTGTACGTGCATACTAAGGGTTACTGTGCGTCACAGAAAAGATGCAGAGACTGCAACGAACAACATAACACACTGTTGCACAACGATATTTCGAAGTCAGCACAAACGCCCTCAGCGACACAAACTGCGCCTAAACCGTCGTCATTGGCTTCAACTAGGTCAAACAAAAACCTACAAAACAACTTCGCATCAAACAATGATGATGAAATACTATTACCAACAGCGCTGGTACAAGTAGAGACAGCTGGAGGTGACTACATGACACTAAGGGCTTTAGTTGATCAAGGGTCACAAATCACACTGATCACGGAGAATGCAGCTCAAAGACTGGGCATACAGCGCCAACAACTGAGCGCAAACATAAGCGGGATCGGCACAGTATCTAATAAGAGCAAAGGAAAGATCCATTTGTCATGCAAGTCCCTGCACAATGACTTCCGCTTTACAACGGAAGCAGTAATCATGACACGAGTGGTGAACAATCTGCCTAACGTTACATTTGCAAAGAAATCTTGGACCCATGTGACAGACATTACGCTAGCCGACCCAGAATACAATATCTCAAGACCCATAGATATACTTCTGGATGCACATGTATTTTCAGAAATACTCATGAGTGGCTTAGTCAAAGGGGGGATTAACGAACCCATGGCACAACAAACAAGATTAGGGTGGATACTGTCAGGCAATGTCACAAAAACATTTAACTGTAACGTCGTAGTAAATGAAACTGCCGACTTGACAAAATATTGGGAAGTAGAAGGCATCAGTGGGGATGCATGCAATTCCATGACGTCAGAGGAGCGATACTGTGAGGAGTTCTATTCGGAAACTACAGAACGATTATGCAACGGCAGATATCAAGTTCGTTTACCAATGAAGCCTAACTTTCATCAACTGCTGGGTAAATCTAAGTCGCGCGCTGTAGCACAATTCATGCAAATAGAAAAGCGATTAAGCAGGGATGAGAAACTATCGGATAGCTACATCAAATTTATGCAAGAATATCTGGACCTGGGACACATGAAGGAGAGTAAAGCTGACCTAAATGCGGCATGTTACCTACCACATCATGGGGTCCTTAAACAGGATTCCGTGACAACCAAACTCAGAGTGGTTTTTAACGCCTCCCAGAAAACTGACACAGGTTACAGCCTGAACGACTTGATGGAATGCGGTCCCAAGCTACATCAGGACTTACTGACATTACTACTTGGATGGCGACTATACAAGTACGTCTTTACTGCAGACTGTGAGAAGATGTATCGTATGATCTTGGTACAGGAAGAAGATCAACATTTGCAGAAGATCGTGTGGAGGGAAGGCAATCAAGATCCTTTAAAAGAGTACCAGCTATGCACAGTGACGTATGGTACCAAGGCAGCACCATTCCTAGCTCTTCGAACACTGAAACAGCTAGCAAACGATGACGCAGAAAAATACCCGTTAGCAGCTAAGGTCATCGCAAGCGAGATGTATGTTGATGATGTCTTAAGTGGCAGCGACTCTATCGAACAAGCACAAGAAATTCAAGATCAACTTATCAACATGCTAGGAGGAGCTGGCCTGACACTACGGAAGTGGTCAAGCAATGACCCGACCCTGATTGAAAGATTATCGTCATCAGATCGTAATCAAACAACAATGCACTTTACAAACGATGGAATTACAAAAACTTTGGGGGTCCAGTGGAATCCTACAACTGACACTTTTTCGTTTACAAACAAAATAAAATTTGACAGCAAAAAACAAGTTACAAAAAGGAAACTACTATCGGAGATATCGAAAATCTTCGACCCACTTGGCTGGCTGACACCTGTGACAGTAAAGGCAAAACTTCTGTTCCAAAGCGTCTGGGTATCAGGATGCGATTGGGACGAAATACTACCTGACAGCGTGCAAGAAGAATGGAAGCAGTTTACCGGCGACTTGCATCACATAGCCCAACACCAAATACCGAGATGGCTGGGAGATACAACAAAACCTTTCCAAATTCATGGGTTTTGCGACGCGTCAGAAAAGGCGTACGCATGTGCTATATACTTGCTGACAAAGAATAATAAAAACGAGCCAGTGACTACACTTATCGCTGCAAAGTCAAGGCTATCACCCGTCAACAAAAAATTGACACTTCCACGGCTTGAACTATGCGGAGCGTTATTGCTATCACGGTTGATGAAAAAGGTTCTTAAGGCCTTTAAATGGGATACTTTGCACAGACATACATACGCTTGGACGGATTCAATGATTGTACTAGGCTGGCTGCACGGTGACGTTACAAAATGGAAGTCATTCGTCAGCAACAGAGTACAACAAGTGCATGACGTAATTCCAAAACAACATTGGAGTTATGTCAAATCGGAGGAGAACGCTGCAGACTGCGCATCACGCGGCATCAGTTGTTCCCAACTATTGCAACATCCGTTATGGTGGCAAGGGCCACGCTGGATGAAAGGTTACAGTTCCGAACAAGCATATGACAAAATTGTAATTACGCCGACGACATGTGAATCAAAACAAAAAGAAACGCAAACGTGTGTTGTGAAACTTGAACCGTCGTCTATTGTAATTGAATTATTAGACCGACACAGTGATATGACTCGCATTACAAGGGTCATAGCCTGGATAAAACGCTTCATAAACAGCTGTTTGACTAAGGACACTAATCATACCACCTATTTGACGACTGCAGAATTACAAAGTGCTGGAAAACTTGTAATGAAGCAGACTCAACTGCATGCCTTCAAGGACGAGATCGCGAGACTGAAGGAAAACAAAAGTTTGTACACCAACAGTAACCTACTGAGTTTGAACCCATTTCTGGATAAAGATGATACTCTGCGAGTGGGAGGAAGGTTACAGTACTCAAACTTAAATGAAGACGCTAAGCATCCAATTCTACTACCACACGACCACAAACTAACAGAACTATTGATTTGGCAAGCGCACAGAAGAACACTACACGGGGGTCCCAAATTAACCCTGACGCATTTACGACAAAGAGTGTGGATCGTCGGAGGATATCGCGCCGTAAAAAAGGTCTTACACAAATGCGTAACATGTCGCCGATTTAATGCGAAACAAACAAACCAGATTATGGCTGACCTACCCGAGGCGAGAGTGACAGTATCTCGCCCGTTCACACATACAGGTGTCGATTTTACTGGCCACGTTGAGATCAAGGCAAGTAAAGGCCGAGGCGTCAGAACACTACTGGCGTACGTTGCGGTATTTGTTTGCTTAGCCACAAAAGCGATCCATCTAGAACTAGTATCAGAATTGTCTAGTACGGCGTTCCTAGCGGCTTTCAAGCGCTTTTGCGCACGGCGAGGCACGCCACGGGATATGTACAGCGACAATGGCACGAACTTCGTAGGCGCAAACCGGATCCTTTCGCAACACTACAAATGCATAGTACAGAACATTGACAAAGTCTTTTTGGGAAAAGTATCAGAGATGGGAGTTACGTGGCACTTCAATGCTCCTGTTTGGCCAAGCGCTGGCGGACTGTGGGAAGCCGCTGTGAAAAGCATGAAATATCATCTCAAAAGGATCATTGGAGATCAACGCCTAACCTATGAAGAATTTACCACTCTGCTATGTCAGATTGAAGCTTGCTTGAACTCACGACCATTATGCACCGTTACAGAGAATGCCGAAGAACTAAACTGCCTAACTCCAGGACATTTCTTAACTGGCACGTCACTGATGACAATTCCAGAACCAGACATTGACAGTAGCTACCATCCAAGCAAGAGATGGCAAATTGTGCAAAAACTTGGCAAGGACTTCTGGAAGAAATGGTCGCAAGAATACCTACAACAACTACAAGCAAGACTAAAATGGAAACGACAAAATACGGACACACAAATAAATGACATTGTATGCATTAAGGATGACAAATTACCTGCAGGAAGATGGGCACTAGGTCGAGTAACGGAGCTACACCCTGGAAAGGACGGCCACACTAGAGTTGTGACACTACAAACTGCAAAAGGCGTAACTAAACGACCTGTTACAAGATTGGTACCATTAGTTGAAGCTGAGAAACCAAATCCAACTAACACTGACAACCTACCGAAAAACAAACGAAACCGATCCAAAAAGCTTACCTGGAGCAGCTTGGTATGTTACACACTGGTGCTGATTACGACATTAATAACACCCACTGTCCAGCAAGATATGAAACTTACCCAATTGACGAAAAATCAAACGATTTACTTTGACAAGATTGCAGACTTACAAGAAATTAGAGATGAATGGAAATTGGTCTTCTACTATAACATGACAAATTACTGGCGCAATGTAGACACTCTACAAGGATTCGTAGCTCACATAAAGCAAGCACGTTGCGATCAGTGGTTGATGCAATTTCACGTCTTAATCAACCAACTCGAACAAAGCACAAGTGAACTCAACTATTACAACGAACTACTCAAGTCTCAGCAAATAATTCAACATAGGTTCAAAAGAGGATTGATCGACGGAGTAGGTTATGTTGCAAACTCGTTGTTTGGAGTATTGGATCAACATTTTGCAGAACAATACGAGCAAGATATCGACACCATACAACACAATGAAAACCACCTGCTACAACTGCTTAAAAACCAGACCAGTATCCTAGAAACGGAAAATAATATTGTAAAGCGCAATGAAGCAACAATGGTAAAGCAGTTTCAGTTAATAAATGACCACCTCACTTCTCTGCAAAACCAGACGATTAGAGATCAACTTGAGACGTCAAATGCGTTCTACATAGTCACATCGGCCATAGCTGCAGAAAGAATGGCTCAAAACTTAAAGGACGTCCAGGAGTCTCTTATCAACACCTTGACAAATATGTACCAAGGACATATGGACGTCCACCTACTATCGCCGACCCAAATGCAAAGTGAATTAGATAGAGTAGCTCGTCTACTACCTCGCGACTCTACACTACCGGAAGTTCGAAACGACGTAAGGGACATCTACAGGCTGTTCAGAATACATGCACGCATAACACAGAACTACTTGTTGATGGAAATAAAAGTACCGATTTCGAGTGATGCCCTATACGAGCTTAACAGACTGATTAGCATTCCTCAACGCATTGATATCAATCGGGTACTGTACGTTATTCCTAACTCTGAACCAATAGCGTTCAACGTTAACCAATACTCATTCATACCGTTAGAACAATATGACATCCATGAATGCCAAATATTACATGACCAAATTCTAATGTGCAAATTAAATCAACCTATATACAATGCCGGCGATCGACATAAATCTATTTGCGATGTACAGCTGATCCGAGACAACGAGGAACACAGCGTTTATTGCCATACGGAAATAAAAATATGCACCGACAAATGGGTTAAATTACATAAACAAAACACCTGGTTTTATTATTGTTGTGACACGTGCGAAGTGCAATTAGTGTGCGACACTCAAATGACATCGGAGACGTTACGTCACTCGGGTCTCATAACACTAAAACAAGGATGCAACTTGCAAGGCGACTCATTTACACTACACGCTTATATGGAACATAGAAGTGACATTTTAGTCAAGGAACCATACGCGATGATTATGCCCACAATCTCTCCAATTAACAACATTATCAATACCTCGATTCGTAACTCGTCATTGCACCTGGTAACCCACGAAGAGACGTTCAAGAAGATTGACTCACAACTAAAGTTAATTAAAGAACAGACCAACATAAAGACCTTATCCTCTCATGACGTCCATCACTACATTGCTATCTATGTGGCTGTTGCGATTAGCATTGCACTGCTTGTAACATCGGTGTACCTTTGGCGAAAGATGGCAACCCAAAGACAGGGGGAGGGTCCGCAAGTAGCGAGAAGCAGAAGGCAGGAAGAAGGAGACCGCAACGTCGAAGACGAATGCAGCGAGATCGACAAACGGAACTCAAAACCAAAAGTGTCAGTGAATGTGAATGCCAACCCTACCTCAAGTGAAGTGACATTTGACACTGAAAGACACAGTAATGTGTGCTAACTTAGTATTTAAGTAGTGACTAATAGATAACAATTAAGTGTACTCTTCTTTTAATTTACATTATTTATAATATAGTCGTAATCCATTTATAACCATCTACATTTTATAATTTTTACATTGTATCATTTACATGTTTACGTCCTTTTATCTTAAGGTTGTTATGGTTTATATAAATTGATATTAGTTTATTTGTTTTCTTGTTTTGTAGTGGCAATATGTACGGTGTACGTACATGGGAAAATAATTTAGTTAAATTAGCCGAATGTAAGACGTGTACTTTGAACGCGACCTACATGAGAAATTGCATTGACATGACAGATCAACGATTGCATGCATTTATGTAAAATATTTTACTTTAGTGTTCAATTAGACGTGGTTTGAGTCGGACTACTTGCATTTTTATTTAGACTCTTCCCGTTAGGCACTCAGTGACATTTCTGCATTTCTTACACTTGCATTGACATCATACTTATGTTAGGATTGCACCCTACAACTAGCTTCTGATGTTTTATAAGTGCCCATGTAGGTCTATGTGATATAAAAAGATTTCTTTTAGAAATTTTAATTTAGAGTCTTCGTGGCCCTGGAAACGGAAAGGGGAAATGAAAGGAAGACGGGTAGGTTTTTAGTCAGTATAAGTCTGACAGTCTCTTCCGCTTCACCTGAAGCAGTCCCTGAAGCAGTCACCTGCTTCAGGTGACTGCTGAGTCATAATTTGATGATTTTCCACCTTTTTTATTGTTGATAGGTTTGCGTTTGATCGCTATATCACTTGCTGGAAAGCGACGATACGGTTGACGATATATCTAACTTACCAAGAAGTAACCTATTCATTCACTCTTGACTTAAAGATTCCCGGGATTCCACCTCGAAAACGGGAGTCGTTATTTCAAATTAATAAAAGATAAAAGTTATTTTTTTTGTGGCTTTAAATGAACGATGGGCGAACTACAGAGCCACCTGCTGGGCGGAAAAAATCTGAATAATCAAAAATGAATAAATTTCAATATTTTTAAGATGCAAAATAAAACCAAAAGTTAATCAAGATAATTCGTTTATTATTCACCAATCGTAGTGAGAAACCAGTGGTCTATATGAAAAACAATAGGATTAGCCAGTTAGACACCTCTTTTTTATATTTCATAATAAAAATCATAATTTTTAATTTAATATCTTTTAAATAAAATACTTACTTAACAAAGTTTCAGTAATTTTATACCTAAATGTATCTAGGTACACAACTTTATACATCATCTTCCTGCCCTTATCCCGTTTTATTTGGGGTCGGCGCAACACGTTTTTTTCTTCCATTCTGTCCTGTTACTCGTCACGCTATCACTAACTCCCTTTTCATTCATATCACTTCTCACACAATCCATCCATCTTTTCTTTGGCCTCCCTCTCGCTCTCCATCCATCCACGTGTAAATTCATAACTCTTTTAGCAACATGCGTTTCATCTCTCCTTTTTACATGACCATACCAAGACAAACGATTCTCTTCCAACTTTTCAGTCACCAGCGCCACTTTCAAACTTCCCCTAATATACTCATTTCTCACTATATCCATTCTTGTCACACCACACATCCATCTTAACATTCTCATCTCCGCTACATGCAATCTTTTTTCATCCGTCTTTTTCACAGCCCAACATTCTGATCCATACAGTACAACAGGCCTTATCACGGACTTGTAGATTTTACCCTTTATACAATAATTCTTAATATAACATAATAAATTGACATTTGTAACATGCTTATACGCCCCTATTTTTTAAATAGTACAAAAAATGGGACTCTATCCGTCCCCGTTACTAATCTCACTTTTGTAGTCAAAACTAAAAAAAAAACGAAATCCAAAAATCGTCCACGAAAATTTATCGTAATTGGTAAATTCATAATAGAATCAATCATTCATAACAATTGCTACTATGAAATATTACACGCAGTGTTTTTCCATTTGTTTCATTTATTCATTCATAATCAATAGCCTGTATGCATCGATATTCATAACAAAAATCGAAAAAATATACGTGCAACTAACAGGAAGTTTGTTCGGAATCCAAATTGGCCACTATCAAAAAATAAATAGAATAATACGTGGTATACTGACGAGTTTCTAAAAAAAATGTAATGAAATAGGTGCTTGGGAGTTAATTATATGCATCCCTCACTGACGTTCGGGATTAAAATTAGCAACCTCTGTTACGTTCGGAATTCAACATGCCGCCCGCAACCTAAAGACACTGCTTTATCCCCTAGTCACATAATATACTATTATTGTACACCAAAATAGTAACAGAAACTACGTCGACACCATATTGTAATACTGAGTCGATACTATTCTTCGTCGTACTTCATCTATACTGCCCTTGATAGTTAAAAAAACGTATCTAACAAAAAGTAAAAACGCATAAAAAAATTTTTAATGTATGAAACGGGAAATCGGGAATTTTTTCCTTGTGTTAAAACCGCACTGGAGAAAGTTAGCAAAATATTAAAAATACAGGCAGATACGCCTTTTTTCCTGATTCCGGCAATGTATATAACTCAAATCTGAAAAAAATGTTAGATACGTCTTTTTTACTAACGGGGGCAGTATATCTGACGTAGACGGCTAAAGTATTAAAGTGGACAAAGTCACAACCAAAATCTAGTTTAAATTGTTTTTCTATGACGATAGTTCGGTCATGTCCGTCTTTGAGACAGTTCGCCGCGAAATCTTCGGTTTTTTTCTATGATGATAGTTCGGTCGTCTCCGTCTTCGAGACAGTTCGCCGCAAAATCTTCGGTTTTTCTTCCATATGTACATTTTTTAAATGACTTGCCAATCCCTTTTTTGTCTTAAATGCCTTAGCACAAACAGCACAGTTGAACTTTCTTTCATTACTGTGTTTCATCATGTGCATTTGTAGCCTGCTTGCTTCGAAACCTTGCCAGCCGCAGATGCTACAAATGGCGTTCTTTTCATGCAAATGTTTCTCTCTTAAGTGTTTTATCATGAAACTTCTATAAACAAAATCTAACGGGCACTGAGGGCATTTGATTTTTTCTTTAGTCTTATGCACATTCATCATATGCACAGATCTTTTATAATGTGTATCAAAAACTTCATTACAAGACATACATTTATATGTCTTTCCGTGTACCCTTTGCATGTGAGTTCTAAACTTCGTTGGCGCTATTTTATCATCACACAGTCTACATTTAACTGTTTTATTGTTATGTTTATAGCTTATATGTTCCTTCAATCGTTGAGTCGTACTAAAATGTCCACCACAAAGATCACAAAGTACGTTTGAAAGACCTTTATGAAATTTATTTGTGTGGAATAGTAACCGGCCAAAAGTTTGATAGATACCTTTGCATATAGCACACGAAACATTTATATTGTTTAGTATGAAAGGATTCATGCCGATGCCTATATCTTTATTGAACTGAATCCCATGTTTTGCTATCAAATGATCCACTAAAGAGTGTATATCGTCAATTTTTTCCGGACATAGTTTGCAAGAGATCCTTGAAACATCTACGTTTACAGCTGGATCTAAAAACGATTTCATTTTCTTGGGTATCTCTTCAGTTGTGTGCATACTTTGGTGGTGTTTTAAATATTTGGGTTGTTGAAAGATTTCGTAGCAATAAAAGCATCTGTATGCGTTCCTAAGCCATCTGAAAGGCATTATTGTAGATCTTTCTAGTACTTGGGTTACATTTACTCTCAATATCTTTTGTGTTTCTAGTAGGCCATATGATTTTACTGTTTTGACTTCACTAGTTGCATTCTGCAATTGTTTCGTTACAGTAATATCCTCTTTATTTATTTCTGTTTTGGCTTGAGTCTCTTGAGGGCGTGCAATCTCTGAAAGAGAAAATTTTCTTCATAGAGTTGTGATATATACGTAGATGCTCCTATTTTATTGGTAGTTCCAAAATAGTATTGTATAGGTATGGTCTCCGACAGAACAAATGTTTATTAAAAATCCAATATTAAAATAAATAAAATATATATTATTTAAAAACTTCATTTTAATTTCGGTTTTAGAATTATTTTAGTTTAGTGTTTTAATTTGTTGTCGTATTGTTGGCGCCATGTTGTATTGAAGTAGTACAGTATACCATGAACAGATAGATACACTCTATACACCATACAAAAACAGAAGCAGCTTTTAAATTTAATACGATATAACACAGAGTGGTGTTATCACTACAAGCTTTTTTTTAATCAACTTTTGAATTTGACAGAGGAGAAAAGATATAAGTACCATCAAAGACACTTCTGGCCACACCTAAATCCATTTTTGCTTGCACTCGAAACGAAAACTTCAAAGGGTTTGGTTTAGCACCGCGCCGCAGGATTCAATCGATTTTTTTTAAGTAATCAGATAGAAATTACCGTGTTGGTACAGGTCACGGAGTAAGTATAGAAGAGGAGATGTTGTAATAAGATTTCCCTAAGAAAAAAAGCGTGACATTTTGCGGGGTGAGGGGGTGTTAGACTCCGTCTTTTTTTTTTATTTGCCATCTGCCGGTCAATAGCAAAACTACTTGCTGGTTCTGTTGATTTTATTTTGTAGTTACGTAACTATCTCACACTAGATGTCATTAAGTGCAGGATGCAACAGGGTCGCACTCAGAATTACCAGGGATATCTGTTTTTTAAATTAATTGTGTAAGTGTAAACCATCCGATACGTATATTTTTCATTGAAATAGTTATACTATTATTTGATGAATGACGAATGAAGATCATTCAAAATTCATCAAAAACCTCTTTATTGTAACATTTTTTTTTCTATTTTTATTAGGTTTTACTTTTTTTAAAGGCTTATTTTGATAGAAAGAATGATCAAGATTGATTAAAAAGCTAGTTTAAAAAAAAAAACATGTGTTTACGTCCGAAACCATTCAATAATAGTAAATTATGTGACTAGGGGATAAAGCAGTGTCTTAAAGTCGCGGGCGGCATGTTGAATTCCGAACGAAAAGAAGGTTGCTGATTTTAATCCCGAACGTCAGTGAGGGATTTATATAATTAACTCCCGAGCATTGAGTGGGAGATTATAAAGAAACCAGAGTGAAATGAGGAATTCAAGCCGCCCAAGACAAAGACAGCGTTATCCCCGTATTACATACTCTACTTTTTACACCAAATGTGAGGTAATTAAAAAACAATTTGGTCGACCAAATCATATATTAAATAAATATAAGTATTATACTCGTATTTACAAGTTCATAAGCCGTGGGACATTCGGTAAAATAATTGGCTTCTAAATACTACCCTGTATTTTTGCTATTTGACGATAGATGGCGACCTGTTTACAAAATTATATAAAAACTACAAAAATAATATTTTGGCGATTAAAGTACCTTTAGGAATGAATATTGATCAAATTTCAGTACGTATGATTACACAGGCCTACAATGGTTTTCCCTTTTCATTTCTGAGTAACGTTTTCGATAGATTTTGACACGCTGATTACGAGAAAAATAGTAAAAAAAATCCTTCACGTCAGACTTTTATCTTATTTATAGTTTTAGATTTTGTTCAAAATTGGCCGGAGAGCTCCCTTTAAAAATTGATAGAAAAATATTAAACGAGTTTTATCAAATTGCTACTGCATTAAATAAATCTATTAATATGATGAATATAATCATGATTCATAATTTGCTAATCACTTCATAATTAGTATAAGAAATATGTCTTTATTGCGCTGAAAAGGGGTGATTTTAGCCTCGTTAAGTAATGAGCGTATTAAATACAGATATAACTATATTGTTATGTACAATTTTATGTCAATTCGTAGAAGAGGGTACACGTAGTTAATTATATAATTATTTTTGGTATAAATACCCACACCATTTTAGAAAAATCACAGTTTCTTTGTGCAGTGGACAACGCAAACTTAAAAATGTCATCACGTAATTGTTTGAATTCTCCCGATAGTTTTTGTTATATTTGTGGGAAATTTGTGACGGTAAAACAACGAGCAAGCATAACAGACTTTGTGAAGAATGTTTACTTCATGTATTTTGGACTTACCATCAGCAACCAGGACAAACCTTGGACACCTCATAAAGTTTGTACTACATGTGTTCGAGAGCTTCGCAAGTGGTCAAAAGGACAGAAGAATTCTTTCAAGATTCAGTTACCGATGCAATGGAGAGAGCCTAAAGATCATGTTCAAGATTGTTACTTTTGCTGCTGTGACATCACTGGACATAACTCCAAAAATAAAAAAGAAATTATTTACCCAAACGTAGAATCAGTTACACACGTAGTTTTCCGCGATTCGGGAACTTTACAGTCCTCGCCAGCATATATACAAACTGAAGATTTAATTAGTGACACTGAAGAATCTGACCCTAATTTCAGTCAACGCGAAGATGAGCCTCAACTTTTTTCACAAGCAGAATTAAACGATTTAACAAGAGATTTAAATCTTCCTAAAGATGCGGCTGAGCTCCTCGGATCAAGATTACAAGAAAAAAACATGCTAGCTGCTGGTACATCATTCTCATGGTACCGCAACAGAGAAAAAGATTTTCTTCCGTTTTTTGCTGAAGATCAAGATTTAGTTTATTGTAAAGACATTCCTGGCCTGGTCAAAATGTTTGACATTGAATACGATCCTAAAGACTGGAGGTTGTTCATCGATTCTTCAAAAAGAAGTTTGAAAGCAGTCCTGCTCCATAATGGAAATACATACGCTTCACTACCAGTAGGACATTCTGTCCATTTAAAAGAATGTTATGAAAATATGGAAAAGCTTTTACATAATATAGCCTACGAACAGCACAGATGGATGGTATGCGGAGATTTGAAAGTTATAAGCATGCTGCTTGGTCAACAAGGTGGCTATACAAAATACCCGTGTTTTCTGTGTGAGTGGGACAGTCGGAATAAAGCACAGCATTGGACTAAAAAAGAATGGCCACCGAGAATTGAACTATCACCTGGAACAAAAAATGTACTTCGAAGAAGCTTAGTTCCCCGAGAAAAAGTTTTACTGCCTCCTTTACACATTAAGCTGGGTATGATTAAACAGTTTGTGAAAGCTTTAAATAAAGACGGAGAAGGTTTTAAATATCTGCGTACAATTTTCCCATCATTGTCAGATGCAAAACTAAAAGAAGGCATTTTTGTTGGTCCTGATATAAGAAAATTAATGAAGGATGAAAACTTCGATGAAAAACTTTCCCATATTGAGCTGGCAGCATGGAAATCTTTTAAGGAAGTTGTGAAAAATTTCTTAGGGAACAAAAAAAGCCCTGATTACAAAGACATTGTGGCCAAAATGATAACAAATTTTGGCTTGATGGGCTGTTCTATGACCATTAAGCTTCACTTCCTGAATTCGCACATTGACTATTTTCCGGAAAATTTAGGAGCCGTTAGCGAAGAACAGGGTGAAAGATTTCATCAGGACTTGAAGGACATGGAAAAGAGGTATCAGGGAAGATGGAATCCTAATATGTTAGCGGACTACTGTTGGCTTTTGAAGCGAGATGAGCCAAACCGGAAATTTAAGAGAAAATCACAAAACAGAAGCTTCGGAGAAAAAAGAACAAGGTTTCACAAGGATGATTAACGTGTTTACGAATTAAGCAACTTATTAATTAATTATATTGTACAAAAATTTATTATCATAACTAAGTATTTTTTAATAAATATTTTTTTATTGTAAAAAAATGTATTTTATTGCAATTTTGGTTCATGGTCAATAACTAAAAATCTGGACGTGATGAAGAAAAACTGATTACATATTTGTAATCAGCGTATCAAACTTAGTCAATATCAGTTATTAAACTGAAAAGGGGAATTCATGACCTAAAATTTGTAGGCCTGTGTTATTAAAATATATTAATACTGAGCTCTACGTGCCTAAATATATTTAGTTCCCATGACACAAAGTGTCGCCATCTAATGTCGAGTAGAATCATATTTGGAAATGCTGACATTAAGAGAGATTTTAATAAATTATGCCTTAAATAACTTACAAATGAAATGTGATGGCATCCATAGCATCAGAACGTCTATCCAAGTAGTTTTTACAAGATAAAATACAACACTTAATTTTTTTGTTTTTCTATCGCGAATATGATGCCAAATAGGTAGGTTTACGAAGTTGTGCACAGGACGAACGCCAACAATACACTGATTTAAGCCACGCCCACCGTGATGACGTCAGGACTCACTTGAGAGTCACAGTGCACAGTTGTTTAGGCCGCCTCCTCTTCTATACTTACTCCGTGGTACAGGTAGTCCGCCGAGGTGTAATGGATAGGTATATGGGTACATGTCGACGATTAAGACAATGGGCTATTTGACTGATCCTTGAAATCGATTTCATATTATTAAGTAGGAGAGCCCAGACAAAGATTTTTATTTAAATTATTGTAAATATTACCATAAAACAAGATTTAATGAAAATATTTTTTTCATAGCAAGCTTTTATAGCTTGGTATCCCTATATAATTAATACTCGTCAAGACGAATCATACGAGCCCAAACTCGATGGGGTTGTGTCGTTTAACTACCAAGTTCTTGTAGCCACCTTCCGGTTTCATCATCAGATCAGCTCCATGTCTTAATAATTTGGCATTGTCATCTGATTTACACATGCATGCAAAATTTCAGCTCAATAGGTAACCGGGAAGTGGGTCAAATTTAATTTGCAAGATTTGATGACACAATGATGATGATACATCGGGACAGGTGAAACTAAATATAAGCTTGTAAAATAGCTACAAGTTGTATTATTCAAATAAGCCGCCAAAACGCCATATTTGACAAATGACAGACATATTTCTGACTGGCCTGTTGGTCTAGTGGTTAGTGACCCTGACTGCTATGCTGGAGGTCGTGGGTTCGATTCCCACCCAGGACAAATGTTTGTGTGATGAGCATGATCATTTGTTCTGTGTCTGGGTGTAATTTATCTATATATGTATGTATTTAGAAATATATAAGTAAGTATGTTTATCAGTTGTCTAGTACTCGTATCACAAGCTCTGCCTTGCTTAGTCTTTTAGCCCTGACCCATCGGACAATCATGGTTTGACTGTCACCCACATTTTGATTGTCTTACTCCTAGGATACTATTATGGAAGTATAAAGTTAATAAATCACTACATAGTATAAACCAAAGTCGCTTTTTCTGTCCCTATATCCGTATGTACGCTTAAATCTTTAAAACTACGCAACGGATTTTGATGTAGTTTTTTTAATAGATAGAGTGATTCAAGAGGAAGGTTTATATGTATAATAACATCCATTAAATAGGGGAGAAATACTGTTACCCGATCGAAGCCGGGGCGGGTCGCTAGTGTGAAATAAAATACAGTTTTCAGGTGAAATCCAGGTATACTTATTGAATATCAATACAAGCTAATAAACCCTTAAACACAACACTTCTATCAAATTCAAGATTCGAGATAATGTGGTAAGTAATTTAAGCACTGGTTTATATCAATTTAAAAAAAACAAATTCATTAATTTACTTAAGTTACATTAAGTTCGTTTAATCATATAATTATACTAACTTCTTCTCCGAGACACCTTTATGAGTAGTAAAGGACTGTTACCAGCGCTGTTCATACAACGAGTAACGCTAAAGTTAAATGCGCAAAACCTGAAAATAGTTTGATCAGAATAACGAGCAGAATCAATTAAACCATTTTTTAATATAGGCTAAATTTTTCAGAAAAATCTTCATTAAGAATGTCGATCTGTCTATTTATGGATAGGTCAAGCCATCACGCGCGCAAACCCGCTGAAATAGGTAAACAAACACAAATAGTTGTAGTCCAATCAAATTTTCTCATACAGGGGATCATCAAAGTTCTTATTTCAATGCAGATTTTTAACAAACTAAAATTGCACATAATTTTTTTTTTCTCACAGAATTAAGTCAATCAAATTATAAATCATTTGGGGTGTCTGAGGTTTTGCCCATTTAACGTTACACGTTTTATACATTTTTGGGTGTTGAACGTTACATCGCACCAATAAAGCATCGATGCAATAAAACATCGTACAATGCGTTCCAAATGAGAAAAGGATCGACTACCATGTTGTGACGTCACGGTTTACTGTCAAATCTAAGAAAGACATTTTTAAACTATAATTAATTTTCGAAAAATTTAATTTATTTGCGAACTGTGAACGAAAAAAGTTTAATCAGAATCCAGTCTTCAATTTTACTCATCTCCGAGTTCTTCAATTTTGAGAAAATTTCTTCGATTTGACAGTACGACGTCGTACTGTCAAAACATCGCAATCGATCTTATTCTCATTTGGAATACATAGTACAACTGTATTATCGACACACAATGTGCAATTTAGCTTCACTTTTCTTGGACTGACCGACATTTGACTATTCAAAATGCCTACATTTTTGAAATAAATGATTTTGAGTTTGAATTTGACACTGTGTTCAATATAATAAAAATCGAATCATCTAGTTTCACAGTCAAATAGGGGGTTCCCTATTTGACTATACAGGGTGTAAGGGACAGCCCTCCACAAACTTTAAGGGCTTGCTCAGTAGACAAAACTGAACAACCTTCCACAAGGTCTTTTAACAGGAAACGAAAAAAAAATCAGCCTCACTATACAAATTAAAAACTTGATTGGTCAGTTTGTATATTTAGTTGTAAGACAATTAAATAGTGTAAATAGTATGTATTTTAGCTCGGATAATATTGCCATGCGGTTTAAAGTTATTGCACTTACTAACATTATTTATTAATATTTTATGATCATTCATAAATTCAAAAAAAAATATAATGTCTTTATTTTTATACAGGGTTATTTGTAAAACACTAGCAACCTCTCAGGAATATGTTATTAACATCATAAAAAACAACTATTGTTCTATGACTATTAAAAATATATCATGTTTTAGTTCATCAGATGTTCATACAATAATATTTAAATTGAACGTTCTAAATATTACGGAGTCTATGCGAAGCAAGCGATGTAAGAGTACAGCATGTAGAGGAGCGGGGTCGGGCGGTGGGGGTGCTTGATGCGCTTGTGTCACGTCATACAGACGTAGGTAGATATAGAAAAATACAGAATTAAAATACAAAATCAACAATAAAATCTTGAAAGATTGTTTTGGTAAATGAATTATGTTTTGTTAAAAGTCATAGAACAAGTTTGAGTGATGTTAGTAACATACCCCTGAGTGGTTACCAGTGTTTTCAAATGACCCTGTACAAATCTAATTGCCTAGTCTAATAAATAAACTTCAGACTTCAAAAACCATACAAAACAAAAATATCCGCTAACAAGCGCATTTTTTGTTACAGCTTATTTAAAATACTCTCTTCTCTTATTGAATAAATCTACTCGTACTTCGATTATTGTGATGAAAATTACAAACGTTAAAAAATTATAACTACCCTCAATTATTATGCTGTACACAGTTGAGTACAGTGGCACTAAATGCGTTAATCTAAAAAAATATGTTGAGATCTATAATTAAAACCACGACTATTTCATCATCATCAACACCTTCCTGCCATTGTCCCATATTACCTGGGATCGGCCATTTTGTCCTGTCACCCATCACGCTATCACTAACTCCCTTTTCTTTCATATCACTCCTCACACAATCCATCCCTCTTTTCTTTGGCCTCTCTCTCCCTCTCTATCCATCCACACGTATACTGAAAAATGTAGAACTACCTAGTTAAGTCAAGTCATAAGTATTGCCACCAAAGATTTTATATATCCTACTAATTGCCACACAGTAAAAGCTTTTTTTTTTAGAATGCTGGCCACAAAAAAGTTTATTGAATTCGAATTTAGAATAGTTCATGAAAATAAAAATGTGTACTTTTTAGAATTTTACTCATTTTTAAATATGGAGTGGACGCTTTAAGAAGACCGTGTTGCAGTTATTGCGTTACATCGTTGCGGTTACGCGCCAATTCAAATTTTTGATATACTGAAAAATTTTAATATAAAAAATAACACACAAAAGATTCGTTTATCGTACCATCAAACGATACAATGAAGACTCTACTGTAGATGACAGGTCAAGAAGTGGTCGCCCTCGCTCTGTTAGGACTCCAGCAGTGATAATTAAACATGTGACAGAATTTATGACCTGACTAGGTATATTGGGCACAATATGTAGGCCAACCACGTACCTACGCCGATCAGGGTGCGTCGGTATCCATACATTTTGTATGGCAACTAAACTTGTAGAGCTACATCAAATCCACACCGCGCCATGTGACTTTACGTACAAATCAGGCGTGGCACACGTGTGCATCGGCCTAATGTAATTCCCGGTTAACTCTTTTAGTAACATGCGTTTCATCCCTCCTTCCTCCTTCACAGGACCATACCAAGCCAAACGATTCCCCTTCAAGTTTTCAGTCACTGGTGCCACTTTCAAACTTTCTCTAATATACTCATTTCTCACTTTATCCATTTTCGTCACACCATACAGCCATTAAACATTCTCATCTCCGCAACATGCAATCTTTTTTCATCCGTCTTTACACAGTCTAACTTTCTCATCCATACTTTATTGCAGATCTTATCACGAACCTGTAGATATTACCCACAGAAAATATGAAAGAGGTTAGAAAGGAAATACTTTCCGATTTGCACTACAACGAGTGTCGCCGCTTGTCTCTCACCCTTTAACTCCACTACAGGCAATAAACCAATACGAGAGCGTATTACGCAACTAACAGACCACGCACACTTAGATCGCAAGTGTGCTATTGGTAGTTGAACTATGAGCACGTGGCACGCCTGCTCCGTCCACAAGGCTATTCTAACCTCTTTTATCTGTTCTGTGATATACCCTTATACTTGAGCGGCATCCGCAGGTCGCAAGTTAAACTATTATTACTTAAATTCTAAAAAATACATTCAGAGGAGAACAATTCAAACTTGTCCAATATAAGGATTATCATATTGCATGATAGAAGGATGAGGATTCTTATGCATTCTAGCAAAATGAGCCTTCATAATCTTCTTGGTAGTGAACGCCTTGTCGCAAGCATCACATTTGAAATTCTTTTCGCCACTATGTTTGTACATGTGATTTTTCAAACGATTGCTGTTAAACGCTTTCCAGCCGCACACTCCACAGATATGGTTACGGAATTTAAGATGGGAGTCCCGTAAGTGTGTCATCATCATACTTCTAAAGACAAACGTCTTCGGGCAGTGAGGGCATTTGATTTCTTGCCGATTCTTATGCTCAGAGGCCATATGCCGAGACCTCTTGTAATGACTCTGAAACACTTCTGAGCAATCAGAACACTTATATTTCTTTTCCATATCATGGCTGTTCTTCTGATGAGTTTTCAGTTTAGATTTTGAATCAAACTTTTCACCGCATTCAGTGCAAAGATACAGTGCGTTTTCATGAACAGATTTCACGTGAAGACGCAGTAGGTTCGCATCTTTGAAATGTTGACCGCAGACATCGCAAAGTATTGCGGATGTTCCTTTGTGATCCTTGTTTGTGTGATGGAGTAAGGGTCCAAAGGTATAGAAGTTAGCTCCGCAAGCGACACAGCTGACGTTAAAATTATCGAGTTTGAAGGCCACCATACATATCCCAATGTCTTTGCTATACTCAACGTCATGCATCGCGATTAAATGGTCGATTAAGTCGTACAAATCGTTTATTTTTTCCGGACATAAGCTGCAAGAGAGATTCGATATATCGATATAGACTACTGGCTCCCAGTAGTTCTTCATGGCTTGCGCTTTTATCGCGTTCCCTGTGTGGACTCCTTGATGGTTTTTTAGTTCAGAGGCCTCTTGGAAAATATCGTAGCAGTAGAAACATCTGTATGAACTTTTGAGCCATCGGAAAGGCATGACGTTAGATTTTGTTAGGACTTGAAGTACGTTATTCCTCATGATATTTCTCTTGTCTTTTGCTGTTAAAACAGGTTTACTAGTGGACTGTGTTATGGCAATATCGTAGTCTTCTGGTGTTGTGGTGACGACCTGCGTTTCTGTCGTATCCTGGTGACCTCTGGGTTCTCCTGCAAGGAAAACACAGGGTTTAAGAGGTAGCCAGGATACGACATACATTTGTTTTTTCATTTTAGAACATTGTTAGGTATTCTCGTGTTAATAAAGTTGCTGATACTAGGCAGGTTATAGTCATTTATAGAGTCTGTCTAAAGTCAAACGACTTCAGTATTTATTAGGGTAAAATTGAATCTGATGTAATCAACACTGAATCAATATCATCTTCACTAATATAATAAAGAGGTAAAGTTTGTTTTTTTTTGTTCGTAGGAGGTAATCTCTGAAAGTACGTGTCCGATTGCTAAAATTTTTTCACCGATAGAAAGCTGTTTTATTCCTGAGTGACTTAGGCTATATTTTATGTACGCGGGCGAAGTCGAGGGCAAAAGCTATGTTGTCATAACATTGCTTTGGGTCGAGGGAAAAGCTATGGTGTCATAAAATTGTTTTATGTCGAGGGCAAAAGTCATAAAAGTGATTTCAAAAAATTTTACTCCTTAATTAATTATTGTGTTAAATTTCCTTTTAGTGTTTTCAAAAATCAAAAAAAAAAAAGGTTACAGGTGAAGTAAGTAATTTAAATAGGTGTGAAGAGAAACAAAACCATAAATATATTATATTTATTATTGAATTCAAGTAATACTTATTTATATGCCACAAAGATACGTATATTAAATCATCTATAGTTGACAGATCACATTCATTCATGAATTACGTCTTAAGGCTATATTTCACCGGGACACCATGACGGTGCAACAAGTTGTAGTTTAGATTTTTAGTGCGTTACACTGTGTTTTCTTTGTTTTAAAATACGGCTTGGCTTCTTATATTGGAATTTCGATTTGCTCTGTGATTTGTGGATCGTGTATTTTCTTGGAACGACGACTCTCGCGTACAATAACGAACTTGTAATTTGTATACCTATCCACGATTGGACTTGAAACCGTTGAAAAATAGACGAGTTTATTAATATATTTATCTCGGAGTTGTTGGAAAGTAGCAACTGGCCAATACACGGCGACAACAGTCCACTTATCACGCCGTCGATGTTTACGACTTGAGCGAAACAGAAGTCAAGTATTTTTCCCCTCCATGTTTTTTAAAGTATAAGACACAGTACTTATTCTTATGGCATAAAACGCACAACAATAAACAGCACAGTTCACAAAATCAAAAGTTTTGAACCGCGTATTCTGACTATTAACATCAAGCTAATTATTTCTACACGAAACGTTTCGTTTCATACATAAAGAATTAGGTCTAGTCAGCGTTTTAAAACCAAATCATCCATAACTACACAGAACGGAACGTGCGACTACACGAACTTAGTCTGTGGTTCTTCCTAACGGTAACATTATCTTCACTCGACTTGAAATTCTAGTGAAATTTATTTCTATTTTGACTGAGAATACAGAATTCTGCTCAATTCGAAATTTTTTGTTAGAGATAGAGATATTTTTGATAGACATAGATATAGACTTGCAATCTCAAACTCGAGATAAATGGCGAATATCGAGAATTGGCCCCCAGCTCGGACGCGTGGCGATTCTGGTGTCTGTATGGTGTCAAGTTTGGTAGCTAGGAGCTATGTGCCGCCATGGTGTCCCGGTGAAATATAGCTCTTAGAGGATTATTCTAATGTCAAAGATGTATAATTTTACAAACAAATAAAAAGAACATGTAATTCAACTAAAATACCTATTCAAATCCGTAGTAGTTTCCAAAAGTAATTCTCAAGACGCCTGAAATCTCTATATGGACGAAGATATATGACAAAGCGATTTATACTTTCTTTTTTACTCTATTATATTGCGTATATAGTTTGAAATCAAACGTTTTTTATTAAGCCTCCTCATAATATAATTTCACAATCACTGCTGGGACTTAAGCCTCCTCTCTAGGACGGGGAATGGGCCGTAATCTATCACGCGGGCCTAATGGTGGATGTAACATGTCTTCGAATTTTTGATTTTAGGACACGCCAGTTTCTTCACGATGTGTTCCTTCATCGAATACGTTTATGAAAACCTCCTCAGTCAATGCTAAACCAATGAACAAGAGCAAGTTCCAAGCAAATATTTTAATTTGCGATGCCTTTTTTTAGGTGGTAAAATCATCTAATGACATCCCCCGCTCTTGGACGGAACGGGAGATAGTATCAGACTTTTACTGACTAAAAACCAACTCCTATTCCTTCTTTGCCATTGTTCCAGGGCCCTAGGGATCTCTTTCGCATCACCCATGGCCCCAGTAGGCTTCAACCCTGCTGGGGCCCTACGGTTGCTGATATTTCCTTGAGGCGCGCGTGGAACACGTGATACCCGATGACCGTAACTTGTGATACCTAAGACTCTTCTAAATCATGAAACTCAGCTGTATGAACATTCAAAGAGTCTAAATCTGTAAATCCTCTTCGGCATATTCGACAAACACGACCGGAAACACCCGAATGCACCTTCATATGAGCCCTTAAGTTGCTAGACCGACGGAAAGACTTCTCGCAAATACTGCAAGCGTAATCGCGATCCCCAAAATGCTTCTTCTTATGTAGAGTAATCAGCCATTTGATTCCAGTCTTATAGTTGCACAAATCACACTCGAATTTGGAGAGAGAGTGCTGAGATTGAACGTGAAGCATCATAGCTCCTTTAGTGGTGCAAATTTTAGGGCAATGATCACATTTGATCCTATACTTGTCCACATTGTGCATCTTTCCCAAATGTACTTTTAATTGGTATTGACTGTCGAATGTCGCATTGCAACGGTTGCATTCATGCGTCTTAGCTTGACCATGCATGGTTTGCTTATGTTTTTCCATTCTATGGGAGGCGTTAAACAGTTTACCACAGACTGTACATCTGTATCCCACATGACTGTTACTGATATGTCTTTTGAGACGAATCGTGCTTATGAAGCTTAGACCACAGATCTGGCAGATGAAGGAATGATTAAAATGGAATTTGTGCATATGGCTCACCATACAAGTAAAATTGTCATACTGACTTTCGCACAGGACACATTGCATTAGTTCCTTATCCAAAACGAAGGGTAACACGCAGATACCCAGCGATGTATCATAATCCTTACTATGTGTAAAAATTATATGGGATATCAATTCTTCTAAATCTTTCAAGGGTTTTGCGATACATAGCTTACAGGCTAAATTACTGACATCAATTTTGACTGGTATATCTTTAGAAATAATCTTTTTAGTAATGAAATTGTCTAGGTCTATAGAATGTTTCTGTGTATGTTCTTTGAGCGTATCACAGTCCCTCATAGGTTTTGAGCAGTAGAAACATCGGAATCCTTTAGTGTGCCAATTGAAAGGGATCACGTTGCTGTATTGGAGGATTTGTAGGATGTTTCTTCTCTTTCTATTGAGTTGTTCGATGTAGGATTCTTTGTTCGTCCGACGGCCTGAAAAGAGAGCCAAGGTTTATGCTATCTTTTGTACAAGTCTTTGTTTAACTTGCAATGTTTCTATGTATGTATGTTTAAAGCAAGTCTTGCAAATCACAACAGAGATTGTATCGACACTACAATCCTGTATATTTCTCTCCATTCGTATTAGGCTTATGTATGAATAAAAATGATGGTATAGTGGCAGAGAGCAGTGGTGGCCGAGTGGTAACGGCCCCAACTTACGAGTTGTAAATTGAGAGTTCGAACCCAGCCAGGTGCATTACTTTTTGTAATTTATTTCATCACCACTGCTCTCAAAACAGTGATGGAAAACATCGTGAGTAAACCGGCATGTCCTAGAAAAAAAAATTCGAAGACGAACCCGCACGTGGTAAATTAAGGCACATTCCCTCTCTTAGAGAGGAGGCCTGAGTCCCAGCAGTGGGAACTTTAGCTGATTAAGTATATCTCAGAACCCTGAGGTCTTGGACCTTTAGAGGGCGTGCGAGGAGACGAAAATAAATCACATAAGACTCTTTAGACACTTTTAATGGAACGTGGTACTAACAGACAGTATCCCTGTACGCGCTATGCTAGCGCACTGAAGAGCTAACCCCGGCTGGTGAAAAAATATTGCGACATATGGAAACCAAAGAAAACTATGGTTTTTGGAGTGATCTGGTTACCAGGCACTCTGTTAATACTAATCACTAGGTACATAGTATAAAACAAAGTCGTTTTTTCTGTCCCTATGTACGCTTAAATCTTGAAAACTACGCAACTGATTTTGATGCGTTTTTTTTTAATAGATAGAGTGATTCCAGAGGAAGGTTTATAATGTATAATATTGCACCCGAGTGAAGCCGGGGCGGGTCGCTAGTTATTTATATATCTTAAATTCAGGCACATTGTCCATAAAATCGTTAGTATAACTAAAACGATGTTATTTTTTTTTTTTGTTTTGTGTTTGTCTTGAATTTTTTTTGTAATACTTTTCTTACTCTATTTTAGTACTCGTTATTACCCTCAGCTTCACCCGCGTATATAAATATAGTTTACCCATCTCCCCCTTTTATATTTTTTTTTGTTTATTAGACTATGTCCGTCTCCAGGATCCCAACCATCCCTGTACCAAAATTCACCAAAATCGGTTTTGCCATTTAGGCGTGAAGACTTAACAAACAAACTCACTTTCGCTTTTATAATATTAGTAGGATAATCTATCCAAAGAGTATCGTGTTGTCTAATAACAGTCGCACCATGTAAAACGCCATATTCAGCCGCATCCGATCCGATTAGATTTGAAGTCGACCCCAAGCTAATCATAAAGAGGTGTTTATAGTAAATCACAACAGTTTAGAATTCATAATTGTTTTATTTATAAAACACTTGATATATACATAATTAATGCTAGATGGTAATACATTAGAATAAGATTTTTTTTATTTTTATTTTCATTCTACAATGTTTTTTTTTTTCGGGCAACATTTTAGTAGTTGTCAAATAAATTGCCAGTGTTACTACTAAAATTAATTTGTATCCTAATTTAATAAGTCCAAGTTTCAAGTAATGATTATTTGAAATTTAAGTAGTTATAGCATTTTAAGTACTTAATAACTCTTGTTAAATAATATTATTCGGGTTAATTTAACTTGTTTTTCTATTATGTATGTATTTTCAACGACACAATCCTATATTAAAATATCTATAATAATATTTTACAGTCTTCAATATCAATAATTAACAAAATAAAATATAAATCAGTAGATTGTTTAAAACAATAACATTTGGCCTGATTTTTCAATAATTTGACAACTAAAGAATAAATATGGCGGTTTGACATTTTCGATACCAAACTGTCAAATAGCCATTTTAATTCCTGAGTTAAAAAACATCTGTCTATTGAAAAAAAAAACAGCCTTTAGAGTATGTAAAGTTAATAATAACAGATACCCAATTTTAAAATCATTATATAATGCTAAATATAAAGATGAATATAGACTACAACATTTACTTGTAACAGAACAACGAGCCGCTCTATGATATGTTCTAGTGTATCATCCTTTTACGAACTAAACGTCGAGCACGCTCACCTCTTTGTTAAAAACCAACGAGCATGTTGGCGTAACATTTCGTCGAGCGTATTGGTGTAACATTTCGTCGAGCCACGAGTTTGGGCGATGCGCGTTTGCGGGGTGACATTTCAAAAGAGAATGAACGCAAGGTACAACGAAATGTTTGTAAATGCACACTCGCTGTGAGCATTTACCCGTAACATAACGCCCAACATTCGCAGGAACGTTACATTACATGGAAATGCTTTGGAAACTGAGCTTTTGCCTGTATTGTACCATTCGTAAGAACGTTACATTACACAGAAATGCTCCAGAAAATGTTGTAGTCTATACTCACCTTAAGGTTTTATTCTAAAAAACAGACGTATATTTCAAAGACTTATAAAGACGTGTGTCGTGGACAGAATAACATAAAATACATAGTCACCGGGCCATCCTGGCGAATGAGGATGGTTTCGCACTTGCACCCAGTTGTTTCCTGGCGTCTAATGCCCACTATGACCTGCCGTAACCTGTGTTGTACTTAGTGACGGTGGTGTCCAACTTGTGATCTTTTCAAATATTTTTGGAAAAAAATATAACAGTGAAAAACTATTGGAATCCATTCAGTTACTGATTCTGAATAAACTATATTCAGGTTTCGCAAAAACTAAAAATAATGTAGTATATATCATGATGTATATGTATCCAGTACATAAAGATTTGAGAGAGTGAGATAGAAAGATTTAGCAGAAGTAGCAGATGACAGCGTGTACTGAAAGAGATGTCAACAAAATTGTAGGAGCGAAGCAGGACCGAAGCCTACTGGAGCCATGGGTCGACTTCTGAAAGGGTTACTCATGGTCCTGGGATGCAAAGAGCAATCGAAAGAATATACGTGTGGTTTTAATCAGGCTGCTCGCCCACGTCCAATAATCGATGATCGACTTTTTGTAGGCGAAAAATAGAACACACTGATAGCAATAGTGCAAGCACACGTCCTACAAAAAGTCGGTCAGAATTACAGAACAATGTCACAAATACGAAATCAGCCCGATTATCTGTCCTACAAAAAGTCTGACGTGGGCGAGCAGTTGTCAGTCTGACACGCCCTTCCACTCCTCAATAGATCGGAAAAAGACATTACATAAATTGACAATTTTTTTTCGTTCAACGAATTAAGTTTATCCCATTATTTAATCACATACTATTAGTTTTCACATCAGCAAATCACTTTTCTAGTAAACCACACACTTATATATCACACTAGCGTTCAAAGAACCGTCCTATTCCCTACAACGGCGACTTTTACAGTCCAGTCTTGTCTTTATAAGCCACTATAAGTGCATTTCAAGATTCGTAGTTTCAGAAACGTAGGTTTTTTTATCTGATATAAACTAGTGCTTGACTGCAATCCCGCCTGATGGTAAGCAGTAATGCAAACATTGATGGTGAGGCGCACTAGTTTATTAAGAGCCTAATCACTCTATCCTTGAAGAGAACCCAATTATAATCGGACTGGAAGACCGCAGCAGACAAATTGTTCCAGGCTTTCGATGTACGCGGTATAAACGACGAGGCGAAACGCTTAACCCGGACCGTAGAGGTTTCAACGTAAGGGCGGACTCGCCGTCCGCCGAAACAAGATGCGGAGTCAAGTCATATCATGAGGTACCATTAAACAAAGTTTAATTTACATTGAAGACGATCTTTACAGTTTTGTCACGCAAAAATGAGCTTTGTTCCACGCCAATAAAGTCTAGAATATTCCACGAGGATTTACTCCACAGCACAGTAATATCATTGAATGTATTGCCCTGCCACTTCTCCTTCTAACTCCTCTTGAATGATTTCCATTTGGACCATATCGCTTTCATCGATTTCGTCCACTATAGGAGCTAGATCGAACCGGCTGTGTCTATTCCGTATATGCATGCGCAAATTCGTTTGATGCGCAAAAGCTTTGTTGCAAACCTCGCATACGTAATCTTTCTCTTTAGTATGCAGTACCGCATGAGAGTTCAGGTTACTTCGCTTGGAGAATTTCTTGCCGCAAACCGAGCAGACAAATTTCTTTTCGCCGTTATGCTTGACCATGTGGAGTTTTACGTCGTAGGGTCCGAAGAATTTGTCTCCGCACACCTCGCATTCCACATTCTTCTCCCTTAGATGAACCCTTCTCATATGACGGGACATTATAGATTCTTGTGGATAGACTTTTGGACAAAACGGACACTTGATTTTCAGTTCTTCCACCTCATGGACATTTGCTAAATGAAGCTTCTTCAAGTAAGGACTTTTGAAGGTCTCCGGACAATGTGGACAGGTCGATAGATTGACTAAATGCACATTCTTTTCATGAAGAATCTTCTTGGATAGCGTTGCAAGACTGATGCCACAGTATTCACACGTGTAACCACCTTCTCTGTGGTAATACCTGTAGTGCATTTTCAAATGATTCTCTCCTTGGAAACTGGTGCCACAAACATCGCAAATGTAATGGTGAGAAAGATGGTGTTTATTAGCGTGACGCAGAAGATATTCAAAGAAAACAAACTTCATATTGCAAGTTGGGCATGTGGGCTGGTCCTTATCTAATTTGAAGGGTAGGAGACAGTTAGGAACACTGACATCATACTCCGCGTCATGTGCGATGATCAGATGATGAATAAGTTCTTCTAAATTCGTCACAGCTTGTGTACAAAGCTTGCAACGTATATTAGTGACGTCGATTTTGACAGCTGCGTCTTTATTTCGGTTATTTTTTGTTCTGTCAAAGACAACCAGTTCTAGATTGGCAAATTGGTGTGATTCGGTCGTGTGCTCTCGAAGAACGACGGGGTCTTTAGTTGTCTCGTTGCAGTAAAAGCATTTATATTTCCCCTTGTGCCACATGAAAGGCGTGACGTTGCTATACTGTAACACGTATTCGACATTGCGTCGTTTTATTAAGAGCTTACGTGCGACTTCCATTTTCTTATATTTGTCCTCCACTGTATTGAATTTTGAACCTGAAAAGAAATTCAGTTTTTACTTTTCTAGGTTTCTGTAGGTTGTTTGTTGGTCTTCATGAGTGGTTTTTTGTTAGAAGATTCCGATTGCTGATAGTAGTGGTTGGAATATCGAAAAGACTAAAGTTATTATGTTACCGGAAAGGTTAAATTATATTCAGCCTGAGCTGCAGAAATGTTGAAAAGAGTTACCGTGGACGAAAATGGCAACTGTAGGAATACAGGTAGGTTCTAGTTAGTTTGATACTACTTCTCGCTCTACTCAAGAGCTTGAGGAGTTATTTGATGATTTATCACAAAAAAAAAAACGGTTTAGACAGTCCGTGGGTAGTCGGTAAGTTACTGAATGATGTTAAGAGTTTTGCTTAGTACCTAAAGACATTAAAAAACTTCTCAAGTGACCCTTATAGGGTCGATTAGGTATCGATTCTAAAGTGAGTGCGTATAGGGGCCATGAGTAGTCCAAAAGAGAACCCCGAGGTCTTGTAACGCAAGGCAAAGGAAGATAAGTGTGGTTATAGTCACTAAAAGTTTGACATGTCTTCGCGTTCCACCCTAGTGCGAAAAAATCATTGAAAAGTTTATTATAAGGAAAACTACGACAAATAAAATACAAAGAAGTTTATTCACGCTTCATACATTCCGTTTGAGTATAGATATATCACAATATTCGAAAGTCTAGTCTTATTTATAATACCAACAAACTATTACATAATTGCTTGATTTCACTAACACTGACACTTTCGTTATAAGAGTCTTACTGCAGTATTTCCTGAGAATTAAAGCCTATACTCCATTTACGTTAAGATTATCCATTTAAGGGCATGCAATTCGACAAACCTACATTTTCACTGTTACAACCGCTCTTACGCGATTATGACGTTATTACACATTTTTCATTAGATATTTTGTAAACACAGTCTTGTGGATATTATCTAGACTTCTATTGAAATCAATTTCTAAATTTGTGTAAAACTAATCCTGTTAAGACCTCTGAAAATCTGCTATATGGCATGAATTTTGACACTACACAAAAATTTAAAAATAGAAGTTTTGCAAATTTAATCAAGATTCTGAATGACAACAATTTTATTTAAAAACATTTAACGATTTAAAAAAAACACGTATTTCCTGGAACAAGTTTTGTGAAACATTCGAGTAAATCACAGAATTACCAAATTCTAACAGTATTTTCAGACTTTGTCTCTCTTTTTTCGCGTTGCCACTTAAAATTTTGTACTGTCCATTCAACTGATTTTGACTTTTATTACGTTGGTGCTTTTGTTGTGCACTTTTTTGCTTTTAATGTCATCCTTATGCCAACGGAATAGAAGTCAAAATAGATTGAACGAAGAGTAAAAAAAGTTTTTTTTTTTAATCTAATCTTAACGTAAATGGAGTATAGGAGGTCTTTAAAGTGAAAGCAACGGTGAGTGTAGCCATTGTCTCGCTAGATGGCGTTAAATTCAACATCACTAAACTAACATTGCTAGAGTTAGACGTTAATTTAGGAATATTTGGCGAATTTGGTGGAATTTGAGGCAGTAATGTGACTAAGTTCAATAAAGTTGATTATCTGGTTTCCGCGGATATCATTTGTTTTACTCAATAGTGTAGTAATTATACAAAAATACAATAAATTAAAAATGTTGAATTTAGCGCCATCTAGCGAGGAAATGGGAACGCTCAGGCCCGCTATAGATTTTACTCTTTCGATTGCTTTAAATTGTTTTCAAAAAACATGTTAAAATTGCGAGGAAATAACTATTTAGATCAATTAAATGCTGATTGCCTTTTCTAAAGTGAACCACTGGTGTTTACTTGATAGTTAAAGGTCAAGGGTGATGCTTAATAGCTCACAATTAAGGATGATGTTCAAATGTAGCACACAAAACTCAGACACTGATTTATTAGGTATCGCTTATGTTAGTGAAAACCGGCAAATGTTTTTTTCTTTAGTCAATAACCTAGTATTGTGACAAATAGAAATAATACATTTTTCTAATTTAACCTTATAATTATTTTAGATAATTTAATGGTTTCCACAGTGATTATTATAATGACTTATGTTAACATAATAAATATGTAATAATGAATTGTATCTATATTTACAAATGTAGACACAAATTATATGTATTTGAATTCAGAATCTCAAGATTTTTTTTGTTTTTCATCGTCATTTACTAAACTATTTTTTAGCATTATGTATTTTAAGTTGATTTTTGATTGACTATTGAAGTAGAATTCTCAAGTCGGTTGACTTTTTAGGCAGACTACTTACTGGGCATCCGTGGATAAACTGATGGTAAGGCTTCCAGGCATCTGACTACCTGTGATATGTTTGTTTTTCAACTTAAACTCAGATTATGAATTCAAATAGAGGCGGATTTTTTATTTACTAATTTTCTGACGAATGTAAAATTCATAATAAATTAATTAATCTCCATAAATACTTAAAACATTGTTTTAATTCCATTTATCTTAATATTAGTGGATTAATAATTTAGGTATTTTAGGATCTGCCAGAGTCCAGAAATATTTTGAGATCAATTTTTATCATCAAACATTTTAAATACTATTTTTATTTTTACATTATTTCTAGTTCAAATAATAAATTATGTCGTGGTTGTTTGAGAAACATTTAATTATAAATAAGTTACATAAACGTAACAGGAGTAGCATAATGTTCTGTTCTACCAAGGATTTTTTTTTTATATTGAGCATAGAGTAAATTTACAGTAAGTATAGAATTCGTCGCTTCATACCAATTTAATGAAAGTTTATGTAAAATATAACAAAAATATGAAACAAACATCTAAACAATTCAAAAAGTTATAGTTGCGCTTGTAAGAATAATACTCTGACTAATAGACTTATACTCTGTTCAAAATAACATTAGAAATGTATGAAAACCTTTTATTACTGTCCGTTCAACCGATTTTGACTTTTATTACGTTGGTGGCGGCATGAGAAGTGGCTGCAATAAATAGTTGGTATTGCACTATTTTGCTTGCCATCCTTATGCCTACGAAATAGAAGTTAAAATCGGTTGAACAGAAAGTAAAAACAGGTTTTCTTTCAATTTCTATTCTTAACGAGAATAGGTTATAGAAACTTTTGTGCATCGTGAGTGATTTGTAGTCCGACTATCTCATCTAGGTCCAATGACATCACTCTCCAGTGAGAGACTGCAATCATTGTGCGTAAACTTCAATAGTTAATTTCTCAGTCATTTATTGATGAATTTCAAAAGTATTTTCACTGACTTAATAGTCTTGTTGACCTATATTTTAATTAATTTTCGTATGAAACTTCTCCATTCTGTAATTTTCATTTATATCATACCTACCTACTCTAAAAGGACGCTATCACCGAACGTTCCTATCAAATATTTACATCTTAAATTCTACTGTAGCTACCACAATTAAATAATACGCACTTAAATCTGTAACTGCACATGCCCATATTTTTTATGCATCTCCATATGCGAGCTCAAATTGCTTCGTCTCAAAAACGCTTTACCACAAACAGTACAACTAAATTTCCTATCACCCTCATGTTTCACCATATGCATTCTTAAAAGATAATTGTCGAAAAACTTTTCATTACAAATCGAACACGGTATATTCTTTTCTTTCAAATGCGTCCTTCTTACGTGATCTTTCATAAACGAGTTCCTAGTGAACATCTTTCCGCAATGACTACATTTGTGACCAACGTTATGCATTTTTATCAAATGTTTCTGTTTATGGTACTGTGATTGGAACTGCTCTGGACATTTTGGGCATTTATGGTCTTTTGCATCGTGTGTCCTGGCTCTATGTCGCGCTAAACACCATTGGTTCTTGTATTTAACTCCACAAATGTCGCATTCGCAAGAACCTGTGTGGGCATAAGTTATATGCACGTTGAGATTCGCCGCGTTCCGGAAGCTTCGACCGCAGAAGTCACAGATCCGATTATTGTTGCTATGTTCTGAGTTCATATGTCTAAGTAAAATCCCGAAGTATCGGAAGACGGTGTCCGGGCATATAGGACAGGGCATGTTGTCTTTAATGACTTTAAAAGGCTCTAAACAGCCCGAAATCGACGTATCATAATTCGCTTTATGTTCTGCTATCAAATGGGTGACCAGGTCATCTAAGTTTGGCATAGGGAGGCAACATATTTTACAAGCTAAAGCAGAGATGTCAATTTTGACCGCTATCCTTTCTCCTTTGCATTTTTTCATGCATTTGGACTTCAAATCGCACACAGGATGTTCTAAGCTAGTATGGTGGCGTAACTCGTCAAATTCTACGAATTTCTTTGAACAATAAAAACAGGAATATTTGGAGAAGAACTTGAAAGGCACAGCAGTCGACATGTTTAGTACACACTGAATATTCTGTCTTATTTGTAAAATATTTTGCTTTTTCTTAGGTTCTATGTTACTATCGTTTAGGAAAGAAGTTTGAGGTTCGACCTGCGAAATTATTTTAACTTTACATTTGCTTATATGCTGTTTTAAACCTAAAGAAGTGTGGAACTCTTTGGAGCAGTAACTACACTTCATATTACTCTCATTTTGGGGGTGATCGACTTGTACATGTTTTTGCAGCAGAGAAAGAGAAGCAAATCGTAAACCACAGCTTTTGCAATGTCTAAAATGCATATTATTTTGATGCCTCCGCAGAACGAGTCGTGTTTCGAAGTTCTTTAAACACAGATCACATGGGTATCCTCCCTGTCTGTGATAATTCCTTAAATGTATCGACAAGTCCCTTTTCTTGTTGAAAGTAACCCCACAATCGTCGCAAATGAAACAGTTCTGCGGATGAGCGTTGTTGACATGTTTAACTAAATATCCAAAGTAAGAAAACTGTTCTTCGCAGTGTAAACATCGAAAATCGACTAATCGGTACTCCTGGAAGGGTATATCAATATTTTTGTTGTATTCCATATTATGTTTCGAGATCAAATGATCGATTATGTCCTCGAATCTGTTGAACCCTTCATTGCAGATATCGCAACTCATTTCCGAGACGTCGATTTTAATTTCTACGTTATTTCCTTTAATTAATTTGAGAGAGTAATCTTTAGTGGTGCATAGTCCGTGAGATTTTGTGTGTTTTCTAAATTCTGTGTACTCTGTATAGTTTTTTCCGCAGTAGAAGCAGAGGTATTTGCCTCGCCATTTAAATGGCATGATCGTAGTGTGGTTGAACAGTATTTTCAAGTTTTTCCGTCGTCGCTCAGAAGTACAGCCTTCGTACGGTCCTTGCAGACCATCTGAAAACAAATTGTTCTTCTCTATAAATGTTCTGTTATTTCATCTTCTACTTCCACACTTGTTAGTTGTTTTGAGCCTTCGCTTACTATATTCCGTTAGTCATATCAATTCAGGTCTTAGTTGTACATTTTCTCGGACAAAACATTTATTAAATTGTAGCATTCACCTTTTTCTAAAGGATGTGTTCAAAGTTTATTAACGATATAACAGACAAAATGCATCTAGAGAAAAAACTTTTTTTTTTTTTTTGTGTGGGAAAATCATCTAATGACAACCCTGCTCTTGGGTGGAGCGCGAGATAGTGTCAGACTCTTACTGACTAAAACCCATCCCGTTCCTTCAAGCTTTCACACCAGGGCTCGAGCTAACCCCTGGCCCCAGTAGGGTTCGACCCAGCTGGGCCCCAGAAAAACTTAGTTAAGGTTTTCAATGGAAACCACGCTGTTGTAAAATCAGAACCAGTTACAGAACAACTGGTCAGCAGTAGAAAAATCAACAAAAAATGCTAGGTAACATTTTGAGAATTCGCGTTCCGAATATGTGAAGCCATGTGACCTCTCAAATTCCTTTTCCACAAAAACTTTTTCCCACAAATATCACAATGGAAATTCCTTTCTCCCACATGCTTAACCATATGCATTTTGAGCCTCTGACTGTCGAAAAACTTTTCAAAGCACACAGAACATTCTACATTCTTCTCTTTCAAGTGAGATCTCCTTACATGGTTTACCATGAACGAATTTTTAGTAAAAAGTTTGTCACAGTACGTGCACCTATGCCCTGTACCATGAGAAGTGATCAAGTGTCGTTGCATCGAATATTGCGAAGTGAATTTCTCGGAGCATTCGAAGCACTGAACTAATTTGGTACCATGAACAGTTCCTTGATGATTTCTTAACGCACTATTAGTAGGAAATTGTAGATCGCAACCAGTACATTTATGATTGTCGGCAGTTTTGTGTCGCCTGGACACGTGAGCTCTGAGATTAGGGTCTGTCCTGAAGGCTGTACCACAGTACATACATATGTGTTTATTGCCACTGTGGGACGCACTAACATGCTTGAGTAGGACGCCAAAATATCTGTACACTTCACCACAAATAGGACACGGATAGTTGTCTTTAATCAGTTTAAAGGGTTGAAGGTTACTCTCAACACTCATATCGCATTTAACTTTATGCTCTTTCGTCAAATGGTCGATCAAGTCGTTCAGATCCTGCAGAGCGATGTGGCATAGTCTACAGGATAAGGATGAAGTGTCTACTTTGATTTGGACACCATCGTATCTGTTACGCAACCTCATAGATTTAAAGGATATATCGCAATGAGGATGTTCGGTCAATGAATGTTCTTTTAAATCTTCGCATGATGTAAAATCTCTAGTGCAATAGAAACATCTTAATCTATTCATAAAGAATTTGAAAGGAAGTGCAGTAGTCATGTTAAAGATTGCTGCTAAACTTTTTCTTATTTCCTTGACGGATACTTTCTTATCTTCGTCATCAATTATGACTGTTTCTTCTTTAGGTTTATATTCGCAATTTGCAGCATGTCGTATAAAAGCTTGTTTTGTTGTTAGAACTTTATTGCAGAATCCACATTGGGTTTGTTCTGTGTCATGATCAGATTTAAAATGAGCTAAACGCTTGCCGTCTGTCGAAAATACTTGGAAGCAGACGTTACATGTCGAAGAATGAGCGTTAGATCTATGAAGCTGTAGCGCGGAATGCGTTGGGAACGTTTCATCGCATTTTGTACAAGAATAGTGCTTCTTATGATGGAATCGTAAGTGCGAATCTAAGTCCCTCTTTTTATTAAACGTCTTTTTACATTCGGAACACTCAAAGCTGTTATTCGGATGAGCAGTATTCATATGGCTAATTAATTTACGTAAAAAGTTGAATGTTTTATCGCAAAGAAGGCACTGAAGATCTACCAGCCTATACGCTGACAAAAGCATGTCTACATCTTTCTCGTAAGGCAATTGGTGTTTAAAAATCAAATGATCGATAATTTCATTTAAAAAAGGGAAGCTTTCAGAACAAATTTCGCAAGTGACGTCAGAAACATCAATTTTGATTTCTACATCGGCTGATTTAACTAGTCTTATAGCTCTGTCTCTTTCACTGCAAGGTCCGTGGCCTTTCGTGTGTTTCCGGAGACGTTCGGGCGTGTTTGTATCGTCACCGCAATAGAAGCAGAGGTATTTTCCGCGCCATTTAAAGGGTATTAAAGTTGTATTGTTGAGTAATATTTGTAGATTCCTCCTCCTTAGATAACTAGCACTGTGCTTTGTCACCTCTGTTTCCAAATCTGAAAAGAAATGACTGTTTTGTACTTTCGAGATAACTAAGGCAGTGCATGGAGGGATGGCAAGTATGAGATTTTTTTAATATGTTTATTAGAAGTCAAGTTGTTTTGACTACTTTATTTTTATTCTAGATGTGTATAAGGTTTTTTTATCGGTCGTGGTGACTACTGTGTACGCCCCCTGCCCCACAGCTAGGGGATATACCCCCAATTTCTGATTTAAGCATTTGAAGTTTGAGTATTTCTCAAACTCTGATCTGTAAACTTGTCAAAATTTCTAGATGTGTATGGTTTTTTTATCGGTCGTGATAGGTGACTACTGAGTACGCCCCTGCCCCACAGCTAGGGTATATACCCCCAATTTCTGATTTAAGCATTTGAAGTTTGAGTATTTCTCAAACTCTGATCTGTAAACTTGTCAAAATTTCTAGATGTGTATGGTTTTTTTATCGGTCGTGATAGGTGACTACTGAGTACGCCCCCTGCCCCACAGCTAGGGGATATACCCCCAATTTCTGATTTAAGCATTTGAAGTTTGAGTATTTCTCAAACTCTGATCTGTAAACTTGTCAAAATTTCTAGATGTGTATGGTTTTTTTATCGGTCGTGATAGGTGACTACTGAGTACGCCCCCTGCCCCACAGCTAGGGGATATACCCCCAATTTCTGATTTAAGCATTTGAAGTTTGAGTATTTCTCAAACTCTGATCTGTAAACTTGTCAAAATTTGAAATACCCAATTTAAAACCCCGCCCATAGGATCTTAAGTCAAAGATATAACTTTACTTACTTATTCTAAAGATAAATATGGCACTTAAAGTTATACGTATACAATTAATGACTCATTTTTAATATCATGATGAAATTCACGGAGATATTTTTGAGCGAGTTAATAAATGGCGATATAAGTAATTGTCCGGACCGAGCCAAGGCGTCGACGGCGCGCACTGTTCCCGCGCGCCTCAAGGAGTTGTCAGCAACAGGAGGGGCCCATCTGGGTCGAAGCCTACCGGGGTCGGGGTTATCCGAAAGGAAACTAGAACCCCGGTATGAAGGCTAGAAGGAACGGCGCGGGGTTTTTAGTCAGACTTTTAAAACGACGGCGACGACAGAATGTTGTCTGGTCAATGAAACGAAAAACTGGTTAGAAGATATTGCACATATTGAGGATCTAACGAACGCCAAATACGGCCTGCTAGGTCCACATTATATAAACATATACACATTATTAACACGCACAATTTTATGAATTTTATACGTTGCATAACAGCAAAAAGAATTCCTTAACTGTATTTTATAATTTAGGAAAAAATGGTTTCCGGAAATCTGCAGTCTCAGAAGGCAAGAGTAACTGAAAGATACAGGCGTGGTTTCAGTCAGTAAAAGTCTGATCTCCACTCCAGAGCGGGAGAAGTCATTGGAAGAATAGCAAACTAAAACAAAAGACGTCATTGCAAATGTATACCAATCTTATAACTCCATCGCAATTTACACTACATCAACGAGTAAAATTGACATAACCGAAGTAACAGGTTACTATATATCAGTGCATACGTCATAAAGTCTCTTTATAACTCCCTCTCGTCTAGGTATAGTTGGTATAACTGGAGGCGGAGGAGGGGGAGGGTTAGTCTGTCGAGCATGCAGCCTCTCTCGATGGGTCTTCATCGTTTTACGCCAATAGAACCGTTCCCCACATATATCGCAACAATATTTCTTCTGCCCACTGTGTTTCAACATATGCTTCTTCAAAAGAACTGTGTTAAAGAACTTCGTAAAGCAAACTTGACATTCATACTTCTTCTCTTTCATATGTGTTCTTCTTAAATGGTTATTCATGAAAGACATCCTAGTAAAAAGTTTACCACAAACAGAGCATTTGTGCCCTGAATTGTGGGCGTTTATTAAATGCTTCTGTCTCTCGTACTGCGTAGAAAAAGTCTCGGGGCATTTCGGACATTTAGCGGCTTTAACACCGTGTGCTTCAGCCATATGCATGTATAAGCGAGACGGAATGTTGCACTCAGCATCACAAATGTTACATTTAAACCTGCCTACTCTGTGATGTCTCCAAATGTGAACACGTAAATTTTGGTCCCTACGAAACGTTTGGCCGCAGTATACACAAATGATATTGTTATTTGTATGCTCCGTATTCATGTGTTTTAAAAGCGTTCCGAAGAAGTTGAATACAACTTCTGTGCAAAGCGGACACGCCATGTTGTCTTTAGCTAGCTTATAAGGCTGTAGACATGTCGTTATCGATTTATCGTAATTCGCATTGTGTTTATCTATTAAGTGATCGATTAGTTGATCGAAATCGGTTAGTGTCTCATAGCAGACTTTGCAAGCGAGTTTAGAAACATCGATTTTGACGCAAGCGACGGATTCCCTACACTTTCTTATACATTTTGCTTTGACATCGCAAAACGGGTGTTCTAACTCCGCATGCTCCCTTAACAACTCTGAATCGATGAAATCTTTGGAGCAGTAAAAGCAGTTGAACCTATTCTTGTAAAAATTAAAAGGTATTGCGGTAGACATATTTATAATAGTAACTATATTCTGTCTGATTTGTTTGACGCAAGTTTTGTTGGATCGATCTTCGTAGTTTAGGTCCAAGTCCATAGCAACGTGTTCCTCTTTGATGGCGACTCCGAATATATCCTCCCCTTTACATTTCCTCGAGTGCATCTTTAGGCCTTGTTTCGTATGGAACTCTTTCAAGCAGGCGTCACATTGCAGAGACCCATCGTCTGGATGTTCTAAATCAAGGTGTTTCTGCCTCAAAGCAGCTGACGGTAGTTTTAAATTGCATATATTGCATCGGGTTAAATGCCTGTTATTTCGGTGTTTTCTTAAAATATTTGCTGAGCTGAACGTTTGGGGGCACATTTCGCATTGATACCCTCCTTCTCGGTGATAATTTTTCATGTGAGAGAATAAATCTCTCGTTTTATTGAACTTTTGGTTGCATTTTTCGCAAACGTGGCAGTTTTTCGGATGTATGTTATTGACGTGGGAGACTAGGTAACCGAAGTACGTGAACTTTTCAGAGCAGCCAGTGCAACTGAGATCAGCAAGCTTGTATTCCTCTATAGCCATTTCTACTTCCTTGTCATACTCAAGTTCATGTTTATCGAACAAATGATTGATGATTTCATCTAAAGTAGCCAAGGTTTCAGTACATACTTGACACGTGATAAAAGAAATATCTACTTTTATTTCCATGTTTTTGCCTCCTTTGAGGACCTTAAGTGAATGGTCGTTTATGGAGCAACTCCCGTGTTCTTTCGTATGATTTCTCAACTCAGTATATTCGGCGACATCTTTGCTGCAAAAGAAACACAAGTACTTCCCCCGCCATTTAAAAGGAATGATAGATGTGTTGTTGAATAGAATTTGTAGGTTCCGTCGCCTCTTCATCGATGATGATTCTTTATTTTCCTTGCTTTTCCGCGGTTTTTTACCTGAAAAGAAATTGCTCTACTGTAAAGGTACCCTTAGTATTTCAACAAAAATTCAGGCTCTAAAATTGTCTACTTTGTTCAATACACGTAAGAATTGATAATTTTGTGGTTAGGGTACATTTAAAGTTTTTTTTTACGGAAGAATTCTCAAACGCAACTCATGATAAAATTTAAAAACCACGTCATAAAAATGTTTTTTTTTTTATAATATGCTAAGCCACTACTGTTGCAGACAACTCTTAGAGGCGTGCGGGAACAGTACGCACCGTCGACGACTTGGGATCGGTCCGGACGGTTACCGGACAGGCGGACAGCGAGCCAAACATGTCGTTTGAGAATTCTGATGATAAGTTACTTTTAGCACTATTTCACATGAGAAAACCAATTGCTAAAAAAATGACGACGCTTCCATATTTAAGTAAGTTTTCGAATGATTTTAGAGATGGCGCTAGTTGTTTAGTGCGTCGATAACGGATGTCACGTGAAATTATTATTTTTATATTATTAGACGAAACTGTACGTGTTTAATATTGTAATGTGTTTTTTTTTTTAAAGAGTAACCATAGAGATACGTAGGAAACAACCAATTGGAACTGTGCACTAGCGGCGGAAGTGTTTAAGTACCCATGAAGGCTTTTTTTTTTCGATGGGAAAATCATCTAATGACATCCCTCACTCTTGGGCGGAGCGGAAAATAGTGTCAGACTTTTACTGACTTAAAAACCAACTCCAGTTCCTTCGTTGCCTTTCGTACCGGGGGCTGAGCTACCTTTCGGCGCTAACCCCGGCCACAGTGGGCTTTGACCCAGCTGGGCCCCGGCCGTTGCTGAAAAATCATAGAGGCGCGCGGGAACAGTGCGCGCAGTCGACGACTTGGGGTCGGTCCGGACAGTCACCGGACGGTCGGACAGCGAGCAACCCATTTGCTCGCCATCCGCAAGCCCGCGCCACGGTAATAATATCATACAGTATTGTAACTCGGCCGTATCTTTGAAATAAATGCCTACAGCCGCGCAGTACGTAAACATGCGATAGGGCTGCCCGCCTCCAGCATTCTAATTACATTTGCCTACTTTGTGTTTCCATTTAGTTTGGTGATTGTAAATATACTTACTTTTTTATATAAATAAAATACTTTGTGGATTGAATAGGAAGTGTTCAATAAAAATGCGTGTTGTTTTTTGATTGGTAGATTTAAATAAAATGCTTTTTCTAGTATTATTCATACACATAGTACAATAAACCACTATTATTAATAATAAAATACCACGTCTTTACTTTAAATTATACAAAATAACAATAATCGCGCGATAATTGTTAAAAAAATCTCGTCGTGTCCGTTCGTCACTGCGGCACAGTTGCGACGGTCGCGACTGTCTACATGCCGAGCCCATGCTACAACCGAGGCGCGTAGGTATAGTTTGCGTTTCGTCCGTTTGTATGAAGTTGGAATACTGTATGATATTATTACCGTGCCCGCGCCTACGGTGGCCGGAAATCGGGATCGGAATCCCGGTGGCGGCTGGGGAGCCCATGAAGGCTTATATGAAATCAAAAGTGATTTTGATTCAATTTGTTTGTTATTTCTTCACGTTTAAATAACCTACCAGATTAAGATGAAGTTTGCTACACGGGTAAACCTTGGACAACAAAACGTGTTGCCACGACTTGAGAAAAAGGTGTATGATGCAAATAAAAATCGATTATTTAAATTTATTAAGTTATATATTATTGTTTAATGACTAATAGGAATACAAAAATAATTTTCTTACTATTATTTAGCCTTTAATAAAGAATACTTTAAATATGATTACAAATATGTAAATCTAAATTAAGGTACGAGATAAATGCTTTAGTAGAAAATTCACAAATGCTGCTTCCGCCTCTCTGCCATGCTATATTGCACCTACAAACAACATAATTTTTTGTATATGCAAAACCAGAATATAGTTTGTTCAGAATCAGTAACTGACTCGATTCCAATAGTTTTTACACAATATATTTTTTCGATTGCACACCACCGACACTAAGTACAACAGAGATCACGGCAGGTTATAGCGGGCATTAGGCACCAACAAACAGCTGAATGCAAAACAACCCTTCAGTCGCCTGGATAGCCCGTTTTTGCTGAAATAACAAGCTTAAAACTTTGTGATTTTTCATGATAGTTATTATATTGATGGAAATTTTGTACATAGATTCTTTACATTAAAATACTAGACGCGTGTTTCGGGTTTCACACGTACTATTCCTTACATGTATTTGTATTTCTTATTCCTTGCATGTTGTAAAACATATTACTCATAGGTAGGTATAGGTACAACAAGCTGTTTTCCGCAACTCCACGACCAATGCGCGTATTTTGCGTACCCAGGGTCGCGCCTATCAGTCTGTTAGCGATATTTCTTTTCTGGATTGTTCAAAGGAGTCGCCCTAAAAATTGAACTCGGATGGCTTTTTATCAGGAAAGTAATAGTCTGATATACTTACACTCTCACACCACCCAAAGTAGGACCACTTATTAGACGGGATTAAGCTCACAAAATGACGCATTGGATTTTCGCAAAATGTCATATTCTCAGAACGCCATATCGCAAAATGTGCGCCTTATCCATTGGATGATTTCCTACCTCAAAAAGGTGGGTTTATCCAGAACTTCATGTTGTTACAATTTTTTTAAGGATGCGTTAAATTATTTCATATTTAATTTCTATCTATTTTGACATTGTTATATAATCAATTTTGTAAACTTCACTTATATGTTAATAAATTTTCATTAATTCATGTATTCATAAATTCTATTTTTTTTAATATTTGCATACCTGTAACTTTGTAATATGTCTCGGTCTATAACTGTCACTGTAAAAACTCCTGTTGTATATTTATATACACCAAAAAAATGATTGATTGGTTTTTGATTGAAGAAAAAGTACAATTCCCAAAAGACTCGATGGTCACAATTGCTTTAGAACGTTAGGTGTCGCAAATCAATTGTCGAAATCTGTCGAAAAACCTAGTTGATAATATTCATTCAGTAACCACTTCGGGATGATGCACCTTCATATGCAACCTCAAACTATTATTCTGCACAAAACCCTGACTGCAAACACTACAAACGAACTTGGATTCATTACTGTGTATCCTCATATGATCCCTCAAAGTTTGCTTCCTTGCATACGACTTCTTACAGACTTCGCACTGATGCACCCTCTCCCCAAAATGCCTGATCATGTGTTTCTGCACATGGGTCTTTGAAAAAAACTTTTGCTCGCACATAGAACAGGAGAAATTCTTCTCTCTAATATGAACTTCCTTTAAATGCACCTTCATTTTACTCATGATTTGAAAGCTCTTACTGCAAACTGGACACGAAAATTCTTGAAATTTAACATCGTGTATCATATTGTGATGTCGTTTCCGCTGGTTATAATTCTGAAAGGTTTCTTCACAATAGAAACATCGTAGTAATTTATCTTTGTTATGAATTTTCGATTCATGATTATTCTTCTGGGTTAAAGAATCAAAAGTTTCTGGACACAAATTGCAATGGAACCCAGACCCATGAGTTAGCGAATGGCATCGTAAACGGTCCTGGCTTAAAAAAGACTTGCCGCATAACTCGCAAATATAATTCCCGTAGTGCTCATTCATATGCTGGTTTAACTTCATGAAGTATTGGAACTCTTTTCTACAAACTGCGCAATTATAGACATCGTTTTGTAAAAAATACGGAATGAGACCGTAGCCGCATTCTTCTGTGAATTTTAAACTATGGGCAGCTTTTAAATGCTCTATCAGAGCGTTTAGGTCCTCGAATTTATCGTTACAAGACCGACATTCCAGAACGGTGACGTCAATTTTGACTTTCTCGTCCCTTCTCAAGTATGATACAGCAGCTTTTATGTTAGATTTCTTGTGCTGATTTCTAGTATGTTCTTTGAGTAATTCAGTGTCTTTAAAAGTGAGATGACAGAAGAAACAGAGGTAGTTCTGTCTATGCCATTTGAAGGGTATGACGGTGGACGTCTCAAGTACTATGATAGCGTTAGTCTTCATGAGTCTGTTGCGTTTTGTGGACGTCATTGAGGACTTACTCGACGCCTCTGTGGTGCGCCGTTTCTCACCTAAAAAGTGAAATTTTTGCATGAGATATCTTGGCGCCTTGCTCTTTGCTCATAGGGATTTGAAGTTGTTGTTTTTTTTTCATAGCTTGTTAAATTATGTGGCCCAAGTGCAGTAGTCTCTCGGTTGCTAAGGTTTTTTGTTCGAGTTTGGTGAGTGTTCACGGTAATCCCTAATTTGAGTACTGCTTCTTCTGGATCGGGGTTTTCTAGCCAATGAAAATCGGGTTAAGTTGACCGAATATATTTCGCCTGATCCCAGATAAAGTAGACCGTACGGACCGGATCAGTGCGCAGTAACTAATCGTTCCAAAGCATACATCATGCGCGCATGCAATTTGCTAACCTTGCACTCTGCCTTAAAAACATACTTGTGTCCCTACAAGTTACCGAGGCCCTGAACCTAAAAGGGCAACTGAAGGAAGACAGGATGGTTTTAGTCGAATATAAGTGTCGATTGGTCCACTAAAAGCTATTTCATTTGAAGATTTTCTGCATTAAAAAAAGTTGTGGGCTTCTTTTTAGCAAATTGGAGGACATTCTGAAGCCAGTGTCTGAAAACCCATCTTTTACTATGACATCATCAGGTATTTCTGCTACACTTCGCGTCGACACAACAGAAGCACGTTTGTAGACGTCATGGCCAGTATTATTGATGAGTTAGGTTCTTATATTGGTAATGTCTATAATATCAGTAGCTTACATCAGTAAGCGTTTATAATACAGTAAAACTTGCATAGCTGGGAGCTCAAGGGGCCTAGGATTTTGGTTTTCACTTATTTATTTAAAACAGTTTTCCAAATAGCCAGGTATTAAACCTGTAACGTTGTCTAATAAGTCCCGCGAATAAATTCAATGTTTAAAAAAACAAACGCGTCGCAACTGGTCCGGTGTAATATCCAAAATGCTTAATTATTAGTTTTTGAGGTTATTGAGAAAAATGATTAAAATCATCAATAGCAGGGGTTTCTTACTTATCCAGGGCCCAATTACCGGGGTTTATTCTGACATCAAAATCGTAGACACTAATACTAGTTTGAGTTCATTAGTAAAATTAATAAGTTACCATAAACTTTTTAAGTCAATTTGTAAAATTAATAAGTTACCATAAGTTTTTTGAGTCAATTTGTAAAATATTAGAATACCATAAGCTTTTTAAATCAATTTGTAAAATTAATAGGATACCATAAACTTTTTGAGTCAATTTTTAAAATGAATAGGTTTTTTAGTTTATAAACTTCTATGTTGAAATAGATATCTGATGTAATGAGAAGGGATAACGTGAGAAATTAGTATACTAGAGGAAGTTTAAAATTGGCGCCATTGACAGAAAAGTTTAAAGAAAATCGTTTATCTTGGTAATGTAATATGGTCATGTGAAGGATGAATCACATGTAACTAAAAGAGTTTTAAATTTACATGTGAATGGATGGAGATGGAGAGGGAGGGCAACAACACGATGGATAGATTGTATCAGGAGGGATTTGAAGGAAAAGAACTTGTTTCGACAAACCCAAGTTAAATGGGACAGACGGAGGTAAGAAGATAATGATAAATATGTTTCGATAAGTTATTCATCAGAATTTCCTAAATGATTTGTCAATAAATTAGGAAGCAAAGTTCTCAAGCTAAACTCAGTTCAAAATAACATTAGACATTTATGATAACATTTTATTACTGTCCGTTCAACCGATTTTGACTTTTATTACCTTGGTGGCATGACAAATGGCGGCTGCAGTAAATAGTTGGTATTGTAACCAATTTTTTACTTTTAATGCCATCCTTATGCCTACGAAATAGAAGTTTAAAACGGTTGAATAGACGATAAAAAAGGTTTCTTTTAAATGTCTAATCTTGATGCGAATATGGTATATAATTCTTGTCCTAGTTTAATAATTCCCCTTAATGACTTGCTCCCTTCTGATATCCCCCGCATAGTGATCATTCCTCTCCATCTGTAGTCCATAGCCCTGCACTACGCAGACATCGTTCGGAATGAAAGCTTTTGAAAGTCAAAATCATATGCTTACAACCTTAGTATTTAAGATTTTCTTTTTCTCAATAGTAAATATTTTTTGATAATAGTGCAGCATAATGCAAAAAAAGTTTAATGACGATTTTTCATAGTCAACAAAGCCAAATTTTTCAAAGATCAAGTTCAATACTGGTTATAAAAACAGCCGTACTCATACCGGAGGTAATTTCACGAATTCAAGTATAGAATTAACAAAAAGGAAATGACGAATTAAGTAAACCAATGTACAGTCACGGAAAACATTCGTTGGTCCTGTGTTTTGTGTCTATTGATATTAATAAAGATACTGTAATATAATAATAATACACCAAATGTATAATGACGAATACGCGTCTATGAAGCTACGCGTCTGTGGACAGTACGCCGTAGTTTTGTATGTAAGCTTCACGCAGGCGTACACCAAGCGTATAATGAAGAATACGCGTCTATGAAGCTATGCGACCATGGACAGTAGAACACAGTTTTGTATGTAAGCTTCACGCAGGAGTAAACCAAGCGTATAATGACGAATACGCGTCTATGAAGCTACGCGTCTGTGGACAGTAGCCCATAGTTTTGTCTGTAAGCCTCACACAGGCGTACACCAAGCGTATAATGACGAAGACGTGTCTATGAAGCTACGCGTCCGTGGACAGTACGCCATAGTTTTGTATGTAGGCTTCACGCAGGCGTACACCAAGCGTATAACAACGAATACGCCTCTATGAAGCTACGCGTCAGTGGACAGTAGGCCATAGTTTTGTATGTAAGCTTCACGCAGGCGTACACCAAGCGTATAATGATGAATACGCGTCTATGAAGCTACGCATCCGTAGCCGGTAGGCTTAAGTCAACATTCTGATAAGATTTAACATCACCCAACGTTCCCCAATCTAACTCGCTAACTCCTAAACCACGCAACGGATTTTGATGCATTTTTCAAGAGCAATAATAGAAGAAGGTTTATGTAAGTATATAATTTGTCCCCACGCAAAGCACGGGGCGGACAAGAACTAAAAAAATTGTTGAAGCAGTATTTCAGAAAAATCTATCAACACAACACTGGACATACCTATGTATATCTATAAAATATATAGGTACAGAAGTCAATCTACGTACGCGCTCTCACAGCGCACACAGACACCGCTCACGGGCACGATATCTCGGAGCGCCTCGGTCCGCTCGTCGAACAGTTCCGGCTCAAAGGCTCATTAGTGTGCGTCCACCGAGGGTAGGTATAAAAAGTGCAGTACATACATAAAATTGTCTTCTGTACCTATCTATTTTGTGCCTATACGTTGAAACGGTTACCACATCGGTATTCATCTTCAAAGGACGTATTTGGACGTGTATAATGAATATTTGCTAACAAATATATTTCCGTGACCGTACACACATCGACCACATGCGCAAGGTTTACTGTGGTATCAGTATATCGTTCTTCTCCATAGAGATCTACTCTTTGGAACGTGCATTTAAGCTTCACTTGTTTGACTGACCGACATTTTGACAATTCAAAAGTGCCTGTAATTGGTCTATTTGAAATAAACGTTTTTGACTTTGACTTTGAGTACATTTCTTCACTCATATTCGCGGTTTACTTATTTTAACTATTTTTGTATTTTTTCAGAGTTCCCTTCAAAAACTAATGTAATTATCGTATTTGTGTTTGAAATTTTCATGCCTAAAAACTTTACCGTGATAAACATTGCACATGTGATCAACACAATAATAAAATCATGTTTATCTGAAAGGCCAAATCATTTGTGGTTTAAAAAAAAAGACAGTTTTGTTTGGGCATACTTAGTCCTTTCGTCTCGATTTCTCTTTTGATTTATATATTTATAATATTATATGAAACTATTTATTATATTCTCCCCAAATAATTTTTTGTCCCTCTCCTAGATACAGACCTCTTCCTTTAAGACCTCCTGGATTAATGCTGTTTTTAATTACACACGAATGATTTTGCCTTTCAGAATTACTATAAGAAAAACATATTGACGATACTTCTAATAATGTTTCAGTAAAGACAAACCAAGAAGAAAATGGCGTTGGCAAGAAGCAGCCCAGAGTGGTGGAGGCCATTGCCCAACAGTGGGACTGTACTGGCCAAAACATTCGTATTAGAAATATTCTCAAAATGATAAAAAAGTAGAGTGAGTGTTGTGATTTTGTAAATCAAGCTTATACTTCCATATTTAATCTATACTAATATTAAAAAAAAGGTAAAATTTGTAAGTTCGTATGTAGGGGAGGTAATCTCTGGAAGTACTGGTCCGATTCCTAAAATTTTTTCACCGTTAGAAAGCTGCTTTATTCCGGAGTGTCATAGGCTATAATTTATGTAACATCAGACACTTCCGCCTGACCACCGCGAAGTACCTACATATTTCATGACACGAGACTATATCTAATGTAGAATTGTTGGAGAAATGCCATGAAAGCCCGAACGACCACCAGATCAAGCGTCGTAGGTGGAGATGAATGGGTCACACGCTTTGGAAGGATTCTGATCACATGCCTAAACAGGCTGGAATCCTCAAGAGAAATGGAAGCGTGGCCGTCTTCGGCATACCGAACCGACGGCTATCGGATTGACATGGAGCGAGATGAAGCCACAATTATAAAGGGACATTGGACGCCTATGCCCCAGCTCATAGGGTCTTAAGACAAGTAAGTCAGATATTCAGGGATTTTTGCCCTCTGCAGACAAAACTCCCTCGTCTGCTAGCCTGTAGCATATATCAGCCTTATTTCCCACTGCTGCGACTCAGTCCTTCTCTCTAAGAGAGGGAATGAGCTGTAATAAACCGCGCGGACCCAGTGCAGGTTGGTGAATGTCAAATGTCTTTGAATTTTTGGTTCTAGGACATTCCTTATGATGTTTTCCTTCACCGTTTTGAGAGCAGTGCATAATGCGCCTGCTTGGGTATGAACCCGCGACCTACAACTCGTAAGTCAGGGCCATTACCTCTCGGTCACCACTGCTTTATCTATATATATAAAAATCAATGCCACTTTTCGTTGTTAATTTATAACTCAAGAACGGACTCACCTATCCAAACCAAATTTATAGGCTTTGTTCGGACTATTTAGGGGATGGTTTATGTGAAGTTTGGTAGGGTAGAGTAGGGTAGAGTAGGGTAGAGTAGTCTAGGGTAGAGTAGGGAAACGAAAAGTGGCATTGATTTTTATATATATAGATATATAAAAATCAATGCCACTTTTCGTTGTTAATTTATAACTCAAGAACGGACTCACCTATCCAAACCAAATTTATAGGCTTTGTTCGGACTATTTAGGGGATGGTTTATGTGAAGTTTGGTAGGGTAGAGTAGGGTAGAGTAGGGTAGAGTAGTCTAGGGTAGAGTAGGGAAGAGCGGGAGCGAAGCCGTGCGGGCAAAAGCTAGTTTTTTATATAAAAGCCTGCTGGCCAGTAAACTATTTAAATAAAATGAGAAACTGACTGACATATCAACGCACAGCCGAAAATATTGGAACTAGGAGCGTGAAATTTCGCACAAGGCTTCCTTTTATGATGTTGGCGAGCACTAAAAGAGGATTTTCGAAAATTCATCCCCTAAAGGTATGAAAGAGATGTCAAAGCTTGTATGGAGAAACCTACTCAGAAGCTAGTTTTATATGTCTTAAGGCCGTCTTAAGAAGTCTGAATAAGGGTTTCAGTTTTAAAATGCACCTGAGATTGGTCTAGCTTTTCGTGCAGACCAAATGACGAGATGAGTAGACAACCTACACCACAGAGAAAGGCGGAATCAGGTTGCAAATGATAATAGTTTTTATTTTATTATTGATAGACCAACCTTTGGTGCACAGACTTTCTCTTTGACTAAAATCCAAAAGATCATGTCCGAAACACAACACTGCGCTCCAAAACGCGAATCGTTGATGTGGCTTAAAAGGCTGCCCAACTTAAATGGGACTGGGCAGGACATGTCTGCTACATGCTGTGGGCGCGTAAAACGCAGGATGGGAGCCCGGACACAGAGACGCGGGGCCGAGGCAGACCACGAAGGAGATGGAGGGACGACCTGGGTGGCTTCCTTAAGAATTGGAATGAGAAAGCCAGGAACCGTGTTCGTTGGAAGGAGTGGAGGGAGGCATTTGCCCAGCAGTGGGACAATATGGGCTAACTATAAAAAATAATATTGATAGGCTCGTCTTGAACCACTATCTCACTTGATAGTAAGCCATGATGTGGTCAACGATGGAACACGCTTGCCTAAAAGTAACCTATTCACTTTTAACTTAAAGACCCCTAGGTTATAGCTATCAGAAAACACAGACTCCAGCAGAGAATTCCACTAGGTCCAACAGTGATAATTTTCTTTAAAAAATCACAACACGCACACTCCAGTACACATTTAAACATCTATCGACCTACCTTTAGCAACTGCCTTCGAGGTCCTGGCCTTATCATCGAGCTTGGCGACCTTCGCTCTCTTCTCCGGCTTCTCTGGCGCGTTCTTGCGGGGTCGGCCGCGTTTACCCTTGACGGGTAACGCTACCGTGATCTCTGACACTGAAGGCTGTGTTAAATCGTCTTTGAGATCTCCTGGAACAGAAATTCACATTTTCACTGTTTTTCATACAACCGCTCTTAACCGATTCATCATCATCATCATATCAGCCGAAAGACGTCCACTTCTGGACATAGGCCTCCCCCAAGCGTCGCCACAACGACCGCTCCTGTGCGTCACGCATCCATTGGATTCCCGCGACCCTGACCAGGTCGTCGGTCCACCTTAACCGATTATGACGTTATTACACATTTTTCATTACATGTTTTGTAAACACAGTATCTTGTGGATATTATCTAGGCTTCTATTGAAATCAATTACTAAATTTGTGTAACAGTAATCCAGTAAAAAAACTCTGAAAATCTGCTGTTTTGCATGAACACAATTTACCCAAAAATTTAAAAAGACAAAAAAAATAAATTATAGAAACCTTGCAAATTTTATTAAGATTCTAAATAACGACAATATTATTTCAAAAACTTTTAAGGGTTTAAAAAAAAAACCGGCAATTTCCTGGAACAAGTTTTGTAAAATATTCGAGTAAATCACAGACAACAACACACAAACAGAGTTTTCAGGCGTTATCTCTCTTTCTTTGTGTTGCCTCTACGTCAAACATCGCGTTGGATTGCGTTAGATGAAGCAACAAGCTTTTAATCCAAGCTCGATGTTGACGATAAGCGAGTGGAAAGTCCGTAGAAGTCTTTATTCTCTAACTTAGGTATTGATATCTAGAAAATCATGTAGATCAATCAAACTGAAAACATTAGAAGTGCAAATCGGCCTCTCGCGCGAAAGGTACCATAGCGTCTAAAACGGAAAAACGATAAAAATACACGTTTTAATGCATGCAAGACCCAATGAATTAAGTATTTTTTCATCATTATCATATCAGCCGAAAGACGTCCACTGTTGGACAATCTCCCAGCCGTCGCCAAAACGACCAGTCCTGTGCGTCACGCATCCGTCGGATTAGTATTTTATACTGATTTAGAATTTGTTGTTATAACGACAACAGAATTGCACCATTTTTGAAAATTTAAACTGTAGCTATTACTGCTCATGAGATACGGGCTGGTGAATGATAGACAGACAGCAGTCTTAGCAATAGGGTCCCATTTTTAGCCATAGGGAACCCTAAAAGGTAGTAAAAGACATCCAGACAGGCACTATATTGCTTGTACTAAAGCCTGCAAAAGCTTACCAGTGCTTGTTTAATTCATGAATCCCCAAGCGACCACCGTTGGCCTATTTCTATTGTCTTACTATTGTGTCTCTAATTGACGGTATCTGAAGGGTTAAAATTAGTAAAGTAATTTACGTACCATCACCGAAATCAATGTCATCTTCAAGATATTCAATGTCCGCATCCTCCACTGGGTCTTCTGTTGCAGTTGGATCTTCGCATTTCATCTGCGCTTGGTAGATTAGCACTGCAATAGAAGTAAAACATTATTCCCATACTAGCTTCAGCATCACTTTTGCATTAATCAATGAGTGGATCAAATTTAATATAAAAAATTTGATTACAGATATACAACTACAGGTGAAATAAAATAAAAACTTCAAAGAGTATCCTATATCGAACTTTTTTAGGAAGAACATCGTAAGCGACAGTGAGCGTTTTTGCAATACTAGTAGGTTTTCTCTTCCATAATTATAAAGTATTTATGAAAATATGTACTGTGCGTTCCAAATGAGAATAGGATCGATTGCATGTTGTGACGTCACGAATTACTGTCAAATCGAGGAAAGAAATTTTGAAACTTTAACTATTTTACGAAAAATTTAATTTATTTACAAACTGTGAACGAACAAATTTTAATCAGAATTCAGTTCTTCAATTTTACTAATCCCCAAGTTCCTCAATTTTGACCAAATTTTTTAAAGACAGTAAATCGTGACTTCTATTCTTCCTAAAAAGGCTCGATATGATCTATATTTTTAATGCAGCTGGCCAATTATCTTGTTTGTAGAATTGAAATATGAGTACAAGAACAGTGTTAAAACTCCACCCCTGATAACAAAACTAGGTAAACTTGTGCTATCAGAATCAGTGAATCACGAAGTCAGTGATTTTATTGAAGTATAATGTAACATTCTGCATATATGACTTGTAAGAATCCATTACCCAATAAACTTCTATGACTAGGACTACGATTCCACCAATAAGCAGACGAGATACAGATTAAAAAAAAATTATCCCCAAGCGAACACTAGCGTTCGCACACCCATTGTCTTTCGATTATGTCTCTAATTATCACGATTGAAAGGTTAATAATCTCCAACATAACAAATATAATTACTATTTTGTTAACCAAATGAGGTTTAGAAAAGGATGGAGAGTTATAATTATCAAAATACTACTTACTCTTAGGCCTAAACTCTCCCCTGCCCATCATATCAATGAATTTCTTCTCCGAATCCATGACTTGTTTTTTGAAGTTGCAAGCATCCCGCAACCGGGTGATGCACACCTCACAGATGAGCCGGTTAGGACCATTGGGACCTTCATTGTGCTGGGTGATCTGGATTGACAAGTAATTATTACTAACTTAAAAAAAAAAAATTGAATTGTTTTTTTTTTTTCTAGTGTAGCTTCTCTTCTTATCTAAGATAAATCGTAGGTAAACAATAAATTTCACAAAATAAATAATTTAATAATAATAATGGTAACTAAATAAATGAAAAACCGGCCTTTCTGTGGCTATGGGTCTTATAGGAAACTAGACAAACAAGAATCAATATTACGGGTAACAATGACAGAAAGAGAAACATTTCTGGTTGTAAATAAGATAAACTCACGCTAATATCGAAGCATTCAAGCAGCATATCAGCATAAACTTCGGTTTCATTCATCCAGTTGTATTCTGTCCCCAGATCCTTGTAACAGCCTTCGGAGAGACAGCACCGGCACAGCCCGGGGCTCTCCTTCACCACTATCTCGTCGAACTCCATCATCACAACACTACACTATCATTTCCACAACGAGAAGCAATGAATTTTCACGTTTTCAGTGAAAATTTTGTAAATTTTACATAGCGTCAATACCACCACAAATCAATGGTCAGCGGCGGCCATTTTGTTTTGGTACCTGCAGAATTGCAGGGAGCCTGTGCAGTCTGCACTTGTTATTTTCTCACTAGGCAACATTCATCATTTCGCTTTTCGTTATCTATCTAGTTAAGGAACGTCAAACGCTTTAAAATAAAAAAAAAAAACAGGATCGTCACATTTACAGCGAAGTTTTTCAATTTAGCGCCTGTTTCATGATACGGATACGGCTGCAAAAGATACACACAGTAATGGTACAGAGGTCTTAATGATCAAGTCATTTTCTATTAAACCTTTCATAATATAAACAAAAACTAACTTTCACATGGGAAACGACATTACCTACATATTACATAAAGAAAATTGCAAGAAACTAAAAGTTACAAGTACAAAAAGCACGACTGAAGGTACTTTATGAAAGAAATAATACTGAAAACCAGTACTTCTCTTTATATTATAAAAAAAAAATATGCTCCTGGTCTACTACAATAGTACCAGTGTAAACGCTCTAAAGCGTACATAATATGTTACGATCTACAGTTGAATTATTCTTTATTAATGGCAAGTAGAGCCGATGTCGACTATTCTGCCAATGTAGTTGAATTATTAATCAGTACAAATTCCGCTGTCTTTAAAACATTAACGCTATTGCCATATTTGTAATTCAAGTAAAAATCAAAAACATACCGACTCAACAAAAGCTTGGTGAAAAAGAAACTTTTAGGGTCAGTTGCATTGCATCAAAATTAAATAGTTTAGAAGTAGTAGAATCATTGTAGAAATAATACTGCGATATGTTGATGTGGCTTACTTGCTTCTTGACATTAGCGTGGTATTGGGACTTTTTATTACGTACCTGGCATCCCAAAGAAAAAAAAAACAAGAATATCTGTCAAAAATCAAGATTTCCCGTTTACATGTTATATTTTCTTCGAATTTTCACAAAATACGAGAAATACTTACAAAATAGTTTGCATGAATGTAAAGAAAACCGAAATAATGGAAGTTGTCGGTGTCTGCCGCTGCTGCCTCGCACGGGGCCTGAATAAAGACTTACATTCAAATTATTTTTGGCTAAACAAAAAAGAGAACTATGCTCAAATGTTGAAAGAATGCTTCAATATTATCGTAAGTTTATTTTCTATGTGTAGATTTAAATACTTAATATTCCTAAACCTAATTCACAACCTGTAAACATGTAATTAGTAACGAAACTTAGGCTATTCGTGTTAAGATAATTTTCTGTATGAAGGTTCTTACCGCGTAAAGTGCCGGTCGTAATAATATTATGATTGGCCGTGTAAGAATAAGCAGCATTAGTCTAAATAGTTTCTAATTAGAATTCAATTTGCTCTAAAACACTTATTGGAATACAAACTTAACAATTATTATCAGTATTATAAATGTCAAGGACAAATACTTATCTTAGGTGGTAAATTTATTGGGCTCGTGGCGAGACATGGCTAGCTCGCTGTCCGACCGTCCGGTAACCGTCCGGACCGAGCCCAAGACGTCGACGGCGTGCACTGTTCCCGCGCGCCTCAAGGAGTTGTCAGCAGCAGGAGGGGCCAGCTGTGTCGAAGCCTACTGGGACCAGGGTTACTCGAAAGGAACTCGAGCCCCGGTATGAAGGCTAGAAGGAACGGGGTGGGGTTTTTAGTCAGCAAGGGTCTGACACTATCTCCTGCTCTACCCAAGAGCGGAGGTTGTCATTGGATGACTTTTACCCACCGAAAAAAAAAGGTGTTCGGTATTTTGAATTCTAATCTAATTTATGTAATAGTTGCAAGTACTGAGATTTTTGTTTTTATTTTTAGAGTTAACAGCAAAAACAAGACCGTATTTATTTATTTATTTAAAGCTTTATGCACAGAGCTGTACAAAGGCGGACTTAATGCCTTAGGTGTTATCTGCCAGGATGATTCCATACGGGTTCTATAGAAATCAAATATTCATTGGTAGCTTATATCTGACAAGACACACATTTAGTAGGTTAGAGTAGGGTAGAGTACGGTAGAGTAGGGTAGAGTACGGTAGCGTAGGGTAGAGTAGTGTAGAGTAATGTAATGTAGAGTACTGTAGGGTAGAGTACGATAGAGTAGGGTAGGGTAGAGTAGGAGAGAGTAGGGTAGGGTAGAGTAGGGAAGAGCGGGAGAGAAGCCGTGCGGGCAAAAGCTAGTAATATATAGAAGTCAATCTACATACTGTGTGCGCTCTCAGAACGCATACACCTCTTACGGACAATATATCTCGGTAGTGTCTCGGCCCACTCATCAAACAGTGCCAGCTCAAACGCTCATTAGTGTGCGTCCACCGAATGTAGGTATAAAAAGTGAAGTACATACATAAGATTGTCTTCTGTACCTATCTATTTTGTGGTTTTACAGTCACTTTGATATTGAAAACTGTAAATTGCATGCCTCAAAGTGGTAGGGTTTTTTTTTAATTTGATATAAAGTAGTGCTTGACTGCGATCCCACCTGAAGGTAAGTAGTGATGCATTCGTTGATGGTGAGGCGCACTAGTTTATTAAGAGCCTATTCACTGTAACTTTGAATACACCCAAATTATAATCAGATAAGAAGACCGTAGCAAGCAAATAATGTTTAAACGCCTAGTCTGGACTGTGGAGGAGAACGAAAGGGTAGATACTTGCCACGTTGGGATGTCAAATGGTAGAAAGATAGTGGGTTTTATGAGTAAAACAGGGTGAATAGACTTAGGGGTGAATGGAGACAAAACTTTGGTGTGGTTTTTCACTTTGATACCATAATTAGGCCTCTGACAAAGCATCGATTTTTTAGAATAACAATAAATTAATGAATTGATATAGTTAAATGCTGCAAGAAATATTAAAATATCGACAAAATACCCTTTAAAGTTTTGTCTCTATTCACCCTATTTTACCCGGTACTTAAGTTTATTGATAAATCCACAGTGTTGTCTTTTTTAACCCAAAGGTTGACTGGTAGAGAATGTCTTGTTGCATTAAGTCCGCCTATGTACCACTACTGTACATGATGTTTAAATAAATCTATATATATAAAAATGACCCCTGTTTTCCGTTGTCACGACTTGGCATGAAAACGGCTTGACCGATTTGGCTGATTTTTTTTTGTTGTGATTGTTATTGTGAGGAGAAGGTTCTTATGCAAAAAAAAATTAGGGGAGTGTAGGGTAGAGTAGGGTAGAGTAGGGTAGGGTAGGGTAGAGTAGGGTAGAGTTGGGTATAGTAGGGTGGAGTAGGGTATAGTAGGGTGGAGTAGGGAAGAGCGGGAGCGAAGCCGCGCGGGCAAAGCTAGTAAATAAATAAATAACAACTCTCTTTCCAGCTAAGATCTTCCGATGAGGGGCCTGTTGGTATCTGTGATACATGCATCAGATGTCTTCGTAACTCATTCAACTTCAAGCAGCAAGTACTGAACGCAGACCAGGAATTCTTTAAGAAAATTGAAGCTGTTGAAAAAGGTACAGTCTCCCAAAATACAGGGCAGTTCAGGACCTCATCATCACCACCATTTTAGACGGAACTTGTTGTTAAAAGGCTCCTTCTCCACTCGCCTATCGTAAACATCGAAAATGGTTTAAAAGCTTGTTACTTCATTTAATTCATGAATCCCCAAGCGACACCCGGTGGCCGCGCATCTGTCTTACTATTGTGTCTCTAATTGACGGTATCTGAAGGGTTAATTCATGAATCCCCAAGCGACCACCGGTGGCCGCGCATCTATTGTCTTACTATTGTGTCTCTAATTGACGGTATCTGAAGGGTTAATTCATGAATCCCCAAGCGACCACCGGTGGCCGCGCATCTATTGTCTTACTATTGTGTCTCTAATTGACGGTATCTGAAGGGTTAATTCATGAATCCCCAAGCGACCACCGGTGGCCGCGCATCTATTGTCTTACTATTGTGTCTCTAATTGACGGTATCTGAAGGGTTAATGCAATCCAACGCAATGACGAAAAGGCAACGCAAAAAAACAGAGATAACGCTTGACAACTCTGTTAGTATTCGGTAATTCCGAGATTTACTCGAAAATTTCACAAAACTTGCTCCAGGAAATAGCTGTTTTTTTTTTTAAGTTGTCGTCATTTAGAATCTTAATAAAATTTGCAAGGTTTATACAGTTTTAATTTTTTGACTTTTTTAATTTTTAGGCAAATTATGAAGTGTCAAAGTTCATACAAGATAGGAGATTTTCAGAGGTTTTTACTGGATTAGTTTTACACAAATTTAGAAATTAGTTTCTATAAAAACCTAGATAATATCCACAAGATACTGTGTTTCCAAAATATCTAATGAAAAATGTGTAATAACGTCATAATCAGTTATGAGCGGTTGTATGAAAAACAGTGAAAATGTGAGTCATGATGCACCGCCTCCCCCTCCGCGCACGCGCCTCCCTGATGCATGTGTTGAACATCGGGCTCCCCAAAGAATCGCCATACGAACAGTACTATGTGTCTCCCATCCATCAGATTCCAGCGTCTCTCACCAGGTCATCGGCCCACTTTGTGAGGGGCCTTGTCAATGCCCTGCCCACTGCCAGTTAAGTTTGGCGATTCTTCGGTCTATGTCGGCAACCTTGGTTTTCCTGCAAATATCTTTTTTTTTTCTTTTTTTTTACGGTGGCAAAAATCATCCAATGACAACCCCCGCTCTTGGGTGGAGCGGGAGATAGTGTCAGGCTCTTACTGACTAAAAACCCACCCCGTTTCTTCTAGCCTCTTCATACCGGGGCTTGAGTTCTTTTCGGATAACCCTGTCCCCAGTAGACTTCGACCCAGCTGGGCCCCTCCTGTTGCTGACAACTCCTTGAGGCGCGCGGGAACAGTGCGTGCTGTCGACGTCTTGGGCTCGGTCCGTCCAGTTACCGGACGGTCGGACAGCGAGCTACCCATGACGGTCTACGGTAGCCAGAAATCGGGATCAGAATCCCGGCGGCGGCGGCGAGGGCGCCGTTGCCTGATGCGGTCGGCCTCCTCCTTTGCTAGCATTACTGCTTCGCAGAAGGAGGCGACCGTCTTCCTGCAGATATCTTCATTCCTGATACGATTACGCAACGAAACTCCACCCCTTAGGGGTGAAATGGAAGTTTGTATGAAGAAACCTACTATCATGCGGGCTAAGGGCCGGGACACATAAACACGATACGACGTCGTGTCGTACCACGATACGGCGTCGAACGGCACGACGTAACGGCCCGACGCCGTCACTTTACGATGTCGCGACGTAGTTTTTTACGATGCTCGTCGTAGATTCCCACGACGCGACGTCGCATCGTGAAACGACGCCGTATCGTGGTCCGACACGACGTCGTATCGTGTTTATGTGTCCCGGCCGCCGCTAGCAGAAGATAGCACTATAACCTTTCACCTTTATGATAATCATGGTTTTTACGCTTACAGATGAGAAAATTGAAATTAAACTGGAGCCTAAACAGGACAGCGGGGATGATTCTGATGACTATTACCTGATAGATGCAGGTGAGTTCAGTTTCCTATAACTTTTTGTTTCTTGCACGGTTTTTTTTGCGGCGGGAAATCATCTTATTACTTCTCCCTCTCTGGGGAGCGTGAGGTAGTGTCTAAAGTTTTACTGACTAAAACCACTCCTCTATTGGTCTTCTTTTTTTAGGTGGGAATGAAATCATCCAATGACATCCCCCACCTTCTTCGGAGCGGTTGATAGTGTCAGACTTTTACTGACTAAAAATCTCCTCCTGTTCCTTCGTTGCCTGTTGTACTGTGGCCAAATTCCTTTCAGAAATAGATACCTGTATTGGTCTAGTGGCCTTTTGCGTTCCAGGACCATAACTGTCTCTTTCATACTTTTCCTAGCCCTGCTAGGACTCTAGCAGGCCACAATAAAAAAGTTAAAAGCCGCTGCAAAAAACAGCTGAAGCGCGCGACAGCTTGTGGCCGGAAAAGCTTAAAGCGTTGGAGAGGCTTCCAGCGTTTTTTTGTGGCAGCACCGCCGCACGCGAGCCACAAGAAAAAACCGCTTCAAAAAGAAGCTTGAAGCGGGTTTTTTTGTGGCCCGTTTGCGGAGACGGTAATCTTGAACTACACTGCGCACACGTGTGCCATACACGCCGATCTGGGCGCGTCGGTCTTCTCAATTTTTATCGAAACTAGAATAGTAGAACTACACTTGATCCACGCCACGCGACGTCATTCTATGTACAAAACAGGTGTTTTTTTTTTTGTCGATAAGGATAATCATCTTCCCGCTAAACACAAAACACGCTCTTGGGTAGAGCGGAAGATAGTGTCTAGACTCTTACTGACTAAAAACCCCACCCCGTTCCTTCTAGCCTTCATACCGGGGCTCGAGTTTCCTTTCGGATAACCCCGGCCCCGGTAGGCTTCGACCCAGCTGGGCCCCTGCTGTTGCTGACAACTCCTTGAGGCGCGCGGGAAAAGTGCGCGTCGTCGACGTCTTGGCTCGGTCCGGACAGTTACCAGACGATCGGACAGCGAGCTAGCCATGGCTCGCCGTCCGCGAGCCCACGTCTACGGTGGCTGGAAATCTGGATTGGAATCCCGGCGGCGGCGAGGGCGCCGTAGCCTGATTCGGTCGGTCCTTTGCTAGCAAGCAGGTGTGATACACGTGTACTTCAATCTAATGTAGTTCCATCTTTAATCTGATCCATTTTTCCAGCCAGTGTAACTTCGTCCAGTGTAACTACACAAGAGAAAATCAAGAGCGAAAAGCTACCAGCACCAGTTAAAAAGAAAAGTGAACCGAAGCGTGCGAAACCTAGAGACAAGGCTAGTGGCCAGCTCAAGAGTGCAGTGAAGAAGAAAGCGACCGCTGACAAGGCGTGGAAGAACGATAAGATTAAGACCTTGGTGTCCAGGCTTGCTACTTCCATCAGTGAGTTTATTTAAATCACTACCTTTCCCTTTTTCGTTACTGCTCTGCTACTAATAGTCGTAGCGTAATTTTATACAACACTATATTTTACCCGCGGCTTCGCCCGCATTTATTAATATACTTTAATTTAATAATAATATTTTAATAAAAAAAAAATAGCCATGTCCCTCTCCAAGGTCCCAACTATCTCTGTACCAAAATTCATCAAAATCGGTTTTGCCATTTAGGCGTGAAGACGTAACAAACAAACAAACTCACTTTCGCTTTTATAATATTAGTAAGAATTAGTATTAGTATATGCGCTACTAGAAAGAAACACGTGTCTAGTTTTTTTATATAAAGAATCTGTTCTTTTGTAAAAAGAACTGTGCGATGAAAAATGACGAAGTTCAAAGCTTGTTATGTATGTTACCTGATTGGCCGCACAAATACATGATCACCGAGCCATCCGGGTGACTAAGGGGTTATTTTACTCCCGCATCCAGTTGAGCGCTAGTGTTTAACCCTTCAGATACCGTCAATTAGAGACACAATAGTAAGACAATAGATGCGCGGCCACCAGTGGTCGCTTGGGGATTCATGAATTAATATCGGCTAATATAACACTATGTAAAAACTATTTGGAATCGAATCAGTTACTGATTCTTCTCAAACTATATTCAGGTGTCGCATATAGCTACTAAAAATAATGTTGTTTGCGGCGTAGTACTCCACGCGCGTCTGCAATACCGTAGGAGCCTAGCTGGGTCGAAGCCCACTGGGGCCATGGGTTCGCTTTGAAAGGAGGCCCTTATTGCCTTGGTGCTATGTTCCTTGTCTGCCTTGCCTTGACAAGGATCATGGAGTGGGTTTTAGTCAGGAAAAGTCTGACACGGCCCTCCCGCTCCGCCCAAGGCCTATAACAGTGGTTCCAAATTAAGCAGTGATTGAGCTATGAGTACTAGATAACTGATATTGACATAGATATCTTCTTTCTATATTATAAAAATGAGCCCCGTTTTCCGTTGTCACGACATGGCATGAAAACGGCTTGACCGATTTGGCTGTTTTTTTTTTTGTTGTGATTGTTATTGTGAGGATAAGGTTCTTATGGAAAAAAAAATAAAATTAGGGTAGAGTAGGGTAGGGTAGAGAAGAGTAGAGTAGGTTAGAGTAGTGTAGAGTGGGGTAGGGTAGAGTAGGGTAGAGTTGGGTATAGTAAGGTGGAGTAGGGAAGGGCGGGAGCGAAGCCGCGCGGGCAAAAGCTAGTTATAGATAAATTACACCCAGATACAGAACAAATAAATGTGTCCGTCACTCACACATTTGTCTTGAGTGGGAATCGAACCCACGATCTCCGGCATAGCAGTCAGGGCCACTAACCACTAGACCAGTGGTTCCCAAACTTATTTTGTCTACTGCCCACTTTGAGAATAAATATTTTTTTAGCGCCCCCATTTTTTCACCTATTTAAAAACCACTATAACTTCAAATTAAATTAATTAATTATTGTGACCTAGATACGTATATTATGTATATTAACGGAGAATTCTAAACGAAACTTTTACTGTAACCCGCAACTTGAAACCTGAGCGCAGTAGATAACATACAACGGCGCTTAGGTCTCAAGTTAACTCTTACGGGCTCCACCTGCCAATAAGAATGATTATTGAAACGCAACTTTATAGTATTAAAACGCCTCTACACAACGCCTCCATTTTCTTTCTGGGTCTCTTCCCGCCCCCCTTGAGACCTGCAGCGCCCACAAGGGGGCGTTATCGCCCACTTTTGGAAAGACTGCACTAGACCAACAGGCCAGTTAAAGTCAAATTCTTCTTGTATGGCTTGACCGATTTGTTTAACATAAGTAAGGTACCTGTTTGTTAGTTACTATGGAGCAAGCTACAACCTACTTCTAACTAAATCACTTTTATTTCTCTTCACAGAAGACTGCGAAATACCAGACATAAAACCTAAAAAGAAGACTGAGAAGAAACCTAAAAAAACAAGACTAAAACTAACTGCCCCGAGTGACTCAAAAATTAACTTACTATGGTCCGGACAAGCTTGTCGAGCTGACAAGTTAAAACATAAGGAGAACCTACAAACTATATTAAAATACTCTAACGCTACTCCATTCTCCAATAAAACCTTACTAGGATACGCATGTGGATACTGTGACTTATCATATCCAGATCCAGCAGATTTGAGACAGCATACGGAGAAAGAACATCTGAAAGAACGTCTCCACTTCAAATCTTACTTGGACATCTCTGAATGCAACGTCAAAGTCGATGTTGCAGACTTAACCTGCAACATCTGCAACGAGAAAATGGACAGTTTAGCAGTTTTCAAAGAACATCTAGTCAAAGCGCATGGTAAAACTATACACAATGACATTAAAGATCATATACAGCAATTTAAACTCAAAGTAGGAGATGTATATGATTGTACAATGTGTACGTCCACCTATGAGACTTTTAAAATGCTTAAACAGCATATGAATAAACATTATTGTAACTATACATGCTCGGTCTGCGATGCAGCGTTTGCAACTAAACGGTCTTTGAACGCTCACCGTACAACACATCAAGACGGAAACTTTAAATGTGATCACTGTGACAAAGTCTTCGCTAGCCGGCCAAAGAAGCATTATCATGAGAAAATGAAGCATTTAGGAGCAAGAAATATATCAAACTGCCCGTATTGCAACGTCCCCTTCCGTAGTTACTACCAACGGAATCAACACTTAGTAAGAGTGCATAATTCTGAGGCCCCTTATAAGTGTAATGTGTGCAATAAGACTTATATTTTAAAGAGTTTATTAATGTACCATATAAAGAAATCTCATTTGATGGAACGGAACTGTCAGTGTTCGGAATGTGGACACCGTTTCTTCAGTCAGAAGGCTTTGAAAGCCCATATGGTGAAACATACAGGGGAGCGGAAATATCCGTGTGAAGTATGCCATAAGTCGTATGCTAGGAAGTATACGTTGAGAGAGCATATGCGCATACATAACAATGATAGGAGGTTTAAATGTGAGGTTTGTAATATGACTTTTGTGCAGAAATGTAGCCTGAAGAGTCATTTGTTGTCCAATCATGGGATAAGTATGGCTGCTTGTGATATTATGGAGAAAACGGGAAATTAGGTATAGACGGTGCTTTTTTTCCCTTGAACTCATCCCGGCCGTGTTCCATCAGGGACGGGGAAAAAATCGGTTACATACAAATTGTATGAACTTGTTCACACAGCTCCGTGTCAGGCGTCAGTGTCCCGGAGGACGCTCGGTCGCACGGACGCTCTGACAGTGCTATCCGATTTTTGTTAAAGTTGACGATTTATCTGCAAGTGCAACATGAACATAGAAAGGTTGATAGAACTTGTATGTAATCCACATTATTTACATCGTGAAGTGTGCGTATCAGGAAGAAACAGATTACACTGACACCGATTTCTCTGATATGTGTGAACACGGATGACTGATGGTACGTCCATGACGGGAATACTGAAACGGACAACTCGGAACACGGATAGCCCTGACCCGGAAATGTGTGGATAGCGCTTATGAGCCATTAGGCACTGTCGACTAGCACCGGCGACAGTGACTTACTATAGTTTATTTATGATGTAGCTCGCCGCGATGTGGCAACGCACAGGTGACTGGCGGTCGCTGGCGACCAATAGAAGCGCGGCTTCAAATCGGAGCGTCTATTCGACAGTGCGTAAGTGTCTTAAACCCACTCCTGTTCCTTTGTCTTCCGTCCTTTCTTTGGGTTCTCTTTCGTACAACCCATGGCCCCAGTAGGTTTCGACCCTGCTGGACCGTTACGGTTTCCCAACATCTTCTTGGAAGGCCAGACGGCGAGCTACCTATTGCTCGCCTGCGGACGGCGAATGGATGGAATGGCACAGGATTTTTGGTGACATTGAATTATACACTTTATTATTAGATCTATAAGGTTTAGGTTGTGTTAACGTTGATGCAAATATCAATGTTCTTGTATGTTAGCATGCTCACGTTTGAGCTCTGCTGGTCGGTTTACTTTTTTTTTAAGGGGTGAAACAGTGTAAATAAATATTAGAATAGTTATATTATTTCTAAATAATTATGTGTATAATAATTACATTGGTTTGATTTAAAAAATTGAGGTAATGTACAGGTTTTGTAAATTTTTGTATCATATTTATTGATTTTTATAGCTGTTAATGTTGTTAGATGTAAAAATAAACGTTTATCAATTTACTTTTTGTTTTTATTAACATACATATATACATCTTAATTATTAAATATTATAAACTAACAGGTATATATACAAACTTAAAGAAAAAATATATACAAACGAGTAAAAAACAAAAGGAACTTATAGGGCACCAAAAAATTCGTCCACATCGATGTCAATGAGAAATGTGCCCAGAACGCTGGCAGCATTGCCACGCTGGATGGCAATGCTGATTCGTTGACCGAAGAAAAGCCCAGCCCTCTGGTCACGCGAAGAGTCGACCAACTGTTTGCTAATATCTCGAACAACTCGATGAGCGCTCGGACCCCATGGCCCTAGTGTTTCAACCCCAAACGGCTCAAACATATAACTTCCGATGAGGTTATTATATTTACGCCGTTTGAGGTTTTCTGCACCTGCAGCAGCCGCACCAGCACAGCCCGCCGTACTAAGAAGATGGGATGGCGCAAGGGTGTCGACACATGTTGCATCCCACACCAAAGGCCTACACAACTTCCAAGGCATTATGGTCATCCCGTCTGGCCTCTTCCCATCGTCATCATCATCTTTTTGTTTTTATTATTTCATACATAGTCTGTTTAAAAAGTCGAAACTACTTTGTTAATTAGAAGGGTAAAATTAAATCTGATGTTGATTACACTGGTATGAAAATTGAAGAGGTAAGTGGACAAAGGTGTTCGATTCTCTGGTAATATTTCTGCTGTTAGCTCATTGCAAATCCGAAATATATACTTGATTGACAGTTAAAACCTTTGTTAGCATGTTGTTTATATGTAACGAATTAAATCCATGGATCGATTTAGTTATTATGTTCATACAAAATAGCCGGATTTTTTGATTTTGTCAAATAACACCTTTGTCTAACCCTTCAGTTATTTACTAATAGAAGAACTTAAAAAAAAGTATTGAATGTAAGTATTTTTAAAATCATTAAATATTATAAAAATCGACTTTTTAGTCAGACTATACCAACTTTTTTTGGCTGGGTAGTCGGCAAATCGATAACTTTTCAGAAGTTACTTTTACTATTTACTTCCCTCGCTCCCCTCGGGTGGTTTTAACACGCCTGTGTTCTTTCAGTTTCCGTTTACATTCCAGGACCACGGTTATTTTTAATATCGTGCGGTTTTGGTCACGCATGCGGGATTGTCCCGCACGCGTAACCCTCGCAAGTGTCCATTTCATACAAGTATTTGTTATAGAATAGGTACGACCTCAACTTTTCTGAGGGATGCTATAGAGTAAAAAAAAAAAACAAACATTTTATTTTAAAATCTTTGTTTATTTATTTAACAAAATAAATTATCAACCTGTACATGTTCAAACTGTAACAACTGAACCGATTTCTTACACTTTTATAAACTTAAATTATCTTATATTAATATTAAAAAATATAACTGACGTAGAAATACTTAAATGTATGGAAGTGTAACCAGAGGCTTACCACGAGTTCGCGATTCATTTTACGGCCCAATCTGAACTGTTAAAGACATGGAACTATGTAGGGTGAATAGCTCTCGCTGATGAGGCTGAGGGTGATGACCAGGAAGATATGCTGGTGGTCAGGATACCCATTGAAGTCGTGAGTGCTGGCTGTGTGGTTCGCTGCTCGAAAGCTTGAGTAAGTGATGATGACATCACGATATGGTAGCTACACAAAGGCTGTGCTGACGTTCAGAGTCGATGGGCGGAGCACCGCCGTGCCCTCGTGGGGGCGATCGGCGGCGGAGACCTCTCGCGCCGGGCCTTGGTTGAGACCAAGGTCCGGAGCTAGGAGGAGTGGCAGGCGGTCGCCTCCTTCTGCGAAGCAGTAATGTTAGCAAAGGAGGAGGCCGACCGTATCAGGCATCGGCGCCCTCGCCACCGCCGCCGGGATTCCGAACCATGGGTAGCTCGCTGTGTACCGGGGCCGGGGTTATCCGAAAGGAAACTCGAGCCCCGGTATGAAGGCTAGAAAGAACAGGATGGGGTTTTTAGTCAGTAAGAGTTTGACACTATCTCCAGCTCCACCCAAGAGCGGGTTTTGTCATAAGATGATTTTCCCCATCGGCAAAAAAAAAAGCCGTAAAATATAACACTTTGACAATCATACTGGGGAATAGGTTCTGACATCTTTCGTATAGCTAATTTCCTACAGTCCCGTGAGCCATTAGCATGTAGTGTCCTCTGGTTCTAACATAATCATTTACTCAATAAAATATAACAGTCATAGGGAATATGTATGCACGTTTTTATTTGCTAAACTAAATAATTTTTAGACTGGTAAACAATCATCAATAACGAAGCTTCAAAGCTACTACATATTATGAAAGAGAATTCCGTCATGGTCTTTGTCCCGTACGGTCGCCATAGACAACGGCGTCTTGGCGAAGAAGACAAATATATTTTTTTAAAGTTAAGATCCTACAATACCGAGAACGCGTGGAAGTATCAAGTTGAAATTAAAACAATATACTCAGGTCTGCGGTCCCTTCAAGCTGTGAAAAATCAAACTTCTAAGTTAACGAATAAGATCGGCCGTTTATGTCGCAAAAAAACGTATATTTTGATACTCTCAAAGTTTGAAATTTATAGAGTACTTCCCGTTGACCCAGAATCCTGAAATTTGGCACAAAGCAAGGTCTTATAGCACGTTGGTGAATGTCACATGTCTTCGAATTTTTGGTTCTAGGACATGTCGGTTTCTTCACGATGTTTTCCTTCAGTTTTGAGAGCAGTGGTAATGAAATAAATTACACAAAGTAATGCGCCTGGCAGGGTTTGAACCCCGACCTACAACTCGTAAGTCGGAGCCATTATCACTCGGCCACCATTGCTCTCACGTGACGTCACAACATGGCAATCGATCCTATTCTCAATTTGGAACGCACTGTATATTTATTGATAAATTGTTTAATTAATAAATATTCTTCTCATACATATTCCCTATTAATTAAAGGCAGTAGACTTATGTAACGATTATTGCTATATATTCGTTTGGTCTCCTTCTTACAGTATCTACAAAATTATTCTGGTTAAGGAGCTGACTCCATGGCAACCCGCGATAGTCAAATTTTTTCAAGTCGTTTTCATTTTGCACGTCCTTGTATGTTGGTTAAACTGTGATTTGCAACCGTATATATATTTATTTATTTATATATACTTTATTGTACACCAGGATAACAAATTACATATTTGAGCCTTATATTTAAAACATACAATTGGCGGCCTTATCGCATTCCGCGATCTCTTCCAGGCAACCTGGTATGGGAAGAGATAATTTTTTTAGCATAGCATAGTCGGCCTTATAATGTTCCCACTGTTGGGACTCAAGCCTCCTCTCTAGGAGAGAATGAGCCGTAATCTATCACGCGGGCCCAGTGCGGGTTGGTGGATGTCGCATGTCTGCGAATTTTTGGTTCTAGAACATGCCGGTTTCCTTCACCGTTTTGAGAGCAGTGGTGATGAAATAAATTACACAAAGTAATGCGCCTGCCTGGGTTTAAACCCACGACCTACAACTAGTCGGGGCCGTTACCACTCGGCCACCACTGCTCTCCAATCGAATGGGGCTTTGTAAATATTTTTTTTTATTAACAAAAAACTTAAAATAACCTGCAAAATGCAAAAAAAAAACTTAAAAAAAAACATGAATTTCGCGGGCTATTAGCATCTTTCTTTGAATCCCTACACCATCACCTTGTAACTTTTTAAAAGGATCATGAAACCACATATCTATACTCCATCTATTTAGGTAGTAACTAAACGTAAACAGTCTTGATACTTATGTCTTTTTATTTAAAACTAGCTGCTCCCAGCGGCTTCACCCGCAAGACAGCAGAAAATTATCCCAAGGGAACATACTTCCGGAATAAAAAGTATCCTATGTCCTATTCCAGGACATGGTCTATCCGTGTACCAAGTTTCATCAAAATCGGTTTTGGCATTTAGGCGTGAAGACGTAACAAACAAACTCACTACCGCTTTTATAATATTAAGTAAGGATAAATCGTTTAAAAGACATCATCTTCCTGTCCTTGTTCAGTTTTATTTGAGGTCGGCGCAACACGTTTTTTTCTTCCATTCTGTCCTGTCCGTCACGCTATCACTAACTCCATTTTCTTTCATATCACTTCTCACACAGTCCATCCATCTTTTCTTTGGTGTCCCTTTCCCTGTCCATCCATCCACATGTAGACTCATAACTCTTTTAGCTTTCGTTTAAAAGACATTCAAAGATTCTTGAAATTAAGTTAATTACCTAACATCGGTATAGGTAAATACCAAATACCTAATTGTAAACATTTTTAGACACAATTTATGGACCATTTTTTAAAATAAAATACATGTTAAGATTGTTTGTCTTGGTATGGTCATGTAAAAAGGAGGGACGAAACGCATGTTGCTAAAAAAGTTATGAGTTTACATGTGGATGGATGGAGGGGGAGAGGGAGTCCAAAGAAAAGATGGATGGATTGTGTGAGAAGTGATATGAAAGAAAAGGGAGTTAGTGATAGCGTGACGAGTGACAGGACAGAAAGGAAGAAAAAAACGTGTTGCGCCGACCCCAAGTAAAACGGGACAAGGGCAGGAAGATGATGATGATGATGATGACATGTTAAGATTGTTTACTTTTAATTAACTAACTAGAAAGATGGAGTATAAACTCAAATTCATAGCTATCTAACATTATCTTTGATATATTTACACCGATGCCATACGATCCAGCCGAAAATTGGCTGAAATAGATTAGAACTAGATCCAAGCTTATATGCTGAATCCAATATTATCTGAAAAAAAAAATGGAACCAATCTGGAAGCATATCCTTTCAAGAATAAAAAAAAAAATTCAAATCGGTCTATAAACGGAGTTTAGAGGTAACAAACATAAAAATAAAAAAAAAAATACAACCGAATTGAAAACCTCCTCCTTTTTTTTGAAGTCGGTTAAAAACGGTGAAGAGCGTGTCTCACCTACCGAAGGTCGAGTTGAAGGAACGTTTGAAAACAGTTACTGTGGTCCTAGACAGCAAAGTGTAAATGTTGGAAAATAGGTGGATTTCATCGTCATTATCATTTCAGCCGATAGACGTCCACTGCTGGACATAGGCGTCCCACAATAAACGATCCTGTGCGTCCCGCATCCATCGGATCGGTACGCGGTCGCCACTCCAGAACCTTTCGGCCCCAACGGACATCTGTTCTGCGAGCAATGTGCCCTGCCCACTGCCACTTAAGTTTGGCGATTCTTCGTGCTATGTCGGCAACCTTGGTTCTTCATTGTATATCCTCATTCCTGATTCGATCACGTAAGGAAACTCCGAGCATAGCCCTTTCCATTGCCCTTTGGGTGACTTTAAGCTTTCTGATAAGGCCCATTGTGAGCGACCACGTTTCGGCACCATATGTCATCACTGGCAACACGCACTGGTCATAGACATTCGTCTTGAGACACTGTGGTATATTGGACGAAAAGATAGCGGTATATTTTCGTCCATTATATCACAGTGTTTAGCTGTAGCTTCCCGAACGCCGTCCAGCACAGTCGGATTCGACGGTTGACCTCTTTTTAAAAATTAGATCTACCCAACTAGACTTTTACTGACTAAAATTCAGCTAACGGACAGCATCAGGTGGCGTTTCAGTCAGTACAGTGCGTTTCACTTAAGAAGTTCCTTTGCCGCAATGTTGGCAATATGGAAAAACAGTGTTGCAATATTTTTAGCAATTAAATTACTTAATATTAGGGAAGTTAACTGATACTTCGTTACCTACTTTTAACAATTGCCTTTTTTTGTTTTAAACTATTTTTGAATAAAGTATAGGACGCTGGGCTCCATTCCGATTGTCCTGCAATTCTTTCAAATACTGAAAATGCAACGCTACAATATCCTAGCTCTCTATTAACAACTTCCTTTTAGACCTGCTTTTTTTTAAATAAAATCCCTTTCCCCTCTAAATTCTCCAAAAAGTGTTGCAACTACCGTTAAAATCGATTTCGTTTCACATTTCGGGGAACAATTTTGGAAGAGTAGGCAACTCTTTCCTTTTTCCTTTCTTTTTTCTGTAGACAGACAGGGGAGCCAACATTCGGGGACGAACTTCTTAAGTGAAACGCACTGTAAAAGTCTAGGTGTTTCTACTTTTACGTTCTAGGCCCTTGGTAACTCTTCCTAACAATCCTTCACCCATCCAGAAGAAAATTGGATAAGCAGCATAACCTCTTATCACTCACACAACAACTAAACATCAAAAACCGTCCTATCAAGCATTCTCATACTCCGCCAACGTAATCCCATGATTCGACAGCATATGACTTTTCAAACTACATTTCTGCACGAACGCCAACGCACACACCCCACACTTGAACCTCCTATCATTATTATGGATCCTCATATGTTCTCTTAGCGTCTTTTTCCTAGCATAAGCTTTTGAACAAACACTACATTTGAACACTCTCTCCCCATTATGTTTTATCATATGTTCATCTAACGATTGCTTTATGAAGAAACCCTGTCCACACTCTGAGCATATATGATTACGCTCCATCAAATGTACCTTCTTTATATGAGAAGTTAGTTTGGATTTTAAAATGAATGATTTGTCACAAATATTGCATTTGTAGGTTGCAGCCGCGACGTTGTGTTCAACGGCCATGTGACGATTTCTCCTGTAGTAACTTGTAAACGATTCCTCGCAATGAGGACAGCTCGTTGTATATCTAGCGGTTGGATTGTGAGTATATTTCTCATGGCATAGCTTCCTTACTCTAGTACTGAAGACTTTTTCACAGAATGAGCAATTAAAGCTCCCAATTTCATGAGTCCGTTGATGGTTCCTCAATTTATGTTGGTTTATAAAGCCCAGATCGCAAATTTCGCAGATATAGTTCCTATAGTGTCCATTCATGTGTTGTAGTAACATTTTAAAGGTTTCGAATTTTGAGTGGCAGAGAGCGCAGTTTAAGATTTCTCCATCAGTTAATTTGAATTCCATGACGTAGTCGTTCACGTCTGGGTAGAATTTGATGTCGTGTTCCATGGTCAGGTGTTTCTTTAAGTTGGTGATGGTGTCTGTGTGGGCGTTGCAGAGGTTGCATCTGAGGTCTGTGATGTCCATTTTGATAGATAAGTTGTTTTTGTCCATTCGCTTGTTCTCTATGAGGTTGTCTTTGCCGTGTTCTGCGAGTATGTGTGTGCGGAGGTGGGGTAGGTCGCGGTAGGTGGTCTTGCAGTAGGCGCAGAGGATTCCTGGAAAGATGAAAGTTTAAATTTAAGGTCACACGGTCAACCACAACTACAAAACTCCTCCACCGGCATATTTCCTCTAGGTCTCATACATTTTAAATGCGTTGGCCGCCCACGCATGATGCCGGTGGCCTATATGATACTAATCATCGATACAAAACACTATCGAACGTCATTCGCGCATTTAAACCTTCTTCGACAGAGTCCATTATGACACTTCGCGTATGGGTTAAAAAAAAGTAGCAGCCCAGTGGGTTAAAGAAGTGGCTTGTGGCCGCTTCTAGCTTCTCGTGGGGGCGTTTTTGGCTATAATATATCTTGCGTACTTGGCCGTCTTTATTGAGATTGATCACCGTAATCGAAGTTCCCTTGGAGGTACTTTGACTGTCTGTGTATGTTGGTCTAGTGGTTAGTGGCCCTGACTCCTATGCCGGAGGTCGTGGGTTCGATTTCCACCCAGGACCAATATTTGTGTGATGAGCATGTTCATTTGTTCTGTGTTTTGATCTATACAACATTATTTTTAACTAGCCTTTGCCCGCGCGGCTTCGTTCCCGCTCTTCCCTACTCTACCCTACTTTACCCTACTCTACCCTACACTACTCTACACTACCCTACTCTACCCTACTATACCCTACTCTACCCTACTCTACCCTACACTACTCTACTCTACCCTACTCTACCGTCTATCCTATGTCCGTCACCTGGCTCTAAGCTACCTACCCACCAATTTTCAGCCATTTCTGTACAGCCATTCTTGAGTTATAAGTGTTGTAACAAACACGACTTTCTTTTATATATATAGATACATGCGAAACATAAATATAGATTGTTCAGAATCAGTTACTTTTTTTACCATTTGTATTTCTTCCCGAAAATATTTAAAAAAAGGTCACAAGTTGAACACCACCGACACTAAGTCACGGCAGGTCATAGCGGGCATTAGACACTAGCACACAGCTGGATGCGGGAGCAAAACAACCCCTCAGTCACCTGGATGGCCCGGTGACTATGTGTTTTTGCCGACATAATAAACTTTGAGATTAATCAGATTCTTTATATAATACATTCTTTTGGCTTTGCCGTAGTCGGGCAAAAATACTAGAACGTGTCTAGTTTCAGGTTTCGCATATACTTCTTCTTCTTTTCGTGTCGATGCTCTCAAACTATACTTTCTCTGACCAATATTTGGCAACCTGTACGGGTCTATTGTTCGCACATACTAAACCTAAGGTAGTATGAGAGATAAACTGAAATCTTACCAGCGATAGTCTTGTTGGCGAAGGGCGTACAGTTGGAGTACTTGAGCAGCGTGTCCACGTTCACTCTGTTCTTACACGCGTCGCTGATCAGACGTTTACCAGAGCCAGATATCTAAGAAAAAAATAAAAAAAAAATTAGAAAGAAAGAAAGAAAACGCGTTTATTTGGCACATAAAACACACGCAATGAAATTATAGAAACTACTTAATTTTAAAAATACATCCACATTGTGTGTCTCAGGTCCAGTTCAGCATAATGCCAGGCCACTACGTAGCAGTTGCCTGACGCTGGTTTTCAACTGAACCTTACTATGAGTCTACGGATGCTAATCAGTTTGTTAGGTCTGAGGTAAATAAATATATGGATACTAATTTGAAAAAAAAAATTGTAGAAAATGCACTAAAAATATTCTTCTTCGTCTTATCTAGAAAAGAAAGAAAATGAAAAGTCCCCACTGTTGGGACTCAGGCCTCCTCTCTAGGAGAGGGAATGGGCCGTAATCCATCACGCGGGCCCAGTGTCGTTTCGTGAACGTCAAATGTCTTCGAATTTTTAGGTTCTAGGACATACTGGTTTTTTATTTTTATAAAATAAGGCCACTATCTTACTGGCGTTTTACGAGGGTTGGCGCTTCTCAAACGTCGCGCAAATGCGACGTTTAAGCTGAGGAAACGTAACTTGCTTACAACACAGTTGGGTTTTAGTTAATAACAGTCTGATACTACCTCTCGCCCCACTCAGAGTGGGAGAAGATATACTACTCTGTCAAGAAAGTACCGGAAAAAGATCAACAATACACAAAATGTCTGTTATTCATCCAAATTTATTTTATCACCTTCAAAGTATGCTCCTTTAGAAACGATACACTTGCGCCAACGAATAATCCATTCATCAAAACATTTTTTAAACGCTGCTTCCTGAATTGAGTTCAGTTCTCGCCGCGAATTCTCCTTTATGTCTTCTATCGATTGAAAACGGGTGCCACGAAGTGGTAATTTGAGTTTAGGAAAAAGAAAAAAGTCAGCAGGAGCCATATCTGGTGAATATGGTGGTTGCTGGATGGTATTTGTTGAGTGTTTGGTCAAAAATTCGTTCACAATGATAGCCTTGTGCGAAGGCGCATTGTCGTGGTGCAAAATCCAAGAATTTTCTTTCCACAAATCTGGCCTTTTTCGTCGAATTTGCTCTCTTAAACGCCGCATAACGCTCAAATAATATTCTTTATTTACCGTTAGACCTTCCGGTAAGAATTCAGAGTGCACAACACCGCGATAGTCAAAGAAAACAGTCAACATGACTTTGACTTTTGATCGACTTTGGCGTGGTTTTTTCGGTTTCGGATCAGTTGGAAGGCGCCACTCCGAAGCTTGTTGACTAGTTTGCATGTCAAACTCGTAAACCCACGTCTCGTCACCAGTAACAATGCGTTTCATGAATGTTGAGTCCGAACTGACTCGTTCTAGCATGTCCTCAGCGACTTTCATGCGATTGAGTTTTTGGAGAAAATTCAGATCTTTTGGGACTAGCCGTGCAGGAACATGTTTCATACCCAAATGATTAGTTAAAATGGTACGGATCGACTCGTGAGATACAGAAAGTTCGGCGGCTATCTCTCTCAGAGTTGAATGGGGATTTTCAGTCACTATTTCCTTCACTTTTGCGATGTTAACTTCAGTTGCAGACGTTGACGGCCTACCAGAGCGAGGCAAATGTTCCATCACATCTCGACCGCTTTTGAACGCTTTGAACCACTCATAAGCACGAGTTTTTGATAAAGTCGATTCACTGTAAGCCTTCTGTAACATTTTCAGTGACTCCGAACACGAAATTCCATTGGTGATGTAAAATTTAAGACAAACTCTTTGTTCGATATTTTTGTCCATTATGAAATTCGCAATACACACTATATATGATATTACTAAAACCAGCACTGTATTTAATATAAATAACAGATGCAACTCAAACTCCGCGTCAAAATGGAAAACAGTTGTGCCAATCTAACAAAAAACAAAAATTTTTATTTGGAACCATAAACAAATCATCCATTCCCGATACTTTTTTGACTGAATGTATGACGAAAAACCAAGAGTTTTTAAAAAAATCTCATACCTTAACTGGCTTCAAGATCTTGTTCATCATCATGTCTTGCTGAGTTAAAGCGCGAAGGGATAATTTCATTGCACTCCTTTTTGATTTTAATTCTGTAAATAAAATAAAAAAAAACCCGGTCAGTAATGGGCGCGTCGAAAGCTGACTTAGATACCAACTTTTTTTTTTGTATTCACTAGTGCTTGACTGCGATCCCACCTGATGGTAAGCAGTAATGCAATCGTTGATGGTGAGGCACACTAGTATATTAAGAGCCTATTCACTCTTGCCTTGAAGACACTTAAAGACAGGAAGACCGCAGCAGACAAATTATTCCAGTTTAACATTGTGAAGGGTGCGAGCATGCGCTCTTTTCCGCGCTAGCGCGAAAAACAATAAATTGCGTGCCTAAAATCGGTTGAAAAAAGAGTGGGTTATGGAGTAAGGCCGAACGCTGCGATACGCAAGCGCCCGCGCGATCCCATACACATGTGTTCCGTCCTGGTGTCGTGGGCAGCCGCACCCTGCGCCCCCTATATAGTTCTCCATCGGCACGACTACATGCATACCGTTAAAGTTTAACTAGCGACACTGCGCAAGTAATAATCTAGTTTCCGCAGCGGGGACCGCCGCACACGACACACGCGCATAGACACGCGACAGGAGCACGTGCAGGCACCCGCAATGTGTACAACTCTATAGAGAGTTACTCACCTGGTGTCCGTTTGGTTGCGCAACCAATTTGGTGGTGCGACCAGCTCGGACGTGTGGCGACTCTAGTGTCTAGTTTGGTAGCTTACGGGTTATATTTCACTTAGACACCATGGCGGCGCGACCAGTCGCCGCCACCAACAAAATGTATACAACTCTATAGAGAGTTACTCACCTGGTGTCCGTTTGGTTGCGCAACCAATATGGTGGCGCGACCAGCTCGGGCGTGTGGCGACTCTGGTGTCTGTATGGTGTCTATAGTTTAGTAGCCATCATGGCGGCGCAACTGGTCGCGCAACCATAGTGTCTCGGTGAAATATAGCCCTTATTGTATTGAAAAGCTATAAGCAAACGTACCCTTCCCAGTTTTGTCAAGAAGCAGTCGTTTCTTGCTCCTCCGCTTTTCAGATCTCTTCTTGATGGTGACGTCATTGAAGCCGAGCATTTCCGCCAGTTTCTTGTTGTCGTCCTCGTCTTTGAAGTCGTCGAAATCGTCTGAGATTTCGTCTTTTAATTCTGTAAATGATTAAATTGTAAATTATACAAATTACTATATCTACATTTATCATTATTCGATTTATCTACTATGCGTTCCAAATGAAAGTAGGATCGATTGCGATGTTTTGACGTGACGTCGTACAGTCTACAGTTTGATCCTAAGCGTACAGGTGAGTATAAACTACAACATTTACTTGTAACAGAACAACGAGCCGCTCTATGATATGTTCCAGTGCACGGAATAAAGAAAAGTAGAGGAAGTGCCCCTTAGATATCGCGCGCGTGTCAACATCAAGCGAGATTCGCCTATTACATGTGCAGCTGAATATGACATCTATTCCAAAGGCACTAGCGTTCTGAATAGAATAAATTGGTTACAGCGCCATCTAGCGTTGAGTAGCCGAACTCGTTGTAAATTGGTTTTTAGACGAAAAACTTCTTTATTGTTTGTGTCATGTCAAATAATAACAACTTTCTTACGTTGTAATAAGACCTAATTTATGAAAGCAATAAGAATATGATTTGTAAAAGTTAAGTTTGTAATTCGTAGCTTCGTAGCCAATCATATTACTGTTTTTTATGTGTGTAATGTACAATTTGATACGCAAAAGTGTGAGTTTGGCGACACTGGTTCCCGTGCTTAGCCACGTTAGGGGCACTTCTACCTATATTTTCTGTTCTGTGCTCTAGTGCATCATCCTTTTACGAACGAAACGTCGAGCACGCTCGCCTCTTTGTTACAAACCAACGAGCATATTGGTGTAACATTTCGTCGAGCCACGAGTGTGCGGCGATGCGCGGTTGCGGGGTGACATTTAAAAAAAAAATGAACGCAAGGTACAACGAAATGTTGGTAAATGCACACTCGTTGTGAGCATTTACCCGTAACATAACGCCGAGCATTCGCAGGAACATTACATTACACGGAAATGCCTAGGAAACTGATCTTTTGCCTGTATTGTACCATTCGTAAGAATATAACATTACACAGAAACGCTCCAGAAAATGTTGTAGTCTATACTCACCTTTAGGCGAGCTTCTAATAAAAAAACTTACCCAGAAAATATATCCCATTATCTTCGTCCAAATCCAGATATTCTTGTTTCACTTTTGGACTTGTTTCATCTGGAAGAAAAAAAATGCAATAAATTAAATTAATTAAGGTAGGCTTACACCACATAATATATAGGTACAGAAGTCAATCTACATACAAAGCGCGCTCGAGCAATGCACACATAGACACCGCTCACGGACACGATATCTCCTCGCCCTCGGCCCGCTCGACAAACAGTTCTCACATCTTTAAATATAGTTCCTCACTCTTTACTCATATTCTCTGCCCCTCTCTAACGTTACTCTCTCACTTACATTGCTTTAGGAACTTGTAAATACTCTGTGCTTCTTCAGACATTGACTGGCTCAGAATCATATTGATTCCACCATTGTGGAGATCAATATTTGGTAACAAGCTCCTCCTCAATTTGCGGTACTGGTCACGTTCCACCATCACATGAATGATGTCTTCGGGCACGCGACATGTATCGCACAGTGGCGATGATTTAACCCCCCTCAAATGATAAAATTTGTTCAGTGGAACATGACCAGCCCGCAACCTGACACCAGCAACCAATGTCTCCCTGGAGAGGAATATACACTTGATTGCCAGTTAAAATCTTTGCTAGCTCCTGTGACTGTGTAATGAATTAGAATTGGGGTGTTTTAAATTCATGGATCGATTTACCATCAGTTAAAAAGCCTTTTTTTTTAGGGTTAAGTGGACTAAGGTTTTATCTGAATAAAACCTTTTACCACTTAACCCTTCAATTATTCCATACAATAATAATGTGGAGCAGCCAAAACATACATAGCAGTTTCATACACTGAATTATTGTTTTTTTTTTCTCTTTTTTCTATTTCTTTGGCTATTTTTTTTTTATTGTTGATAAAAAAAAAATGCCAGGTTTCATTCATGAATCAAATAAAAATAAAGTACTTTTTACCTTTAACACTAAACTCGTTCAATTTAGTCAAGAATTCCTTCTGACACTGCAGGACTTGCTCTTTGAAGTCACAAGCGTCCCGGAGTCTTGTGATGCAGACCTCACATATACCACCATCAGTATCGGTTGCGTTCAGAGACATCTGTAATAGGTTAGAATACATATTAAGGTCTCTGCACACAGCCGGCGTGGCATGGCGGGGCACGGCAGCTTTGGTCACACTGCGGGCGCGATCATGTCCCGCCACTTGTATTCCCACTCGCCACTGGTGTTGTACTTGTGTATAGATTTGTATTCCCGCTCGGCGCGGCGGCGGCGTGGCGCGACGGTTACCGTCGCGTCGAGCAGGACGGCTCTGTATGGCGTCGTCCGTAATATCTAGTACATTACAACTGCTCAGTATCGCGTCGCCGTCCCGTACCGCCGCGCCGCGCCCGCCTTGTGCAGAGACCTTTATAGCAACAACTGTAGCATCATTGACTGGCCTGTTGGTCTAGTAGTTAGTAGCCCTGACTGCTATGCCGGAGGTTGTGGGTACAAGTCCCACCCAGGACAAATGTTTATGTGATAAGCATGATCATTATTTTGTTCTGTGTCTGGGTGTAATTTATTTATAACTAGCTTTGCCCGCGCGGCTTTGCTCCCGCTCTTTCCTACTCCACCCTACTATACCCAACTCTATCCTACTCTACCCTACTCTACCCTACTACTCTACCCTACTCTACCCTACTCTACCCTACACTACCCTAATTTTTTTTTCCATAAGAACCTTCTCCTCACAATAACAATCACAACAAAAAAAAAAATCAGCCAAATTGGTCAAGCCGTATTCATGCCAAGTCGTGACAACGGAAAACGGGGGTCATTTTTATATATATAGATATGTATGTATTTAGAAATATATATGCATGTTTATCAGTTGTCTAGTACCCATAACACAAGTTTTGCTTAGCTTGGGACTAGACAGCATTGTGTGATAGTTGTGGGATATTATATTATATTAAACATTATTTTAGGTTGGAAACCATCCAATGACATCTCCCGTCTTTCAGGAGGGCTTGTCAGTCTTTTATTGACTAAAACCCACTTTTGTTCCTTTTTTGCTTCCATTCCAGGGCCTCAGGGTTCACTTTCACACAACCTACGGTTTCTAAATTAGTTGAGATTGGGTTCCAGTCTAATAGGGTGCATCTGAATTCCCGTATTTTACATAAACAGCTACTACTTATCTGACCTCCACAACCCAGTAACCGGGTACCACTTGGCAAGACTGGTATCAGATATTTTGACTTATGAATGTGTGATGAAGAAGATGGAAGAATGGCGTGGTAACTACTTTTATAACTACACACATATATCAATTAGGTCAAAAATACAATCCACCACCAACTACCACACACTATCTACACTAAATGTTTAGAGAAAATTTTTGAATTTCTAAAGTTTTTGTGCCAAATTACACGCACAGATGAGTAGAAGTATCTAGTTAGTCGTAATTTTTATTACAAAGAAGTTGTGTTTTAGCAATATTTACCTGAATTTCGAAGCATTCCTTCAGCATATCGGCGTAAACTTCCGACTTGCCTAATATTGAATACTCCGTTTTCAGGTCTTTGTCAGGAGCTCGCAATAGGCAGCAACGGCAAGCGATGCCGTACGACATGGCGCTATAACACTGAAACTACTTTTATTTAGCTATTAACTATTAAATTTCTATAAAATTTTTACAAGCACAAACTCGGAGCTATTATCTTGATGACAATAATGTCCGATATTAAAATATTATAATATTGAACATAAGTTGAAACGTTATCTCTTTCACTTCAGGTCGATAAGCGATTATCTTTTTCTTTCCGATGATACAGCATACAAAAATGCTAAGTTCTGGAACGTGATATGATGACAGCTTTCAATTCACCTTTTTAATTTTTTTCTGGTTGCTAAACATAGGCCATTAACATTTTTGGTCTTCTATTCTATTTCAATGTATCTCCGGTAGTCATTGTCCTTAGAAAGTATTTGCAATCAGAATGTCTACTTTTGAGACATTTATTAATTAGAAATACTAATTTCAATAATTAAATGTATTAAAGTTGGCTGTATAGATGCAGCTACCATTGCCTGCATCTCATTTCTAAGCAAACTGAAAACTTGAAAAGAAAAAAAAACTAACAGAACAGAAAATGGCGGAGCTTCGAAGTCGTAGCGTCCTTTAGCTTTTTCTAATTAATTTTAAGATTTTTAAGTGTAAATGATAGTGAAGTATCTTTAAAAATGATGGAAACTGCAGTGAATCCCGGTATGTGTCGGTGTTGTGCATCGGAGGGGGCTTTTAAAGACATTAAAAGCACGTATCATTGGATGGGTGAAGAAGAGATTTATGCGGACATGTTGAGAGAATGTTTCGACATCATAGTAAGTAAAATACTTCTGTAAACCTGTAAAAACTGCATGAAAAATAATCATGAACATCTATACTAGCTAATGTATTCATACATTTGTTTAGATCCTTATCTATTAGTTGTTTGCTCGAGTCTAGTAGCCACAATGGATGCCGTTGTCGCCGATTCGATAGGGCTGTTTGTAGCTCAACGTAATGTATTGATTGTGTCGTTGACTACGCTTATTGGAACAAGTTTAAAATTAAAAATCTTTGTTTTTTGTTATTAGTCCCAAATATCCGACGAGTTCCTTGTAAGAATCTGGTCGCCCACCCCATACTTGAACTCTGTTATTTCATTTAATTTCGAACCCAACTATCGATCACTATTTTTTTAGTACTATTTTGAGCAGTCACGCAGTCTTAATCTAAATTTTAAAATTGAATAATCCCCTGAGACGACCCACTGACCAATATTGGATTCTTAAATGAATTATCTATATAAAATGTGAATTTGGCAAAGTCTATTTCTTTTTTAAACAACATTGCCCCTTCTGTATTGTGGGTGCGTCCACAAACATGTAAATTCACTTACACAAGACATCCAGACTCAGAACACCTATCTGTAGGCCATACAAATAATTGTCCAGCAAAATGAAAATCGAACCCATGACCCGCAACGCAGGAGCCGATCGCTCAACCTCTGTGCTGTTCTGTTGTTTATATAAGACTTCTACATTTCAGTTTTTCAAATTTGCTGAATATTAGAAATACTAAGTAGCAATTAGTTGTGCCTATTATAGTTTACAAATGTTAACAAAATTATAATGATTTTTATAAAATTTTTAATATTAAAAAAACACATTATGTTGACACTGGCTAATAGGGTTCTAAACAGTGGAACTCCATAGAATACAAGCCAGCAGTACTTTTGTCAGCAACAGGAGGAGCCCAGCTGGGTCAAAGCCTACTGAGGCCAGGGTTATCCGAAAGGAAACTCGAGCCCTGGTATGAAAGCTAGAAGGAACGGGGTGGGGTTTTTAGTCAGTAAGAGTTTGACACTATCTCCCGCTCCACCCAAGAGTGGGTTTTGTCATAAGATGATTTTCCCCATCGAAAAAAAAAAACCAGCAGTACTTTATCTATCTATTTTGATAGATAGATAAATTCTTTATTGTATACCAAAAACAAAAAAAAAAATATTACATATGCCTGGCGAATTGGACACAAAAACACTTGTCAGACCAACCTAACGAGGCCAGTTAAGCCTAGCAATTGGCTAGAGTACAATGTTCACTGAGTCCTGAGATGTGGATGTCATTAAGCTTTTTCAACATGTAACAAAATCCTTGTCAACAACTATTGCATGCCACTTGACGCTGTCCACCACCGTTAATCAGGCTATTAACCCTTCAGATACCATCAATTAGAGACACAATAGTAAGACAATAGATGCGCGGCCACCGGTGGTCGCTTGGGGATTCATGAATTAACAGTGGTTCACTGTCTGGACATCTGATAAAGACCACTGTGACCACTATGTTTCATGCAAGCCTCAAAGAGTTGTCAGCAAAATTTATAATGCCAGTTAGGGCCAATGCTAGTCAGTCAATAAAGAACGACTGATGGAACCCACAGTGGGTTGAGTTATTTGTTGATTTCCCGTACAAAAAATGAAAATAGGTACCTAAGACAACAACATATTATCTTGCTCTTAGAGGTTTTTAGTATTAAAAAGCTTTGGTTTCCACATTTTGTGGGATATACAGTTCCATTACTGGCAACCATGGGTGTGCATTAGCTATGCAGTGTATGGACTGTCTAACCAGTAGTCTTTACATTACATTTTTAAATTCTGTGTTATTATTGTTCATTGTTAGGATTCCGTATCCGTAGGGTGCTAACAAGACCATATTATTAAGTCCGACAGTCTGTCTGTCTGCCTGTCAGCACTCTGTATGTCATGTAAAATGTAGACAGTTGAAATATTCACAGAATGTGTATTATTATTGCCATTACAACAAATAATAAAATAAAGTTTAAAATGTATTCAGGTACCTATGTTTTTTTTACGTTGGGCAAAAATCATCTCATGACTACCCCCGCTCTTGGGTGGAGCGGGAGATAGTGTCAGTCTCTTACTGACTAAAAACCCACCCCGTTCCTTCTAGCCTCTCCATACCGGGGCTCGAGTTTCCTTCGGATAACCCTGGCCCCAGTAGGCTTCGACCCAGCTGGGCCCCTGCTGTTGCTGACAACTCCTTGAGGCGCGCGGGAACAGTGCGCGCCGTCGACGTCTTGGGCCCGGTCCGGACAGTTACCGGACGGTCGCTCGCTGTCCGTGAGCCCGCGTCTAATTTGTACGTGGAATGATGTCCCGAGGCGTGGATCTAGTGTCGCTCTACAAGTTCAGTTTTCTTATAAAATGTATAGAGACCGTCGCACCCAGATCGACGTACGTGGCACACAATAGCGCAGTGTAGTTCTATCTTAATTTAACCATACAACATTATCTTTGTCAACAGTTAAACGTGTCGGGGCAAGGAGAAGATGGCGGCATCTGCGAGGTCTGCATCACTCAGCTGCGGAACGCGATCAACTTCAAGAAACAAGTGCAGCACACCGAGAAGCAGTTCCAAAAACTTTTGCAGAACAAGAGTCTGTTTAGACGTAAGTATCAGAAACGATGATACAGTCAAACGGGGTTAATTGAAACAGGGGTGAATAGAGACAAAAGTGAATGGGATTTTCGCGATAATTAACAATTTTTCCCAGCATTTAAGTATTTCGGTTTATTCTTTAATTGTAATAAAAATGGATGCTTTGTTAGAAATCAATAATATAAATATGTACCAAAGTGAAAAACCTAACCAAAGTTTTGTTCCAACTCATAATATAAATATGTACCAAAGTGAAAAACCTAACCAAAGTTTTGTTCCAACTCACCCCAGCGTTCCTATTTACCCCGTTTAAAACGGTACGGATTTTATACATTTATCTTCGTCATTGGGCTTGGTGATGGCGAGCAATGTAGAGCTCGTCTTCCGGACCGAGCCTGAGTCGTTGGCGGGGCATAGTGTCCCACGCGCGCGTCAAGGAGATGTCAGCAAAACCGTAGGGGCTCAGCAGGGTCGAAGCTTACTGGGGCCATGGGTTGTGTGAAGCCAAAGAAAGAACATAGGAGTTGGTTTTAGTCAGTTAAAGTATGACACGTCCTCCCATTCTGACCTAGAGCGGGAAAAGTAATTGGATGATTTCACATCCAGAAAAAGATTCATCATCGTCATCATTTCAGCCGACAGATGGACACTGTTAGACTTAGACCTTCCCCAAGTGTCGCCACAATAAACGGTCCTGTGCGTTTTGCATCCATCGGGATTCCTGCAACTTTCACTAAGTCATCGATCTATCTTGTGGGAGGCCTTCCGACACTACGTGTTCCGGTACGCGGTCGCTACTCCAGGACCTTACGGCCCCAACGGTCATCTCTTCTGCGAGCAATGTGCCCTACCCAGTACCAATTAAATTTGGCGATTCTTTGATATTGACTGATCCAACTAGGGCTGATGTCTGCTAGAGCTTCGAGATTGTTCGAAAGAGCTGTAGCGGTTCTGGAATGTAAAGGGCAATTGATCTACTGGGGCCAGGGTTATCCGAAAGGAAACTCGAGCCCCGGTATGAAGAGACTAGAAGGAACGGGGTGGGTTTTTAGTCAGTAAGAGTTTGACACTATTTCCCGCTCCACCCAAGGGCGGGGGTTGTCATTGGATGATTTTTGCTTACCGTAATAAAAAAGGGGCAATTAATGGAACACAGTTTGATTTAAGTCAGTTAGGGCTATATTTCAGCTACCAAACTAGACACCATACAGACATCAGAGTCGCCACACGCCCGAGCGGGTTGCGCCACCAAATTAGTTGTGCAACCAAACGGACACCAGGTGACTAACTCTCTATAGAGCTGTATACATTTTGTAGCGGCGACTGGTCGCATCACTATTGTGTCTCGGTGAAATCTATAAATATAAAAATCAATGCAAGTGGCATTGATTTTCGTTGTATAACCAAGAACGGGCTCACCTATCCAAACTAAATGTTTAGGCTTTATTCGGACTATTTAGTAGATAGTTTATGTGAAGTTTGGTAGCGTAGAGTAGGGTATAGTAGTGTAGAGTAGGGTAGAGTAGGATATTAGGGTGGAGTAGGGAAGAGCGGGAGCGAAGCCGCGGGCAAAAGCTAGTATAGCCCTAAAAGACTTATACGCCCCCTTTGCTAGGCTCCCAAGGGCTGGAGATTCCTTCACTTGATCTTTTCATTCCAGAACCGTGGTGAGTCTTGAACAATACCGTAGCTCTGGCAGGACGAATATCCCTTTCAGACAGCTTTAGCCCTACAGCTCTTCGTTCAAATTTGAGTTTAACTCTAATGACGTCATAATGTAATTACTCTACCCTGGCATTTTTGAACGCGAACGTGAGTTCAACTGTCAATGTCAAGCATTGGCCGCTTACTTCAACCTACCTACCCTGCTCAGAGTTATAGTTGGGTTAACTCTAGGGTAGCTACACCAGTGCCCCTTGCCAAGTTGTTTATCTACAATGGTTAACGCTTGTAGAAAGCTTCAAATGTATGGGAATAACGTCGTCTCAACGCTCAGTCACGTGGTCAGAACAAAAGAATTGGCGGCAAGGTCAACTCGAAGCGTTCGACGCAACCGAAACGGTTGTAACTTGGCTAGGGGGGGCTGTTATAAAAGAATGACCCTGGGTTGCAACTCTACTCCGACTCTGATTATTTTTGAACGCAAGGCAGGCTATGACCATACTGGGTCCCTACGGGTTTTGCTGATATCTCGTTAGAAAATGCACACCAGTATCAGAGTGAACACAGTTCTTAGTATACATGTAGATGAATGGAGAGGAAGGCCAAAGAAATGATGGATGGATTGTGTGAGGAGTAGTATGAAAGAAAAGAAAGTTAGTGATAGTGTGACGGGTGACAGGACAGAATAAAAGAAAAAAAAACGTGTTGCGCCGACCCCAAGTAATATGGGATAAGGGCAGGATGAAGAAGTAGATAAGTGTGAAATAACCTATAGAAACCAGTTTTTTGTTTATACAGCTAATATAGTGAAGGTGGAAGCGCCGGGAGATGAAGATTCTGATGACAACATGGCTTCTGGCGACGAAGGGTTTTCGGGGAACGGTAAGTTCATTCAACAAACATTCTTCTCTTAGCAGCTGTACAATCAAATTGCCACATTGAGGCAAGCACCAGAAGTAACCGGCCCCACCTTAACGGCCTGTTCACCAGTTCGGTCGACGATCTAGCAGCGAACGGCGTGGTGACTGGGGCGGCATCGGTAAGCGGACGCGCGGAACTATGAGCGGCGACTCGTGGCCTGCTTCAAACATTTTTATACTTTTGATCTTACCGCTCGCCGCCCCGCGCTTATCTACGCTCACAGCGGTAACTTACGCGCCGTAAGACTTATATGGTGCCTACGTAAGCGATGCAACGTGATCGGGAAGAGATGGGTTGCGATAGAAACAAACGTTTGATTGATACTCTATGGAGGTTACTTACTAGACCAATTGCACGTGGGTGCGGTGCGGCAATGAGCAAAGCGTAGCGGTCTATTTCATCATTATTTCAGCCGAAAGACTTCCACTGTTGGCCATATACCTTCCCCAAACGTTGCCACAACGACTGATCCTGTGCGTCTCGCATCCATCGAATTCCCGCTTCATCGAATTTGCGTATGCCACACTCAAATGGTCAGATTATTGAAATATACACTTTTCTGCCTCTACTTAAGTTACCTTGTCTTGAACTGACGCGCTCGAGTTTTTCCGAGGATCATTTTCTTTAACTAATCTCAACGAAACCCGTCATATCAATGGCTCATAATGTGGTAATGTACCCCCATTACAAGATGCACTGATTTCTCCCCATATGATTTTCTGACGCGCTCAAGTATCCCGAAAAATCCTCATCTCGCCGCCTCTACTATAAGTTTTTACGAACATACCAAAATATTTTCTAAGATATGTGGAAGGCAAAAACAAAAGCCATTTTTTTACACAATATAAACCAGTCAACAATATCTTTTCTAGAATACGAAGTCCCAATAAAAACGGAGCTGGATGATCCGAAACCGAAAAAGCGAGCGGCAAAAGCCTCGGCAACGACAACCCGCGCCGCCGCCAAAAAGGCGAAATCCGATAACGGCGAAACATCAACCAAACGTAAGTTCCTAGCGATAAGTTTTTACGTGACTTTGGCCGAGTGTGCACGCGACTTTAGGATTCTTTTACATGTGTATTTTGTGTACCTGTATTTCTTTTTGTGTGATTTAGGTTCGGTACGAAAAAGATTGTTTTTTTTTTTCAATACAGGTATTGCAATTTGTCAACGAAGCTGTACACTGGATTCTAACCTCTATTGTGTATCAGTAAATGGTTTGCTGGAAGAAAACTCAACTTTGAGTTAAGCTTGTCTATGTTCATGGACTTTGTTAGCCACTTATAAGTTATGGTGTACAATAAAGAAGGAAAGAGGACCGGAATCCTGTACCAACATCTTAGATACAGATTGATTCTAATTGTTGAACCAAGAGCGGTGAAAAAATGCAGACCAGAATGAAGACAGCGGATTGAAAGACTATAAAATGGATTTCAAAGAAGAGAAAACAATATTGATTTTGGAAATGAGAGAATTACAAAATGTTTAACAATATTGAGCTTCTTATACTAAACGGACAAGCTGTCTTGTATGTTCACGCCTTTGTAGAGACAGACAGACAGCTACAATGAAAACCGAACCTTAAGATGTGGCAAAACCCTCGAAAGACAAGAAACAAAGTCTAATACAAAAATCCAACGCATTCCAAAATTAAGCAGACAAAAATAATCAATGGTATTAAATTAAGAAAAAAAAAATTCAAGCAACGATTTTAAAAGACTTCCAATTGACTTTGTGGAATTCGTTTGCGTCTTTTATTACAGATTCGGCTAAAGCCCACTGTGATAAATATACCTGTATAATTTAATTTCACCGGTATTTTAGAAGAAACTAGTATACTTGTATTTTCTATACAAGTGTACCTGTATCTTCTTTACAAGTATACCTGTATAAATGTTAAGTAAATACAGGTATACTTGTATTTATTTTACCTGTATTTTTAAAAGGTATTCTGTTTCAAGTGGGCTTTAGACACAACAGACCAAACCGTAAATATATTCAATATTTACCCTTGCATTTCGTAACTTCTCCTAACTTAGCTGTTCAGCTTAGTTGGAGGGGTCGACAGAAATACAAGTAATGAGTAAAACATTACTAGTATTCTTCTTATTTATCTACACCTGGCGTAAGTTGTACTGGGGCCTTACCATGATGTGGTAAAATATCAGGCGTTCGAGCGAGACAGAGTGATGGATCTATACTCAGAATAGATGAAAGAGGTTAGAATGGCCTTGTGGGCGGAGCATGCGTGCCACAAAGTGGGGCAATGCTCATAGTTCAACTACCAATAGCAAACTTGCGGTGTAAGTGTGCGTGGTCTGTTAGTTGCGTAATGCGCGTTCGTATTGGTTTATTGCCTGTAGTGGAGTTAAAAGGTGGGAGACAAGCGGCGACACTCGTAGTACAAATCAGAAAGTATTTCCTTTCTAACCTCTTTCATCTTTTCTGTGACTGCTGACGATTGATCTGACTGTATTAATACTGACACAATTAATTTGGTGGTGTCAGAATCGTCAGTAACCCAGCTATACACTCTACAGGGTATAAGGGACAGCCCTCCACAAACTTTAAAGTGGTATTTTGTGTGGTGAAGCTGATATTTTTTTTTCGTTTCCTGAAAAAAAAGTCTTGTTGAAGGTTCTTCAGTTTCGTCTACTGAGCAAGCCCTTAGTTTGTGGAGCGCTGGCCCCTACAGCCTGTATAGCTCGATCCCTTTAAAAGTTCTTTTTAAGTCTTCAAATGGATCGCGTTAAGAACTCATGGTACGGCCTTCTTATGAAATATTTGTGATGTATAGTTTCGCAGGTGTACGTTCAAGTTGCTTGCACACACGGTCAATTGTTTCACTATGTAGTGTGTTAAAAATGATGTTTTTAATATTTATACAAAGTTGTCAGGGATATAGGCTAGTTGTCTCCCTTATCCTCTCATCTCCATCATCAATTACATCTTCGATTACCATCAGAATTAGATAGTGGTCAAGCACGAACCTATCAATAATAGTGAAAAAAGAAATTTAATTTCTAAAAATAAAGTCCTTCCTCCTCCGCGTCTATTTGTCTGTTTGTTTAGACATAGGCTTAATATCGACGGACGCGTATTCGTCATTATGCGCTTGGTGTATGCCTGCTCACTCCTATAGAAAGGAGGCTTGAGGCCCAGCAGTGGGAACATTAAAAAGGCTAACTATGATATGCTACTTACGCCTATTCACAAGTTACATACAAAACTAAAAAGTACGAGTGTGTAAAAAGTAAGCAACGAGAAAATGAATAACGCTAATAAAAAGAAGACTGTTTAGTTAGCACACTTTTAATCTGGAAAGATATTTGCTTGCGATTGACCATCCATATAATCGACTCTCCAATGATATCCTTTCTCGTATCCGAACTCCCTTATCCTATGGCCGTCCTGGAATTACTCGTTTCCTATGTAACTAGTAGCGTAATACACTCGACAGATAGGTATAGCTCTCATAATCGATACAGAGTGCTGAAACCGAGTTGTTTTAAACGTGATCGAAAGGATCACCGCTTTGACTCTCATTGATTAAGAGTTTGGAGTGGGCCAATCGGAGCGCCGTACGTTATAAACGTGTAGATAGCGTTAACGTAAAACAAACTCGCGCTAGGCACACTGCAATAGTTAACGCTAGTAGAAAGCTTCAAATGTACGGGAATGACGCGCTCTCAACTAACTAAGCACGTGGTCAGAACAAACGAATTGGCTGCGAGGTCAACTCGAAGCGTTCGACGCAAACGTAACGGTTGTAACTTAGCTTGCAGAGATACCTTTTACATATAAAAATTTCAATTCTATTCTATTTAGATAAATACTAGCAGACCTGGCGAACTTCGTACCGCCTAACAATCAATGACGCGTTCCAAATGAGAATAGGATCGATTGCGATGTTTTGACGTGACGTTGTACTGTCAAATCGAAGAAATTTTGTCAAAATTGAAGAACTCAGAGATGAGTAAAATTAAAGAACTGGATTCTGATTAAACTTTTTTCGTTCACAGTTCGTAAATAAATTATTTTTTTCGTATATTAATTAAAGTTTAAACATTTCTGTCCTCGATTTGACAGTAAATCGTGACGTCACAACATGGCCGTTGATCCTATTCTCATTTGGAACGCATTCCTTTCGACATAGTTAACCGATTGCAATGAATCAAGGCCTAGGTAATATATCAAGTCACACACAATTTTAATGTACAAACGTTATCTACGGCGATTTTGTACTTTTTACGTGATGCGCACATAACTAAAAAATTTCCCCTTCCTCCTTGCGTCCTTCTCAATGCTGAGGGTCGTGACCACCCTGCTTCATCCTCCATCAGTTTCTGTCTCTGGCTATATGAAGGGCATTGTATACCGTAGAGTCAGGAGCGATAAACTTTACAGATTTTAATGTATAATTGAAAAAAAAAAACATCGTTTTTAACACATCTCTGTTTTAATATCTCTATGTTAGCTATAAGTTGTATCGGTATTGCAAAGTTAAAAAGTGCTATTATCATATCCAAGCTTGCGAAGAGGTTCCTTTATTTTTCAGCTTGGAATTCCTGCGAGACACTGGGGCAAACATCGTCATTATTTTTATTTATACTCTTGGATTGGCCAGCTAGTGGAACTGAGGGTTTATCTTGTTACTTAATAGCTGTGTTGTAGATATCCCACCCATACGTACAAAGCGTTTTAGGAACACATTCATTATGTGTACAGCTAAGGAGTGGAATTCCATGCTCGAGTCTGTGTTTCCTGATAGCTACAACCACAGAACAGAAAATATAGGTAGAAGTGCCCCTAACGTGGCTAAGCACGGGAACCAGTGTCGCCAAACTCACACATTTGCGTATCAAATTGTACATTACACACATAAAAAACAGTAATATGATTGGCTAAGAAGCTACGAATTACAAACTTAACTTTTACCATTCATATTCTTATTGCTTTCATAAATTAGGTCTTATTACAACGTAAGAAAGTTGTTATTATTTGACATGACACAAACAATAAAGAAGTTTTAACCAATTTACAACGAGTTCGGCTACTCAACGCTAGATGGCGCTGTAACCAATTTATTCTATTCAGAACGCTAGTGCCTTTGAAATAGGTGCCATATTCACCTGCACATGTAATAGGCAAATCTCGCCTGCTGTTGACAAACGCGCGATATCTAAGAGGCACTTCCTCTACTTTTCTTTATTCCGTGGCTACAACCTAGGGGTCTTTAAGTCAAGAGTGAATAGGTTACAGGTGCATAGCAGATGCAGGTTATAGGTGCTTCTAGGCAAGCGTGCTCCATCGTCGGCCTCATCATCGCTTATCAGCAGGTGATATAGTGGTCAAACATGAGCCTGTCAATAATAAAAAAAAAATCAGACGGACTAGCTCCATGTGAAATTTTGTTTTTCAACTGTATTTGTTTAGACTGAAAGCCGGCCCCAACATTGGTCGAAGCCTAGTGCGGCCAAGGGTCTGCGTCTGAAAGGAAGACTCTGGTATGAAAGGCAACAAAGGAATAGGAGTAGGGTTTTAAGTCGGTAAAATTCTGACACACCCTCCCGCTCCGCCTACGAGCAGGAGACGTCGTTGGATGATTTACCCACTTAAAACAAAAAAAAGATATGGTTATAATTATTGAAAGACTGACACACCCATCCGCTCCCTCTTAAAGCGGGAGAAGTCAGAAGTGATATGACACCTAGAAAATACCTGATATGTCAGGAAAAGCTTGGATTGTGTGAAGAGTGATATGAAAGAAAAGAGCTAGTGAGAAAATATTTGTGTTGCGCCTACTCCAAATACCACGAGACAAGTGCAGGAAAATGATGGTGATTATATTAGGAAAAAGCTAGTCAGATAGATCTAGATCGATCATAGTAGATAGATCTATGGATTGGTGATTCATTTATGGTATTATCCATGGCTGTTTTTGTATACCTATCTATATATGAAAAGAGAAACTGACTGACAAATCAACTAGTTAGTGGTAGCGTGACGATTGATAGGATAGAATGCAAGAAAAAAACGTGTTGAACCGACCCCATGTGTCCATGGGACATGGGTGGAATGGCAGGCGGCTGACCGCATCAGGCTACGGCGCCCTCGCCGCAGCCGCCGGGATTCCGATCCCGATTTCCGGCCACCGTAAACGCGGGCTTGCGGACGGCGAGCCATGGGTAGCTCTGTCCGATCGTCCGATAACTGCCCGGACCGAGTCTAAGCCGTCGACGGACTGTTCCCTCGCGCCTCAAGGAGTTGTCAGCAACAGGAGGGGCCCAGCTGGGTCGAAGCCTACTGGAGCCAGGGTTATCCGAAAGGAAGCTCGTGCCCCGGTATGAAGAGGCTAAAAGGAACGGGGTGGGTTTTTAGTCAGTAAGAGTCTGACACTATCTCCCGCTCCACCCAAGAGCAGGGGTTGTCATAAGATGATTTTTGCCCACCGAAAAAAAAAATGGGACATGGGTAGGAAGATAATCATGATGATGTAGTCCCCTTGGAATATTTTTTTGCTTGCACGCGGGTAATTCACTGGCAAAAGCTAAAACAAATATTTAAAAATAGGTAAGTTAACCATTTCAATGTTGCAATTGGCCTGTGCTTATTTTGGTAGAATATTTTGTATGAGAAGTGATATGAAAGAAAAGGGAGTTAGTGATAGCGTGACGAGTGACAGGACAGAATGGAAGAAAAAAACGTGTTGCGCCGACCCCAAATAAAACGGGACAAGGGCAGAAAGATAATGATGATAATTTTGTATTAACCTTTCGAATACTGTAATTACACAATTGAAAGATAATGAGAGAGCAAATGCCTGCATTCGCTTGGGGTTTAATGAATTAAACAATCTTCTTCTTCTTAGTCGGGCACTCTTGTCAGAGTGGTCGTGGCTGTTGATGAACAGGCCTGCGGCGTGACGCGGTCGTTTGCCTCCAAGGCTGCGGCATGCCGAGCGATGTCTCTCCATTTCTGGCGGTTGTTGGCATTACGCGCACACTGTAGGTACTGCTGTCGAATGCGTAGCCCTGGTGATGAGATCGATCCATCGAATTAAACAATAAATAACACTAAAAAAGAAATTTGTTTCTGAAAACAGCATCAAAATTGGTGTAACGAGAATGGATAAAGTAAGAAATGAGTATATTGGAGGAAGTTTGAAAGTGGCACCAGTGACTGAACAGTTGAAGGGGAATCGTTTATCTTGGTATGGTCATGTAAAGAGGAGGGATGAAACGCATGTTTCCAAAAGAGTTATCAGTATTAATGTTGGGTTGGAGAAGGAAGCCAAAGAAAAGAAGAAGGGATTGTGTGAGGAGTGATATGAAAGAAAAGGGAGAAAGTGATAGCGTGACGCGTGACGACTCCAAATAGAACGGGACAAGGGCATGAAGATGATGAAATATAGCAGCACATATTGAGTGAGGGAGGGGGAATATCTTGCTATCTCTTTCGAGCACATGTAACTTAATGACGGTTATGTCACATTTCAGTATGTGCATCCTTTAACTGTTATTCGATAGTTAACCCTTCCACGAGGTTTCAGAAGATTTCTCTAAATTGATATTGAACGAATTTGAAAATTTCTTTCTATTTGCGATTTTCGATAAGCCTAGTTAATTTTTTAAACCAAACATCAAATAAAATTGAGCCAAGTTATCGATTGTCTTGAAACACAAATGTATGTGATCCCGCCACATTTCCAACGTTTTTCAGATGCAACGAATCCAAAGAAAAACTAAGGTAAGTAACAACCGGAACCTCTATATCTAAAACTTAATCGCTTGGATATTGATATTTGTGAAATTTAAAATTAACTAAAAGCATTTTTTAACTGTGCAATACTCTTTCTGTGTTTGCATGTGTACTTTTTAGATATTTGACTCTTGAAAACATCATGAACTTAAATTGAATTACGCTATATAATCTTTTTACTTGACTGTAAAAAATACCCATTGACTACATCTTAGACTGCTCGCCCCCGTCCGATAATTGGTGGCCGATTTTTTGTAGGAGAAAAATAGAGCACTCTTATAGCAATAGTGTAACGCACACGTCCTACAAATAGTAGGTCAGAAATACAGAAAAAGGTTACTAATATACAAAATCGGCCCGATTATCTGTCCTACAAAAAGTCTGACGTGGGCGGACAGCGTTATGGGCCTACCACAAGCTAACACGTAAAACTGAATTGAGTTTCTTCAACCACACGCACGATGTTCCGTGTGCAAACCGGCCTCTGCAGGTAAAACTGTGGTGAAGCTTGAGCGTGTGGTAAGTCCATAAAAAACAAATTAACTCATTGAATACCCTTAACAAGCTATAAAAAATAATCTTAAAAAAAAAACACGGCAATAATTAAACGGGTGAACTGGTGACAAAGAAAGTGAGTTTTTGACCGCATCGTTGTCGCTCTCCATCAGGTGAGATGGCGGTCATGCGCGAACCTATCAATCAATGAAAAAAAAAAATTATTACGTACTTGATCCAGATCATGGCAAAGGAAGAAAGACTAAATGAGTTTTAGTGTCAGAAGAAATCAGAAACGTTTATTTCAAATAGACCAATTACAGGCACTTTTTGTCAGAATGTCGGTCAATCAAAAATAGTGAAGCCTCTGAGTGGTGTCTGACTGGCAATCCATAGTCAGTGCTAGCGGACCCCTATCCCTAGATCCCTATGATATTTTTCTGTGCTCATTTTTATACAGTAGTTTGTGTGAAATAACAAAAAATATAAAGTCTTTTGAGCCCCATCAGTAATTTTAATCGGATATATGTAACCTCGAAATACGATAATATTGTCAAAATGTCGGTCAGTCAAGTGAAGGTAAATTACACGTTTCACAGCGTAGATCTCTTAAGGAGAAGAACGTGCAAGAAACTCCATGGTCACTTTTTTATATTATATTAAATATTTTTTATTATCTTTTTATTTTTTCTTGTTGCTTCTATTATGTGAGCGCAATGAAGATTAGTAAAAACGATAAAAAATAGAAACTGAATTAAGTCACTGGCAGCTAAGAGATGACCAGTCTCAGCTGACAGCGCCCGTTCACGAGCATGGACCAAATTCCACCTGTTTAACTGTTGTTGTGTCCACTCCTTGGATATGCTTTGTGCGTACTTGGAGTGGTTAAAAAGAATACTAGTAATGTGCTAAACACATTGTTACTCTTCGAAGGTTATAACTTCATTTACCATATACGTATACGAAACCACCTTACTTAAGAACATTAAAGCAATAGTACTTTTCAAAATACGCTCATTTCTTTTTCGAGGGTGGGAAATCATGAAATAGCTCACGCTCTGGCAGGAGCGAGTGGGAGTGTCAGACACTCCCTTTCGCCCTGACCAAAACCTACCAGTTTTTTTCTAGTTGTTCTTTGCGTTTCTGGGCCGCGGTAAGTCTCACGAATGATTCCGCAGTCCTGGTAGGCTTCGGGCTTAACCTCAGCAACACATACATGCCCTCGTACTGGTTTCTTCATCGGTTTCCTCTCATCATACGTTATTGTTTAGGGTTATTACTGTTTATTATCATATCATATTTATCATCGGAACAAACATCTTAGAATTTTTGCTGTGTCAAAATACTGTCTATAAGCATATAAAATTTATTCTGTAGAGAACTCCTCTCGAAAAACAGATGTGGATGAACGTTGTGTGCTTTTAACAAAAAACAAACTAAATCGAGGATTACCTTGCGGTGCATTCGTATTTGTAGAAAATTTGTAATGAAACGTCTGTATAACTTAACCGTGTACGTGCTACTAACTTATTACTTTCTGCTAATATAGTTTTAGAACTTGCTAATAGATGTGCCTATACCTATCTTATTAACCGATCTCCTATAAAATACTCTGAACGCCTGTATACCTCAAAACAACAACAAACATTAAGAAATCCTTAAAGCCTTCCAAATACTGAACATCAAACCCAAAAATCAGAAAGAGATAATTGAGTGACCAAAAAAATGCACGCCCGTCCTCAAGAAGATAAACCTAATGTAAGAAGAAATAGACAAGACGGAGATAATGAGATGTGCTCGTTTGTTGTAGGAACGGACGAGGACGGGCCCAAACGCAGGAAAAGGAAAAAGAAATCCGACGAAAGCGCGACCCCCGAGCGCGTAGAACACAGAGTCAACCTTACAGCCATACTGCAATACTCGAATGCGAGCCCTTTCAGAGACAAAACCATCCGTGGCTTCTCCTGTCTGTACTGCTCTAAAGCATTCCCCGATATACACGCACTACGCGAACACACCGCCCAACAAACAGAAAAAGACAAAATAAACACTATCATAGACTACAAACTAAGCTATAACCCTATTAAAGTAGATATAACTAACCTACAATGCACCGTTTGCAACCTAGGAATGAGAGATCTCAATGATCTCAAGGACCATTTAGTAGCTATTCATAACAAAACTATTTACAAGCACATTAAAGACATTATACTACCTTTCCGTTTAGAAGACGGGCATAATTTTACCTGTGTCGTCTGCTCTGTAGTACACATATCTTTTAAGAACCTCTACCATCATATGAGCAGTCACTATAGGAATTATTGCTGTAAAAAATGCGGAGCTGGATACATAACGATCGCGGCCTTGAGAAAGCATGGCAAGACCCACGCTCAGGGGATATTCCCTTGCGATTTTTGCGATAAGTCTTATACTTCTCTAACGAAGAAAAGAAACCACGAAAAGGGTGTTCACACCGGAGGCTGGTTAAGGAATAAATGTCCTCACTGTCCAGAAATTTTCGTTAGCTATTACGATAGAAGCGAGCATCTTGTCAAAGTGCACAATCAGACACCAGTAATATATCCTTGCAACGCATGCAACAAGACTTATAAGAAGAAATTTGAACTCAATAGGCATATCAAGCATCATCATTTGCAACAGAGAAGCTTCTTATGCGATAAATGTAATGCCAAGTTCTTTTCTAAGCGCGGTCTTGCAGATCACCTCTCAAGGCACACTGGAGGCGAAGTGTGCTCCTGTGATATCTGCGGCAAATCTTTCTCAAGAGCGAGAACTCTAAAAGAACACATGAAGATACACGAAGACGATAAAAGATTCCAATGTGAGATATGTCATAAGACGTTCATGCAGAAATGCAGTCTGAAGAGCCATGTGCGATTGCATCAAGACGATTTGGATATCTTCAAAGAGTTTGATGACGTTAAGCATCTGATAGATAATAGAGAGCTTACTCTTAAACAGATAGCAGCCGAAAGTAAGATTAAAGCGCAAGCAGAGAAAGCTAAAGAAGAAAAAGAATTTGAGTAGTGTTTGTTTTAAAAAGAAAATATTATTGGTTATGGGACATTCCGCAACCGAAAGGACCTAATTTTAGTAATAAAGACTAGAAAATAACATTATGTTCTCATGTAGAATAAGGAAACAAGTTTTCTTTTTTTATCGTCCTGTATTTTGCAGATACATTGACTTTCCAAATGAAATAGACGTCTATTTTAAATCTTCTTTCTTTCGAATCGATGGTAAACTTGTTAAACTGTTCAGGCCCAGTAGGTGGATAACTCTATGCCTCTTTCTCGCTCACACAACTGATCACACGTACCGAGTTAACGGTGAGACAGTGCTCTCGGCCGAATACTCGGTACGTATAAACAGCACTGAGTGCTCGCCCGAGCGCTTATCTCTACAACTCGCTTATATCACTGTCTCGGCCGCGCAACATTTTACTGTCTTGCCCTTTTAAACCTGCAATACACGTTGGCCGAGCTTAGACCAATGCGAGCCTAGGCAAATATGGGCAAATTGAAACAAGGCAAGCGCTTCTGTCTAGACGTTCGGCGAGCTTGAAGGAAACCATTGCTAATGGTCAACATGGAGAAGTTTTGAGGAGACGCCTACATGTTTGGCGAGCGCCTTTGATTTGCAGAAAAACCGACACCGCTCCGAAGTGAGGCAAGTGATTGCGAGCGGCTGCGAGTCGTGACAAGCTACGCCAAATGAGGTCTAAATACGTTGGCTAATGTTGGCGCACGTCTATTGCTCAACTAACTAGGCAAGCGACACCGAGCGATAGCAAGACAAGGCATATATACTGTCCAGATGTTGGAATTGGGCTTCACTCGGCAACGCTTGGCCAACATGTATTGCAGGCTTTACTCAGTACGATGTCATCGAGGCATAAGTCCTCTGTGTTCATGCCCAGCAACCGACTAGTGAGTCTAGAGATGTGTTGTTGCTGGCAATATTGCCGTGAAGTGGGAATATTGCCTGAAATATTGCCCAATGTATGAATATTGGTGGCAATATTGCCAGCAATATTCCCAGATTACCGGCAACGGCACATCTCTAAGTGAGTCCAACAGAATCTTAGTATGCTATGCACACTTTTACAACCTGTATGTTGGGTCTTCTACTTGGACTAAATTCTTATAATTTTCTTATACATCATATTATTATATCCAAATGTCATAGTTATTTACTATAATATACATTATTTCATTTTCGATAATTCTGCAGCTATGTTTATTAATATTTTTAGCTTACTACGAAGTACTAAAATAAATATCTATTATAATTTTAGTTTTGTTTATACACTTCTACAAAAATGGTAGAGTCACATCTAGAGATGTGCCGTTGCCGGCAATATTGCCCGACGTGGGAATTTTGCTGGCAATATTACCGGCAACGGCACAGCTCTACTCACACCTCAATATGTATATTTCCGTGAAAACGCGTAAGTAAAACGAATTAATGATCTTGTTTTTAAGAACTGAGCTGTTGTCTGGATTAAAAATAAATTAGTTTTATTTAGCTCGGTAGATGAATTATTAAAAAACATCGGACATGTTTTTTTAGCTTCATCAATTATTTTATGTAGTCTATACTGTTCTACTTCTTGGAAAAGGCCTCCCTCTATTCCTTCCAGTATTCCTGGTTCTGAGCCACTTCTTGCCAATTCCTTACTTTAAAATCGATAAAAAATTATAAAGATAAATCGCCTCAAAAAAAAGCGGTGGCCACATCACTTCTTTGTAAAAAGTTATTTAGGCGTTATGTCAAACAAGAAAATACGATATCTCGTCTTAATTATTTATTTACGTGTCAAATATTTTTTTAGTAATATAACTGACGAGCTAAATAGGTTTTTAATAAGCCGCGTACAGACATCGCGAGGCATGCGTCGCGAATGTTTCGTCTCGCATGCCTCGGGCTGTGTAGACGTGTGTGCTCGCAGTGAAAATTCGCGTCATACGATCGTTGCGAACGCCGCCTCATTACGAGCCGTTGCGTGCTCAGCTTGAGCATGTGTCGTTCGGGACGTCGTATGCCTCAAGTTGAGGCATGTGTGACGAATCATTCGCGACGCAGGCCTCGCGATGTCCGTACGCGGCTTTAGGAATATTGTCTATTATGAAGACACAAAATTCTGCATTATTATGCGCTTTCCCGTCAATCGAGATTGATCCCATAATATCGCATCTATTTGTTCTTTATGTGTAATAAAATAAATCCATTAAAACTAAACTGTTACCCTGTGAGTACAGTCACAAAAGAAAGATTTACATAAAAAGATGTATGTAATTATGTTCTATCGTGTACATTGTACACGGTATAGATGTATTTAAAATAAACAATCATTATATTTCAATGTTTTGGCTTTTTATTTATCATTGATACCTTTACGTAGGAATATAAGATTTTTAGATGTCTGCATCACTGCCCACTGGCTTATTACCTTTAGTAGTCCAGTCCACAACTATCACACAACGCCGTCTAATCCCAAGCTAAGCAGAGCTTGTGTTATGGGTACTAGACAACTGATAAACATACTTATATATTTCTAAACACATACATATTATAGATAAATTACACCCAGACACAGAACAAATGATCATGCTCATCACATAAACATTTGTCCTGGGTGGGAATCGATCCCACGACCTCCGGCATAGCAGTCAGGGCCAATAACCACTAGACCAAAAGGCCAGTTAAACCTTTGGAATGGAAAGCGGTTACAAATTGCTTTTTAGCCACCCAATAACACACAAATCAGACATAACAGACTAAAATCCTCTTATGCTGACCTCCACAATATACGTCATATCTTAAAATTATCTTCGCAATAGGTAAAACCTATATCCAGATATTAGCAATTAAATATCAAGTCTTGACGAACTAAAGAGTGCCCAAGATTTCATGCAAGTATTCGCATTACATGTAGCAAGTGCATTAATAACGTTTGTCTTATTGAGACATTAACCTATTTATATTAATAAAATACTGTAAACCTTATGTTACTTTAATCAACAATACTTAAATATAGATTTAGCCTTTAGACAGACACGTCTACCGCCTTTACTTCGAACCCCATGCCTCAAACTGCCACAACAGAAAGCAGCTAGATTTAATACTAAAAAGACCTAAACCGCGTGTGAAAGAATTATTTTTCTTTTATAGGCGATACCGGAGCAACAAAAAAACACCGCAAACGCGCTGTTAAGGAGGAAACCGACGATGAGGCATTAAGTCGTTTAATGTATCGCGAAACACATCTGCCAGAAATGAAGAAACAGTGGCACAATCTCAACACCTTGCTCAAGTATTCTAATGCTACCCCTTTCAAGGATAGGAACGATGCAGGGTTCGTCTGTGCTTACTGTTTCAAGACGTTCCCTGACCCTGATGTTTTAAGAGCCCACACGCACAATGATCACGCTAAAGAAAAACCCACATACAAAGCCAGTACAGTCTTGTCTAGCTTTGTTGCCCTTCTCGATATAGTTGACCTCAAATGCACACTCTGTGAACAACCAATGGAAACACTGCAAACTCTATCTGAACATTTAGTCTCCGTACATGATAAAAAATACTACTTCGGACTCACAGACTACTTCCAAACCTTCAAACTGTCGATCGAACAGCAGATGAACTGCTGCCTCTGCAACGAAGCCTTCCACACCATGAAACTGCTGATGCAGCACATGAATAATCACCATAGGAACTTTATTTGCACCACATGTGGTGCTGGCTTTGTCAATTCGTTTCGCCTCAACCGACATGAAACAACGCATAGCAAGAAGAAATCTACCTACCCTTGCAGACATTGTGGCCAAGTGTTCGCAGCAGAATCAAAGAAGAAAGCTCATGTTAACACAGAACACAAAGGCATAGCTGGTGATAGTGTGTGCCAGATTTGTAAAGCTCGTTTCAAGAATTACTACCAGAAGACAAGGCATATGATTACAGTGCATAACGTTGAAGGTGTCAAATGTGATCTTTGTGATAAGAAATTCAATTTAAAGTCAAATTTGATGCTGCATATGCGAAGTGTCCATTTAAAAGAGAGACCGTACGAATGTTCAGTGTGCAGCATGGGTTTCTTTATCAAAAGGCATATGCTAGGACATTATATGGCGACTCATACGAACGAGAGAAAGTTCAAATGTGAAGTTTGTGGGAAAGGGTATGCGACCCAGAATAGTAAAAGGAAGCATTTGAAGAAGAATCATGGGATTTCTTTAACTAAGAATAATATGATGGTGCCAGCTATGGAGAAGTAGATTTACAAAAAAATGTAATATCACAGTGTAAACTAAAAGTATTTATGAGTATTCTCACCTTGTTACGGGCAAGCAAGTCAGGATCATCATTTCAGCCGTTAGACGTCCACTGTTGGACATAGGCCTCCCCCAAGTTTCGCCACAATGATCGATCCTGTGCGTCCCGCATCCATCGGATTCCCGCAACCTTCACCAGGTCATCGGTCCACCTTGTAGGAGGCCTTCCGATGCTGCGTCTTTCAGTACGCATTCGCCACTCCAGAACCTTTCGGCCCCAACGGCTAAAAGAAGTCAGGATCAAAACAGACTAAATGGAATCTAGAAAAATGTTATCGATTTGTGAATAACTAGGATCTGATGTACAATGCCCTTCACATCGCCAGAGACAGAAACATATGGAAAGAGATCATAAGGGTTAAAGTAATGAAGCAGGGAGGTCACGACTCTCAGCATTGACGAATACGACGCAAGGAGGAGGAGTGTCTGATATGAACTGTTCACCCGGTACTGCTATAGAATTGGAACAGCGAGCGTCATTCAAGAAGGTTATAACCGATGCGGAATAATTATGGTTATTTCTATGCGGTATTAGGAGTATTATTACTAGTGGTTGATGTGGTATGTTCTACTTTTAAATAGATTTCAAAAATGTAGTTCCACTAGGCACTTATACTACTAGTTAAAACTAAGCTATGGGAGGAACACTAATATTTTAAATATCATTGAAAACTAGATTGGCAGCTGTATTGCTGGCAATGTGATTATATCCCGCATTTAATCGTGATATCTGTATGTACTGGTGATATTTGTAAGTTAGGTTTAAATTATTATACTATGATAACTAATTGATGTTTATTTTTATTTTCTCTGACAAAATATATTACTTCACTGTTTGGTCATAAAGTAGCTTTCCCCGCTATCTCACCTCCATCATTAGTTACTGATTCGTTTCCGTGCGTCGTAGCGTTTTATCTATATATAATCTAAAATATAATCGAGGTTATCCTAAACACGCGGGCTTGCGGACGGCGAGCCATGGGTAGCTCGCTGTCCAATCGTCCGGTAACTGTCCGAACCGAGCCCAAGTCGTCGACGGCACGTACTGTTCCCGCGCGTCTCAAGGAGTTGTCAGCAACAGCATGGGCACAGCCGGGTCGAAACCTACTGAGGCCAGGGTAATCCGAAAGGGGGCTCGAGTCCCGGTATGAAGGCTAGAACGAACGGGGTGGGTGTTTAGTCAGTAAGAGTCTGACACTATCTCCCGCTCCGCCCAAGAGCGCGGGTTGTGATTGGATGATTTTGCCCAACATAAAAAAAGGTTATCTTAGTTAGTTAGCCCATTTATGTCCCACTGCTGGGCGAAGGCCTCCCTCTCCCTTTTCCACACACGTCTGTCTTCGGCCATTGCGGGCCAGTCCCTCCGGTACTTATCAAGCTCATCTCTCCACCTTCGCCTTGGTCTGCCGCGATGTCGCCTTGCATTCAATGGGACCCAATAAGTGGCTCTTTTAGCCCACCGCTCATCCGACATGCGGCAAACATGTCCGGCCCAATCCCACTTTAGAGTTGCAGCTTTTCGGGTAACATCTTTGAACTTAGTTTTGGCGCGCAGTTCTGTGTTCCTTACGCGGTCGGAAATTCGAACACCCAGGATACTGCGCTCCATAGCTCGCTGACAAACCTCGAGCCTGGACCTCTGCTGAAGCGTCAAAGATCTTAAACAATAACTATAGACTTGGACCAATAGGTCATGAACTAGGCTATCCCATTCAAAGAGATTTATTTATTACAATCCGACAAGTAGTAATTCCTCTAAGAAGGACACAGGACACATTACTCTAAACCTAGCAGACAGAAATAGGAGGCCCCTGCAGGGAGTCGACCCTGCCCAAGCTTTTTTTAGATCGGTTCTTCATAATTTGCAGTTACTCTACATTGAAAATGAAGGTAACGTTGGGCGCCGCTTTGTAGAGCGTATCGCCACCTCAATCCAGCTGAACATGAGGCAGCCGCATTACATAAAAATACGTTTTTCAATCCAACGCATGGCTGCGACTTAGATATATACGTCTCGTTCCAAGCCTGATAGGCTATCGTAGTCGAAACTTATATATCATCATCATATCAGCCGAAAGACGTCCACTGTTGGACATAGGCCTCCCCCAAGCGTCTCCACCACGAACGGTCTCGTGCGTCGGGCATTCATCGGATTCCCGCAACCCTGACCAGGTCATCCGTCCACCTTGTTGGACACCATCCGAAGCTGCGTCTTCCGGTACGTGGTCGCCACTCCAGAACCTTTCGTCCCCATCGACCATCGGTTCTGCGTGCAATGTGCCCTGCCCATTGCCACTTAAGTTTGGCGATTCTTCGAAACTTATATATACTATCTTACTTTAAAAACGTTATACATACAAAAGTTGAAGATTCTTTAAAAGTAGAACTCTTATTATCTATTCTTAGACACCTATCACGTTGATAAAACGCCTCACGATGATTTTTTTACGTCTTAGTATATAAAACACATCGATGAAGCCAATCAGCCACCATCCATCCAGCAAGTCATGTATGAAGATTTTAATGCAAGCTTTTGTTTGTAGGTCTCGGCTGCGATACAGAAATTAAATTAGAACCAAGAGTAAGTGAATTATTGAAAACACTCATAAAACCGAGATCTACAAAAGTTAAAGGCAATAAGATTGATTGGACGGTTACTGTTACTAAACAAAATAGCGATCAGAAGTTAACTAAGAAAACATTTAAGGTGCAACAGTTTAAAGAAGAAGAAAAACGAGAAAAAGAAATAGTCAAACATTTGGAGAATATTCGAAACGTACTCTTATATTCAAATGCTACTCCGATTACGAGTCATACTGGAAATGGTTATGTGTGCGGGTTCTGTCCAGAGCACTTTATGATACCGAGCGATCTCAAGGCACATACACTACAAAACCATGATGTCTCAAGAAAGAGCAGTTTTATGAAAGGCTGCACTTTATCGTCTTATATCGTAAAACTTGACATCACTGGCCTGAAATGCGATATATGCGGACAGGATACCGACGGACTAGAACCATTGATGAATCATTTACAATTTGTACATAATAAAACTATACATACAGACATCAAAAACCATATCTTACCTTTTAAATTTGTAGGGGACGTGTTGAAATGCGTGCTTTGCCCTGAAATTAGTGACCATTTCAAGTTACTACAAAATCATATGAATGTGCACTACGATAATCATAACTGTGGTATCTGTAACTCACCTTTTGTTAATAAGAGAGCTCTGAAAAATCATATGGATAGGCACAAGCAAGGGGAGTTTCCTTGTCAGTATTGTTCAAAAGTATTCGACACGAATGACAAAAAATGTTGCCATGAAAAATACGTACATATTCATGGCTATAAGAAAAATAAATGTCTACATTGCGATCAGAAATTCACTTCTTACTCGCAGAGAAATGAACATATGGTGAAAGTTCATGGTGTAGAGCCCCGTATTCTCAAATGTATGGCTTGCGAAAAGACCTTTACTTCAAAAGAAGCATTGACTAGACATACCAAACGCGATCACTTGTTAGAAAGAAAACACGAGTGCGAACACTGCGATATGAAGTTTTATGGCAAGAAACAACTAAGATTTCACATGTTAAAACATACTGGGGAAAAGCAGCATAAATGTGATGTCTGTTCGAAAGCCTTTGGACGCAAATATACTTTAAAAGAGCATTTAAGAATACATGCTGGTGACAGGAGATTCAAATGCGAACAGTGTGATCAAGCGTTTGTGCAGAAATGCAGTTGGAAAAACCATATGTGGTCGAGGCATCATGAGCGCGTTTAATTTACGAAAAAAAGTAGGTAGGCGATCTCCTCTTACTTAGACTTTAATGACTGTGGACCGCGACCACATACGACAATCTCTAAGTTTTGCGATCTTCTGTAGTGTAGACACAGTGGCGGGGCAAGACCTAAATTTGATGTGGGCAAGATATATTTTGCGAGGCCTTCTGATGGATGACGCGAGAGGACGGATTTTGTTGAGAGATTTTTATTATTTTCCAAAAGGCTTTCGCGCGGTCATAAAAAATTGTGAGGCACATAAATTCTAGTACCCGGAACAGTTGAGTGGTGGCACAATAAGACATTTTAATATCATTAATACGTATATTTTATGTTGACGCAGTCTAGTTTGCGAATGAGAGCGCAAGAGCGTACTTAATGCAGTTTTTACTAGTGGCCACAGTGCCACGCCTGCTCTGCTTACTACCACTATATTGTCTGTTCCGTGAGAAATACATTAAAATATTTATTGAGCACATGCGTCGTCGCATGATTGCATTACTGCATGTGTTTAGAAGCGCGAACATAGACGGAGCAAACAGATTGGGATATCCCCAGTGGGCGAAGCGAATATTCTCCGCGTCATTCACCGCCCGCAACACCAGCAAATGTTGCCAGAAAGTTGTTAAAAAACGAATGTGGTAGGTTAGTATTGCCAGATATTTGCGAGCCGGTTTCTTTTATTATTTATTGCTAGATGAGTAATTATCTATATTTACGTTCGCGGGCCTTCGAGGCGCGAGGCCCCTCGGACCGCGAGGCCGTAGGCAGTGGCCCACGTCGCCCACGCCTTACGCCGCCACTGTGTAGACAACTCGGCACATATTGCCTCCAGCAACAATAACAACAGGTGTTAAGATTTAAAATTCAATATATAATTCAACTGTCATTTATTTTGTTTTTGTAATTAGTTCACATCAATTCGATAGATGGTGTTTTGCATTCGCTGAATGGCGGTGTTAAGATTATTTTGCAATTTCATGACCTTGCTTGTATATTGTAAATAAAATTACTCGTTCTGAGCTTGGCGTTAGATTACCATCATCAACTGCCTTGCAGGCTCCTCATACTTTTAGGGAAATTGTACAACAGGAAATGGCAAGAAGAAACTCAGCATCAGGAAAAATGGAAGGAATGCAGGGAGGATTTGCCCAGCAGTGAAACAATATAGACTAGATATAATTGTTGTATGTTGTTCAAATAAAATATTTTTTTCGTAATCTATCATATATCAGTTAGTGATAGCGTGACGAGTGACAGGACAGAATGGAAGAAAAAAACGTGTTGCGCCGACCCCAAATAAAACGGGACAAGGGCAGAAAGATGATGATATCATATGTCAGTTAAATAAGAATGAAAATCTAATTATTTACAACTAGCTGATGGGTAGTCTGTAAGCATTATCTTTTTATAAACTTTCAATTTAAATCCTGCGTGAAAATAGTACATTTTGTTACAAGTGCTGAAATTTTGCCATTGCGACCGAGGTAGGATTCGCACGAGCCATGGAGCTGAGAACTGCAGTGACAAATTTGTACGTGTATCAAACGACTTTTTTTTTTTAAACACTTACCAAGAAATGAATAATCGGGGATTGACCGGCGATTCGTGGGGGTCGACGCGCATCCAGCCTGGTACTCGTAAATAGTGGCGGGGAGAGCACGCGCGCTTTTCTGCACCAGTGCGAAAAACTGTTTATTGCTTGCCTAAAAGCGCTGAGATAAGAGCGGGTTTTCGTGTAAGTGTATTGAAAATCAATGAAATAACCTTTGGTAGATAGATTGCTGACTACAGTCATATATAAAGATACAGTATATTTGAATACAAAAATCTCAAAAGGGCGAACTGGGGATGGATAGGACAAAATGATGAAGCCGAAAATATTGGCTCCGATGCCATATTTTACCTGTTCGTACAAGCTTTTGTTTAGCTGTCCCGATGTTTGTCTGTAATCAAATCTTGCAAATTAAATTTGACCCACTTCCCGGTTACCGATTGAGCAGAAATTTTGCATGCACGTGTAAATCAGATGACAATGCAAAATTTTGACATGAAGCTGATCCGATGATGGAACCGGGAGGTGGCTATAGGAACTTCGTAGTTAAACGACACAACCCCATCGAGTTTGAGCTCGTATGTTTAACGAGTATTTATTATATATGTATACCGAGCTATAAAAGCTTGATATGAAAAAAAGATTTTTATTAGACTTGTTACATACTAGGTCCTTGACAACTCTACCCGCGAAATAACATACATATATTTAAAGCATTTCAATATTATACATATTATTCTATGAAAATTATGTCAGCGTGAGATAGCTAACTAAATCGATCTTTATCTTTAAAACAAAAGATTTTAAATTATTCTTATTTCATTTTTAAACCACGATAACTCCTAACATTAAAAAAAAAACTTAAACAACTGGTAATACAACAACGATATGTTCTTGGCTTTGCAGTAGTTACTTCTAATCGAATTTAATAAAACCACACTGTCTGGGTCTGTCAAGTTAATATTTTTTTATATCCTAATCTCGGTTATTGCCTACGCACTTGGAACAATTACAGATATTTAGAATAATACATCTGTTGCTGCGCATAAATCCATTACATGTTTAAACGCTATCGCAGTAAATATTTAATAGATTTTAATTCAGAACTTTTGTTCATAGGTCTCAGCTGTGATACAGAACTTAAATTAGACACAGATGTAAGTAAAATATTAAAAACAATTAAGTCATCAAGATTTGCAAAAGCTAACGAAATAATAATAGAAAAGGTGGTCACAGTAGAAAGTAGCGATCAGGAGCTCGAAGACGAAGAAATATTAGATGAGCGACCAACTACAACAGACAAAACTCAGACAGACAAACACTTGCAGAATATTCATCATATACTATTTTATTCCAATGCTACTCCCATCAAAAAACACTCAACGAGTGGTTATTCGTGTGCCTTCTGTCCAGAGAGCTTCACCTTGCCAGCAGACCTCAAGACACATACACTAGAACTACATGATAACAACGAAACAATAAGCAGTTTCATGAAAGGAGTCGCTATCTATTTCTACGTCGTAAAACTAGACATCACTGATTTGAAGTGTACAATATGCGACCAAGATATTAACGGTTTAGAGCGTCTGATGGATCATTTGAAATTTGATCATTATATAATCATACATAAAGACATCAATAATCTTATTATACCTTTTGACTTTAAAGGGGATAGATTACAGTGCGCGCTCTGCCCTCACTACTTTGAACATTTTAAGCAGTTACAGGAGCATATGAATGTACACTATAATAATTATATTTGTGAAATCTGCAGCTCGACCTTCGTTAGTAAAAGTTACCTTAGAAACCATGTGTCCAGGCACAAACAAGGAGATTTCTCTTGTTCGTACTGTTCAAAAGTTTTTGATACAAATGTCAAGAAGGTATGCCACGAAAAGAGCACACATACTCATGACAATAAAAGAAATAAATGTCCTCATTGCGATGAGAAATTCATTTCTTACTCGCAGAGGAATGAACATATGTTGATAGAGCATGGAGTACAGAAAGAAAGCTACCAATGTAAGGCTTGTGACCAGAAGTTTACTACCAGAGAGTCGTTGACCCGACATACTAAAAGGGTCCATTTACTGGAAAAAAATCACGAGTGCGAGCATTGTGACATGAAATTTAATAGAAGGAATGATCTGCGAGTTCACCTTTTAACGCATACTGACGAAAAGTTGCACACTTGCAGTATCTGTTTGAAAGCTTTTAAACGGAAGGATCATTTAACACAGCATTTTAAAATACATGTGGAGGACAAGAAATATAGGTGCGAACGTTGTGGACACGCGTGTGCTCAGAAAGTCACCTGGAGGGCCCATATGCGAAAGCAACATGGCGAGGAAGTTTAAAATAGGATTTATAAAAATTTAAATGCTTTTGTGTAATTCTGAACTTTAATATTATCGAAACTTAGAAATAGGGTCTCAAATTATTGTATCGCAGTCTGATTTGGCATCTTATTAAGCGCACGGCGCATTTATTCTAGTGCTATACTCAGTATGAATAAGCCAAACGGCGCGTCGAAAGTGATTAGCAGGTAATAATTATATCAAACTTTTGTTTGTAGGTCTCGGCTGCGATACAGAAATTAAATTAGAAACTCATGTAAGTAAAACATTTAACGTATTCAATGCACCGAGATCTGCAAACACTAATGATTGGACTGTAACAGTATCGAAAAAAAGTAACAAACAAAAATTTAAAGAAGAGGCATTAAAGATCCGTTCCCTTAAACCGGATAAAAGAGAGATAGACAAACATTTGGAGAACATTCGCAACATACTCTTACTATCTAATGCTACTCCTATAAGAAGTCACACTGGGAATGGTTATTTGTGCGGCTTCTGTCCAGAGCACTTCACCATGCCGAGTGACCTCAAGATACATACACTACAAACACATGAAAAACAAATAAAAAGCACTTTCATGAAAGGATACCCTTTAAATTCATACGTCGTTAAAATAGACATCACAGGTCTGAAGTGTGAATTATGCGGACAGGATATTGACGGACTTGAGCCACTGATGAATCATTTACAATTTGAACACAATATAATTATACATAGAGATATAAAAAATCATATTTTGCCTTTTAAATTTGAAGGAGACGTGTTCAACTGCGTACTTTGCTCGAAAATGTACGAACGCTTCAAACTTCTACAGGAACATATGAACATACACTATAATAATTATAATTGTGATATCTGCAATTCCCCTTTCGTGAATAAAAGAACTCTCACAAGCCATTTGGCTAGGCACAAACAAGGAGAGTTTTCCTGTTCATTTTGTTCAAAAGTATTTGACACAAAGGGCAAGAAATTATGCCACGAGAAATTTGTACATATAGGAGATCATAGAAGAAATAAATGTCCTCATTGTCATGAAAAATTCACGACTTACGCAAAGAAAAATGAACACATGGTGAAAGAGCATGGTGCAAACGTTCGAGTCCTCAAATGTATGGCTTGTGAAAAGACTTTCACTAGGAGAGACAGATTGACTCGACACACAAAACGAGATCACCTACTCGAAAGAAAAAATGAGTGCGAGCATTGTGATATGAAATTTTATGGAAAGAAAGAACTAAATATGCATATGTTAAAACATACCGGCGAAAAACAGTACAGGTGCGATGTTTGTTTTAAAGCATTTGGACGAAAACATACCTTGAGAGAGCACTTGAGAATACATGCGGATGACAGGAGATTCAAATGTGAACATTGTGGACAGGCGTTTGTGCAGAAATGTAGCTGGAGAAACCACATGAAATCTAGACACGACCAGTTGGTTTAGGTTACCCTACTCTAGGCCAAATCATTACTAATATTATAAAAGCGAAAGTGAGTTTGTTTGTTTGTTTGTTACGTCTTCACGCCTATATGGCAAAACCGATTTTGGTGAAACTTGGTACACGGATAGACCATGTCCTGGAATAGGACAGGATACTTTTTATCCCGGAAGTATGTTCCCTTGGGATAATTTTCTGCTATCACGCGGGCGCAGCTAGTATCTAATGTTTGTGAAATGAAACTTGTAAATACTACATTTAAAAAGTTAGGGTAGGTAAATAAATGGAAAATTGTTATTATTATAATCAGGGAACTTGGGGCCCGACATCGGTTAGGTATGTTTTTGTACAGAATTGGAAAAAATAGCAAAATTTACATCAAAAATTTTTTGTTTCAATTATATTATTAGTCGTGTTACTAACTAGGTCTAAATTAGATCAACTGATGTTCGAGCATTAGATAAGTGACAAATAGCAAAAAACTTTTTTCTGGAAATTCAAAATATGGCGAGATAATATGATTTTGATAGCAGATAAACGTCGTAGTAATACTTTTATGTGAATTTGATGTAAGTAATTTTCACTTACAACATTATCTTAGTTGTTGCAATGTCTACTTAAAGTAATAAGAAAAAAAACCTGCTCATGTTTTGTGTTTTTGCCGGGCAAGAATTGCCAACCTGTGCTTGATATTATTTCAATTTACCATATATATCTAATAATGGTAGATGATAGATCTGTGAAGTATGAATGAAAAGGGAGTTAGTGATAGCGTGACGAGCGACAGGACAGAATGGAAGAAAAAAACGTTTTGCGCCAACCCCAAATAAAACGGGATAAAGGCAGGAAGATGATGATGATAGATCTGTGAAGTATTGCACATTTTTAGTGAGTCTTGTCTTGTCAATTTATATTAGACTATATTTGTTGATTGTTTTTTGTATATTGGTATATTAAATTAAAATCAATTATTTCAATACCACCGTTTTTATGTTATTGTGGATGTCGCAGCTGATGTATATTTTACTGATCTACATATTTAATGTAAGAATCGAAAATCGAAATAGATAAACCTAAGATCCTTTCTCAATGTTAGTTTTTAAGATAGATTCCTACACATTATTAAGATGTAACCATACCTAACTACATTCCGTTAGTAATTGTCTCCGAATATCAATTTATCAATAAACTTCATCAACAATATTTTAAAATATCGAGCCTTTTTTAGGAAGAACATCGTAAGCGACAGTGAGCGGTTTTCTCTTCCATAATTATAAAGTATTTATGAAAATATGTAGTAGTAACAATTCTATTAGATCGGTAGTAATATGAAGTTATATTTTTTTTATTTTATTTATTATCATGAATTAATACTTTTTAATTATGGAAGAGAAAATTTTCTCGTACTGCAAAAACGCTCACTTACGATGTTCTTCCTCGGCTCGATATGTAGACACTATATAGGACATATTTCAAACCATTTAAATTACTATTATATAACTGATATTTTTAGTACATTACTTATATAAAAGTTTGTTATCATTAGTTGCCGAGCATAAGTTGAGCTACTGAAATCATGTTTACGTTCGATTTAATTTAATAAAGATCGTTTTAAAATACACCTTGTCTTGTGTCTAACTATTAGTAATAACACACATTATCTAACTATTCTTATCTAGTATCCTATATATCCATATCCTCAAACAGCCTTCGTTAGGCTATTTGCATAGCTACAACCTTGGAACCAGGATATTCCATCAGCAACCCGCTCTAGAATAGATACTCTTATGGAATTGGACGTACTAGGTATTCGTCTGACCCAGTTCTCGATAATGCTCTTATTACTTTGTACTGGAATTGGTCCTTTATCTCTGATAGGATTATTGTAGCCAATAACATTGATATAAGTGCGTCTGGGGGTCTTTAAGTCAAGAGTGAATAGATTGCTTCTAGGCAAGCGTGTTCCATCGTCGGCCACATCATCGCTTACCATCAGGTGAGATAGTGGTCAAACGTGAGCCTATACATTATAAAAAAAAAGCGCTGGTGGCGTTAAAATAATAGAGAGGCGTGCAATGATTGATATAATCGCTTCGCATGACATGAAAGGTAAGCTAATTACGCGTCTTGACTGGCTCACGAGTTTGTTGACTTGTGGTATTCAGATTCATGTACCGAAAGTAATACTTAAAATGAAAACAACGATCCAGTTTGTAGTTGTGACAAACACCATTGATAAAGTACATACCTTTCAGTCCTTCTTCCGGTCTGCATGACAAAAACCAAAAGCTATTGAAAAAGCAGTGACAAAACAGGACTATGTACGCAAGCGTTCTACATGATTCGTATTTACTCTACTTTTTACTTGACCTTACTTACATAATAAGTTTAATCTAACAACAAACACATTTACGCATTTTTCTTTCATCTTATATGTTTTTACTAAAATTACTTTACTAATTTTACTAAAATACATAATATCAGAATCATTACTAAATATGCCCACGATCGTCGATTTGTTTTGTAAGCTTAGAACATTAATAACATCATCATCAGCCTTTTTAATGTTCCCACTGCTGGGACTCAGGCCTCTCTAGGAGAGGGAATGGGCCGTAATCCATCACGCGGGCCCAGTGCGGGTTGGTGGATATCACATGTCTTCGAATTTTTGGTTCTAGAACATGCCGGTTTCCTCACGATGTTTTCCTTCACCGTTTTGAGAGCAGTGGTGATGAAATAAATTACACAAAGTAATGCGCCTGGCTGGGTTCGAACCTGCGACCTAACCGACCACCGTCCGTTGCGACCTGCTCGTAAGTCGGGGCCATTACCACTCGGCCACCACTGCTCTGATCTAAATAACATAATACTTATAAAAGAAATACTTAGTAGGTTTTATCTTAAAAATCAAGCGAATGAAAGAATGACGACGCAAGCAAAAACTAATCCATGTAACTTATGTTTTAACTTTTCAAACTACAAATTGAAAAAAATAACAGAAGTGTAAATGTATCTAAGTATAACAATAATCAAATATCGGCCTTATAAGTTTTCCATGTGGTAAACATCCAAAAATTACAAAATAATGTTTTCTTTGTAGGTCGAAATGAAGCGGCAGAATTTGCCATGAAAATATTAATCGACACCAAAGAACGACGGATTACTCCAAAAAAACAGACTGCATTTACAACATCAAACGTAGTTGAAAAGAAAAATATTAACAGAAGCATGCCTCAAACAGAAGAAACTGCTGAAGAAGATGGTAAAATTAGTAAAAAGTGTCAAAAACAAAACGAAGAAGAATTGTTTAAACAACGTTATAATATTAGAGAAATTCTTCTATGTAGCAATGCATCACCAATTCGTAAGTACGATATTGGATATGTCTGCTGTTTCTGTGAAAAACAGTACCCTCATGCTAAAGAGCTAAAGACACATACTATCACAGAACACGATGACAGTGATAAACTAGACTTCATGAAAAGACAGCGCATGTTGCACTTCTTAGTTAAGCTAGATATAACTGCACTAATGTGTACCTTGTGCGACACAGACGTAGATTCTGTGGAAGACCTTCTCCAACATTTGAGAAACGAACACGAAAAGCCAATGTTTACGGAAATAAAGAATTATATCATACCATTCAAGTTTGAAGACTCAGAAGAACTGAAGTGCACCTTTTGCCCCAAAATATTCAACAGATTTAAAGTTCTGCAAGAGCACATGTACACACACTATAGAAACTTTGTTTGCGACGTATGTGACAAAGGTTTTGTAAACGAAAAAATGCTTAACACACACAGTGACAGCCATAAAGTAGGAGTTTTTAAATGCGGACATTGTTTCGCAGAATTTGAAACACCCAGAAAAAAGAAATACCATGAAAAAACTGTTCATTTGTTAGCTTTAAACAAATGTGGGTATTGTGACGAAAAGTTCATGTGGTACCGTCAGAAATGTGCTCACATGGCTGAAGTGCACGGCGTTGTTGTAATACAACCGAAGGAATGCAAAGCGTGCGATAGAGTCTTTCCGTCTGATTCGAAATTACAACTCCATGTTAGGAGAGATCACCTGCTAGAACGTAGATTTAAATGTACTGAATGTGATATGGAGTTCTTTACCAAAGAGTCCCTAAATGACCACAAGGTTAAACATACAGGCATTAAAATGTTTTCTTGCAAGGTTTGCTGTAAGGCTTACGGGCTAAAGAAAGCGTTAAGGGAGCATATGAGAATACACGACAACGATAGGAGATTCAAATGCGATAAGTGTGATCAGATGTTCGTGCAAAAGTGCAGCTGGAAAGGACATATGCGATCTAAACATGGAATTACTATTTGATGTAGTTTTTTTTTAACGTATAAAATGCAAAAAAAAAAGTAGGAATTCATTCAAAGGACATTTTTCTAAGTAACTGTTAAATTAATGTGAAGACCTTTTTTTGGTCGGTAAAAATCATCCACATGACATCCCGGGCCCTGGAGCGGAGCAGGAGATAGTGGCCGACTAAAAAACCCATCTTGTTCCTTCTTGCCTTTCATACCGGGTCTGAGCTAACTTTCGGAGCTAATCCTGGCCCCAGTAGGCTTCAACCCAGCTGGGCACCTGCTGTTGCTGAGCACTCATTGAGGCGCGCGGGAACAGTGCGCGCTGTCGAAGACTTGGGCTCGATCCGGACAGCTACCGGATGGTCGGACAGCGAGCTATCCTGTCCGGCCGGAAGTCGGGATCGGAATCCCAGCGGAGGCTAGGGCGCTGTGAGCGCTGATGCCTGATGCGGTCGGCCTCCTCTTCTGCATTACTGCTTCGCAGAACGAGGCGACCGCCTGCCACTCCTCCTTGTTCCGGACTATGGCCTGTACTAAGGCCCGGTGCGAGAGATCGCCACCGCTGATCGCGCACACGAGGCCCAGCAATGCTCTGCCCAAGCGGAGCACACCTCCATTGTGTGCTCCACCGTGTACTCCGGGCGCTCCTCACAGTGGCGACACCCCGGCGTCACTCTCGCATTAATCCGGTGCTGGAACCTCCCGACCTTAGCATGTTCAGTGAGTACCTGCGTCATGCGCAGTGCTTTCCAGCCACGCCTCAATGAGGGGACTTACCGCCATGATTGTGGCGTGCCCTAATGTGAAGAGCTCGTTACAGCAAATCTTTTAAGAGATATATGAATTACCTTTAAGAATCCTACTTCTTATAAGATAAATAGTTTGTAAGAAAAAATAAACAGTTTCCTTAGGAGAGAGGCTACTTCGTACATTGTAGATGCTGTGAGCCCGAGTGGTTCCACTTCAGAGTTCATCTTCGTACATATATATCTTAATCATGTTCATCTCACATAGATCATTAAGACTATCTAATTAACAACTATTGATGTTGTAGTTTTGAGCCTAGCTCTTAAATAAACATACATTCAGCCGAACATAGAACCTCCTCCTTTTCGAAGTCGGTTAAAAAAATGATGTCAACAAGATTGTTAATTTAACTGAAGATATAAATCTAGCTAAAATATCCATTTATCTTATATTTTATTTAACTAATATACAGCATTTAATACAATGTTATTTGGACCACATAGATGTACCTAGGTTTTTTTTTTGTATTATAAGTATAATTTGTTTATTTTGAAACTTTGAATAGTGTATTCGATTCGATTAATAAATATTCACGTCGTACTATTATATTAACCTTTTAATTTTAACCAATTCTAGCGTCTTTCCTCACTTAACCCGAGTTTCTAGTCTATGGCCATCTGTATTAATGTACCTTACTTTTGTAGTTCTTTTTCATATGATTCAACTGAAATATTAGTACAGATTACTCGGTGACTTCGTTTCGATCTGAAATCAAACATTGTGGCTTCATAAGCCAATAACTTTTATTTTTTCTACACAAGCTAAATGCTCCACTAAAGAACGATCCAGTGTCCATGATACAACTTTAAGCCTCCATTAATTTCTTTTAGTTTATTATGGTAGTTGGTGGAAAATTTGTTAGCTAAAATTTAACTTTAATTCAATTTTATTCCTTTTTCTAAAAAATTGACAAAAAAATTAAAATAACATTGGCACGTGGCATGGTGTACTTATCCTTCATCATCTAATCTTACTCAAGTCAGTCAATCCTCTTTCCATCAACACATCAAATCATCATCAAAAGTAAATTGGAAATAAGAAAAGACCCTGAAAAATGAATGGTGCAAATAACACGAGCAAAGTCAGGAAGAGAACGTCTCCGAAATATTCAATAACCGTTTCCTTTTCTTTGTAGGTGTTCAACGTAGCGTGAACGCCAAGATTGAGACGGATTGTGACAAAAGAGTGATTCGCAAATGTACCCGAAGAAAAGTCGAACAAGCTGTGGACCTTAAAATCAATGAATTAATAAAACAAAGAAGCAATATACGTCTTATCTTGCAATGTTCCAACGCGACACCAATACGATGCAGAGGAGGCATCGGATATGCCTGCTGTTTTTGCGGGGAACAGTTCCCTGACCCTACAGACTTAAAAAAACACACCCTTGAAGGTCACGACGATAAAACTAAACTTAAGTTCATGGTCGGCAAAATGATGTTTTCGTTCCTTGTCAAATTAGACATCACTAATCTTACTTGTAAGATTTGCGAAAACAAAATAGATTCTTTAAAACAACTTGAAGATCATTTAATCAATACACATGGCAAAAAGATTTACACTGACATTAAGAGCCATATAATGCCGTTTAAGTTCGACGATGATACACTAAGATGCATATTTTGCCAAAACGTCTTTAATAAATTCAAGAACTTACAACAGCATATGAACGTTCATTGCAGAAATTACATTTGTGAATTCTGCGATGCAGGATTTATAAATAAACACATCTTAGCTTGCCACGCAGAAGGACACAAGACGGGTACATTTAAATGCGATTTGTGTTCAAAAGTGTTCGACACACACCGAAAGAAGAAAAGTCACGAAAAATCCGTTCATATCCACGCAAACTTGCTTAGCAAGTGCGGTTACTGTAATGAGAAGTTTACGAATTACAAAAGAAGAGATGACCACATGGCGCAAGCTCACGGAGTTAAGATTAAAGCAATGAAATGTAACGCGTGCGACAAGACTTTTGACCACAAAGGAGCACTGACGATCCACACCAAACGAGATCACCTGATGGAAAGACGGTACAAATGTCCAGAGTGCGATATGAATTTCTTCGGTTCTAACGAATTAAAACTCCACATGGTAAAACATACAGGGGTGCGAGAGTATAAATGTACCGTGTGCTTCAAGTGTTATGGACGAAAGAAGACATTGAAAGAACACATGAGAATACACAATGACGATAGAAGGTTTAAGTGCGAACACTGCGGTCAAGCATTTGTGCAGAAATGCAGCTGGAAAGGACACATGAGAAATAGGCACAGCGAACTGATCTAAATATGTTTTTCTTGCAATATCTTACACTAAGCAATTAGGTTTCTGTTAATGCGATTGTTAAGTAGTTAATATTTTAGTTGTGAAATATAAAAAACGTTTTTATAATCATTGTTTGATTTCAAGTAAACTGCGTTAAACCTTGGAGAAACAAACTTTATTTGGCTGAATACTTCTACTCTTACAAACTTATATTACACGAACGGTGAAAAATCAATTAAAAAAGCGTTTTCTTTATAGGTACTCGTGATAAACTTATCAAGGATACTAAAATAAAAGAAGATAAACCAGAACGAAAGACCAAGAAAAAATGTCCTACCGAGATTGGTAAAGCTAGGATAGAAATGATGCAAGAGATGAAAAAACACTACTCGAATCTAAAAGAAATCCTAACTTGCTCTAACGCCACCCCTTTTCACGGAGTAAATTGTCGAGGTTTTGTGTGTTCTTACTGCTATTCACAGTTTCCAGACGCTGCAGCTCTGAAGAAACATACTTTTGAAAATCATCAGATCTTAAACAACTCTATAACTCCTATTGAAAATAAAACTAGGGCAGATGAGTTTTGTGTCAAGCTGGACATAACTGATTTACGATGCACACTCTGCGACACTGACATAGAGTCGCTAGAAAACCTAATAAAACATTTAGAAAGCGAACACAGTAGGACTATACACACAGATATAAAAAACCAACTCTTACCATTCAAGTTTCTAAGCGATACAATAAAATGTTGCATATGTCCTAATGTTTATGCAAAGTTCAGAAGTTTGCAAGAACACATGCACACTCATTATAGGAACTTTATTTGCGAAGAGTGTGATATGGGTTTCGTCACCAACAAATGCCTTAAGGCTCACGTAACAGGCACACATAGAAAAGGCGTTTTCAAATGTAGTCTATGTCCTAAAACCTTTGAAACTAAACGCAGAGCACAATGTCATGAACAATTTGTTCACGTACAAAAGGGTATGATAAGAAAGTGTAGTTACTGTAATGAAAGATTTAGAACTGCTGTGAAGAGAGATCAACATTTGGTGGAAGCGCATGGAGTCAAGTTGAAGGTTGTTAAATGCCAGGCATGCGACAGAACGTTTCCCAACACAGGCGCACTCAGGATCCATACGAGAAGAGATCACTTGATGGAAAGACGGTTCAAATGTACACTATGCGACAAGGCGTTCTTCAAAGCTGTCGATTTAAAGTTTCACATGGTAACGCACACAAAAACAAGAGAGTTCCAATGCACTGTGTGTCTGAAGTCGTATTGCCGGAAGGAAACGTTGAGGCAGCATTTGGAAACACACAGTGATACTAAGCGATTCAAATGTGAGCACTGCGGTCAGGCGTTTGTGAAGAGATCTACCTGGAAAGGGCATATGAAGAGTAGGCACGGCGAAACAGTTTAAAATAATAATCTTGATACCTACGATGTAAAACTGCGGACGCTTACCTTTAATACGCCTAAAGGTGAGTGTAGACTACAAAATTTTCTGGAGCATTTCTGTGTAATGTAACGTTCTTACGAATGGTACAATACAGGCAAAAGATCAGTTTTCATAGCATTTCCATGTAATGTAACGTTCCTGCGAATGCTCGGCGTTATGTTACGGGTAAGTGCTCACAGCGAGTGTGCATTTACCGACATTTCGTTGTACCTTGCGTTCATTCTTTTTTGAAATGTCACCCCGCAACCGCGCATCACCCGCACTCGTGGCTCGACGAAATGTTACACCAATACGCTCGACGAAATGTTACACCAATATGTTTGTGGGTTTGTAAGAGGCGAGCGTGCTCGACGTTTAGTTCGTAAAAGGATGATACACTAGAACATATCATAGAGCGGCTCGTTGTTCTGTTACAAGTAAATGTTGTAGTTTATACTCACCTTTATGCAAATTTTGTTAGTAATATAGAAAGACTCAGATTAGCGGTAGGTCAGTACTAATACTGTAAATTTTGGAAAGCACATTTGTATAATTTGATGACTAAAATAAATTAGTTTGTTAAATTACAATGTTTCTTCATATTTTATTTACTAATCTTTGTCAACGGCTATCCCACATTGTTACATGGACATAATTTCCCTGTGCGCAGAATTTTATCAAATAGTCTCCACTCCAACGGATACGATTGAGCAGAGGAAAGGAGATGTATTGTAAACAGAACAACTTATCAAAACTGACGTGAGCTATGCCTTGCAGGCATGTGACGGCGCTCGGCTAAGACAGTTGGAAATGCGTGCAGTTAGCGGCGAGTAGATTAGAATAGAATAAACTTTACCAAACACCAAACATATTTACAAGCTTTTATTCATTTTCACCTGTCCCGATGTTTGTCTGTCATCAAATCTTGCAAATTAAATTTGACCCACTTCCCGGTTACCGATTGAGCTGAAATTTTCCATGCATGTGTAAATCAGATGAGAATGCAAAATTATTATGGCATGGAGCTGATCTGATGATGGAACCAGAAGGTGGCTATATGAAGTTGGTAGTTAAACGACACAACATCATCGAGTTTGGGCTCGTATGATTCGTCTTGACGTGTATTGATTATATAAGTATACCGAGCTATAAAAGCTTGCTATGAAAAAATATTTTTATTAAAAGCTAGTTATAGTACTAGCTTTTGCCTGAATTAAAACTTTTGCTCACTACTTCTTCCTTCATCAATCACGATAACAACACAAACTCTAAGCCGGATAAAAAGTGATCTGTGTCCTTCATTGAAGTTCGAGCATTCGTACCGGATTTCGTCAAACTCGGTCCAACAGTTTAATTTGATAGCGTAACTGACAGACAGTTATTTTCACACTTATAATATTGGTATGAATGGATTATAACATATCTTATATCTATGGTTACAATGGCGGTCTTATCGCTGACAGTAAAATCTACCAGACAACCTTTGGATGAATCGTAACTTAAAATAATAAGAGAGATTGGAATCTGACTCCAATTTGACCTCTCGATTTGACCAAATTACATTGAAATATTTTATTATTCCAATATAAAGGATATAATTGTGCTTTTTTAAGCCTGGCCCTTACATTACTCAGTAACGGTATTGTTGTTAATGGGTTCTTTAATATTAGGTAGTATTCTCTTTTTGGATTATTAGTTTTTTTTTTTTTTAACAGAACAATATTACATCTTTTGGTTACGGGACTATAACATTTCTTGAACTTGGACCTTCTAAAATGGTTTTACGATCATTAAAACCAACCAACATTTACAACGGTGATGATCACAAATCAATTAAAACCGTTTTCTTTATAGGTACTCGAGACAAACGTATCCGGAATCCTAAAACAAATGAGGACTACGAATACAAACCAAAATGTTGGAACAAGAAGCCTAAAACAAATGAGGACTACGAATACATACCAAAATCTTGGGACAAGAAATACAAACCAAAAGGAGAACTTACTGAGCTCGGTAAAGCTCGCATAGAAATGATGAAAGAAATGACGAAACATCACGAAAATCTAAAAGAAATCGTAAATTGTTCCAATGCCACGCCATTCGACGGAATAACTTATCGAGGGTACGTGTGTTTCTATTGTGATTCAGCGTTTCTAGACCCAACAGTCTTGAAGAAACATACTCTTGCCCAACATACAGTTCACTACATACCACGTAAAATTAAAAATGGTTTTAACAGATTAGACGAGTATTTCATGAGGCTGGATATTACTGATTTGCGGTGCGCACTCTGTGACACTAATCTAGATACTTTAGAAGATTTAATTAAACATTTGGAGAGCGACCACAAAAAGGCTTTACATAATGTCAAAAACCAACTTGTGCCATTCAAGTTTGACAATGATGTGTTAAAATGTTGTATTTGTCCAAACACATTTGAACACTTTAGAATTTTGCAAAGCCATATGAACAAACATTACAGGAACTTTGTTTGCGACACGTGTGATGCAGGTTTCGTCACAAGAGGATCTCTCAGGACACACCTCGCTCGGCATGAAACAACAGGCGTTTTCAAATGCAATTTGTGTCCTAAAACCTTTGAAACTAAGGCGAAGGCATCTCGTCATGAAACCGTCGTCCACATATACAAGAATTTGGTAACCAAGTGTGGATACTGTAACGAGAAGTTTACGAGGAGTTCCAAGAGAGATGATCACGTTATGAAAGTTCATGGCATTCAGATGAAGAAGGAATATAAATGTAATGCTTGTGACAAAACGTACAGCTCCAAATACGCAGTACGGATTCACACGAGACGAGATCACTTGATGGAGAGACGGTTTAAGTGTACTGAATGCGAAAAGGCATTTTTCCAAGCTGCCGATTTAAAGTTTCACATGGTAACGCATACAAAAGCAAGAGATTTCCAATGTACTGTGTGTCTGAAGATGTTTACCAGAAAGGAAACATTAAGGCAGCATATGGAAATACACAGCGACACTAGACGGTTTAAATGTGAGCGTTGTGATCATGCGTTTGTACAGAAAATCAGTTGGAAAGGACATATGAAGAGTAAGCACGGCGTAATAGTAGCTTAAAATAAAGGTGTAGCAACAAAACGTCTGTTACGGAAAATATATACTGCTTGTAAATTGTCTCTTTCTCATATCTCTTTCGCCAAATGACTCTTTCTCCCCAAAAGGTCTTTTTCGCACAATATCTTGCAAAATATTGCTCTAGTAACTTAGAATAAAAGGAGGTTGTAAGACCTGGGTCCATCTTCTAATAGATGTGTGTGATACATCGATGGATAGGCATTTTTGAGCTGATAAGCTATAAAGTTTCCCCAACTAATGAACTTATTAGGATTAAAAGCCACTTGCAAAACTGATCAAGCGACATCACAGTAGGCTATCTATTCCGTACTTATTAAGTTGAAATTAGAGATTTTATAATTTTAGTAGAAATACCTACTTTAGTTTTTAAGCTATTGCATAGCTTCTATCGCAGGCCTTGAGCGTGGAGACCGAATCCAGAAATTCCGTAACGAAAAAAACCTAACACCCCCCCACTAAATGGTTTTCATGGCAACTTGTCAACTTCAATCACAAATAATGATCACCCAATAAAGAATTAAAAGTTGATAAAAAATGCTATGCAATAGCTTTACCGCGGCAGTCTCCGAGTGCCACACGTCTTTTTTTTTATTAATATTTCTGAGGGATAATAAATGACGTCAATTGTCTAGCGTATTCCGTTTATGGTAAACAAATTCGATGAAGTGAAAGATTATAATTATTAACTTAGTTCGAAGTACCCAAGTTGTTTGACTTTTTAGACTGACTAGTCCAGATTAAATTCAAATTCAAATTTTTATTTTTCGGACTTTATGATCCAACGGTTAGTATACATAAGACTGAAAAAACTATTGTTAGTAATAATAATAAACACACACAAGGACTATAACTATTTCTAAATATCGTCAGAGCCAGGAAACGGTACTGAAAAAAAAATGTTTTAAAATTTATTAATTATTACAATTTTAGTACAAATTGTAAAAAACATTGAAAAATGTAAAAAAACAACGTGACATTTTGCGAAAATGATCTTTTTAGAGAGTCGTCAATCTGCGAAAGCGATAATATAAGAAACAGACAATTAACGACCAGTAAGCTTTTTCCGAAGACGTTATGCCACAAATCCAAAATAAAAATTACAAGGGGATAACTGTGGACAACAACCTTATACATGTGTATTTAGAAAGTAATATGGCCGAAGTTACACTTGCGGCATTTCGGTACCCACTGCACAATATTAAAAATGTGGAACACTAATATTAATAAATATTATTACAATTAATGTTGTTTTGAAGATTCAAATAAATGATTTCACTAAATACATTTATTTTTTCATATTTCATTTTTTTTTCACCTTAAGGTAGTAATTAGAATCAAGGTAGAAGATAATATAGTCACAATATTTAACATGGTATAGTACCTATGTCTAAAAAGTCAAACAATTTGGTAATTCTGTATAATTTTTAATAAATAAAAAAAACACTTATATTCGATACTTTTTATAAGGTTCTTCTATAAGAAAACAATAATCAAGATCTAATCAACCTTGATTATTGAACCAGTGTTGACTACATCAGATTTTATTTTACTCCAATAATTACCCCAGTCGTTTAACACATTAGACAGGCTCTATGTAGTTATTTGACAATTCATGTCCAAAGGCGAGCTTAAAACATTGAGTTTTCTTCAGTAAATCTTTGAGTGACAGAGAGAGAGGGAGATCACATTAATTTCATGAAAAACCCTACAAAGCTATCTTAGGGCTTTTCCCTTAAGAGATCGTACTAATGCCCCATCGCGTTAGTACAATCTCTTAAGTGTTATGTCCTGATTAACCTTTTAACCGTCAAATATATCCGACAAAAACTCGCGGTTATTCCGACAGGGTCGTACATCCACGACCGAAAACAATACTTTATCTTGTCAGCTCTTCTATCACCTATGGGGATTGAAGAGATAAATGAGGGTAAAGCGCAGCACACTATTCTGGCAAATAGGACACGAAAACACTCGTCGAATCAATCCGACGCAAGCAGTACTCTTCAGATACCGTCAATTAGAGACACATAGAAAGACAATGACAGCGCGAACGCCGGCGTTCGCTCGGGGTTTAATGAACTAAAGGGTATATATAGACTTCCCGAGTGTCAAGTCTTACCCTCATCATCTGTTCTTTTATTCAGACGTGATTGATTGGATTATAAGCGACTTCTCTATTTATTATCCGTACCCCTAGACAAGTTGCTAGTCTGCAATAGTTAACGCTAGTAGAAAGCTTCAAATGTACGGGAATGACGTCATCTCAACGCTCAGTCACGTGGTCAAAACAAAAGATTGCGACGCGGCCAACTAGAAGCGTTCGACGCTAGCGAAACGGTTGTAACTTGGCTAGGGGGGCTGGTTGTCCTGTAAACCATTGTCAGTTTCCATGGTATCTATTTTTTTCATAATCATTCTTTAGAAGTTACAGTGAATTTTTATAGACATCAATAATAGTAAATGGGTTTAATCGTGAGAATAGATAAATTTAACCTTTTGAACGCCAATCTCTTGTATACAAGTTCGAGATTTTCGTGCCCTCAGCGCCATTACTTGCTGAAAAGTAATAATAGTATAAAATAAGTTTACGACTTTTACAAGACCTTTTATTTTGTTTTTATGGAAAATTGCCCTGTTATAAGCCATATTTTTAACCTTTTCACACATAGTAAGTTCTTGTTTGTTTTATATTCAATAGAAACATTTGTTAGTTAGTTTAACATAGAAACAATTTTTTGCGTGGCGCTGGAGGACACATCGCGTATTATATAGATGGACGTCGAAAAGGTTAAAAAAAAACAACTTCAGTTTTAGTAATGATTAGAATTACTTTCAAATATGACGGATTGTCAGTTTGAACTACGATCTGCAACCAGGTGGGTCTATGTGGGTATCGTGCAATAAATAACAGTGGCTAGGAACTGAATTGCTTTACTTCCCAATACAATTCGATACAGATAACTATTATTAAGTAGGTAGGCCACTTCACGCTGCGACGGCCTCGTTGAGAGTGTCCGCCGTAGCAAACTGGAACTCTACCAAAAGCGCGCAAACTCTAGTTTCCACTAGATGGCGTGCCTTGTTTTCTTGTCAACTGTTCAATTACTGGATACGACCTAAGGATAAGTATCCTTATTCTTCTCTGTCAAATCCATCCAAAGGATTAAAAAAATCGCTTTTAGCGATAAGACCGTTAATTGTTGTATCTTATCAATTTTAAGCTCCTACTAAAGACTAACTAGATAAATTACACCCAACACAGAACAAATGTTCGTGCTCAACACACAAACATTTGTCCTAGTTGGGAATCGAACCTTCGACCTCTGGCATAGCAGTCAGGGCCTGACCACTGGACCAACAGACCAGTCAGTTATCTCATACTATCATCATCATCATCAGCCTTTTTAATGTTCCCACTGCTGGGACTCAGGCCTCCTCTCTAGGAGGGAATGGGCCATAATCCACCACGCGGGCCCAGTGCGGGTTGGTGAATGTCACATGTCTTCAAATTTTTGGTTCTAGTACATGCCGGTTTCCTCACGATGTTTTCCTTCACCGTTTTGAGAGCAGTGGTGAGGAAATAAATTACACAAAGTAATACGCCTGGCTGGGTTCGAACTTGCGACCTATAACTCGTAAGTCAGGGCCGTTACCACTCGGCCACCACTGCTCAATCTCATACTATAATCTACAATAATTAACTATCACTCTTAAATAGTTTGTCTTTGGCAATCAACATATTTACGTACTTCCATTAACACGAGTAGTAAGCATTCTCGGGGTCAAAAGAACAGACCGCATACGGAACAGTATACTTCGTTCCAAAACACAAATCGCAGACGTAGGCGACTCAGCCGCCAAACTAAAATGGAACTGGGCAGGTCACATCTGCCGCATGTCGCAACAAAATTGGGCGAAAGCAACAACTGAGTGGATTCCGAACAACAGGAGCCGGCGACGCGGTAGGCCCAGAAGGAGATGGCGTGATGATTTAGACTCCTGCCTTAAGGATTGGCCAGAGGTGGCTAAGGACAGAAAAGAGTGGAATAAAGGAAGGGAGGCCTTTGCCCTGCAGTGGGACACAACGGGCTCATAATAATAATAATTAACACGAATCAAGTTACAGTGTAGTTACGCTGTAAGTTAGCCAACTATGACTACACACAATGGGTGAAAAAACAACGAGTTGCGAGGGTACCTATCTCGGGTCTCGCTCGCTTATATCGTCCCTCCTCGCGTGTTCGAGGGCTGCTGTCGACCTACGAGAATACACTGAATATTAAGGAACTGCGTTATAAGTGAAATATGATATCTACAGGTGCAAATTAAGTCACTTGGTTGTAAAAATACCGTAGTAACTTTTTAGCCTTTTGACCACCACTTCATAAAAGCAGAAGCGTGCTTACAGCGTTTTCATCCTTTAACAAAACAAATAAGAAACAACAATAACACAAAATAGATTGGTACAGAAGACAATTTACATACAAAGCGCGCTCAAAATGCTACTTGAGATAATATTATAAATAAACTGGCAATCTATAATGTAAACAAGCAACTGTGAAAAGTATTTATTTGTCTGCCTCGTTGTTTTGAGATTTCAATTTATAAAGATGTTCAACTCAGCCTTTTTTATTCATGTGACCAAATAAATAAAATGTTTTTTATTTCACATTTTGTAGAAACAACACTGTTTCGTGCTGTTTAACTGTAAAATCATTTGAAAAGCGAAACTAGTTCTTCGAGGATTAAATTACATTAACACAGTAAATAAAGTACACCATTGTAAAATGTTATTGCTTTATTAACCTTATGTTTAAAAAAAATATGTGACAGTGACATATCAATAAAATAAACGTTTCCTTTATAGGTACTCAAGAAAAACCTATCCAGGATCCTAATAAAAATACTGAAGAAAGCCTTGTTGATCAACAACAGTTCTACTCAGAGCTACAGCAGTATTTCAGCGGATACAAAGAGAAAAGTAAAAAGTTTGAATGGAGCACTGATCGAATATTAAGTGTGATCAAACTAATAGAAGACTATAACTTAGCTAAAGCGCAAGGAAAAAAACCAACCAGCCAACAATATCATCATGCAAATAAGTATGATGTAAAGATCACTAACAACAAAAAAGTATTAATATTTAAGAAAAAATCCCAAACGGGTCAACACGTGCAAATAATTCCAAGTTCTGAATATTACCAAAGACTACTCGATGCTCATATCGCTACGGGCCATGGGCGCAGAGACAAAATTGTGCGAACATTTAAAAAGGAACACATTGTAGTACCGCGATTTGTCATTTCTATTTTTCTTAATTTATGCAAAGTGTGTCTGGCTTCAAAAGGCTACCCCAGATCCGCACTAGCCGTGAAGCCGTTGATTTCAGACTTTAAGAAAAGGGGACAAGTGAATGTTGTGGACTTGCAAAATTCTCCTGACAAAGAGTACAAATGTCTCATGCAATATCAAGACGATTTAACCAAATTCTGTTTCCTACGACCATTAAAAAGTAAGGAGATTAAAGAAGTAGCAATCGAGCTACTTAAAATATTTTTGGAATTCGGCTGTCCCAATATACTTCACAGCGGTAATGGGCGTAAATACACAGCATCTGTGTTAAATGAAATCTTAAGCTTATGGCCAATGTGTAGAATTGTTAATGGAAAATTACCAAAGCCGCAATGTCTAGAAGAAAGCACGGAATATTTAATTCAGGACTTGAAAAATACGATTCGGGATTGGATGATAGATAACAATTCTACTAACTGGTCCTTAGGTTGCTACTTTGCCCAGTTTCAGAAAAATTCGTCGAACCATGCCATGACTGCGACAACACCATATAAAGCTATGTTCGGACATGATTCAAGACTGGGTCTGTTCTCCACCCAATTGCCCAAACACATTACAAATAAATTTGAAACTGAAGAGGATTTGGAGAATTATTTTGAGGAAGTCAACAATACTGAAGATCAGACTAACGACCGTGAAGAAATTTGGTTGGAAGAAGCTGACTACGGCTTTTAACCATAAATGAGATCTTTTAATGCTGACATTTTTTTTCTACTTAAAATAGTTTGTGATGTATTTCATTTAAAAAGTATTGTTACATTAATTAGTTTTTAGTAGCTTATACGTATAAACAATAAAAAAATAATTGAGTTGAATTTTTTTGCTTTTACTTAATTATAATATTCAGTAAAATGTCAACAAAAAGATTTTACGCAAAATTAACAACATTACTCTGCACAGTTGAGAAATAAAAAAAAAACTTCAAATGCTGAATTCAGAAATCGTGGGAAAGTCTTCAAACCAACATACGTTTATTTTTCATACCAGGATGGTCACAAATAAATTTTATATCGTTTTCTATATAGGTACTCAGGATAATCATAACAAAGATCCTAAATCAACTGAAAATCAAACTGGAAAAAACGTTAACAAGCAGCTATTCCTAAAATCACCAAAGAAAGATTAGGAGTAATGAGGGAAGAGAAATTAAGAAACACTAGGTATATGAATCTAAAAGAAATCATCGTACATAATGACAAATGAATATCTGACGTATGCAGTAATCTGCAAAAATTTTGACAGTTCCTTTGATAAGTGCTCTACCATTACGACGCCATTACGCAGCTTGTGCTTTTAATATGCTCGATATTTAATATATTCGACGGATCAGTGATCGATCATTATGAATTAGCAGAATACATCATTATCGCTGTCATTGGGAAATGTGCCCAGAAGACTGGCAGCATTGCCACGTTGAATTGCAATGCTAATTTAATGTTTTCTTTTAGTTCCAACCGATAGACCCCTAGAGTTGAATTGCTACTCGCTTATCATTGAACGTTTTACATGAAAGACCTACAGTATTTTGTAATACGCGTGGGCTTATCTTTTACTTATTCAATATTCAGTAAATAGTCAACAAATTATACTTTTACGAACAAATTGATGTACTGAGTTAGTGAATATTTGTCACCATCTTTAGAATAGCTGTTTTTCGAACTGAGGATTATGATTTAAGAATATGTTAAGGTTCAATTTTAACAGGTTTTCATTTTAAAGTTTGAGAAATACTCCAAATACTGAGTTCAGAAATCGGGGTTGAAAGTCTTAAAACCAATATACGTTATTCTTTCGTATCAGGATTGTGACAAATTAATTTTAATATCGTTTTCTTTATAGGTGCTCAAGGTAACCAAATCAAGGATCCAAAATCAACTAACCGAGAAAAAACAAAGCAGAAAAAACGAAAAGAGGCATCTTATCCTAATAATACCAAAGAAAGGTTAGAAATGAAAAAAGAAGTAAAGAAACACCACAAGAACCTAAAAGAAATTCTAAGTTGTTCCAATGCTACACCATTTGTCGGAGTAAATTATCGAGGTTATGTGTGTTGCTACTGCGATTCGGTATACTCAGACGCTGCAGACCTGAAGAAACATAATCTTGAAGATCATAAACAATCATATGAAACGATAATACGAAACGCTAATAATAATATAGATGAATTCAATGTAAGGTTAGACATAACTGATTTGCGATGCACTCTCTGCCACTCTGACATAGACACATTAGAAAACTTGTTAAAACATCTAGAAATTGATCATAAAAGAGGAATACACACAGAAATTCGAAACCAACTCTTACCATTTAAGTTTGACAGCGAAACGTTAAAATGTTGTATATGCTCAAGTGTTATAGAAAAATTTAAAGGTCTTCTGCAACACATGCACCTGCACTATAGGAATTTTATTTGTGACGTTTGTGATATGGGGTTCCTAACTAAAGTAAGTCTTAAGACACACATGGCCAAACATGCAACAGGTGTTTTCAAATGTGAATTTTGCCCTAAAACCTTTGATACTAAAAAGAAAGCACAACGCCATCAGACAGTTGTTCACGTGTTTAAAGGTTTTAGGAGTAAATGCGGCTACTGTAATGACAGATTTAAAAACCATGTGAAAAGAGATGAGCACTTGGCAGCAATACACGGTGTCAAGTTAAAGATTGTTAAATGCCAAGCGTGCGACAAGACGTTCCCTAACACACCTGCTCTAAGGGTCCATACAAGACGAGATCACTTGATGGAGAGACTGTTCAAATGTACACAATGCGATAAAGCATTCTACAAAGCGCCCGATTTGCAATTTCACATGGTAACGCATACCAAAAAGAGAGATTTCAAATGTAATGTGTGTCATAAATTGTATACACGAAAGGAAACGTTAAGACAGCATATGGATATTCATACTGACAATAGACGGTTTAAATGTGAGCACTGCGGTCAGGCGTTCGTACAGAAAGCAAGCTGGAAAGGACATATGAAGAGTAAGCACTTCGAGCTGGTCTGAGTTACGAGTATACTCTAGGGATGTAACGGAAGTAGTTTTAAAAGAACCGAAACCGGTGACGCATACAAAAACAAAAGAGTTACAATGTACTGTGTGTCTGAAATTTTTTACCCAGAAACTTTAAAGCAGCATATGGAAATACAGTGATACTAGACGGTTTAAATGTGAACACTGAGGTCAGGCGTTCCTGCAGAAAGCCAGCTGGAAGGGGCACATGAGGAGTAGGCACTGCCAACTAGTCTGAACTAGTTTGAAGATGGCTCCGAGATTGTATTCCCTCGTCGATGAAGACTAACACGAACTTTCATCCCCTGTTTCATCCCTATTAGTGGACGAACTTTCTTCTTTAAGAAATTTAAACATAAAATTGATTGGATACAACAATGCAGACATGGCGGAACCAGCCGGATGGTTGGAGCAGCCATTTCAACGTGACAGTTCAAAACTGTAGAAAAGCTACAACAAAACCTTTTATAAATATCACTCTATTAACCACAAACGTAGCTACGATCTTTATTAGTGGCAGATTTAAAAATCTGTCAACAGAATTCGGGCTAAGATCTACCAGAACCTATTCTTTGGTAGGATTTTGCTGAGGCTTTTGGCAAACAGACTTCTCTAAAAAGAATATTTAATAAACACGATCTTCAATTGATATAATAGTATTCCTATCTATCATCATCATCATATCAGCCGAAAGACGTCCACTGCTGGACATAGGCCTCCCCCAAGGGTCGCCACAACGACTGGTCCTGTGCGTCACGCTTCCATCGATTCCCGCGACCCTGACCAAGCCATCGGTCCACCTTGTTGGAGGCCTTTCAACGCTGCGTCTTCCGGTACGAAGTCGCCACTTCAGAACCTTTCGTTCCAATCGACCATTTGTTCTGCGTGCAATGTGCCCTGCCCATTACCACTTAAGTTCGGCGACTCTTCGAGTTATCCTATTTATATTATTATTATATTCAATTAAATAATAGTAGCCTATTTTATTGGTTGAAAGAAGCTAACTGAAGTTCGTAGTGATAAAACAAATACATGTAAAAAAAATGTCCTTTAACTTATTTATTTTGTGAACTGTGTGGTCGTTCTATATTTGTGATTGCGGTTTCTTTACAATAATTAACCCTTCAGATACCGTCAATTAGAGACACAATAGTAAGACAATAGATGCGCGGCCACCGGTGGTCGCTTGGGGATTCATGAATTAAACAATTCAGAGTTGAAAGGTTTTCTTTTAGTTTTAAGCGGTAGATCTCTAGACTTAAATCGCTCTACATTTTTGTCAGCCAACATTGTAAATGTGCCTTTAGTGTTTTGTAATATTTTGCTTTAATGTTTTTAGTTATGCATTTCACTGTTATGTTGTCTTATTATTTTGTAAAAAAAAAAAAAAAAATACATGGAGGCTAACATTTTACTTCACTTAACCTTTTCAACGCCAATCACTTGTAAACAAGTTCGAGATGTTCGTGCCCTCAGCGCCTCTACTTGATTAGAAGTAATGATAGTATAAAATAAATTTAAGACTTTTTTTTTGTTTTTATGGAAAATTGCCCTGTTATAAGCCATATTTTTAACTTTTTCACACATAATAAGTTCTTGTTTGTTTTACATTCAATAGAAACATTTGTTAGTTTAACATAGAAACAATTTGTTGCGTGGCGCTGGAGGACACATCGCGTATTATATAGATGGGCGTCGAAAAGGTTAACAAAATGTCAACCAGCTATCATTTTACGTACAAATTACTCTACAGAGTCAGTGGATACTCGTAAGTATCTTTAGATATTGTCTTAGGCTGGTTTTTGAACTGAGTATTTTGATAAAAGAATGTGTCAAATCCTACTTCAAGGTTCAATTTTGACGGGTTTTCAGGCTAAAGTTTGAGGAACTCAACTTCAAATGCTTAATTCAGAAATCAGAGGAATTTTTTAAACCAACTTACGTTTATATTTCGTACCAGCATGGTCACAAATAAATTACAATGTCGTTTTCTTTATAGGTACTCAGGATAACTCTAAGGATCCTAAATCAACTAACGAAGAAAAAACAACGAAAAAAAGAAAACAAGCTCCTAAAATCACCAAAGAAAGGTTAGAAATAAACGAAGAAATGGACAAACACTACGACAACCTAAAAGCAATATTGATTTGTTCCAATGCTACACCTTTGTTCGGAGTAGATTATCGAGGTTATGTGTGTTACTACTGCGATTCAATGTACTCGGATGCTGCAGACCTGAAGAAACATACTCTTGAAGATCATAAACAATCATACGAAACTGTACCAAACGCTAACAAGATCACTATAGATGAATTTAGTATAAGGCTTGACATAACCGATTTGAGATGCACTCTCTGCCACACTGACATAGACACGTTAGAAAACTTGCTAAAACATCTAGAAAATGATCACCAAAGAGGAATACACACAGACATTCGAAACCAACTCTTGCCATTTAAGTTTGACAGCGAAACTCTGAAATGTTTTATATGCTCAAGTGTTTTCGAAAAATTTAAAGGTCTTCTGCAACACATGCACATTCACTATAGGAATTTTATTTGCGACGTGTGTGATATGGGATTTTTAACTAAAGGATGTCTTAGCTCACACATGACCAAACATGCAACAGGTGTTTTCAAATGCGAATTTTGCCCAAAAACCTTTGACACTAGAAAGAAAGTACATCGCCACCAAACAGTTGTTCACGTGTATAAAGGTTTTAGGAGTAAATGCAGGTACTGTACTGCCAGATTTAAGAATCATATGAGAAGAGATGAGCACTTGGCAGCAGTACACGGTGTCAAGTTGAAGATCGTTAAATGCCAGGCGTGTGACAGAACGTTTCCTCACACAGGTGCACTCAGGATCCATACGAGACGAGATCACTTGATGGAGAGACGGTACAAATGTACAGAATGCGGTAAAGCATTTTTCGTAGCTCTTGATTTAAAGTTTCACATGATAACGCATACCAAACAGAAAGATTTTAAATGTGATGTATGTCATAAATTGTTTACACGAAAGGAATCATTAAAAACGCATATGGATATTCATACTGACAATAGACGGTTTAAATGTGAGCACTGCGGTCAGGCGTTCGTACAGAAAGTTAACTGGAAAGGACATATGAAGAGGAAGCACTTCGAGCTGGTCTAAATTACGAGTATACTCTAGGGATGTAACGGAAGTAGTTATATAGGAACCGAATTTGGAATCGGAGGCGGATGGTAGACGCGTCAAATGAAACACTAATAAAGCTGTTTAAAAAGTTCGTTATATATTAATTTAACACTTCATGAACATGAGTACAATATACAATTGAAAAACGATCTCACAACATTCCAAATACAAATCAAAACAATTTTTAAAAGAGTAATCGACATGATTTCATGTCGATTACTCTTTCATATCTTGTCCGACGTAAAACAAAATTAAAAAAAAAAAATCTAGTGTTGTTTTAAATAATCTTAGTCACTTAGATTTAAATTAGCTTTTATTATTAAGATGATGTATCTCTTTCTTAAATAGTAGATTAAGAATCTTTGTCATAAATGCCTTTTTTTATTTTGTAAAAAATTACCACCTACCAACCAACCAATTACCAATACCTACCAACCAACCCTTGGGGTTGGGTTAGACCCCAAGAAAACCAACCCCAACCCAACCTATTACCAATTATTACCTTGATTTAGTACTGTACTGAATATTATAATTTTATCTATCTCTGGCTCCAGAAATTTAAGTAGAAATGTATTTCTCACAATAGTTTTCTCGTAGTAATCTCGAAACTTGTCTTGACTCTCGAAACTCTCGAAAAGTGATAGTTAACACTAGTAACATATTAATAATACTTATATTTCTCCAATATATAATTTATTCAATAAATTGTGTTTTGATTATCTCACAGTGTAAAAGTAGAGTATCCAACACGGGGATAAAGCCGTGTTTGTTTTGGGTAGCTTGAATTCGTCACTACACAGGTTTCTATATTAACTCCCTCGCAGTGTTCGGGATTTAATTATATAAATCCCTCACTGTGTTCGGGATTAAGATAGATAAGATTAGTCATATAATCTACTATTCTGTTCTTGATTACCTTTGGATCTTTTTTTGATACATGGAGATTCTCATAGATGTCCTCCGCCTTTGGGTAGATGGATGCCTAGGAGTGGCATGTGTGGAACGCATAGCTTAGTCTAAAACGTCAAATGACTTGGGTAATTATTAGGGTAAAATGAAATCTGATGTATTGAACACTGGTATATAAACAAGGTTGATTAAAGTGGTGCATCATGACTCACATTTTCACTGTTTTTCATACAACTGCTCATAACTGATTATGACATTATTACACATTTTTCATTAGATATTTTGGAAACACAGTATCTTGTGGATATTATCTAGGTTTCTAAAGAAACCAATTTCTAAATTTGTGTAAAACTAATCCAGTAAAAACCTCTGAAAATCTCCTATTTTGTATGAACTTTGACACTTCATAATTTGCCTAAAAATTAAAAAAGTCAAAAAAGTAAAACTATAGAAACCTTGCAAATTTTATTAAGTTATTTTATTAACTTTTTCCAAAAAAAATTAAGGGTTTTGAAAAAACAGCTATTTTCTGGAGCAAGTTTTGTGAAATTTTCGAGTAAATCTCGGAATTACCGAATACTAACAGAGTTTTCAGGCGTTATCTCTCTTTTGTTGCATTGCCTTTTCGTCAAACATCGCGTTGGATTGCATTAAATGAAATAACAAGATTTTAAACCATTTTCGATGTTTACGATAGGCGAGTGGAAATGGAACCCTCTTAAGACATCATCGACATCGATATGTACTGCGTCTATATACCTAGATTGACCAAAATCGTTTAATTAATTTTCGAGAATAAAAACTTGCCAATTTGTATGATATTCCGTGATTAGTTAAATACTAAGCTGAATTCTACCAGGATAACTTTTAATATTGAAGTCTTTAGGGATGCATTACTACCATTAATCCAACTGCTAAATTTTTTCATCTTTTGGCTCGCCTTATTCATTTTTCTATTTGGATGAGCTCAATCAGTAAGTAATGTCTGTAAATGTTTTTCAGTTGCAATCTACGCCATGCATAGACTACAATAACTTTACTTTTTTTTTTAAATAAATTGTATTTATTTATTTTATTGTTTTATATATACTTTATTGTACACCATGATAATAAATTAGATACATTTGAGCCTTATATTTAAAACATACAATTGGCGGCCTTATCGCTTTCCGCGATCTATTCCAGGCAACCTGGTATGGAAAGAGATAGCCTGGACACAAAATGGGGTTGAACAAGGTATTATAATTAAACTATAACCTAAAAATTTTCTTTATAGGTATCGAAGAAAGAATAAAAACGGAAAATGTAGAGCATGCTGTGTTAGTAATCATAGAACCACGAGGAACCTCGGGATTAAAGGTAAATAATACGCTCCAGCCGTATGTGAGTGAATTGGAGAAACATCGCCACAACGTCAGACAAGTCATAGAGTTTAGTAACGCTACACCAATAATGCGTCGCGGAGGCGTGGGTTACGTGTGTAGTTACTGTTTCAAAGAGTTTCCTGAACCTAAAGATTTAAAGATGCATACACTGGAAACACATGAATCTGAATTAAATCCTATAATTGGATACAGCAAGAACGCTCAATTATCAGAATACAACGTCAGAATGGACATCACAGACCTCGAGTGTACTGAATGTTCAACATCCATAAACAGTATAGAAGACTTATTGAACCATCTTCAAGAAGACCATGATAAATTGATATACGATGAGATCCAAAATCGTATCATACCATTTAAATTTGAAACAGAAAAACTTACTTGCTGCATGTGTCCCAACACTTACGATAAGTTTAAAAAATTACAGGAACATATGCACTCGCATTACAGAAATTTCGTTTGCAATGTCTGTGATGCTGGGTTCATTACACAAGGCAGTCTGACCAGACATCGAAGTATACACTCGAAAGGAGTATTTCCCTGCAGCTACTGTCCGAAAGTCTACGACACTATGTTGAAAAAGAAATCTCATGAGAGATGTAACCATACTCACACTGAAGTACTTAATAGGTGTGGATATTGCAATAAAGGGTTTAGAGACTACCATTGTAAGGAATTACATATGTCTGAAGTACACGGAGCGAAAGCAACAGTATATAAATGCAATGCTTGCGATAAATCATACACTACCAAACGTAAACTGAGACTCCACGAGAAAAGAGACCATCTCTTAGAAAGGAGATACAAATGTTTGACTTGTGGCATGGGTTTCTTCACATCCACTGATGTTAAGAAACATATGATAACGCACACGGGAGAAAGGAATTACAAATGTGAAATATGTCTGAAAGCATTTGGAAGAAAATCCAGTCTAAATAGTCATATGAGAATACACAATGACGATCGACGATATAAATGTGATTATTGCGGAACGTCGTACATTCAAAAAAGTACCTGGAAAGGCCATATGCTGACGAAACATAAAGAGATAGTCTGAATTTTAGTTGTTTGTGTATAGCTTAGGGCCGGTACACATAAACACGATACGATGTCGTGTCGTACCACGATACGGCGTCGCGTCGTGGGAATCTACGACGAACATCGTAAAAAACTACGTCACGACATCGTAACGTGCCACAATACACGGCACGACGCCGTCGATACAATGCAGGGTGAATTGTCGCAGTTAATTTCGAGAAATGGACCGCTATATGTGGCGTTATACTTAGAAACGAAACTTGATACACTCATTCTAAAGAATGCAAAAAACTTGCTGTGATCTATTTTCGCATCATGAAACGACGCCGCATCGTGGTACGACGACACGACGTCGTATCGTTTTTATGTCTCCCGGCCCTTAGTGTCGTCGCAGATGGGTTATATGCCACAGCCACAAATGCTGTCACAAGAAGGAAGAAACGGCTACAAAAGACACTGCAGCACGCGACAGCCACTTGTGGCCATTGCTGCTCTTTTTTTTAAACTATACGCGTAGTATCATAAGGAACTCTGACGAAGAAAGTTTAAATGCGCGAATGACGTGATGGCGTTTAGTAGCCGGTTTGGGCAACAAGCGACAAGCGGCGTTTTGTAGTGTGCGGCCACCGGCGTCAACCGTGTGCGGCGAATCCATATGAAATGTATGAAACCTACAGAAAATATGCCGGTGGCGGCGTTTTGTGGTTGTGGTCGGTTGCCCGTGTGCGGCAACCCTAAGTAAACATGAGTTTGTTGAAAGTAAGGTCGCCAATCTGCCTAGCCTTTTCAGGCGCTCACACTTAAATCACTATGCCACATCTATAATTTATTTATTTAAACTTCATGTACAGTAGTGGTACATAGGCGACTTAATGCAACAAGGCATTCTCTACCAGTCAACCTTTGGGTTAAAAAGACAACACTGTGGTAGGTTTGCACAATAAACAAATTACAAATCCTTTAACCGGAAAAAAAAGTAAATTATACAAAATATAATACATATATAGGCTAAAATAATAAACTATGAAAAATATTAAATCATTAAGAGAACCTAATAATAATTCTGACGAAGACCAAACTAAGGTTGAGAAGACTTCAAGTAGTTCCGAATTTTACGCTATAATTAAACGAAATGGAGGAAACAGTTTAAACAAATTCTTGAAAGCACTATTAGCAAAGTAGTATCATTATAGCTATTGTATAAGGATCTCTAAAAGCATGGCCAAATTAGGTCTAATCTATTTATTTATTTAAATCTTTATGCACAGGGTTGTACAAAAGCGGACTTAATGCCTTAGGCATTATCTGCTAGTCGACCTTAGGGTGGTGCAGAAACATAACATGGCAGGTGCAACTTAATAAATGAGAAAACAAATGCAATAGTAAATACATACTTAGATACATACATATAAATAAACAAAGCTATAGTGAAAAAAAGAAATCAGTGCTATGATGATTCTACCAACATCTTGCGAATATGCTCTCGTGCCTTCACTTTAAAAGAATATCGGCTAGTCGCCATCCTGATATTCAGAGGGAGCGCATTCCAAAGGGATATCGCTTGAACGAAAAAGGAGGAGTGGATAAGCCCGGAACGGTGTGAGGGACATCGTAGAAGTCGATTATTGGTAGACCGAAGATTTTTATTGTGCCCAGAGCAAAGAAATTGAAGTTCTGAAATCAGATAAGAAGGGGAAGAAGGATTATCTAAAAAAGAGAACAGGGTAGTCAAGGCCCTTAGCGCCTATGCGCTGACGAATGGGTAACCATTTTAAAAACGAACGATGCTCAGATACATGATCGTACTTACGTAGGTTGAAGACGAATCGAATGCAGTTATTCAGAAGACGGTCAAGTTTATTGAGGAGATCTGCATTCAGGTCGTGGTAGCACACATCAGCACAGTCGATTATGGGAAAGATAAGGGACTGTACAAGCATTGCCTTAATGTGAGCTGGGACAATATTCTTCAAACGATAGAGAGACCGCAACGTTCCAGTGACTTTTTGACTGACATTTGTGATCTGCTTCCGCCAATCAAGGCAAGCATCGACATACAGACCAAGATCCTTGACCTCCGAGCCAAACGGGATCACCGTGTTGTTGAAGATTACGTGTGGTACGGCTAGTCCATCCAGCTTTCTCAGACTATGAGGGCTCCCAACTATAATAGCCTGACACTTCGTAGGATTTACCGCCACCCCGAATCTATCTGACCAGTTTTTAATTACTTGTAAATCCCGATTTAGCTCCTGGATCGCATCTGATATGTTCAGTGTCAGATAAAGATGATACGCACACTGAAGCTTAGTAGTAATAAAGTTTATAAAAACAGAGAACAAAAGAGGAGACAAAATACCGCCTTGAAGGACGCCAGCTACAAGGTCGCACCACCCTGAAGCAGAGTCTCCAGCTCGAACTGACTGCTGGCGCCCCCGAAGATAGGAAGAAAACCATTCCAGTACCTCGTGAGATACCATGAGACAAGAAAGGTAGTCGATTAGAACGCTCATAATGGAAGATATAAGTACATATCAAATGTTTTTCTGTCTGCAGGCCGAGACGGGATGCCGAAATATTACTTAAAAAAAGGCGAAGACTATAAAAAAGTCGGTGATGTATACTATTGTACTAGATGCAACGCAAAATATTCTTCAAGTGAATCGGTGAGATACCATGTGAGGAGGAAACATTATAAGACCAAGAAATTCAAATGCTCAGTTTGCATTGAAGAATTTATGACAGAGGCACCCTTGACTACTCACAAACTCAAAGTGCATAATGTAGACGATAGACTTCAATGTAGTGCGTGCGATAAATTTTTCAATACAAAACTACAGCTTACGAAGCATATCAAGGTCTACCACATGTTGGGCGAGAAGCACAAGTGCGAGAAATGTAATTATGAGTCGCATTCTAAAGATAATGTGGCAAGACATAGGTTTGTACATGCGACGGTGAGGGCTTACCATTGTAGGTTTTGTAAGAAATCTTTTAAGAAGAGGACAACGTTGACGCAGCATGAGAAGATACACACGGGTGATCGGAGGAAGGTTTGCAGTGTTTGTGGACAAGCATTTGTGCAAAAAGCAAGTTTGAATTATCACATGACGAAATACCATCCTGGAGCCAAGTTTTAGTAGGTAACATATTGTATTTTAACATTTAACACACACGATTTCTGAAATCCTACTGAAAATTAAATGTGTGTGAAGCTTGCCAGGAAGACCGACTCGAAAGATTTGCTGCCAAACAATTTCCAAATGCCACTGTAATGCCGATCTCCGAAGGGGAGTGATGTTGCGATATCTATGATGCCACATAAGAACTACGAAAAAAATACGAAATCCTGCATCGCGCTATCAAAGTTCTCCGCGCGATTTGAATATATACGACAGCCCGAAATCAACTATCGGGCAGTACGCCACCAGATATCCTCATCAGATCCTCCCTTTTCAAAGGAGGTTTGCGGGACTTTACTCTCTGTTCCGCATACCTCCAAACTTAACAATTTACACTGGTGAAACGCTGAAAAGTAATAATAATAATAATATTTTATTAAAAAAAACTGCAGGTTTGACACATGTAAGGCCCTGTCCACGGACGCGTAGCTTTGAAGACGGGTATCCGTGGTTATACGCTTAATGAACGCCTGCGTGAAGCCTACATACAAAACTATGAAACAATCAACCATGGACAGTAGGCCTAAAGTACGCAAAACTGTCCCATAATAATCAACACAAAATTTGAAACCCTGACTCCTTAATTAGGAAGATCTAAAAAAGTTGTCATCGTCTGTCTAAAAAGTCAAACGACTTGGGTTAATAACGAATTATAAGGGTAAAATGAAATCTGTCGTAGTCAACACTAGTTAAATAATCTAGGTTGATTATGAGATCTTGATAATTGTTTACTAATTATCATTGTACTAATCGACCGGCAAAGCGAGGCATCTCGTCGGACATTCCCAACGGGCCATGCCGCCGTTTAGCTACTTCTACAAACAGAATTTGCAATGGGGCGAGATCACAGAAAAGATGAAAGAGGTTAGAAAGGAAATACTTTCCGATTTGTACTACAACGAGTGTCGCCGCTTGTCTCACACCCTTTAACTCCACTACAGGCAATAAACCAATACGAACGCGCATTACGCAACTAACAGACCACGCACACTAAGATCGCAAGTTTGCTATTGGTAGTGGAGCTATGAGCGTTGTCCTACTTTGTGTAACGCCTGCCCCGGCTACAAGGCCATTCTTACCTCTATCATCTGTTCTGTGGGTGACATAAATAGTTTAGCAAGTAAGTGTCGCTACCCATAGCGGAACCGGTATCCGCTTAGTTACGCATATTAAGATAACCAACAGCCCGCTGCGGCGCATTTTCAATTTTCACTGCAGTTTTTGGTAACGAATACTGTAATTTACACACGGCGTCCTACTACGTTGTTCTGTCAATGTCATATAAGCACCTTCAATCACCACTTACACACACACACTTTTACACATAACTGTTTAAAAAAAAAGTTCGGTCTGTCATTCCGTAATGTCTATATATTTCACACCAAGATGAATTTGTTCGTGTTTTTTTTTAATGTTTTTTAAATTGTTTATTTACTTTCTTCAAATAGCTTTTTATTACGATCTTCAAAAATATTGTAATAAGAATTTGTAATTATTGTATCTATTTAAGTAATAATATAATATCGTCTTAGCATTGATGTTATAATTATGTAATAGATATTAATTATAAGTATTTAGGTTTAGGAAGTGCTAAGTAAGGTTGCGTATAGCAGTTGATAACACAGCTTAGGAGATGCTCTGTCGATATGCACTAGCTTCTAACGTTTCTTAAGTGCCATGTAGGCCTATGTGAAATAAAAATATGTATTTGAATTTTGATGTTTTCTTGGAAGATACATAATTATTTATTTAAACTAGGAAAAACATGAAAAATAAAAACAATTAACTAATTAAAACTATATATGAAAAAGTATACTCGAAAGCCATGCATTTTTGTTGCTATCGTACTTATGCATCCAACAATGACCTATTGAAAAAGCACAATTTGCAAAGTTTAAAATCTAGACGAGTTATGTTAGAAACGATGTTTTTGTTTGATCTGTGCAATACTTATGATTGCATAGATTTGCGTTACAAGATCAGTTATGTAGTGCCTAGAACAACGATATATCGGGGGGTGCGCGCAAGACCTTTAGGGCTATTACGCACTGTCGACTAGTCGCCGGCGACTCAGTCCCTCGGCGACCGAAACATGGGAAACAGGGCCGGAGACCGAGCCGAGCGACAGTATTCCAAGTACATTCGTGCAGAATGGACGTTGAAGAACTTGCAATAGTAGCGGCGCTACTAATTATAAAAAGAAAGAAAAATAAAAAAAATCAAAAGAGTATTGGGTGCATCCTTTGTTAGAAGAACGGAGGTCAAAGGGAATGTTTAAAATATTTTATGAAGACGTTAGAAAATATCCTCGTAAATTGTATTTCCGATATAAATTTATCCGTGTCAAAACTCATTGTGCGCGGCCGTCCGTCGTTACGACAGTTGCTCGCAGTGTGAATGCTTTCATTTGAAACCGTGCTCCTATTGGTCGCCGGCGACCGGCAGTTGCCTGTGCGTCGCCACTACGCGGCGAGTCGCCGAGTCGCCCGGGCAACCGGTGACTAGTGCGTAAACACCTATTTAAACTATACAATATTACAGTCGTCGACAACTGAGTCGCCGGCGACTAGTCGACAGTGCGTAATAGCCCTTATTTGCAGTAAGTTCTTGTCATACAAACGCAGGCTTGCGAGCACTTCTTAGCCGTATTACTAGTCAATATAATAAGATATGTGAGGGCATTGACTTCTTTTTTGTTTCTGCTCAAAAATTTAACCTTTCGAACACCTTCACTTGTATATAAGTTCGAGAGTTTCGTGCCCTCAGCGCCACTACTTGATTAGAAGTAATTATAGTATAAAATAAATTTACGACTTTTACAAGACCTTTTATTTTGTTTTTATGGAAAATTGCCCTGTTATAAGCCATATTTTTAACTTTTTCACACATAATAAGTTCTTGTTTGTTTTATATTCAATAGAAACAAAAACGCTAGAAAATATTTTTTTACATTTGTTGCGTGGCGCTGGAGGATACCTCGCGTATTATATAGATGGGCATCGAAGAGGTTAAAAGGCTTATTTATAAATACATTTAGTCTAGTTTGTTTATTATTGACACATTCTGTCTTCCTCTATATTTCTTATTTGCATGCTTGTCTATATTTATGTTTACTATTAACTACTTTTCTGTTTTATCAACTTTGAATAGCGCACTGTTAAATATAACTCTGCGTATGTTGTGGAAAATGTCATAGATTATACATATACATATTTATAACTTAGTATAAGGTTTTAATGTAAAATTGTTATTTTTCCCGAAATAAAATAAAATATAGTTAAGTTAGTTCATTAAATCGCTCGTTTGAATTATGTAATCGGAATATCTAGTATGTTTTAAATAATATTTAGTAATTCTAATTGAATTGCACACTTTCAAGCACTAGCAAAATAAACTCTTGACTTATAATCAAAGACATTAAACATATACTACCAATAGACGGGACATAGCGAACAAAATTGTAATCCGAGACTTGTTACTAAAGTAGTAACAAGTCGCTGTCACCTGACTGTCAAGTCGCGTTTGTGTCCGCTAGACGCACCAAAAGAAAATATTTTCTGGAGAAATATGCCCAGTAGCGCATTGCACCATTATAAATCGTATTATGGCTAAACGACTGGACCTAACTCCAGTTTATTTTCGTAAATATTTTTCATCTTCACTGAAACATAGGATGACAGTTTTTCTAAGACATTTCTTCTGATGGCCGCTCTATTGTATCTATGTAATCTCTTTGCTTATAACTGTTCTGCTGTTGTTTACTTTACATAGACTAGTGGTGATTAACGTCAAAATATAACACGCTATTTGTTCATAGCGCATAGCGTTTGCTAAATCGACTCTGCCTTCGCGCTATAAAATAACGTCTTGTTCAACAAAACGCCAACAGCGGGGAAAAAACGGGATAGCAACATAGCGCGATAGCGCCCCGTCTGTAGCGCGTTGCCGAGTAAAATGATAACGTCTCCGCGTTCAGACTATTGTCGCGTTTTGTTATAGCGTATAAAATAGCGCGCTATAAAAATATTTAATAGTCTATAGCGCGTCTATAGTTTATAGCGGTATTGAAAATCACTACCATAGACAATTCAACATAGATATAGCTGTAATATGTCTGTTTAACCTAACCTAACCCACTGTTTTACCAAAATAATATATATTGGTACATTTTCAAGTTGTTGAAATCATCAAATGAGAAACTATGTATCTATATTTCTGTATCTATTTTATTCGGAAAAGAGGGTAGTTCTAGACAAGTAGTAATTAAGAAAGTAAGTTAAGTCTGATCTTGGTTCATTTGTCCTTTACTCTATGTTTACCTCTGTATTTAACTAAAATATAAGCACGTGTATATTTGTAACTTGAATATTTTCGCGACTAAAATGTCGGACATAGCGATACCATTCTGTATTGACTCATAATCATATATTATGTACCCTTTGTGTGAAAAATAAAAACATTCTGAAAAATATACCTAACTGTATTTTATTTAAACTCCTTCGGTTTTATTGTTCGATTTCTTTAATGATAACTTACAATTTATTATAAAACAAATTCGTACTAAGCACATTGAAATAACTTTACAGAACCTTCCAAAAATCAACGTTTCGTATACGTAAACCGTTCCTTTAAGGGCCAAGCGTCCGAGCAGTGCCAAAAAACAGTGACTTTCTGAAGCGTACTCCTCGGTAACGGCCAGGTTAATAAGTTTGAAAAAAAAATATGTTTATTATAGATTCATGACCAACATTATCAACAATTGATTTATTCGTGTGATTAATACTTTTGTCTAAAAAAAAATATTACATTCAACGCATTCAACAATTTACATTCGCAACTTTTCTCTACTCTTCCGAAACGGCTTGGATCTTTAGAAACATTTTTTACCGACTTCCCAAAAAGGAGGAGGTACTACGTTCGGCTGTTTGTATGTTTTTTTTTTTTGTATGTTTGTTCGTCGAATACTCCCCCAAATGTGGACGGATTTTCAAAATTCTTTTTTTGTTGAAAAAAAGTAGATAGTTCTGAGGTGGTCCCATTATCACCAAATTAGGATCTGATGATGGGATCTTGGAGAAATCGAGGGCAACCTTCAAATTTTATAGGCTCATTTATTGCTTTTCGCATATTTTATGAAGTATCTTGTGTATTTGCGTATGGTCGTCACCATCTCAGGTAGCTAGGCTGATGGAAGGTACAACTCCTTAACAGTAAGAAGTTACTCGAACAGGCAAGGACTGTTTTAGTAAATTGTTTTGATGTTTGATAGGGCATTTGCCACATTTGGTCTCATGATCATCAAGTCATGACCTGATGCTGCAGTCAGGATAGTCTGCAGAGTACCTAAGTCCTCGACAACAAACAGCAGATATATCGAGTTTAGGCTCATTGAAAACGGCTCGATGTGTGGATAAACGTACTGCTAATAAAGAACACCGAAGTACATAGAGACCTGATGCTGAAGCCAGGAGCATCAGGAAAAGTACAAACCTTGAAATTACAGCACCGTAGTCGTGTTTGGGCTCATTTTAATCAGGACTAAATTTTAAGTTCATTGCAATGTTGACATAAATCTGGCCTGATGCTACAGCCGGGATTATCAGCATCTAGTCTAGTGACTGATTGAAAGATTTACCTTTTGGCTTCATCATCAGATCAGTTCGATATATCCTTTCCCTCTCCAGCATCTAGTCTAATGACTGTTTGAAAGAAGAGGGGGAGAGGATATATCGAACTGATCTGATGATGAAGCCGAAAGGTAAATTAATGTAATCTAACCGTGTTTGGGATTATTAGAACCGTTATGAGATGCGCTCTGACTATAAGGTATTTAAGTTTGACTGAGGGGTACTTTTTAGTGGTGGTACTATAACTAAAAAGTGTAAAATAAAAAAAACTTACAAAAAAAATATAACCGACTTCAACGATAAAAAACACTGAAAAGTATCAAATAACTTTAATTTTGGAAGTCGGTGTTAAATAACGAAGAGACTAAACTATTATAGAAACACCGACTTCCAAAATTAAAGTTATTTGATACTTTTCAGTGTTTTTTATCATTGAAGTCGGTAATATTTTTTTTGTAAAAAGTTTTTTTTTTACAAATTAAAATTGGTGGTGAAATATTCTTCAAAGTGAACATAGCATATGTAAATCAAACAATATTTCGCAAAGAAAATGGATTTTAAAGTCAGCGGGACTCTGTCGCCTAGGCGGGTACGAGATTTGTGACCATTTAATTTCGGTCTTATGTTCAAGGGACTATAAGCCTTAAGTACAATGTGGCCAACGTAACTTGGCAAGCCCGAACATAGGCTTTGCGCATCTCTCTCTCTTTCACGTCGACGCACTCACGATGTCGTTTATGGCAAACGTCGTCAGAGAGAGAGAGAGATGCGCAGAACCTATGTTCAGGCTCGCCAAGTTGCGTTGGCCGTATTGTAAGTACAGTAAATGCAAAAAACTGCCGTTTGTTGCTCATTATGGCGTTAGGAGTTTAGAAAAATTGGTAATTTTGAATGAATTTCGATGATCTTGCGCCGTCATATTCATCGTCCATAACACAATTGTTTTGACAACATCTCATGGCTCATCGACATCGTCTAAACATGTAGACTATCACATTTGTAATATTATTATTAGCAGGATTATTTCCATCTATCAACCGGTAAATATAAATGTAAATTAAACGTTTCGCCTATTTCTACATACTAAGTTTTACTACTCTGTCAAGAAAGTACCGGGAAAAGATCAATAATACACAAAATGTCTGTTATTCATCCAAATTTATTTTATCACCTTCAAAGTATGCTCCTTTAGAAACGATACACTTGCGCCAACGAATAATCCATTCATCAAAACATTTTTTAAACGCTGCTTCCTGAATTGAGTTCAGTTCTCGCCGCGAATTCTCCTTTATGTCTTCTATCGATTGAAAACGGGTGCCACGAAGTGGTAATTTGAGTTTAGGAAAAAGAAAAAAGTCAGCAGGAGCCATATCTGTTGAATATGGTGGTTGTTGGATGGTATTTGTTGAGTGTTTGGTCAAAAATTCGTTCACAATGATAGCCTTGTGCGAAGGCGCATTGTCGTGGTGCAAAATCCAAGAATTTTCTTTCCACAAACCTGGCCTTTTTCGTCGAATTTGCTCTCTTAAACGCCGCATAACGCTCAAATAATATTCTTTATTTACCGTTAGACCTTCCGGTAAGAATTCAGAGTGCACAACACCGCGATAGTCAAAGAAAACAGTCAACATGACTTTGACTTTTGATCGACTTTGGCGTGGTTTTTTCGGTTTCGGATCAGTTGGAAGGCGCCACTCCGAAGCTTGTTGACTAGTTTGCATGTCAAACTCGTAAACCCACGTCTCGTCACCAGTAACAATGCGTTTCATGAATGTTGAGTCCGAACTGACTCGTTCTAGCATGTCCTCAGCGACTTTCATGCGATTGAGTTTTTGGAGAAAATTCAGATCTTTTGGGACTAGCCGAGCAGCAACATGTTTCATACCCAAATGTTAAGTTAAAATGGTACGGATCGACTCGTGAGATACAGAAAGTTCGGCGGCTATCTCTCTCAGAGTTGAATGGGGATTTTCAGTCACAGTATTACATATTAATTTTAGAGAAATAAATGATATATAAACTATATAGAATCTTGCCACTGAGTCAAGGATTGATAACGCAATTTAATACTATTTACCTAGGCATTTGTCTTATTAGCATAAACATAATCAGCCTTTTAATGTTCCCACTGCTGGGACACAGGGAGGGAATGGGCCGTAATCCATCACGCAGGCCTAGTGCGGATTGGTGAATGTCACATGTCTTCGAATTTTTGTTTCTAGGACATAACAGTTTCCTCAAAATGTTTTCACCGTAAGCCTTCTGTAACATTTTCAGTGACTCCGAACACGAAATTCCATTGGCGATGCAAAATTGAAGACAAACTCTTTGTTCGATATTTGTGTCCATTATGAAATTCGCAATACACACTATATTTATGATATTACTAAAACCAGCACTGTATTTAATATAAATAACAGATGCAACTCAAACTCCGCGCCAAAATGGAAAACAGTTGTGCCAATCTAACAACTACAAAAATTTGAATTTGGAACCATAAACAAATCATCCATTCCCGATACTTTTTTGACTGAATGTATGATAAATCGTCCACGGACCTGACTGCGTTTTTTTATAAATTTTCAATACACTTTTTCAAAAAGTGACTCTTATTGCACTGTATTTAGGTATATAATGGCACTTGTTACCGCCATAATTTTATTACATTTATCGTATCAGGATGGGCGCTCGTTGCGGGACGACGAGGAACAGAAAAAAAGGCGCATGTGTAAACAGATTTTTACTGCTCCAAAAGTTTACTAGGTTTTACAGTTATTTTCTTCACAAGTGTATTGAAAAACGTCGTATGATACACGTGAGTAAGACCCTCGCCATGGGGTCTAAATGCCGCCTCGATGGTAATCACTAACATTACACACTTATATCATAATGTACTATTACATCTATGCATTATTAATCATGTTTGACTAATATACTAGGTGCAGGATCGTTTTGACTTACAAACTAGATATATGTATAGTGGTTCCCCAGTCCATCCAAAGGTTGTCTGGTAGAAAAAGAACATTCATACACGCATTATTTTACTCTGCTCCACTGGGTGGTCCCACTTGAAGGACAAAATTAAAATTTAACAATAAGCAATTGTTAAATTTTTTCATTACTTAAATAAAATTTTCTGTCAATTCTCAGTAAAAAAAATTTGCATATTGTTGCTAGTAGCCTTTTTTAGTTTTGGCAATCAAAATAATGGTTTCTAATGAATATGGGACATAGGCCGTGTTAGTTTTGGTATACATAGGAAAAGAAGAGAGAGAAGATCTAGAAATAACATCATAATTTTCTTTATAGATGAACAACAAAAAGTGGCTACTGCTACGAAAATCAAAATAGAGCCAAAAGCTGAAGAATGTGTTCCACTTAAGAAAGAACAAAAAGAAGCTGTACCTGAGGAAAAGAAACTAAAAATAAGACCACAGACATCGCCCCGACCCCGCAAAAAACGACTACTACACAAGCATATGCATAATCTGAAAATTATCAAAATTCAAAATCATTTATTTCAAATAGACCAAATGTAGGCACTTTTGAATAGTCAAATGTCGGTCAGTCCAAGAAAAGTGAAGCTAAATTGCACGTTCCAAAGCGTAGATCTCTATGGAGAAGAACGTGCAAGAAACTCCATGGACACTCTTTTAAATTATATTATGTGCTACATATAATGTTTGTTTACATTATTTCATGTTGCTTCTATTATGTGAGCACATTGTAGATAATAAAATTAAAATAAAAAATATATTAAAAGATAAAAACTGAATTAAGCTACTGGCCTAGAATCTACTAATGCCACTATGATACTTAAACACGGAGATAAGGGATATTTGTGCTGCTATTGTACGGAAGGTTTCGAAGAACCCATGGATTTGAAAGTACACACTTTAACAAACCATCGAAATGAAAAGACATTCTACGGTAACATTAAAGCCCAAGGACCTTCTGTGTTCTTAGTCAAACTTGACATCACGAACTTGAAATGTATACTTTGCAGCACTAGTACAGATACTCTTGAAGAAATAATCGTCTATCTGACAGAGAAACATAATAAAAACTTCCATACTGAGATAAAAAATCAAATATTCCCTGTCAAGTTTAATGGTAAGCTACTGAAATGCTACCATTGTGCAAATGACGCCATTTTTGCTACATTCAGAGCGTTACAAGAGCATATGAACAAACATTACCGGTACTTCGTTTGTACAGAATGTGATGCTGGATTTATCAATCATTTGTCGCTATCTAGACACAGCCGCACTCACACGAAAGGGAGTTTTCCCTGCCGTCATTGTCCTGTTGTATTCGACAACGTCTTCAAGAGAAGCAGTCATGAATTACGAAGACACAGTCTAACAGGCAATTCAAGCAGATACAACTTATGTAATGAAGGCTTTAAGGAACATATTGAAAAAAAAGTACATATGACTACAGTTCATGGCGTTACCACACCAAAATATGACTGCACTGCATGTGACAAGAGCATTTTCACCAATAGTATTCTCAGGGCGCATGTCAGGCGGGTTCACTTGATGGAAAAAGAACACAAGTGTTCAGAGTGCGACAAGGCATTCTTCGACGGCTGTGACCTGAAGAAACATATGTTCACTCATACAGGAACAAAGGACTTCAAATGTGAAGTCTGTTCAAAGTTTTTTGCTGAGAAATCTACCCTGAATCAGCATATGAGGATTCATAATAATGATAGGCGTTTTAAATGTACAATTTGTGATAAGGCGTTTATACAAAAACCTAGCTTGACCTGGCACATGAAGGCAGCGCACGCAAATGCTTATTCTACCTAATACGCATGATCCCAAAGAAAAAATTGTAAGTGTCCGAACAAGTCCAGCTTGATAGATAGACTTTGAAAAGATATTTACGGTTTTTACATGTATTCTATGAAATAAAAGTACCTAATAATATAATTATTACTGTGGTATCGTTAATTTATTATAGTAGCAATACAAAAGTTAAAGTTTTTATCACCTTTGTGCATTTTTAAAAACTTATTACTTACAGAATTTAACTATAGCATGACTAATAAACAATTAAGGGAACAAACGACAAGCGCGACTTATATAAACGTGGCAGATGAAGAATTCATTGGCCATTAAACAGCTTATGCTACTTAAACGAATGCTCCCGAAGCAAAATTATCAGAACAGACCCATCTTATTAAATAAAAAACATTATTTCTCCCTTAAGTCTATTTATTATTATTATTTTTGTAATAATAACAGCACAAATTGGTGTTAGAGGTTAAGCAACCCTTGCCGAGGTTAATACTTGTATGGGAGACCATCCTTTGCTTACGGAGACTGTCCCGTATCCTGGCAAGCCCGTTAAACTGATGCCCTCGGTGACCATTCTTTTATTAGTCCATTTTATAATTTGTAAAGTTTTATGGTTGAACTGTTAGTATCTATATCGATACAAATTGAAATTTTGATAAGCCTCAGATGGACTGGGGGACAAACTATCCCACAACACGACGCAACGTTGTCAAATTGACCAACAATATTTATTTATTTAATTACTTGCTTTCCGGCCGTGGCTTCGCCCGCGTGGACTACAGTTTATATCGCGCGGGCAGAGAGCCGTGCTCAGCCGTGGAATTATGTAGCCTATGTGTTATTCCAGTGTCTCTTCTACCTACCTACCAAATTTGATCTTAATCCGTTCAGTAGTTTTTGCGTAAAAGCGTAACAGACAGACAGAGCTACTTTCGCATTTATAATATTAGTAGGGATATATGTTCCGCGTCCCGTGAATGTTCAGGGACACGGGGCAATGTTGCAGCGTCCAATAGATTTAGCATTGCGCGACATTTTAGGGGACATTTTGTCCCCTCGTGTATTTAAAACTTTATCATATCTACCTATTTACGAGTATTATACTTGATTTACTCGTTCAAAATATTTTAAAACCGTCTCGAATTTTATTTTTCAAACCATTTGTATTACAAAGCCTATAAAAAGTAAGTCCCATACTTACCGCGTAACATATTTACCGTAATTCTAAAATTTGTCAATCATCTCGAATCCTCAATACAAATGTACAATCATCATCATCTTCCAGCCCTTGTCCCGTGTTATTTGGGGTCGGCGCAACACGTTTTTTTTTTTCCATTCTATCCTGTCACCCGTCATGCTATCACTAAATAAAAAGTGGAAAAACGAATGAATGTGTACGTAGATAAAACTAGGATTATACTCTTACAATACTATTGTAATGATTAACTAGCATTACCAGTAGGTTATTATACAATGCTTACGTACCCTTGTTCATTTGTCCTATCATATTTGACAACACTTAAATAAAAGAGCATTTTAAATGTATATGTGTCATGTGTACTTTAAAATCTACGAAGAATTTTTTATTAATTTAAAAGTAATATTTCAAGTAGAAAGCTGGAATCATTAATTCGAACCTGCATTCTATAGGCCCTTCGAACATAACAGCAATTTCTAAGAAAAAAATCTCCATAACCTGACAGATCCCAGGTACGATCTAGATTAACGAAAAAATATGATTGTGTAAATGGCGATTATCCAGAATAAATTATGTATCAATGCTAGTAAAATCTCATTCAAATACATAGCATCAAGTAAAGAAGTACAAAGTGCACACACAGAAAAACATGAAACTAATTTTATTTATACTTTTAAATAAGCAAAGAATTTGACTATAACGTAATCATTTTCTTTATAGATAAACAAGAGCCTACAGTTGTGGAAATCGAAATAGAGACCAATGCTGAAGAAACTGTTCCACCGGTACAAGCTGTAGCTCCACGAAAATATAACTGCATCGCGTGTGACAGGAGCTATCTAACACGGAGTTTCCTCAGCGCACATTTCAGGCGATTCCATCTGAAAGAAAAAAGCCATGAATGCACAGAGTGTGGTAGAGCTTTCTTCAGGAATACCGACCTAAAAAAGCATATGCTAATCCACACAGGTGCTAAAGATTTTAAATGTGAAGTCTGCACAAAGTCTTTTGCTACGAAATCGAATCTGAATCAGCATGCGAGGATCCATAATAACGATAAGCGTTTTAGATGCGACCTGTGTGATCAAGCGTTTGTGCAAAAACCTAGTTTAACGTACCATATGAGGGCAAAGCACGAAGATGTACTGTTTGTTTAATTTAGTGAAGATAGATTGTAATTTCAAACCGAAAGCTATGCATTATGTAGGTACATTAAACTAACAAACAGCTAAGCTAAAATAATTTCTTGCATTTTTTTTGTAATAAATCTTCTGTCAACTGAACCGGACAAACGTAGCAAGCAAGCAATGTTCTTATGGGATGAACAGAAATAAACGAAATGCGTGGCGCTTTTGATAGTGAGCTGGAAAATAAACTTAAGCCTTCAATATCTCCGTAACCTGACGGTTCTCAATTACATAATAAATGCAATAAAAGAAATATTAAGGAGTTTTTGGCTTCGCAAATCTATGCACAATAATCTAATTGAGAGAATAATATGATGATAAAACTACTCCAAAAACTATTGTGCAACCAGTTATGAAATAGTAATTTTAAACTAAATTAGATAAAGCGAAGAAGTTGACTATAACCTGATAATTTTCTTTATAGATAATGAAGAAAAAGTGGCTACAACTACGAAAATCAATACAGAAATTGAAGGAACTACGGAAATTGAAGATACAGTGTCACCCAAGGAAAAACAAATAGCGCCTCGAACACGCACGAAGCGACTACTACGTAAACATCTAAACAATCTGAAAATAATCCTAGAATCTACAAATGCCACTATGATACTCAAACATGGCGATATGGGATACTATTGCTGTTATTGCACGGAAATATGCCAAGAACCCATGGATTTGAAAATACACACTAAGACGAAACATCCAAATGAAGAGAAATTCTATGGCAACATTACAGCTAATGGACCATCTAGGTTCCTAGTCAAACTTGACATCACGAACCTGAAATGCATGCTATGTAACAATAATATAGATACTCTTGAAGATATATTCGTCCATCTGACAGAGAAACATAATAAGAACTTTCATACTGATATACAAAATCAAATATTTCCCTTCAAGTTTGATGCGAAGCAATTGAAATGCTGCCTATGTACTAATGGCGTTGTTTTCGCCACGTTCAGCTCATTACACGAACATATGCACAGACATTATCGTCACTTCGTTTGCAGCGTCTGTGATGCCGGATTCATTAATCATAAATCCTTATCCGGTCATGCTGTCACCCACACTAAAGGAACCTTCACCTGCCGATATTGTAATGTCGTTTTCGACAATGTATTCAAGAGAAGAAATCACATAATGCGTATCCACAATAAAAATGGCAAAACGCATAAATGTAATTTCTGCAATGAAAGTTTTAAGGAATATATTACTAAAGAACTACATCTGTCTACAGTACACGGCGTTACTGCAAGGAAATATAATTGCTCCGCATGTGACAGGAACTTTCTTACGCAGAGTTCCCTAAGCGCTCATGTCAGGCGTTTCCATTTGAAGGAAAAAAATCACAAATGTTCAGAGTGTAGTAGAGCGTTCTTCAGGAGTAACGACCTCAAAAATCATATGCTAATGCATACAGGGGCTAAAGATTTTAAATGTGAAGTATGCTCAAAGCATTTTGCTAAAAAATCTACTCTGAAACAGCACTTGAGGATTCATAACAATGATAAGCGTTTTAAGTGTACATTATGTGATCAGGCGTTTGTGCAAAAACCTAGCTTGAAGTGGCATATGAAGTCAAAACATTAAGAGGCTTGTTTAGTTTAATTATTATGATGTTTCCATATTTATTTTGTGTATTTGTTTCTGACATGTTACGCCGACCCCAAATAAAACGGGACAAGGGCAGGAAGATGATGGTTATGATTTTTGTTGATCAAGCCGAAATCCGTGCATTTTTTAAGTACATCGAAATGCCTGACAATAGCAAAAATAATTGCTGTGGCTTTCATTTTTGGTGTGAACAGCCGATATCAAACGATCCGGTCAAATGCAAGCAAAATAATACTCCAACTGTTATTATTTAAAGTTAGGAAACGATATTTTTCTTTAGAAAAGTTGAGAGTTTGGCCAATAATATCTCCTTGACTTGACGGTTTGCAAGTAGAATCCAGTCTAAGAAAGTAGTACGATTATTTCCTTAAGCTTTGGTTTCCTAGGATAGCGGTGCCATCATATAGCGGCCGTAATATTACGGACGCAAAAAGGCGGCCGTCTTAACGGTGACGACATTTGGAAAGCTCCACGGCCGTTTTAACACCCGTCAGTCTTTTTTTTTTAAACAAACGTCAATCGAAAAGTATCTACGACCTTGATTTAGCTTTAGTAATTTACTTGGAGGATGAACTATCATCAGAAGAGGAAAATAGTCGTTCCAAAAAAAACACAAATACGTATTAAAAATAGCTTCACTGCTATCAATGAAACGTTCACGAAACCATCTGACACCGACAAGACGGACGTCATGCAAATGGCGGCACCGCTTTTTGACGTTACGGTGTCAGTTACCGCTCTCAAGGAAACCGCGCCATTAGACTGGTAATAGTTACAGGACGATGCGATGGAGCGGGCGCCAGCGAACGCCTAGGTGCAAGTATAAAGCAACCCCTCAGTCACCTGAATGGCCCAATGACTATGTACTTTTGCTGATTTAACCCTTCAGATACCGTCAATTAGAGACACAATAGTAAGACAATAGATGCGCGGCCACCGGTGGTCGCTTGGGGATTCATGAATTAACAAGCTTATAGCTTTTTGATTTATGATACAGATATGATGTTTTGTACATAGATTCTTTACATAAAAATACTTGACACCAGGGCCTCAAGTCTGCTATTACAATAGTGTCAGAATGGTCTATCATTGACTTCATAATTGTTGATTTTGACAAGTTTTGGTAATCTACTAATATAATGGCGTCATAATGACTTTCCAATGGTCAACCACTGCCCCTTCATTGAAAAAAGTGGCTTGAAATGGTAATCTCGTACATAATGACAAATGAATATGTGATGTATGCGGTAATTTGCAAAACTTTTGACAGTTGCTTTGATCAGTGACCTACCATTAGAACGTTATTGTGCAGTTATTGGTTTTAATAAGTTGGATATTGTCATTCTACCACCATTCTATTACGAGACCATTGACCGATCAATGATCGCTTGCTTAAAGCGGCCACAAAAAAAAACTTAAAACGGCCACAAAAAAGCTAGAAACGGCCGCAAAAAAGCTAGAAGCGGCCACAAAAAAGCTAGAAACGGCCGCAAAAACAGCTGAAGCGCGCGACACGTCTTGTCTCCGGTGAAGCTTGAAGCAGTTTCAAGCGTTTTTTTGTGGCGGCACCACCGCACACGAGCCACAAAAAAGGGCTGCCTCAAAATGAAGCTTGAAGCGGCGTTTTTTTAAAACCAGTGTGCGGGGGCAGTTACATAACTAATTGTTTGGTGCTCACATGTAGTGGGGTGAATTTCAACAAACGCCATTTTTTTTTATCATATCGGTGAACTTTTTGATTTATTTCTTTTTTGTATATTTTTCAGGTTTTATGTAATCTTTAGGATATTAAATATCCCACAATGTAATATCATCAACGTACCTAATGATTACATAAAACCTGCAAAATATACAAAAAATAAATAAATGAAAAACTTCACCGATATGATAAAAAAAATGGCGTTTGTTGAAATTTACCCAGTGCGTCTGCTCACTTTCATGTGATTTTGGAACATCGACATCATTTAAAACTTACTATTGAAGTAAAACTTGAACTGTATTCTATGAGGCCTTCGCATTGGGCTGGCTTGTAATACAGGATTTAAGGGACCGCCCTCCATAAACTTGTGAGCCATGGGTAGCTCGCTGTCCGATCGACCGGTAATGAACCGAGTCCAAGTCGTCGATGGCGCGCATTGTTCCCGCGCGCCTCAAGGAGTTGTCAGCAGCAGGAGGGGCCCAGCTGGGTCGAAGCCTACTGGAGACAGGGTTGTCCTAAAGGGAGCTCGTGCCCCGGTATGCAGGCTAGAAGGAACGGCGCGGGGTTTTTAGTCAGTAAGAGTCTGACACTATCTCCCGCTCCACCCAAGAGCGGGTTTTGTCATAAGATGATTTTCCCCGTCGACAAAAAAAAAGCCCTCCATAAACTTTAAGAGGCTGCTTTTCTAATTACCTGTAGTCAACATCGAGCATGGTTTAACCCTTCAGATACCGTCAATTAGAGACACAATAGTAAGACAATAGATGCGCGGCCACCGGTGGTCGCTTGGGGATTCATGAATTAAAAGCTTGTTACTTCATCTAACGCGATGTTTGACGAAAAGGCAACGCGAAAAAAGAAAGATAACGCCTGAAAACTCTGTTATCATTCGGTGATTCCGTGATTTACTTACTTGGATATTTTACTGAACTTGTTCCAGGAAATACGTGTTTATTTTTAACCTCTAAAAGTTTTTTAAATAAAATGCCGACATTTAGAATCTTGATAAAATTTGTAAGGCTTCTATTGTTATACTTTTATAACTTTTTGAATTTTTGTGTAAATTATGAAGTGTCAAATTTCATGCAATATAGCAGATTTTCAGAGGTCTTTACTGGAATAGTTTTACACAAATTTATGAATTGATTTCAATAGAAGCCTAGATAATATCCACTAGATATTTTTTTTCCAAAATGTCTTTACTATAAAATTAAATTGAATTTGAGTTCCCTCGATTTCGCTAAGATACCATCTTCAGATCCCAACTTGGTGCCTATGGGACCATTTGGGAAGGATACACTTTCCAAAAAAAAAAAAGAATTTTTCAAATCGGTTGGCAAGCGACGAAGTTATGCGCAAACAAACACAAAAAAAAATACAAACATCCGAATTGAGAACCTCCTCCTTTTTTAGAAGTCGGTTAAAAACTGAACAATCTTCCACAACCCTTAAAGTTTATGGAGGACTGTCCCTTACACTCTGTTTATTTATGTTGATTATTATACTTACCTACTTTCTGTATAGGTTAGATATATGTTCTACCGTGAAATTTTCCAGTCGACTTTTGCACATACGCTCAAAGCCGTGGAAAAGGAGTCGTGGAAAAGGTCGACAAGAATATTTCACAATTAAAACAATGGGTAATTTGAATAATGTTTAAAACAATTAGATACCTAAGTATTTTTCTTTGTAATTGGATGTGGATAATACATAATAAATGGTAAATAAATAATAAATGTTGTTTCATTTCAATAGATCAGAATGATAGATAAAAATGTGTTAAACTTGACACCCCTTAATTTTTACATATTACATAAACACTTAGGTACACTTATAAAGTATGTTGGGGTAAGATCGGCATTGGGGTAAGTAGTATGTAGTATAAATATAAATTATACCACTTATTTAGCTTTATTTTTAATGCTACTCATATTGCGTGCCGCGTCATCATGCAGCATCGCATCACCTTGCCCAGCAATGTGGCTAGCATTAAAGATAAAGCTAAATAAAGGTGTAATGTATTTATACGTTCTTACCCCAACCCACCTTATATTTAGAATGATAGTATAGTGTAAATACATTAAAGAAAACAGTAAAAACTAACTAAAAGTAATAATAATATATAATTAATTTTTGTCGTCAGAAAAGTCTTTCGCTTCGCAGCTAACTGGTAATGTACCCAAAAACCTGGTGACATTGCCACGCTGTATGGCAATACTTATCCTCTGCCCAAGAGAAAAGCCAGCTCTTGGATCACGCAATGTCCACAAGATGTTGGTAAAGGTCTTCCCTATATTTATTAAGTGAATTCAGGCTCATAACGTAACATAACTGACTGTCTACTGTCTGTCTGTGTGACTGTCCGTCTGTGTGATTGTCCGTCTGTGTGCCTGACTGGTTGTTGTTGTTGTTGTGTTGTTGACACTTGCAAACATCGATATGTTGTATTGTACTACGCACTAGATTACGCGTGCCGAACACTCAATGTCGACTCAGGTGTAACGTAGCCAACCAGGGCCTCAAGTCTGCTATTACAATAGTGTCAGAATGGACTATCATTGACTTCATAATTGTTGATTTTGACAAGTTTTGGTAATCTACTAATATAATGGCGTCATAATGACTTTCCACTGGTCAACCACTGACATTTCATTAAAAGAAGTGGCATTTTAAGCAACTTCTAATCTCGTTCATAATGACAAATGAATATCTGACGTATGCGGTAATTTGCAAAACTTTAGACAGTTGTTTTGATCAGTGAGCTACCATTAGAACGTTATTGTGCAGTTATTGGTTTAAATAAACTTGATATTGTCATTCTACCACCACTCCATTACGAGACCATTGACCGATCAATGATCGATCATTATGATTTAGCAGATTACGAACTTTTAGCAAAATGACAATGGAATCGTGTTGGAATGACGAATTTATAAAAATAGCAGACTCGGGCCCCAGTAACCTTGAACATTACATTATGGTGAACGAAACGCGTAAGTGTCACGAAATTCGTGGCGTTTGAGATATTTTGGACACGAAAAAAGTATCACCTAAAAGCTATTTTAGCGCTGCATGTTTTAAGAATTCTGTAGACGACATAATGCCAATGTAGCGCTGCAGTGAAATTTCGTTATAACTTTCCAGTATTTTGACAAATAGTTTCCATGAAAGGGCTTATCTATTACTAGAATATAAGTGGATGTTTGCAACAAAAAGGTACATCAAACAATATAAAATACAAACAACACCCAAACAGAAACAGTGGCGTAGATAGCCCCAGGGGCTCTGTATCACACATTTTTTCGAGGCGGCGCGTTGCAATAGGTCACAAAGGAGATCGCACCTTTGGTAGAACAAGGGCACAATTGCAGTTTTTGCAATTTTACATGAGAGTCATTTTAAGATATTTTTTGTACTTAATTGTGGTCTAGCTATGTTAATAATGTTCTAAGGTTGTTCTGCTTTGTATGACATCAACTATATACTATATTCTTTTAGGTGTATCGTTTACAAATATTAAAAACTATTAATACACAATTACAATTATGCCCTTGTTCTACCAAAGGTGCGAGATGGTCAGACTAAAAAGATAGGTTGGCATGTTGACAAGTTTTGATTGAAAACGAGCTCATTTATTGAAGTACTCGGACCCTAGGCCAGAATCATCATCATTTCAGCCGAAAGACGTCCACTGTTGGACATAGGCCTTCCCTAAGTGTCGCCACAATGAACGGTCCTGTGCGTCTCGCATCCATCGGACTCAGTCATGATGTGGTCAGTAGCGTATTGTTATGTGCATGCCTACCTTGGTTCGTTCTGTTTGATTGTATCTTTTATTTTTATGTGAAATATCAATAATCAATAATTTGTAAAATAATATTGGTACCTATATTTCTACTGTATTATAAGTAGCAAGACCTGTATTATGCACAAACCTATGATCCACAATAAAGATATTGAATTGAATTGGATTCCCGCAACCCTCACCAGGTCATCGGCCCACCTTGTAGGAGGCCTTGAGACACTACGTGTTCCGGTACGTGGTCGCCATTCCAGAACTTTTCGCTCCCATCGGCCATTGGTTCTGCGAGCAATGTGCCCTGACCATTGCCACTTAAGTTTGGCGATTCTTCGTGCTATGTCGGTAACCTTGGTTCTTCTGCGGATATCCTCATTCCTGAATACTTCTATCTTAACCGGATAAGTTTTTATTGTGATTTTAGGTAGATACTAGCACGAGCGAGCTATAAAATTAGAACTTCCTTTCATAGTCATTTATTCACTACAAGCTTTTTATCAATACAAAATTTAAGGTTGTAATGTTACGGAATTTTTCACACGTTAGAGGTCCTTTTACCCGGGAGTAAATCATTGAATCGGCTGATAACAGTAGCTCCTGAAGTCGTATCTACCTTAAATTGACGAGATGGAACAGCTGGCTAGCTGAAAACAAGTAGAAAGTCCAATGAGACCGCGAACTCGCTTAGTATATTGCTGGGGCTGGAGCTGGATCTCTCCGCAGTGACGTTCATTGCTTCCTTATTAGGTTATGCAGCATTATCATGCTGCTTAATTCGTTTAGCTTAATATATTGTTATTTGATGAACACGATTTGAAAATGAAATGTGATTATAATGATCTAACTGCAAAATGTTTTGTGAAACTCCGTAGTAAATAAAAAAAAACGGATAAGTTTTATTGAATATAAAGAACCGATTATTTGTCAATCGGTTCTTGGAGCATTCTGGGCATAGTCAGGGAGAAATTAACAGAAGTGGACTGTTCTCCAATTCAATTGATAAATACGTGCGCCAACTAGCGCATGACAACGCCAATACTAGAGAATACCCCGGTGGACATCTTGACGTCACTCCACGTGAAGTTTTCCTGATCCATATTTTTTCTAATTCTATAGCAGTAGCTAAACTACACAAATAATACTTTTTATTTGTGTAGTTTTTTTTACGCTATCTGTTTTATATAATCACAGCAATTCGTGTCAAAAGGTTGCGGAATGAACTGATTTCTTTGATAGTTTACGATCATAGTTAGTTCGTGCCTGAGGCTCAGTGATTGCAATCCCTTACACCTATAGGCATTATTTCAAAAATTATATATATTTTTTTTTTATATCCATTTCGCCACTTTACCGAAACCCTATTTTTATATTTAAAGTCGCCGATTTTTTTTTATTCCCTTTTATAATTTTTCTATGTTGGTATTTTTTACATGCAAAATTATACGTATACAAGTAGTGATTTTCTTTTTTTTAACGCTACAGTTACTTTTAGCATAATAGATGTACTGAAAAATCGTTGCCCCAGCAGCACTCTAAAGGTGTTTATATTCAGCAAACTACAAGGCTTAGGGTCGTGTAGCATGAGGAAGAGTGGCAGGCGGTCGCCTCCTGCGAAGCAGTAATGCTAGCAAAGGAGGAGGCCGACCGCTACAGGCAACGGCGCCCTCGCCGCCGCCGCCGAGATTCCAATCCCGATTTCCAGCCACCGTAGACGCGGGCTCGTGGACAGCGAGCCATGGGTAGCTCGCTGTCCGTTCGTCCGGTAACTGTCCGGACCGAGCCAAGACGTCGACGGCGCGCACTGTTTCCGCGCGCCTCAAGGAGTTGTCAGCAACAGGAGGGGCCGAGCTGGGTCGAAGCCTACCGGGATCGGGGTTATCCGAAAGGAAACTAGAGCCCCTGTATAAAGGCTAGAAGGAACGGCGCGGGGTTTTAGTCAGTAAGAGTCTGACACTATCTCCCGCTCATCCCAAGAGCGGGTTTTATCACAAGAAGATTTTCCCCGTCGACAAAAAAATGGTCGTGTAGCATAAACCTAAAGAAGTCTTACAAAATACTCATTAACTATATCCGATCTTCACAAAAAAAAGGTGGGTATAAGTAAGACAAACAACCTTACTTTAATATTGCAACCATAATGTTTGATGCTTTCAGTATTTATCGAAGAAACTGCAAAATCTAAACCTATAAATTATATTTGACTGATTTATATTTTTCTTTGTAGGTCGTCAACTAAAAACTGTTGTAACAGAAGAAACAAAGAAAGTACCTACAAAAATTGTAGCCAAGAAAAACTTGGTACACACGGAAGAAAAAAAACAAAAAAAAACTCCTCGATCAGAAAAAATTGTAGCCAAGAAAAACTTTGTACACACGGAACAAAAAACTCCTCGAACAGAAGAGATTGTAGCCGAGAAAAACTTTGTACACACGGAAGAAGAAATACAACAAAAAACTCCTCGAACAGAAGTGTTTAAACACCGAAATGCTATTAAAGAAATACTTCTAAACTCTAATGCAACACCTATAAGAAGGTATGGAGGGATTGGATACACGTGCTGCTACTGTCCAGAACAGTTCGAGAAACCTGATGATCTAAAAAAACACACTTTGGAAAATCACAACGATATCTTAGAGGCTAATTTTATGATGGACATGAACATGTCCGAATATGTGGTCAAGTTAGACATAACCGCACTCAAGTGTAAGCTATGCGATGATGATATGGATACTCTAGATTATTTTATAGACCATCTTCATAATGTACATGATAACAAAATACATAAAGACTATATAACCCACATCTTCCCGTTTAAATTCGGTGAAGGTTTACTAAAATGCCTATTTTGCCCAAAAACTTACAGTAAATATCGATCTCTGGTCGGCCATATGCATGAACATTACAGGAATTATATTTGCACTATTTGTGACAACGGATTCGTGAACAGAAACTCCTTAACACAACATGCAGTAAACCACAAAACAGGAGATTTTGTTTGTGATTACTGCCCAAAAGTATTTTCCACTCAAGTAAAGAAACGAATGCACGAAAGAACGTCTCATACACACGTAAACACTGCATATAAATGTGGGTACTGTAAAAAAGCTTTTAAAGATTATGGACAAAAGGAAGCTCATGTAGCTTCCGAACATAAAGTTGCATTGGAAGCAGCATGTCAAGCGTGCAATGAAGTATTTCCCAATAGGAAGAAACTAAGCATTCATGTTAAGAAAGACCATTTAATGGATAGACCACATAAATGTAAAGAATGTGATATGGCATTTTTTTCCACGAGTGGGCTTAAATGCCACATGGTTGCGCATACTGGGTCGAAGGAATTTCAGTGTACAGTCTGCCTAAAGAAGTATGGAAGGAAAAAAACACTGGATGCGCATATGCGGCGGACTCATGCTGAAAAGAAGAAATTTAAATGTGGACATTGTGGACAGTATTTTAGTCTGAAAATCAAATTGAGAGTTCATGTGAGATCTAAACATGGTGGGATTGTTTAAAATGTATTTGTGAAAAATTGTCGTACAGCAGTAGTTGGAAGATAAAACAGAATCCAAGGGTCATAATATAATAAATAGCATAGATAATGTAAATTGATATTTGTAAGATTTTGTCGTTCATTAAATAAGTATCATAAAACTTGTAATTTTTTTATTTGGCTACTGAAAACTGAAACTTAGAACTCAAGTTGTATCTAGACTATCTGTAACAATTCCGTGCCTTTGCAGCGGCGGATTTCATTTACAGTAGGTTCATTCATTCATTTCAGCCGATAGACGTCCACTGTTGGACATAGGCCTCCCCTAAGTGTCGCCACAATGATCGATCCTGTGCGTCTCGCATCCATCGGTTTCCCGCAACCTTCACCAGGTCATCGGTCCACCTTGTAGGAGGCCTTCCGACGCTGCGTCTTCCAGTACGAGGTCGCCACTCCAGAACCTTTCGGCCCCAACGGCCATCTGTTCTGCGAGCAATGTGCCCTGCCCATTGCCACTTAAGTTTGGCGATTCTTCGGGCTATGTCGGCAACCTTGGTTCTCCTGCGGATATCTTCATTTCTGATTCGATCCCGCAAGTAGTACAACAGGTTACACCCTTAAATATTAGAACAGCGTGGCGTATAAAGAAATGAAGACACTATCTTTGAAACCAAATATCAAGAATTTCAATCAATGTGTTAAAACGTATTTAATTTTTTATTGTCAAAGTTTAACATAACTACATCTCGCCAAAACAGCCACTCGCTATACGATCAAACTTGAAACTCAGGAAAAATAAATCAAACGGTAACACCGTAGTGTGGTATAGCGATCCAAGTACCCCTGAGGACTATAAAACAAGCAATGCTAGTCTGTTGGACTATTTTTTTTTATTCCACAACTATCAAACAACGCCGTCTAGTCCCAAGCTAAGCAGACCATGTGTTATGAGTACTAAACAACTGATAAATATACTTATATATTTCTAAATACATACATATTATAGATAAATTTCAACCTGACACAAAACTGATGATCATGCTCATCACATAAACATTTGTCCTGGGTGGGAATCGAACCCACGACCTCCGGCATAGCAGACAGCGCCACTAACCACTAGACCAACAGGCCAGTCAAATTATTTTATTGTTACCTAACAATAATTTTTTGTGGAGTATAATTTAGTACTAACCTGATTATTGAAATTTGTTAAATTAACTGACCATAGACATATTTTATTCTCAGGGCAAATTATGAGCACATTTAGGTTTCCTACGTGAATGTAAGTCGATCTTACTTATTGTAGTCGCGGTGAAGCTAAGCTTTTCAATTAATTACATCACGTGCGTGAAAACTATTTAGACACAAATAAAATTTAACTTTATGTTAGACTACCTAACAAAAAAAATAGAAAAACAAAATGAACTAAGTCCTGTGCGACAGAGTGAATGCATGAAATATAATTTGTACTTTTCTTTATAGGTCCTCAAGCAGAAACAGTCGAAATTAAAATAGAAGTCGAACCAGATGAAGATGACACAGGAAATAAAACACCATCAAAAATTGCTGAAATAAATGTAACAAAGCCTACTAAAGCAGGTGGTTCTTCTTACAAAACTCCTCGAGTATCGAAATGGTTAAATAATGAAGTTTACAAACATAAATCGAATATTATAGAAATAATGCGTTCGTCCAACGCTACTCCAATAAAACTTTGGGGAGATATGGGTTACATGTGTTGTCACTGTGAAGAGCAATATCATGAACCCAAAGATCTCAAGAAACACACCCTACTGGTCCATAAGGATGTTACCAAAGCCACCTTCTTAAGTAACATGAGCATGTACAATTATATCATCAAATTAGACATCACTGGATTACAGTGCAAGCTATGTAACAAAAGCATCGACACTGTTGAAGAATTGATGGATCACTTAAAGAATGAACACAAGAAAGTAATATATACTGATATCAAAAACCACATAATCCCTTTCAAGTTTAACTCAAAACCTCTCGAATGTTTTATCTGCAAGAATGTTTTTAACAAATTCAAATTACTTCTGATACATATGTATATACATTATAGGAACTATATATGTGATATTTGTGATGCCAGCTTCGTAAATTACTGTGGACTTAAACTACATAAATCTAGGCATAAAATCGAAAGCTTTAACTGTAGCACATGCTCTATGAAATTTGAAACATTGGCTGAGAGAAACCGACATGTAAAGAGCAAACATAGCAGAAAAGTTTGCCACAGATGTGGGTACTGTAAGGAAATTTTCAATGATTATAGGAAAAAGGAAGCTCATCTGATATCAGCACATGGACTGAAAAAACAGAAGTCGTCTTGCAACGCTTGTGATAAAGTATTTACACACCGCAAACATTTAGCCGTTCATGTAAAAAGAGATCATTTGATGGAGAGACCACATGTTTGCGAAGTGTGTGAAAAGGCATTTTTTTCTTCGAGTGAACTGAAGAATCATATGACGAAGCATACTGGAGCTAAACCTTTTAAGTGTGAAGTTTGTTTAAAGTCTTATGGATTTGCAAAGACCTTAAGAGAACATATGAGGATTCATAATAATGATAGACGTTTTAAATGCAGACATTGTGGACAGGCTTTCGTTCAGAAATGTAGCTGGAGAAGTCATGTGAAATCTAAGCATGGAGAAATTGTATAAATTTATGTTATCACTCATTAAAGAGCTTAAAAGTTATTGTTTATTTCATTTGCACATCAATATTGATATTATAATTAAGTCATAACAGTTTTTTTAATTTATTTTTTCGTTTAAACGCGCTAATCTCTGGAACTACCAGCGAGATTAGCAAACATCTTTCTGCTTGGGATGGCTAAATTTATGAGGAATATTATGCTGCGTTATTATGCATATACAAACGTTGTTATGCCAAACAAATTATTAAAGAAAAAATGGGTTTGTGGATATGAGGGTAAAAAATTACCTACAATCTTATCAGACCTACTAAATTTACACAAAAAAAAACATTATAAAAATCGGTCAAGCCGTTTCGGAGGAGATCTATAACAAACACTTTGACATGAGATTTTTATATATCAGGTATTACATAGAACATTATACATAGCACGGAAATGGAGTAGTAACAAAGATGCGGATGAATACATTTTCAGAACTGATTTTTTTTTTCAGTGTTTAAGTTTTTGAAAGAAATTGGTCTGTTGTAGATTTATACAAATATTCTTTTTCCGTCATTTTTTTATTTTAAAATTAAAGTAGACATATTGGTATAGTGATGTGTGCGTAAGGTATGTGACGTCGTCAGCGTGATAAAGTTTTGGAGGTAGGCGGAACAGAGAGTAAAGTCCCACAAACCTCCATTGAAAAGAACACAGACAGGTGTTATAGACTAGTGGGCTACTGCCCGATAGATGTTTTCGGGCTGTTCTATATATTCTAATCGCGCGGAGAATTTTGATTGCGCGATTCTTATGTGACGTCATAGATGTCGCTAAAAAGTTTTATTATCTCGAGAAAATGGACTGCTGGATTTAACGACAAGTTTCATTCAAATCGGCTTCGAGGCATATTTTTTAAATACATACGTACTTCCACATCTATAATATTTTTGTTAAATTAAGAAATTAATGAAGCAAAACATGATGTATCAAAGCTTTTAACAGAGCATTATAATACAATAATGTAAAATTTCTCTTTGTAGGTCACGGACGAGGAACTAGGATAATCAAAATAGAAAAACCGACTAAATCTTCCGTTGAATTGAAGTTCATCTCAAAACTAACAGCGAGAAACCCAAATGCCATCCTAAAAGGCTCAACATCAGAAACTATGAAGAATCAAATTAATCTTAAAAACATATTACTCAACTCTAATGCTAACCCCATAAGATGTAAAGATGGTCACGGATATGGCTGTTCTTTCTGTCCAAAACATTTTCAGGAGCCGACTGCTCTCAAAAAGCACTTTCTGGAAGAACACAACAATGATAAACTGATAAAGTACAAGACCGCCAAGCTATTTGAACATGTCATCAAGCTAGATATAACGTATTTAAACTGTGCTCTTTGTGACAGAGACGTAAAACATTTGGATGATCTTGTAAAACATCTAAAAGATGAACACAACAAGCCGATGTATCTAGACGCCAAAAGCCAAATCGTCCCGTTTAGATTTGACTCGCCCGAACTAAAATGTGTCATATGCTCCACAGAATTCAGTTCATTCAAACTTTTGCAGGAACATATGAATTCACATTTTGGTAATTATATTTGTGAAATATGTGGAACTGGGTTTGTGACGGATAGACTACTGTTAAATCACGTCAGACGGCATGATAGCGGAGAATATAAATGTGACCAATGTGACAAAACTTTTACGAACCAGATTAAAGTGCGCGAACACATACAGCGAACACACCTAGGTCAGAGTAAAAGAAATAGATGCAATTACTGCGAGGAGAGATTCGTTGATTATTGGAAGAAGATGGACCATATGGTGAAAGAGCATGGAATGCCTCCTGTCGTCCTTAAATGTTCAGCTTGCGATCGAACTTTTAGCGACCAAAGGTCCTTATCGCGGCACACGAAGAAAGATCACCTTTTGGAGAGAAGACACAAGTGTAGTGAATGTGATATGAGGTTCTTTGAAAAGAGTGGTTTGCAGAAGCACATGGCCAAGCACACGGGGCTGAGGCAGTTCAGATGTGAAGTTTGCTTAAAGGCTTATGCAAGGAAGAATACGCTTAGAGAGCATATGAGGATTCATGCGAATGATAGGAGATTCTCTTGTACTCACTGTGGCCAAGCGTTCGTCCAAAAGTGTAGCTGGCGGAGTCATATGCGTTCTAAACATGGTGAAGAAGTGTAAGAGCAGTAGACATTATCAAGAGTTAACGTTATTGTGTAGTCTTAATATAGATTTCTAATTGTTACATGAATTATTTTTTAAGTCCATAGTCATAATTTGAAATATTGTTTTATTATTTCTTAGTTTCGCATGTGATCTTTCAACGATTTATTTTATAACTAGCCTATGTAGATGTTAGAGCACTAATCGATACTTAATCTCGAAAATTGAACTGATTAGTATTGAAAGAATTTATTTGTTCATAGGTGAACAACGGACCACACCATATAAAGAAGATACTTTGACTACAGGGGAACCTGTAACGGAAATTCAATCAACCCCTGAAAAATCACGGAAAAAAACAAACAGCTCCAACGATTTAAAAACGATACTTCTAAATTCTAATGCAACTCTAATCAGAAACAAATATAGCGATGGATACCGCTGCAATTTCTGCCCGAAAAAATTCGAAGACCCGAAAAATTTAAAGACTCATTCTTTAGAAGAACATTCCGATATACAAAGTTTACGAATGCCAAAATCTTTTGAATACCTTATAAAAGTTGACATAACTGATTTGAAATGCAAAATTTGCAATGAAAGTCTTCCGACATTAGATGGTTTTGTCGCACATTTAAAAACTGATCATAGAAAAAATATAAATCCAAATATGAACGAAATTATTCCATTCAAATTCGACACTGAGAAATTTCACTGCGCCATTTGTAAAACGGAATACTCGACATTCAAAATATTACAAGAACACATGCATCATCATTTTAGAAACTATATTTGCGAACTGTGCAATGCAGGCTTCATAACACGAAGATTACTAATCTGCCACAAGAGAAGACACGCAAAGGGTGAATTTAAATGCAGTCAATGTGATAAAATTTTCATTTGCGATCAAAAAAGGAAAGATCACGTACAAAGGATACACTTAGGCCTTAAAAAGAGAAACAAATGCACAGTTTGTGAAGAAAAATTTGAAGATTATTGGACAAAAATGCATCACATGGTCCTGAAACACAAAGCACCTCCAATATCCTTAAATTGTACTGCTTGCGATCGTATATTCACAAATAGGCGATCTCTGGCACGACATGTAAAAAAAGATCACTTGATGGAAAGGCAGCATGTCTGTAGCATTTGCAATATGCAGTTCTTCTTAAAACATCTTTTAGTAGAACATATGATAGTACATACAGGGATCAAGAAATTTCAATGTCATGTTTGTACGAAACACTATGCGACTAAAAAATCTCTGCAGCAGCATCTTCGATCGCATGCTGACGATCGTCCGTTTGCTTGCACTGTCTGTAATCTACCGTTTGTGCTAAAACGTTCGTTGAAAAATCACATGAAAGCGAGACATGGGGAGTAAACTATAATCACAAAAAAGATAGGTACAGAAGACAATCTCATGTATGTACTTCACATTATATATCTACGCTCGGTGGACGCACACTAATGAGCGTTTGAGCCGGAACTGTTCGACGAGTGGGCCGAGGCGCGCCAAGATATCGTGTCCGTGAGCGGTGACGAACTGTGCGTTGCTCGAGCGCGCTTTGTATGTAGATTGACTTCTGTACCTATCTATTTTGTGCTGTAGTATAGAGTTAAATACTGTTGACTTAATTATTGTTCTTAAATTATTGTATTAAAGATAAATTCTAATGATGCGTTGGTTTTCTTTTTATCTGAAGATTTGATCTTTATTAAACCTAATACTCCTTTATTTTTTTTATACAATTTAAGACATAAAGTGCCAACACGGAATTTACAAACAGAAAGATTATTTCAAGAACTACTGAACTATTATTACAATACAGAAAGCAATATAAGGTTTACCTAAAAATAAATATTTCCAACATACAATAATCTCACGGCTTTGTCCAATGGAACAAAACAATAAACTAAAAAACACCAAAAATCATATACGAATTTGGGCACGCCACTATTTTTACTCATTGTTTTTTTTTTCATTACATCATACCACAATTATTAAACTCTTTGAGGAGTGGCTGGAAAGACAACACGGCGTCCTTACCTTCCGAATGATTCAGGGTCCTCACCTGACATAATCAGTTGGGGAGATTTCTGCACCGGTTTCGCGCGGAAGAAACGTCCAGGTGTCACTATTGTGTGGACCGCCCGGAGGACACGGTGGAGCGTACGGTAGAGGTGTGCCCCGCCTGGGCAGAGCACAGCCGTGTCCTCGTGGGGGGCTCGGCGGCAACGACCTCTCGCGCTGGGCCCAGGTACAGGCCATAGTCCGGAGCAGGCGGTCGCCTTCTGGGAAGCAGTAATGCTAGCGAATGTGGCGGCCGCACGCTTGAGGGAACGGCGCTCACGCCTCAGCTGCCGGGATCCCGATCCCGACTTCCAGCCACCGCAGGCGTAGGCTTGCGGACAATGGATAGCGCGCCGTCCGGTGGTCCAGTAGCCGTTCAGACCGAGCCCAACTCTTCGACGGCGCGTAGTGTTTCACACGCTCTTCAAGGAGATGCCAGCAAATCGTAGGGGCCCAGCAGGGTCGAAGATTACTGGGGCCATGTGTTAATTGAAAGTGAACCCCAAGGCCCTGGAACAAAGCCAGAAGGAACAAGACTAGGTTTTAGTCAGTAAAACTTTGACACGCCCTGCTGCTCCACCTAAGAGCACGAGACGTCATTGGATGATTTCCCACCATAAAAAAGGCTCTCATTGTAACGAAATCATGATGATATCTAATTATCATCATGATTTCGTTGTCAAAAAAAAAGTACAATTTCTTCTGTATCCATCTCATTCTTATACTTTTAACTTGATCTTCAGTACTTTATAGTATACTTACTAGGACAGTACACCTGACATAGGGACACCATTATTTACCCATAAGATAGGCTAGCGTGCACCATGATCGACCACATCATCGCTTACCATCAGGTGAGATGGTGGTCAAAAGCGAGTCAATCAATAAATATTTATATTTTTTACTTACATTAAAAAAAATACATATTTATATTCTCTACTTACCATTTTACAAACTAACACGCTGTATTTTTTATGCAATAAATGGGGTTTCCGTTTTGACTAACACTTTGCCATAATAATCAATTTTAATATTACTTTCACGTGTGAACCAACCATCTTCAAAATGCATGCACAAAAATAACAATCATTCAAAAATACCGCATCACTGGACTCAGGTGAACAACTCAACAACACCGACTTCGAGTGGGTAATTTACTAAAACTTCTTATTAATTTCATATTTTTTAAAACATAATATTTTACTCATTATTTCCAGGTCTTCGATCCAGAACTATACGTGAATCTCCAATAATCTTCGAAGAGGAAGATAAAGGCATCACTTTAGACAGAAAACTGAACTACGCTTCTTTCGTATCCATTCGACCGATAGGCAAGAAGACTATACCGTGGGTCCGCGAGCAGCAGAAGAAATTTGCCCAAGAGAGAAGGTTAACAGAACTGGACTGGCAGTTCGACAACATAAAGACTGTCCTGAAATGTTCCAACGCCACACCTGTCCGTTGTCGAGTAGGCACTAGATTCGCTTGCAGTTACTGCCTCGACCAATTCCAAAACCCGACCGAATTGAGGAACCATTCTTTAGAAACCCATACTAATGACAGGCCAGAGTTCTTTAACGCTAGATCTTTGTCCAGACATATCGTTTATTTGGACATTACTGGATTGGAATGTAAGCTTTGTAAGCAGCCTATAGATGGACTGGATCAATTGATGGACCATTTGAAGACTGTACATGAGGCGTTGATTTATAAACAGATAAAGAATCAGATCGTTCCTTTTAAGTATGATGGCAGGAAGATTCTTTGCGGAGTTTGTGCAGCCGACATAGGAGACCACAGCGATTTCCAAGTTCATATGTCTGAGCATTACCGGAACTATATTTGTGGTTTCTGCGATGCTGGTTTCGTTATTCGCAGTAAAATGCTTGAGCATAAGAAAGCTGTCCATTTAGTTTAATGTCTCGATTATTTTTAATCCTTTACTTTCAAGGTGCAGGAAAACTTGTCAGGTACCCTTTAGCGTGTATGGATTTAGATACTAAATGAGTAAGTTGTCAAATCAGTTTCAATTTTGTGTCTACTATTTTACTTGTAACCTCTGTGTGATGTTGTTGTGCTCGTATTTTTTTGTTAGATTTTAGTGAGTGTGTTACATTATGATATACCTACATAATTGTAGACATTTTATAGTACTCGTAGTAAGTATTATTATCATTACTGGTATTTTCAATAAATGTTACTGCTTCAATATTTGTGTTACTGTTTTTCATTTTTATTTCGTTACCTCATGCTAACCGGTACTCATTTGAACGGCAGATAATTCAAAATCACGTTTTACCCATCCAGTATAAAACAATAGATTTTTTAAAGGGGTGTACTAAAATAGTTTTATAAATAATTATATCGTTTAAAATTAGAAAACAGTTCTTGAATAGGAAAATTAATATTCACTAGTATGTCTTATGATATTTCGACCGTGATTTTTGCATTAGGTGGCCTTTTGAGTTCTTATTCAGAGGAAAGACTGTCAACTTTGATTTAGTAAATAATGGAGAAATAATGATAACGAAAATTCAGATTTTCATGTTTTTAATACAATGTGCGACATTTTTTCGAGCTAGTAGATTGACCTGTACTTGTAAATATCTCTTAAATATTCCTAGTCATATAGGCTATTTTTTTTATTTAAACATTCAATACCTTACAGGAATTTCTCCTGAACTATATTAATATTAATAAATAAACGTAATTTGCAATTGCAAGTCTTAGGTTTGTAAGAACGAAATTTTGTGAAAGCGACTTTAGGGAATGTAAATTGTAGGCGTACGTAAGAAACTGCTTTTTTTTTGTGGTACAAAACTAAGGGCATAGGTATCTTCAGTATGATCGAAAACATCAAAAATGTTAGCTTCATCGTCTTCTTCAATAACAAGTAATATCATTTATTTTAATTTTTCATTGAAAACATTATTTTAAACTACCCTCATTTGATGTGATCAACCATTAAACAATCGCTTTTTTTGTAGGTATCGACCCGGAATCCGTACTCATCGAGATAGAGGTCGACACTTCATCATTTATCACTTCTGACGACGAAACTGAAGTCTCTACGCTCAACGAAGTCGAAAAACATAGAGAGAATATCCGAACAATCCTCCTTGCTAGCAATGCCACGCCGATCGGAAGATACGGAAGCCTGGGGTATAACTGTTGCTACTGCACGGAAGTCTACTCAGCCCCCAGGGATCTCAAAAAGCATACAATCAACCGACATGATGAAGAAAACATCTCCTCTTACATGAATAACTATACAATGCTTAACTACATCGTCAAACTAGACATCACGGGTCTCCGATGCGAAATGTGCATGAAACCTTTCAACGATCTCCAGGGAATTATTGATCACCTCACGGTAGACCACCAGAAAATCTTCCACACTGGTATTGGGTGTCATATTGTTCCTTTTCGGTTCGATTCCGAGGTCTTGCAATGTGTCGATTGCTCCGTCGAATTCAACAACTTTAAGATCTTATTAGAACATATGAATACTCATTACAGTAACCATATTTGTGATGTTTGTGAAGCTGGTTTCGTAAATAGAAGGATGTTGCAAGCCCACATGTATAGACACAAAACTGGAGTTTTTCAATGTGGCTTTTGCGCTAAAGTTTTTGATACTCGAATCAAGATGAAGGTGCATGAACGAATGGTCCATTTGTACCTTAAAAAGAAACCGAAGTGTACTATTTGTAAGAGGAAGTTCAGCGACTTCCAGAAGATGATACAGCATGAAGCTGATGTTCACGGTCTTCTGAGAAAATTTAAGTGTGAAATGTGTAGCAAAATGTTTACTACACAACGCTCTTTTACGATTCACAAAAAGTTTTACTGTATTTCTAATGATTAGAAGCAAAACCTCACCGGGATTGGATTCTTTAGTATCTAAAAAAAGCGACAGAACCACTGAAGTCAAAAGCGTAAACTATCTAATAGTTCTATTGACTGTAATGTTATTTTCCTGAATATAGGAGTGATTTCAGCCACAATTTACACTCAGTATTTAACCTATAAGGTAGCGATTAAAGTCTTTCTATCGCTTCAATACCCCTTAAAGTGAGAGAGATAGCAGACAAAGAAGAAGTGCTATCATGAGCTCTTAACGCGATCTATTTTAAGACCTAAATTGAACTGTTATTGAAGCTATACATAGTGTAGGTATAACTCCATACCTATTTCTCGCTCACTCGACTGACATTTTATTCCTTATAGTAGTTTCCTGCGCTGAGTATACAGCCGAATTTGTAATTATTATATATATCTAAATATTAATTAACAAAAGCAAGAATAACAAGTTGTTCGGCTTTTTCGATTGGTAAACGGAGTCATTATTTGATATTTGTACGTTTACATGAACCCCTCACGTATTAATATATATATTATTGCGTATTATTTCGTATACACGCGTATTTAGAACAGTAGCCTCACTGACTAAAGTACAATCCAAATTACTTTTGGTCAGTATTATATATTTCATCAATATCAACTTAAACATACTTAGGTTTAAATCTGAGAATTGAATGCATAGAGCTAAGAAGTATAAATAGCCTATCATAGAAAATAAGTTTTCAAAAATATTATTTATTTATTAAAACTTCATGTAAAGGCATATTTAATGCCTTAAGTATTGGAAAGATTTGCAAGGTAAATTATTTTATTTTATTCAAATTTATTTAATCTGATTTTAACTGTTTTGACGCAATGATCTTAATGTGTACTTAATATTTTTTAATGTATTTTTGAGTGATATAAATTTAATTTTATTTTTGAACGTGATTTATATTAGTATGGAACAGTTTCCTGAAATAAATGATTATTATTATTATAAAAATCCCGGCTCGAGCTGGAAAAAAAGATCTCATTGATTAATTGATACTACTATAGTATTTTCCTTATGACTTTGTAGGTGTAGCATAAAAATACATATTTGTAATACCAAATTAAGTACTTTGGTATTTATGTAAATAAGTACGAACTTATTGTGTACCCAACTAGTCAAAAATAAATTAAATTCTTTAACTTTCTAACCGTCTACGTCGGATATATTCGACACTCTCACGTTTATTCTGCCAGGGTCGCACATCCACGACCAAATACTCCATCTCACCAGCTCTTCTGTCACCTAGGAGGATTGAAGAGCTAAACGAGAGGAGTACCCAGTCGCAAACACACGACCCTGGCGAATTTAGGTTTTTTTTTTGTTGTTTTTGAATTAACAAAATTTAACTGACTACAAGCAACTGTGTAAATTTGTATGTTACGTGACGAGGGTTTCATATGAAAGGCCAATGTTGCCGCCTTCGAGATAAAATAATATTTTTTATGAATCTAATAGATTTAATATAGAATAAGTCATGTTTATTTAGTTATGTATGATTCACTAAGTGATGCGCTTCATATGTAAGCATTTAGTTTAGTATCTTCTCATATTTTGTTGATCTCAAAAACGTGATTTAGGTATATACTTATTATATTTAGAAATATTTGTAAGCACCTAAAAAATTATACATGATGTTTCGTTTTTAAAAATTAACTGTAAGTCAACAAAAATGTCAAAGGAATTTGGTTTGTAAGAGAAAAAATACAATTTGTCTTATTTATACCTTATAGTATTGTCTTCCGAGTCCATAAACATAGCACAAAAAGATGATATATTTAGAAACAATAAATACGTCGTCAACATACCACATCTTTAATTGCTACCTCATATTTTTTATTTTCTTCTCGAAACTGCATTAAAGGTGATAGGCTAATTGTTTCAATAAAACAGGAAATAGCGTCTCTATTGCAGCTAAAAAGCACGTTCTGCCATCACTGGTATCATTTTTCGTTGGATAATAATAACTTGGCGATATCCCCTATTGAAGTCTTGTAGCAGATGTTTTAATTCATAAACCCCAAGCGAACGCCGGTTCGCGCACCCATTGTCATATTGTGTCTCTAATTATCACGATTGAAGAGTTAAAATGTTCCCTTTAAACAACAAGTTCATGTAAGTATTTATACCGAAAGACGCAGCGCCGGAAGGCCTTCTACAATGTGGACCAATGACCTGGTGAAGGTTGCGGGAATCCAATGGATGTGGGACGCACAGGATTTGTCACATTGTGGCGACACTTAGGGGAGGCCTATGTCCAACAGTGGACGTCTATCGGCTGAAATGATGAAGTATTTGTATAGTGTATAGTAAGTTTTTAGAATGATAGATACAACATTTATTCAAAGCAACACAGACAAAAAAGACAAGCACAATGAAATTACAAAACTAAGCACCTAAATATGAAATAATAATTATCATTGTTTCCATTCATTCCTTCTAATTTTTCTGCGAAAAAAGTACTCACTTACCAACTCTTTACGCAATTTGTCTTTAAATAGATTCGAAACCAACGAAACATACGTCAGATGAAGGGTTTTCACAAATTTTACAGGATTCCTATGCTATAAATTTTATTATAAATGTGAAAGTCAGTTTGTTTTGATGTTTGTTAATCAATAATTTGTTAACGGTAGAACATACTACTAAAATATTTAAACAATTGGTACCTGCTAGGGTTGGAACCCAAAGGGCAACTGATGGTTGCCCTTTGGGTTCAAACCCTAGCAGGGGCACGGGTGGTTTTTATTCAGTAAACGTCTCATACTCCCTCTCGCTTTACTCAGAACGGGAGAAGTTAATTGAAGATTTCCTACCCTAAAAAAAAAAACAGTAAAACTGATTCAGAAATAAATTTATATTAATACTCACCGTTTTCTATTTTACAGGAACAACAAGGAAACCGAAGAAACAAATCATAACAATTAATGGAAACAAGACAAGGCGCAACAAAATAGGCATCATTGTTATTAATCCTGGCAATAAAACTGAAGGACAGGTAAAATTAAAAAGAAAAACTGAGGTGGAGAAACACAAAGATAACATTAGAACTATTTTGTGTCATTCCAATGCTACGCCGATAGGGAAATATGCTGGAATTGGATACTCATGCAGCTTTTGTCCCCAACAATATGAAACTACCACTGAACTTAAGACTCACACAGTAACACAACACAGCAATTCAAATTCTACATTCATGGAAGCAAAAGCAATGAGTAATTACATAATTAAACTAGACATCACTAATTTAAAATGTGACATCTGCCAAACGAATCTTGATACTTTAGATCAATTAATAGAACACTTGAAATCAGTACACCAAAAATTCTTCCATGAAGGACTGAACAATCATATCTTACCGTTTAAATTCAATACAGAGATGTCGAAATGCCTGTTCTGTGGCAACGAATATGGAAATTTTAAAGTATTATTAGAACATATGAATTCACATTATAGAAACTATATCTGTAATGTATGCGATGCCGGGTTTGTGAATAAGAAAACTTTACTTACCCACTCATATAGACATAAGACTGGAGTTTTTAACTGCTCATATTGTTCTAAAGTTTTTAACAACAATATTAAGAAAAGGGATCATGAAAAAGCTGTACACATTTTTATGAACAAAAGAAATAAGTGTGGGTACTGTGGAGAAAAGTTTAATGATTACACGAAGAAAAATTTTCACGAAGTACTAGTGCATGGGGCGAAACCTAAAGTTTTGAAATGTCAAGCTTGTGACAAGACGTTTGACAACCAGAGATCTTTGACAAGTCATACAAAGTCCTATCATTTGATGGAGAAGCATACCTCAAAATAGACGTATTTGTGAAAATGTGTTGTTTTATTTCTTACAGCCCCCTTAGAAACAGTAGCAAGGTGTAGGGGATACATTTTTTCAGCGTCAACCTCAACCATAAGCCTGCCGCAGGTTTTTTTTTTGTCGACGGGGAAAGTCATCTTTGACGAAACCCGCTCTTGGGTGGAGCGGGAGACAGTGTCAGACTCTTACTGACTAAAAACCCTGCGCCGTTCCTTCTAGCCTTCATACCGGGGCACGAGTTCCCTTTCGGACAACCCTGTCCCCAGTAGGCTTCGACCCAGCTGGGCCCCTCCTGCTGCTGACAACTCCTTGAGGCGCGCGGGAACAGTGCGCGCCGTCGACGTCTTGGACTCGGTCCATTACCGGACGATCGGACAGCGAGCTACCCATGGCTCGCCGTCCGCGAGCCCGCGTCTACGGTGGCCGGAAATCGGGATCGGAATCCCGGCGACGGCGGCGAGGGCGCCGTTGCCTGATGCGGTCGGCCTCCTCCTTTGCAAGCATTACTGCTTCGCAGAAGGAGGCGACCGCCTGCCATTCCTCCTCGCTCCGGACCATGGCCTCGACCAGGGCCCGGCGCGAGAGGTCTCCGCCGCCAATCGCCCCCACGAGGGCACGGCGATGCTCCGCCCAGGCTGGGCACACCTAGACGGTGTGCTCCACCGTGTCCTCCGGGCGTTGCGCACAGTGGCGACACCCGGGCGTCTCTTCCGCTTGAATCCGATGCAGGAACCTCCCGAACTTGCCATGTCCGGTGAGGACCTGCGTCATGCGGAAGGTAAGGACGCCGTGAGGTCTTTCCAGCCACCCCTCAAAGAGGGGACTTACCGCCATAATCGTGGCGTGCCCAGGACTGGGTTGCGATAGCCGTTGACGCCATTTCACCATGAGATCCCGCCGGAGCTCTGTCCGCCATGCCTTGACATGTTGCGGCAGTGGACTTTCACCCCGGTGTTGTATCTCCACGCGCATGTCGTGCATGTGTGCAAGGACTGTTGCCTCCAGATCCCACGGTGGTAGGCCAGCCAGAAGGCTCGCCGCTTCGTGGGAGATCGTGCGGTAACCCCGCACCATCCGTATTGCCATGACCCTCTGGCAGGCGTTCAGTATGGACGCCGGTCGCTTTGCCAGCGACGGCGCCCACACCGGCGCCCCGTAGAGGGCCATGGACCGAACGATCCCCGCGTAAGCCTGCCGCAGGTGATTGTGAAACCATTCTACGTCGGATTGTTCGCCGATAGGACGATTAATTTATGGCCGTTTCCCCAGCAGGATCTTTCAACTATGGACGTTTCGCCGACAGGATCTTTCGTTTACGTCACTTTCAAGGACAGGTCTTTTCAGCTACCAAATACCTTTTCTACAGCTTGTGATGTATTTTCTAAGAGATCAAGGTTGGCTACTTTCTCCAGAGAACGCAAACGTTCCTGACAACAAAAAAAGCATAATATTTAAAAAAAGTTAGTCTATATTCTGCCATTCCTCTTGCGCAGGGCACATAAATTAGCCCTGCATAAGATGTCTATGATGGCTCCGTTCACCTTGAGCATAAAGCTAGTTGAAGCCGTAAACATCTAGCTAACTCACCAGCTTCCCTGGCACTTAAACAAGGTAAGGTAAGGTTCTATAGGAGATCATCGAGGACGCCAGAAGAGCTACTCCAGAAGAAGCAAACGTCTGTGATTGTCTGTCTAAAAAGTCAATCGATGCCGCAAGTGGGGCCTGGACCCAGGAAGAGGCATAACTTCATATCACCACCCCAGAAGTTCGTTTTTAAGTCTAAGAAGTTTCCTTTGCAAAAAATATGTAGATACAATTGTGACGGATTGATGATATAGTCTGTCTAAAGTCAAACGACTTGGGTAATTACTAGAGTAAAATGAAATCTGATGTAGTCAACACTGGTTCAATAATCAAGGTTGTGTAGGGCCTACTTATAGTTGATTTACGTTTATTATATACTCACACAAGACACCACAATTAAAACACAACATTATACACAGCCACAGTAATATTATCGTGTACGTTTATCAATAACACACTACATTCACGGCATTCATAATGTTTACCATTATACTGTCGGGGGTGTCGGTACCTTTTTTTTAGGTGGGCAAAAGTCATCTTATGGCAACCCCCGCTCTTGGATGGAGCGGGAGATAGTGTCAGACTCTTACTGACTAAAAACCCACCCCGTTCCTTCTAGCTTCTTCATACCGGGGCTCGAGCTTCTTTTCAGATAACCCTGGCCCCAGTAGGCTTCGACCCAGCAGGGCCCCTCCTGCTGCTGACAATTCCTTGAGGCGTGCGGGAACAGTGCGCGCCGTCGACGTCTTGGGCTCGGTCCGGACAGTTACTGTGCGTTCCAAATGAGAATAGGAAAGCCAATGAACTCGATCTGTAAAATTTTGATTGAAAAGTATTACTTTTATCTATTTCTTAATAAGGCTCAGTTAAACAAAAACAAAACCATTTAAACCACTGATTTAAACGCAAATAAGCTTTTTTTGAAAACTATACTTTTCAATCAAAATTTGTCAGATCGAGTTCATTGGCTTTCCTATTCACATTTGGAACGCATAGTACCGGACGATCGGAAAGAGAGCTAGTGTCGGTACACCCTAGCGCGCGGGCCAGCGTGCGCGGCGGTGAGCGCCCCCGCTCAACCTCAACTTTTTGAGATGTGTGGGTAGTCAGTCGGACATAGACCTCGCCGCCTACCGCCTGCGGCCGCGCATCGATCGCACTCACTAAGATATTGGTAACGCGAATCTTTATTGTTTCATGTGGACATTCTATTGTATCGTGCTGTAATGATAGTGTGTTTCTGTCTACTTCATGTACTCCTTCTGTGTTGTGTTATATGTGTTGTGATGGATCGGTCGAGTAAACCGTGAGTACTTAACTAGCAGGGAGTTTTATTTCCACGTAGGTACCCGCACTCACCCCTCACTATATACAAAGACTTAGCTAAAGTTAATTAAGAGATCTTGATCATTGTTTACTAATAGAAGAACCTTATAAAAAGTATTTTATAAATTATTTTTCAACACACTTGCTCATAAAGTGACTCTTATTGCACTGCACTTAGGTATTAACCCTTCAGATACCGTCAATTAGAGACACAATAGTAAGACAATAGATGCGCGGCCACCGGTGGTCGCTTGGGGATTCATGAATTAAAGGCACTTGTTACCAAACTGTGACATTTTGATTACCATTACGCACTAGTGCTATAATGTGGTTAAAATCACATCGTATGATACACGTGAGTAATTAATGATTACCGTTCTCGACTCTCTTAACCCTTCAGATACCGTCAATTAGAGACACAATAGTAAGACAATAGATGCGCGGCCACCGGTGGTCGCTTGGGGATTCATGAATTAAGACCCTCGCCATGGCTCGAGTCTAAATACCGCCTCAACGGTAATCACTAACATTACACACTTACCCTTCAGATACCGTCAATTAGAAACACAATAGTAAGACAATAGATGCGCGGCCACCGGTGGTCGCTTGGGGATTCATGAAATAATGTACTAAAATGTTATACAAAATTCCCAAGTTGTTGGGACTTTTTAGATAGTCTACTGACGTTGTACGTGTGTAAATAAAATTCCAAAATAATAACAGAATGTATATTAAATATACTCCGGATGTCTTGTAGTAATGTGATATTTTAAACTCGTCTGCTGTACAAACGCATTCTGACAAACAGGACACACATGCCTCCTCTCATCCATATGCATCATTGTATGAGTTCTTAAATTCTTCTTCCATTTAAAAGACTTATCACAAATATCACACTTATGAAGTCTTGCACCAGAATGCTTTATCATATGCTGTGTCAGATTAGCTTGGGATGCAAACCTCAAGTCACATTCACTGCAACCAAATTTTTTTTCTCCCATGTGATCATTTTTCTGGTGTCGCAACACTTGGAAAGGGTATGCGAACTTTTTGCCACAAGCGTTGCATATTGGAGCTGGTATACCATGTTCTTTTTCGAGATGAAATGCGCGGGCGTGTCCTGGTACTTTGATTTCGCAGTAATAACAAGATCTTAACTTTGGTCTCAAATTAAGATGAACGCATCGGTAATGCTGGACTACACTCGGAAGGGATTTGTAAGTTTTTGTACAGGATGTGCAGGCATAGTTTTTTGATCCATCTTCTTGGTTTTCTAACGTGTAGTAAGATGCAGTTAATGTGGCGTAATCTAAAACAAAAATTTCAGGTTAGTTCTGGTTGATTTTTGAAGAAATATTGGGGAAAAATCCAAGGTTAGGTGATTTTTCGCAATCTTAATTATAATTAAGATAGCGAAAAATCTTATTCTTAAAAATATTATAATAGAAGTGAGATGAAAAATATACTTTTTACACCACCTGCTCGATAAGTAAAGCCCTTTTATATGACATACAATATCGCGACGAACGCGAAAGCATATACCAAAATATAATAAATTCAACTCTAGCAACATCTTGCTGCGCCATCTTGAATAACTATGGTGAGTATAGATAATATAGACTTTGCGATAGCGTCATGTTAGTTGGCGCCAAACGTGCTACAGTGCGTTTCACTTAAGACGTTCCTTTGGCGTAATGTTGGCTCCCCTGTCTGTCTACATAAAAAAAGAAGGGATTTTTTTTTTTTATTTATTTCATGACCATGGATACAGAGTCCTTCAGTCGCAGTAATAGAAAATATAAATAAACTTAATATAGGAATATTTATAACATAAAAATCTTCTTACTTATTCAAAAAGTTGACAATTTCGATAATAAGAAATTTTGAGGTAATAACATTAAAGTATAAACAATAAATTATCATCTACATGAAATCTTACCTAAGTACTTATTATAATACTAATAATTCTTATTATTATATCATCATATTTTTTCAATAGTATTTAGGATGAATTTATATAAAGGTATAAAATAGATAGGGTTTGATAATAATTCTTGGATGCGGCGGGGAACACTTAACGAGTTTTCTTCTGCGACATCACTAATTTCACTGACAAATAACAGTCTTTGAATGGCAAACGTTTCACATTCAAATAAAACATGTTTTATATCGGCATCCTCTCGTGAACAATGTGCACATTTGTCATCGGCGATAATCTTCATTCTGGAAAGATGTGCTGGAACTAAGCAATGGCCAGATCGCAAACGATTTATGCAAGTTACAAACTTTCGGTTTATGTATTTAAATCCATTATACCACGGTGTTGTCGGTAAGTTTTGTTGGAATTGTGCATACCATTTTCCTTTCTTTTCTATTGTAGTGTCCCAATATTCTTTCCATATTCTCTTTGAAGACATTTTGATCAGATGATAGTAATCGGTAAAGGGTACTTCAAACGAACCGCTTAAATCTTCATCATGGTTACCACGAGTTGCCTGATCGACTATCTCGTTTCCTGTTATGCCACTGTGGGAGGGAACCCAGACAAATTCTGGTCAGTGGGTAGCCTTAGGGGCGGATTTTCTAAATTTTTTCCTATTTTCCCAATAATTTCTTTGATTCTAAACACTTACAATTAACCCTTCAGATACCGTCAATTAGAGACACAATAGTAAGACAATAGATGCGCGGCCACCGGTGGTCGCTTGGGGATTCATGAATTAATATATTTACACTATTTACATTTGTATATACATATAACAAAGCTGCATATATTGCCCAAGCTTCTGCAGTAAATATACTACATATGTCTGGTATTTTGTAGCATTTGGTCATTTTCATTTGTGGGTCATAATATGCAGCCTTAACATTTTCACTTTTGGAGCCATCAGTATAAATGATATAAAAATTATTCTTTTCAGTTAATAGTTCTAAGTAATCAAATTTATTTTTTACAGAGTTTAAATGGCATTTAATGTCAAAGTAGCTCAGCAAAATGTTATATGGGCATTTATAAATTGGCCACTTGGTAGAGGTGTGCATGTTTTTAGTTAAGTTTTTTGTACATAACATTATGGTTGAAATTTCAGGTAAGGAACCTGAAATAAGGATATCAGCTGAGATATTGAAAGTTCCAGCTGACTGTATGATTCCTGCTGGGTGTAAAATTCTATCAAGGACTAAACTGTTCTGTCTAGACAACTCCTTTAAGCAAAATCTCTCAGCCAGCTGTAAACGTCTCAAGGACAATGGAGGTATACAATTTTCAATTTCCATAGTGTTAATAGGAGTGGTACGCATAGCACCACTTATCACTCTCAAACCCATATTCTGAATAACATCTAATCTCCTCAATAATGTACTACTTGCATTCATGTAAGCCAAGGAACTATAGTCAAAGTGACTTCTGACTATACTCTTGTACAGCATATTAAGAGTTTTTGGATCTGAACCCCAAAATGTGCCTGCTAAGCTTCTTATTATATTTATACTTTTCATGGCATTCTGACTTATATAGTTGATATGCTTATCAAATTTAAGTTTATCATCTATAATAACACCTAGAAATTTATGATGACTTACAATTGGAATTGTATTGTTATTATATATAATGTTTATATTAGATTGGGCAAATGGATCCTTACTAAAGACTAATACTGAGCTTTTCTCTGAACTGATTTCTAATTTTAAAATGTTGTTATAGTAATAATGAAGTTGATCTAATGCTGTATTCATATTATGTGTAGCTAAGCTCAAGTTTTGATTTTCACTGTACAGAAGCAAGTCATCCGCAAATTGTAATATTTTAACTTGAGATGTATCTACAAAATTAAGTATGTGAGATGTATACAAGTTGTATAGTAAAGATGAAATTGTAGCACCTTGCATTGTCCCTTTATTAACAAGTTTAGATCCATGTAGTTTATTATTAAATTTAACATATAAAGTTCTATTAGATAAAAAATCTAATATCCATTTTAAAATTTTACTTGGTAGTTCCAGTTCATGTAAAATCTTAATTAGACTTTCAATATTTACATTATCAAAGGCACCTTTAACATCTAGAAAAACACATATAACATGAGAATGGCTGAGTTTTGCCTTTTTAAGATCAGATATTAGAGATACAAAGCTTTCAGAGCAGCTTCTGCCTTTTCTGAAACCAAATTGGACATCTGGTAGCTTTCCTTGTGTTTCCACAAAGTAATCTATTCTTAATTTTAGCATATTTTCAAAAAGTTTTCCTAAACATGATGACAGGGATATAGGTCTATATGATGAAGGATTATTTGCAACTTTGTTTGGTTTTAAGATTGGAATAACACATTGTGTTTTCCATGATGGTGGTATCAACAAACTATTCCATAGTTTATTGTAAATTTGTAATAAAATGTCTATTGCATTTGTATGTAATTTTTTTAATAATATATATGGAATATTATCTAACCCTGGTGTTGTGTCTTTCCTACTTTTGAGTGCTATGTACAGTTCATTTAAAGTAAATGGTTCATTAAGAAAGGAGTTGGCTTGATTCTCTACAGATTGATTCAATATGTCTTTAAGGTTATTCATATTGATTGGAGAGGGATCTGATATTTTTTCCAAGAAGCTTGGCATCCATTCGTCATTTAAATATTTGTTATGAGAAGAACCTATTCTTTTAAATCGTTTAATATGACCCCATATTCTAGATATAGGTGTCATTCTATTAAAAGTACTGCACAAGTCATGCCAAGAAGTAATACTCGCTTCCTTTAATGTTTTTTTCTTTTGAGCATCAATCTTTTTCTAATGAATAAAGTTGGCAATACTTGGAGATGTCTTGTACTGTATTAAAGCTTGTTTTGATTTTTGTACAGCATTATCACATGTTGTATTCCACTAGGGAGCAGGTTTTCTCATGACTTTGGGAGTTTGCTGTGGCTTTTGTTTTGGAACTGTTTCTGATTGGATTTTGTATAGGATGTTTACAAAGCTGTTGTACAACTTTAATGGTTCTGTGTTATTGATGTCTAATTCAGAAAAACAGGTCTCTGACAGACTGTAGTACTTAGCCCAATCTGCTTTACTATAAATGTATTTTTCTTCTACAGGACGGATCTCATATATGGAAGGCTTCACATTTATAACTACCTGAGTTGGAAAATGATAGCTGCCCATTGGATCATCATGAACGCGCCATTCACACAATGGGGCTAACATGGGACTAACTAGAGTTAAATCAATGGCAGACGGATTTCTATTTGGATATGTGACAGTTGTTGCACCACCATCATTTAAAACACACAAGTCAAAATCATCAATTAGATTGAAAAGACAGTTGCCTCTGTTATTGTTTGAAGAACATCCAAACATGATGTGATGTGCATTAAAATCTCCCATGATGATGGTTTAGAGATTTCCTGTAAAATCTTTTTCATTTTAGTAGTGTCAAACCTGTTAGTGGGAGGGCAGTATACACAAAGAATGCTCAGAGTGCCAATAGATGTCTCTACAGTTATGCAAATATTTTGTATAGATTCACAGAAAGTAGTATTTATAACCTTGTACTGTAAACTTTGTTTAATTAATATAGCTACTCCATTGTGTGCACTTTTTGAATTTTTATGTATAAAGTTGTATGGTGTAAAATTGGGAATTATGCTTGTATTTTTAAGCCAGGTCTCATTTAATAAACATATATCAATGTTGTTTTCAAAAAGAAATGATTTCAATAAGGTTTTCTTGCTTTGTAAACTTTGTATATTAAATTGTGCTATATTTAAATATGTATCCATTAAATTAAATTTGACAAAAATACAGCTTTTATTCTCTTATGTGTGAGTGGCCCATCAGAGTCACTCTTGTTACCTAATGCAACCAATGATTTGACAATTGCGTTTATTATTATGTCATTGTTTGCTACTTGCTTAATGTCGAAAGTATCATTAATTTTAGGCTTGTCAGCCTTGGGAAGAGCAGGGAAAGATTTTTCATTAAACGTAGGAACTGAGTTCGCAACAGTGGCATAAGATTGCTGAAGAAATTTGGTCTTCTTTTCCTCAATTTTCTTTTTTTTAATAGGACAGTCTCGTGAAATGGCAAGATGGTTACCTGCACAGTTGATGCATGTGATTTCTTCAACATCACATTCTTTGTAAGAGTGACGACCAGCACAAGATGAGCAGTTCTGCTCGCCTCTGCAAGACTTGGCAGAATGATTAAATTTCAGGCATTTGTAACATTGTAACAAAGGTGGTGTGTATGGTTTTATTTCATATCTAAATAGTTTTATGTATGCATATTGTGGTAATGATGTTGAAGCAAAGGTGACGGCAACTGTGTTGAGAGGTATTAAATTCCCGTCTATTTTTCGCATAAATCTTTTTATTTTTATTACCTCTGCATCACACATTATATTTTTATATATGTCCTCATTGGAAAATTCTTTGGGTACAAATCTCAATACGCCAATCCTCTCTGTCAAATACGATGGTATGAAAGCTTTGAATTTATTCTTCCATAGGAAGTCTTCCATTTTCAGGAAATTGTTGGCCGCAGCCGCCTTTCTAAATGTGACTCCTATTTTATGTGGATTCACTCTGTGAACTCCTAAAACTCCTTTAACATTGTCTGAAATTAGATTCGTGAGTGTGATAGGATTTTGTAGATTCGACGTAAACTACATATTTTGAGTTAGTATTTTCTATAAAAAGTCTTTTATAGTTGGGTTTCGTGAAAATGTGGTGTTTGCTATTGGAGTCGGAAATTGGGGCATTAAAATTATTGAATTTTCGCTTTTTTTTTAAGGTTCTCACCCGGATCTGGCGGCTCCTCACCGCCACACTGATGGTTTTTTGGGTCCAGCTAATTATTCTAATTTGGTAGTTTTAAACAATTAACTATTTATTAAATTTTTGGCGCAATTAAAGTTACCGCCTCGTTTGACTTCCCGCCAAAAGTCCAAAAAGAAGGGAAAAAGGAAAGAGTTGCCTACTCTACCAAAATTGTTCCCCGAAATGAGCAACGAAATCGATTTTAACGGTAGTTGCAGCACTTTTTGGAGAATTATGAGGGGAATGGGACTTTATTTAAAAAAAGCAGGTCTAAAAGGACGTTGTTATAGAAAGATACGATATTGTGGTATGGCGTTTTACGTATTTGAAAGAATTGCAAGACAATCGGAATGGAGCCCAGTTAAAAGTAACGAAATATAAGTTAATCTCCCTAATTTAAAGTATATTAAGTAAAAATATTGCAACACTGTTTTTCCGTATTGCCAACATTACGGCAAATGAACGTCATAAGTGAAACGCACTGTAGTACTCGTAACTACAATGCGCGCCATGTCTAAAAGTTGCAAACTATCACTTGCGCACAGAGCGTGAGTTATGTTAGTTAAAGACTTTCGTGCCGTGTCTGGCTCAAGGACATGTATGCGGCGGCCTTAGGGGGTGGTGAACAGGGCAATTGTCCGGGGTCTCGCTCTTGCAGGGGCCTCGCGTCAAGCAAATAAAAAAAAAACTGTTTTTTTTAACTAAGTATTTTTTTAATTTGAAATCTTTTGATTTTGAATATTAATTATTTATTAAGACAACGATAAGTATTTGTGCTTTAATTAAAGATTTTAGTCTTATTAAAAGCCGCAAACATCAATTTCAAAATTTATTATCTTTGAAATACAAAGATAATAAAATAATTTTGAAATTGATGTTTTTTTGCTAATTTTGTAAATCTTTCAATGTAAGTTAAATATTTTATTTAAAACTAAAATTGTATTTATTTGTATAACTTTAGCATTTTTTAACAAACATAACGAATAGATACCTATCAAATAACCAGACCTAGTTTTGCATCACATAGTAGGTACTTTTCCGTAGGACAAAGGGCCTCCCAAGACCTGCCGCCCGGAGTCTCGCAAAGGTTAAGGCCGCCGCTGTATCCTGACTTCGAAAGCATGACAGCTAAGTATTACTTATGTAAATATCTTAGTCAAGCTCTGTGGTTATTTGGTATTCAACGCAAGTGATTCCTATAGATGGGAATGTTAAAGGTAAAAGCCAAACTGTATGAGGCCTGATAAAGTTAGGCCTAGTCTTTGTCGTGAACGGGACGGGTAGAGGAACGTTTCTAGGCTTTCTAGGTGGAAACGTCGAGGCCGAGAAAGCCATCTATCGGATTCCAACCCTATTAATGGAAGGAGTTAGCAGCCTCTAGTATGATAGGGGTTTGTGCTGAGGCCTGGAGAAGTATGTCTCCGGGAATCCAACCTGCTCTTGGGTGGAGCGGGAGATAGTGTCAGACTCTTACTGACTAAAAACCCACCCCGTTCCTTCTAGCCTCTTCATACCGGGGCTCGAGCTTCTTTTCAGATAACCCTGACCCCAGTAGGCTTCGACCCAGCTGGGTCCTGCTGCTGACAACTCCTAGAGGCGCGCGGGAACAGTGCGCGCCGTCGGCGTTCCTTTATGATGTTAGTAATACCTACAGTCCTGCAACGTTGTTAGTGTTTTACAAATAACCCTGTATTTGTTTTTTATTTTTTCATTGAGAGACAGTACATTGTTGTTTAACCACTTTTTTTTTTTTTTTTCGACGTGGATAATCATCTTTGACGAAACCCGCTCTTGGGTGGAGCGGGAGACAGTGTCAGAGTCTTACTGACTAAAAACCCCGCGCCGTTCCTTCTAGCCTTCATACCGGGGCTCTAGTTTCCTTTCGGATAACCCCGACCCCGGTAGGCTTCGACCCAGATGGGCCCCTCCTGTTGCTGACAACTCCTTGAGGCGCGCGGGAACAGTGCGCGCCGTCGACGCCTTGGCTCGGTCCGGACAGTTACCGGACGATCGGACAGCGAGCTACCCATGGCTCGCCGTCCGCGAGCCCTCGTCTACGGTGGCCGGAAATCGGGATCGGAATCCCGGCGGCGGCGGCGGGGGCGCCGTTGCCTGATGCGGTCTGCCTCCTCCTTTGCTAGCATTACTGCTTCGCAGAAGGAGGCGACCGCCTGCCAATCCTCCTGGCTCCGGACCATGGCCTGAACCAAGGCCCGGTGTTTAACCACTTGGTAACCCCATTTAGCTCCTGTTGAGCCACAACAAAGACCTCATACCAGATAACTAACACTACTAAAAAGAGAGCTGTATCATCCACAAAAGTAAAAATGTTACCATTATTAATGCTGAGTTGGCAGAGGTCGTTGATGTAGATTAGGAATAGGCTCTGCCCAAGTATGCTACCCTGGGGTACCCACACCAAAAGCCGTTGAGAGTTCGATACTCACCTTATCATCAATTTTTACTAGATGTTTCCGGTTAGCTACGTAGTCCTGGAACAATTTCATGGGATGACCTCGTACACCTATTTTTACTTATTATGTGTGGGGCCCATTATTTAAAAAATACTTTATTTAGTCTGTGGTATAACCAAAGACTTTCTTTATGGTTTTTCTACTTTTTAACATTTCTCTTTTGGCGGTTTTGTCGACTATAATTTGCTCAACAATACACGACATTTATTTCAAGTATGCTACTAAAATTGACAGCGTAACACGCCAAAAGAGAATAGTGATGTAGTTACGCCTCTAGTTACGTTACAAGCTAGGCGCTGGGTTCCATATAAAAATATAAAATTTCATCCTTACTAATATTATAAAAGCGAAAGTGAGTTTGTTTGTTTGTTACGTCTTCACGCCTAAATGGTAAAACCGATTTTAATGAAACTTACTACACGGATAGACCATGTCCTGGAGTAAGACATGGGTACTTTTTATCCCGGAAGTATGTTCCCTTGGGGTAATTTTCTGCTATCACGCGGGCGAAGCCGCTATTTTTCATATAAAATTTTTGAGTTGTTACGGCAGTCAGACATCTGCAGTAAATCTGACATCAATCTTGCCAAGAGGTATTTATAAAATTTTATCTATCTTAAACTATGAAAGGACAAACTTACTGACATCTATATATATAAAAATCAATGCCACTTTTCGTTGTTATTTTATAACTCAAGAACGGGCTCACCTATCCAAACCAAATTTTTAGGATTTGTTCGGACTATTTAGTAGATGGTTTATGTGAAGTTTGGTAGGGTAGAGTAGGGAAGAGCGGGAGCGAAGCCGTGCGGGCAAAAGCTAGTATAATTACTAAGACTATACCCTTTTTGCGTTAAGATAAGACATTTTAAAAAAAACCTTTTTTACTGTGTGTTCAACCGATATTAATTTCTATTTCGTAGGCATAAGGATGGCATTAAAAGCAAAAAAGTGGTTACAATACCAACTATTTACTGCTGCCGCCATTTGTCATGCCCCCACGTAATAACAGTCAAAATCTGTTGAACAGAAATAAAAGGCTTTCTTAAAAGTTAAATGTTATTTTGAACAGAGTTAAGGAACATACAATTATGAACAAGGCTTCCTTTTTAACCTAACCTAACCTAACTAACGTAGCTAGCCCATTTATGCCCCACGGCTGGGCGAAGGCCTCCCTCTCCCTTGTCCACATACGTCTGTCTTCGGCCATTGCGGGCCAATCCCTCCGGTACTTATCAAGCTCATCTTTCTACCTTCGCCTTCCTTTTTTAACGTAGGCGAGCAATAAAAAAGGATTTTCCAAAATTCACTCCCAAAGGAGATGAATCGACTGTCTAAAGTTTGTATGGAGCAGGATTTTCTATTATAAGAGCTAAGCTGCTACCAGAACCTACTTAGTCTTTAAATAAAACAAACGGATATCAATGAATCATTGTATTCAAGTACTTAATTAATTTCAATGGGATTGTTGATAGTTGTTGTCGCAAAAGCTAGATTGATATAAGTGGGTAAACGTTGTCATTACAGCCGCGGTGGAATATACAAATATGCCTTATCAGGCCACAGACTCCCAAGTGTCTTACCTACAGGCCACACCTTATGGCGGTCGTAGGGACTACTACGGATAGTTATGGAAGTTGTTTTCTCCCACTCTCTTTCTACCTCTCCCTTTTTGACTTCGCAGAAAGAAATGACGAATTTTTTTTAATTCAGTTAGGGGATATATCCATAAAAAACACTGCCTGCTGCGGTCTTCCCAACCGATTATAATTTAGGCGTTTTCAAGACTAGAGTGAATAGGCTCTTAATAAACCGTGTACTAGCCTCTGACGTTTTACTAGTAGGTAGGCTTTATGAAATAAAATTTCTTCAGTACTTGACCACGTAGCTGGAAGATTTTGACCAGAATTATGAAAGCACCTTCTCAAAATTTATCATAAAATATTAACCCCTGGATGATTCCTCACTGCATGCTGCTTCAGAGTAGACTTTTGAACAAAAGCCTTTTGGCACACAGGACAAATAAACCGTTTGTCACCCATATGTATTCTCAAATGATCCCTTAAATTGTTTTCCCAACGGAACTCCCTGTCGCACACCTCACATTTAAACCTTCTTTCTGCAGAATGCGTAGACATATGCAATTTCAAACTGATCTTATTAAAAAAACTCTTATCGCACACTTGACATATTTCTGTTTTCTCGCCCATGTGCACTTTTTTCTGATGTTGGATCACGTTACAGGGGAATCTAAACTTTTTGCCGCATATTCCACAAGATGGCGCCGGTATTCCATGTTCCTTTTCCAAATGTGCGCTTCGGAGGTAGTCAGGGATTCGCTTGTCACACTTCGGACATTTTCGGTCTTTCGGACGACGTTTGAGGTGCACGAACCGATAGTGTTGAGATACGAGCGGTTGCGAAGCGTATACTTTACTGCAGATATTGCATCGGTATTTGTTTCGAACGATCGTGTAGTATGTGGGCGGGCCTAGAAAGAAAAATAGGGGTCAGTCTTTGTGGTGTTCAAGAACACACGCTACACTTTATATATTTATTACGGTGTCCAGAACTCGGGTTTGACACGTCCGACTCGCTCGGTGGCCATAGGCGTATAGTGCGTAAGTTGGCCGCTAGGTGGTGGGGACCACCTAGCGGCCAACTTACGCACTATACGTCACGTGCATACTGTACACCACAGTTTTCTTTCTTCGTAGCACATATTACTGGGGCATTACCATGACGTATCATGTCAGTCGTGCGAGTGAGAAAGAGGGATGGAGATAGCCACAAAATAGATAGGTACATAAGTCAATCTCATATATGTACTTCACTTTTCATACCGACGCTCAGCAATCGCGCTCGGCTCGGCGCCGCTCTAACCGAGCGCGCTCGGGCCCAGCAATAAATACCTTATATGAATTGTAAAAATATTACATGGCCACAAATCTTACTTATCCTTACCTACCTACTAAACTGCGTTACGTAAAAACTATTAAAGTACAAGCAAATACCTGCCTAATTATGTCTTAAAAGTGGTACCTAGCTTAAAAAACGATAATTCAGCAATTAATGTTGAAATAGATACCGTCAATTAGAGTCCCAATAGAAAGACCATGACAGCGCGTACGCCAGCGTTCACTTGGGGTTAATTAACTAAAACACCGTTCACTAAACGCTATACTATAAAAAATATAAAAAATCCGTCCAAACCGTAAAAAATTACACTTTATTAAGAAAATGAATAAATCAACAAATAAAATTAAAACCATGTGGAATATTTTAAAGGAACGAATTGACAAAAAATGCAAAAAAGATAAACAAAATATAATTTTCCAAACGACGCACCCAGTAACTGAACCTAAACAAGTGGCAAATATATTTAATAACTTTTTCGCATCCAATGGGGAAAACACCGCGAAAGCACCGGGTTATAAAACTAGAGAAGCCTCAGTAATGAACCCTACTGAAAATACCATATTTCTTGTAAGTCGACGGATACGAAATAAACAAGATTTTAAAAACCTTAAAAATAAAAACAGCCACGGCATAGACGAACTCCCACTATCTCCTTTTAGGCAATGCACTGACGAACTTACCTTGCCATTTTTTAAATAAATTAATCAATCTTTTGATTAGGGGACTTTCCCCAATCAATTTAAAAAAGCTCTAATAAAACCTATCCATAAAAATAATGCTAAAACAGGTCCCAGTAACTATAGGCCCATTGCCCGTCTTCCCACAGCATCAAAAGTCTTTGAACGACCAATTTGCGATAGTGCGTACTCTTTTTGTGAAAAATATAAGATATTTTTTGACTGCCAAAACGGATTTTGCAAAAACCGATCTACTACGCTAACAGTGTAAAACTACACCCAAGAAACATTAAATATAATTTATAAAAATCAATCCGCAATAGGAATATTGCTAGATATGACTAAGGCCTACGACAAAGTGTAATTTAAAATATTACTGAATAAGCTGCACGGTATAGGAATACGCGGGAAAGCCTATGATCGATTCGTGTCATATTTGAAGGATAGAGAGCAACAGGTTGAGATTGAATATTATAATCAAGCAACTAGAGAAACACAGCTCATTAGATCTGATGTTAGACCAATATATAATTGGATCCCCCAAGGAAGTGTTATAGGACGTCTCCTTTTCCTTATATACATCAATGACCTTCCCAAGACCATTGACGGGCCATGTGTACTGTTTGCAGATGACATTTCTATCCTCACCTCATGCCAAAATAATGATAATCTAGATGAAAAACTTACCACTATCCTTAACAAAACAATAAACTGGATGAGTGAGCTTCTCGAAATTAACTTTACAAAAACAAAATTAAAAACCTTTCATCGTCGCCAAAAATGCAAAGAAACATAAATTTTACATTTAACCAACATAATTAGAAACAGTTAACGATTTTACTCTCTAAGATTTAACAATAGACACACACTTTAACTGGAAAACTCAGAAAGCAGTGCCGGTGTAAGGGCCACTGGCACCCCGGGCGAAAATATCGTGGCACCCAGATGGAAGTATCGCACCAATCGTAAGCGTAAGCGCGATTCTAACGATATCGTTAGAGTCGCTCCTCAACCACAAACCCTCAAAAAAATCATCTAAAAATAATCTCAATAAAAAATATGCATATGCACAGAGCGTAGAGCACAGTTTTGAGGGTTTGCACCAGAGGAGGAAGGATTCCCAACTCCAGACCTTGGCGCCCCCCTGAATTTGTCGTCCTGGGCCATCACCCCATCGCGCCCGCCGTAACGCCAGCACTGATAGAAAGTTTAAAACAAAAATTTCAAAGTTTTGTATATACCGAAATTAAAAAGAACACAAATATACAAACCGCACTAGCCACATACTATGCTTACGCCAACGCTTGGTTTAACTATGGCATTATTTTATGGGGAAATAGCACAGATGCTCCCTCCGTTCCATACAAAAAAAAAAAAACTGATACGAATTATATGAAACATAAAACCAACAAACAGATGCAAGCCTTATTTTCAGAAACATAAAATTCTCACCTTAGCCGGTATTTATATTTTAGAATTATGTAAACTAGTCCGCAAATATCCCGATTTCTATAAAACACGAGAAGATATGCATACAAAATATTCATTACGCCATAAAAACAGGCTCAATTTACCTCCCTCGCGCCTTAAATTACAATAAAAACCCTTCTGGTCCATGTTCTATGTCAATAAAGATTTACAATCAATTACCGGAAAACATTAAATTAAATAAGGCTAATATATTTAAGGTTAATTAAATAAGGCTAATATATTTATTAAAAAATTAAAACAATTCCTAATTCAAAAAACACAATCCACGAATACCTACCGGTTAAATTCAATAGAAAATAGATTAAAAACACGTTTTGTTTTCTATTTATCATTTTATTTTGTAATTATTAATGAATTTTTTTTTTCATGTATATACTTACTACTTATTAATGACATCAATTGTTACTAATTTTTTGAGACATTGAAATATTTTTACTAATGACATAAAATTGTATTTTTTTTTTTGACATATTTAGACTGTAATTATTAATGTGAACAATGTGTGCAATTTTTTTTCCGAATTTTCACTTGTAATAACATCAACAATTTTTTTTTTACATATTTTATATACTTACTACTTATTAATGACATCAATTGTTACTAATTTTTTGAAACATTGATATATTTTTACTAATGACATAAAATTGTATTTTTTTTTTTGACATATTTAGACTGTAATTATTAATGTGAACAATGTGTGCAATTTTTTTTCCGAATTTTCACTTGTAATCACATCAACTATTTTTTTTTTTACATATTTTATATACTTACTACTTATTAATGACATCAATTGTTACTAATTTTTTGAAACATTGATATATTTTTACTAATGACATAAAATTGTTTTTTTTTTTTTTGACATATTTAGACTGTAATTATTAATGTGAACAATGTGTGCAATTTTTTTTCCGAATTTTCACTTGTAATGACATCAACTATTTTTTTTTCCACATATTTTATATACTTACTACTTATTAATGACATCAATTATTACTAATTTTTTGAGACATTGTTATATTTTTACTAATGACTAAAATTGTATTTTTTTTTTTGACATACTTAGATATTATCTTGTAATTATTAATGTGAACAATGTGTGCAATTCTTTTCCGAATTTTTACTTGTAATCACATCAACTATTTTTTTTTTTACATATTTTATATACTTACTACTTATTAATGACATCAATTGTTACTAATTTTTTAAGACATTGATATATTTTTACTAATGACATAAAATTGTATTTTTTTTGGATATACTTAGATATTATCTTGTAATTATTAATGTGAACAATGTGTGCAATTTTTTTTCCGGATTTTCACTTGTAATGACATCAACTATTTTTTTTTTACATATTTTATATACTTATTAATGACATCAAATTGTATTTTTTTATTTTTAACATATTATTTTTTAATTATTAATGTGAACAATTTCTACAGATTTAATCTAACTTATCAAGTTAATCTGACTTATACAACTATAGAATATATTATTCATAACAATAATAAGTAATTAGTTGAAATGAATTAAACGACATAATAGATATTCAGATAATAAAATTAAATTATTATATATATTAGCGCTCTTTCTCTCAATAAATTTTAATAAATAATATATTTTTTTATTATTTATGACCTCATATGTACATTATAGATTGCAATAAAAATTTGAGATTTGAGCTTATTTCTAACGTAATTTCTGCCAGCAGACCAGTACAAATGGATAAGATACGTAGACATAGTATGTATAAATTAAAAAAATAAACAAATTATGTAATTAAATAGACTATATTATCCAAATTCAAACTCAAAATACATAGGTATATAACAGTAACAGTAACTGAATGTACACATGAATAGATACAATACATAAATTATAAAAAATATGTATTGTTAGTAGAAAGAGGAATTGCTAGTACAACTAAATTACAAACAGATTGTTGAGTCCAAACAATACTGCAATGCGGTAAAAACCTACAAACTCGCACGTCTCATCGCAAGAACTTGCACTGTAACCTCAATTGCGATGGGAATTAATTCGCAAGTCTTACTATAGAAACTCATTGACTGACAAATAAAAAAACAACTTTGAATGAAGCTAATTTTAAATGACTAAAAGTGGCCTTATTCCATCGATATACATATATGTACTATGCCCTAGATTACGCGTGCCAAACACTTCAATTGACACAGGTGTCATGTAGTCCGTACACCTTGAACACACTATGTTGAACTAAACGCGTAAGTCGCGAAAAAGATGTCCACTAAAAGCTAACTTAGCGCTGTATATTTTAATAGTTCAGTTAATAACCTGAAAGAAAGCCCTCATGACTGCAAAGACATAGGTACTTATATCGTAGTATCGTATCGTATGTTTGGAAGTTTTTAACAAAATAAAAAATCTGCTGTTTGCAGCACGAATTTTAGTTGTCATTCAGTTGTTTCTTGGCAATGGTAGTTCTACAACAGAATGATGTTGATCGTAATATGGCTAGTGATGATGGATCAATAAGCGGATAACAATGTTTAGAATCAGATTTCTTTTACGATTCTAGATTTATGTCCTCCTTTATATTTACTTACGACACTACTATATCATTGCAAATGTATCCTACTTTTGTAATAAGAATATATTCTAAACGAAAATCTTTTGCGTTCTTTTTTGTTAAAAAGTCCCCTCATCATTTCAGCCGACAGACGTTCACTGTTGGACATAGGCCTCCCCTAAGTGTCGCCGCAATGATCGATCCTGTGCGTCTCGCATCCATCGGTTTCCCGCAACCTTCACCATGTCATCAGTCCACCTTGTAGGAGGCCTACCGACGTTGCGTCTTCCAGTACGAGGTCCAGAACCTTTCAGCCCCAACGGCCATCTGTTCTGCGAGCAATGTGCCCTGCCCATTGCCACTTAAGTTTGGCGATTCTTCGGGCTATGTCGGCAACCTTGGTTCTCCTGCGGATATCTTCAAAAGTCCCCTATTAATATTAAATTATTAAAAAAATACTTATAGACGATGCTTTTAATATGGTTGTAATTAGTAAACATTGATCAAGATCTCTTAATCAACCTTGATTATTGAACCAGTGTTGACTACATCAGATTTCATTTTACCTTAATAATTGCCCAAGTCGTTTGACTTTTTAGACCGACTATGACTATTCTTTTAGCTCTTCCTAATTTAGGAGTCAGGGTTCAAATTTTGTATTGATTATTGTGGGAGAGTTTTGTGTACTTTTGTCTATGGTCGACAGTTTGATAGTTTTGTATGTAGGCTTCACGCAGGCGTTCATTAAGCGTATAACCACGGATACACGTCTTCAAAGCTACGCATCCGTGGACAGGGCCTTACACGTGTCAAACCTGCAGTTTTTTTGATAAAATATTATTACTTTTCAGCGTTTCACCAGTGTAAATTGTTAAGGTATGCCTCCTTTGAAAAGGGAGGATCCTCCGCCCGGCTATCTGGTGGCCTACTGCCCGATAGATGATTTCGGGCTGTCGTATATATTCAAATCACGCGGAACTTTGATTGCGCGATGCAGGATTTCGTATTTTCTTCGTAGTTCTTGTGTGGCGTCATAGATTTCGCTACATCACTCCCCTTCGGAGATCGGCATTACAGTGGCATTTGGTAATTGTTTGGCAGCAAATCTTTCGAGTCAGTCTTCCTGGCAAGCTTCACACACATTTAACTTTCAGTAGGATTTCAGAAATCGTGTGTGTAAAATGTTAAAATACAATATGTTACCTACTAAAACTTGGCTCCAGGATGGTATTTCGTCATGTGATAATTCAAACTTGCTTTTTGCACAAACGCTTGTCCACAAACACTGCAAACCTTCCTCCGATCACCCGTGTGTATCTTCTCATGCTGCGTCAACGTTGTCCTTTTCTTAAAAGATTTCTTACAAAACCTACAATGGTACGCCCTCACAGTCGCATGTACAAACCTATGTCTTGCCACATTATCTTTAGAATGCGACTCATAATTACATTTCTCGCACTTGTGCTTCTCGCCCAACATGTGGTAGACCTTGATATGCTTCGTAAGCTGTAGTTTTGTATTGAAAAATTTATCGCACGCACTACATTGAAGTCTATCGTCTACATTATGCACTTTGAGTTTGTGAGTAGTCAAGGGTGCCTCTGTCATAAATTCTTCAATGCAAACTGAGCATTTGAATTTCTTGGTCTTATAATGTTTCCTCCTCACATGGTATCTCACCGATTCACTTGAAGAATATTTTGCGTTGCATCTAGTACAATAGTATACATCACCGACTTTTTTATAGTCTTCGCCTTTTTTTAAGTAAAATTTCCGCATCCTGTCTCGGCCTGCAGACAGAAAAACATTTGATATGTACTTATATCTTCGATTATGAGCGTTCTTTGGACTTCGTTTGCAGTTCCGTCATATTTACGAGACAATTTATGAACGGTTTAGGTCGGAAAGGCTTTTACAAAACTAAAATGTTTTTCTGCTGTATTAATACTGTACCAAATCAGCTGGCTGTGTGCAGATCCTTGGGGAAGACCTGAAGTGGATGTGTATGATATGTAGAGTTTAATTAAAATTATTTTTGTTTTGTTATAATTATTTTGCAGTAGGTAAATCTTTCTTACATATTTTTTTATTACTTTCGTGTGACTTTTTATATTGTTATTGAAAATTGTTTAAGTTTAAGTAAGTTTGTGTCTACTTGATTGATAGTAATTTTAAGAAAATTAGCTACGAAAAACCAAAAATTTTTAATTTTTACTTTTTTTTTCCAAATCTCCACTCATCTTAAAAAGTGCTCCTTTTGCAAAATGCAAAGATTGAGAAGTGCACCAGTTGCAAAGTGTGCCATATGAGAAGTGCTCCAAATGCGTCAAACCCTGCATTAACATACTCTATCTTTGCGTTCTCTATTATAACGTCCTGATTCTCTCCATTCGTAATTATTTTTGTTTCAGAAGCGTTTAGCGATAGACCGACTTTCTTGCTTTCCCTTGCCAATTTGGATATCATGAACTCTAGTTCGGTTGAAGTCTCAGCAACTATCACAATATCGTCTGCGAAACGTAAGTGACTGAGAACTTCTCCATTTACTTTTATGCCCTTATTGTCCCACTCTAGGCACCTAAAAACTGACTCCAGTACCGCCGAAAATAATTTTGGTGATAATATGTCACCATGTCGGACACCTTTTTGTACAGGAAACTCTACACCTTCTCTTTCTAGTTTCACTTTGGCTCAACATTTAGAGTAACCGCTCTTAAGGTATAAGGAGAATATTTTGTACAAATTATAGGTCCATAATTTCCAAGTTCACTCCAATCTCCCTCTTTGTGAAGCCGTGTGATTGTAGACTTTGACCATTGTTCGGGTGTTTTTTCTTCTCTAAGTATGTTATTGAACTGGAATTGTAGAGGTTTCAGTAATGGGATGCATAGAGATGTCAAGACTTCGTTTGCAATATTGTCACTACCAGGAGTTTTGTCATTTTTATTGAGTATTCAATTTCAGATGTAAGAAAACTTTCCGTGTCGAGTAAGATTGAAGGTCCAGATGTACTGTGGTCATAGTTTTTTTTTTTAAATTAAGATCGTTGATGTTGTTTTGTTGATCGTCGGTGTATAGTTCTTTATAGAAACGTGTTGCTTCGTTAATTACATCTGGACGTCTTGAAAGTATGTTACCACGTTTGTTTTTTAGGTTCAAAGCCCACTCAGTCTTATCACTCAATTCTTTGTATGCCTTATGCATAGCCGTTTGTTCTTCTGTTCGTTTTATTAGCCTTTCTAATGTGTTTTGCCTATATTTTTTCTTCTTGAGCGATATGTTTCTATTGATTTTCTTGCTAATTTCAGATTTTGGATGTTATTTCTTTGGTACGTTTCTCTTTATACAATAGTTGTCTTTGTTCTAATAGGTTTTTTGTTTCTTGACTTACGTAATCTTTTTTTTTTTCTTTTTCAGGCAATAGTTGCAATATTGTTGTTTCAAATTAATTATATTGGTCTTGAATTTCTATTGTTGTACATAATGCCCTCATGAATTTATTTTCCCAAGACATTGCACTTTCCCCTGATACCAAGGGTAGGTTTCTGGTAAAGTTAACAGGTTTTGAATTCGGTCTTTTAACGCAGAGCTTGCATCTTATCATTCTGTGTTCTGTATTAAAATTACTTATTACATCAAAATTATGCATATTGTTAGGTTTGTTCGTGAGTGTGAAGTCTATTTCATTGCAGTATTTCCCGTCCGGTGACCGCCATGTCCATTTTTTGTGAGGCTTCCTTTTAAACATGGTATTATATTAACGAGCTTACCAATATTATTGACCACCTTTGAATGAATGAATGATATATTTATTTGCATGAATATAGGTATATAACATGTTCTTAACATTTAGTAGGTCTCACTATATTCGGCATATTTCAGACGTACAAATATTTAGATTTTACATATTTTTTGCGTAATGTATGCTGATGACGATCTTATATTTGTTTTAAATGAATATTCCATTAATGTTATTTACGAAAGTGAAATAAATAGAACATTAATAACTGTGACAATTAATAGATTAATAGATTTAAAATTAATAGATTTACTTAATAGATTTAAAAGTCAATGCCTTAAAAACCAAAGTGATTCAATTTAGAAAGTATAATACAGTTCTTATACAGTGATTGAAGAAGTAAAAGATACAAATTTCTTCGGAGTTACAATAGACCAACATTTAAACTGAAAGTTTCATATTGAAAAAAATAATAAAAACATATCTAGTGCTTGCTACGTCTTGTCAGTTCTTGCAGAAACTACAAACCTAAGTGTTACTAGAAATGCTTATTTTGGAAATAATAAATAATAATAATAATTCTTTATTTCAGGCTACTATGGCCCATATACACTATACATAAAATAATCTTAAATGTTAACTTATGGTGTAATATATTGGGATAACTCACAAACGTACAATCTACATTCATTCTCCAAAAAAATTGACTTAAAACAATATATAACATGCATAGTACCGAATCATTATGATGTCTTCAGAATGACACTGACTTGTATTTATATACTCGAATTATGTTTATTTGTTAAAAACCATATACAATACTTTAATTTCACATTGATGTAATGCTTTTAAAAAATTTGGAAATAAACTATTATTAATATATTATTATTATTTCAAATCAAATTACAAAATTAACATTCGGAAACAATACAAATATGACATTTATTAATTTACCAGTTATCAATAATATGATGTATTACTAAAGTACTTATGTTACTGCTATTCGTGTGTACAAACAGTTACCGCCAGACATTAGGCAATTAAATGGAAATATAATTAAAAATAATTTAAAAAACATTTTTGATTGTTAATTTAGAGTTTTTTGATAAAAATAAAATTTTGAATGCCTTATTTCCTTAAATACTATTGCATATCCGACTTGGGTGGACTAATCGTATTGAAACTACAAATGTAATGTTTATAAATATGATCTTAATGTACCTATACAGTTACGCAATAAATATATCCTTGTCTTTAATGTCTAGTGATGAATCAATAAGCGGAATAGAATATTTAGAATCGGATTTCTCTAACGATTACAGATTTATGTTATTACTTTATACTTAGTTATAGCACTATTATATCTTTACAAAAGTAGAATATACTTTTGTAATAAGAATACCATTAAAGAGATTGAAATCGGTATATTCTAAACAAAAATCTTCCACGTTTTTTAATGTTAGAATTTCCTCTAATAATATTAAATCATTGACTACTTACTTATATTCGATACTTTTATAAGGTTCTTCTATTACTAAACAATTATCAAGATCTCTATCAACGTTGATTATTAAACCAGTGTTGACTACATCACTACAATAACAACAATATTGATATCTTAGCTGTGACTAGGGATTGCAAATTCCGGATTTTTTAGAATTCCGGATTTTACACTCGTCCGATAAAAAACCGGATTATCCGGTTTTTTTAAATTTTATTGTGTTTTGTTGTATTCAGTGTGACTTGATAAAATTGAAATAATAAACATAAATTATACAAAAAATGTATTTATTCGCTAAATTCACAGCAACAACAAATTAAAATTAACTAAAATAATCAACAAAATCTTTGGTCATCAGTCTCTTGTCACCCGTTATAAATTCACATAATCATAATATAACATAAACTTTATATAATTACAGTAACCTTAAGAAAAATAAATAACATAAGTCAATTACGAATAAGAAAAAACTACTCAATAAATTCTACTTCTATTCTAATAATTTCTTTAAAAAACGAGATCTTAAAAACATGAACGCATCGAGTGTCTCATCGTTTAGACGCCATCTTATTTTATCGGAAATCATGCCAGCAGTAGAAAAAACTCGTTCGGGCTCAATGCTGGTGACAATCGATCTTTTCTTTAAAACTGAGCGGCGATGGGTTGGGACTAGATTCACACAGTGTTTCAATTGAGTTGATATTCGTCGACGTGGTTGTACAGTCGTTAACATTCATAGATGCAGCTTGATAGAACACAATTTTAATGTCTTAATTTGTGGCTTTTTTAAGTATATCTTTGTGTTCCTCAGAACCATTCAAAAATTCATTAGGGTTGTGTAAGTAGGGCTCTTTAATTCTCCTTGTTAATGAACTTGCTAGATGCTTGGCAGATATCGTGTTTTGGCTGTCTAATGATTTTATTAAAAATGTTAAAGTGTTATCGGCTGTTAGAATAATGACAGCTTTGCGGCGCGCTAAATTGCGCAATTACACTACGCTATACCTAACCTAATCCTACCAATTCAAATATTTATCGATTTATCGTACTTTAAATAGAAATTTGTGGATAAATACATATACTATTCGTTAAAATTAGCTTTGAATTAAATCCGAAAAAACCGAATTTAAGTCTTAAAAACCGGATTTCAAAAAGTAAAGAAAAGTTGTATTTTTCAGTTATTTTCAAATTTCGAAGAATCCGGATTGCAATCCCTAGCTCTGACGTGTGTATGGACAATACAGGTCATATAAGTGCCTCAGAAAATAATAAATAATAATAATATACCACAACTATAAAATAAAACTATCTATTACCATCTAGTATATATAATAAATAAAATAAAACTATCACACAACGCCCGCCGTCTAGTCCCAAGCTAAGCAGAGCTTGTATTATGGGCACTAGACAACTGATAAATATACTTATATATTTCTAAATACATAAATAATATGGATAAAATACACCCAGACAAAATAGATGATCATGCTCATCACATAAACATTGGTCCTGTCAATCGAACCCACGAACTCCGCAAAAGCTTTGGTAAGATAGAGAGAAAGCTATGGGCCTGTAGCCACGTCAGAGTGACAACTGCTCTGGAAAATGCGCAAAACTGATAAAGCAAGGCCCACTTTTTTAAATTTAGTTATGTTTAGTGTCATTTGTGCAAATTAGAGTACGAGATGTCATCATTACATCATCTTCCTGCCCATGTCCCGTTTTATTTGGGGTCGGCGCAACCCATTAATTTCATTATTACATGCAAGATACTATTTTTTTAATAATATTTTCAATACACTTGCTCATAAAGTGACTCTTATTGCACTGCACTTAGGTATATAATGGCACTTGTTACCAAACTGTGCCATTTTGATTATCATTACGCACTAGTGCAATTATGTGGTTAAAACCTTATTGTTCAACCTCTCCACCGATATAATTTTATGACATCGTATTAGGATGGGCGCAGGTCGTACTCCACGAGAAAAAAAAAATGGGCGCGAACATGAAAACAGATTTTTACCGCCACAAAAGTTTACTAGTTTTACAGTTATTTTATTCACAAGGGTATTTAGACCCTCGCCATGGCTCGGGTCTAAATACCGCCTCAACGGTAATCACTAACATTACACACTTATATCATAATAAACTATTAAGAGATAGAGTAACAGTTAGTAGACATATTGTTTTTCATAACAATGCCATTTGGAAAATATTTGGCAGCAAAACTTTTGAGTCACTCTTCCTGGCAAGCTACACACACATTAATTTTTAGCAGGATTTTAGAAATCGTGTGTGTAAAATGTTAAAATACAATATTTGAATTTACTAAAACTTGGCCCCAGGATGGTATTTCGTCATGTGAAAATTCAAACTTGCTTTTTGCACAAACGCTGTCCCACAAATAGTGCAAACCTTATTCCGATTACCCGTGTGTATCTTCTCATGCTGCGCCAACGTTGTCCCGTTCTTAAAAGATTTCTTACAAAACCTACAATGGTACGCCCTCACCGTCGCATGTACAAACCTATGTTTTCTCACATTCTCACTCGAATGCGACTCATAATTACATTTCTCGCACTTGTGTTTCTTGCCCATGTGGCAGCCATTGATATGCAGCACAAGGTGTTGTTTCGTATTGAACAATTTTTCGCACTCATTGCATTGAAGTCTATCGTCTACATTATGCACTTTGAGTTTGTGAGTAGTCAAGGGTCCCTCTGTTATGAATCCTTCAATGCAAATTGAGCATTTGTATTTCTTCATCTTAAAATGTTTACACCTCACATGGTATTTCACCGTTACACTTGAAGAATATTTTGAGTCGCATCTAGTACAATGGTATACATCACCGACTTTTTTATAGTCTTCGCCTTCTTTTACGTAATATTTCGGCTTCCCGCCTCGGCCTGCAGACAGAAAAACATTTGATATGTACTTATATCTTCCATTATGAGCGTTCTTTGGACTTCGTTTGCAGTTTCGTCATATTTACGAGACAATTTACTAATGGATTCGGTCGGAAAGGCTTTTACAAAACATAAATGTTTTTCTGCTGTATTAATACTGTACCACATCAGCAGGCTGTTTAATACATTTCATAGCTTTGAGGTCATCAACGAAAATATCGAGTTCTGAAAGGACTTGTATATGTCGTTGATAAACAGGATGGATAAAGGACATGAGATCCTTGGGGAAGACCTGAAGTGGATGTGTATGATATGTAGAGTTTAAATAAATTATTTTTGTTTTGTTGTAATTATTTTGCAGTAGGTAAATGTTTCGTACATATTTTTTTATTACTTTCGTGTGACTTTTTATATTATTAATGAAAATTGTTTAAGTTTACGTAAGTGTGTACCTACTTGAAAGGTATTGATTGATTGTAGTTTTAAGAAAATTACCTACGCAAAACCAGATTCTTTCATTTTTAGACAATTTTTCCAAATCTCCACTTATCTTAAAAAGTGCTCCACTTTTGAAAATGTTTGAAACCTAACAAGTTTGTTCGTGTGTATGAAGTCTATTTCATTGCAGTATTTTCCGTCTGGTGACCGCCATGTCCATTTTTTGTGAGGCTTTACAGTTAAACATGGTATTTACTATTTTACAGTTGTTTTCGAGTGCATATTCAACAAAGTTTTGTCCTTGTAGAGTTCGGTTTCCGTAAGAGAAGCTTCCAATCACTGTATCTTTTCTTTTTTGTCTTTTATCAACTTTTGCGTTGAAGTCCCCTAGTATTATATACAACGTTTTTGGAATTTACCAAATCCATTGCAGAGTCTATTGTGCGTTAGAACAGGGCCTCAAGTCTGCTATTACAATAGTGACTGAATGGTCTATCATTGACTTCATAATAGTTGATTTTGACAAGTTTTGGTAATCTACTAATATAATGGCGTCATAATGACTTTCCAATAGTCAACCACTGAAATTCATTGAAAGAAGTGGCTTAAAATGGTAATCTCGTACGTAATGACAAATGAATATCTGACGTATCAGTGACCTACGATTAGAACGTTATTGTGTAGTTATTGGTTTAAATAAGCTCGATGTTGTCATTCTACCACCACTCTATTACGAGACCATTGACTGATCAATGATCGATCATTATGATTTAGCAGATTACGAACTTTTAGCAAAATGACAATGGGATCGTGTTGGAATGACGAATTTATAAAAATAGCAGACTCAGGTCCATGTCTTCTTTTTCGTATGGTTCCGTGGGAGCGTATACTTGAATGAACGACCAAACCGTGTCGGCCGATGTTTGGATTTCCAATGTCGCTACTGTCTGAAGATGACCTTAGACTAATTATATTATTTTTCAGGTGTTTTTTAAGAATACTTTCAGCATAAATCACCAAATTTGTAGTAATTGATTTACCGTTCATAAACTATAGTCTAGTAATTTATGAACAAAATAAAAAATTATGTTGTTGGCAAAGCGAATTTTAGTAGTCATTCACTTGTTTCTTGAGATGATGATAGTTCTACAACAGATGTCGATCATAATTGGTACACCGTTGAGTGTCAAAGAGTTAACAAAAAAGATAAAATTGTAAAAAAAAGGGGTAAAAAGTGGCTCAAATCATTAGTGCTATATATCATTGCAAATCGTGTGAACCGAACTAAAAAGTGACATGAATTATACATCTGGACTTTATTGGTAGCGTGAGTAAATAGCGAAAACCTTAAACAATTTGCGACGACAATTTGTTACGACATCGTCGACCGCATCGTCGCTTTCCATCAGGTGAGATCGCAAGCCTATCAACAACAATAATAAAAAAAAAACGACTTGCGACCTAGAGCAACCCGCAGATCACCCGCTTCTACGCACACATGCACATCGCTTACACGTACACTAGGCGCTGATTCACCATCCTGAGCTTATACTGCGCATATATGCCATACTTTGCATATCCACGCTTTGTGAGTAACAACAAAATATAATTACATTCCTACTAATATTATAAATGCGAAAGTAACTCTGTCTGTCTGTCTGTCTGTTACGCTTTCACGCAAAAACTACTGAACGGATTTAGATCAAATTTGGTAGGTAGGTAGAAGAAATACTGGATAACACATAGGGTACCTATAATTCCACTGCTGAGCACGGGTCTCTGCCCGCGCGATATAAACTGTAGTCCACGCGGGCGAAGCCGCGGGCGGAAAGCTAGTACAGCTAGTAGTATACAAGATAAGGACTCTTTCAACTGAAACATCCCGCAGAGGCGTAAAGAACTTAAAGGTGTTTAGCAACATAGCTTTTCTCCACGGCTGATCTACTCCTCATACTCGCTCTCACACACTATGACATTCACATACACATCCCACATGACACTAACAATTCCCTCCTCTGCATATTCAATAATGTGTTTCTCTATTTTATTTACTTTTTACCTGGTTTTACAATTCATTTTGTGTATTTTATTTTTTTCACTACCCCTTTTATGGTCTTATGTTCTACAACCATAAATCGTATTGCTGTCACTCAAGGTCGTCTAACACTGTACTTTCCGTTTTTTACTGTGGGGGAGCCCTGGTGACCTGTACCACAGGCTTTTCTCCAAAAACCTATTTCAGGCACCAGACTCTTACAATAGTGGAATATAGTTTGTAAGTCACATTGTTAACTGTCAAAAAAACCTATTGTTAAGAGTGAATAAATGAATTGAATTGAATAGCAGCTATGTTGATAATTCCATAACCACGTCGTCGAACATATACCTTTCAGATACTGCACGTAGTTGCCTGATCTAACCAAAGTACATTCAGTCAAAAAAGTATCGGGAATGGATGATTTGTTTATGGTTCCAATTTCAAATTTTTGTTTTTTTGTAGTTGTTAGATTGGCACAACTGTTTTCCATTTTGGCGCGGAGTTTGAGTTGCATCTGTTATTTATATTAAATACAGTGCTGGTTTTAGTAATATCATATATAGTGTGTATTGCGAATTTCATAATGGACAAAAATATCGAACAAAGAGTTTGTCTTAAATTTTGCATCGCCAATGGAATTTCGTGTTCGGAGTCACTGAAAATGTTACAGAAGGCTTACGGTGAATCGACTTTATGAAAAACTCGTGCTTATGAGTGGTTCAAAGCGTTCAAAAGCGGTCGAGATGTGATGGAAGATTTGCCTCGCTCTGGTAGGCCGTCAACGTCTGCAACTGAAGTTAACATCGCAAAAGTGAAGGAAATAGTGACTGAAAATCCCCATTCAACTCTGAGAGAGATAGCCGCCGAACTTTCCGTATCTCACGAGTCGACCCGTACCATTTTAACTAATCATTTGGGTATGAAACATGTTGCTGCTCGGCTAGTCCCAAAAGATCTGAATTTTCTCCAAAAACTCAATCGCATGAAAGTCGCTGAGGACATGCTAGAACGAGTCAGTTCGGACCCAACATTCATGAAACGCATTGTTACTGGTGACGAGACGTGGGTTTACGAGTTTGACATGCAAACTAGTCAACAAGCTTCGGAGTGGCGCCTTACAACTGATCCGAAACCGAAAAAACCACGCCAAAGTCGATCAAAAGTCAAAGTCATGTTGACTGTTTTCTTTGACTATCGCGGTGTTGTGCACTCTGAATTCTTACCGGAAGGTCTAACGGTAAATATAGAATATTATTTGAGCGTTATGCGGCGTTTAAGAGAGCAAATTCGACGAAAAAGGCCAGATTTGTGGAAAGAAAATTCTTGGATTTTGCACCACGACAATGCGCCTTCACACAAGGCTATCATTGTGAACGAATTTTTGACCAAACACTCAACAAATACCATACAGCAACCACCATATTCACCAGATATGGCTCCTGCTGAATTTTTCTTTTTCCTAAACTCAAATTACCACTTCGTGGCACCCGTTTTCAATCGATAGAAGACATAAAGGAGAATTCGCGGCGAGAACTGAACTCAATTCAGGATGCAGCGTTTAAAAAATGTTTTGATGAATGAATTATTCTTTGGCGCAAGTGTATCGTTTCTAAAGGAGCATACTTTGAAGGTGATAAAATAAATTTGGATGAATAACAGACATTTTGTGTATTATTGAACCGGTACTTTCTTGACAGAGTAGTATTGTTAAACCATGAAGTGGAAGAGTTGAGAAGCGAAATAATGAAACTTAGAATGGATTTAGAAAGAACTCAAATCGAGGTAGATAATTTAAACTCGGAAAAATATTTGCTTCAACAAATAATTACTTCTCAAAAACAAAAAAATAGATAAGTATAAATTATTATATAGTATAAGTATATATTATAAACTGTTCTCAGTTTTTTTCAGTTTGCCATTTGGTAAACAATATTTGTATGCCCAGCAAGGCAACGCATAGTGAGTCGATATTTTATAATTAACACCATGTACTGTACCTACATACATTATACCTATGTGTCACAAATAAACATATTTGATTTGATTTGATTATTATGTACGGATTCTTCCATGATTAATAACAGTACAGTATCCTCAAAAAACATACATTCAGCCGAACATAGAACCTCCTCCTTTTCGAAGTCGGTTAAAAAACGGAAAACTACGATGTCGAAACGTAACTCTTTTTTGAATGAAAGTTATAGCGAATAAAAAATGATTATTAGTATTATTATTTCCTTTATTCATTATAAATTATTAAGAATACGAATACAGTCGAGACTCCGATTAGTCTAGTGCAACAGAATGAGAGTGCTCCTACGTCAGACAATTTAAATGATATAACTATCTCCAACAATACTCCTATAGAAAACATGCATCAAGGAATAATAATTAATTTTAATACAAACATCATTGGCAATATACAAACTATTCAATAACATCTGGGATAAAATCAATGATAAAAAAAAATGTCTTCATTGATATGTCAAAAGCATTTGACTATATAAAATATGACATTTTGCTTGATAAATTAGAAAAGATAGGAATAAGAGGTTTAGCACTTAAATTGAGAATTATTTAAACAATAAAATGCAGGGTATTGTAATATTGATGTATACAATGAACGTACTAAAATGGTGGAGGTTGTGAAATCTAAGTTCGAATCTGTAATACTGGGCGTACCACAAGGCAGTATATGGGGACCTCCGTTTTTTCTATTGTACATTAACGAAGTTCCGAATATTATTGACCACCTTTGCGTAATGTATGCTGACGACGCTCCTATATTTGTTTCAATTGAATATTCCAAGAATGTTAATTACGAAAGTGAAATAAATAGAACATTAATAACTGTGACTAATTGGTTACAATTAATACATTTAAAAGTCAATGCCTAAAAAACCAAAGTGATTCAATTTAGAAACTATAAACAATAAATTGAGTGTAACCATTTCTAATACAGTGATTGAAGAAGTAAAAGATACAAATTTTTTAGGAGTTACAATAGACCCACATTTAAACTGGAAGGCTTATTAACAGATGTCTTCAGAACGGAGTTTCCTGACATTGACTGGTATTTATATACTCGCGTTATGTTTATTTGTTAAAAACAATATGCAATACTTTAATTTCAAATCAAATTCCAAAATAAACATTCGGAAACAATACAAATATGACATTTATTAATTTGCCAGTTATCAACAATATGATGTATTAAAGTACCTATGTCACTGCTATTCGTGTGTACAACCAGTTACCGCCAGCAATTAAATGGAAATATTTTTAAAAATAAATTCAAAAAATCTTTGATTGACACTGTATTTTATAATCTGCATGAGATTTTTCAATAAAAGATAATATTTGTGTGTATCTACTTTTTGATAAAAATTAAATTTGTGAATGCCTAATTTCCTTAAATACTGTAGACTGTTGAAACTACGAATGTAATGTTTATAAATATGATCTTAACGTATACAGTTACGCAATATATATAACTTTAATATGGCTAGTGATAATAAATCAATAAGCGGAATAGAATATTTAGAATCGGATTTCTCAAACGATTACAGACTTATGTTATTACTTTATACTTACTCATAGCACTATTATATCTTTACAAAAGTAGAATATACTTTTGTAATAAAACTACCATTAAAGAGATTGAAATCGGTATATTCTAAATAAAAATCTTTTACGTTTTTGAATGTTAGAATGTCCCCTTATAATCATTTAAAAAATACTTATATTCGATACTTTTATAAGGTTCTTCTATTACAATTATCAAGATCTCTATTAACCTTGATTATTAAACCAGTGTTGACTACATCACTACAACAATATTGACTATTTATTATTAGCTGTGACTAGAAATTACAAAGTCAGGTTTTTTTAGAAATCCGGATTTTACACTCGTCCGATAAAAAACCGAATTATCCGGATTTCTTTTTAAATTTTAGTGTTTTTTCTTGCGTTGTGTACATTTATTTATTCGCTAATTTCACAGCACAACAAATTAAAATTAACTAAAATAATCAACAAAATCTTTGGTCATCAGTCTCTTGTCACCCGTTATAAATTCACATAATCATAATATAACGTAAACTTTAGATAATTAAAGTAACCTTAAGAAAAATAAATAACATTTAAAGTCAATTACAAATAAGAAAAAACTACTCAATAAATTCTACTTCTATTCTAATAATTTCTTTAAAAAACGAGATCTTAAAAACGTGAACGCATCGAGTGTCTTATCGTTTAGACGCCATCTTATTGTATCGGAAATCATGCCAGCAGTAGAAAAAGCTCTTTTGGGCTCAATGCTACTGACAATTGAGCCTCTTTTTAAAACTGAGCGGCGATGGGTTGGGACTAGATTCAAACAGTGTTTCAATTGAGTTGTTATTCGTCGACGTGGTTGTACAGTCGTTAACATTCATGGATGCAGCTTGATAGAACACAATTTTAATTTCTTAATTTGTGTTTTTTTTAATATATATTTGTGTTCCTCAGACCCATTCAAAAATTCATTAGGGTTGTGTAAGTAGGGCTCTTTAATTCTCCTTATTAATGAATTTGCCAGATGCTTGACAGATATCGTGTTTTGGCTGTCTAATGATTTTATTAAAAGTGTTATCGGCTGTTAGAATAATGGCATCTTTGCGGCGCGCTAAATTGCGCAATTACACTACGCTATACCTAACCTAATCCTACCAATTCAAATATTAATCGATTTATCAGACTTTTAATGAAAATTTGTGGATAAATACAAATCCTATTCGTTTAAATCAGCTTTCGGCGGGTAATAGAGATAATATGGAAGTAACCTTTAACAATGAAAAGATAGAATTAGTGAGAGACGTCAAATTTTTAGGTATCTATTTAGATGATTTGCTGAACTGGAAAAAAGAACTAGCACATTATAGACTCCTCTATATCTTCTGCATGTTATGCATTAAGGACATTGAGAGATGAAATAAATGTGGACCAGTTAAAAATGGTATATTATGCTCTTGTCGAATCCAGACTTCGATACAGTGTTCAATTCTGGGGAAAGAGCTACGGTTACAACTCACAGCGAGCTTTCATTCTCCAAAAAAGGGCTATGCGTACAATTGTTAGAATCACACAAAGAGAAAGCTGTCGTTCTCATTTTCAGCGCTTAAATATTCTAACATTGCCCAGCCTATACGTACTAGTACTGTTAGTTAATTTTAAAAAATATGTCCATGAATACGAATCTGAAGATGAAAAAATAGCCAGGGAAAATACGCGTAGAAAGGACTTTAAAAATATAATTGTACCTAACATTAACATTGCCAAGCATAGTCCTCATTATCAAGCTGTACAAATATTTAATAAACTGCCAGCGGATTTAAAAGATTCATTGTATACTAGCTCTTTTAAGGCAAAGCTAAAAGCATTTCTGTTAGAGAGAAACTTATACTCCTTAGATGAATTGTAATTTTAATATTATGTATTTCCAATGTTTCTATTTTATAAATATCTGTATTATTTTTGTTTTACGCATGTGTTAATGTTAATTTAATATTTTATCTCTTTTGTTGCATGTTAATTTGAATTTTTATATTAGACAATTTTAATAATTATGATAGGTATATCAAATACAATGTATATTGTTCCTGATAAATAAATAAATAAATAAATACACTACGCTATACCTAACCTAATCCTACCAATTCAAATATTAATCGATTTATCAGACTTTTAATGAAAATTTGTGGATAAATACAAATCCTATTCGTTTAAATCAGCTTTGACTTAAATCCGAAAAAACCGAATTTCGGTCTTAAAAACCGGATTTTTCAGTTATTTTCGAATTTCGAAGAATTCGGATTGCAATCCCTAGCTCTGACATATGTATGGACAATACAGGTCATATAAGTGCCTCAAAAAATTATAAATTATAATAATATTCCACAACTATCGTAACGCCGTCTAATCTCAAGCTAAGCAGAGCTTGTGTTATGGATACTAGACCACTGATAATCATACTTACATTTTTCTAAATACATGCATAATATAGATAAAATACACCCAGACACAGAACAAATGATCACGCTCATCACATAAGCATTGGTCCTGGATGGGAATCGAATCCACGACCTCCGCAAAAGCTTTGGCAGGATAGAGAGAATAGCTATGGGCCTGTAGCCACGTCAGACTGATAACTGCTCTGGAAAATGCGCAAAACTGATAAAGCAAGGCCCACTTTTTTAAATTTAGTTACGCTTAGTGTTATTTGTGTAAATCGATAGGAGTACGAGATGTCATCATTACATCATTTTCCTGCCCATGTCCCGTTTTATTTGGGGTCGGCGCAACCCATTAATTTCATTATTACATGCAAGATACTATTTTTTTAATAATATTTTCAATACACTTGCTCATGAAGTAACTCTTATTGCACTGCACTTAGGTATATAATGGCACTTGTTACCAAACTGTGCCATTTTGATTATCACTAGGCACTAGTGCAATAATGTGGTTAAAACCTCATTGTTCAACCTCTCCACCGCCATTAATTTATGACATTTATCGTATTAGGATGGGCGCAGGTCATACTCCACGAGGAAACAAAAATGGGCGCGGATATGAAAACAGATTTTTACCGCCATAAAAGTTTATTAGTTTTACAGTTATTTTGAATAAAATAACTACTAATAACTTGTGAATACAAGTGTATTGAAAAACGTCGTATGATACACGTGAATAATTAATGATTACCGTTCTCGGCTCTCTTAAGACCCTCGCCGTGGCTCGGGTCTAAATACCGCCTCAACGGTGATCACTAACATTTACACACTTATATCATAATGTACTATTAAGAGATAGAGTAACAGTTTTTGAAATTATTTCATTTGGAAATTATTTGGCAGCAAATTCGAGTCACTCTTCCTGGCAAGCTACACACACATTAAATTTAAGTAGGATTTCAGAAATCGTGTGTGTAAAATATTAAAATACAATATGTCACCTCCTTAACCTTTTATTCCCTAGGATGGGATTTCCTCATGTGATAATCCAAACCTGTTTTTTGCACAAACGCTTTCCCACAAACACTGCAAACCTTCCTCCGATCACCCGTGTGTATCTTCTCATGCTGCATCAACGTTGCCTTCATCTTAAAAGATTTCGTACAAAACCTACAATGGTACGCCCTCACCGTCGCATGTACGAACCTATGTCTTGACATAGTCTCTCTAGATTGCGACTCATAATTACATATCACGCACTTGTGCTTCTTGCCCAAGTGGCAGCCATTGATATGACGCATGAGCTGTTGTTTCGTATTGTAGAATTTATCGCACGCACTACATTGAAGTCTATCGTCTACATTATGCACTTTGAGTTTGTGAGTAGTCAAGGGTCCCTCTGATATGAATCCTTCAATGCAAATTGAGCATTTGAATTTCTTGATCTTATAATGTTTACTCCTCACATGCTGTTCCATCGAATCAATTGAGAAATATCTTGCGTTGCATTTAGTACAATGGTATAAGCTACCAACTTCTTTATAGTCTTTGTCTTTTGTAACGAAAAGTTTCGGCATCAGTCCTTCTCCGCCTGCAGACAGAAAAACATTTGATGTATTTATATCTTCGATTATGAGTGTTCTTTGGACTTCATTTGCAGTTTCATCATATTTACGAGACAATTTCATCAACGTTTTTGGTTCAAGGTGATGCATCACGACTCACATTTTCACTGTTTTTCATACAACCGCAACTGATTATGACGTTATTACACACTTTTCATTAGATATTTTGGAAACACAGTATCTTGTGGATATTATCTAGGTTTCTATAGAAATAAATGTTTAAATTTGTGTAAACTAATCCAGTAAAGACCTCTGAAAATCTCCTATTTTGTATGAACTTTGACACTTCATAATTTGCATAAAAATTAAAAAAGTAAAAAAAAAGTAAAACTATAGAACCCTTGCAAATTTGATTAAGATTCTAAATGACGACACCTAGTTTCAAAAACTTTTAAGGGTTTAAAAAATAAACAGCTATTTCCTGGAGCAAGTTTTGTGAAATATTCAAGTTAATCTCGGAATTACCGAATACTAACCGAGTTTTCAGGCGTTATCTCTCTTTTTTGCGTTGCCTTTTCGTCAATCATCGCGTTGGATTGCGTTTATTTGAAGTAACAAACATTTAAACCATTTTCGATGTTTACGATAGGCGAGTGAAAAAGGACCCTCTTAATACCCTCCACGAGTAATTATAGGTACTCGTGCGTGCGGCGCATAATGGTCTTCCCTACCAGTTTTTTTTAACAGCCTTTTCACTGTTTAATTATTTTGACTTTAGGAGTTAGTAGAATATAAATCTTAGAAAATCCTTAAAATCTTTGAAACCGGTGACAGTTAAACGCGTCGTTCCTTCTAACCTCTTCATGCCGGGGCTCGAGCTTCGTTTCGGATACAGGAACAGTGCGCGCCGTCGACGTCTTTAGCTCGGTCGGTTAGCAGTTACCGGACGGTCGGACAGCGAGCTATCCATGGCTCGCCGTCCGCGAGCCCGCGTCTACGATGGCCGGAAATCGGGATCGTAATCCCGGCGGCGGCGGCGAGGGCGCCGTTGCCTGATGCGGTCGGCCTCCTCCTTTGCTAGCATTACTGCTTCGCAGAAGGTGGCGACCGCCTGCCATTCCTCCTCGCTCCGGACCGTGGGCTCAACCAAGGCCCGGCGCGAGAGGTCTCCGCCGCCGATCGCCCCCACGAGGGCACGGCGATGCTCCGCCCAAGCAGGGCACGCCTCGATTGTGTGCTCCACCGTGTCCTCCGGGCGTTCCGCACAGTGGCGACACCCGGTCGTCTCTTCCGCTTGAATCCGGTGCAGGAACCTCCCGAACGTGCTATGTCCGGTGAGGACCTGCGTTTAACGATCTTGGTTGGAAGGCACATTTTCCAATCACTGTAGCTGCAACTTAAACCAAGGTCACCTTGGTTGGAAGCCTAGTTTGCAACCGTGTGGTCAACTCTTTAAAATCTGACCTAATTAGTGGAAGTAAACATATTTAACCCATATTTTATAGCATAAATTAGTTTGATTAGTTATACCACAAAATACATAGGTACAGAAGACAATCTACATACAAAGCGCACTCGAGCAACGCACACATAGACACAATGAAAAGACAATATTGCCAGCAATATTCCCATATTGCCGGCAACGGCATATCTCTAGGTATACCCTATCCATGTTAAGATGAGACATTCAAAGAAACCTGTTTTATTAACCGACTTCTAAAAAAGGAGGAGGCTCTCAATTCGGATGTTTGTGTTTTTTTTTTTATGTTTGTTCGCGCATAACTTCGTCGCTTGCCAACCGATTTGAAAAAATATTTTTTTGTTGGAAAGGTTATACTTCCCAAATGGTCCCATAGACACCAAGTTGGGATCTGATAATGGGATCTTGGCGACATCGAGGGAAATCCTCAAATTAAATTCAATTTTTTAATGAAGTCGGTTATTTCTCTTTTATAAAAAGGTTTTTGGACATAGGCTTCCCTCAAGTGTCACCACAATGAATATGTGAGAAAATGAAAGAGAGAAATGATAATGCTTAAAAGGTTTCGAAACAGATTTTTAATACTTCTTTTTATATGTAATCATCCATAGATTTTATAAATTTCTGATGACCGCCCATCGTCCATTTATGTTTAATAATGTTTGTCCTGGATGGGAATCGAACCCACGACCTCCGGCATAGCAGTCAGGGCCACTAACCACTAGACCAACTGGCCAGTCAAACTGGTGCTATTACAAGATTTTGGACTTACTTTCGGTACTAACAGTCTCCTGGCTGGCGAGCAGTGGTGGCCGAGTGGAAATAGCTCCAACTTACGTGGTAAAGATCGCGGGTTCAAACCCTGCCAGACTCATAACTTTGTCTAATCTATTTTATCACCACTGATCTCAAAACGGTGAAGGAAAACATCGTGAGGAAACCGGCATGTCCTAGAAAAATTTAAAGACGTGACATTAACCAACCCGCACTGGGCCTGCGTGGTGGATTACGGCTTATTCCTTCCCTAGAGAGGTTTGAAAGGCTGATGATGATGATGATGATTCCCCCTGGCAGACTCCCAAAGCAGGGTTGCCGTGTAATGTTGGGTTTCGTAAGGATGATTTCAAAGGAAACAACCACGTGTATTAAATTCTATATATTTATTAATCATTATGAGGAACACCAATGACATATTAACAAGATCTTAAACAGGTAGATAATTTTATAAACAATTCTTTGTAAATATGTCAATTAAAGGCGTCCACAGCTTATAAAATTTGACATTAAAAATATTATTTGATAAAATTAATAATAATAAAATAAGCGTATATGAGATGAACTCAGTACACATGATCGAAAGAAATAAATACAAATTATTTATTTACCACAACATAAAAGTTCACAACAAATAGTTAATCATGAAAAAAAAGAAGCCAAAATATTTATGTACAAAGTAAAGACATGTGCTTACTTACTAAGATTAACAAATACACATTTTAATTCTTTCACTTCAACGAAATAAACATGTTGAGCCACCGGCCACAACAACAAACCGCCACCACCGGCTTTCATCCAGGTTCATGTCATCAGGTCATTTCATCTAGGTGCCATACATTTTATATGTATTCGCTTGAAACTGTTGACGCCGGTGGCCGCACACTGTTTATGCCGGTGGCCGCACACTGTTGACGCCGATGGCCGTCACCCGCTACAAATCACTGCTGCTCGCTTCTTGTGACCTCCATTGGCCACTAAATGCCGTCACACGCCACTCGCGCATTTAAACTTTCTTCGTCAGAATCCATTATGATACTACGCGTATGGGTCAAAAAATATAGCATCCACCGGCCACAAGTGGCTGTCGCAAGCTTCAGCATCCTTTGTGGCTGGTTCTAGCTTTTCATGGCGGCTTTTGTGGCTGTGGTATGTAGACCATATGCGGCGACACCACGGAATATATAAAAGAGGTTAGAAAGGAAATACTTTCCGATTTGTACTACAACGAGTGTCGCCGCTTGTCTCCCACCCTTTAACTCCACTACAGGCAATAAACCAATACGAACGCGCATTACGCAACTAACAGACCACACACACTTAGATCGCAAGTGTGCTATTGGAAGTTGAACTATGAGCATCACTCTACTTTGTGGCACGCGTGCCCCACCCACAAGGCTATTCTAACCTCATTCATCTGTTCTGTGGGCGACACTAACATAGAACAAACTCGCACAAGACACGAGGATGGTAATGACGAAGAGTAATTCAGTGACGAAGGAGAGACCACTCTAAAAGCTGATGTCAGGATGGTATTTCATCATGTGATAATTCAAACTTGCTTTTTGCACAAAAGCTTGTCCACATTCCGTGCACACCTTGGTCCGTTCGCCCGTGTGTATCTTCTCATGCAATCTCATCGTTGAATTCCGCATAAAAGATTTCTTACAGTATGAACACTGATAGTTCTTTACCGTCTTATGCCTAAACATATGTTTATACATAGCATGAGATTTGAAGGTCTCGTAATCACACAGTTCACACTTGTATCTCTGCCCAACTTCTCCAAGCATATGGAAATTGTTGATATGAACAGTCAATTGGACATTCGAATTGAATATTTTATTGCACACATTACATTTAACTCTCTCATCAATACCATGTACTTTCAGTTTATGAACGGCCAAAGGAGCTTTCCTCTCATATCCTACGGTACACATTGAGCATTTGTATTTAGGAATTTTGTAATGTTTCGCCTTCAGATGGTGTCTCAATGAGTCTGTACCGCCGTATATCTTGTCACATTTTGTACAACTGTACTTATCGCCGACCATTTTATAGTCTTCCTCTCTTATGAAAAATTTCGGCTTCACAACCCGGCCTGCAGACAGAAAACACAGTTGAATTTCATTTATATCTTCGGCCACTTTCGCTGATCTTCGGGTTTTGGAAATCTTTAATATTTTCATGGTAGTTGTAGTGTTTGTACTAGCACAGGGGGTAAGCACATTGGCTCTTTACGTCATCGGCAGCTCGGGTCAACACGTGCATCTCCGTCAAAAGATCACATACAACTTACAGCCATTACTCGTGCCAAGAGATAAGTATACAAACACTAAGATGAGAGGGTTTCTCATTTATTTTTTCGTTAATCCGCCTCTACGGATCGTTAACCTTTCATAACACCGTAATTAGAAACACAATAGAAAGACAATGAGCGAGCGAACGCCAGGCGTTCGCTTGGGGTTTAATTAATGGTACATGTGATATATCCTAGTGTTGAAAATAAAATCGAAAATATTTATTTCAGACCAAGTTGTGCACATGATACAAGTCCTTCCTGCCCTTGTCCCGTGTTATTTGGGGTCAGCGCAAAACGTTTTTTTCTTCCATTCTATCCTGTCACCCCGTCATGCTATCACTAATTTCCTTTTCTTTTATATCACTCTTCACAAAATCCATCCATCTTTTCTTTGGCCTCCCTCTCCCTCTCCACCCATCCACATGTATACTCATAACTCTTTTAGTAACATGCGTTTCATCCCTCCTCTTTACATGACCATACCAAGACAAACGATTCCCTTTCAACTTTTCAGTCACTGGCGCCACTTTCAAACTTCCTCTGATATACTCTTGTCTTACTTTATCTTTTCTCGTCACACCACATCCATCTAGGCAATCTTTTTTCATCTGTCTTTTTCACAGCCCAACATTCTGAACCATACAGTACGACAGGTCTTATTACGGACTTGCAAATTTTGCCCTTCGATGAGAATTATCATCATCATCTTCCTGCCCTTGTCCCGTTTTATTTGGGGTCGGCGCAACACGTTTTTTTCTTCCATTCTGTCCTGTCACTCGTCACGCTATCACTAACTCCCTTTTCTTTCATATCACTTCTCACACAATCTATCCTTCGATGAGAATAAAAGGTTTTTATTTTATAATTTTTATAGGAACCATAGGTTCAGTTTAGCTTGCCATAAAATATGGCACGTTATACACCAAACAATTAGAGAGAACAACATATTTATCACTGTTGGATAATTAAGATTTTTGAAACCATTCTTTAATTACCTGTTTTTTTCCAGGTCGATATAATATCCTGGCTCGTTAACTTAGAGTCAGCTGTCTGCCCTATAAGGAAAAATATGTTTTTAATAGAAATGGAAAAATGCGCATTTCTCACAGATTGGGGTGCAAGATGCGAGAAAAAAAACCGCAAGTGGGACCTTGGGGCCAATTCTCGATATTCGCCATTTATCTCGAGTTCGAGATTTCAAGGCTATCTCTATGTCTGTCAAAAATATCTCTATCTCTACCAAAAACTGTCGAATTGAGCAGAATTCCGTATTCTCAGTCAAAATAGAAATAATTTTCACGAAAATGTCGAGTCGAGTGAAGATAATGTTACCATTAGGAAGAACCACAGACTAAGTTCATTATTACAAGTCCGTTATTGTACGCGAAGGTCGTCGTTCCAAGAAAATACATGATCCACAAATCACAGAACAAATCGAAATTCCAATATGAGAAGCCAAGCCGTATTTTAAAACAAAGAAAACACAGTGTAACACACTGAAAATCTAACAAAATTCAACGAATTCCCTCAGAAATGACATATATCTATAATCGACATGACATCTCTACTGATCAGAAGCACTCGACTTGAACTCTAACGTTATCCATCGACAAATGTCGAATTCGACATCCCCAGAATAGCGACTTTTAAAATTTGTCGAAAAAATTACGTCATTAGAAATTTTTGTCGAGTTCGACACCATCTCTAAAATCGAGAATTGCCCCCCTGGACCCAGGAAGAGGCACAACCATATCAACACCCTAGAACTTCATGCAGCATTTATAGTTTAAGATGTTTTCTAAAGTCAAACGACTTGGGTAAAATGAAATCTAATGTAGTCAACGCTGGTTCAATAATCAAGGTTGATTAAGAGATCTTGATCATTGTTTACTAATAGAACCTTATAAAATGTATCAAATATAAGTATTTTTTAAATTATTTAATACTAGCTTCTGCCAGCGACTTCGTACGCGGATCCTGTTGCTTATGCCAGCGACATTCAGTGTTATAAACGTAAGAGTAGACAAAAATAAACAGAAAGCTCAGAACTGCTAAGCTATCGGGAGTTACAAGTGTTATTGTGAGTTAACCATAAAAGATAGACGTATGCTGTCGTGGGACGTTTTTTATATAATTTTGAGGAGAACATTTCTGTTGTACATGTTTTCTGTGTAGCTTTAACCATTAAGGCTGCAAACGCGACGGAAGCTTAAAAAATGGAGTAATTTCTCCCATTTTCCCAACATTTCCCTTCACTGCTCTGCTCCTATTGATCGTAGCGTGATGAAAAATATACTATAACCTGCCCAGGAGTATGAAGAATGATTGTACCAAGTTTCGTTAAAATCCATCGAGTAGTTTTTGTTTCTATAAAGAACATACAGTCAGACAGACAGACAGACAAAAATTTTACTGTTTGCATTTTTAGCATCAGTATCGATCACTAATCACCCCCTGATAGTTATTTTGGAAATATATTTCATGTACAGAATTGACCTCTCTACAGATTTATTATAAGTATAGACTAGCTTTCCGCCCGCGGCTTCGCCCGCGTGGACTACGGTTTATATCGCGCGGGCAGAGACCCGTGCTCAGCAGTGGAATTATAGGTAGCCTATGTGTTATTCCAGTGTCTCTTCTACCTACCTACCAAATTTGATCTAAATCCGTTCATTAGTTTTTGCATGAAAGCGTAACAGACAGACAGACAGACAGAGTTACTTTCGCATTTATAATATTAGTAGGGATTAAGACTGGTTTTCAACTGAACCCTATTTGAAATGTAAAAAAGAGTTTACTTAACGATATTTAGCAATATCACAGAACTGTCAGGTGTAAGGTGAATAAAAAATATTATTATATGGTGGTGTGTGGTGGTAATAGGGTGTCACAATGGGCGTTCTCATCGCTAAAAGTGATTTTATAGACAACCTTTAGATGGATTTGCCAGTTGAGAAAAAGATACGTAGGTAGTTCGTGGTTTACTCAGCAATACATACAAAGCGTTTTGGGAGTACATTCATTATGTGTACAGCTAAGGAGTCGAACTCGCTGCCGGAGTCTGTGTTTCCTGATAGCTATAACCTAGGGGTCTTTAAGTCGAGAGTAAATAGATTGCTTCTAGGCAAGCGTGTTCCATCGTCGGCCACATCATCGCTTACCATTAGGTGAGATAGTGGTCAAACGTGAGCCTATATACGCGCGAAACGTGAGCCTACATGAATATCCGGGACACTCATTAATAAATAACTGTATGCCTGGCTGTTCATTATTTGATATTATGAAAAAAATTATAAAATGTAAGTTTCACCAGGATACCATACTTTTAATTTTTGTTGGTAATAGGGGTTATGTAAACAAAGGAGAACTATTGCAATATTATAGCACCTTGTGTAACCTGAGTGTAAAAAAAATAGTAATGTTTACATTCCCATATAGTAAAAGTTTGCCACAGGAAGAAAATCTCTTTAGATATAAGATCAATACAACTTTGTACAATTTAACATTAAATAATAATTTATTTCATTTAATTGATTCCAACAATTATGTTGGCAAGGACTATTATTTGACAAAAGATAGTAATCTTGTAGATAATTACTATCTTTCAAAGTATTGTAGGAGACAGATAGCTATGTCGCTATCATACTATTTTTCTATTACAGCCAAGAACTTGGCTAAACAAATTGCTCCTATTGAGCAACGCAACACCACAATAATTGATTTTGCCAATAACTTGGCATCAAATATTAATTTAAATTAGAAATAAAGACAACAGAGTCAATCTCTAGCATAAATGTAAACCAAAATATTTCCATTAAAGTTTTAAAATCGTTAAGTAGTATCAACTTGGTGCATCAAAATATACAAGGACTTATGAACAAGGATTTAGAAGTAGACTTATTCCTTAATTGCAATAATATTGATATTCTTTGCTTAACAGAACATTGGCTTAAGAGCCACCAGTTGATGTTCAATTTTAGTAATCACCAGGTTGGTAGTTCTTTCTGTAGATGTGATGCCATACGGGGTGGCTCACTAATTTTAGTAAGCAACAACCTTAAATTCAAAGAACGTAAGGATATTGTGAGCCTATCTGTTGAGCGGTCAGTTGAAATAGCCTGTATTGAATTGGAGCAGTTTATTATATTAAGTGTGTACAGACCCCCTTCTGGATTGTATGACTGCTTTGAAAAGGTAATGGATGAAGTATTCCACAAGATTTGCAATTCAAACAAATACATAATTACTTGTGGTGATTTTAATGTTAATTTATTAGAAAACTCAGGTTTATGTACTAAAATTATAAGTCTGTTTCGGTCCTACAATCTTGTTAACTTATTTTTGGAGCCCACAAGAATAGCTCCTACTAGTGCTACTTGCATAGATAATATTTATACGGATGTTGTACCAACTCACAAAGAAATTATAAATTTATTAGATTCTGATCATTCTGGACAATTAATTATTTTTCAGAATCAAAATCACATAGTGGCTAAAAAGAATATCACTGTTAACCCTAAAACTGCACGTCGTTTTGAAAATTTTAAAACTAAACTCATTGATAATTTACCAGACTTGTCTACATATGATGATCTCAATCATCAATATGAAGGTTTCTTTAACATGTATTGTAATCAATTTAATTCTACTTTTATACCTAAGAATATTTCGGTCAATAGTAACGTGTCGTTTAGTGAATGGGCTACCACTGGTATTCATAAAAGTAGAACTCGGCTTTACGAATTGTATGAAGAAAGGATTCTTGTCAATACTGCTGAATTTAGTTTATATGTGCGAAATTATTCAAAATTATTTAAAAAACTTTGTTCTGTAGCGAAATCGCGTTACTTGAGTTCTAAAATTAAAAATAGTAATAATATTATTAAAACCACTTGGAATGTTATAAATAGTGAAACTGGAAGATCTACAAGACCATCTAGTGACTATAGACTTGTAATTAATGACAATGTGATCACTTCGGACTCACAGGTTGCCGCGGCTTTTGAGAACTTTTTTTCAGAGATCCCCATATCAACAACAAAATCTCTGAACTCATCACCCACTGCTGCAGAGTCTCTGCTTAAAGAAAATGTTAAAGTTTGCGATTCGGATTTTAGTTTCGAACATGTGACTTATGTAGATGTTATTAAGACGTTTAACTCCTTGAATGTAAAAAAGACTGCAGATTTATGGGGTAATTCTGTGGAAGTTGTTAAGTCTATAATCCATATTGTAGCTCCTTCTTTAGCTTATATTTTTAATAATTGTATCGATCGTGGTGAGTTTCCTGACCTAATGAAGAATAGTAAAATAATTCCATTGTTCAAATCGGGTAGTACATCTGACCCCACGAATTACAGACCCATTTCTGTACTACCCACTTTTAGTAAAATATTTGAAAAACTTATTTTAGAGCAACTTCAAAGATTTTTTAACAGACATAAATTGTTGCATACCAAACAGTTTGGTTTTACAAGGGGTCGTTCAACAACCGATGCCGGTGTTGAACTTTTAGGACATATTTATGATGCATGGGAAGACAAATGCGATACCTTGGGCATTTTTTGCGATTTGTCTAAGGCCTTCGATTGCGTTCTCCATGAAACATTAATCAGGAAACTTCACCATTACGGAATCCGGAACTCCTCCCTGGATCTTCTTACATCATATCTTAGTGAAAGGATTCAGAGAGTTGATGTAAATGGAAAAAGATCTCCTGGATCTGTAGTTAAAATGGGTGTCCCCCAGGGCTCAATTCTTGGCCCGTTTTTGTTTCTTATATACATAAACGACTTACCTTACCTCATAAAGGATAACCATAATATAGTGTTGTTTGCAGACGACACTTCACTTTTGTTTAAACTTAAACGTCAGCAAGCGGTTACTGACGATATAAATATAGCTCTCTCAAAAATAGTACACTGGTTTAATGTAAATAACCTACTTCTTAACGAAAAGAAAACTAAATGTATTAAGTTTATCATGCCTCATGTTAGGCAAGTAGAAACTAGTGTGCTAATAAAAGGTAAAGAGTTGAGTCCTGAAGATACTACAGTGTTCTTGGGCATAACTCTAGATGCTAAACTTCAGTGGGGCCCACATATAGACAAATTATCAAAAAAACTTAGCTCTGCAGCATACGCTGTTAGACAAATTCGAAATTTAACTGATGTAGAGACTGCCCGTTTAGTTTACTTTAGCTATTTCCATAGTGTCATGTCGTACGGTATTCTACTGTGGGGTAATGCCACTGATATCCAGACAATTTTCGTTTTGCAGAAAAGGGCTGTTCGTTCAATTTATAAACTAAGTCCCAGGTACTCCCTTAGAGATAAATTTAAGGATATCAATATAATGACTGTACCTTCTCAGTATATTTACGAGAACATTTTGTATGCACATAAAAATAAAAACATGTTTAAAAAATACAGTGATATTCATAATTTTAATACTAGAAATAAACATAAATTTGTAGTTCCAGCAACCAGGCTCAAAAAAATAGGGGGCTCATTTAGATGTCAATGTATACGCTTCTATAATAAACTGCCTAGTCATATTCAACAACTCAGCCTTAATAAATTCAAATCATTTGTAAAGCGAAAACTTTTCCAAAAAGCTTTTTACACTGTAAAGGACTATGTTGATGACGAAAAGGCTTGGGACTGACCTGCTCCAGTACCCTCTAATTCTTATAACATAACTGTTTTTGTTTTAAATTGTGTTTATTATTCATTCATTTTTTTATTCATTTTGACATTAATGTTTAGTTTTTACAATTTGACATTGTAATATTATTTTATTTTACAATTTGACATTGTAAATTATTTTATTTTACAATTTGACATGTTACATTAAATAATGTTTATTATTATTAATTTTTGACATAAATATTTACTTTGTAAGTATTTTTACATTGTAAAAATTAACTTAACTTTCTTTTTATTATTGTGAATGTGAGGACTATGTTGGTTACTTTTTTATTTCTCGTTATCGTTTGTCTGGCAATTTGAGTATTTTCTGCGGCCTACCCAAATGTCCTTTCATTGGTATTGTTCGTCAAGTCGTTGAGCTCCTTAGTAGTCCTGAGTTGAGCTTTGCGAGTACTGACAAATGCTTACACTGATTGGACGGGTCCACTCAAATCTGTATGGTTCTTTCTTCAAAAGACCATCTCAGATTAATCGGCATGGTTCTCATGTGATTTGACCATTACATATTTATTGTATGGACTTTAAAAGAGACTTTGACCCCTGAGTTTGTTTCGGTGTTTCTTCTCAGGGTAGTCAGCTAGGAAACACCGGCCTCATCTAGCTTAAACAGACAAAAAAAAATTGACGTGTAAAAGTGTTTTTTTAAACCTATTTGCAAAAATAAATATCATTTATCATTTATCATTTATACATTATTTAAAAAAAAATGTTTTTGGTAAACCTGAAGTTGATTTATTAGCTTACTGTACAATTTTTTTTTTCCTTGTTATTGAGAATAAATTTCTTAATAATTGATTACAATAGAGCCTAACAGACTAATAAGTAATTTAAATCTAACTTATTTTTATAAGGTTTTGTTTAAACTAAGAATAGCGTCCTTTAGCACTTATAGAAGTCCATAGCACTTTCTTAGAGTCTGATATAGATAAAAACACTTTTTTCATGTGTTACGAGGGCGGGTCAATAAGTCCGTGACTTTTTGATTTTTCCGCCTCTTAATTGAAATGGCAACACTGCTCCCGTCAACAGTCATCTGTCAGATGACTCCTGTCAAAAATTGAACAAGCTGTGACATTTAGTTTGTTTTTGACAGCCGTTAATATCAGACTACCGCGTTGACTGAGAAAAAAATGGAAAAAAGTGAATTTCATGTGCTCATTAAGCATTATTTTTTGCGGAAAAAATCCATTACGCAAACCAAGGCTAAGCTTGATAAATATTATGGGGACTCTGCACCATCCATTTTCATGGTAAAAAAGTGGTTTACTGAATTCCGATGTGGCCGTACCAGCACGGAAAATGCCGAACGTTCTGGACGCCCAGTTGAGGTCTCCACATCCGAAACAGTTGAAAAAATCCACGATATGGTTTTAGCCGATCGGCGATTAAAAGTGAGAGAGATTGTGGAAGCCATAGGCATCTCGCATGGCTCAGTGGTTTCAATTTTAAACGATCATTTGGGTATGAGAAAGCTTTCCGCAAGATGGGTGCCGAGTTTGCTCACAATCGACCACAAACGCAAACGTGTGACAATTTCGCAGGAATGTTTGGCGTTGTTCAATCGCAATATGAACGAGTTTTTGCGCCGTTTCGTAACCGTGGACGAAACGTGGGAGACCAAACAGCAGTCAAAACAGTGGGTTTCTCGGGGTGAATCGGCGCCAAAGAAGGCAAAGGTGGGTTTGTCAGCCAATAAAGTCATGGCGACTGTTTTTTGGGATGCACGCGGTATTATCCACATTGACTACCTTCAAAAAGGAAAAACAATTAATGGCGAATATTACAGCAACTTATTGGGTCGATTCGATGAGGCATTGAAAGAAAAGCGACCGCACTTGGCCAAGAAAAAAGTCCTTTTCCATCAGGACAATGCACGGGTGCACACATGTGCAGTTTCTATGGCAAAAATCCATGAATTGGGCTACGAATTGCTCCCTCATCCGGCCTATTCTCCCGATCTAGCCCCTTGTGACTACTTCTTGTTTCCAAACTTAAAGAAATGGCTCGGTGGAAAGAGATTTGCCTCCAACGACGAAGTCATCTCACAAACAAATGCCTATTTTAAAGACCTCGACAAATCATATTTTTCGGAAGGGATAAAAAAATTGGAGAAACGTACGGCTAAGTGTGTAGAGCTCAAAGGACACTACGTTGAAAAATAAAATAACTTTTTATCTAAAAATTTGTGTTTCATTTAAAAAGTCACGGACTTATTGACCCGCCCTCGTATATATGCATAGCGCAGCATTGATCACTGTTATACACTAATTTTAAACACTACACTAACTCAAAAGGTTTAGTTCTCTTTAGTGTAAAACTAGTCAACAAATACTAAATGCAAGAAATATGTGTCATGGCACCCAGATCCAATAATCATACACCATACCATATTCGAATAATTTAGATAATTATCTTGAGATCTAAAATAAAAAAGACCCATTGAGTATGTAATTGTATTTTGAGAATTATCCAATCGACATATTTTATCTTTGCTGTCTTTGTTAGCTACCACAATCGAGAGTTTCGTATAGTAAATTGTTGGGCGTCTCATCAAAATGAAGCTACTCACGGAAAATTAGCTTGATAGTAATCAAGTGCAAAAATGGACTAGGGATCCTGGACTAGAAAGTGGAATGGATGTTGCAGCATTGTAGGCACACAACACGAGGCTTGAATCAACTTCTGCAGCACTCCAGAAGGTAGTTTCGATCGAAGACATCCGAAGAACGGCTGGTTGGACCACCAGCACAACTTGCTTGCGCTGTGAAAGCTTCATAGAAGCAATCATTATCATCATATCAGCCGAAAGACGTCCACTGTTGGACCTAGGACTCCCTCAAGCGTCGCCACAACGACCGGTTCTGTGCGTCACGCATCCATCGGAGTTTCCGCAACCCTGACCAGTACCCCTAGCCAAGTTGATAATCTGCAATACTGCCCTTGATAGTTAAAAAGACGTATCTTAACTAAAAAAGGTTTTAATGAATGAAACGGGAAATCGGGCTTTTTTTCCTTGTGTTAAAACCGCACTGGAGAGTGTTAGCAAAATATTAAAAATACAGGCAGATGCCCTTTTTTTTGAATCCAGCAATGTTTAAAACTAAAATCTGGAAAATTTTTTAGATGTGACTTTTTTACTAACGGGGGCAGAATAGTTAACGCTTGTAGAAAGCTTCAAATGTACGGGAATAACGTCGTCTCAACGCTCAGTCATGTGATCAGAACAAAAGAATTGACGGCAAGGTCAACTCGAAGCGTTCGACGCAAGCGAAACGGTTGTAACTTGGCTAGGGGGGCTGGTCATCGGTCATCATAGAAGCAATATCATTACACAACTGTTTCTGTTTTTTTACTGTACTTATCCAGTTCAGAGTTAGTAGGTATATCTCGGAAGTCTATTTTTTTCTCATACACGCCAGGGTATACCTGACAGGTTTGTCCGCAGTTATACCTGTCAGGTGAGCTTGTGTGAAAACCTGCACAGTTGTGCAACATACGCTCCGGTTTACCTGTACAACTCAACTCTACAGGCAAACCTGTCAGGTATACCCTAGCGTGTATGACAGGCATTACGTGTTATTTTTGTGGGTGTACAAAACACCTAGATACGTTATTTACCAGAGCTATAAAGTGTTTAAGTTTGCAACTAGAAAAAAAATCAATCAAATCAATCTATTACTCGTGTGAGCGAGATTAAGCTATACCCTGTATAGCTCCATCCCTTTTATTGTTCAGTTTAAGTCGTCAAATAGATCTCGTTAAGAGATCATGGTAGGGCCTAAGATTCTAAACCATATAACGCTTAGGATTAAAAAGAAAAAGCATTTTTTTTTACGTTAAAACAATTTATTACAATTTTTTACAAAGCTAGTGCTGTTGGTGAGAGTCATGCATTTAAAATATCTATATATATAAAAATCAATGCCACTTTTCGTTGTTATTTTATAACTCAAGAACGGGCTCACCTATCCGAACCAAATTTTTAGGCTTTGTTTAGACTATTTAGTGGTTTATGTGAAGTTTGGTAGGGTAGAGTAGGGTAGAGTAGGGTAGAGTAGAGTAGTGTAGAGTAGTGTAGAGTAGAGTAGTGTAGAGTAGAGTAGTGTAGAGTAGTGTAGAATAGTGTAGAGTAGTGTAGGGTAGAGTAGTGTAGAGTAGAGTACTGTAGAGTAGTGTAGAGTAGTGTAGAGTAGTGTAGAGTAGTGTAGGGTAGAGTAGGGTAGAGTAGGGTAGGGTAGAGTAGTGTAGGGTAGAGTAGGGTAGAGTAGGGTAGAGTAGGGTAGGGTAGGGTAGAGTAGGGTATAGTAGGGTAGAGTAGGGTATAGTAGGGAAGAGCGGGAGCGAAGCCGTGCGGGCAAAAGCTAGTAAGAGATAAAATTAGATTTATTGTTCACTACTTCATACGGGGCAAAGGGTTTATTCAATTGCTCGCTAAAAGTTGACCTCAGGATGGTACTTCGTCATATGGTAATTCAAACTCGCTTTTTGCACAAACGCTTGTCCACATTCAGCGCAAACCTTCCTCCGGTCACCAGTGTGTATCCTCTCATGGAAGTCCAACGTCGTCTTTCTCTTGAAAGACTTCTTACAAAACTTACAGTGGTAATCTTTCACCGTTTTGTGTTTAAACTTATGCTTATACATTGGAGCATAATGAAAGGACACGTAATCACAGAATTCGCACGTGTATCTTTTTCCTATATCCCCATGCATGTGGAAAAATTTGAGATGACTCCTCAATTGTATTTCTGTGTTGAAAATTTTGTCGCATACACTGCATTTGACTCGATCATCTATATTATGGACTTCTAATTTGTGAACGGTCAAGGGCGGTAGGGTCATGAATTTATCGTTACAAACGGAACATTTGTATCTTGCAATCTTGTAATGTTTCATCTTCACATGGCCACTCAATGAGTGCAGACTGCTGTAAGTCTTGTCGCATCTTGCGCAATGGTATATATCGCCGATTTTTTTATAGTCTTCGTATTTTACGTAAAATTTCGGCGTCACGACTCGTTCTGCAGACAGAAAACACATTTGTAGTTTCATTTATATCTTCTTTGATATATTATTGACGGTTTTCGATATTTGAGCTCGTTTCGCTTATCCTACACACTCATGTTTTTCAAAGTGCTTCTGTTTGTAAGATCCTGTGGTAATCCTGAAAGAAGTCTGCCTACGAGAGGTAGAGTGCTAAATTACTCAAAGCTTGCGTCGCTCCATTTTTTTAGTTTTCCGTTTATATCCCTATCACCGACGTGCAAATATTTTTGGGCTTCTTTCGCTCACGATTCCTATTGCTCTTGCTTTGTCTTTTTCCGCATACATATCACTTCTTTGATTATATATTGTTAACGGTTTTCAATATTTTGAGCACGCGCTGCTTGCTCTAGTCTAGACATTCTACACTTTCATGTTTCTCAACATGTTTCTGTATACCTGTATATGTAACGATGCGCAAAACCTGGAATTAGTTTGATCAGAATAACGAACAAAACCAAAAAGTGGTTTAATACCACTTTTTTATAGGTTACATTTTTCAAAAAAAAAAACTTCATTAAAAACTTCGACCTGTCTATTTATGAATAGGTCAAGCCATCATGTGCGCAAACCAGCTGAAATACGTAAACAAATACAAATAGTTGTAATCCAATCAAATTTTCTCATACACGGGATAATAAAAGTTCTTATTTCAATGCGGATATGAATTTTCACCAAACTAAAACTGCTCATAAAACCTTTTTTTTTCTTTTTTCGTACTTAATTAGGTAAATCGAATTAAAAATCATTTGGGGTGTCTGAGGTTTTGCGCATTTAACGTTACACGTTGTATAATATCGGTAACCATAACTGAGGTTTACTTGCGAGAGGTAGGTTGCTAAAACACTCAAAGCTTGCTTCGCTCGCCGAATCTATTCCTTTACTTTTCCGCCTAAGCATGAAAAAACCTATAATCGATGAGCAAACATTTTCGTGTTCGCTTCGCTACGATTTATCGCTCTTGCCTTATCCTTTTCCGCACACAGCATGCTCAATGTTTAGCCTTATAATGTGTCCACGGCCGTAAATCAGGCCTCCTCTCTAGGAGAGGGAACAGGCCATTATCCAACACGCCGGCCAAGTGCAGGTTGGTTAGATATTACACATCAAATCTTTGGTTCACGGACGTTCCGGTTTCCTCACGATATTTTCCTTGCAAAAAGGAAAGCGCATGTCGAGTTTGAACCCGCGTTATACAACTCGTAAGTCGGGGCAGTTTTTAATCAAAATCACGGATTTATACCTACTAATATTATAAATGCGAAAGTAACTCTGTCTGTCGGTCTGTTACGCTTTCACGCAAAAATTACTGAACGGATTTAGATCAAATTTGGTAGGTAGTCTGTGTGTTATTCCAGTGTCTCTTCTAGACACTGGAATAACACACAGACTACCTATAATTCCATTGCTGAGCACGGGTCTCTGCCCGCGCGATATAAACTGTAGTCCACGCGGGCAAAGCCGCGAGTGGAAAGCTATTTATTTATGACTAGCTCCCGAGCAGTGCCATAAAACCACCCTAAAGTCGCATAGCATAGCATAGTCGGCCTTATAATCTTCCCACTGCTGGGACTCAGGCCTCCTGTCTAGTAGAGGGAATAGGCCATAATTCACCATGCGGGCCCAGTGCGGATTGGTGGATGTCACATGTCTTTGAATTTTTGATTCTAGGACTTGCCGGTTTCCTTACGATGTTTTTCGTCACCGTTTTGAGAGCAGTGGTGATGAAATAAATAACACAAAGTAATGCGCCTGGCTGGGTTTGAACCCGCGACCTACAACCGGTAAGTCGGAGCTGTTACCATTCGGCCACCATTGCTCCTAAGGTCTAAAGCATTAAGTCCACCTTTGTACAGTATTTACTAGTGCATATAGTTTTAATAAATAAAACGGTATCTTTCCGAACCAAGGCGTTACCGAGGAGTAGGCCCTCGGTAACGCCTAGATCAGTCTTTCCCCAAGTGGGCGATAACGCCCCCTTGTGGGCGCTGCAGGTCTCAAGGGGGGCGGGAAGAGACCCAGAAAGAAAATGGAGGCGTTGTGTAGAGGGGGGGGGGGGGGTGATTTGTAATTTTATTTAGCTAGGAGGCCTCTTAAACAACGACTGCAAGAGCTCTCGACTCTCAACAACAACTTATGAACATCAACTAATATGAATTAAAAGATTGCTCAAACTCGGTTCTATATATCTCTCCGCGTAGTCCTATTTTATTGAATATAGAAAAAATTAAAATCATGTCAATCGGTCGCTCCGTTTCGTAATGAAAGTAGACACAAACAAACATATAAAAAGGCATCAGACACACTTTCGCATTTTAATAGTTATTAGTACTCGTAGATATCTATCATGTTTTAACAAGTTTTTGTTAAATAACCCGAATTGTGCATTCGTGTATCAGTCGGCTGGTTCATTGAATACTTGTTCGGACTTGTTGAGTACGATTGAGCGTCGAATGAGATAAACGAGTTTAAGCATGTTTGTTTTATTCCTGTCGGTGCGTGCTGCTTAAGCATTCCTATATAAAACAATGTAATATTTATTTTATTTTCATTTGTGGTTTCGCGCGCAATAGATGAGCAGTACTTACGTCTCCTCTACACTACTCGCGAAATTGAACGTATTTCTCAAAGCAAAACAATGTCGGAAGTAAAAAAGAAGCAACCAAACTGCTTCTACACAAAAAGAATCTGGGCAGACGTGAGTTTCACAATTTTCCAAATTTATCAGTATCATGCAGTAACGACGAATTGTTTGCCTACTGCCAACATTTGGAAAACCTCCACATTGACTTCACCAAACGATACCAGGACATTTTGAACTTGGAAATACCAGACTGGGTGTTGGATCCGTTTTCAAATGTCAACACAGCAATGTCACCTCAACTGGAAGAAGAACTTATAGAATTGACAACAAACGAGGAAATAATAATCAAGTTCAAAAATGGTTACCAAGAATTTTGGCTACAAAAACCGATCCCGCAATTGTACCCTGGATTGTGGTCAATCGTTCAACGATTCTTGATAGCATTCCCATCGTCATATTTGTGTGAACGTGGATTTAGTGCTGTGACAACACTGCTTACTAAAAAGAGAAATCGTTTGCTTGTTACCGAACGTGGCGACTTGCGACTGTTCTTGAGTAAATTGGAACCTGATATCAACAAACTTATTAAACAGCATCAGATTCATCCTTCACATTAGTTTTTATATAAGGATTGATTATTTTAGTTATATTTTTAACCTCTCAATCCCCGAGCGACACCCGGGGGCCGCGCGAATTTCATCGCGCCATTCGGTCAAACCCCAAGCGACACCCGGGTGTCGCTCTCACCCACTCCATTGTAGGCCATATTATCAATATTTAGAGACAACTTTTCTATGAACAAGTTTGGATATTTACGTTTTTGGATAAATTTCCTACAAATTGAACGCATTCTATTCTATAATTTGTGGTTTGATGTTTTTTTTTTCGGCTTGACATTCGACACATAAATTTCGAGTTCGAGAAACACATTGTGTGGCCTTTTTGTGATATATACCAGATTTCGCTCAAGTAAGTATTGTTTGTTATTATAGAGTTATTAAAAGATACTCTGTTTTAATACTATAAAGTTGCGTTTCAATAATCATTCTTATTGGCAGGTGGAGCCCGTAAGAGTTAACTTGAGACCTAAGCGCCGTTGTATGTTACCTACTGCGCTCAGGTTTCAAGTTGCGGGTTATAGTAAAAGTTTCGTTTAGAATTCTCCGTTAATATACATAATATACATATCTAGGTCACAATAATTGATTAATTTAATTTGAAGTTATAGTGGTTTTTAAATAGGTGAAAAAATGGGGGCGCTAAAAAAATATTTATTCTCAAAGTGGGCAGTAGACAAAATAAGTTTGGGAACCACTGGCCTAGATCAATAGATAAAAAAAAACATATTATGTTTATTATAGACTAGCTGTTGCCCGCGGCTTCACCCGCGTACGTAATCCCAAGATAAAAAGTATCCTATGTGTTATTCTGGGATATGGTCTACTCGTGTACCAAGTTTCATCGAGATCCGTTCAGTAGTTTTTGCGTGAAAGAGTAACAAACATCCATACATACAAACTTTCGCATTTATAATATTAGTAGGATTCGCGCACAACATTATCAATATTTGATTATTTTCATGACTATCAAAAGAAAAATTTTTCTTTACGTGATTCTTTTTCGCTTGTCTTCCCTACTCCTTCCAAACGGCTTTGATCTTTAGAAATATGTTTACACAATAAAATTGCTGGTTAACTGTTCTTCAAAATGTAGGTATATCCCCTCCGACGTACGGTCTTTTTGCGCAAATTTGAAAAGAAAAGATTTACTGTAGACTGAGATATCACGCATTAAAGCCAATCGTACTCACGTCGACTCCGCGAGTCTGCGAACGTTTGCGGGCTTTTTTTACGCAGACTCCGCGAGTTCGCGAAACCGCTGAGGGGGATATGTACCATCAAAGACACTTCCGCCTGACCACTACTATGTTCATTTTTGCTTGCACTCGAAACGAAAACGTCAAAGGGTTTGGTTTGGCGCCGCGCCGCAGGATTCAAGCGAAATTTTATTTAAGTGATGAGGCAGAAATGCCTGCGATGTTACATATCATATGTATATCAATAACCAATCTATGTTTCGCAAAGAATAGTACAAAGTTACACTAGGGGTTTAAGTTACTTACTTCGTCCCGAGAAGAGGTTGGCGGCCGAGCGTAGCGAGGTCGCTAATTCGAGGGACTAAATAAGTAACTTTAACCCCGAGGTAAGCACTGTGCTTTTCATTACAAATTCAAGAAGATAGACCTAGTTTTTTTTTTTAATAATTTGAGAGCTGTTAGTTGAGCAAAAATGAACTTAGTAGTGACTAAGTTCATTTTTGCTTGCACTCGAAACGAAAACGTCAAAGGGTTTGGTTTGGCGCCGCGCCGCAGGATTCAAGCGAAATTTTATTTAAGTGATGAGGCAGAAATGCCTGCGATATTACATATCATATGTATATCAATAACCAATCTATGTTTCGCAAAGAATAGTACAAAGTTACATTAGGGGTGTAAGTTACTTATTTCGTCCCGAGAAGAGGTTGGCGGCCGAGCGTAGCGAGGTCGCTAATTCGAGGGACTAAATAAGTAACTTTAACCCCGAGGTAAGATACTTTCAGAGTTGAAAAATGGGTTTTAAAGGTCAGCGGGTCTCTATGCGGGCGCCGGCAGCACGAGTATGTGTGCATTTAACTTCGGACAGATGTGCAAGGGAATATACAACTTAAAGAAAACACTATGGATAATAAAACAAAATAAAGTTTATTTTAATAATACAAAACAAATTAATCGTACGTAATTTCATAAATAAACTATTTAATACTGGGCAAGTAACAATTATCTATATATATAAAAATGACCCCCGTTTTCCGTTGTCACGACTTGGCATGAAAACGGCTTGACCGATTTGGCTGTTTTTTTTTTTGTTGTGATTGTTATTGTGAGGACAAGGTTCTTATGGAAAAAAAAATTAGGGTAGTGTAGGGTAGAGTAGAGTAGGGTAGGGTAGAGTAGGGTAGAGTAGGGTAGAGTTGGATATAGTAGGGTGGAATAGGGAAGAGCGGGAGCGAAGCCGCGCGGGCAAAAGCTAGTTTTACATATAAGTACATATAAAAAGAGAATTCAAATATAACGCTTTAAAATGTTATTTTAAACTTAATTTAGGCTGACATGCTCTTTGAGATTACAGTCCCTAAAACATAAAGAGAAAAGGAACTGCTTTTTCAAAATAAAAGGTGTAAGGTACCTACAGCCCTCCGCAAACTTTATAACCATTCGAAAATTTTTTTTTCCGGAAACGAAAAAAAAAATCGTCGACGCCATACAAATTGTTCAAACAAGTTGTATCATTTTGTATGGTGAGGCTTTTTTTTTTGTCGACGGGGAAAATCATCTTATGACAAAACCCGCTCTTGGGTGGAGCGGGAGATAGTGTCAGACTCTTACTGACTAAAAACCCCGCGCCGTTCCTTCTAGCCTCTTCATACCGGGGCACGAGCTCCCTTTCGGACAACCCTGTCCCCAGCAGGCTTCGACCCAGCTAGGCCCCTCCTGCTGCTGACAACTCTTTAAGGCGCGCGGGAACAGTGCGCGCCGTCGACGTCTTGGGCTCGGTCCGGACCATAGATATAAGAAAGATATCTATGGTCCGGACAGTTACCGGATGGTCGGAGAGCGAGCTACCCATGGCTCGCCGTCCGCGAGCCCTGTCCCTCAGACCTTGTATACATATTTACAAAGCGACTGAAATAAGAATAGGAACGTCAATGACCTCTATCTATAAAAAGTTACTTTTTTTTTTATTATTGATAGGTTTGCGCTTGACCGCTATCTCACCTGATGGAAAGCGACGATGCGGTCGACGATGGAACGCGCTAGAAGAAACCTATTACTTAAAGAGTACGGTTTGCAAAGTAAACTTATTTGCGTATCAATATCATTAAAAGCTCAAATCTTTTTAGGGTTCCGTAACCAAAAGGTAAAACGGGACCCTATTACTAAAACTCTACTGTCCGTCCGTCTGTCACCAGGCTGTATCTTAAGAACCGTGATAGACAATATTTTTTTTGTCGACGGGGAAAATGATCTTATGACAAAACCCGCTCTTGGGTGGAATGGGAGATAGTGTCAGACTCTTACTGACTAAAAACCCCGCGCAGTTCCTCTTAGCCTTCATACCGGGGCTCTAGTTTCCTTTCGGATAACCCCGACCCACCGTGCAACAAGCCTACCGAGGCTTCGACCCAGCTGGGCCCCTCCTGTTGCTGACAACTCCATGAGGCGCGCGAGAACAGTGCGCGCCGTCGACGTCTTGGCTCGGTCCGGACAGTTACCGGACGATCGGACAGCGAGCTACCCATGGCTCGCTGTCCACGAGCTCGTATCTACGGTGGCTGGAACCCTGGCGGCGGCTGTGAGGGCGCCGTTGCCGTGATAGACAGTTGACATTTTCACAAATAATATATTTCTGATGCCGTTATGACAACAAATACTAAAAAACAAAATAACATAAATATTTAAGGGATCAATAAACGTGGATCTTTAGATGTATTCGAGAAAGTGCCGGCGTTAGGAGGGGGGGGGGGGGCACGATGGGGCGACGGCCCAGGGCGACAAATCCAGGGGGGCGCCAAGGTCTGGAGTCGGAGTCTCCTGCCTCCCCTGATGCAAACCCTCAAAACTGTGCTCCACGCTCTGTGCATATGGATTTTTTGAGGGTTTGTGGTCGAGGAGCGACTCTAACGATATCGTTACGCTTACAATAACACCTGGGCGCCACAATATTTTGGCCTGGGGTGTCAGTGGCCCTTATTGGGCATTGACTAGAGTAATAGGCTTTTAATAAACTAGTGCCTCGCCATCAACGATTATATCACTGCTTACCATCAGGTGGGATCGCAGTCAAGCACCTTACCAAGTTCAATTTGACAGAGCGCTATGACCTCACATCATGGCGCTTAGTCAATCCTATTCTCATTTAAAACGCAAAGTATAATAATTAAAATTAGCTACTCGTAATAATAGAAAGAAAGAAAGAAAAGAAAGAAAACCGTTTATTCGAACCTCACACATATTAAAAATATTAATTAAAAAATAGGTACAATAAACATAGAAGAATTTGTGCAAGGTCAGAAAGGCACCTAACTCAGCATATGCTGCGATATCTATAAAAATAAATAACGCAGCGCTGGTATTCTGTTAGGGCCCGCGGTGATGCCACGGTCATACTTACGGAGACTAAATAAAATATATATTAGGTATAGTAGTAAACTATATGTAGGTAGGTATCGGAACAAAAAATAAAAAATACGAAAAAAAAACATAGGAAAAATAATAATAATTAATACATAACATTGGTAAAAAGCGTGAATTTATGTTAATAAGTGTCATGTGTTACAGATATATTATAGAGAGAATGTAATAAATAATTAACCATAGACAGACGCCTGACAGCGCGCTCCAAAAGCATTTGTCTAATTCATAGACAAACAGATGAACGCGAGCGTACGGCGACGACGGCAACAGGTCACGAATATTCGATTCGAGTGTTTAGCATCTATAACTAATCTGTGGAGTGTATAATCTATAGATATTAGTATTCTGTGGCACGATCTATCGACTTGCAAAGTTGCAATCAACTGTCAAAAAAGTGGGTGGATTGGTTATTATACAAATAAACAAAGGTTGAGTAATAATACATACATATAATACATTAATACGTCTAAAACAAAAGTAAATCGGGTGCATCTGAAATATTATTGTGTGAAGTGTAATGTTGTGTTGTATTGGACGCAAGAGAGAGATGTCAAACTGAGCGACAAAGTCACCATCACAAACCGTGCAGAATTTTCCGGTTAAATTATGTGGTGGTCTCTTTTTGGTTGCGTAATAAATACTGTTTGTATTTGGAACTAAAAGCACCAACCGTCTTTAAAGCACGAAAAGGTGGTGGCAGGTCATTCCAGACCTTGCTACTGGCGTATTTGAAGCTTCCACGGAATGCAGCAGTTTTATGGGTCAAAGCTAATAAAATGTAAGATGATGCTCTCGTTTTAACCTTGTTTACATCCCGTGACCAAGTTAATTTATTATATAGATAAGTAGGCTTTTTTGTGAGGATTGTGCCAAAGAGTAGGGTAGCCAGATGGAGTTTTCTACGATCTGTCATTTTCATTAAATTACCTCTATTTAAAAATGGTGTTATGTGAGATCTTGGAGGGACATTAAAACAAAACCTAGCACATGCATTTTGTACTCGCTGGATTAACTTATCACTTCTACCGAGAATGCACGCCCCGTACACAGTGTCAGCATAGTTCAGCTTGGATAAAACAAGTGACTCACACAGCATGATACGCATATCCACACTTAAGTATGGGCGTACACGGTATAAAAGCTTGAGACGATAGAAGCAATTACGCACAGCTTCTGTAATATGAGTCTCAAAATGTAAGTGTTCATCAAATACTACTCCAAGATTACGTGCTTCCTGCACCCTCTCAATGGAACAACCATCAATCCTCACATCCAAATTGCTGCTGCTCAATTTGCTCAAGAAATCTCGTGATCCTATGATCAAATATTTGGACTTGACTGGGTTTAAAACCAGCGAGTTTCTCGAAGACCAGGCTGTGATTCTATCCAGATCCTCATTTACTCTTTTTACAGTGTCAACAGTCTGCTGAGGATGGAAAGACAGATACATCTGTAAATCATCCGCATAAAGGTGGAACTTGGTGTTTAGCAGGCAGTTGGTGATGTCAGCACTGTACAGTATGAAAAGAAGAGGCCCCAGGATCGATCCCTGGGGCACACCTCTGCCCACGCACCTTGGAGCAGAAGACTCAATGCTTCCATCACTTTCACTTGTCACCTGGACAAACTGAGAACGGTGAGTCAAGTAGCTTTTAAACCACTGAACCGTCTCAGGCTGACATCCATAGTACGACAGCTTGGAAAGGAGAAGTGACGTATTAATTGAGTCAAAGGCGCGTGAGAAGTCCAGTAGGACCAGCATAGCACCCATTCCCTTATCCCTGCCTTCAAGGATATTCCCGACCACATCAAGTAGGGCTGTGGCTGTACTATGTCCCTTACGAAAACCAGATTGAGCGAGCGGCAATATGTTGTGTTCCTCGAGATACGCTCTGAGCTGGTTGGACACTACCTTTTCTAGAACCTTGGAGAGACAAGGCAGTAAGCTAATAGGGCGAAGTTCTTTAACGCTGGTAGGGTTAGAGACTTTAGGGATGGGTCTAACTATTGCCAATTTCCACAGATCCGGAAAAGAGGAGGAGGAGATGGACCGGTTGACGATAGCCGTTATAGCTGCGAGCGTACGAGGAAGAGTCATCATCAACATTTCAAGCGAGATGTGGTCACAACCCTGAGCATTAGACTTTAGACCACGTAGCAGCCTCAACACCACTTCCCCCTGAACGGGCTCCAGCTGGAAATTAGTGTTACTGAATCTGTGTTGCTCATAATATTGTAAGTCGGCAGCTGTGACTGTACCACTACCTGGTACATCCAAAAAGTGTGCATTGATTTTTTCAGGATCACTACAGTGGTTTGGTAAACTGTGCTCTGGGGTTTTAGAGATAGCTATGGAGGATTTTATGTGACTCCATAGCTTCTTTGGTTTTTTAATATTTTTATTTATACAAGTTTTAAAATATGCACGCTTCTCACTGTCCAGCGCTGCCCTAACAAGGTATTTAAGCTCTTTGTATGAATCAAAATGATGTGATGCTTTAGTAGCTTTTGCCTTGTTGTGGCTCTTGTCACGCAGCTTCATCATGTCTTTGATAGTATCAGTTATCCATGGAGGGGATTTATCTTTGATGAGAACTTTTTTAAGGGGAGCATGTAAATCAAATAAATTTAAAATATAGTTATTAAAAGTTTCCACCATGGAATTGACATCATCCAGACTTTCAATGTATTCCCAGTCCATCTTATTTAGATCCTTGTTGAAATGGTCCAGCAGTATATCCCTAAGTGGCCTAAAAGTGACCCAGCGTGGCGAAGGCCTATCTAATTTAAAATTAAATTCAGCAGATATAATTACAATAAATATTATAATAAATTACTTATGTATGCTACAATAAATACTATGATATATCTATATTAAATCATTATAATAGGCTAGTCCGTCTTTTAAATTATTCAAAAATAAAGGACACGTATTTTTTTATTTGTAAATTAAACTAAAAATGACAAAGATATAGCCCATTAAAGTTACGTTTAACGTCACGCCGTGCTGCATTTTTTCGGCCGGGGTGACGTCACCCGTAATTTTAATGGGCTATGACAAAGATATAGCCCATTAAAGTTACGTTTAACGTCACGCCGTGCTGCATTTTTTCGGCCGGGGTGACGTCACCCGTAACTTTAATGGGCTATATCTATGTTATTTTTTGTTCAATCGAAAAAAAAAAATACGTGTCCAATATTTTTTTATAATCTAAAATACTGACTAAATAAAATGTAGTTATTTTGACCCTGGAAACTACCCTAATTTGACGGAAACCAAATTAAAGAGAGGTCTTTAAGTAGTAGTGCCGAAATTTACGTTTGAAAAAAAATAAGGGCACTCGTGAGCCGCGTACGCCGATTTGGGCGCGTCGGTCTCCATACATTTTATATGACAACTAGACATGTAGAGCTACATTAGGTCTACGCCACGTGACGCTACGCCATGCGGACGCTACGTTTGGCGTGTACTGAACCGACTCACTGTTCCGAAACATTTTAGTGTTCCGAAAGATTGGAACATCAGTAACCATTTGGAACAATTGGAACACTGAAACACTCTTTACATTATGTGACCAACACTGTTTTTGAAAAAAAATAAGTAAGTAAATAGTGGATTATAATTAACAACCTGAACTGAAAACATCTCCTTTAAATTATTCTCAAATCAAAATTAAATTACATAAAACTTATAGTGTGACGTAACTTAACAGATACGATAGTATTTGTATCTTGTGAATCGATGTTTCAAATGTTCCGTTTGTATCTTTTGAGCCGGCATTCCAAATGTTCCAAATAATACATCTATCACTGATTCGAAACATTTCAGTGATTGCAAATGTTCCAAATGCATTTTTTTTTGACTGACTAAAAACCCCACCCCGTTCCTTCTAGCCTTCATACCGGGGCACGAGCTCCCTTTCGGACAACCCTGTCCAAAGTAGGCTTCGACCCAGCTGGGCCCCTCCTGCTGCTGACAACTCCTTGAGGCGCGCGGGAACAGTGCGCGCCGTCGACGTCTTGGACTCGGTCCATTACCGGACGATCGGACAGCGAGCCCGCGTCTACGGTGGCCGGAAATCGGGTTTGGAATCCCGGCGACGGCAGCGAGGGCGCCGTAGCCTGATGCGGTCGGCCTCCTCCTTTACAAGCATTACTGCTTCGCAGAAGGAGGCGACCGCCTGCCATTCCTCCTCGCTCCGGACCATGGCCTCGACCAGGGCCCGGCGTGAGAGGTCTCCGCCGTACCCACATAAGTGTGGGAAAAGTGTTGTGTTGATAAATCAATAATTATCAACACATGTTTATTTAAAAAATAAGTTCTTTTAGAGATAGATTACAGCAATGAAATTAACAACTACTTCATGTAGTTTGATTACTGTAGTTAAGTTACATGTAAAAACTACGAGTAGTTAACTACTTTTAATCGTAACTAGTAATCTGATTACAAAATAGTTGTTAACTACGCCCTACACTATCTACAATAATGGACATATTCATTTCTATTTTAAATATTTCACCTACTAAAACTTGACGGCTGGATGATATTTCATCATATGGTAATTCAAACTAGCTTTTTGCACAAACGCTTGACCACATTCATTGCAAACCTTCCTCCGATCATTATTATGTATTCTCTCATGTAACCTCAAAGTAGTCTTTCTCTTGAACGATTTCTTACAAACTTCACAATGGAATTCGCTTACAGTCTTGTGCTTATAATTATGTTTGGTCAAAGATCTCGCTATAAACGTTTGAAAGTCACAAAATTCGCACTTATATCTCTTTCCTACTTCCCCGAGCAAGTGTACATTTTTGACGTGTCTGTTTAAATTAGCATTTGTATAGAATATTTTGCCGCATGTAGTACACGTGACTCTAAAGTCAATATTATGTTCTTTCAGTTTATGAATGACAAAGGGAGTTAGCGTCGTAAACGCATCGTTACAGATTGAGCATTTGTATTTTAGTATTGTATAATGTTTCATCTTCACATGACCTCTCATTGAATGTAGATTGCTGTATTTCTTGTCGCATCGGACGCAACGGTATGCTTCATCGACTTTTTTATAGTGTTCGTTTAATTTTAGAAAAAATCTCGGCACCACACCTTTGCCTGTAGAAAGAAAACATACTTGATAATTCAGACAATACAGGGTTATTTGTAAAACACTAGCAACCTCTCAAGACTGTGTTACTAACATTATAAACAACAACTTTTGTTCTATGACTTAAAAAAAATCATTTTAGTTCATCAGATTTTCATATAAAAATAAAAATATTTAAATTGAACGTTCTAAATGTTGCGAAGTCTATGCTGGCGTATCAATTTTCTAGTGTGATGAGTACACGAAAATGGTGCGAATGCTTGCTAGGTAGGTGTGATGACAATGTTTCGGAAGCCTGCTTACTATAACTACGAGAACAGTGTGCAGGAGGCGTAGGTAGGTACAGCAAAATACAGAGTTGAAATGTGTTAGAACGAAAACGAAACGACAACGAAATTTTGAAGGTTTGTTTTTGGTAAATGTATTATGTTTTGTAAAAAGTCATAGAACAAAAGTAGTTGTTTATGATGTTCTTAATTAGCACCTAAGAGGTTGCAAGTATTTTACAAATAACCCTATATACACCACTATTTATTAATTAGTACAAATACTTAAAGGGCTTATTAGAAAAGGACTTGTTATTATTTGAGTAAATTCTCAATAAATAATATTCATAAACAGCAAAGTTATGGGCGTTTGTTTATATCCCAAAATGTCACTCAATTTATGGACATATTGTACAGGCTGTTATGAATAAATGAATGGCGATAAAAACTGGACAAACACTGCGCGTAGTATTTTCTAGTGACAATTGTTATAAATCATTATTGCTTTACTTGGACAATTTTGAGATTGTTATTTTTTTTTTTTTTTTTGACTAGACAAGTATGATCAGTAAGGGGTACCGGACAGGGCCCCATTTTTTTTTTGTACTATTTAAAAAATAGGGGTGTATTTTTACTTACTATTCGAACTAAACTTCAAGTATATAAATACTAGCTTTTGCCCGCGGCTTCACTCGCGTACATAATCCCACGATAAAAAGTACCCATGTGTTATTCTGGGATATTGTCTACTCGTGTACCAAGTTTCATCGAGATCCGTTCAGTAGTTTTTACATACAAATTTTCGCATTTATAATATTAGTAGGATTACCCAAGGAATATAAAAACGCAATGGCAATTCCTCTTTTTTACGCCCCTAAAGGTCAACTTCCTAAAAACCGCTAAATAGTGCTCGACTAAGTCTAAAGAGAAATATTGTGTAATATTTTCATGTTTCTAGTGTCAATAGTTTTGGCTGTGCATTGAATATGTCAGTCAGTTTCTCCTTTTATATACAAGGTGTAAGCGACTGCCCTCCGCAAACTTCAAGGCCATGCTCAGTACTGCCCCCGTTAGTAAAAAAGACGCATCTAACATTTTTTCCAGAGTTGAGTTATATACATTACCGGAATCAGGACACAATGGCGCATCTGCATGTATTTTTTATATTTTTCTAACTTTTTCCAGTGCGGTTTTAACACAAGGAAAAAAGGCCCAATTTCCCGTTTCATTCATTAAAACATTTTTGTATCCGTTTTCGTTTTTGTTAGATACGTCTTTTTAACTATCAGGGGCAGAGTAGACGAAACTGAACAACCTTCTACAAAAATCGGCTTCGCCATACAAATTGTCCAATCAAGTTTATAATTTTGTATGGTGAGGTTGTTTTTTTTTCGTTTCCTGAAAAAAAAAAATCTTCTGGAAGGTTGTTCAGTTTCGTCTACCGACCAAACCCTTAAAGTTTGCCTGTCCCTTACACCTTGTATAGATTCTCTCGGCTCGGCTAGCGCTTGACCACTATCTCGCTTGATGGAAAGCGACTATGTGGTCGACGATGGAACACGCTTGGCATGAAGTAACCTATTCACTCTTGACTTAAAAATCCCCATCTGTGTTTTCTGATAGCTAAAACGTTTTCAGAAAACACAGATTTCGTAGGGAATTCCACTATGTAGCTGTACGCATAATGAAATGTTTTGTGCATATGAGTGCAAAGTCCACCATGTCCAGTGGCGCCGTACGCCTAGTGGTCCGATAATGAAAGTGTACAAAAGGTCAATTTGATGGCAATGATGTGTAAAAGCTTTAGTTATTAACCTTTTCGACGCCCATCTATATAATACGCGAGGTGTCCTCCAGCGCCACGCAACAAATGTAAAAAAAAATCTGGCGTTTTTGTTTCTATTGAATATAATACAAACAAGACCTTATTATGTGTGAAAAAGTTAAAAATATGGCTTATAACAGGACAATTTTCCATAAAAACAAAATAAAAGGTCTTTTAAAAGTCGTAAATTTATTTTATACTATTATTACTTCTAATCAAGTAGTGGCGCTGAGGGCACGAAAATCTCGAACTTGTATACAAGTGATTGGCGTTCAAAAGGTTAATTTCAATATCGTAGGCAGTCTCTGTATATTTATATAACTGTATTATTGGGATCTTGGGCTGGCAAACCTTGATACAGGTTACTATGTAACCTAGCTAGGACAGGAGACCCTTCTTCTACTTCTAAATTGGTCATATTATCTATTGTAAACTGTTTAGACTGTACCTCATTTTGTGAAATAAACATATTATTGTAATGAAATTGTGTTAAAGGTCAAGATTCCTAAACAGTTTCCCTTTGCGTTCTAAAACCACTGGTTTCCATTTCAGAAAATGCCCGCGGTTCCTACGATTTGCTGAGCTACACCACAAAATAAATACCTAGGTACATATTTACAGAAGACAATTTCATATATGTACTTTACTTTTTATACCTACGCTCGGTGGACGCACACTAATGAGCGTTTGAGCCGGAACTGTTCGACGAGCGGGCCGAGACGCTACCGAGATAACGTGCCTGTGAGCGGTGTCTATCTGTGCGTTGCTCGAGCGCGCACAGTATGTAGATTGACTTCAGTAGTTATATACTATTTTGTGAGCACACACTGTCGAGAACTTGGACTCGGTCCGGACAATTAATAGTAATAATTTGGCGTGTCACGGTGTTTGGAGGCCGGTGTGGGCAACAAGAAATGAGCAGCGGCGCTTTGTAGCTTGTGGCGGTCATCGGCGTCAACCGTGTGCGGCGAATACATTTAAAATGTATGAAATTCTTCCTACATTTAAAATGTAAGAATTCCATAGACGTGCGGCCTGAACAGTAATGTTCAGGCCGCTCGTCTATGGAATGCATTGCCTGTGGGAATAAAGCGCGCGCAAACACTACCTGTATTTAAAAGGCTTGTGAAGGATCATTACTTGGCACTGTGATCATGTCTTCGTTTCTTCTCTTCTTTCTCTCGTTTCTTTTATATTGTATGTATGTATCTATTGTAGTATTAAGTATTAATGAAGTTTTTTTTTTTTACTTTAATTTTTTGCACCAGGTGCAACCCCATTTTGTGTCCAGGCAATCTCTGTCCATTCTAGGTTGAATGGAAGAAATCGTCTGGTGCGATAAGGCCGCCAATTGTGTGATTTCTATTATATGGTTTCTCATTGTAAATTTTTATTTTATTCTTGATGTGCAATGAAGAATATATAAATGAATATGCCGGTGGCGGCGTTTTGTGGCTGTGGCCGGTAGCTGGTGCGCTCCGGCCCATAGGGTTAAAAAAAAAACAAACACTGGTAGTGTTGTACTGATGCAATTTATTTAAAATTTAAAAGAGTATTTATTTTTTATTACATTAATCTTTAGAATCTTGGAAAAATCTTAAATCTTAAATTTTGAAATCATAAATTATTCTTATTAATCTTTATATCTTGTATAATATTTAATCATTTAAAATAGTTATTTTCGATACTTTTTATGAGGTTCTTCTATTACTATATATATAATATTCTTCAACTATCACACTATGCTGTCTAGTCCCAAGCTAAGCAGACCTTGTGTTATTTGTACTAAACAACTGATATACTTATATATTTCTAAATACATACATTATAGATAAATTACACCCAGACCCAGAAACAGAACAAGTGATCATGCAATTGCATCAAAAAAGATTAAAACCGACTAGAGTGTTGACAACACTAGCGTTGTAGAAAAAAAATAGAACTATACTTGAAAAAACATAGCTGCTTGATCTCCGCGACATTTGTCAAGCTGACATTTGTACGGCTGTTATAATACAGAAAAACATAGTTATTTATTTATTTAAACTTCATGTACAGTAGTGGTACATAGGCGGACTTAATGCAACAAGGCATTCTCTACCAGTCAACCTTTGGGTTAAAAAAGACATCACTGTGGTAGGTACATATCGATAGTCGCCGCGGCCAAACTTCTCTTGAACCCCAAAGTTGTCGGAAGGAATGTTACATAAATAGGTTAAAATTTAGATTTTATTTACGCACTATTGTAAATAATGTTATTTTTTTTTTTTTCAATATACAATAAAATTAAATGATAAAATAATTTTGAATTAAGTTTTGTACAAAATAACGATAGTTTATAGTCTGTGGTCACGATGATTCATCGCTCATCACTAATTAGCTCAGCATGCCCATAAAGTATGACATTGACTGGTACGATTGTCCGTACTGTTAAATTCAGAACTTCCTCGGCGCAATTTTAATGACAGCTGTCCCAGAGATCAAGCTATCTTTTTTTAAGTGTAGTACTGAATTTTTTGAATGTCGAGTGATAGATACAGTTAACTTGTGAATAATACTTATATTTCTTTAATACATAATATGTTTTACTAAATTGTCTTTTAATTATCTCACACATAGTGCGAAAAATAGAGTATCTAACACGGATAAAGCTGTCTTTATCTTGGGCGGCATGAATTCCTCGCCTAGAAGTAACCTATTCACTCTTGACTTAAAGACCCCCAAGTTGTATGTTTGTTTAACAGATGGTGTAAAAAGTAGAGTATTCAACACGGGGATAAAGCCGTCTCTGTCTTGGGCGGCTTACATTCCTCACTTCCCTCAGGTTCCTATATTAACTCCCTCGCAATGCTCGTGGGAGTTAATTATATAAATCCCTCACTGACGTTCGGGATTAAAACTTAGCAACGTTCGTTTCGTTTGGAAATCATCATGCCGCCCGCGACTTAAAGACACTGCTTTATCTTCTAAACTCTGTTCAAAATATCCTAAACTCTGTCCGTTTAATCGATATTGACTTTTATTACGTTGGTGGCATGACAAGTGGCGGCTGCAGTAAATAGTTGGTATTGTAACCACTTTTTTGCTTTTAATGCCATCCTTGTGCCTACGAAATAGAAGTTAAAATCGGTTGAACGCTCTAATCGTAACGTGAATAGGGTATAGTCATAGAATTTACTATTTTGTTAACACACTATCTGACATATCGAGCTACAAAATGAAAAATACTTTTAAAAATTAGAATGATATTGTAGCGACATAAGAACTACGACGAAAATACGAAATCCTGCATCGCGCAATCAAAGTTCTCCGCGCGATTTGAACATATACGACAGCCCGACATCAACTATCGGGCTTAGCCCACCAGACGATAACACCCTGTCTGGTCGGAGGATCCTCCCTTTTCAATGGAGGTTCGTGGGACTTTACTCTCTGTTCCACGTACCTCCAAGCTGGTTCGTGCAGCTACTACTTCGTGACGTCATCAACACTTCCTCAAGCTTTCGAGCAACGAGCCATACAGCCAGCACCCTCGGCTAAGGGTATCCTGACCACCAGTATGCCTACCTAGTCATACCTGGTCATCACCTCAGCCGCATCAGCGACCTTGGCTAAGCACACCGCACCTTCGGCCAGTCATATGAAGAGCCATGAAGAACCTCTCCTGGTCGACGCCAGCAATCAAGCCCTACGTCGCACAAGCATCGCTTCGACTCGCTGGAGCCAGCAGCACTACTCCGACTCACTGGAGCCTGCAGCATCGTTCTGAATCACTGGGACAGCATCATCCCGACTCACTGGGACATCATCACCCCGACTCACTGGGGCATTATCCCGACTCACTGGGAAAGCAACTGCAGACAGTTCCGACTCACCGGGAACTATGCGGAATGGGTTCCAACTCACTGGAACGAACCTACCGCTGGCCTGGCACACATCAAGAAGCATCAAGAAACATCGATCTCCGATCTCCGGAGGGAAGTGATGTAGCGACATCTATGACGCCACATAAGAACTACAATGAAAATACGAAATCCTGCATCGCGCTATCAAAGTTCTCCGCGCGATTTGAACATATACGACAACCCGACATCAACTATCGGGCAGTAGCCCACCAGACGATAACACCCTGTCTGGTCGGAGGATCCTCCCTTTTCAATGGAGGTTCGTGGGACTTTACTCTCTGTTCCACGTACCTCCAAAATATAATAAACCTTGGAGCTATTTTAAATTGACAATCCATTTAGTTTCAAACACCGAAGGAATAACACTAAGTTTAAATTCTATTAATATTAAATACTCGTACCAACTCGTAATCTTAACCACGATCTCTTTACGCCATCCATTTTACGACCTAAACTGAGCGTCCTTTCCGAGGTACATTTTTATACAACCGCTCTTACGTGACACTGATATCATTACACATCTCTCTCTAGATATTTTGGATACACAACTATCTTGTACATATTATGCTCCAATACCGTACTGAAAATGATAGCCAATAAGTTGGACTGTCCTTATGTGTGGTACTGCTGTATCAGACAAGTTACATACAGTGTCGCATATAAGAGACTAAGATATTGATAATATTTATAATTTAATTAATTGTGGAATTCTTATGTATTGAATATTTGTAATGTCTATTGTATTTTGTAATGATTTTAATTATTGAAATTTTGTGGTTTTTTTATGGCTCCATAACGGTACCTGAATTAAATGAATTTTAATTTTTATTTTTATTATCTAGTCTTCTATAGAAATCAAAACATATATTTGTGTATAACTAAACTAGTAAACACCCCTGAAACTCTGCTATTTGACGTGAACTTTGGCCCTCCATAATGTACTCCTATATTAAAAATATAAAAAAGTACATCAATAGAAGCCATTTAATAGAGATTCTGAATGACGACAATTTTACTGAAAAACTTTTAAGACGTATTTCCTGGAACAAGTTTTGTGAAATATTCGAGTAAATCATTAATACAGCCTGCCAACGCCTGCCAGCGTGTCCAATATAACAATGGATTTAGGATGTTGTTAGGTTTACCCCTGGAGGACACGGTGGAGCACACAGTCGAGGTGTGCACTGCCTGGGCGGAGCATCGCCGTGACCTCGTGGGGGCGATCGGCGGCGGAGACCTCTCGCGCCGGGCTCTGGTTGAGGCCATGGTCCGGAGCGAGGAGGAATAGCAGGCGGTCGCCTCCTTCTGCGAAGCAGTAATGCCAGCAAAGGAGGAGGCAGACCGCATCAGGCAACGGCGCCCTCGCCGCCGCCGCCGGTATTCCGATCCCGATTTCCGGCCACCGTAGACGCGGGCTCGCGGACGGCGAGCCATGGGTAGCTCGCTGTCCGATCGTCTGGTAATGGACCGAGCCCAAGACGTCGACGGCGCGCACTGTTCCCGCGCGCCTCAAGGTGTTGTCAGCAAAAGTAGAGGCCCAGCTGGGTCGAAGCCTACCGGGGCCAGGGTTATCTGATAGGAAACTCGTGCCTTGGTTTGAAGGCTAGAAGGAACAGGGGTGGGTTTTTAGTCAGTAAGAGTCTGACACTATCTCCCGCTCCACCCAAGGGCGGGGGTTGTCATAATATGATTTTTGCCCAAAAAAAAAAAAAAAAAGTTACCCCGGTTTTGTAGTGCCTCCGGTATGTTTGCTGAAGCCAGCGTAGATGGCTTCCATGCCATCATGCGCAAGCAGCTCGCTTCATTACTGAGCAGAGGGGGTAGCACTAACAGCATCCTAGAGGTCAAGTAAACAGGACTCAAACATCCTGAAAACATTTATTCGTGCCCATATTGTTTTATGGTTTGCACATAATTTTTTAATTTTGATTTTATTTTGCGGATTATTCTTATTATTGAATGATATACTATTTAATTTATTTTACTTATTGTGTTTTAATTGTGACTGTTTATTAAAAATTTAATTTATTATTTTATATGAGTCGATATAGTACTTCAAATAAATGAATTATTATTATTATTAATGCCAACAGAGTTTTCAGGCGTTATATCTCTATTTTGCATTGCCTCTTCATCAAACATCGCTTTGGTTTGCGTTAGATGAAGCAACAAGCCTTAATTCAATTTTTCAAAAACGCATAGTGCTGATTGTACTTTAGGGGATGTTTAATTATATTTTCAATACACTTGCTCATAAAGTGACTCTTATTGCACTTCACTTAGGTATACAATGGCACTTGTTACCAAACTGTGACATTTTGATTACCATTACGCACTAGTGCTATAATGTGGTTAAAACCTTATTGTTCAACCTCTCCCCCGCCATAATGTTATGACATTTATCGTATCAGGATGGGCGCAGGTTGTCCCCCACGAACATACGAACAAAAGAAAAACAAAATGGGCGCGCATATGAAAACAGTTTTTTACCACCACAAAAGTTTACTAGTTTTACAGTTATTTTATTCACAAGTGTATTGAAAAACGTCGTATGATACACGTGAGTAATTAATGATTACCGTTCTCGGCTCTCTTAAGACCCTCGCCATGGCTCGGGTCTAAATACCGCCTCAACGGTAATCACTAACATTACACACTTATATCATAATGTACTATTAACATGTTCTTTTTTATGTGCTTTCCATTATTTTAACTATCTCTACCCGTGAGAACCCGTAATTGGCTGTAATTATGTTTATTATAAATGATATTTATTTTGCAAATAGGTTTAAAAAACACGTCAATTTTTTTTTTCGTCTTTTTATGCTAGATGAGGCCGGTGTTTCCTAGCTGACTTGACTACCCTGAGAAGAAACACCGAAACAAACTCAGGGGTATCATCAAAGTATATATACTACTTAATATAATATACTACTGTTATTCTTTTGTAAAACCATGCTCATGTTGACCATAGGCGAGTGGAAAAGGACCCTCTGAAAGGGACACGTCAAAGAAGTTTTTACGTTTGAGTTCGCTGCGTAGTGCCCGCGGTCGCGTTTTACTATCTGGCTGAGCACCGAAGGGCCCGATATTCAGACAGTCTAACTCGATGTCACGCAGTGTAATGCTATGAGTTTGCATGTTTCGAACTTGACTATTCTTTTGTTGATGTCCAGCAGGCGATCTTTATGGCCATCAATTCTTGTTTCGAGGCTCAGGCGGAAAACTCCTTAAAATAAGACAGTCTGAATATCGTGTGCTTAATAACGCATAATGTAATGGACCCTTAAGTCCAAAACGCCTTTTCTAATTAGTAATTTTCAATACCAAATGGCATTTAAAATGCAATAATAACCCTTATTGTTTAAGAAGCCTTTCAGAAACCAAATTTCGCCGCTGATTACTTGTTAAAAGTTGACATGGGGATGATACTTCGTCATGTGATAATTCAAACTCGCTTTTTGCACAAACGCTTGTCCACATTCAGCGCAAACTTTCCTGCGGTCACCAGTGTGTATCGTATAATGCAATGAGTTCGCACGTTTCTAGCTTGACTATTTTTTTGTTGATGTCCAGCAGGCGATCTTTATGGCCATCAATTCTTGTTTCGAGGCTCGGGCGGAAACCTCCTCAAAATAAGACAGTCTGAATATCGTGTGCTTAATAACGCGTAGTGTAATGGACCCTTAAGTCCAAATCGCCTTTTCTAATTTGTAATTTTCAATACCAAATGGCATTTAAAATACAATAATAGCCATTATTGTTTGAGAAGCCTTTCAGAAAACAGTTTTCGCCTCTGATTGTTTATTAAAAGTTAACATGGGGATGATACTTCGTCATGTGATAATTCAAACTCGCTTTCTGCACAAACGCTTGTCCACATTCAGCGCAAACCTTCCTCCGGTCACCAGTGTGTATCCTCTCATGGAAATCCAACGTCGTCTTTCTCTTGAAAGACTTGTTACAAAACTTACAATGATAGTTCTTTACAGTTTTATGCACAACCTTGTGTTTCCGCATGTTTTTAGATTTAAAAGTCACATAATCACACAATTTGCAGTTATATCGCTTTCCGGTTTCTCCAAGCATGTGAAAATCTCTGATGTGCCTCGTCAAATGCGCTTTTATATTGAAAATCTGATTACAGATTCCACATGTTTTTCTGACGTCCACATTATGTACTTCCAGTTTATGAATTGACAAAGGTACTAGGTTTACAAATGGATCATTGCATATAGAGCATCGGAACCGCGGAATCTTGAAATGTACTGCGGAAACATGTGCTGTCACAGTTCTCAAGTCTCCGTACGTCTTCTCGCACCTCGTACATTGGTATCTTTTACCGATTTTTTTATAGTCTTCTTCTAGTTTTAGGATAGTTTTCGATCCCATATCTTGACCTGTTAACAGAAAACATACTTGAGTTTCTTTATTCTTCGACGTGGTTCGTTACTCTTCGGACTCCGGGATTACTTCGACGATTTCGTCATAGTTGAGACAATTTATCAGCATTTTTCGTCTACCCTCCACGAATATAAATAGTAGGTAATCTGTGAGATTCGGGTTGCACAAATTGTGCTTCGGACGCGTCGTGGTGTTGCCACTTTATATTAATGTAAGTATTTATCACTTTATCTATTTGTTTTAGTTGTATCATCTGTATTTTTCGAATTACATCTTCTGTTTAACTGCATCGTTAAGGTACGTCGACACAGCGACCGATCCACGCTGAAAACCAGCGCTGTGAGCTCATCGCATTATGCGTGAGGTCATAGCTTTATGCTGAGCGTTGGGCCGTTTTGCGCAGATGAGAATATTTTCCCTATCGACTGATGTTATGTTATGTTTGTTATTTAGCTTTAAGGTGCATCATGACTCACATTTTCACTGTTTTTCATACAACCGCTCATAACTGAATAAGACGTTATTACACATTTTTCATTAGATATTTTGGAAACACAGTATCTTGTGGATATAATCTAGGTTTCTAAAGAAACCAATTTCTAAATTTGTGTAAAACTAATCCAGTAAAAACCTCTGAAAATGTCCTATTTTGCATGAACTTTGACACTTCATAATTTGCCTAAAAAATAAAAAAGTCAAAAAAGTAATCCTCTAGAGACCTTGCAAATTTTATTAAGATTCTAAATGACGACAACTATTATCAAAAACTTTTAAGGGTTTAAAAAAAACAGCTATTTTCTGGAGCAAGTTTTGTAAAATTTTCGAGTAAATCTCGGAATTACCGAATACTAACAGAGTTTACAGGCGTTATCTTTTTTTTTGAGTTGCCTTTTCGTCAAACATCGCGTTGGATTGCATTAAATGAAGTAACAAGCTTTTAAACTATTTTCAATGTTTACGATAGGCGAGTGGCGAGTGGATTTCGCGTAAATAAAATGCTTTTCTTTCTTTCTTTCTTTCTTTTCAGATAACTAGCCGCGCCAGATTTGAATGTATTCCTACGCTATTACTGCGTGTTCTCTGTCATCTTCCTACTACTCCTACTTGTGTATTGTGACTCTGTGCATAAACTTTCTTTCCCTTGTGCACTTAGGACTTCTTTTCTATACTTCCATAACTCTTAATTGTACCTACATAAAAGCTGGAAGCAGGTGATATAAAAAGAAAGTTAACTTTAAAAAGAAAGTTAAAAGTTTCCTGGCAGATAAAGCTTACTACAATTTAAATTAGTTTTTTAATGACAAATTTTGAACTTTTGACATACTAATTCATTTTTTTTTTCTTAATTCTTTTTTATTCATGACTTTATATTATTAGTATTGTTTTTTCTTTTTAATAATAATAATAATTTTATTATTGGTTTGATTGTAATTGACATTTATTATTATTAATTTGACATTATAATTGACATTTATAATTATTAATTTGACATTCTAGACGTATATTTTTTTTTTGACTTGTTTTTCTTTATTAATTGTTTAATTTAATGACACGCTAGAATGATTTGATTATTTGTAGAAATATTTGCATGCCATTGTTCAAGGCAAACATGACGATTTATATTGTATTTTAACAACTCTTGCATGCTGACAATTTACTTTGTGATGTATGTATTGTACTCATGTTTGAACAAATAAATGATTATCTTATCTTATCTTATCTTATCTACACAAAAACAACGTAATACACGGTGATATAGACAGTTCTTGAACAAAGGCGACTTCCACTCAGTAATAAATTTTTCTCCTTTGAGTATTAGAAAATTCCAGGACGCCCGCATCTCGCGACAGGACGGCATCCCTAGCGCGACCATTGAGCGTTATGAAACGTGAAGTACATACATGAAATTTACTTCTGTACCAATCTATTTTGTGTTGAAACTGTACCTGTGCAAACATCTTTGCAAACCCATATTATGCAAATAAAATGATTGATTGATTGAGCCATCATAGCGGCTGGAAGTGTGACGCGGAGCACAAAAGAGAAAAGGAGACGTAGTGTGACAGGGTTTACCCCTTGCGACAAGGTGCTCTCACACTCACTCACACTATACCTACCTAACCCTTAGCTTAGTTTGGTAGTTTAAGACCGCCATGGTGTCCCGGTGAAATAATAGGTCTTTACCTATGAAATTACCGTTTTGTATGAAAAAATTTAAACAAATTTTTTTTCATGTACTTTTTATTTATATTAATCGAAGTAATCAGCCATGCAATCAATGCATCTTTGCCAACGCAGTGGCAGTTTATCGATGCCCTTCTTAAAGAAATCAGCTGAACGGGAGGCAACAAATTCTTCAAAGGCATTTTGTACTGCCTCTCGGGTATTGAATTTTTTTCCCGCTTAGAAGTTGTCCAAATTCTGGAAAAAGTAGTAGTCTGTAGGCGCAAGGTCTGGTGAGTAGGGCGGATGACGTAGAGCTTCCAACCCCAGTTCTTGCAACTTGGAGACCGTCTGCTGTGCAGTATGAGGTCGCGCGTTGTCGTGCAGGAGCAGCGGAGACGAGCGATTGACCAATGCTGGTTGGAGATGTGCCAGCTTCTCCATCATTGTGTTCAGTTCTTCACAGTACACATCTGCAGTAATGCTCACCCCGTTTGGTAAGAAGCTATGATGAATCACACCGGCGCTAGACCACCAAACAGTGACCATCACTTTTCTAGGAGTAAGTTTTCGTTTAGGGCATTGTTTAGGTGCTGAACCAGGATCCAACCAACTTGCTGAGCGCATTTTTTATCGCAGGTAACAATGCGGTTCAAAATTCCTTCATTTGTGTGTCTGTTGAGCAGTGCAAGGCACGTCTCTCGAGTACTTCGCGCTGGCGATAATTGAGTTCGTGGAGCACCCATTTGTCAAGCTTTTTTACCTTGCCAATTTGACGCAAATGGACCAATATTATTTTGACGCTAACGTCGAAAGCAGCTGCTAATTTAGCCGTAGGTTGTGTATCATCAGCTTCCACAATCGCCTTTAATTCGTCATTGTCGACCAAAGTCTTCGGACGTCCGCGAGGATCATTTTTCAGGTCGAAATTTCCAGAACGGAAGCGAGCAAACCAATAACAGGTGGTGCGTTGGTTTGTAGTGTTAGCTCCGTAAACATCGTTGATGTTGCGTGCCGCTTGTGCCGCGTTGCTGCCACGACGTTACTCATATTCCATAATTACTCGAATTTTTAACGTATCCATGATGACTAAAAAGATTGAAATGCGATGAAAATGTAACACTAATCAATAAACAAATGACTACTTTTGGGAAAAAAAAATCCATGTTTTAAAATAAAATTAATTTGCAATTAGAATTCTTAGCCAAACAAAAATTATTTTGATTTGAAATGGCCAGTACTGCAGAATGGCAATTTCATAGGTAAAAACCTAATATAGCCCGTAGTGATACTCTAAGTATAAAATACGTGCAGCGTATACTGGGCTATTAGTCTCAATAGCGTTATGTTGCCTAAAGGTATACATACGGTTCTTAACTTTATTTCTTTGTAATATTAGTGTAGATTAACACTAGAGCGCACGCGTGGGCTACATACGTAGCCCAGCCCAGTGTAATGTCGTATCTCTCTTAAACACAGCGCGCTCTAGGCAGAACTCCCGCACCCGCCAGTGGCGTGCCGATTCTCTCGGCGTGAGGACGTCTGCATAAAGTGTCAGTGAACTTCTTGGGCTACACCGGTAGCCCACGCGAGTACTCACGGAATTAAAAAAAATACATTTCATCGAGTTTATTGGTATAATTTTGTGTATTATTGTAATGTGTATATTTATTATGCAATTACAATTTGTAAGGTTACATTTTTCTCTGTTTATTTGCAAATTTGTTTAGTATTTCATTCTTTATAGAGATTATGGCAGCTTTTGTCAACGAACAACATGTACAAGGGTGGTTGATAGAGGAGGATGAAGACAGTAACACTTAGTGATGAGGAGGCAACAAGACGAAGATATAGTGGACCACGATGTACTTTATCAGTCTCCGCACGATTCTTAAAGTGTACAAGATGGTTCAGAAGTAGCTGGATAAGACGAATCCTCATCCGTAAGATGTATCACACAATAACCGACAATGGCCTTTCCCAATATTTCATAATTTACTCAATTTGGGTGGTATAAACGGACTATTATATCAAATGAATAATCCCGACATGAAAATTATTTGTCGCTATTATTTGCAAGAAGTTGGTTTTGAATTCGCACGTTGTCATATCGAGCGTCGTATAACAATGAAAAATATACCTAGAAGTATAATATTGAAAGGAAGATTGCTTTTGGGGCTGTCGGAGTAACCACCGCAGCCTAACTTGGCTATCCGTAGCAAAATTGGTCACTGTTTTTTTTGTAGCAGGGCTCGAGACCAAAGCACTCGCAAATAATGCAGCAAATGTATGCGGCGCATTTGCAGAGAGTACCAGGTCAGTTTGTGCCCTCAGTGTACAGATACTGAGTAAAAACTCTAATTTATTATGATTGTTTAAGTCTTTATAGATGTAAAAATGCATTTTTTATTATTTTATATGCTTAGAATTAAAAAATAAGGCTTAATGGAGTTCCGTCCAATTGAGGTAGATTTTCTAGAAGTTTACAAATTATGCCAAAATGTTAATCCTAAGACTTAATTTTGTTAAACAAGTGCCATTAACAAATTGATAGTGAAGTTAAGTATTACTAATGTTTTGAGTTTTATTTATAATTTTATTATTTGAGAAAATAATAACTTTGAAAGTGGGCTACACATGTAGACCGCGCGAGCGCTCGAGGAATAATTTAGGGCGTGTGCGCTCTAGTGTTAAGAGTTTGGCGCAAGTCATTAAGGTAGGCGCCAGATAACCGTGGAATAACGGTCATTGACCCTCCTACATTTGTTGACATTCTTAATTTCAAAAACGGAAATAAAGACATAAAGCTGTCTTGAATCGACATCAGTATCGTGATCGTTTACATGATCTAGTAACGAAAAACAATTCATTGTTTGTTTTCCGGGTACCTACGCAGATGTTAGGAAGAGGTCAATGTACTTTTTTCCACGGTTATCTGGCGCCCTCTATAGTCTAAGCACAAAATATATAGGTACAGAAGTCAATCTATATACAAAGCGCGCTCGAGCAACGCACACTTAGACAACGCTCACGGACACGATATCTTGGTAGCGTCTCGGCCCGCTCGTCGAACAGTTCCGGCTAGAGACGTTCCGTTGCCGGCAATATTGCCCTAAGTGGGAATTAGGCTGGCAACATTGCCACCAATATTCATACTTTGGGTAATATTGCTGGCAATATTGCCATACATATACACACTTCTCGGCATTATTGCCGGCAACGGCACATCTATAGTTCCGGCTCAAACGCTCATTAGTGTGTGTCCACCGAGCGTAGGTATAAAAAACCTTTTTATAAAAAAAAAATAACCGACTTCACTAAAAAATTGAATTGAATTTGGCGAGTTCCCTCGATTTCGCCAAGATTCCATCATCAGACCCCAACTTGGTGACTATGGGACCATTTGAGAAGTATACCCTTTCCAACAAAAAACTAATTTTTCAAATCGGTTGGCAAGCGACGAAGTTATGCGCGAACAAACATAAAAAAAACATACAAACATCCGAATTGAGAACCTCCTCCTTTTTTAGAAGTCGGAGGAGGTTTTAAAAAGTGAAGTACATACATGAGATTGTCTTCTGTACCTATCTATTTCGTGGTCTAAGCCAGCAGGAATTGAAAAGATACAAACAAACGTACAAATTTCACCTCTTTATTAATATTCGATTCAATGTATGAAGTATTATGCAAAACAAGTATGTGAATTATATATAACAAATATTTATTTAGCACCTTTCAATAAACTAACAATTTGCTATAAGCCGAGTACAGACTGCTGTAACGTAACATGCAATGTAACACGCTATGAAAGAATTTGCCGTTCACATAGATAAATTCTTTATTTAAAATAGAAAATAAAAAATATACATACACCACACATCCATACACACCACCACATTGTCGCCATGTATCATGTAATGTAACAGAATTCCCACAATACGGACGCCTTGTGCGAGCGAACCGTGTACACTACGCGCGCGAACAGCGCGCATTTTAAATATGCGAGTAGATACATGCGAGGTCCATGCGCGCGTTGCATCCACACTTATGAAATGTACCTTTGATGTTACATTGCATGTTACGTTACAGCAGTCTGCACCCGGTTTACAAAATGTTGCTTAAGAGGACTATAGGACCTAATCTCGAGTTTTATAATGCGCAAAAGTATTATCCATTGCAATAAACAGAATCAGAAAAATATATGTTATTGTTCAAGATAAATCTTAAGAGAGTGTGTTGAAGACAAATAATGAATTTTAAAAGAGACTTGACCTCTCGAATTTGTTTTGGTGTTTCTTCTCAGGGTCGTCAGCTAGGAAACACCGGCCTCATATAGTTTAAACTAACGAAAAAAAATTGTGTGTAAAAGGTTTTTTTAACCTATTTGAAAATATCACTCATTATTTAATACAGCTAATTTAGTTCGACAGACAAAAAAATTACGAAGATGTCACTAAAAATTACTTCTGTCGATTAAAAACCGTACTACAACACATGCAATAATTCTGATTGTTTGTCAGATTAAGCTACAAGCAACGTTTTACAATTATAGTGTTTTAATTTTATTTTATCTTTAGGTATTTAGTAAATCGCTAAAATGCTTCATATTAGCAATTTTCCTTGCGTATTTTTTTTTTGTAAGCATTCCGAGTGTATCCGCTTTAGATCATGTATGCTCTGTTCAAACTAACATTAGATATTTATGAAAACCTATTATTACTGTCCGTTCAACCGATTTTGACTTTTATTACATTGGTGGTATTTTTTTATCTTCGGTGGGCAAAAATCATCCTATGACAACCCCCGTTCTTGGGTGGAGCGGTAGATAGTGTCTGACTCTTACTTACTAAAAAACCCCACCCCGTTCCTTCTAGCCTTCATAACGGGGCTCGACTTCCTTTCGTATAACCCTGGCCCCAGTAACGTTGGTGGCATGACAAATGACGGCTGCAGTAAACAGTTGGTATTGTAACCACTTATTTGCTTTTGTGCTTGCGAAATAGAAGTTAAAATCGGTTGAACAGAAAGTAAAAAAGGTTTCTTTAAATGTCTAATCTTAACGCGAATAGTCCTCTTAAACATCCAGCAAATAATTGTATAAAAACTTAATATGTATCAACTATTTTGCTTAAAATACTACGTGAAATATTGCTTCATCAATTTTTAGTCAGGCCTCCCCCACATTAGGCGCGCGCGTTTCTCGGGCGTATGACAGACGCGGGAGCCGCGTGCACGACGCGAGCGCGCTGCGTAAGCGTCGCGTGTTGCCGCCGTGTGACGTGAGTGCAGCGTGCGAGCGTAAGGGTAAGAGCTTGACCAGAAGGAGCGAATTCGCCGCGATTCTCACGTGCGTATCACGCGCGACCGTTTCGCCCAGAATGAACGTACGTACGCGCGAATCATCGATCAAAATTTTGGCACTCCATTTTTCTGGATACGTGCACTCGCTCTGGAGTTCGCGTGTTAACTGGGCGCAACAAGGCGTCCCTAGTATCTCGACTCGCGCGCATTACGCTCGAATCACGCGCGAGTCGAGAGTCTGGTGTAATGCACGCGATTTACGCGCGTATTTTGAATTCGCGCGATGCTTGTGGGCGCGATGTATTGGTGCCTATTATCTCACTAACGCGCGAATTATTTCACGCGAAACGTTTCGCGGCGAATTCGCCCTTTCTGGATCAGCTCTAAGAACGCGACTCGAACGCCGCATGCACTCTCCAAACACGCCACAGGGTAGCAAAACGCGACGTACACGCAGCGCGCTCGCGGCGTCCGCGCTACTTACGCGCCCGAGGATCGCGTACGCCTAATGTGGGGGTCAGCCTTAGGGACCATTCATAAAAATTATGTCATACAAATACAAGTGGCGTCCAAGAAGGTCACATAGCTACTCATTTACTTGTAAACCGACAGGGTAATGATACCTTGATTTATGTTTTAAAAAGCATATATTCGAAACATGATTGATTGAAGATGTCAACAAAACAGTCTAGACGTAATTTTATATAAAAATAAATAAGAAATAGCTTCTAACAATACAGGGTTATTTGTAAAACACTAACAACCTTGCAGGACTGTATTACTAACATCATAAACAGAAATGAGTTTTTACAAAACGTAATATATTTACCAAAAACAAACCTTCATGATTTCGTTGTTCTATGTAAATTGTATCATTATTATATTTATTTTTTTACTATTAAACAAATCACTAAAAATTAAACAATATTTATTTGCGATAAAAAAATATATACAGAATAATTTGTAACAGTCTTGTATAGCGAAAACTACCCAAATACAATGTTATTCTTGTTTGTTTACAACGTAATAACATTTTTACACCACCTGCTCGATAATGTCCTCTTATACGTCATACAACCATCACTTAAAGCAAGTCATTCTATCCCTAGAGAGATAATGCAGTATGGGCGATCCCTAGGGAATAATGAGATTTGAATTTGGAACGTCGAAAATCATAAACATTAAGGCTGCAGTCTTTAAAAAATTCACCCGTGGCAAATTATTAGCGCATCTTTGTATGCTTTTTTTGAACAAAATAATGAAACGACTTGAAATATTATTATAGCACATATTTAACCATAGTATGAGTAGTAGCCAGTTATTTTTTTAAGTCAATTTGGGTGTATTATGTTTGGTAAATCAAGCATTAAACATAGCTCTTTCGTGCCAACATCATTTCTACTTATGTTTGTGAGCTTCGTTAATGGCATAATATAACGAATTTACAAATCTTACGAATGGAAACTAAGCGCAACATTATTATCTTTGAAATGCATTCATGGCTAGTTCTAATTATGTTTCATTTTCTTATTTCAGAAGTCACAATTTCATCAAAATTCTTAACATTTGGCTCTTGTTAAATGTTTTTTTTTTTCACAATAACTAAGCATTGTAGTTACATCATAATTAGATTAATTTGATGATAAAACTTCTAAAAGATGTCCAAAAAATGTGTACAAATACTTATAATTTATACACATTTTTTGGACATCTTTTAAAATCAATATTTTTGATAAATTATGGTGATTTGGATTTTAACCTTTTTATCATTTGCTTTATTGAACTTTTGGCATCAAAATAATCTAATTATGATGTAACTACGATGCTTAGTTATTGTGAAAAAAAAAAACATTTAATAAGAGCCAAATGTTGAGAATTTTGATGAAATTGTGACTTCTGAAATAAGAAAATGAAACATAATTAGAACTAGCCATGAATGCTTTTTAAAGATTATAATGTTGCGCTTAGTTTCCATTCGTAAGATTTGTAAATTCGTTATATTATGCCATTAACGAAGCTCACAAACATAAGTCGAAATGATGTTGGCACGAAAGAGCTATGTTTAATGCTTGATTTACCAAACATAATACACCCAAATTGACTTAAAAAAATAACTGGCTACTACTCATACTATGGTTAAATATGTGCTATAATAATATTTCAAGTTGTTTCATTATTTTGTTCAAAAAAAGCATACAAAGATGCGCTAATAATTTGCCGCGGGTGAATTTTTACAAGATTCCAGCCTTAATGTACTAAAATGTACCTGCATCAAACTTTATTCAAAATTCAAACTGGCCACTAACAAAAAAAAAAACAAAAAAAACGTGAACGCGATAAAGAAAATTGAAACTAAAGAACACACTATAGAAGTTTAGGAGTAGGTTGTGAATTTTGTTTGTTCCAAATCTCAAAACATGTTGAGTGATAGTTAAGATTGAACTTGAAAATAATACTTATATTTCTCTAACATATTTTTTTTTCTTTTTATTGTTGATAGGCTTGCGTTTGACCACCATCTCACCTGATGGTAAGCGATGATATGGTCGACGATGGAGCACGCTTGCCTAGAAGTAACCTATTCACTCTTGACTTAAAGACCCCCAGGTTGTAATGATTTGTTTGACTAAATTGTCTTAATTATCTCACAGATGGTGTAAAAAGTAGAGTATTCAACACGGGGATAAAGCCGTCTCTATCTTGGGCGGCTTACATTCCTCACTTCACTCAGGTTTCTTTATTAACTCCCTCGCAATGCTCGGAAGTTAATTGTATAAATCCCTCACTGTCGTTCGGGATTAAAATTAGCAGGTTGTTAATTTTTTTCGTTTCCTTCGGAATTCAACATGCGACCTGCGACTTAAAGACACTGCTTTATCCCCTTGTCACATAATCTACTATTTGATTAGAGCGAGAACGATATACATTAGAACGACGCCTGAGTTGTACGTAGAACGACATCGATCTAATGTAGCTCTACAAGTCTAGTTTCCATATAAATGTATGGAGACCGACGCGCCCAGATCGGCGTACATGGCCTACGTAAGCTCAATGTGTACCTTAGGTATCATACATCTGTGGTAACCTGACCTTGAGATGCTCTTTTTCATTTCAATTAAAAATCATCAAACGATTGGCGAAGTAATTCCAATTTTTTTTACAAAAAAAATTCTTTGCGTAATAAAAGTGTCACCTTCACAAAAAAAAAAAAAACAAAAATAATGCTAGCAGTGAGTAACATCCTCTATCAAGAGAATCGTAAACCTGTCTTTTCATGTCCCAAACTATAAATTCTGTGCAAGGGTGAATATACTTTATTTACTTTATTTAGAATTTACTTTATTTATCGAGAAAAAGAAAAAAAAATATACACATAATGATAATCCTCCTGTCCGAATTTCGATAACGGTACTCAAGTACGCAGGTAATATTATATAGTACGTTTCAAGTAAGAATTTCTTTCGCCGCGTAATATTGGCAATACGGAAAAACCGTGTTGCTATCTTTTAGCAATGAAATTACTTAATATTAGGGAGATTAACTGATATTTCGTTACTTTTAACAATTGTCTTATGTTTTAATTCTCGAATTAGCGAGGTCGCTAATTCGAGGGACTAAATAAGTAACTTTAACCCCGAGGTAAACACTGTGCTTTTCATTACGAATACAAGAAGATAGACCAAGTTTTTTTTACTAATTTGACAGCTGTCAAGTAAAACTCCCTAGGGATGAAAAGTGTGATACTTTTCAACCCGCTCCTCAGGCAAGTTCAGACCTACTTGCAGAATATGAGTAATGAAAAAACTATTTTTACGACGCTGGCAATTATTTCGATTGACCTGCAATTCTTTGAAATACCGAAAACGGCACGCGCCTCGTGCATCACCATTAACAACTTCCTTTTAGACCTGCTTTTTTTTTCCAGAAAATCCCAGTCCCCTGATAATTCTCTCGAATACCGTTAAAATCAATTTCGGGCAAAAATTTTGCTAGGATAGGCATCTCTTTTCTTTTTCTGTAGATAGACAGGTGAGCCAACATTACGACAAAGTGAATTCTTACGTGAAACGCACTATAGTTTTCAAACGTATCCGCAAACACAAGTGCGGTCTCTGTTTCTTTACTCTCATAGTCCGAAGGGTCCACATACTTATATTATTGGGCCAAAACATTGGATAAACAGGTTGTTCTTCCTGCTAAAAATGTACTTTTCCGGAGGGTATTTCGTCATATGACAGACAGGGGAGCCAACATTACGACGAACGGAATTCTTACGTCAAACGCACAATAGTTTTCAAGCGTATCCGCAAGCACAAGTGCAGTCTCTTTCTCTTTACTCTCATAGTCCGATTAGTCCACACACTTATATCACTGGTCCAAAAGTATAAATAAACAGGTTGTTCTTCCTGCTAAAAATTTACTTCCGGATGGTATTTCGTCATATGATAATTCAAACTTGCTTTTTGCACAAACGCCTGCCCACAAACACTGCAGATTTTTCTCCGATCACCCGTATGTATCCTCTCATGTAAATCCAAAGTTGTCTTCCTCAAAAACGATTTTCTACAAAACTTACAATGGTAGTCTTTCACAGTCTTATGCTTAAATTTATGCTTGTACATCCCTTCGAAGCTGAAGGATTCGTAGTCACAAAATTCGCACTTATATCTCTCTCCGAGCATATGGAAATTGTTGATGTGTTTCCGTAATTGCACTTTTGTGTTGAAGATTTTATTGCACGCTCTACAATTGAATCTATCGTCTACGTTATGCTCTTCGAGTTTGTGAATTGTCAAAGGTGCGGGCGTCATGAATTCCTTCATACATATTGAACATTTGTATCGTGGTATCTTATAATGTTTTGTCTTCAAATGAAACTTCAGTGTGGTTAGTTTATCGTATGTCTTGTCGCATTTGGCACACTGGTATGTTTCGCCAATTTGTTTATAATCATCGTCGTTTAGGCGAAATTTCGGCGCCGCAACTCGGCCTGCAGACAGAAAACACACTTGAGTTTCATTTTATTTCTTCGGTTACGTTCGTTCGTCTTCGCTCTTCGGACTTCGGGATTCTTTGCTTTTTGTTATTACTGTTATGCTCGCATTTGACCACAATCTCGCCTGATGGTAGAAACGATGATGTTTCACAGTTTCGTAATCATTTTTTACTTTGTGCCAATTTTTTTATGATTTAAATTAGTGCTTGACTGCGATTCCACCTGATGGTAAGCAGTGATCCAATCATTGATGGTGTAGTGCATCATTTTATTTAGAGCCTATTGACTCTACCATTGAAGACACCTAAATTATAATCGGACGGGAAAGACCGCAGCTGTCAAATTCTTCCAATTCATCGATGTACGTGGTATAAACGACGAAACGAAACGTTTAGTGCGGACCGTAGAGGTGCCAATTTTATTCATGAGTAGCGACGCAAATATGCAAGTTTTTTGGACAATACAACGTTGGATACACAGCTACAATCACAAGACAAAACCATGGAAAAAATACGCTTGGCATTTATGATAATGACGTCAACCCATAGAACATTCGAGGGTTTTTGTCACGGAATAAAGTCAGTCTTATAATAATCCCACTGCTGAGACTCATGCCTCTTCTCTAGAAGAAGGGATGGACCGTAATTAACACGCGGATTACGTCCCACGGGGAAATCACATGTCTTCGAATTTTTGATTCTAGGACATGCCGGTTTCTTCACGATGTTTTCCTTCAACGTTTTTGAAAATTTTACGCATACTGATAGAAAATGTTTTCCGTAAGTTGGGTGGTGTATTTTAAACGGAGGGTAAGACCTAATATCTAGGAACTGTGTACCCGTAACGACTCTCAAAGGTCTTCGAAAGCCGAACAGACTTGGAGACGGACAACGAAGAATCTTAAGAGTTCCGTTTTTGTCGACTACAGTACGGAACCTAAGGGTTAGGATTATTAGTTAATTATATGAGTTATAATGAAAGATGCACTCGACTCCACTTGCTGCCCCTGGAAACTTGCAGAAATATATTCGATATTCGTTTTCTAATCAAAATGGCACGCTCTATGATAGATTGTCCTGAATTATTGTCAAAGCTATCTCTGAATGTTCCCCCTCGGCACTGTCGGATTAGAAATCTTCTTCACGCTCCTCATTCACGCACAGTCTACCGTAGTAACTCTTACTTGATTCGCGCAGCAAAAGCTTTTAACAATTTAATAAAAGAACACACCTCAGTTGATCTCTTTACAAGCAGCTTAGCATCCATTCGAACTCTTGTGTACGAAAGTGCGCAAATTAATATATGTTTTTAAAAATTTACGGAACATAGCCGATTACAAATTAATTAAACAGGTCTATTTGGCTTTGTGTCAATCCATCATTACATATTGCATAACTTCTTGGGGCGGTGCGGCTAAAACAGTTTTACTCCCGTTAGAGCGTGCTCAAAGAGCTATTCTCAAGGTTGCAACCTTTCGTCCTTTTAGATTTCCTACGCATCAGCTGTACACAGCATGTAAAGTGCTTACAGTGCGGCAATTATTTATCTTAAATATAGTACTACACCAGCATACTTCACTTCCTTTTGAACCCTTACCATCCGACAAGAGAAGGAAGGACTTGGTTTGCATAAAGCCTCAGACCAGACATGCCTTTGCTAAGCGTTTTTACGTGTTTTTAGGACCTTTCCTATATAATAGGCTTAACAAAGAACTAAGTTTCTATAGTGTAAGGTATAAAAAATGTAGTAAGATGTTGTCAGAATATTTGGTGATACTCAATTACACAGACACTGAACAACTTTTGGAAATTTTAGCATAATGTTCTCAAATCCCCTCGTTAATGTTTATTTTGTATACATTTATAGACATAGTTTTTAGGTATTATTGTACCATAAGCTTATTTTCGTAGTTATAAATAGAATTCATTTTTGTAATAGTTTTACTCTAATTTTAAATTTTACTGTCGTATTGAAACTGAACTGTAAAGTGATGGCCTGAAACACAGGTTTAAATTAACCTAGTTCGGGTGGTCCACTGACAAACATTGTATATCCAAATCACGATTATTTGCACCTTTAATAATATTTTAGTTTTAGTATATTTTTAGGCACTGAACTGTATGTAAAACGTTATTACTATTGGCTTTATGTTCATTTTTTGTAAACGTTATTTGAATAAAAAAATTAATATTGTTATGTCTAAAGGCAATATTTTGTAATTGCATTACATTATTGTATTTTACATTCAGTCAAAAAAGTATCGGGAATGGATGATTTGTTTATGGTTCCAAATTCAAATTTTTGTTTTTTTGTAGTTGTTAGATTGGCAGAACTGTTTTCCATTTTGGCGCGGAGTTTGAGTTGCATCTGTTATTTATATTAAATACAGTGCTGGTTTTAGTAATATCATATATAGTGTGTATTGCGAATTTCATAATGGACAAAAATATCGAACAAAGAGTTTGTCTTAAATTTTGCATCGCCAATGGAATTTCGTGTTCGGAGTCACTGAAAATGTTACAGAAGGCTTACGGTGAATCGACTTTATCAAAAACTCGTGCTTATGAGTGGTTCAAAGCGTTCAAAAGCGGTCGAGATGTGATGGAAGATTTGCCTCGCTCTGGTAGGCCGTCAACGTCTGCAACTGAAGTTAACATCGCAAAAGTGAAGGAAATTGTGACTGAAAATCCCCATTCAACTCTGAGAGAGATAGCCGCCGAACTTTCTGTATCTCACGAGTCGATCCGTACCATTTTAACTAATCATTTGGGTATGAAACATGTTGCTGCTCGGCTAGTCCCAAAAGATCTGAATTTTCTCCAAAAACTCAATCGCATGAAAGTCGCTGAAGACATGCTAGAACGAGTCAGTTCGGACCCAACATTCATGAAACGCATTGTTACTGGTGACGAGACGTGGGTTTACGAGTTTGACATGCAAACTAGTCAACAAGCTTCGGAGTGGCGCCTTCCAACTGATCCGAAACCGAAAAAACCACGCCAAATTCGATCAAAAGTCAAAGTCATGTTGACTGTTTTCTTTGACTATCGCGGTGTTGTACACTCTGAATTCTTACCGGAAGGTCTAACGGTAAATAAAGAATATTATTTGAGCGTTATGCGGCGTTTAAAAGAGCAAATTCGACGAAAAAGGCCAGATTTGTAGAAAGAAAATTCTTGGATTTTGCACCACGACAATGCGCCTTCGCACAAGGCTATCATTGTGAACGAATTTTTGACCAAACACTCAACAAATACCATCCAGCAACCACCATATTCACCAGATAATGCTCCTGCTGACTTTTTTCTTTTTCCTAAACTCAAATTACCACTTCGTGGCATCCGTTTTCAATCGATAGAAGACATAAAGGACAATTCGCGGCGAGAACTGAACTCAATTCAGGAAGCAGCGTTTAAAAAATGTTTTGATGAATGTATTATTCGTTGGCGCAAGTGTATCGTTTCTAAAGGAGCATACTTTGAAGGTGATAAAATAAATTTGGATGAATAACAGACATTTTGTGTATTATTGATCTTTTCCCGGTACTTTCTTGACAGAGTAGTATATTATCTTGCTACCAAACTTTGTAACAATTACTTCTGTAACTGCAACTTCTTACAATACTCCCATACTATATGTGGAGGCTTGTAAATGGCTCATCATGATCTATCTTTTCGTTTATCTTGTATTGTTAGCTATAAGCCACCCAAACAAAATAAAATAATATAAAATAAATAAAATAAAGTTTTCTACGCTTGCACGTTCTGGGTTGGAGAAATCAGATCAGTACCCCTAGCCAAGTTGCTAATCTGCGATAGTTAACGCTAGTAGAATAGAAAGCTTCAAATGTACGGGAACGGCGTCGCCTCAACGCTCAGTCACGTGGTCAGAACAAAAGAATTGGCGGCAAGGTCAACTCTAAGCGTTCGACGCAAGCGAAACGGTTGTAACTTGGCTAGGGGGGCAGGTTCTCTAAGTTTTTCTTCATCGAACTTAGTATAGCCGAATTTAAAATTCGAACACAATATACGAAGAACAATAAGATGTTAAAAAAAGATGGTAAAGACCATCAACCTTTTCCTTTTAAGAACATAGTGACGTCATCAGTGCTACAGCAATGTATACGGCTATACATACTGGGATGCAAATTAAACCTTTATTTAATAAAAATTAAGGAAACGTACAGTGTTTAAAAATATAAATATTAGGTAATTATTTTAAGGTGAGTATAAACTACAACATTTACTTGTAACAGAACAACGAGCCGCTCTATGATATGTTCTAGTGTATCATCCTTTTATGAACGAAACGTCGAGCACGCTTGCCTCTTTGTTACAAACCAACGAACATATTGGTGTAACATTTCGTCGAGCGTATTGCTGTAACATTTCGTCGAGCGTATTGGTGTAACATTTCGTCGAGCCACGAGTGCGGGCGATGCGCGGTTGCGGGGAGACATTTAAAAAAAATATAACGCAGTGTACAACGAAATGTTGGTAAATGCAAACTCGCTGTGAGCATTTACCCGTAACATAACGCCGAGCATTCGCAGGAACGTTACTTTACATGGAAATGCTTTGGTAACTGAGCTTTTGCCTGTATTGTACCATTCGTAAGAATGTTACATTACACAGAAATGCTCCAGAAAATGTTGTAGTCTATACTCACCCTTAAGATTTAATCAGAATCGTCAAACGTTTCAAAGACATCTACATCTAATACTAATATTATATACAGGTAGTTTGATTTTTTTGTTTGCAGGTCCGATTGTTCCAATTTTGTTCACCGACAGAAAGCTGCTTTATTCTTGAGTTACATAGGCTATTTTCTATTTATGTATGACGAAGCTTTATAATAAAAGAATCCTGTTACGCGAGCTCCATAACATTGTCCAAGTCCCACATGTTTGTTTTACTTCATTAAGGCTGTCTGTCCAACGCCGCTTTCACCGGGACGTCACCGAGAACGAGATTATTTCGGGCCGAGTTTAAGATGACGTGCATCCACCGCGCCGATATATCAGTGGCACAAAAACCGGGTGAATGGCGCGGTGCGACGGTAGCACGGTAATAGTATCATACAGTATTGTAACTCGGCCTTATCTTTGAAATAAATGCCTGCAGCCGCACGGTACGTAAACATACGACAGGGCTGCCCGCCTCCAGCATTCTAATTACAATTGCTTACTTTGTTTCCATTTAGTTTTGTGATTGTAAATATACTTACTTTTTTATATAAACAAAATACTTTGTGGATTGAATAGGAAGTGTTCAATAAAAATGCGTGTTGTTTTTTGATTGGTAGATTTAAATAAAACGCTTTTTCTAGAATTATTCATACACATAGTACAATAAACCACTATTATTAATAATAAAATACCAAGTCTTTACTTTGAATTATACAAACTAACAATAATCGCGCGATTATTGTTAAAAAATCGTCGTGTCCGTTCGTCACTGCGGCACAGTTGCGACGGTCGCGACTGTCTACATGCCGAGCCCATGCTACAACCGAGGCGCGTAGGTATAGCTCGCGTTTCGTCCGATTGTATGAAGTTGGAATACTGTATGATATTATTACCGTGACGGTAGTGTGTGGACAAAAGCAAACGTGTTTTGTATAGCCGGCACATCGGCCCGTCATAAAACCGTGACGAGTTCTAGCGGTCACGCCGAACTACTCGAAACATCGGCGGCCGGCAACGGCTCTCGGGTGACGGGCGTGCGGTGGACACATGGCCATAAAAATGTATGTATCGCTAAATCGGCGCCGTCATCTCGTTCTCGGTGACGTCCCGGTGACGGCGGTGGTGGACAAACGGCCTAAGGCTGGTTTTAGAGTCAGCGCTGAGGTTCAGCGCTAGACTTTTCAGTATCGTGCTGATCACTGTGGAGTACAGACGCACAAATAATTGCTGCTTTGTACTGACTGACTGCTCACGCTGACCGTGTCCGCTCGGTTCGACACTAGAAGCCTCACTGAAGACTGAGGCACGTCTGCGTTGGTCAGCGCTGACGGCTACGCGGCACCGCGCGAGCGCATATGACGAATTTTATACACAAAACTGGGCAATAATCCATCAAACTACTTTCAAATTCAAATTAGTAATTTTTACATTGCAAGGTGAATTTACACAAAACGCTACATAATCAGATAGCTTATTTCATACAAATTTCAGTAACGTAAACTTCGTTGAGCTAGGACGCGTATTTTCTGAGATATCGTCGGTTTAATGAACGCAGGAAATTCGTGTTTCTGATTGACAGATAAGCACTTTCGCACATTATTTCACTTTAGATATCGAACCAATCGATATTATGCTCGATAGTCTACATTGGGGGATCTGGTAGTACATCACTAAATCGCAACAACTAGAAGCCGGCGTATTATGAAATCATCATCATCTTCCTGCCCTTGTCCCGTTTTGTTCGGGGTCGGCGCAACACGTTTTTTTCTTCCATTCTGTCCTGTCACTCGTCACGCTTTGACTAACTCCCTTTTCATTCATATCACTTCTCACCCAATCCATCCATCTATTCTTTGGCCTTCCTCTCCCTCTCCATCCATCCACATGTAAATCCATAACTCTTTTAGCAACATGCGTTTCATCTCTTCTCTTTACATGAGCATACCAAGACACGATTTCCTTTCAACTTTTCAGTCACTGGAGCTACTTTCAAACTTCTCCTAATATACTCATTTCTCACTTTATCCTTTCTCGTCACACGACACATCCATCTCAACATTCTCATTAGCGGAGATAAGAATGTTGCATGCAATCTTTTTTCATCCATCTTTTTCACAGCCCAACATTCTGATCCATACAGTATGACAGGCCTTATCACGGATTTGTAGATTTTACCCTTCAACTATTATGAAATACACCGCAATAATAAAGTATCGTTATGTTATTATTAAATTGCTTGTCCAGTTACTGAGCGTTAAAATTAGGTAATTGTGAAAGAGCAATGTATTATAATACTATATATTTAAAACTAATAGTACTATAAGAGTTATTCAGTCTCTTTGATATTTGAAAACAAAAATAACGTAGTAGCAGCAGGAATTATTATAAGTGTTACGAACCGAACTTATTAGCATCACCTTTTCGGAACATTTAATTGTATTCTAAATTCTAATATGACTGACAGGAAGCATCATTTGGACTTTTGGTTTTGCGCGATTTGGTGAATGTTTGTAAAATAACTGTGGTTACTTATACCAGCGCGTTTTAGTTCCAGTAGCTACGATCAGTAACAATAAGATTTGTTGTTTTTACTGATTTTAAAGATTAATATAGCATTAAACTTGTATTTACATATGGTAAGAGATTCCGTGATGACCCAGGCTTGTCTTATCACTTCAGTTCTTGCATGAAACCACTGAACAACACGGCATTTCAAATTTGTTTACGATCACGTATCGCGAGTCTCACAAGTTTATAACTGTCGGCCGTTTGCCCCAATATGCACATTTTATGCAATTCGAGCGGACATGCACACGCCCCCTTGCCACTTCTCCTGTTATTTATATTTCTATGGTAACGTGTGTAGCAGTGTGGTAAAAGATCCAATTGATTTCAGATAGTTTATGCCAGTCCTTAGGTGCTAATTTCAATTCATTTAAATTGATTGGTTATATCGACTAGATTGATTTAAAGAGAGCATTCTCTTGTTCTTAACCAGTCTTAACTAGAGATGTGCCGTTGCCGGCAATATTGCCAAAAAGTTGAAATTTTGGTGGTAATATTGCCAGCAACGGCACATCTCTATTCTTAACTCCATTTTAAACTTTTAAATAAAGCCAACTAATGGCAAAGTATCACCCATCCCACAAAACAACACACGGGGCGCTCACTTTGCCAGAAATTATATTTGTACAAGCGTCGTTGAGCAGTCTGGTCACTTTCACTCGTAATTTACAGTGCGTTTCACTCAAGAAGTTCCTTTACCGTTATTATTATTATATCTAGCCCATATTGTCCCACTGCTGGGCAAAGGCCTCCCTCCACTCCTTGTTCCACCAATGTTCCCGGTTTTGAGCCACTTCTTTCCAATTTCTAAGGGAGACATCCAAGTCGTCCCGCCATCTCCTTCTTGGTCTGCCCCCCGACTTGCGATTTCAGGGCACCAATTTTGCGTTTTACTGGCCCACCGCTCGATCGGCATGCGACAGACATACCCAGCCCCTTTACCGTAATGTTGAAAATATTTTCCGCAATTTGGATGATGCATTTTACATGGAAGCCATGCCCCAATACCCAGTTACTGTGTACCTATAACGACTCTAAGGCCCTAGGCCCAACCGCCCGAGAAGTTCCATAAAACAGTGACTTTCTGAAGCCTACTCCTCGGTAACGCCCAGGTTAATAGGTTTGGAAAAAATATATATTTTTTAATAAACATTTGATATTTTCGTGCGATTAATACTTTTGTCTAAAAAAAATATTTAGCAATTTCGCAACTTTTCCCTACTCCTTCAAAACGGCTTGGATCTTTAAAAACATTTTTACGCATAAAAATTGGTGGTTAAATATTGTTCAAAAAGAACATAGCATATGTAAATCAATCAATATTTCACAAAGAAAATGGTTATAAAGGTCAGTGGGGCTTTATCCGGGCGCAGCTGGCCGGAATGAAATGCACAGATACTCGTACTGCCGCCTAGGCGTGTACAAGTGTTGTGTCCATTTAATGTCGCCTAGATGTTCATGGAACTAAAAGCCTTAATGGTCGCCGAAAGACCGCCGAAACCGACGGTGTAGCGTTTCTTGTCGATGCCTCGTAAATAAATGACGGTCACACATAGACGAAAATCCTTTGTTTTACTAGTATTAGTTTTAGTGTCTCACCTACCTTGAATCCTGATGCTTAGAGTAGGGACTTATCTGCGGAAAGTACGGCGCCGAAGGTTTGGTTGATTACGCTCGCATTGATTTTCAAATTCAGTACAGTCGAAATAGTTGCCGTAAAAAAAATTATTAGTCAATTTTTTAGTTTATTCAAAAATAAGGGACACGTATTTTTTTATTTGTAAATTAAACCAAAAAAGGCAAAGATGGGAATCATTAAAGTTACGTGTAACGTCACGCCGTGCTGCATTTTTCCGCATGGATTGACAACTCCTTGAGGCGCACGGGAAGAGTGTGCGCCGTCGACGACTTGGGCTCGGTCCGGACAGTTACCGGACGGTCGGAAGAGCTACCCATTGCTCGCCGTCCGCAAGTCCGCGCTTACGGTGGCCGGAAATCGGGATCGGAATCCCGGCTGCGGCTGGGGCGCTATGAGCGCCGTTACCTGTTGCGGTCGGCCTCCTCCTTTGCTAGCATTACTGCTTCACAGAAGGAGGCGACCGCCTGCCACTCCTCCTCTGTCCGGACCATGGCCATACCATACCAAGGCAAATCTATTTTGCTTGGTAAATCAGCATAAGACACAGACTGACGACAAGGCATGTCAAAACGCTGCCGGGGTAACCGCGCCATCTCACTTCCAACTGTTCGGCACATTTGGTGTGTCATGCCAACCGAATATTACGAGCGATAATTCAGTCGCTGATTTTCGGCACCGTACATTCCGCAGACGTATTGCAACCTTTAGTCACGATGCACACAAACAAAGCGATACCTCCTAAGCGTAAAGTTGTAAGGCAAAAAGTGCTACGCCAGAAGTTCAGTTTTCGTATTTTATTAATGATTATATGTTTCACACACACAAACACTAGCGTTTATTCAGTCAGGGACGCACAAAAAAATATACTCCACCTCGTCAGCTCTTCTGGCACCTATGGGGATTGAAAAGCTAAACGAGATAGAGTACAAGTCGCGAACACACGACCCTGGCGAATAGGACGCGAAAAAACTCGTTAGACCAGTCCGATGCAAGTGGTTAAAAATTTAACCAATGATTTTTCATTATGTAATCAATAATCAATTTAAGATCATAGTACCAGACGCTGGTTGTATTATAAAATAATATATGTAGGTGAAGTCAATAGTAAGGAAGCTTGAGAACGAATGAACGAGCTAAGTGACAAGTGACACATGTCACTTTGACAGAATCCGGTCTGACGTTTGCACGAACCGAGCAGATAAAGATGCCGACCGCAAAGGCCCGGCTCATTCCTATGTCGGCAGCCCTGCGACGTGCAACTGTGTTATGAGAAAACCTAAAGCTTGCATCATAATAAATCAGTTGTATGATCTGGAATAGAGATGTACCGTTGCCGGCAATATAGGAATATTGCTGGCAATATTGCCACCAATATTCATACATCGGGCAATATTCCCACTTCACGGCAATATTGCCGGCAACGGTACATCTCTAATCTGGAATAGTTTGTTTATTGCTCGATACCCAACCATCGCCCACAAAACACAATTACAGACAGGCCTTCCATGGTGATCGGCATCCTTCCGCCGACATATCTATTTTTTGTATAATACAGTGTTACTTAAAAAAAAATATCTTACGACTTTATACGTAGGAGGTATCAAAAATATAGCTGAAAAAGTTGTTACGTTTAACTATGGCAATAGAGGATTTTATAATGCATTGAGTCTTTAATAAGTTACAGTATTATGAAACTTAAAATCACTTATTTTTGTTGCTCCAATTTCGCATAAAAACAGTTCACAGACGCGAGTCGTAAGCGGATAGCACTCGCGGTCGCCCTGGTCCCAAACGGACCGAGATATCGTGTCCGTGAGCGGTATCTATGTGTGCGTTGCTCAAGCGTGCTTTGTATGTTGATACGCTTCTCAAAATTTGTTTTTTCTTGCTCCATTTTAGCACAAAAAACTTCACAGATGCGAGTCTTATGCGGATGGCACTCGCAGTCGCACTGGTCCCAACCGCACCGAGATATCGGGTCCGTGAGCGGTTTCTAAGCGTTCGTTGCTCGAGCACGCCTCAAAATCGTGAACACACGCGGGCCAAATCGCGGGCGACAGTTAGTTCATTAAATCTACACAAATAAAAATGAACGCCTATTTCTCCCGGTCACGCTTATTAAGAACGGGTGGGCTTTTTGTTCACCAGCATACAGGGAAGGTTGTAGGGTAGATATGTAACGTAGGGTTGTGGCACTAGATATGTAGCGACATCTATGGCGCCACAACCTTACCTAGTTAAAGTAGAGTAGGGTAGAGTAAAGTAGAGTAGAGTATAGAAGAGTAGGGTAGAGTAGAGTAAAGTAGGATAGAGTAGGGTAGAGTAGATTGGAGTAGATTGGAGTAGAGCGGGGTAGAGTAGAGTAAAGTAGGTTAGAGTAGATTGGAGTAGAGTAGGGTAGAGTGGGGTAGAGTAGAACAAAGTAGGATATAGTAGATTGGAGTAGAGTAGGGTAGAGTGGGGTAGAGTAGAATAAAGTAGGATAGAGTAGATTGGAGTAGAGTAGGGTAGAGTAGAATAAAGTAGGATAGAGTAGATTGGAGTAGAGTAGGAAAGAGTAGAACAGAGTAGTTAGTCAGTTGACTTGAATCTGGGTAAACATGCCACCATATTCCAAGCGGAGGTATACGCCATTATAGAATGTGCGGAAGCCAACCGTCAACGAAACTACATAAATCAATTAATTCTGATTTACTCAGATAGTCAGGCAGCTCTTAACGCCTTGAACTCGAATACAATAAATTCGAAACTGGTAAAAGACTGCGTTAACAAACTAAATGACCTGGGGCAAAGGAATAAAGTTATTTTGAGATGGGTACCGGGTCATTCTGGAATTACTGGCAATGAAAAAGCCGACGAACTTGCAAGGACTGGGGCTGAAGGTCATCAGATAGGCCCAGAACCCTTCTGTGGTATCTCATAGAAACAGGCCATGCAGACCCTTAAGGGCAACCTATTTGGCGATTCAAAAAAGCACTGGTTGTTACAACCAGGACTGCTACACGCCAAATCTCTTATAGAAGGCTACTCACAAAAACGAACTGCCGAGCTTCTTGAGCTTAGCAGGACGAACATCTGTACGATAGCCCGCGCCCTAACCGGGCACTGCAAATTGAACAGGCACCAACTTCACATGAAACTTAGTGACACTGATACTTGCCGGTACTGTAATCAGGAGAGGGAGACGCCTAAGTACCTATTGTGTGAATGTGGGCCCCTTATCTACAAACAGAGTATCCATCTGGGTCGACACATTATTCGCCCGGAGGAGATTAAAACTTTTAAAGGTAGGAGTATTCTAGACTTCCTGGAAGCCTCCGGGCTAAAAGAGTTATTCTAACAAGGTGGCGAGTCACAATAGATCTTTTAGGTCGCAGTGACTCCATCTCCTACACTACGGGAGATGCATAGCCCCTTATCTTCAAAATAATAATAATAATAAATAGTCAGTTGACAAGAGCAACCTCAACAATAAATAACCGCTATTGCCAAACTCAAACGGTACAACTTAAGTAAAAAAAAAAAACAAGTAAAAGAGAAGGTCCTACCTTGTTTTTTCACAGCGTCATTTTTCTCATCGTCATTCTTCTCAGCGTCATTCTCCTCACCAGCATTATCAGCCGAGTTCACCTTCGCGTTCTTGCGTTTGGTCCTCTTGGTAGGCTTGCGTTTTACAGTTTTCTTCGTTTTACACTTCCGTTTCTTCGTGGCTTCCACCTTGACGGGCTGTGCTGTTTCTTCTTCTTTACTTTCTTCTATTTCTGAAAAATTTACTTTGTTAAGTACTATGCAAGCCACATGAGGGCGCATAAAAGAGCAGCAGATCTGAGCTCACAACCACTATGAGAAGCCAAAGAATGCGGTCGCTGTTGCCGAAATCGGCTAGATGGCATCATCATCATCAATGTATGTATGATTTGACTGGCCTGTTGGTTTAGTGGTTAGTGACCCTGACTGCTATGCCGGAGGTCGTGGGTTCGATTCCCACCCAGGACAAATGTTTGTGTAATGAGCATAATCATTTGTTCTGTGTCTGGGTGTAATTTATCTATAATATGTATGTATTTAGAAATATTTAGTATGTTTATCAGTTGTCTAGTACCCATAACACAAGCTCTGCTTAGCTTGGAACTAGACGGCGTTGTGTGATAGTTGTGGAATATTATTATTAAATTACGAGGGATGCCTTTTAAGTTTTGTCGTTTGAAGAAAAAAACACAACTAGAACCTTAAAGTATTATTTATTGTTTTTCAAAGTATTCGTCTTGAAGTTTAATACATTTTTCCATTCGATCGAACCAGTGATTAAAACTCTTATTCTACTCCAAAGTGGGTATGTCCAAAATGGCCGACTTGAAAGCGTTGACTGCTTCTTCACTGGACTGGAACCTTTGCCCACGAAGTTTTCTTAATATTAGAAAATGTAAAGAAATCGTTAGGGCTTAGGTCAATACTGCATGGGGGATAGTCAAGAATTTCCACGTTTTCCTGCTTCAAATAATCAATTGTTTTACCAGCAGTATGTGAGCTTGCGTTGTCATGGTGTAGGATGATGCCTCGCTTTGTGTTAGATTTCCGGACTTCAGCGATGACTTGTGGTAAACAAATTGTAGTATACCACTCTGCATTAACCGTTCTACGATCTTCAAGCACAATTCTTGCAACGTGACCGGTTTTCGCCACGAACGTAGCAAACATCTTCTTCGAAGTGCTTCGAGAGCGAAAAACTTTAGTCGACTTTTGCTCATCTCGGAAGACCCTGGTTGTGGATTGCTCGTTGGAATCAGGGTCGTAGGCATAAATCCAAGATTCGTCACCACTGATAATGTCGTAGACGTGATTTGACTCTCCTCGCTTGAACCTTTGGAAAGATTTCTGACACCATCTGACGCGGGTCGCCTTATGATCATCGGAAACCAAATGCGGAATCCATCGGCAAACTAGCTTTCTCACACCAAGCTCTTCATGCAAGATCTTTTGAATGGTTGTCCCTGAAATGCCTATTAACGCCTCTATCTCCCGATATGTCACATGCCGATCTTCGAGTATCAGTTGTCTCACAGCAACGATGTTTTCTTCAGTAAAGGCGGATTTTGGACGTCCTTCACGAGATTTGTCACTAAGACTAGTATTTCCACGCTGGAATTCTAAATACCAGCGTTCGACAGTCCGTAGACAAGGAACTTCATCATATAATACAGAACTTAACTCCTCAAAACATTGAATCCGAGTTAGGCCTCTCCAAAAGTTGTAAAAAATTATCGCACGAAAGTTTTCCTTAGATAGATTCATTTTTATGCGCGACTTGATAGATTCAAGACAACGCTGTGACTAAATAGTTGCATCAATTCTAATTACCTATTTCAATTGTTTTGCCATTCTAAATTCAAACAAATTTGAAATAGTTAAATAACGAAGAGACAAGATTAGGTATCTATTATAGAAACACCGACTTCCGAAATTAAAGTTATTTTGTGCGTTTTCGTTTAAGTCGGTTGAATATTTTTTTGTAAAAATTTTTTTATTATGATAGTTTTTGTACGGAGAAATATAAAGGGGGCCCAAGTACCTTTGTATACAAGGTTATTTGTAAAACACTGGCAACCCTGCAGGACTGTATTACTAACATCATAAACAACAACTTTTGTTCTATGACTTTTGATAAAACATAATACATTTACCAAAAGCAAACCTTCAAGATTTCGTTGTTCTATCTAGCACATTTCAACTCTGTATTTTACTGTATCTACTTACGGCTCCCGCGCACTGTTCTCGTAATAATAGTAAGCAGGCTTCCAAAACATTCTCATTACACCTAGCATGCGTTCGCACCATTTCCGTGTACGACATTAATATTGATAGACTGCTATGTAAAGTTAATTACGTCCGCACTGCCGAATTTCGCTACAAGAACACATATGACGCGACGCAAGCGCATCACGGCGACTGACAAACTAGTAAGTGTCGCCCGTAAATAGGTCAAGTTTATCTTCAGCCACTCTCCGCTATTGTACTATCGCTTGCTTTGCATAGACTTCGTAATATTTAGAACGTTCAATTTAAATATTTTTATTTTTGTATGAAATTCTGATGAACTAAAATATGACAAATTTTTTAAAAGTCCTAGAACAAAATTTGTTCTTAACATGGTCCTCAGAGGTTTCTAGTGTTTTGCAAATAACCCTAGGGCCATGGATCGTCTTCTGAACGAGGTACCAAAAGTCCTAGGTTACAAAGACGGCTGGGGCATCAGGACGTTCGTTCCTTTACTGCTTCGCAGAAGGAGGCGACCGCCTGCCATTTCTCCTCGCTCTGGGATTCTCCTCCGGAATATAGCCTGAACCAGGGCCGGCGCGAAAGGTCACTGCGCTGATTTGCCCAGGAGTGGGACAGAACAAGCTAACCAAAAAAAATTACATACCGTCTTCACATATGTGTAATGCGTCGCTGTATTCATCATCGTCGTCGTCATCTTGTGGTATTTCTTGTTTGAAGAATAAACCTGTGAAAGAATATTACAATTAAATTCTTTCTTTATACACCGTTAAATTTTGATCGTTTTAATCTCGAGAAGGGTCCAACCGGTACATGAAACACTATCGATTTGTAAAGATGAAATAAAAAAATAAGATACTTTTTTTTGTAACTCGAACTAATTCTCGCATGAGTGAATAAATAATGCAATCCTTTAGTAGGCAGCATTCCGTAATAACATTTATCATGCGTTCGGCCAAGTCAACGTGGACTCACAAAAAATAACCCCTACATCGGCTTCATGTATAGATAACATTTTTACTAATTCTAATATTAAAGACTCATCCATAATTAGTGGCGTTAGGTCTGACCATACTGGTCAACTCTTATCTTTCGAGTTAGTAAAAAAGTTACAATTAGATCCAACTGCAGAGTTTAGACTGCTAACTAAAAATAAATTAAATAATTTTAATAATAATGTTCTTAGTAGTCTCTCAACAGCCAATTTTGAATCGCAAGACCCCAATGTCAACTATAGTACATTATTTTCTACAGTATGCCAAGAATTTAATAAGGCGTGTCCTGTTAAAAAAATTCAAATCAATAATAAATCTAAATTTAATGAATGGGCTACTACTGGAATAAGAAAAAGCAGAGATACTTTATATCAGCTGTACCATGAAAAATCCTTGTCGTCTGATCTAACTTGCATAACCATGTTAGAAACTATTCAAAAATATTCAAAAGAGTCTGCGCCCAAGCTAAATCTAAATCAATAAGTCCGTGATAAGGCCTGTCGTACTGTATGGATCAGAATGTTGGGCTGTGAAAAAGATGGATGAAAAAAGATTACATGTAGCAGAGATGAGAATGTTGAGATGGATGTGTCGTGTGACGAGAAAGGATAAAGTGAGAAATGAGTATATTAGGGGAAGTTTGAAAGTGGCGCCAGTGACTGAAAAGTTGAAAGGAAATCGTTTGTCTTGGTATGGTCATGTGAAAAGGAGGGACGAAATGCATGTTGCTAAAAAAGTTATGAGTTTACATGTGGATGGACGGCGGGGGAGAGGGAGGCCAAAGAAAAGATGGATGGATTGTGTGAGAAGTGATATGAAAGAAAAGGGAGTTAGTGATAGCGTGACGAGTGACAGGACAGAATGGAAGAAAAAAACGTGTTGCGCCGACCCCAAATAAAACGGGACAAGGGCAGGAAGATGATGAAGTAAGATAATCGGAAACTCTAATAATAAAATAAAAGCTGTTTGGAAGGTGATAAACAAGGAAACTGGAAAGACAAACCAACAAGATCGGAATGAATTGTCGCTAAAAATTCATAGTAAAGTCATCACAGACAGGTCTGAAGTAGCCGAGACCTTAGTAAACTTTTTCACAAACATCCCAATTGAAGTTACGAAATCTCTCCCATCTTCATCTTTGTTAACTGAATCTTTTTTGAAAGAACATTTCACCAAGGATATACCAACCTTTGAATTTAAGCGTATCTCCGTTGATACAATTATAAAAACATTCAAAAGACTTAACATAAAAAACACTGAAGACTTATGGGTATATCTGTTAAGGTTCTCGGAGATATTATTGATTCAATTGCTCCTGTCTTAACAGGCATATTCAATCAATGTATAGACAGTGATACATTCCCTGATTTAATGAAACATAGTAAAGTAGTACCAATTTTTAAATCAGGTAGTACGAGTGATCCTTCTAATTATAGACCAATATCTGTGCTTCCAGCATTGAATAAAATCTATGAAAAAATCATGCTCAACCAGATGTTGTCTCATTTTAATTCTAATAGGATTTTGCATAGTCATCAGTTTGGCTTCACGAAAGGAAGGTCAACGACGGATGCAGGAGTGAAACTCATCAGTCACATTTTGGAATCCTGGGAGAAATCTCAGGATGCTATTAGCATATTTAGTGACCTCTCTAAAGCATTTGACTGTGTTGACCATAATACTCTGATCTGTAAATTACATCATTACGGAATTCGTGGACGAGCTGCTGATCTTGTTTATTCCTATTTATCTTACAGGCAGCAAAAAGTATCCATTAATGAGGCGACGTCCTCGGGATCTTTAGTAAAGATGGGCGTGCCTCAGGGTTCAATTCTTGGCCCTTTCCTTTTTCTGGTTTATATTAATGACCTTCCTTATATGATGGCTAATTTATCCGATATAATTCTATTTACTGATGACACCTCTCTTATTTATAAAGTAGATAGAAAAGATGGTGATGTCTTGCGTGTTAACGAAAGTCTGGCTGCTCTTTCAAAATGGTTCGCAGCTAATAATCTCCTATTAAATGCGAATAAAACTAAATGTATAAAGTTTTCATTACCGAATGTCCCAAGTTGGCGTCAGTCTAATTCTTGATGGCAAAAAACTTGATGTTATTATTGCGGACACTGTGTTCTTAGGTTTAACTATCGATTCTAAACTACAGTGGGGCGCTCATATTAGAACTCTCTCGGGAAGATTAAGCTCAGCTACATATGCAGTTAGAAAAATAAGGCAATTGACAGATGTAGCCACAGCAAGGTTAGTTTACTATGCTTATTTCCACAGTATTATGTCTTATGGCATTTTACTGTGGGGATCTGCAGCTGATGTAGACTCAATTTTCATATTGCAAAAGAGAGCTATCCGGGCTATTTATAGGATGGGTCCTCGCGAGTCCCTCAGAAATAAATTCAAAGAAATCGACATTCTCACTCTGCCTTCTCTTTATGTCTTAGAATGCATTTTGTATGTTCGTAAAAACTTAGGACTCTTTAAAATTAGAAGCGATTTTCACAACAAAAATACGCGTAGAACACGAAATTGTATTACCCAAATGGAGATTAGTCAAGACCACCCAGTCATTCCTAGTAAACAGCATACGCTTTTACAACAAGCTGCCAAAGGCGGTAACTGAGCGTGTCCTAACCAAAAAAGCATTTTACAAGGTTAAAGACTATGTCGAAGACACGCTTGTTTGGCAATGACTACCTTTGCACATGTGGCCCCCTGGTAAATCATCAATATTGTGTCTATTAACTGCTCCACCTTTGGTTTAATATACATATATTTATTTTTCCTTTAACGAATTGCTTTTGCAATATTTTTTATTTTTATTATTTAGACTTCAACTGCATTCAATTTGTTAGTAATTTATTTTGTTAACAGTTGTAATTATTTGAATTTTTCCTGCTTTTCACATTCCAAAAAGACGCTATATAAATAGCGTCTTTTTGGAATGTGAATGTGAGAACACTGTATAATCCACAAACACTTAGATAACTTTCTATTACTACTTTTTTTTGATTATGATTAATTTTGTCTTTTGTGTACAGTGTTGACTGGTCTAGTCTACACTGTTCTTACATAAATCAATCAATATTGTAATAAACACATTTTTTAAAAGAGTAACCATGGAATTTCGTACCGGTTCTTCTCCATAGGAAACGACCAATTTGGAACCGTGCACTAGCTTCTGACGTTTTATTAGTGCCCTTGTAGGCCTATATGAAATAAAATATTTTGACTCTTGACTTATAGCCTAGATCAAACTCCGCCCCAAACCCTATTTGATTGGCTATGCGGGCGGCGCGCGCCCCGCGCGTTAAGTGCAACGCATGAATGACGCCTCATGGAATAATTCAGTCAGTTTCTCTTAAGACGTCATCGGAGTGTCGTCGCACGAATATAATGGCGTCGCAAAATTATTCATTCCCTATTAGCAAAAGGTTAGACAGTTGGATTGAGGCCGAACGCTGCGTTACGCGGGCGCCCGCGCGGTCCCATAGGCGTCCATTACACGGTCATGCAAGCGTCAATCAATTCCATCAATTATTGGTTGCACGAGAGATGTGCCGTTGCCGGCAATATTGCTCGAAGTGGGCAATATTGCCGGGAGTGGAAATATTTGGGAATATTGCTTAATTATAAATCAAATAACTACGGAAACTATGTACAGTATGCACAATCCTTAAAATTAGCATTTAAATACCATAATCTACATTACATACAATAAAATACCGTTTTGGGTAAAATTGCCAATAATGCGAGGAAATTTGGCAATATTCCAGGTATTTTACCGGCAACACCCATCCGATTTCGCTAATTCTTTTTTTGTTGTGTTTGTTATTGTGAGGTAAAGGTTCTTATGGAAGGAAAAATGAAAATTGGGGTAGTGTTGGGTAGAGTAAAGTAGGGTAGTGTAGGGTAGAGAGTAAAGTAGGGTAGAGTAGATTGGAGTAGAGTAAGGTAGAGAAAAGTAGAGTAGGGAAAAGCGCCGGAAAGCTATAAATTTTTTAATATTTCAATGCACTTGCTCCGGTAATCTCTACGTAATCAGCAAATGACCGTTTGAGCCCCAGCAGTATGCTGAGCACTGGCAGTTTTGCGCTGATGTGACGCATATCCTATCAAGCTGATAGTTTGAAGTACGATTTTGTTACTTGTTACATTTATTTATTTATTTTTAGGATATGCGTCATGTTGGACGCCAATAAACTTTTTTTCTTTCTTCTTCTTTCTTTCTAGATTGTTATTTTAACCCTTCAGATACCGTCAATTAGAGACACAATAGTAAGACAATAGATGCGCGGCCACCGGGTGTCGCTTGGGGATTCATGAACTAGTAAGTAGTTTTTATAATCATTTTAAAATCACAGCTCTTGTTAATACTTACATTTCTAATTCTTTAAATTAATCAGTCATTGATAATCAACGGCGTCTTGTTTATAATTTATACATAAAGTAAAATTAACTAATTAAATTCTTAATTAAACCAGACATTGGATCAAATCAAATCAAATCAAATCAAAATCGTTTATTTCAAATAGACCAATTACAGGCACTTTTGAATTGTCAAAATGTCGGTCAGTCAAACAAACAAGTGAAGCTAAGTTGCACGTTCCAAAGAGTAGATCTCTATGGAGAAGAACGTGCAAGAAACTCCATGGACACTCTTTTAAATCATATGTGTTACATATAGTGTTTGGTTACATATTTCTTGTTGCTTCTATTATGTGAGCACAATGTAGATAATAATAAAAAAATATTAAAAGATAAAAACTGAATTAAGCTACTGGCAGCTAAGAGATGACCAGTCTCATCTGACGGCACCCGTTCACGAGCATGACGCGTGCATCAGCCACACTCAGCTCAACCATTTTGAAGGGAACCGAATGACCCAATAACACGCGCCACCAACAGCGAGACATTTGAGTGAGCATGTCAAACTCTCAACTGCCATGCTCGCAATGTCAAAAAATAAAATAATAAAAAGTTGTAACTCAATAAAAATGCTCCATGGTACTTCACATTCACAAATTTGGAAAAAAAAAGTGCTTCTACATTATACAATGCTATTATTTTTAGATATAACATGTAAAGAATCCTAAGTCCTATTGAAATAAACTAATCAAATAAAAATAAAATACTGAAAACAACATTACGAAAAGGGCAGCAGCATCTCTTCGAATATATATATAAAGACTAATTTGTAGCTACAAAAGTATGTGGCTGTGGAGCAGGACCGGCATTTAGCCAAGCATTTTTATCAAGGAGATAATCTTCCAATTTATAATATGCTTGTCTACATAGTGTGCGTTTAATGCAGGTTTTAAATTTTGACTCGTTTAATTGGAGAATTTCTAGTGGAATTTTATTATAAAATTTTACACAGTACCCCATAAAAGAACTAGCTACTTTAGCTAACCTGAATCGAGGTTGATCTAACTTGTCCTTATTTCTAGTATTAAAATTGTGCCTATCACTTATTTTAGTAAAAAGATGAATATTTTTCCGGACATACATTATATTTTCATAAATGTATTGACAAGGTACCGTCATGATGTTTATATCTTTAAATAATTCCCTAAGAGAATCGCGCCTGCGAAGATTGTATATGGCTCTGATAGCTCTTTTCTGCAGAATAAAAATAGACTCTATGTCTGCAGCCCGTCCCCATAGCAAAATACCGTAAGACATGATGCTATGAAAGTAACTAAAATAGACCAGCCTCGCGGTATGTACATCAGTAAATTGACGGATTTTTCTGACAGCATATGCTGCTGAACTAAGCCGTCCTGCCAGAGATGTTAAATGAGGGCCCCATTGTAGCCTCGAGTCGAGCGTGATTCCCAGGAAAACCGTGTTTTCGACGATTTCTAGTTTCTCCTTGTTCAATATTATTTCCAAATCATTACTTTTAACATTCGGCAACGCAAATCTGATGCACTTCGTTTTTTTTCCATTTAGTACTAAATTATTAACAGTAAACCAGTTTTGGACCTGCTGTAGAGCGTTGTTTACGTCATCAATACGTGTGGAACGTCTATTGATTTTAAATATTAAGGACGTATCGTCAGCAAACAATACTATATGTGGTTGTTGTTTCAATAAATGCGGTAGATCATTTATGTACACCAGAAAGAGGAAAGGACCCAATATAGAGCCCTGTGGTACCCCCATTTTTATTTTTAAGCCCCGTGAATTTACACCATTTATCTGAACTTGCTGTTGCCTGTCATTTAAATAAGATTTCACTAGGCTTAGTGCAAGTTTACCTAATCCGTAATGTTCTAGCTTTAAAAGTAAGGTTTCATGATTAACACAATCAAAAGCCTTTGAGAGGTCACAGAAGATTCCAATAGCATCTTGGGCTTCCTCCCACGCTGCAAATATGTGTTTTAATAAGGAGACACCAGCATCAGTCGTACAACGTCCTTTGGTGAAACCATACTGCTGTTCGTGTAAAATTTTATTACTGTTAAAATGAATAAGCATTTGATTGAGCATAACTTTTTCAAAGACCTTACTGAAAACCGGCAACACGGATACAGGTCTATAATTATTGGTGTCATTATGGTCGCCAGATTTAAAAAGAGGTATAACTTTACTAAATTTCATTACATCTGGAAAGACTCCTTGGTCCACACACAAATTAAAAATTAAAGCCAAGTATGGTGCTACGGTCTCGATTATAGATGTACAAACTTTAACCCTTCAGATACCGTCAATTAGAGACACAATAGTAAGACAATAGATGCGCGGCCACCGGTGGTCGCTTGGGGATTCATGAATTAACAGACATTCCCCATAGGTCCTCGGTTAATTTTATTTTTATTTGCCGGAAAGCCTTTATGACTGTCATGGGGTTTATATGTTTGAATTGAAATTCAACCGGACAGCCTGGCACGTTTTCTTTCAATAAAGCAATTGAGGCCTCTGGCGAGGAATTTAAAGCTTCCGTTGTCTTAAGAGGTATGTTGGTAAAAAAATTCACAAACTCTTGGGCTACTTCTATGTTAGAATTTATGGGACCATGTGAAGTCTCCAATAAAAATTCCGTGTTTCGTACCTTATTTCTACCCGCTCTCTGATCTCTGATCTTCCTCTAATTCTGGTCTCAAATCGTTCAGTGGTTCATCACATGTTTCGTCGATAAAATTGAATTCCACATTGACGGCACATTCTTCACGATAATTTTATTTTTTATATAGCCTCTTATTGTTTTGTAATGTGAATGTGAGAACACTATACCTTACAAACTCTTAGATTACTTCCTATTTAAATTACTTTTTTATTTGAATTACTTTTTTTTATTTTTTGCTTTTGTGTACAGTATTGATCTACACTGTTCTTACATACTATCATATTGTAACACCTACCACTTTTTTTAAAAAGAGTAACCATGGAGTTTCTTGCCGGTTCTTCTCCATAGGAAACGACCAATTTGGAACCGTGCACTAGCTTCTGACGTTTTATAAGTGCCCATGTAGGCCTATGTGAAATAAAATATTTTGACTTTGAATTTGACTTTGACTTAGAATTGATTTGGCTCGCGAAAAAATACCAAAATTTGAACAATGGCAATTTTACTTTTTATAACCTAAGTTTTCAAAATAATTACAAGTGACCAGTGCAGTGCCTCATACTTAAACAATATTTTCGCAAAACTTTGAGTGGCCTGGTACTAAACAAATATAAATAAACGATGATTACACCTGCAGTATTAATAAAATATATTGGTATTATTGACACGCATCATTGGTAATATTGCCAATGTTGCTGGCAATATTGGTAATTTACAGGCAATATTCCCAATTGGGAATATTGGGAATATTGCCGCTAGTGGGAATATTGCTGCTAAGCACATCACTAGTTGCACCAATAGCACATTGTAATTTAGCCGCATATAAATAGTAGTAATTTCGCGTTTTGTCTTTTGACAGCTAGCAACATTTCCTATCCTCTGTCCCTTTCCTACACTACCGCAAGAGAGACAGAGAAAAGAATGCAGTCGGCTGAAATCTCTCGCAATGCAAAGACGTCGCCGCGCGTTTTCTTACTAGGAAATTGAATATTGTTGAACTCTAATCGCTGTTGCCTACACCGCTAACGCTTTGTGCTTGTGAACCGTGCAGTACCTCATCATCATCATCATATCAGCCGAAAGACGTCCACTGCTGGACATAGGCCTCCCCCAAGCGTCGCCACAACGACCGGTCCTGTGCGTCACGCTTCCATCGGATTCCCGCGACCCTGACCAGGTCGTCGGTCCACCTTGTTGGAGGCTTTCCAACGCTGCGTCTTCCGGTACGTGGTTGCCACTCCAGAACCTTTCGTCCCCATCGACCATCTGTTCTGCGTGCAATGTGCCCTGCCCATTGCCACTTAAGTTTGGCGACTCTTCGAGCTACGTCGTGCAGTACCTATTTACCATCATTTCTACTCGCCACCAGACTCAAGAATTACTAAGAACCCAGAATCGCCCAATTGAAAAATTTGTGTGTCGGAACGTTTTTTTCTGTTGGGTGTATAATTTGACTATGGACGGTTCGTTTTTTGGGTAGGTTCACACGCGCAGCGGGCACGGATTCCTGTATTATGGATCGAACGCGGTCCGAATCGGACGTCGGGAACTGGAGTTGTGGCCGAAGAACTTATGAAAATTTGATAATTCTATCTGAAAACGTGTCTAAATTGTCTTTTCTGTTTCAGGTATCCGGAGTTTCAAGAACGGTTCGTTCGTGCAGGTATGTGCGTTTATTTAGAACGGTAAAAAAAAAATCGACCTTTGCCGATACAGAACCAGTCATTGAAAGTCAAGTCTCAGAGTTCGAAAGATCAATGTATTCCTTCTCTTTTAAGCTGTTTTCTTCCGTCTTTCCTAGTCCTGAAACGGCTCCATCTGTATCCATCATGCATTGCAAGGTGTCAAGTACATAATTGAATTCGATAGCGCCGCAAATACAGTTCACTACACTTTTATACACCTTTTTTTTCGGTGGGCAAAGTCATCCAATGACAACCCCCGCACTTGGGTGGAGCGGTGTCAGACTCTTACTGACTAAAAATCCACTCCGTTCCTTTTAGCCTTCATACCGGAGCTCGAGTTTCCTTTCGGATAACCCTGGCCCCAGTAGGCTTCGACCCAGCTGGGCCCCTCCTGTTGCTGATAACTATTTGAGACGCGCGGGAACAGTGCGCGCTCGTCGACGTCTTGGGCTCGGTCCGGACAGTTACCGGGCGCCGTCACCGCGCCGTAGACGGTGGCCGGAAATCGGGATCGGAATCCCGGCGGCAGCGGTGAGTGCGCCGTTGCCTGACACGGTCGGCCTCCTATGCTAGCATTACTGCTTCGCAGAAGGAGGCGACCGCCTGCCACTCCTCCTCGCTCCGGACCATGGCCTGAACCAAGGCCCGGAAACTTTAATATCCCTGGTGGCGTATTTGCGCCACCAATCATGAATGGAGGTTTTCGTCACTGAGAAAAAGTCAATAGAAGGTAGGTTTTTCGTCAACATTGACTGTGATCAAAACTGACAGCAAAACCTACAGGTGAGTATAAACTACAACATTTACTTGTAACAGAACAACGAGCCGCTCTATGATATGTTCTAGTGTATCATCCTTTTACGAACGAAACGTCGAGCACGCTCGTCTCTTTGTTACAAACCAACGAACATATTGGTGTAACATTTCGTCGAGCCACGAGTGCGGGCGATGCGCGGTTGCTGGGTGACATTTAAAAAAAAAATAAACGCAAGGTACAACGAAATGTAAATACACACTCGCTGTGAGCATTTACCCGTAACATAACGCCGAGCATTCGCAGGAACGTTACATTACATGGAAATGCTTAGGAAACTGAACTTTTGCCTGTATTGTACCATTCGTTAGAATTTTACATTACACAGAAATGCTCCAGAAAATGTTGTAGTCTATACTCCCCTTACCGTGTAATGGGCGCCATACAAAAGTTCAACTGAGCACTTTGGTCGCGACGGGTGCGCACTAGGGAATGCGATCTCAATCTCGCGAGATCTCAGCCTTTTTTAGCGAGATTGATCTCGAACGAAAAAAGGGCGAGATCTCGCGAGTTTAACGAGATTGTACTCGAGCATAAAACGTCTTATTCGAAGCACGGATTGACACGGACGTTAAAAAATTATAGACAGATACGTCAAACAATGTTTGATGCAAAAAAAATGTATTGAAAAAATTCTTGAAAATAAATGTTTATCTTATAATACTTTTTTTTTTGGTGGATAAAAATCATCCTAATGACATCTCCCAATCTTGGGCGGAGCGGGAGACAGTGTCAGACTCTTACTGACTAAAAACCCCGCGCCGTTCCTTCTAGCCTTCATACCGGGGCACGAGCTCCCTTTCGGACAAGCCTGTCCCCAGTAGGCTTCGACCCAGCTGGGTCTCGACTGCTGCTGACAACTCCTTGAGGCGCACGGGAACAGTGCGCGCCGTCGACGTCTTGGACTCGGTCCATTACCGGACGATCGGACAGCGAGCTACCCATGGCTCGCCGTCCGCGAGCCCGCGTCTACGGTGGCCGGAAATCGGGATCGGAATCCCGGCGACGCGACGGCGGCGAGGGCGCCGTTGCCTGATGCGGTCGGCCTCCTCCTTTGCAAGCTTACTGCTTCGCAGAAGGAGGCGACCGCCTGCCATTCCTCCTCGCTCCGGACCATGGCTTCGACCAAGGCCCGGCGCGAGAGGTCTCCGCGATCGCCCCCACGAGGGCACGGCGATGCTCCGCCCAGGCAGGGCACACCTCGACGGTGTGCTTCACCGTGTCCTCCGGGCGTTGCGCAAAGTGGCGACACCCGGGCGTCTCTTCCGCTTAAATCCGATGCAAGAACCTCCCGAACTTGTCATGTCCGGTGAGGACCTACGTCATGCGGAAGGTAAGGACGCCGTGAGGTCTTTCCAGCCACACCTCAAAGAGGGGATTTACCGCCATAGTCGTGGCGTACCCAACCCCAGTAGGCTTCGACCCAGTGCGCGCCATCGACGACTTGGGCTCGGTCCGGACAGTTACCGGACGGTCGGACAGCCAACTATCCATTGCTCGCCGTCCGCAAGCCCGCGCTTATTCTTCAAATACTTACAATTTTTATTATTTTTTTCCTAATCTATTAAAATATTGTGATTATTTGCAAAAAAAATACACAAAACTACCAATCTCACGATATTGTTATTCATAATCTCGCGAGATCTCGCTCGAGCCCTAATCTCGCGAGATTTGCATTCCCTAGTGCCGACGCGAGCGCCAGTCGCGGTCAGCCACACCCCGCACTCGTACCACTACATAATAACACATTAAAGTTCGCCATTCGTCACGACTACATGCAAACCGTTAAACGAATATTACACAATAGGTTTTGCTGTCAGTTTTCACAGGCAAAGTTTTGATTGACGAAAAGCCTACCGTCTAATGCAATGATTGACGCTTGCATGACCATGTAATGGTCGCCTAAAAGTTGAACTAGCGACACTGCGTAGGTAATTCGATTTCCGCAACGGGGACCACCGCATACGACACACGCGGCATTTCACGCGACGGGTTGACGCGCGGGCGCCCGCGCTTGCTCCGTTTAACGCAGTGTTGACCCTAATTGTTATTGAAGTCACTTACCACGAGGTTCCTCCGCTACGTCAACTAGTTCTTGCTTGACCTCAACAACAAGCGTAGTAGTGGCTGAAAAAAAAAAAAAAAGTTGTTAACAATGAGAATATCGTTGGTTTCGTTATTAATTTATCAGCACTAGTTGTAGCTCTACGAATAAGAAATAGGATTGAAATAAAGGAAAAAAACTAACTCCATTTAAAATTTTGACATATTATATTATTTAACAGTCCTGAGTCCAAGATACACGAATCCATGACTAAATCTTCAACGACATTGGATGTTTGCTGCTCAGTGCTGTCATTTTGTTGTGATTTTGAATAGCGATCGTTCTCTTCAAAAACTAAGAAAAATATACAAGGTGTAAGGGACAGCCCTCCGCAAACTTTAAGGACTTGCTCAGTAGACGAAACTGAACCACCTCCGACAATTTTTTTTTTTTCAGGAAACGAATAATAAATAAAAACTTTTTATAAAAAAAAAAATAACCGACTTCACTAAAAAAAAAAAATTGAATTGAATTTAGGGAGTTCCCTCGAAAAATTCCATCATCAGATCCCAACTTGGTGACTATGGGACCATTTGGTAAGTATACCATTTCTAAAAAAAAAAAAAATTTTTCAAATCGGTTAGCAAGCGACGGAGTTATGCGCGAACAAACATAAAAAAAAAAACATACAAACATCCGAATTGAGAACCTCCTCCTTTTTTAGAAGTTGGTTAAAAAGAAAATCAGCCTCACCATACTAAATTACAAACTTAATTGGACAGTTTGTATGGAGCGGCCAATTTTTATTTTCGTTTCCTGAAAAATAAAAACTATGCAAGGTGGTTCAGTTTCGTCTACTGAGCAAGCCCTTACAGTTTGCGGAGGGCTGTCCTTTACACCATGTATACTGCTGGCGTAAACAGCATCTAGACAATGCATAGCAATGCTAAAACCCCGCCACCCCCCTATAGGGCACTATAGTGCTTAAGCCTGCAATACACGTTGGCCGAGCTTAGACCAATGCGAGCCTAGGCAAATATAGGCAAATTGACACAAGGCAAGCGCTTCTCTCTACACGTTCGGCAAGCTTGAAGGAACCCAATTGGCCAACATAGACGAGTTTTGAGGAGACGCCCACATGTTGGTCAAGAGCCTTTGATTTGTGCAGAAAAACCGACACCGCTCCGAAGTGAGGCAAGTGATCGCGAGCGGCTGCGAGTTGTGACAAGCTACGCCAAATGAGGTCTATACACGTTGGCGCTTGTCTTTACTCAACCAACTAGGCAAGCGACACCGAGCGATAGCAAGACAAGGCAAATATACAATCCAGATGTTGGTATTGGTTTTCATTCGGCAACGCTCGGTCAACATGTATTGCAGGCTTTACGTAATCTGTTTAAAAAGAAGAGTTTCTTACCGCCTATTGGGTTTTTGCTATACAAATCTTTGAAGCGCTCCTCACATGTCAGTACTTGTTTCTTGAACTCTGATGCGTCACGCAGTCGAATAATGCAGATTTCACAGATAGTATATGCAGTTAACAGCCCTGGAACTGGAGACATCTGCAATATTGAATATACAAGGTGTAAGGGACAGGCCTCCATAAACTTTAAGGTTAAACTAGTCGCGGGTCGCGGGATCAGGGGCGCGACCAAAAAGCGCGCTGTCTCATCTGACATCGTGTGCGAGAGAGATAGTACCAGTGATGAGCAGTTAGACGCTATACTATATGCCGATTAATGTTATTGGGTGAAATGCACGATAATTCATCGCAATACGAGTGCGTAAAAAAGTATGGTTAGTGCTTTAGAAAATAGCGATTTTTGAAAAAACTACTGCTTAAATCAATCTATATATATAAAAATAAACGGGGGTCCCGTTTTCCGTTGTCACGACTTGGCATGAAAACGGCTTGACCGATTTGGCTGATTTTTTTTTTGTTGTGATTGTTATTGTGAGGAGAAGGTTCTTATGGAAAAAAAATTAGGGTAGTGTAGGGTAGAGTAGGGTGGAGTAGGGTAGAGTAGGGTAGAGTAGGGTAGGATAGGGTAGAGTAGGGTAGAGTAGTACGGTAGAATAGGGTAGAGTAGGGTAGAGTAGGGTAGAGTAGGGTAGAGTAGGGTAAAGTAGGGTAAAGTAGGGTAGAGTAGGGTAGGGTAGGGTAGAGTAGGGTAGAGTAGTAGGGTAGAGTAGGGTAGAGTAGGGTAGAGTAGGGTAGAGTAGGGTGGAGTAGGGAAGAGCGGGAGCGAAGCCGCGCGGGCAAAAGCTAGTTTAAAATAAATTTTACGTATCGGATTACGTGTCGGTAAGGACTTTTGGAGATTTTACACGATTTGTGGTACTTTTTAACGCCCAAAGTTGCGTAAAATGCCGTCCGCTATCCTGCGTCTACGGTGGCCGGAAATCGGGATCGGAACTCCTCCTCGCTCCGAACCATGGCCTGAACCAAGGCCCGGCGCGAAAGGTCTCCGCCTCCGATTGCCCCCACGAGGGCACGGCGATGCTCCACTTAAGCAGGGCACACCTCGACTGTGTGCTCCACCGTGTCCTCCGGGCGTTACGCACATTGGCGACACCCGGGCGTCTCTTCCGCACGAATCCGGTGCAGAAACCTCTCGAACGTGCCATGTCCGGTGAAGACCTGCGTCATACGGAAGGTATGGACGGCATGAGGTCTTTCCAGCCACGCCTCAAAGAGGGGAATTACCGCCATAATTGTAGCGTGCCCATACTCTACCCTACCAAACTTCACATAAACCATCTACTAAATAGTCCGAACAAAGCCTAAACATTTTTTTTATGGCGGTAAGTCCCCTCTTTGAGGCGTAGCTGGAAAGACCTCACGGCGTCCTTACCTTCCGCATGACGCAGGTCCTCACCGGACATGGCAAGTTCGGGAGGTTCCTGCATCGGATTCGAGCGGAAGAGACGCCCGGGTGCCGCCACTGTGCGGAACGCCCGGAGGACACGGTGGAGCACACAGTTGAGGTGTGCCCTGCTTGGGCGGAGCAACGCCGTGCCCTCGTGGGGGTGATGGGCGGCGGAGACCTTTTGCGCCGGGCCTTGGTTCAGGCCATGGTCCGGAGCGAGGAGGAGTGGCAGGCGGTCGCCTCCTTCTGCGAAGCAGTAATGCTAGCAAAGGAGGAGGCCGACCGTATCAGGCAACGGCGCCCCCGCCGCCGCCGCCGGGATTCCGATACCGATTTCAGGCCACCGTAGACGCGGGCTCGCGGACGGCGAGCCATGGGTAGCTCGCTGTCCGATCGTCTGGTAACTGTCCGGACCGAGCCAAGGCGTCGACGGCGCGCACTGTTTCCGCGCGCCTCAAGGAGTTGTCAGCAACAGGAGGGGCCCAACTGGGTCGAAGCGTACCGGGGTCGGGGTTATCCGAAAGGAAACTAGAGCCCCGGTATGAAGGCTAGAAGGAACGGCGCGGGGTTTTTAGTCAGTAAGACTCTGACACTGTCTCCCGCTCCACCCAAGAGCGGGTTTCGTCAATGATGATTTTCCCCGTCGACAGAAAAAAAAAAAAGCCTAAACATTTGGTTTGGATAGGTGAGCCCGTTTTTGAGTTATAAAATTACAAAAAGTGGCATTGATTTTTTATATATATAGATGTACCGTATATGTTTTTGTGCATATTTATTTACTGTTATTGTGATATGTGTATGCATTATGAGATTTAATTTGGTTATTATAGTCTATTAAATTGCACATTTTGTTTATTAATATTTTATTATTATTATTGATAGGCTTGCGATTGACCACCATCTCACCTGATGGTAAGCGACGATGTGGTCGACGATGAAACGCGCTTGCCTAGAAGTAACCTATTCACTCTTGACTTAAAGACCCCTAAGTTGTAGCTATCAGGAAACACAAACTCCGACAGGGAATTCCACTCCTTGGCTGTACGCACAATAAATGTGTTCCCAAAACGCTTTGTGCGTATGTGTGGAATGTCTACCATGTACCGGTGGCGCAACGCCGTCCGTCTTGTGGTCCGATGATGGAACGGACTTGGCGGAATTAGATTGTGCAATTCCAGTGCACACTCAATTATACACACTGTGTCTACGTATCTTATCCAACTGTCCTGTCACAGGTCTGCTGGAAGAGATTTCGTCAGAAATAAGCAGGTCCTTTGTATTCTTTTATCCTTATTTGTTCTTTTCGATTTTAAGTGTTTGTGTGTACATAAATAAATAAATAATATAATATCTTCTTCTTCTTACTGCCCTTATCTCATATTTTTTCTTCAATTCTGTCCTGTCTCTCTATCTCAAACTATCAATAACTCTTTTTTCTTTCATATCACTCCTCACACAATCCATCCATCTATTCTTCAGCTTTCCTGCCCTCTCCATCCATATACATGTATACTCTTAACTATATTATATAATAATGTAATATAATATTCCACAACTATCACACAACACAGTCTAGTCCCAAGCTGAGCAGAGCTTGTATTATGGATACTAGACAAATGATAAACATACTTATATATCTCTAAGTATGTACATATTATATGTAGATAAATTACACCCAGACATAGAACAATGATCATTTGTTCTCTGTCTGGGTAAACATTTGTCCTGGGTAGGAATCAAACCCATGACCTCCAGCATAGCAGTCATATATTAACATCCATAGACTCATAGAAAGGTTCAGTTGAAAACCAGCGTCAGGCAACTGCTACGTAGTGGCCTGGCATCATGCTGAACTGGATCTATTTGGCACAGCCATGAGACATACAATGTAGATATATCCTAAGTTTAAGTTTGTATACTATAAGTGTTATCTCATTATGTGTACCTGTGTGCCAAATAAACATGTCTCCTTTCTTTCAGTCAGGGCCACTAACCACTAGACCAACAGGCCAGTCAAAAATAATTTACTTTCATATGGGTGAAGCCGCTGGCCAAAGCTATTATTATCATATTTCAACCAATTTACACGAAAATCGTAACAAATCATATTTATGTAAACTTTTCTCTTGATTTGAAATTCACAAAATAATTTGTAAAAAATTGCCAGTAGTATCATCACATCATTCATGTTTCCATATTGCCGGTTTGGACCAATTGTTCCTTTTTTTTGGTAGGCAAAAATCATCCAAAAGACATCCCCCACTTATGGGCAAAGCGGAATGAGTAAAAAGCGCACCCTGTTCCTTCGTTGGCTTTCATACTGGGGCCAAGCTTCCCTTTCAGAACGAAACTATCTCTCTCTCTCTCTCTCTTGGTACTATTGTTGGGGTACAATGAAGTTTATTCTATTCTATTCTCTGGCTTTGACCCAGCTAGGTCTCTACAGTTGCTGACAACTCCTTGAGTGAACAAATTTTATTACTATTTTAACCTTTTAATTGTGTCAGTTAGAGACATAATAGAAAGACAATGGGTGTGTGAACGCCGGCGTTCTCTTGGGTTTAATGAATTAGTGTATATATAATATAATAAAATAATATAATATTTCACAACTATCACATAACGCCGTCCAGTCCCAAGTTAAGCAGAGCTTGTGTTATGGGTACTAGACAACTGATAAACATACTTATATATTTCCAAATACATACATATTATAGATAAATGACACCCAGACACAGAACAAATGATCATGCTCATCACATAAACATTTGTCCTGGGTGGGAATGGAACCCACAACCTCCGGCATAGCAGTCAGGGCCACTAACCACTAGACCAACAGGCCAGTCAGTTGTATGTATGTAGTGTATTAATTTGAGTATATATTGTATAACTAGTGGTTCGTCATAGCTTTGCACAGGCAATAAATATAGCCTATTTTAATCAAGATGAATGTAGCTTTCAAATGATGAAAGAATTTTTGAAATCTGAACAGTCGTTTTTGAGTTTATTCATTACAAACATACACACAAAAATACAAAATTTCCTTCTTTATTATATTAGTGTAGCTCCCTACTAATCCCTACTATAATATTATAAATGCGAAAGTAACTCTGTCTCTCTGTCTGTTACGCTTTCACGCAAAAACTACTGAACGGATTTAGATCAAATTTGGTAGGTAGGTAGAAGAGACACTGGAGTAACACATAGGCTACCTATAATTCCACTGCTGAGCACGGGTCTCTGCCCGCGCAATATAAACTGTAGTCCACGCGGGCGAAGCCGCGGGCGGTAAGCTAGTTATATTATATTTATTCTATGATTTATTAACCCTTCAGATACCGTCAATTAGAGACACAATAGTAAGACAATAGATGCGCGGCCACCGGTGGTCGCTTGGGGATTCATGAATTAATATATCTATTCTATAGTTTATTGGTATATCTATTCTTATATTCGCCTTTATACTATGTGTTCCAAATGAGAATAGGATCGATTGCGATGTTTTGACGTGACGTCGTACTGTCAAATCGCAGAAATTTTGTCAAAATTGAAGAACTCAGAGATGAGTAAAATTGAAGAACTGGATTCTGACTAAACTTTTTCGTTCAAAGTTCGTAAATAAATTAAATTTTTCGTAAATAAATTAAAGTAATTTAATTTATCGTAATTAATTTCTTCGATTTGACAGTAAATCGTGACGTCACAACATGCCGGTCGATCCTATTCGCATTTTTCATAATATTTATTATCAATAAATACCTAATAACTTACTTAGTCTTCTGATGAAAACTAAATGAAAACCCCATTCAATATTTATGGAGTTTATCACAGTTATGCTGTATAGATAGTGATGATAAGCCATGAAAAATATATAAAATATGAAAAAAATACTGCAAGCATTGGAGATGAGAATATTGGGATTAAATAAAAACTAGTTAATAACATTTTAACCCTTCAGATACCGTCAATTAGAGACACAATAGTAAGACAATAGATGCGCGGCCACCGGTGGTCGCTTGGGGATTCATGAATTAAAGACGACGGAGCAAAGGTTTTCGGAAAATCATACAAAAACGTCTGATTTTTTTTTAAGTTATATTTTTTAAAGTTAATTAGAAAATCGATTCATATCCAAAAGCTAGTAGACTTTACAGACCAACCGAGCATATTAAGTCCGTTTAGCGTCTTCTTCTGGCATTTGGTAAGGGTGTTTAGTTATATTTAGACAAAAATGAAATCAGCAACCCAAAGTAGGGTTTAAAATGATTTTTTCACTTCAAGTGTAATTAAATCAATGGTCAGTGGGTCGTCTTAGGGGCGGATTTTTAGGAGTTGGAGTATACGCTTAGGGGCACTATGAGCAGCAAAGAAATCAATTTCGTGTATAATACTCACATCAATATCGAAACATTCATTCAACATATCCGCATAAGCTTCAGCTAAACCTCCACTTTGGGCTGGTTCGGCCAAGTTTTTAAACCTTCCCTCAGAGTGACAGCACCGACACAAGTCCTTCTCTGATTTCCAACGTTCTGACGACATTTTGAATGTTCAGTTACATTTAACTATAACTAAAACTTATTTACCTAATACTATTTAACATATACAACACATTAACACTGAATCATGGATATTTTTGATAAACGAGATTTATAATATAAACAATATACGTTTTGATACAGTAGCCACCATATTGATTATTTGTTTTTTTTTTTTAATTCAAATTAGGGTTGCATCGATGTTGAAAGCAAAAACATCGATGTTGCTATACGAAAAATATCGTAACATCGATGTTAACGCAATCGATCATCGATTATAACTCCTGGCCTCACGCACACGAGTGCGGCACGAGACAACCAAAGCAATTTGCAAAACAAATATCAAAATTACTTTTCCTTCAGTCAATTGATTAAAAAATATTGGAATATGCAATAATTTGATCTGTTTCTTAATAAATTTCGAACCGTTACACTGTGTTTTATTTCTTTTTCAATTATTAATGCAAAAATCATCGATGATATCCAACATCGATGTTCAGTTTTCGATAAATATCGAACATCGATGTTGGGCATTCGATTATGACATCGACGTCAACATCGATGTTTTTCGAATATCGATCATCCCTAATTCAAATGTTGCCATACGTGCTAAGCGTTCCGTAATATTACGGATACCTAATGTACATCTTTAGCATTAGTCGGTTACAAGATTTGGACCCGCCATTATGATGTTTATGAAGTACGAGTCAAAAATCAAAAGGCCAAGAAACGTAATCACATTGATGTATATTATTGGTGATATCTCTTTCAAACGTCGGCATAAACATGCTGCGATTTCGAAGAAGAGCTACTCGTCTTACAGATATTTATGAATATTTAGGCGAATTTGCAAAATATATACAATTGCACATGCAATAAAACACTAAAAACATAACACTTGAATTTTTATTTAGTTCATATAACTAAGTAAGTACATACATTTGCTTAAATATATTTATTTCTTAATGTCCAGGCCAGGAATTTATGAACAACCCACCCGCGTCATATTATTTAATACTAGCTTTCCGCCCGCGGCTTCGCCCGCGTGGACTACAGTTTATATCGCGCGAGCAGAGACCCGTGCTCAGCAGTGGAATTATAGATAGCCTATGTGTTATTCCAATGTCTCTTCTACCTACCTACCAAATTTGATCTAAATCCGTTCAGTAGTTTTTGCGTGAAAGCGTAACAGACAGACAGACAGAGTTACTTTCGCATTTATAATATTAGTAGGGATAGGGATACTAGATTTCGAAGTTTCGAAAAATGTTCGAAAGGTTCTGGAGTGGCGACCGCGTACCGGAAGACGCAACGGCCTCCAACAAGGAGGTCTGATGACCTGGTGAAGGTTGCGGGAAACCGATGGATGCGAGACGCGCAGGAACGTTAGTTGCGGCGACGCTTGGGGGAGGCCTATGTCCAACAGTGGACGTGTATCGGCTGAAATGATGATGATGATGATACTAGATTTGTCATAAAATATATTTCATCCAAAAAACAGACCGGTGAAGATCGTTCTTAGCATACGCTAAGTACTTATTTTACTTACACGGTTACCAGAGCCTAAACGATTAAACTGACACCTACATAACTAAGTATTTGCTTTTAAAAAAACTTTTTACAAAAAAAATATAACCGACTTCAATGATAAAAAACACTGAAAAGTATCAAATAACTTTAATTTTGGAAGTCGGTGTTTCTATAATAGTTTAGTCCCTTCGTTATTTAACACCGACTTCCAAAATTAAAGTTATTTGATACTTTTCAGTGTTTTTTATCATTGAAGTCGGTTATATTTTTTTTGTAAAAAGTTTTTTTTATTTTACACTTTTTAGTTATGGTACCACCACTAAAAAGTACCCCTCAGTCAAACTTAAATACCTTATAGTCAGAGCGCATCTCATAACGGTTCTAATAATCCCAAACACGGTTAGATTACATTAATTTACCTTTCGGCTTCATCATCAGATCAGTTCGATATATCCTCTCCCCCTCTTCTTTTAAACAGTCATTAGACTAGATGCTGGAGAGGGAAAGGATATATCGAACTGATCTGATGATGAAGCCGAGAGGTAAATCTTTCAATCAGTTATTAGACTAGATGCTGATAATCCCGGCTGTAGCATCAGGCCAGATTTATGTCAACATTGCAATGAACTTAAAATTTAGTCCTGTTTAAAATGAGCCCAAACACGACTACGATGCTGTAATTTCAAGGTTTGTACTTTTCCTGATGCTCCTGGCTTCAGCATCAGGTCTCTATGTACTTCGGTATTCTTTATTAGCAGTACGTTTATCCACACATCGAGCCGTTTTCAATGAGCCTAAACTCGATATATCTGCTGTTTGTTGTCGAAGACTTAGGTACTCTGCAGACTATCCTGACTGCAGCATCAGGTCATGACTTGATGATCATGAGACCAAATGTGGCAAATGCCCTATCAAACATCAAAACAATTTACTAAATCAGTCCTTGCCTGTTCGAGTAACTTCTTACTGTTAAGGAGTTGTACCTTCCATCATCAGCCCAGCTACCTGAGATGGTGACGACCATACGCAAATACACAAGATACTTCATAAAATATGCGAAAATCAATAAGTGAGCCTATAAAATTTGAAGGTTGCCCTCGATTTCTCCAAGATCCCATCATCAGATCCTAATTTGGTGATAATGGGACCACCTCAGAGCTATCTACTTTCGAACAAAAAAAGAATTTTGAAAATCCGTCCACATTTGGGGGAGTATTCGACGAACAAACATACAAAAAAAAAAAAAAAAAAAAAAAAACATACAAACAGCCGAACGTAGTACCTCCTCCTTTTTGGGAAGTCGGTAAAAAATATGTTTGAAGTTGCAACTAAATTAGGTAAATGAAGTAAATACTCGTATATACAATGTATAACATTAAATGCGCAAAACCTCAGACACCCCAAATGATTTTTAATTTAATTGACCTAAAACAGTGCGAAAAAAATCATTAAAAAAAAAATTAAAGGTTTTAAGTGCAGTTTTAGTTTGTTTAAAATTCATATCTGCTTCTTCAATAGTAAGAACTTTTATTATCCCGTGTATGAGAAAATTTGATTGGACTACAACCATTTGTGTTTGTTTACCTATTTCGGCGGGGTTGCGCACGTGATGGCTTGACTTATTCATAAACAGACAGGGCGACATTTTTAATGGATATTTAAAAAAAAAAATGTAAGCTATATTAAAAAGTGGTTTAAATGATTATGCTCGTTATTCTGATCAAACTAATTTCAGGTTTTGCGCATTTAACGTTACACATTGTATATATGACAATCTTAATATTAACTGAAGCCTTCTTCACCAATTTCTATTTTCATTTCGCTGTATTCTAGAAGTTGCGGTCTGGAACAAACAAGAGAATATTATTACAGTACTCTAACGCCAACTGTCCACGGAAGCGTAGCTTCATAGAGCCGTATTCGTCACTATACGCTTGGTGTACGCCTGCGTGAAGCTTACATACAAAACTATGGCCTACTGACCACGGACGCGTAGCTTCATAGACGCGTATTCGTCACTATACGCGTGGTGTACGCCTGCGTGAAGCTTACATACAAAACTATGGCCTACTGACCACGGCCGCGTAGCTTCATAGACGCGTATTCGTCACTATACGCGTGGTGTACGCCTGCGTGAAGCTTACATACAAAACTATGGCCTACTGACCACGGACGCGTAGCTTCATAGACGCGTATTCGTCACTATACGCGTGGTGTACGCCTGCGTGAAGCTTACATACAAAACTATGGCCTACTGACCACGGCCGCGTAGCTTCATAGACGCGTATTCGTCATTATACGCTTGTATAGGTATATTTTGTGGTAACACGAAACTAAAAAAAAATGTAATTGCAATAGCCACTTACGTAGTAGCTTCCTCGTCATGTGATTCTATCTTCACGTCTACAGATATTGGATCGGCTGGCTCCCTAGAAACAAACATGTCTTCATTATGAACTTCATACTTAAAAATCTTTTCACACCACCTGCTCGAAAATGTCAAATTATACATATGTCAAGCAACCTTAACCTAAAGTGAGTCATTAGAGGCCGGGGCATAGAAATATATTATATCTACTAGCTTTTGCCCGCACGGCTTCGCTCCCGCTCTTCCTCTCTCGATCGAATCTCAATAAATTTAGCGGTGTATTTCTGGAACATCTCCTTTTCGTGGACAAATTTTGTTTTTTTTTTTTTTTACGTTCAACTACAAATTATCAGTCACGGATACAGATCATTGAGCCCTAATTATTTTTGTACTAATTAATAATAATATTCCACAACTATCACACAACGCCGTCTAGTCCCAAGCTAAGCAGAGCTTGTGTTATGGGTACTAGACAACTGATAATCATACTTATATATTTCTAAATACATACATATTATAGATGAATTACACCCAAACACAGAACCAATGATCATGCTCATCACATAAACATTTGTCCAGGATGGGAATCGAACCCACGACCTCCGGCGTAGCAGTCAGGGTCACTAACCATTAGACCTACAAGCCAGTCAATTAAATAAAGTAGTGGTGTACATCAGTGTTACAAACCTATCCGTCTGTCGTTGCTGCATGTCCTCATTCCGTCTCGCTTCCTCCTGCAGTATCTCCACTACCGTCGTCTCGCTCACTCCCGTCGCCAGCGCAGTACGTTGCCGGAACATGGACAGGGGGGTCTGGTCTATCCCCTGAATCGTCTCCTTCAACTCCTTATACTCTTCCTCGAGATAATGATATACATTTGCGATGATTACATTTGCTCGACCCTGAGGAGTAACAAAAATTACATTTTGTATTTATGGTTATTTTTTTCAAATTAGGCTTGAACCGTTACTTTTTAAAAGGTTAATAATTGCCGGAGTCTATGTTTCCTGATAGCTATAACTATAGTAGTCTGTGATTTGAACTGAAATATTTGAGGATTAGTCGTTGGCATCCGACCCGATCAAACAACGTTTATCTATGAGAATACCTCAAGCCAACGATTGAATTGAGCCAAGACGTCGACGGCGCGCATTGTTCCCGCGCGCCTCAAGGAGCTGTCAGCAACAGGAGGGGCCCAGCTGGGTCGAAGCGTACCGGGGCCGGGGTTATCCGAAAGGAAACTCGAGCCCCGGTATGAAGGCTAGAAGGAACGGGGTGGGGTTTTTAGTCAGTAAGAGTATGACACTATCTCCCGCTCCACCCAAGAGCGGGTTTTGTCATAACATGATATTCCCCATCGATAAAAAAAAAACCCAACGATTGAATGACGATTAACATAGCTGAAATACGCTTCAACGACTCTTCGAACGAAAGATTTCAAAATCGGTGTCGTTCAAACTCGAATGATGGATTTGAATACGAAAATGACAAAAACGACTTCAGTCGCTATGATATCGTTACGGTTTTGATTACGTGAATCGGGCTAGTTCAAGCATGGGGCATCTAGTGTCTGTAAGGTTGTTGCTGCTTACCATCACTTTTTTTTTTTTCGACGGGGAAAATCATCTTTGACGAAACCCGCTCTTGGGTGGAGCGGGAGACAGTGTCAGACTCTTACTGACTAAAAACCCCGCGCCGTTCCTTCTAGCCTTCATACCGGGGCACGAGCTCCCTTTCGGACAACCCTGTCCCCAGTAGGCTTCGACCCAGCTGGGCCCCTCCTGCTGCTGACAACTCCTTGAGGCGCGCGGGAACAGTGCGCGCCGTCGACGTCTTAGACTCAGTCCATTACCGGACGATCGGACAGCGAGCTACCCATAGCTCGCCGTCCGCGAGCCTGCGTCTACGGTGGGCGGAAATCGGGATCGGAATCCCGGCGACGGCGGCGAGGGCGCCGTTGCCTGATGCGGTCGGCCTCCTCCTTTGCAAGCATTACTGCTTCGCAGAAAGAGGCGACCGCCTGCCATTCCTCCTCGCTCCGGACCATGGCCAAGACCAGGGCACGGCGCGAGAGGTCTCCGCCGCCGATCGCCCCTACGAGGGAACGGCGATGCTCCGCCCAGGCAGGGCACACCTCGACGGTGTGCTCCACCGTGTCCTCCGGGCGTTGCGCACAGTGGCGACACCCGGGCGTCTCTTCCGCCTGAATCCGATGCAGGAACCTCCCGAACTTGTTTTGTCCGGTGAGGACCTGCGTCATGCGGAAGGTAAGGACGCCGTGAGGTCTTTCCAGCCACGCCTCAAAGAGGGGACTTACCGCCATAATCGTGGCGTGCCCATGCTTACCATCACGTGGGACTGCAGACAATCGCTAGTCTATATATATAAAAGAAAGTCGTGTTGTGTGGCTGTACCGATAAGGCTGAAAATTTGTGGGTAGGTAGCTTAGAGCCAGGTGACGGACATAGGATACTGTAGAGTAGGGTAGAGTAGGGTAGAGTACGGTAGAGTAGGGTAGAGTTGGGTATAGTAGGGTGGAGTAGGGAAGAGCGGGAGCGAAGCCGCGCGGGCAAAAGCTAGTTTATATTAAAAAAAAAAAAAACTAAGCTTACAATTTCTGATGTGTGATCCGATTGCTTTTTACTTTTACGCCCAGCGTATTGTCTGAGCACAGGAACTGGTTTCGGCTCTGTTTTTTGAGCGTTTCGTCTGCGGGCTCTCTTCGGCTGCTCCATTTCTTGAGCACGCCACACATTCTGTCGGCTGTCCCTAATAAGATAGGGATGTTAATTTTTGTGAACAGTAAGTAATAATAATCTTTATTATCAGGCAACTAAGGCCCATAGATAAATACACAAATAATATTACAAAAAAATAAACTAATCTATAGGTATAAAAGAAAGTCGTGTTAGTTACACTATTTATAACTCAAGAATAGCTGTACCGATATGGCTAAAAATTAGTGGGTAGGTAGCTTAGAGCCAGGTGACGGACATAGGATATTGTAGAGTAGGGTAGAGTATGGTAGAGTAGGATACAGTAGGGTAGAGTAGGATACAGTAGGGTAGAGTAGGGTAGAGTAGGATACAGTAGGGTAGGGTAGAGTAGGATACAGTAGGGTAGAGTAGGATACAGTAGGGTAGAGTAGGATACAGTAGGGTAGAGTAGGATACAGTAGGGTAGAGTAGGGTAGACTAGAGTAGAGTAGGGTAGAGTAGGGTTGGTAGGGTAGGGTAGGTAGGGTAGGGTGGGTAGGGTACGTAGGGTAGGTAGGGTAGGGTAGGTACTCAGTTGACGGGAGCGAAGCCGCGGGTAAAAGCTAGTAAATAAATAAATAAATCATGGCGGTAATTTCCCCTCTTTAAGGAGTGGCTCGAAAGACTTCACGGTGTCCTCACTTTCCACATGAAGCAGGTCCTAACAGTCATGCCAAGTTCGGGAGGTTCCCGCACTTTAGCACGGAAGAAACGCCCGGAGCAAATGGTGGAGGTGTGCCCCGCTTGGGCAGAGCACCGACGTGTCTTCGTGGTCTCTCGCACTAGGCTGGGCCAGTGAGCGAATCAGGACCTTTCCTTTTTTAAACTTATACATGTTCACTTACATGTCGTCACCATGAAACCGTTTTAATCCATTTTTGACACGTTTCGACGATTTGCGCGGCCCGGAGTACTCGTGTCGTTGATATGCCTTTTTATTTGTTGGAGCTGACATTGTAGATTTAATCTGAATCTGTAATAAACAAAAAACAAAATAATATCCCATTGCCGTATCTCTACGTTGACGTCGTGGTGGGGCTTGTGCGCTCCAATAAACCCCAGGCCTGTGCCGGTAGCGCTTGCTTTGCTGTAAGATGCCTAGGGTGAGGGGCCAGACCAAGAGAGATACAATTCACAGGGCAGTTAGCGACCCCTTGTGTTGCCCTCTTGTTGCTACGTCACTTTCACTTCGTGCTAGCGACCGTTTTGGGGGCTCATGTATTGAGTGTGCAAGTCACCCCCTGCCTTTTTATCGATGGAAATTAAAAACATTGCTCAAGCAGGGGCCTTAGTCTTAACATAGTTTCTGGTAACCAGTCCACTTTAGACCCCAAAAATCATAGCCTTATATTAGTTTTTCACATGTTGCAATAGTTTCCCTTCAACCACGGGTTGTCCTTGGGTGCACTAGCATAGTTCATACAGGGATAATCGCAGGTTGGTACCACGTTTCATTAAAAGCATCTAAAAGAGCTTCTGCGAGTTGGTTTCAGTTCCTCGTGCGCCTTCCAAAGGTCCAGGACCTCAGGGTCCTGGGATAATTAATAAATATATAAAATAATAATATAATAATAATATTCCACAACTATCACACAATGTCTTAGAAAAACTGTCATCCTATGCTTCAGTGAAGACAAATAAGTATATATTATATAGAAATATTTACGAAAAAAAATGGAGTTAGGTCCAGTCGTTTTGCCATAATACGATTTACAATGGTGCAATGAGCAACTCGGCATATTCCTCCAAAAAATATTGTCTTTTGGTGCGTATAGCGAACACAAACGCGACTTGACAGGTACAGGTGACAGCGACTTGTTACTACTTTAGTAACAAGTCTCGGATTAGAATTTTGTTCGCTATGTCCTGTCTATTGGTAGTATATGTTTAATGTCTTTGGCTCTACCAAATATAATAATTATTACTAAGGGGTAAGATTTTAAGGTTTGTATGGAAAGAAATAAAGAAAGAAAATAAAAAACAGCAAAATATCGGGTTTTTTGGGAAAAATTGACAATTTTAATTATTATTCTCAAAAACTATGTGTTTCCTAACATTGAGGCCTTGCATAATTACTTTTTAGACACAAACCTCTTTAAAAAAAAATGGTGGACATCCCACCCATACATACAAAGCGTTTTGGGAATATATTCATTATGCTTACAGCTAAGGAGTGGAACTCCCTGCCGGAGTCTGTGTTTCCTGATAGCTATAACCTAGGGGTCTTTAAGTCGAGAGTGAATAGATTGCTTCTAGGCAAGCGTGTTCCATCGTCGGCCACATCATAGTTTACCATCAGGTGAGCTAGTGGTCAAACGAGAGCCTATAAATTATATAAAAAAAAATGATGAGCTCAAAACTCGCTGTCCAGTATTGTACAGTTTAGCCCTCGGCGATTCGGTTACATTAGTTAATAATAATAGATTAACACTTACAAAGATTCCGGTTCTGGTAACAGTATCATAAGAACATGAAAAACAAGAGTTCTACAAAATAGTAAAAGTACTGTAACAACTGGTTAAACACATCTACGCAACTCCATCTTAGCAAAATATTAACAATAAGATTAGCAGAAGTGATCAGTCAGTCACAATGCAGATAGAATTATTAATTTTGCGCGAAATCAATCCGCAAAAACTATTTCAAAATACATAAACAAACAGAATGACAGAAAACCACAACTGACATTGACAGTAAAGTTTTAATGTTACCAGCTAACAAAACATTTGAAAGTTCATTGAAAAAACATTAATAAAATCAAAAAAGTTCGGTTCTGTGATAAAACATAGACGACAACAAATCCCACTCCATCCTTAAGTCATTGATTTTAATCGTTTCCCCACTTAAAAAAAATTGTGGATCGTGGTTACAGGAATTACTTACTGAGCGCAACAAGATAGCCCCATTGTGTGGATTTGAGTTCTTTCTGACTCATACTATAAATATCGGGTAATAGAGTCGGTCTAAAAAGTCAAACGATTTGGATAATCTAATCAAATTCTTGAAATCTGATATAGTAAACACGGGTTGAACAATCAAATCAATAAAAAGTATTGTATATTATATACTTATATAACAGATTTCTTAATTCGTTTAAAATTTCTAAGTCGTTTGGTTTTTCAGACTGACTATGAAAGTGTGTCATGTTATGGAACATTTTGTCACCTGCACCATAAAGGCCCCTCACGCCCACGGCGACTTTTTACTTTCTTCTTTTTTTGTGCGTTTGTCGCATTTTCAAGCGCTATAGAACAGATGTTAACGCACTACATAGCATTGCTACTAACGCGCGTTAGTGTCGCCACAAGGCCACATGCCGCAGCCACTAACGCCGCCACGAGAAGATAGAAGCGACCACAAGTCTCTGGTAGCCGGCGGCTACTTTTTAACCCATGCGTGTAGAATCATGAGCTCTAACGAAGATATAAATGCGCGAATGGTGTGTGGCGGCGATTTGTATCGGCATTCTTCTTCTTAGCGTATCGATGGCAAAATCAGTCCTTGCCCAGCCCAGAAATCGGCCACGGCAATGCCGTCCGCTAATGCTGTCATTAGGTCCTTACGTAAGCAGGTAACCGGGCACGTAGTGCAGAGCGGAAGGTGAGACATCGTCTGCGGAGTGAACGCCGCGCAAACACTGAAGATCGGAACCATCCAAGAACCTGTGGAGATTGTCTTTGCTGCGCCCAACCTGGGTGCGGAGTCTGTTTAGAGTTTTCCAGGTTGACCATGGCAACTCGTGTCCAGGAGAGAGGCTCTCCGATGGCGTTTAGCGGCCTGTTCGAGCTACTAGAAGCGAGCAGCGGCGATTTGTAGCGTGTGGCGGCCACTGGTGTCTACCGTGTGCGGCAAATCCATTTAAAATGTATTAAAGTTACAGAAAATATGCCGCGACTTTTAGTCGCATTTGCAAGCGCTATAGAAAAGATAACAACGCGCTGCTGACGCGCTACAGCATCGCGACTGTATCGATGCGAACGCGCTATTCGCACGCGTGCTCAAAGGGTCAAAGAGCCGGCGGCAGGGAAACCCTTCTGAAAGTTTAGGAAAAAAAGTATAATAAAACCAGAAAATTCATCGAATCATTTATTTTATTGTAAAATCAGCAAAGATTTTTTTATTGAAAAATACGTCAACATGACTTGAGCAGTGGAACAGTTTATGCTCACAATCAAGTCAATTGTACAAATAGAAAAATGTTAACAAATTACCTATGTACGACAAATATTTTGGATCTTTGGATTACCATTCAAATTTTTTTTAGACAGTCTCAATTAAGGATACGATAAATAAAATTATTTAAAAAAAAACTAAGTTCTGAATTTCACAGGCTGCCTTGGAAAATAGACCATAATTACATAACCATAAGAATTATCATCATCTTCGCGCCTTTTTGCTATGTGACTTCGGAGCGGTTTTTTTGGTAACAGTACTAGTTCCTACACAATCCGTCACAATCAATCTTATCTTTGGCCTCCCTCTACATCCATCCATCCACATGACAACGTAAACAAGAATACACAGCAATTAAAAAAGTTTGTCGTTATGGGACGCAAAATATGAAACATCTAGCGAAGCCGTGAAAGGTAGAGTGAGGTCCCACACATCACGGCATGACAGAGTCACATCGTTTATCGTCACGGAATGACAGTCATGCCGTTTACCGTCACGCCACGACAGCGCCATGCCGTTTGCCGTCACGGCATGACAGTATCATGCCGTTTGCCGTCACGGCATGACAGTATCATACCGTTTACAGTGCGTTTCACTTAAGAAGTTCCTTTGCTTTAATGTTGGCAATACGGAAAACAGTGTTGTAATATTTTTAGCAATTTAATTATTTAATATTAGGGAGATTAACTTATATTTCGTTACTTTTAACAATTGCGTCTTTTTTTAAATAAAGTATAGGGCGCTGGGCTGCATTCCGATTGTCCTGCAATTCTTTCAAATATCGAACACGCCACGCCACATAATCGTACCTCTCTATAACAACGTCTTTTTAGACCAGCTCTTTTTAAATAAAATCCCATTCCTCTTATAATTCTCCAAAAAGTGCTGCAACTACCGTTAAAATCGAATTCATTGCGCATTTCGGGGAAAAATTTTAGAAGAGTAGGCAACTCTTTCCTTTTTCCCTTCTTTTTTGTGTAGACAGACAGGGGAGCCAACATTACGCCGAAGGAACTTCTTAAGTGAAACGCACTGTAACGTCACGGCATTTGAGTCTATTTTACTAGCAAGACGCCTGAATAGATGTTTCACATTAAAAATAAGACATTTAATCTTAGCTTAAATTATAAGTAAAATAAAACTGACTGTAACCTAAACACAGTTATGTTATAACTTAACTTATTAGCTTAAGAATAAAAAAAAATCATCATTTCCATAGGAATGAAATTCACTTTAGACTTGATAGTCTTTGTCTTAAATGCTGACCACGTGGTTGTTATCCCACGTCCCAACCAAGGTGACCTAGCTAATTGCAATCCGTGTAGACAGCAGTTGTAATCCATGACCTGCAACGTCCTTGGTTGGCGCGTTTTTCCAACCACCGAACGTGTTGGCACAAAATAAATAGGTACAGACGACAATCACACGTATGTACTTCATTTTTTATACCTACGCTCGGTGGACACACACTAATGAGCGTTTGAGCCGGAACTGTTCGACGAGCGGGCCGAGGCGCTCCGAGATATCGTGTCTGTCAGCGGTGTCTATATGTGCGTTGTGAGAGCGCGCACACTATGTAGATTGACTTCTGTACCTGTATATTCTGTGGTGTTGGCGCGTGGTTTACATCCATGCAGCCGCAACACAAACCAAACATACAAGCCAAGGTCACCCTGGTTGAAACGCTAGTTTGCAACCGGCGCAAGTAAAAAACATAAGATACATAAATTGAAATTAAAAATATTAGTGATCAAAATTAGGCTTTTACAGTTGACAACAAAATTGGACCTTTTTAATTCAATTTAAAACATTGAACAGAAAGAAAACATTTATGCTGAAAAGAAAACATTTAAGGGCTTGCTCATCTACTGACATCTAACCTTTTGAACACCAATCACTTGTATACAAGTTCGAGAGTTTCGTGCCCTCAGCGCCACTACTTGATTAGAAGTAATAATAGTATAAAATCGACTTTTACAAGACCTTTTATTTTGTTTTTATGGAAAATTGCCCTGTTATAAACCATATTTTTAACTTTTTCCCACATAATAAGTTCTTGTTTATTTTATATTCAATAGAAACATTTGTTAGTTTAACATAGAAACAATTTGTTGCGTGGCGCTGGAGGACACATAGCGTATTATATAGATGGGCGTCGAAAAGGTTTAAATAACACAAAATCAATACTACAAAAGAGAACAATTTGAGATGTAATTGGCCTTTTCTAAACTGAAAAATTGAGAGCAGTAGTGGCCAAGTGGTAATAGCTCCGACTTATAAGTTGTAGGTTGCCGGTTCAAACCAGGCGCATTACTTTGTGTAATTTATTTCATCATCACTGCTCTCAAAACGGTGAAGGAAAACATCGTGAGGAAACCGGCATGTCCTAGAAGCAAAAATTCGAAGACATGTGACATTCACCAACCCGCACTGGGCCCGCGTGGTGGATTACGGTCCATTCCCTCTGCTAGAGAGGAGGCCTGAGTCCCAGCAGTGGGAACATTAAAAAGGCTGTTGATGAAACTGAAAAATAGTCAAAATTTGATCACAAAACTACAGAAAATCTTAAAATTAACTGTAGCCTGCTTCATCAATTTCTGGTTGCTCCATTTTGACTTCACCACCTTCCAGTAGAATCAATCTAAAACAAAAAATGAAATTATAAATGTGCTAGCGACCCCCTCTCTGGCTCGCTCGGGTGCAATATTATACATATAAACCTTCCTCTTGAATCACTCTATCTATTAAAAAAAACCGCATCAAAATCCGTTGCGTAGTTTTAAAGATTTAAGCGCACATAGGGATATAGAGATATATGAGGATTTCCGCAGAGGAACCAAGGTTACCGACATAGCACGAAGAATTGCCAAACTTAAGTGGCAGTGGGCAGGGCACATTGCTCGCAGAACTGATGGCCGTTGGGGCCGAAAGGTTCTGAAATGGCGACAACGTACCGGAAGACATAGCGGTGGAAGGCCTCCTACAAGGTGGGCCGATGACCTGGTAAGGGATGCGGGAATCCGATGGATGCGAGACGCACAGGACCGTTAATTGTGGCAGCACTTGGGGGAGGTCTAAGTCCAACAGTGGACGTCTTTCGGCTGAAATGATGATGATGATGAGGGATATAGGGACAGAAAAAGCGACTTTGTTTTATACTAAGTAGTGATGAAAATACAGCGTTATCAGTAATTATTCTTCAATTTTAAATAAGCATTTATGCGTACCAAACAGTACAAATATTTCTCAAATGGTTTACAAATACATGTTTATTATGTTCAGCTGTTTGAGTACTACGTTAATATCGACATTTCAATATATCGATATTTTATCAACAGCCCTAGCGCCCCGTATCGCAGACAAAACAGTTTTGTCTGAGACGTCTAAAACTGGTCTAAGCCACGGTAATAATATCATACAGTATTCCAACTTCATACAATCGGACGAAACGCGAGCTATACCTACGCGCCTCGGTTGTAGCATGGGCTCGGCATGGAGACAGTCGCGGCCGTCGCAACTGTGCCGCAGTGACGAGCGGACACGACGGTTTTTTTTAACAATAATCGCGCGATTATTGTTAGTTTGTATAATTCAAAGTAAAGACGTGGTATTTTATTATTAATAATAGTGGTTTATTGTACTATGTGTATGAATAATACTAGAAAAAGCGTTTTGTTTAAATCCACAAAGTATTTTATTTATATAAAAAAATAAGTATATTTACAATCCCAAAAATAAATGGAAACAAACTAGGCAAATGTAATTAGATGGCTGGAGGCGGGCAGCCCTGTCGCATGTTTACGTACCGCGCGGCTGTAGGCATTTATTTCAAAGATACGGCTGAGTTACAATGCTGTATGATATTATTACCGTGTCTGAAACGTCTCACACAGTTCTGTTTAAGACGTCTTGTCTCTGATGTGTGCAGACCCTCTGTGCACGGTTCCAACTGGTTGTTTTCTTTATGATAATGATAAATATTTATCTATATCTGATATATAAAATTTCCATGTCACAATGTTAGTTACCGTACTCCTCCGAAACGGCTTTACCGATTTTTACCAAATTTTATATGCGTATTCAGTAGTTCTGAGAATCGGCTACTATCTATTTTTCATACCCCTAAGTGATAAGGGTTGTTCACCCTTAAACTTTTTATTTTTATTGCTGGACGAATTTTTTTGTTTTTATTTTTTTATAATGTGGCATTAAAAAATACATACGACCCTAAATTTTTACTTTTTTATCACCAACCCCTATTTTTTATAGCAAAAAATAATTTATAAGGCAAAACAACGTTTGCCGGGTCAGCTAGTAAATAGAATATATTATTATAGATATTAATGCCATTTTTCGTTATTTTATTACTCAAGAACGGGCTCACCTATCCAAACCAAATATTTAGGATTTGTTCGTACTATTTAGTAGATGGTTTATGTGAAGTTTGGTAGGGTATAGTAGGGTAGAGTAGGGTAGGGTAGAGTAGAGTAGAGTAGTGTAGGGTAGTGTAGGGTAGTGTAGGGAAGAGTAGGGTAGAGTAGGATAGAGTAGAGAAGAGTAGGGTAGAGTAGGGAAGAGTAGGGAAGAGTAGGGTAGAGTAGGGAAGAGCGGGAGCGAAGCCGTGCAAAAGCTAGTTATATTTATTTTTGCAAATAGGTTTTAAAAAACACTTTTACGCGCTATTTTATTTTTTCGTAATTTTAAACTAGATGATTTGGAGAAGAATCGTCAGCTCTTCTGTCACCTATGGGGATTGAAGAGCTAAACGAGATGGAGTAACCAGTCGCGAACACACGACCCTGGCGAATAGGACACGAAAACACTCGTCGGACCAATCCGACGGAACAGGTTAAGCGTTTTGACAGGGGCCTGGACCTGATGACTCAGTGCTGCCATCTGGTGAACGTTATTTTAGAAAACCCTCATTATTTATTTAAACTTCATGTACAGTAAGGCCGCAAAAGTCCATAGGAACGCTAAAGATTATTTTGCTACGAACCGAGCGAGCGCGATACTTCCGTGCGTATGTGTGCGCGTGTATGAGTATCCACATTCAACAGATAACACACACTAAGGAACTGTCGTCGCACTGAGCTTAAAAACATCATTATTATTTGTCTGTGCCATTGAATACGCATCACACAGTCACAGAGGCGACTTGTTCTTACCATTGTATTGACAAAATTCGCGCAAATATGTCATGTGCTGGTAGCCGTATGAACTAAGTGTTGGATTCGCAAATGAGGTAGCCCGAGTTCAAATCATGGTCGGTCCGTTGCGGTTATTTCTTACTTTGTAAATTCCCAATCTATATTAATATTGTTGTTTTTTATATTTCTGTGAAAAATACTATTGCATTTTTTGCACTAAATTGTTGCAAATTACGAATATGATCTATTAACTACAAGAAGAATCACATTCGTTGTTTACATTATTTAGTTGTTTACATCTTATCGATGTTGTAAGGTGGAAATAAAAAGACGTGTTTAATAAAAATGTTTATTCTTTTTATTTACAAATTAAACATTTATGAGAATTGTGACGTCGAATTGTTACCTAGACAAAAAAGTTATCTTGTAACCGTTATCTATGTTACGTGTAAGATTGTTTGTTGGAAGTATACCCACTTAGACCATTCATAATATGAATACCTAACGTAACAATGAAAGGATATTAAAATTTTAATAAAATAAAATATAATTGTTTATATCCAGTTATTTATTGAAATGTGATATATGATTTAGACTTTGTAAACATTTTATTTTTATGTAATGTCACAATGAATGTTTTGAGGTCATAGCTTAATTGTTCATTTTCTTGACGAAAAGAAGATTGAAACTAAACCTCAATTTCTGTTAAATGAACTTTAGTTCTCACAAGATAATCGTCAATTAGATGAGAAAAATAAATTGAACTATTATGTTAGAACAGTGCGGGTAGAAGAATAAAAAACAAAATAGAATCATGATTATTGTCAACAAAATTGATAGCGAGTTCACTGCATTCTTAACCCTTCAGATACCGTCAATTAGAGACACAATAGTAAGACAATAGATGCGCGGCCACCGGTGGTCGCTTGGGGATTCATGAATTAAGATAAGGTGATGGCACAAGTTAAAAGATATAGCTATTTTAATTCATGAATCCCCAAGCGACCACCGGTGGCCGCGCATCTATTGTCTTACTATTGTGTCTCTAATTGACGGTATCTGAAGGGTTAAACGAAAGTAAACACAATATAATACAGTGTTTGTTAACGAATAATCACGGATATGTTAAAATAAAATGGCCTACTGATTTTACTAAAACTTAATATTTTGTATAACCCCCATTATTTTCGATACAGTCAAGTAGACGTTTGCGCATGGACCCAACAATATTACTGCATATTTCGCTCCCTCTAAAACTTTCCCACACTTCCATGCAATGGGTTTTTAATTGTTCCGTAGACCTCTCATTCCGCGAGTCCCACCTTTGCACCATCAAACCCCATAGATTTTCTATGGGGTTGAAGTCGGGTGATCGCGCTGGCCATGGAATAACAATTACTTCCGGGTGATTGTGAAACCACTCACGCACAGTACTCGCTCGGTGAATAGGACAATTGTCCTGGACAAACGGAAATTCTGCTAACTCATCAGCTGGGTAAATGTTGCGCACAGTAGGTAGCATAATTGAGTCTAACACTTCCACATAAGTTGAACTGTTTGCGCGTGGAGGAATGAAAGCCAGTTCTCCTGGTCCTGCTGCACTCATCCATCCCCACATATTAATTGTGATTCGACCTGATTCGGTGTTAGGAATGACGTTGTTATCACACCAGCGAGTGTTATTCTTCCGCCATAAGTGAAGCCTGCCCTTTTGACTGGATTTTAATGTTTTTTCATCTGAAAATACCGCAGTATTCCAGTCAAAATCTAAATAAATACGTGCGAAACGTAATCGTTCTTGTTTGTGCCTCTCTGTCAAGTACGGCTTTTTAGCTGGTTTTCTGTGATGCACGCCTTCAGCGTGAAGTGCACGGCGAACAGTATCCATCGAGGTGTCATATAATTCCGCAAAATGTCTCGTTGGTGCGAAACCATTCGTTTCGTATATGTCCACCATATGTCGTCGCTGCGCCTCGCTAATAAGCTTCGGTCTCCCACTTCTCTTTCGACTAGCAAGGCTACCTTCTTCCTCATATCTTTTTATCCAAAGACTTACAGTATTTTTCTAAAACAAAAAAAAAAAATATATTAGGCAGCTATACCTACTGGACTTCATTTTCATTAAATAAAATGTTAATAATCATAATTATTGAATATAATTTTAAAATAAAACTGCATTTATAAATCCAATAACCAACCCAATAAACCCAAGGATTTATGTATTTCTCTTCTAAACCTCATAAAGATACGATGGATGGATTCATAAATGGCATACATTTTAATTAGAAGATTAATTTATAATAAAGTTACAATTCATTAATAGCTATTATACTCACATTCAGTCCGGTTTCTTCAGATATTTGTGTTTTATTAAGACCACTTTTATGCAGCCCAATGATAGTCGCCCTCACTTCAATACTAATATTAGCCTGCATTTTGCGAATATTACAATATTGTTAACCAAACGTCACTAACCAACAACTACAACCAAACGACAGTTCATTTCGGTCAAGTTAAAACTCATGTCTACCTCGCAGAAATCTAATTCTTTATTTAGTTTTTTTGTGATCTACCTTTCTAACTCTAAGAAATGTGTGAACAAGTTAAAGAATAATTTAATATAATAATATGTAATGCTAATCCATAACTTCCAATCGGGTAAGAACTTACAAAAAGTCAACAATTGCGTGGGATTTGAACTTGCGGCACACTGATTTGCGCTTCAATCTGTGTGCTCTATACCACTGGGCCATCTTGACTTATGCTAAGTTGATGAAATTGAGGATTACAATCAATTGTTGGCGATAACTTGAAAATAGAAGGTCGTAAGTCAAACTAAACGTCAAACTAATACGTTGTGAGAATTCTTATCGACTTTTGCTAGTGACCGTACAGTAGTGGTACATAGGCGGTCTTAATGCAACAAGGCATTCTCTACCAGTCAACCTTTGGGTTAAAAAGACAACACTGTGGTAGGTTTACACAATGAACAAATAACAGATACTACAAACGGAAAAATATAAAAAATAATAATAAAATACATAAATATGCTAAAATAATAAACTAATAACTACTATGAAAAATATTAAATCATTAAGATAACTCAATAATAACAATTCTGACGAAGACCGAACTAAGGTTGAGAGGACTTCAAGTAGTAGTTCCGAATTTTACGTTTGTAGTATAATTTACTTTCAGATTACACAATAAAATTGTACACAATTTTTTTTTTTTTACAAAAAACAAATAAAAAATTGGTCTTTTGATGTACATAGGCGAGCTTAACCCACAACTGGGTATTAGAAGACTGTATGTGTACTTACTGTCGTGTAGGTGGAGCATATGTTGTAGGTGGGGCAGATGTTGCAGGTGGGGCAGATGTTGCAGGTGGGGCAGATGTTGCAGGTGGGGCAGATGTTGCAGGTGGGGCAGATGTTGCAGGTGGGGCAGATGTTGCAGGTGGGGCAGACGTTGTAGGTGAGGCAGTCGCGGTGGGTGGGGCATGTGTCGCAGGTGAGGTATCAGTGTTCCGTTTCGTTCTCTTCGCTTTACTTGTAGTGGCACGTTGTACTGCTTGTGGCGCGTTTGAACTGAAATGAAGAAAAAAAATTCAAGCGTTAATAAATTCAGTGGTTTTTCAGAATAGGACTGGCCTGTGACACAACGCCGTCTAGTCCCAAGCTAAGCAGAGCTTGTGTTATGGGTACTAGACAACTGATAAACATACTTATATATTTCTAAATACATACATATTATAGATAAATTACACCCAGACACAGAACAAATGACCGTGCTTATCACACAAACATTTGTCCTGGGTGGGAATCGTACCTGCGACCTCCGGCATAGCAGTCAGGGTCACTAACCACTAGACCAACAGGCCAGTCAATAATAATATAACAATAGAATCGGAGGCGTGGCCAACTCGAGGCGTTAGACACGAGAGAACAGAATAGAAACAGTTGTAACTTGGCTAGGGGGGGCTGGAGGCAGCTTCGTTATAAATTTTACTGTAAACACTTACGTAGTCGGTTCCCCGGTCTGTGGTTCTGTCTTCACGTCCACTGAGATCGGGTCAGTCAGCTCCCTAGAAACAAACAGGTCTTTATTATACAACGTGTAACGTTAAATGCGCAAAACCTCAGACACCCCAATTGATTTTTAATTCGATTGACCTAATTATGTGAGAAAAAAAAACATTGAAAATAATTAAAGGTTTTATGTGCAATTTTAGTTTGTTCTTATTTCATATCTGCATTGAAATAAGAACTTTTATTATCCCGTGTATGAGAAAATTTGATTGGATTACATCTATTTGTGTTTGTTTATCTATTTCAGCTGGTTTGATACCTACACTAATATTATAAAGAGGTAAAGTTTTTTATTTGTAGGAGGTACTGGTCCGATCGCTAAAATTTTTTTCACCGATGATGAGAGCAGCTTTCTATAAGCTGCTCTCATCATCATCATTATTTCAACCGATAATCGTCCACTGTTGGCCATAGGCCTCCCCCAAGTGTCGCCACAATAAACGGTCCTGAACGTCTCGCATCCATCGGATTCCCGCAACCCTTACCAGGTCATTTGAAAAAGTCTCATCACCAGCATCAGGAAAGCTGCTCTATTCCTGCCTAAGATATCACTCATACGCTATATTTTATGTACGCGGGCGAAGCTGCGGGCAAAAGCTAGTTAAGACTAGAGTTATGACTTACGTGTTGTCTCCAGACTCGCCGGGTTCCACCTTCACGCTTGGCAGTTCCAGATAAACTTCAGGTTCTTCACTGAAATCAATAGAAAAACTTATAAGAATACTTTAAGCTTTTAACCACCTATGTCGGTTATATCCGTTTATTCCGCCAGGGTCGCACATTCACAACCAATTACTCCGTCTTGTCAGCTCTTCTGTCACCTATGGGGATTGAAGAGCTAAACGAGATGGAGTACCCAGTCGCGAACACACGACCCTGGCGAATAGGACGCGAAAACACTCGTCGGACCAATCCGCGTTTTTAGAAATGATAGAATGACAAATGGCACAGTTAAAACAGTTCTCTGATTTATGAAGTATCGTTTCTCTTTCTTTTTTTACATGTGGATGGATGGAGAGGGAGATGGAGGCTAAAGAAAAGATGGATGGATTGTGTGAGAAGTGATATGAATGAAAAGGATAGCGTGACGAGCGACAGGACAGAATTGAAGAAAATACGTGTTGCGCCGACCCCAAATAAAACGGGACAAGGGCAGGAAGATGATGATGAGATGATGATGTTAATCCAGAACACGCCATATCCCTACTAATATTATAAAAGCGAAAGTGAGTTTTGTTTGTTACGTCTTCACGCCTAAATGGCAGAACCAATTATGATGAAACTTGGTACGCGGATAGACCATGTCCTGGACATAGGATACTTTTTATAATTTTTTTTTTTGAGCTTTTAGCATTTTATCGAAGACTAGCTGCTCCCAGCGGCTTTGCCCGCGTGATGGCAGAAAATTATCCCAAGGGAACATACTTCCGGGATAAAAAGTATCCTATGTCCTATTCCAGGACATGGTCTATCCGTGTATCAAGTTTCATCATAATTGGTTCTGCCATTTAGGCGTGAAGACGTAACAAACAAAACTCACTTTCGCTTTTATAATATTAGTAGGGATATGGCGTGTTCTAGATTAACATCATCATCTCATCATCATCTTCCTGCCCTTGTCCCGTTTTATTTGGGGTCGGCGCAACACGTATTTTCTTCAATTCTGTCCTGTCGCTCGTCACGCTATCACTAACTCCCTTTTCTAACCCCCCCCCCCTCCCTTTCTCTCTCCCTTTTCTTTTTTTCTTTTCTTTAAAGGCGAAACAATATTCTTAAGCTTTTAGAGTTTTGCAAGTTAGCGTCAAGTTTTATCAACGTCAACCTTCCCCAACCATGTCGGGGACCGCTTGCAGTCTAATCGAATACAGCTAAATACCAGTCTTCTTCTTCTTCCTGCCCTTATCCCATATCCTTTTTTGTACGGTGGGCAAAAATCATCTTATGACAACCCCCGCCCTTGGGTGGAGCGATAGATAGTGTCAGACTCTTACTGACTAAAAACCCACCCCGTTCCTTCTAGCTTTCAAACCAAGGCACGATTTCCCTTTCGGATAACCCTGACCCCGGTAGGCTTCGACCCAGCTGGGCCTCTGCTGTTGCTGACAACTCCTTGAGGCGCGCGGGTTTAGTGCGCGCCGTCGACGTCTTGGGCTCGGTCCATTACCGGATGATCGGACAGCGAGCTACCCATGGCTCGCCGTCCGCGATCCCGCGTCTACGGTGGCCGGAAATCGGGATCGGAATTTCGGCGGCGGCGGCGGGGCGCCGTTGCCTGATGCGGTCTGCCTCCCCCTTTGCTAGCATTACTGCTTCGCAGAAGGAGGCGACCGCCTGCTATTCCTCCTCGCTCCGGACCATGGCCTCAACCAGGGCCCGGCGCGAGAGGTCTCCGCCGCCTCACGCCCCCACGAGGGCACGGCGATGCTCCGCCCAGGCGGGGCACACCTCGACTGTGTGCTCCACCGTGTCCTCCGGGCGTTCCGCACAGTGGCGACACCTGGGCGTCTCTTCCGCTTTAATATCTCTTGGGGTTGTTGCAGCACGTTTTTTTCTTCCATTCTGTCCTGTCACTCGTCACGCTATCACTAACTCCCTTTTCTTTCATATCACTCCTCACACAATCCATCCATCTTTTCTTTGGCCTCCCTCTCTATAAATCTGCATTTTTTTAGCTGAATACCAGTATTTGAATAAAATGACGATCATATCTACTTACTTGCACGATTCGACTGGTTCCTCCTTTATGACCAACGTCTCTGTCCTGAAAATATAAATACTATAATTACAATCTATGCTATAAAGCTTGAATTTATTTGAACGCAATTATCTCAGGAACTATTGATCCGATTTGAAAAAATATTTCAGTGTTAGATAGCCGATTTATCGAAAAAGGCTATATAAAATTACAGAACGATCAATATGGGCTGTATTATACCGGGACATGAGGATTGGTATCTCAACGAAATATAGCCCTAGACTACCAAACTAGACACCATACAGACACCAAAGTCGCCACACATCCGAGCTGGTCACGCCACCAAATTGGTTGCGCAACCAAACGGACACCAGGTGAGGAACTCTCTATAGAGCTGTATACATTTTGTTGGTAGTGGCGACTGGTCGCGCCGCCGTGGTGTCTCGGTGAAATATAGCCCTAAGAGTGGAGCACTAACTAAAAACGCGAGTGAAACCGCGTGTGTGTGTCTATATTAGTGCAGCCATGAGGCTCACAACTACAGAAAAGATGAAAGAGGTTAGAATGTTCTTGTGGGCGGGGCAGGCGTGCCACAAAATATTCTGCCCCCGTTAGTAAAAAAGACGCATCTAACATTTTTTCCAGAGTTGAATTATACCTATACAATGCCGGAATCAGGACATAATGGCGTATCTGCCTGTATTTTTTATATTTTGCTAACTTTCTCCAGTGCAGTTTTAACACAAGGAAAAAAGGCCTGATTTCCCGTTTCATTCATTAAAACATTTTTTACCCGTTTTTGTTAATACGTCTTTTTAACTATCAGGGGCAGTATGGTCATGCTTAAGTATAATTGACACAACCAATAGCACACTTGCGATCTAAGTGTGCGTGGTCTGTTAGTTGCGTAATGCGCGTTCGTATTGGTTTATTGCCTGTAGTGGAGTTAAAGGGTCAAGTCAAGTCAAAATATTTTATTTCACATAGGCCTACATGGGCACTTATAAAACGTCAGAAGCTAGTGCACGGTTCCAAATTGGTCATTTCCTATGGAGAAGAACCGGCAAAAAGCTCCATGGTTACTCTTTTTAAAAAAAGTGGTAGGTGTTACAATATGATAGTATGTAAGAACAGTGTAGATCAATACCTACTGTACACAGTACTGTACACAGGGTGGGAGACAAGCGGCGACACTCGTTGTAGTACAAATCGGAAAGTATTTCCTTTCTAACCTCTTTCATCTATTCTGTGCTCTCAACTCTATTTTTGCTTTTTTTATTGTTTTTGTTCCATGTTACCTTTTTTTTTTCGGTGAGATGAATCATCCAATGACAAACCCCGCCCTTGGGTGGAGCGGGAGATAGTGTCAGACTCCTACTGACTAAAAACCCACCCCGTTCCTTCCAGCCTTCATACCGGGGCTCGGGTTTCCTCTCGGATAACCCTGGCCTCAGTAGTCTTCGACCCAGCTGGACCCTCCTGTTGCTGACCACTCCTAGAGGCGCGCGGGAACAGTGCGCGCCGTCGACGTCTTGGGCTCGATCCGGACAGTAACGGACGATCGGACAGCGAGCTACCCATGGCTCGCCGTCCGCGAGCCTGCGTCTAACGGAGGCCGGAAATCGGGATCGGAATCCCGGCGGCGGCGGCGAGGGCGCCGTTGCCTGATGCGTTCCGTGTTACCTAAATATTGTGTTTGTGCCTTGTGCTGCACCAAATAAAGTCTTTATCTTTCTTTTCTTTTGATAAGTCGTTAAAATCAAATGAAACTTACTCCTCAACAGCGCTGGGTTGTTCGTCGTCCTCGTTGTTCTCATCGCTGTCGCCGTCTTCACTTGAACTGAAACAAAATAACAATACGTACATTGAGGAAATTGCTTGTATATATGTAATGAAATGACATTTCATTAATTAAAATTTGCCGCGCTTCGCGCGTTGAAGTTGTCAATGGAATTTATGTTCTGTGGAACGGGGTGACGTTTGATTGAATGGCAGATGATGTTTAGATTATTTTGCATATTTTATTGTTAAAAATTCTATTGTAAAGAGATAAAATAAAGGGATATAATTGAGGAGGCGATATTAGTAAACTTTAAATGTCGTTTCTTTGATTTTCAGGTAAGTTATAGGTGTAATGGTCATAGTTAAACGTTGTAATATAGTAAAGAAGTATTAAATAAATAAATCTTTGATTTTCAGAGAAACAATTTGTGGTTTATTTGGAAAATCCTCAATGACATATCTTATATATATTTACTAGCTTTTGCCCGCGGCTTCACCCGCGTACATACTCCCAGGATAAAAAGTATCCTATGTGTTATTCCGGGATATGGTGCACTTGTGTACCGAGTTTCATCGAGATCCGTTCAGTAGTTTTTGCATTCCAACATCCATACATACAAACTTTCGCATTTATAATATTAGTAGGATTTAGGGAAAATCTTGAGTTGAAACATTTACCCCTAAAGGCGGGTAACAGCTGTTACGTAATGTAACATAGGCGCTGTATACATTTTTTACACCACCTGCTCGATAATGATCTTTTATACGTCATACCATCACTAAAAGCAAGTCATTCTGTCCCTAGGAAGACAAAGTAGTATGAGCGATCCCTAGGGAATAATGAGATTTGAATTTGGAACGTCAAAAATCGTCAACATTGTGAATTAAAAGTACAAGCATCAAACAAGTTTATTCAAAATGGCCACTAACAAAAAAAGAAATATAATTATAATATATGATACCATATTATATATTATAATATTTCTTTTTTTTCGACAAAATTGTCTTTTTCATTACTCATTCTCTGAAAGGTGGCCTATAAGTAACTTTCACCCCTAGGGTAACAATGTACTATTAATTATCTCACAGATGGTGTAAAAAGTAGAGTATCCAACACGAGGATAAAGCTGTCTTTGTCTTGGGTGGCTTGAGTTCCTCACTTCCCTAAGGTTTCTTTATTCTCCTCACTGACGCTCGGGATTAAAATTAAAAACCTTCGTTTCCTTCGGAATTCAACATGCCGCCCGCGAATTAGACAGTGCTTTAGCCCCTAGTCACATAATCTACTATTGGTCGCGAAAAAAGTATCCTCTAAAAGTTATTTTAGCGCTGCGCTGCGCATAGTTCTGTAAGACGACATAATGACAATGTAGCGCTGCAGCGAACTTTTGTTTTAACTGTTCAGTATTTTACAAGCTTCGATTTAGTTTCACCTGTCCCGATGTTTGTCTGTCATCAAATCTTGTAAATTAAATTTGACCCACTTCCCGGTTACCGATTGAGCTGACATTTTGCATGCATGCGTAAATCAGATGACAGTGCAAAATTATTTAACATGGAGCTGATTTGATGATGGAACCGGAAGGTGGCTATAGGAACTTGGTAGTTGAAACGACACAACCCGATCGAGTTTGGGCTCGTATGATTCGTCTTGACGAGTATGGGTACCCGAGCTATAAAAGTTTGTTATGAAAAAATGATTTTCATTTAAAAGCTTGTTGACAAATAAGTTTCCATGAATGTGCTTGTCTATCACTAGAATATAAGTCGATGGTTACATACCTATCAGTCAGTCTCGGTCTCTTACGACCCAGGCTGTGCTGCCGTAGAATTTCCTGTTGCAACTCATCTTTCCGTCTTGCTTCCTCCTCCAATATCTCCACTACCGTCGTCTCGCTCACTCCCGTCGCCAGCGCGGTACGTTGCCGGAACCTCGCCAGAGGGGTCTGGTCTATCCCCGCGATCGTCTTCTTCAACTCCTCATACTCTAGCTCGAAGTAATGATATACTTTTGCTATGATGATTTTCGTTTGATCCTGAGGAGTGAGGAAATTAGATTGTGAAATTATCAGTCATTTACTGAATTAGACAGAATTCAGGAGAACCAGGGTCTCCGACATAGCTGCTCATAGAGCGGTTGGTCTTTGGGGACGAAAGGTTCTAGAGTGGCGACTGTATACCGAAAGATGCAGCGTAAGAAGGCTTTCCAAAGGAACCTTCTCCTGATAATAAAAAAGTTACAACATTTTAATACAAGTGAAGAAAGTTTGTCATCGCGACCGAGACGGAATACCAATTCGCCCGAGCTGCAGGCGAGACATATGGAGCCGAGTGCTGCAGTGACAAATTTCCACGTGTATTTTGATACACGACGACGTTTTTCAATACACTTACTGTATTGAAAAACGTCGTCATTGAAGAAATAAATACCTAAACGGGGGTTGAAGTGCTATTCGTGGGGGTCTCTTAGCGCCTATTATAAAAGGACTTTTAATTAAAGTCCTTTTTATATTAGATACTAAAAAAATATAGGTACGGTTCAAGTAAAGGTTTTATTTGCTGAATAAAATTAAGTTTTAAAATGTCACACTTTCTACGTTTGACATCAAGTAGGGGCATACTAGGGTTATCGTCATTCGATACTAATAACATTTATTAATTCACTTTTTGGGACGAATGGAAATATAATTAAGGGTATCCGTACCGAAAATCGATAATAGAAACTTCGCCCTTGAAGTTTTTTTTTTATGGTGGGAAAATCATCTAATGATAATCCCGCTCTTGGGCGGAGCGGGAGATAGTGTCAGACTCTTACTGACTAAAAACCCAACCCATTCCTTGAAGCCTTTTTTACCTTTCGAAACTAACCCTGGCCCCAGTAGGCTTCGACCCGGCTGGGCCCCTGCTGTTGCTCACAACTCTTTGAGGCGCGCTGGAACAGTGCGCGCCGTCGACAACTTGGGCTCGGTCCGGACAGTTACAGTTACTGGACGGTCGGACAGCGAGCTACCCATAGCTTGCCATCCGCAAGCCCGCGTCTACGGTGGCCAGAAATCGGGCTCGGAATCCCGGCGGCGGCTGGGGCGCTGTGAGCACCGCCGTTGCCTGATGCGGTCGGCCTCCTTCTTTGCTACCATTACTGTTTCGCAGAAGGAGGCAACTGCCTGCTACTCCTCCTCGCTCCGGACCATGGCCTGTACCAAGGCCCGGCGCGAGAGATCGCCGCCACCGATCGCCCTCACGAGGGCACGGCGATGCTCTGCCCAAGCGGGGCACACCTATACTGTGTGCTCCACCGTGTCCTCCGGGCGCTCCGCACAGTGGCGACACCCGGTCGTCACTTCCGCACGAATCCGGAGCAGAACCCTCCCGAACTTGCCATGTCCAGCGAGAACCTGCGTCATGCGGAAGGTGAAGACGCCGTGAGGTCTTTCCGGCTAAGCCTCAAAGAGGGGACTTACCGCCATAATTGTGGCGTGCCCAGCACTGGGTTGCGATAGTCGCTGACGCCATTTCACCATGAGATCCCGCCGGAGCTCTGTTTGCCATGATGCGACCTGTTAGGGCAGCGGGCTTTAACCCCGGCGTTGCATCTCCACGCGCAAGTCGTGCATACACATGCACGACTTGCGCGCAAGCAGTGGGAACATTAAAAAGGCTGATGATGATGGATGATGATGATATTATCTTTAATGTGTTCTACATAATTTGTAACTAATCATGGCCAATGGCATTTTATCGTTCTGGTTGAATAAATAAATGATTTGTTGAGAGACGCCGCAGAAACAAGATTTGTTAGTACCTTTTTTTTTGATGGGGAAAATCATCTTATGACAAAACCCGCTCTTGGGTGGAGCGGGAGATAGTGTCAGACTCTTACTGATTAAAACCCCACCCTGTTCCTTCTTGCCTTCATACCAGGGCTCGAGCTTCCTTTCGGATAACCCTGGCCCCAGTAGGCTTCGACCCAGCTGGGCCCCTCCTGTTGCTGACAACTCCTTGAGGCGCGCGGGAACAGTGCGCTCCGTCGACGTTTTGGCTCGGTCCGGACAGTTACCGGACGATCGGACAGCGAGCTAACCATGGCTCGCCGTCCGCGAGCCCGCGTCTACGGTGGCTGGAAATCGGAATTGGAATCCCGGCGGAGGGAGCGAGGGCACCGTTGCCTGGTGCGGTCGGCCTCCTCCTATGCTAGCATTACTGCTTCGCAGAACGAATTTGTTAGTACCTGATCATCCTCCAGTTCTCTTTTTACTATTCCACTTAGTTTTTTCTTTACACTTTCTTCTTTCAATTCAATTTTAACTAACGTTTCCTTCTGCGATATTGGACGTGAAGCCTCATCTCCATCCTCCTGCACAATTCTTCTGTCCACTGGTTCTTTTACAGAAGGTGTTACAGCCAACTCCTCGTTTCCTGTATTTGATAACATCTTCTTCTTCTCTCTGTATTTCTTCGAAGCTTTACTCCAATACTCTCTCTGCGCCTGTTTTTCCTTGTCACAACTCATTGAAGGTGTTGCAGCTAACGCCTCGTCGCGATGTGGAAGGTTATCATCTTCTGTATTAGACAACGTCTTCTTCTTCTTCTCTCTGTACTTCTTCGATGCTTTACTCCAGACCTCCCTCTGCCTCTGCTTTTCAATCTCACCCATCAGAGCAATGTTTCTTTTTTTCTCTTCTTTCTTCTTGTGATGGTACGCTCTGTCTCTAGCCTTTTTTAACTCTCTCTCTTCTTCTGTCATTTTGTCTAGAAATCTCTTTTTTCTAGCATTAGCTTTCTCTCGTTCGCGTAGATAAGCCAAACTATTTTTTTCAAGTTGTATTTTTGTACGTTTTCTCTTCTTTTTTACTTCTAGAAGTTCCATGTTGCTAAAAAATAAACATATTTTTAAAAAAACTATATCAGTTTAAAATCTGTATAAATATAATAAATCTTTTAGTAGAAGTTTTTTGTTTATTTTTTTATTATTTTAGACTTTTATTAACTATTTATTTATTTGCAATTACACTAACTAAATAACTATACAGTAAGAAAAAAAAAAAAAAAAAAAACCCTACGCTAATTGAAACTGCCTAAAATATGGCGTCAAAATACTCTTCCATATCGCTGTCGACTGGTAATGCCAATGTGCCCAAAAGACTGGCGGCATTGCCACGCTGTATGGCAATTCTTATCCTCTGTCCAAGGTAAAAGCCAGCCTTTGGGTCACGCGGTCAGGTCAAGTTTTTAGTTGTGCGCGAATCACATAAAATGTACGAAATCGATGTAGATAAATTTTGTACATTGTAATTTTTTGTAACTTGATATATTAGTTAGGCTTTGTTTCATCGCAATCGGTTGACTATATCGAAAGATATATAGAGACTAGCTTTTGCCAGCGGCTTCGCCCGCGTATATAAAATATAGCCTATGTCACTCAGGAATAAAGCAGCTTTCTATCGGTGAAACAATTTTAGCCCCTACATACAAACTTACAAATTTTACCTCTTTATAATATTAGTATAGATTTCAAGAAGTAAAATATCAGGACACTTTCAGATACTCGCAACTTCCCATTCCGAGGATTCCTATTAAAATTAAGTTTATCTAAGAGGTGTCACAAATTCACAATGAATGATTGAGTGTTAGGCGGTGTGAAGTTCGCCGGATAAAGTAATATACTAAATTATTTACCCACTAAATAGCTAGCTTTCCCCCGCGGCTTCACCCGCATCTTTAATATTGGTCATGGCGTGATTTACACAGCATCAGTTTTAGTATTTGCGAAACCTGAAACACGTGTCTAGTACTTTTATGTAAAGAATCTATGTACAAAAATTGATAACTGATAACAATCATGAAAAATCACAAAGATATAAGCTTGTTATGTCGACAAAAATACGTAGACACCGGGCCAACCAGGCGACTGAGGAGATATTTTAATAATAATATAATAATAATAAATTTATTTGTTAGAATATTGTTGTTACAAAGTGTTACATTCAATTTTATGACCAAAATATTCTGCTGTTTTGCACCTGCATCCAGCTGTGCACTAGCACCTTATGCCCGCTATGACCTGCCGTGACCTGTGTTGTAACTTAGGGTCTCTGGGGTCAAACTTCTGACCTTTTTTTTAAATATTTTTGAAAAAAAAATGTAACATGGTGTAAAACTATTGGAATCGAGTCAATTACTGATTCCGAACAAGCTATATCGAAGTTTCGCATAAACTAAAAATAGTGTTGTATACTGCTGATGTAATCATCTTCTAGACCCCGTCGCGTTTAAAAAATAATTAAATGAGCAAAGCAAACACCCCCTACCCCCCACCCCACCCCCTGTAGTGCTTACGTAATACAAGAATGGCCCCTTGGTCGTGGCGCGATGTAATATAGCCAATAGCCTTCCTCGATAAATAAACTATAAAACACTTACAAGACTTTTCAATTCAAACTAGAAGTCCCTGAGAACGCGCGAGATCAAACCAACAAACAAACTCTTTGGCTTTTATAATATTAATTTAAATATCACTTTAGTAATTAAACAGTCATAACGGGAACGTCATAATCATTTAAAGAACGCTCCGTCAATTCCGGAAACATTCCTAAAATAGTACCGTTCCCGAATTGACTTTTTCAAGTAATCGCGCCATATTTAGACGGCAGCCATCTTTGACGTCATGTTTGGCTCGGTTCATGAACAAAATTTAAGGTTAGGATTCGTATTTAACACTATAAAACGTATCTTTACAATAATGCGAATTTATAAACGCATTTCTAATATGAATTAATGAAATACGGACCATAAATAACGAAACAAAAGGTACTTACCATTTATTTCCAATTAGTTTAGTGAAACTCGTTTGACATACTCTTTGTTTACATCTCTTCTCTCACTGCACGATACCACAGACATATAGAAGCTGCGTTCGGATACACCACTCGCTCGGGCAATTGAAACTGCGTTCACTCGAATGACACTTGTTGTGATACAATTTTTCGAGTTTTTGTGACTTGATTTTCTTTTTTGCATATAATTACTTAATATTATATAAAAAAAATGATGGGTCGTCGAAGAAGAACCGTTTATTTAATTTTATGAATATTTCCGACTGCTACTTAATTCATGAATCCTCAAGCGACCACCGGTGGCCGCGCATCTATTGTCTTACTATTGTGTCTCTAATTGACGGTATCTGAAGGGTTAAAGTACGTTCTCGAAATGATTTTTTGAAATTAATTCTTCGAAATAATAATGAGTATGTTTTTAATTTAAAATACAAAGTCTTTGGATAGATCTAGTATATGATTCTAGGGGTGTCTAGAATCCGTGATGGAATCTTTCATCGGGATTTTTAATCTTAACTTTTTTTTTTTATTTAAACTGTTTTTATTTAAAAAAAAAGTCTTTGAGATTGATTAGAAAGACGATTTTATCTACGTCGATGACTTGCATCGCGGTATTAGTATTCACCGCACAATAACAACTCAAACAACTCATTGTTATCATCACCATCATTTCAGCCTATTAACGTCCACTGTGTCTGTGATTTCCGCGACCCACATCAGGTCATCGGTCCATCTCGTGCGTCGTCGATTCAGAACCTATCGGCCGCATCGACCATCTGTTCTGATAGCAGTGTGCCCAACCCCCTTTTATTTTCGGTGGACAAAAATCATCTTATGACAACCCCCGCTTTTGGGTGGAGCGCGAGATAGTGTCAGACTCTTACTGACTAAAAACCCCACCCCGTTCCTTCTAGCCTTCATACCGGGGCTCGAGTTTCCTTTCGTATAACCCTGGCCCCAGAAAGCTTTGACCCAGCTGGGCTCCTCCTGTTGCTGACAACTCCTTGAGGCGCGCGGGAACAGTTACCGGACGGTTGAACAGCGAGATACCCATGCTCGCCGTCCGCGAGCCCACGTCTATGATGGCCGGAAATCGGGATCAGAATCGCCGACCACCTGCCAATCCTCCTCACTCCGGACTGCGCAACCCACTGCCACTTCAGTTAAGCGATTCTTCGGGCTGTGTTGGTAATATTGATTCTCAACCAATGTATGATATATTTTTAAAAGTCATAGAACAAAAGTTGTTGTTTATGATGTTCTTAACATAGTCCTGAGAGGTTGCCAGTGTTTTACGAATAACCCTGTATATCGGATAGGCAGTTAATAGTACATTATGATGTAAGTGTGTAATGTTAGTGATTACCGTTGAGGCGGTATTTAGACCCGAGCCATGGCGAGGGTCTTAATAGAGCCGAGAACGGTAATCATTAATTACTCACGTGTATCATACGACATTTTTCAATACACTTGTGAAGAAATTAACTGTAAAACTAGTAAACTTTTGTGGAGGTAAAAATCTGTTTTCATATGCGCGCTCATTTTTTTTTTCTTTTCCTCGTTGGGTACAACCTGCGCCCATCCTGATACGGTAACTGTAATATCATTATGGCGGGGGAGAGGTTGAATAATAAGGTTTTAACTACATTATAGCACTAGTGCGTAATGGTAATCAAAATGTCACAGTTTGGTAACAAGTGCCATTATATACCTAAGTGCATTGCAATAAGAGTCACTATGAAAGTGTATTGAAAATGGTTATTAAGTTACTTACCAATTGTATTCCTTCTGCGGTGTGAGACACTTCGCTGTTGCATTTTGGACAGAAAACTTTAATTATGTTCCCATTATGATCTTCAGTTTGCTCAGAAGCCAAGGAGTACTCATCCTGAAAGGTAAAAAAATTACCGTTACACTAATATTATAATGAGGGAAAATTTGTATTTTTGTGTGTATGTTTGTAATTAATAAACTCAAAAACTACTGTGCCGAATTCAAAAATTCTTTCATTATTGGAAAGCTACATTCACCCTGAATAACATAGGATATATTTATTGTCTATGCGAAGCCGGGACGGGCCGCTAATTTTTTTTTTTGTCTGATATAAACTAGTACTTGACTGCAATCCCACCTGATGGTAAGCGGTGATGCAATCGTTGATGGTGAGGCGCACTAGTTTATTAAGAGCCTATTCACTCGAGCCTTGAAGACGCTCAGATTGTAATCGGACGGGAAGACCGCAGCAGGCAAATTGTTCCAGTCCTTCGATGTACGCGGTATAAATGACAAAGCGAAACGCTTATATTTATAATATTATATACAGTATTGGTAATTACAAGAATGGTTTAATAGTTACTTTCAAATTGTTCTTGTGGATGGGTGGAGAGGGAGAGGGAGGCCAAAGAAAAGATGGATGGATTGTGTGAGGGTGATATGAAAGCCCACAGAAGGATAATGCCGTGTCATTTAATATCAATAAATATTATAGATCAAAGTGCGCCGCGTCTGTCTGTTCGCAATAAACTCAAAAACTCGATAGCTTGATTCTCGAGGAAGGTTTTAGTATACAATTTCATAAAGATGAAACCACTAGCAAAACCTAGTATTTTGATAGTTGATACATTTTTATTATTTTTATTATAATTCCTTATTAGTAGATACACATATAGAGATGATACATAAGTACCATCTTATTTATCATTATTGAAATAAATAGTAGGGATATCAGAGTCCCTTCTACTAATTAAAGGTGTATGGACTGGTTAGGACCTCAAAATAGTGATGAAAATCAATTTATAACCCAATTGAATGCCCCGAAAACCCGGACCAGATGACCATGCGTAAGTACATAGGCACTTTAGGAAAAAGTATTAATACTATTGGGTGTATTAAGAGGGTCCTTTTCCACTCGCCTATCGTAAACATCGAAAATGGTTTAAAAGCTTGTTACTTCATTTAATGCAATCCAACGCGACGTTTGACGAAAAGGCAACCCAAAAAAAAGAGAGATAACGCCTGAAAACTTGCTCCAGGAAATGGCTGTTTTTTTAAACCCTTAAAAGTTTTTGGAAAAAGTTGTCGTCATTTAGAATCTTAATAAAATTTGCAAGGTTTCTATAGTTTTAATTTTTTGACCATTTTAATTTCATAAATTTAATTTTAATCATTTTTATCCCGCGGAGACACTTAGCGTAAAAACAACAACAACGGCCATTTGTTGCAATCTTTTTAGTTCTCAGAACTCTCACTGGGGGCGCTTTGAATCGGCAAAGCTAATAGCTGTCATTTTGTTTGGGATAGCCAGTCCAGCGTAATACCTATATAGAGGTCAGTGCTGTATATAAAATTATTTAGTTAGTGTAATAGTACGTTAAGTTAAGAATTTTTTTAATAAAACGACACACACTTCTTTTTGGCAATGTGAATGTTAAAAAAAAAGTTAACACCAACTTCAAACAATTGAAGCATCACAATGGCGGCTGCGTAACTATGTTTGCGGGTGTAAAGGGATGCCAGATGATAAAAAATTACCCATTTTTAAACAATAATTCAATAAGATCTCCCTTGCACTTGGTTTTATTACAAGTTTTTGTGACGGCTATTATTAAAATAAAGGTAAAATAAATAAAACACATTGGATATTAAAAATATTTACAACTCATTTAATGTTCATAAAGATTTACAAAACTTTCTGTTGGTTCAAATTTTTGTACACTTGTCTTTTGCTATCGACACATCTAGAAATCCCTTCTAATTTACTTATGTGGTGGAAACGAATGTTTAGGTATTTTTCAGCTATATATTTAATTAAAGCTATTTTGTGTTCTATTCCTGCAAATATATGTTCAAATTCCAAATCTAAAAAAATATTGTCGTTTGCTATAAATTTTTCTAGGATTTTTTTTAACATGTACTGATGTCTCTCATTATATATTGTTATTTTATCTTTTATAAGTCTTCGGACCACCATCTCACTAGTGCAACAAATGTCGTACAAATCTTTTGATGGGAAACTTAAGCCTCCCCTTGTTTTTAAATTTATCAACTTGTGAAAAAAAAGCCAGTTGTCAGTACATAGCCGCGCGATACATTTTGGGCACTTGATATTTTTAATTGCGTAATGACAAATGCTGCCTGCCAGATATCCTACAATCAACTTTCTATAATCATTGAATTCTTCTATTTCTAATCGTTGTGCCAGGTTGTCATCGTCTTTGGTGATTTCTTTCATGAATGACAGGGAGTCATAACTAACATCATCTTCTTGTTCTTCGTGACGGTATGATGAATGATGATTTTTTTTCGGAAATACTTACATTTTGCAAGGACAAATTCGAGTTTAATAAGCAAGGCTGTTGCACTGTCGATTCTCGTACAGGAATTTCTTCAACTGCAGATGAACTCTAAAAGAAAATGAATATTATTTCGGTAACCAGGTATAACAAAGCTTATAAAATATTATAAAAATAAATAAATAAATTGTGAGATTTTCAGTAGGAAGGTTAAGCTATTCACTTGTGTCAAAGGCGTCGTAAAATTTTGTGAAAAAGGATGTTCCAATTTTTTTTGCTGCCCGGAACCTGAGGCTACTGCTTCAATCGCTAGTGAACTCTAAAATAAATAATAACATCAGGTTAGTAGACCTACACATAGAACAAAGTTAAAAACCACAAAAAAATACCCCATCAGAAACGCTAGAAGTAATTACTTCAGTCGGTTGATCTTGAATTGTTAACGTATCACAAAAAAAACTAAAAAAAAAGTTCGACTTTTGTTAAACTGTTATAAATTAAAATTAAGAAGTTAAGTTATAAGGAGAGGACCTTAAATTAATTGAATTACCTTTTTTGGTATGGCGTAAGCAACCACGCGAAGAAGTCTGCCTTTAGTTGTGTACAAACGATTCTTCTCAAAATGTATACTACAGATTACACTTTTAGATGGCTTCCAATTATTTTCATTTCTACACTCTCTTATTATTTTAATCCAATCATTTTTCCATACATCATTTGCTGAGGGAAATCTGTAAAATATAAATCTCCCACTTTTAAAGCAATTTGAAACTTTAAATAGTTGCAACACTGATTGATTTCAAGATTTATTAAATTTATTGACGTAAAATCGAGAAATAAGGTTTAAAATGACATGCTTACCTATGAAAAGTGATCCCCTGGCTTTTTTTAATTGAACCACTATGGTTTCGACAACTTTACACAACACACGAAGGCATACTTTAATTTTTATTACGCAAAATAACAAACGGTCACACGTGGGCGTCGTTCAAAACGTAATGGCGGACGGCCGACTTACTATGGTGTGAATGTGTGCGTGCGGACCTGTCTGCATTAGTGCACTGACTCACTATGGGTGCTTCAGTTATTGTTAAAGAAGACGGCGTCCGCCTTTTTTTTTAGGTCCAAGGTTAACACGATAAACAAAAATTCACAACAATCTGTTATGACATTACATTGACACTGACAGACCAGTGTTTTGAACGTAAAAATCTGTGTTGCCGTATCTAAAACTTTAATCTGCCGAATTTGAGTATAAAAATCGCAGATCAGCCCTAAAAAATATTTTACAAAATTACATAATCAACAATTAAAACACAGAAATCCTTACTAATATTATAAAAGCGAAAGTGAGTTTGTGAGTTTGTTTGTTTGTTAAGTCTTCACGATAGCAAAACCGATTTTGATGAAACTTGGTACACGGATGGACCATGTCCTGGAATAGGACATAGGTTACTTTTTATCCCGGAAGTATGTTCCCTTGGGATAAATTTCTGCTATCACGCAGGCGAAGCCGCTGGGAGCAGCTAGTTGTTTTTATATTTTCTTCATTTCATATGAACAACGTCAATCTCATGCTTGTGTAATGAATATTTTTCTTTGCTTTTATATTTTGACTCACGTATCGTGACACTCAAAACACATGATTGATATAATATACAATCTCCTTAATTTCTAATGTCTTTTTTAGCTAGGAGAGCTTCATTTACTGCAGATGTTATTAGTTTATATATAGGTAGGTTGTAGTCAAACCGTGCCGTACAAATCGTTGTTTAAAAAAATTTTTACCGTATTATAACCAGGGACCATTTTGGTTACCCATTGAAAGGGTTTTTAATAGGGTTTTGACAAAGGGTTGTTTTAAAACCCATTCCGTATTGGTTACACTTTTTTACGAAAACCCTCATCAATGGATAACCTCTTCAAAACCCTTTCGATTTGCTTACCTGTTTATTCAAAAACCCATTCTGAAGGGGTTATATTTTTTAATGGCTACACGTTTTGAACGGGTTACCCCTTCAACGACTGAGGGTTACCCATTCAGACTACAAATATTATAAATATTATCGCTCGTACCTTAATTTAAAGCAGTGATGGGCAAAAAGTAATTAGATTAACAATTACAAATTACAGTTACATTGTAATTGGTAATTGAATTACTTTGTAACAGATTACTTAAGTAATTAATTACAATGAGTACTCACTGTAATTAAATACAATGTAATTAAATTACAAGTTAATCTAATTACATTATAACAGATTACACAAGTAATCTGATAAAATGTAATTACACATTTTTTTCCGTTTTTTATTTACATGTTGCATTGAAATTTTGCAGAAAAAATCACTTGGGAAAAAAAATAAGAATCTTTCGAATATTTCGGTTTTATTTGGTGGATGGGCATAAGTCTGCCCCTCGCTATATTGACCGATGTCCACTGTTGGACACAGGACTCCACCTCATTGTAATGACCTGTGCCCACAGTTGGACATAAGCCTCACCGAGTGTCACCATTTAGGCACTATAATGACTGATGCCCATTGTTTGACAAAAGTCTGCCCCTCGCCATAATAACCTGTGTCTACTGTTGGACATAAGCCTCCTCCAAAGTGTCACCATTTAGGCGCTTTAATGACTGATGCCCACTGCTGGGCATAAGTTTGCCCCTCGCTATAATGGCCGATGTTCACTGTTGGACATAGGCCTCCACCTCGCTATAATGACTGATGCCCACAGGTGGACAAAAGTCTGCTCCTCGCCATAATGACCTGTGTCCACAGTTGAACACAAAGCTCTCCCAGTGTCGCCATTTAGGCGCTATAATGACTGATGCCCACAAGTTTGCCCCTCGCTATAATGGCCGATGTTCACTGTTGGACATAGGCCTCCACCTCACTATAATGACTGATGCCCACTGTTGGACATAAGTCTGCCCCTCGCAATAATGACTTGTGTCCACTGTTGGACATAGAACTTCTTTTCGCTATTATGACCGATGTCCACTGTTGGACATAAGTCTCCCCCAAGTATCGCCATTTAGGCGCTATAATTACTGCTGTCCACTGTTGGACATAGGCCTCCCTCTCGCTATAGTGTCCGACGTCTTCTGTTGGACATAGGCTCATAAACTAGTGGGCCTCACTATCAGATTGCATCACTACTTACCACCAGAGATTCTGTGATGTCCCAGCCTTATTTCTATGTCCTTACAGGTACCAATATCGTAACCAAGCGGTGCAAGTATGCGACCTTTCATATTCAAAGCAATAATTACAATATAATTAAATACTATGTAATTAGGTTACATTGTAATTAAATTACTTTGTATTTAAATACATTGTAATTAATTTCATAGCACATCCAAAGTAATCTAATTACAATGTAACTCAATTACTATGTAATTCAATTATTAATTAGATTACAAGAGTAATTAATTACGCCCATCACTGCTTTAAAGTACTAAACTGCATGCATATGGTAAGTATGCGTCAAGTCGCAACACGCAGTCAAGGACCTAGCGACTCCACAGTCCATACACATACGATCACGGAACACAGAAAAATAGTGGAAGTTGTGCTGGTTGCCGAGAGTGGCCAAGAGGTCCAGAACAGATCGGAGGTGTGGTGGCACAGACTGGAAAGTGTTGACCTAAAATTGAGTAGAACCAAAACGGAGTACTTGTGCTGCGATTTCGGCGGTCTCTCCACTCCAGTGCCTTTAGCTCTCGCCGGAACGCCCATACCGATCTGTTCCGACTTTCGGTACCTCGGGTCGCTTGTCCAAGGGGATGGTGAGGTAGACCGGGACGTAACTCATCGAATCAACGCAGGATGGATGAAATGGCGACAGGTCACGGGAACAACTTGTGACCCACGGATGCCCCTCCAAGTTGAAGGGTAAAATCTACAAATCCGTGATAAGGCCTGTTGTACGTATATGTATGGATCAGAATGTTGGGCTGTGAAAAAGACGGATGAAAAAGATTGCATGTAGCGGAGATGAGAATCTTAAGATGGATGTGTGGTGCGACGAGAATGGATAAAGTGAGAAATGAGTAGATTAGGGAAAGTTTGTAAGTGGCGCTAGTGACTGAAAAGTTGAAAGGGAATCGTTTTTCTTGGTATGGTCATGTAAGGAGGAGAGATGAATCGCATGTTGCCAAAAGAGTTATGAATTTACATTTGTGGACGGATGGAGAGGGAGAGGGAGGTCAAAGAAAAGATGGATGGATTGTGTAAGAAGTGATATTGTTACGCCGTTAAACTTCAACACGTAATATTTCCGACAAAATAAGGAGTGGCAACGAATAATTAAAACGCATTGCTGCTCGAAAGCTCTAGAACCAAAGTACCTACGTAGCCTGGTAAGATCTGGAACATTCCTTCATAAGTACTCGTTGTACCTACTATTTAGTAGGTATGTAATCTGTAGGTATCTATAGGTGGATAAGGGAAATGGTACTTTACGCCATTAACAATAGAGTCGAAATTCGCGTGAAAGTGACTCGCGAAGGACAAAGTAATAAAATTGATTTATGGCCCCGCGACGCGACTCTATTGTTCTGGATCTATCCTAAGACGTCAGTATCTAGAATTTTCTTTGCTCCGCGTATAAATACGAGCCCCCGAACGGTAGTGAGTCTGTTTTGATTTCGACTGCGATCAAGAGCGATCTACCTAAGTGTGCAAAGTGATTTTATCTAACGACCGAGGCGATAGTGTAACGGAACTCTAGTGCTAATTGTGATTTTGGATTATTGTTGACTGGACTAATTACTTATTGCTTGTGGTAAATAAAGTTCTTTATTGGTAAATCGGCATTTTGTTACCCACGTACGTAACAATATGAATGAAAAGGGAGTTAATGATAGCGTGACGAGCGACAGGACAGAATGGAAGAAAAAAACGTGTTGCGCCGTCCCCAAATAAAACGGGATAGTGGCAGGAAGATGATGATTGCAGAGACCTGAAATTTAGGAAAATAGCAGATAGAATTTATAAAAAAAAAATACAAAAATATATTTAAAATAATCCTGTATTTATATTTTAGGAGCACTAAGGCTAAAACACCAGGGTCGCGCCATAGATACTGTGAAAAATTAGTTTTTCGCCAATATTTTGCTGAAAAAGCATTGCAGACGTCTAAAGTTTTTTGTAAAACACGGATTTAAAGATCATTGGGCACCTAAGTATGGAAACCATACCCACGGCAGACACAAACGAAATATAGCAGTATATAATGATATAAGGCTCTGATTTCCTATGGCAGTAGCCACATTAATGTGAGCCACGGGGATCTAGATAAATTCAAGTGTCATAAACTGATTTGGGAAATATGAATAAAATGCTAATCCATTTATAATTTTTATTAAATTTGATCCAAATCAAGCATAAGATCGATAAAAAGGCAGCGGGCGCGTCTGTTGCTTCCTGATGTCTGGCCCAAGACAGATAGATATTATGCTAGCGATATGGGCGCAGCTCCCTACAGTGCGGCGGCCGAGTATACATGAGCAGTAGTACTCTTCTATACTTTGTCGTCCTTGTTGTGTTGGATTTAACAAAATATATGTATAGTACTGTCGTAAAAGCGTACGTGAGTGGGCGATGGTTTGTGATGACCACGAAGTTTCGTGCCTCTACCATGTGACGAAAATACCTTAAAGCCTCGTACACTGCCAACAACTCACGGTCGTACGAACTATATTTTTTCTGTGCTGAGTTCAGCTTCTTGGAAAAGAAACCCAGTGATTCCCATTGCAGAAAACTGAGATGGAGGAGTCACCGTTGGAGGCACCAAGATCTCTAACCTCCAGTACGCAGACGGCACCACGCTTCCGGCCGCCAATGAAGCAGAAATGGTGGAGATACTGAATAGAATTGAGCGCAATAGCCTGGAAATGGGTCTCAAGATCAATCACAGCAAAACCAAGATGATGCTAGTAGACCGAAGCAGAAAGCTGCAACTCATGGGAACTCTTGGGCTTGAGGTGGTTGATAACTTTATCTATCTCGGTGCAAACATCAGCAATACAGGTTCTTGTGAAAAAGAAATCCGGAGGCGCATACAAATGGCCAAAAGTGCAATGTCGCAGTTGCAAGGCATATGGAGGGATCGTAACATTTCACGCAAAACCAAAACCATACTGGTCAAAAGTGTAGTCTTCTCCATATTTAGCTACGGGGCTGAGACTTGGACTTTAAAAAAGGCTGACCGCGACCGCATTGATGCCTTCGAGATGTGGTGCTGGAGGAAAATGCTTCAAATTCCCTGGACTGCCTCCCGTACAAACAGCTCTATCTTACGCGAACTGAACATCAAGATCAGACTGTCGACTACCTGCATGCGCAATGTGGCCAAAGAACTCTAGTACGAGTTCTTTGGCCACATTGCCAGGAAAAATGGCCACAACCTTCAACTGCTCATCGTAACTGGCATGGTTGATGGCAAACGACCAAGGGGCCGCAGCCCAATAAGATGGGCAGATCAGGTCTGCTCCACACTGGACACCCAATTGCACGTCGCACTTCATGACGCTAAGAACCGTCACAGATGGCGAGATACCATTACTAAGAAGCTAATCCAGCGGTAACTTCACGACCCTCAGTAATGAGGAATACGACTCAAGGAGGAGGAGGATTCCCATTGCTTAACATCTTGTTGCTGCAGCAAGGCCCCTATTGACATGTCAGATGCATTTGTTATTTATTTATTTATTTGGATCTCCAACAAAGGTTACACAGACATAGTATAAATCACTAGGCATGGGGTCCTTTAACGTGTGCTCCTTCAGTTACAGGAGACCACAAGCATGCACATATAACTAGGTGAATATAAAAAATAAAAAAGTTGAAATTCACATTAAATATCATTCAGATTACACAAAATTTGAAATTCAGAATGAAAAATCAAACAGATCTCAAAGAAAGAATTATCAAAGAAAGCTCAGCATTAGAACGCGGATGGACTAAAATCGTAGCGTTGGAAAGCGTATCGGGCCGTATGTGTTGATGGCTGACCCAATCGCAGCTGTTAAGCCGTGGGCACGCCAATTATAGCGGTAAGTCCCCTCTTTGAGGCGTGGCTGGAAAGACCTCACGGCGTGCTTACCTTCCGCATGACGCAGGTCCTTACCGGACATGGCACGTTCGGGAGGTCCCTGCACCGGATTCAGGCGGAAGAGACGTCCGGGTGTCGCCACTGTGTGGAACGCCCGGAGGACACGGTGGAGCACACAGTCAAGGTGTGCCTTGCTTGGGCGGATTGCCGTGCCATCGGCGATCAGCGGAGGAGACCTCACGCGCTGGGCCTTAGTTCAGGCCATGGTCCAGAGCGAAGAGGAGTGACAGGCGGTCGGCTCCTTCTGCGAAGCAGTAATGCTAGCAAAGAAAGAGGCCGACCGCCGTAGACGCGGGCTTGCGAACAGTGAGCCATGGATAGCTCACTGACCGACCACCCGGTAACTGTCCGGACCGAGCCCAAGACGTCGAAATCGCGCACTGTTTCCCCACGCCTCAAGGAGTTGTCAGCAACAGCAGGCGCCCAGCTGGGTCAAAGCCTACTGGGTCCAGGGTTATCCGAAAGGGAGCTCAATCCCTGTATGAAGACTAGAAAGAACGGGGTGGCTTTTAGTCAGAGTCCGACACTATCTCCTGCTCCGCCCAAGAGCGCGGGTTGTCATTGGATGATTTTTGCCACCATAAAAAAAAACTGTTAAGCCGTGTTTTGTGCTCGTGAATGGTGTTCTAACGGGAAAACGCATAAATCGGAACCTGTGTCTATTAAAATAACATTTTCGAATGGTGGTCCGTTACAAAAATACGGCCTTCAGACATTTATATTTATTTTCCTTCATTGATATTTAATTAAATAATTATATACAATTAAAGGTTATAATTTTCCCCTTAGTTTAAAACTATTTTGATTAATATCTGCATGAAGAGTGCTTCACAAAGCTGGTCAGATATGCCCAATGATCTTTATCAAAACTAGCACAAATACAACAAATTTTTGTTGTATTTGTGCTAGCAAAAATATTCAGACGTTATTAAAATTTAAAAAGAAAGCACTGTCCTATCAAACCGAGTAAAAAACACTTATGGACAATTCTATACGATTCCAAACTTTCAAGGTCAAAATCTATTCCTGCTCTCCAAAACCCTTTAAAACCCTATGGTTATCAAAGGGTTTTAAAGGGTTTTGGACGACGAACCCTTTCAAAGGGTTATTGTTTCAATTGGATATCATACAAGAACCGGTAACCTCTTGAACGAGTTAACTTATTGAAAGGGTTACCCTAACGTTAGGGTTATGAAGGGGCTAGCACTATCAAGAGGTAACCCTTTCCGTTGCTATAGGCGTTCAACCTGTAACCCTTTCGAAAGAGTTAACTTATATTCGGGGTTGTACGGTCCCTGATTATAACAGGTATCGATTATTGCCGACATCGTAGTAAGTATTACAAAATATATGTGAAGCACGTCAATCCTTACTTAATATTATAAAAGCGAAACTGTTACGTCTTCACGCCTAAATGACAAAACCGATTTTGATGAAACTTGGTACACGGGTAGACCATGTCCTGGAATAGGACATAGAATACTTTTTTACCCTGGAAGCATGTTCCCTTGGGATAATTTTCTGCTATCACGCAGGCGAAGCCACTGGTAGCAGCTAGTTTATAGTAATATCTTAATACTAATCGCAAATAATGAGATATAGAGTATGTTTAAAAGAGACATATAATTAACCCTTCAGATACCGCCAATTAGAGACACAATAGTAAGACAATAGATGCGCGACCACCGGTGGTCGCTTGGGGATTCATGAATTAATTGACTTGTAACATAATATTATAAGACTTACTTTCACAATTAGCTGAAAAGCTAGATAACTGGTACAAAAGAAAAGTTATGTGATTATACACTAGGTTTTGCCCGCGGCTTCACCCGCGTACATATAATAAATCCTATGTCATTCAGAAATAAAGCAGCTTTCCATTGGTAAAACATTTAGCAATCAGACTAGTATTTTCAGAAATTATAATATTAGTGTAGATGTAAATAAACTATTGTTTGAAATGATTTATTTGAGGTTAATTTAAATAATAATAAGACAAATTGAATTACGTGTTTTTGATTTATTATTGCATACGTAGTGGGTGCGGCTGGAATTAAAGTGGCGCTGGTGGCTGCAACTTGGGCTACGGCTATGTTAGTAAATGCCAATGATGGCTGTAAAAAAAAAAGACAAAAAATGAATTTCGCTAGTAATTAGAAAAGTATAAGTAAAGACGCAATGAGATAAGTAACATTTTGCAACTCTAATATGAAATGTATAAATCCAATAAATAGGGGCAATAATATTTACTAATAATCATGAATACTGTGCGTTCCAAATGAGAATAGGAAAGCCAATGAACTCGATCTGTCAAATTTTGATTGAAAAGTATAGTTTTCAAACAAAAAAATAGTTATAAATAACTTTTTTATCTATTTCTTAATAAGGCTCAGTTAAACAAAAACAAAACCATTTAATTCATGAATCCCCAAGCGACCACCGGTGGCCGCGCATCTATTGTCTTACTATTGTGTCTCTAATTGACGGTATCTGAAGGGTTAAACGCAAATAAGCTTTTTTTGAAAACTATACTTTTCAATCAAAATTTGACAGATCGAGTTCATTGGCTTTCCTATTCTCGTTTGGAACGCATAGTAGGTGACTTCATTTTGAAATTGTATGAAACTAAGACTCCATAATAGACTATGAAATAACAAAAAGATTGTAACGAGAAGAGGACTTACAGTAAAAGTCGTAATGGTAAAAGTTTGACGTGGACAAGCTCCTGATTTTAAATATCTATTTCCTGACTTTTTTATTACAAAATCATCGTTTTCAAAATGTAGCGAACAAATTGTGCTATTTTTTGTGGGTAACCATAAAGGTCTACCAGTTGCTTCTATCCATTTTCTTCTTAAATCTGGCTCTATTGGAAACCTAAAAATAAAGTTGAAAAAATTGTGTATTTTATATAGACTTGAAAACTAAATACAAAATAAATAGTAAAAAAAACATATAATCACCTATAATAAACTACCATATTTTACATAATAAATCAAACTCAAAGATTTTATATATAAAATCTTTGATCAAACTACAACTTGGTGCAACACTATCGATATTGAAAGAAGTTGTCAATTTCAAACACTGCATCATGAATATTAGAGCGTAAGTAGAGAGCGCACGCGTTAAGTTGGCGCGTGGCTGAAATCGGAACTAACCGTCTGCCATCTTGACGTTTCTGACATTTAACAGGAGTATCGACATCATGAAACCGAAAGTAATTAAAAATGCTGACAGGGATATTATCTTGGAAATCAAAAGTACTTGTTAAGAGGAACGAGAAAGTGTCATGCCTACGATATCATTTTCCAAAGTTAGACCCATTTGTCAAATAGTTTTTCGGGTGACCATAACAATAAAATTCCCCTACATAATCGGACCCGAGCGGTGCCTGGCAGAAAAACAGAGATTGTTAAAACTCTGCTACTACGTATTTAAATCATGATTAAGTGATTATCATGACGTTATGAATTCTGCAAACTAGTAAAACAAAAAATAGTGCCAAATCTACAACCTAATTATTTATTAGTGATGGAAATGCAGCATATCACTGCACACAAATATTTTTCCCATTTTGTGCCCAGACAATCTCTTTCCATACCAGGTTGTTGCCTGGAAGAGATCGCGGAAAGCGATAAGGCCGCCAATTGCATGTTTTAAATAAGGCTCAAATGTGTGATTTGTTATCTTGGTGTACAATAAAATATATATAAATAAACAAATCAACAAAGCCTAACTCTTCAATCGTGATAATTAGAGATAGATAGTGAGTGCCCCCAGAGAACCCCAAGCGAACGCCGGCGTTCGCTTGGGGTTTAGTATTAGGTAGGTAGTGAATTAAATTGACAATGGACTCCGATTCTTCTGATAATTACTAACATGGATTCTGTTGCTAAAAATGCTACTAAATATTCAATAAAAGATTTAAAATACAAGGTTCTCATTACTTTTTTTTAATAAAAATTATGCCAATGAATATTACCTCTAATTCAATCTATTTGATTCCGTTTCTTTAAGTATTTAAATAAATGTAACAAACTCGTACCTATATGAAAAATTATCGATTTATAGTATGTTTTGAAGTTAAAGATAGAGTTCGATTGGTTATTTTAATAAAAAAATACTAAACAAAAATAAAGCTCTGGCTTAGTAAGTATTACCTACGTAATTACAATGAGATATGAAAGATTGTTTTTATTTAATTATATGAGGGGAAAATAGACAAGTTACCCTGGCAACATTAATCACGCCCCCAGCGACGTGCTCGGACTCTAGCTAGAGGTTAGTGACTCCGCGTCGTCTGCACCGTTCCAAATAAGTATAGGAAAGTCAATTACCTATATCTGTCAAATGTAGAATATTTTTATTTGCAAAGAAAACTTAATTGCGTTTTTTTTTGTTTTGTTTTCTTAGTCTTAGTTAAATCTCGATGAATTAAAACCTATATTGTTTAATATAAATTAGCTAAAAATATATTGTTTAAAACAAAGTTAGTTTAAAAAAATATAATTTCTTTGTTATTTTTATTGTTAGGAACAATAAATTCGCCTTCTTCTATTTACCACTACTCAGACACTGCACAAAGTGACGCAGAGATAAGCAAAATTGAAGAACTGGATTCTGATAAACTTTTTCATTCACGATTCGTAAATAAATTAAATTGTAAAAACTTGTTTTGATCACCCTACCGAATTTTATTAGATTTGACAGCATGACGTCACAATAACAACAACGATGGCGGGCCAATCGATGCTATTCTTATTTCGAACGCATTAGTACCTACAACGTTACTTCGCAATGAACACAATACATTGTTCGGTGTCAAAATGGTTTTAAACAAACATTTTAACATTTTTTCATTTATGTTAAGAGGTTTTTACTTACCGGTGAAAAGAAATTCCTTTTTCAGATACAGTACACTTTTGGCTTCTTTTCCGACACGTTATAACAGCGCAACTGGGCATTTTGTTATCACGATGCTTCTCGCAGTCACAGTTTGAGCGCGACTGCGCGTTATAACGTCCGGTGTCAATGAAACTTCTGTTGAACTATGAGCATGTGCGCACTTAAACGATTTCCACGCCCACGTGGCCTTTCCAACCATTATTCTGTTCCGTGGTTTACCCCATCCACGATATCACTACTACACATGCAGTTTAAAAGGAAAAGATACGTCGCGCTCACACCCACATTTTATAAATCTGAACGTACAATCTATTGTAAACCTTATTCCTACAGCAACAGCGTACATTTACCAATAACCGAACTGCTCACACACACATAAAAACATAGACGGTATCGCCATCGCTGTATATACTGTGGCTGTACTGTCGAAAGCCATTTACGCTAGTGATTGACGAAATTGAAAAGTTGTCGATGTTTCCATTTATTATTGTACAAAATTTTTTATTTGTGGTCTTGAAGCTAAAACGAATAAAAAATATATTTCCAGAAACTATTATATCTACACTAATACAATGGTAAATAAAAAGTTTTTTTTTTTTGTTTTTAGGAGGTAATCTCTGTAAGTACTGAACCGATTACGATAATTTTTTCACCGATAGAAAGCTGCTTTATTTCTGAGTGACATAGGCTATATTTTATGTAGGCGGGCGAAGACGCTGGCAAAAGGTAATTAAAAATAAACAAAATGTATGGCGTAGAGTAGCCTAACTTTTCGAATACTGTTATTAGAGACAATAGAAAAACAATGAGAGAGTGAACGCCGGCGCCGGCGTTTACTTTCCACGTGGATGGTTCTATCCAAATTGGTCAATACCATATGCAACTTCAATATAGGAACCACCACAGTGGTTGCAAACACTTAGGTTCGAAGTAACAAGACCATAATATGGTGAAATTATTTGTTGGAATTTAGAAATTAATTTGTGTCTTTTCCGGTCGCAATTATCCGCTTATCTTTAATTTTTGGATCCTTTGGAAAACTAAAAAAAAAGCAAGTTAAGGACTAAATATATTTGATGGTACTGAATATTCATAAGAAAATAATACAATACTTTTCGACGATAAACTATTAAGGGTCGAAACTGAGCAGCTGCGTGTGTATTGTGCTCCCCGTCTCCTCGTCAAAGAAACCGGATTATTACCTGCACAGTATAGCTAGTTCAAGTTACGCGGGACGTGGCTCTGGCTTAGTGATGGGGAAAAAGAACATTCTCCAAACGAGAATATTCTCGGAACGAGAATGTTCTAGAATGTTCTCGTAAGTGGAGAACTTACGAGAACTTATGAGAACTTAAAATTTGTATGTGCTCCTTCCAATTTTAACATGAAACAGATAATTATGATGATTTTAATTATTATTTTAAATATTATTATAATCGTTTTGAGTGTTTAGGAAGCTCCGCGGACAAATACAACGATGGGTTCGTGGAAACTGTCCATTTGGTCGGTTCTAAATTCTTTAAAACTCGAACAAATGAGAGGAAGAGGCTCACGGATCGAACCCTTCAGCTTATGAAAGAGTGGCGTGAGATGATTCTACAGTCTTCAGACGATGCGTGCACATATCGGCAGAGTCCTTGAAACGCGATCTCCGTCACTTTAGCAACGAAAAATTAAAGACACGATTGAGCGAAATAAGGGCTCCAAAGTGTTTGCAAGAGATCTGTCTATTGGGCAGAGCTAACTCACGAAACTGAAGACCGACAAGGGCAGAGTCATATCCTCCAAATTGGAGCTTCTAGGAGAGATCAAGGCATTTTATAGACTGTTATACTCGACACTATACCGAAGATATCCCGGCCGTCAGCCTGTACGACATTAAAAGATGGCTCTGAAACAGTTGGCGTCAGGTGAAGACAGCAGGGCTCCTGAAGGCTGGTGGAAAACCGGTCCTAAACGCCTTTCAGTAGTTGTTTGATTCCGTCTCGAGGAAAAAACGCCACAGGTATGGAGCAGAGGTATGGTGGTAGTCTTCTTTTAGAAGGGTGACATACCCTGCTTAAGAATTACAGGCCCATCTCACTTCTGAGCCATGTCTACGAGCTGCTTTCCAGGGTTATCACGACTGTCTCGCGCCCAATTTCGACGACTTCCAGGCTCCCGAACAAGCCGGAAGCCAAAAAAGCTTCAGCGCCGTGGACGGAAGACTTACGAGTATAATCAGCCTACAAAAACGCTTTGATACGATCGAGACTGCTGTCCTGCACTGGCTGTACTGCTGTCTCTCCAACAGTGCCAGATTGACTATGGGTACATTGAAATGCTGAAGTGTTTATTCCAGTTTATTCAAAAACGTCACCATGTCAGTCCGACTTCAGGAACAGCCATCGAAACAAAAAAGCCAAAAAGGCAAGGAAACGCCATTTCTCCGAAACTATTCACGGCCACAATAGAGGATGTCGTCAAGGTTCTGGAATGGGCTAGGCATTAATGTCAATGGCGAGTACATCACTCATCTTCGATATCCCGACGACATAGTAGAAATGGCTGGGACTACGGAGGAGCTCAGTACAATGCTAGGACCTCAGAGGAGCTTCTGAAAGAGTGAGACTTAAAATGAACATAGAAAACCCAAAGTCATGGTAAAAATCCACGTAGCACTCACTCCTATCAAGATCGGAGACTCTACACTCGAATTTATGGACGACTACGTTTATCTAGGGCAGACAGTCCAGTTGGGTAGGTCTAATTTTGAGAAAGAGGTCTATCGTCGAATCCGACTCGGCTAGGCAGCGTTCAGGGAGCTGCGCGGTGTGTTTTCGTCCAATATATCACAGTGTCTCAAGACGAAAGTCTATGAGCAGTTCGTGTTGCCAGTGATGATATATGGCTCCGAAACGTGGTCGCTTACAACGGGCCTCCTCAGAAGGTTTAAAGTCACTCAAAGGGCAATGGAAATGGCTAATGCTTGGAGTTTCCTTGCGTGATCACATCGAAAATGAAGACACCCGTAGCAGAACCAAGGTTACAGACATAGCCCAAAGAATCGCTAAACTTAAGTGAAGACGCAGCGTTGGAAGGCCTCCCCTAAGGTGGACCGATGAACTGGTGAGGGTCGCGGAAAACCGATGGTTGCATGACGCACAGGACCAGTCATTATGACGACACTTGGGGGAGGCCTATGTCCAATAGTGGACGCCTATCGGCTGAAATGACGCTGATGAAGAAAATTAATATCCATATTTATTACAACAGTCTATTATAAAATAATAATCAGAAAATACATAGCATGCGCACGCGGTTACTGCTCCACCCAGCCCGCTACCCGCCCTGTTGCACTTCGCTGTGGTTACTACTGAATGAGCGGTCGAAGTGCATTCATAAAATATCACGCATTTCATTTATCATTCAAATTTTAAAAAGTGATCAAATTAAGTTTAGGTTTTGTTACTCAGTTTTTAAGTTCTCGTAAATTCTCGGCTCGGAGAACATTCTCGAGAACATTTCCGCAAAGTTCTCGCTAGGAGAATGTTCTCGGGAATTTCCCATCGCTACTCTGGCTCCCTACAACGATTGTTCGAGCGGCGAGCCGCGACAGAACACATTTGTATGGGACCGCGGAACATGCAGCCACGAAGTATTTTGTCTAAAATTGACCAGTCAACCAGTGAAGTAACGATATCATTTGAGACCCGTGGCTAATTCATTGGACGAAAAACTGTCACGTTGTGATTTTTTATTTCGTTTTAATATGTTGGGTTACTTTTTCTGAGCTCTCGGCCTCTCAGACCAGAGGCCCCATTGGAACAGGGGCCTGTGGCATTTTGCCAGCTTTGCTACTCAATAGTTCCGCCACTGCAGTCGCCTGAAGGCGCATCAAGTCGACATTTATCTAATGACGTGACGTTAAAATGGCGTCAAACCATTTTGCGGACAGACCACAGATGGATGTAGACCAAAGTCCTAACCAAGATGACCTTGGTTTGTGTTTGGTTTGTAATCCATGACCTTTAATGCCTTTGGTTGGGAGGCGCGTTTCCCCAACCGAACGTTTTGGCGCGTGATTTACATCCAAAAAACGCAAAACAAACTAAACGCACAAACCAAGGTCACCGTGGTTTATGTGTGTTGGTTTGTGCTAGTTTGCATCCATCTAGCCACCCCTTTAAGCCGGGTACAGAATAATGTAACGTAACATGAAAGGAGCATTACATCAGTGTGTATGCAGCGCGGGCTGTGTCTACCAACGCAATAAAGGTCAAAATCGGTTGAACGGATAGTAATAATAATAATACGAATCGAATACATTTGACATGGCCATGTGTCGGTAGCTCAGCCTTGGTAAAACGAGTGTGTAGATTATTGTTATGTTGTATTTGTTAATTTAGTTTAGTTTACAATGGGGCTGACATGCTCATTGAGATTAAAGTCCCTAAAAAATAAAGAAAAAAAAAATTGCGAATCGAATGCGGTGACATCATTCCGTTTCGGGGTTGTCCGAAATGCAAAAAGTATCGATACATTTTTTGAAATAAATATTCATTTTGATTTGATATACCTAGGTATTTTTATACATACATAAATATGTATAAGTATGACGTCAAAGAGACTACTTTACAAGTACATATTTCGATATACCTGTAACATTACTATAATAAATTACAAAAAAGGTATACCTAGATTGTTTTTTGTTTGTAAGTGGTAATCTCTGAAAGTATTGTCCCGATTGCTAAAATTTTTTTCTGTATTCCTGAGTGACATGGGCTACATTAAAGGTGCGCGAGTGAAGCCGCGGGCAATAGCTATAATAGATAAATACGGAAACCTAAAATGTAATAATTATTAACAGAATTAAAATTAAATTTTAACATACCACTTGAGGCACAGCTGTTTTTTTTAACCTTTGCATTCCTTTATTAGTTATATATTGATCGCTTTCTAAGAAATGCTTTGAACATACAACACTGCTCGAGTTTATATGATAGTATTTATCACGTCTTTGAGACGCTATAATAGACCTCCATTTTATACGCTGCTCGGGATTTCGTGGAAAGCTAAAAAAAAAATATCGACATCATAACATGAAGTGGGGTGTCACAACACTAATTTATGGGGAATTATAAAACGAGCGACCAAAAAAAAACTTCATCATCATTATATCATTTCAGCCGATATATATCCACTGTTGGACATAGGCCTCCCCCAAGCGACGCCACAACGAACGATCTTGTGCGTCTCCTATCACCAGATCATCAGTCCACCTTGTTGGAGGCCTTCCGATGCTGCGTCTTCCGGTACGCGGTCACCACTCCAGAACCTTTCGGCCCCAACGGCCATCTGTTCTGCGAGCAATGTGCCCTGCCCATTGCCACTTAAGTTTGGCAAATTTTTGTGCTATGTCGGCCCCAAAAAAAAACTTAACCTAACATTAAGTAATTACTATAAATTAGACTACAATGATGATAACTATATAATGATAATATTAATACTCACCGAAAATAAGATATCCCGTCCTTTTTTTTCGTTTTAGATGTGATATTTTTGCAATTCGTAATCGCGCACTTAGGCATGTTTCCTATCGGAGCGTTCGGACGCTACTACACTCAGAGCGCTCTCGAATGTCCGAGAATGCGCTCGTTTTGTGTGAACGTTTTTCGTCGCTGTCTGTGTATCAAGGTTCGCAATGGAAACACAAACGCACAACATACACTTACTTATACACTTCACACAGAGAAATAGCTAAGCGAGATAGTATACGCGCACACACCATTAGCACACAGACAAATGGGAGTCGAGTCGAGCGCGGTGACGTCATTCCGTTTTAGGGATGTCCGATTGTCCGAAACGCAAAAAGTATCGTTTTTTTTTTTTCACTTTCCATATTGATATAACGCGCAATACAAGCAAATACATGGGTATCGAACGCGGTGACCTCATTCCATTTTAGGGATGTCCGAAACACAAAAAGTATCGAAGTATTTTGAAATACTCATATAAATAGAAACATTTTAATATAAAAAAATGATGACGTATCAGCAACGTAAATATTGATTAGAAAATTGGCGCTCTAAATTATTCGTTTCGTTATTTATGTCACATAAATATTTTGTAGTTGAAAGTAAGTTCATTATGGGATGTAATGTGTATATTTGTTAACTCTTCTCGTTTAAATGACTGAACGAAATTGGATTAGAATTTGACACACAAGTAGAACAAATACTAGATTGGCACATAGGATTTTTATCCTGAGATCATGTTCCTTTGGGATATAAGTATTTCTATTCTCATGCCGCGAAGACGCTGGTAGAATTTCGTCTTTTAATAAACCTCAATCACCTTACATTACTAAATAAATACACAATAAAAAAAAGTATAGCTAAGTAATATCCATAAATTTTTAAACACTTCAAAATAATCACGTATTCGGCGTAACAGCCTATGGAAGCAAAACCGTGGGGAAAAGCTAGCGTTTAAAAACATTGAAGAAAGAACCCACCACGCGGGCCCTGTATGCGGGTTGGTAAATGTCACATGTCTCCGAATTTTTGGTTCTAGGATGTCGGTTTCCTCACGATGTTTTCCTTCACCGTTTTGAGAGCTGTGGTGATGAAATAAATTACACAAAGTAATGTGCCTGTCTGAGTTTGAGTGTGCTACGTACAAGTTGTAAGTTGTATATTAAATATTATGAAAGATAAACCTGTTAGCCAAATTTTGATAAATCATCCAATAACAATCCCGCTCTTGAGCGGAGCGGAAAATAGTGTCAGACTTTTACTGACTAAAAACCCACCCTGTTCCTTCATGCCTTCATACCGGGGCTCGAGCTACCTTTTGGACTAACCCTGGCCCCAGTAGGCTTCGACTCAGCTAGGCCCCTGCTGTTGCTGACAACTCCTTGATAAGTAAGTGTAGCTACATCGTTTTGTCGGGAAAATGCCAAATTGTTTGCATTTAGGAATTCCAAAGCCACTGAAGTTTTAGTAAATGATATGAACGATATTTTTGAATTACAGGGTTCTGTTCTTACTATGCGCTCTGAAGCCAACTGGATATTGTATCTATTAAAAAGGTCTTCAATACTCACATCTGTATTTTCCAAATGTAAAGCTTGGTCTTCATTAATAAATTTTCTTAAAAGCTTGATTTTTTTACCATAGCGACAATTTGAATTTTGAAGATTTCTAATGTGCTTTTTTTGCGTTTTTATAAGCATGTCTTTGTTCCTGATAACAGCTTCTAATTCCGATTCTCGTGGTTTGTCTGTCAAGTTTGTATCGACGGCTGTAGATGTAGTCGGCTCTTGTGGTAATGATTTGGTAACTTTTAGAGTTTCTGTTAACGATACAGTCTGCAAATAATGTATATAAAATAATAATAATCATCATCATCATTTCAGCCGATAGACGTAAAGAAAAAAAAAAGACGTGTGGCACTCGGAGACTGCCGCGGTAAAGCTATTGCATAGCATTTTTTATTTATAAATATTAATTGTTAATTCTTTAAGGTGATCATTATTTGTGATTGAAGTTGACAAGTTGCCATGACAACCATTTAGTGGTGAGTGTTAGGTTTTCTTCGTTACGGAATTTCTGGATTCGGTCTCCATGCTCAAGGCCCGCGATAGAAGCTATGCAATAGCTTAATATAAAAAAATATATTATAATTTTATATAAGTTAATTGAAAAAAAATAAATAAAAAAAAGCAGTTACGGCTTAACTTACGGTGTCCGTTACGTATTTTATCACATTCATTGTTGGTATAGCCCAATCGAAAAGCCTACGGCTTGCCAATGATTGATTAAAACAATTTTCTCCAAAGTGGCGAGAGCAAATAACACTCTGATTGGAAGGAAACCAATTATTGCCTCTACCGGTTGCTTCAATCCATTTAAGTTTCTGTTTTGGATCATTTGGAAAACTGAAAATTAATTTGTGAATAAACGCTGGGTATTACTATAATAATGAGTTATTATTTCTAAGAATAAATAATATAATATGTTATGTTACGTAAGTAAGTGACCTAAGTTTGATTGTATGTGTGAGGCCGGATTAGAGCCGAAAGTGTAATAATATTGCTCTATTACACTCACGCAAGTTTACTACATTTGTAAGAAATAAAATGTGAAACTCTCGGTATTATAAACGAAGATTTGATAAAATAGCGATGAATCAAAAATATTGAGCAATATTATTAATCTTTTGGGGGCCCATCTTACTAAAGCGCCCAATAGACAGATTTTTAAATTAATTTAAATATTTTTGCACAGCTAACACAAATTATTGTAACTTTTAGCGAAAAAAAAATAGTTTTTTTATTCTACTTATGTACAGTAATTAATAAGTAAATAATTTAAAAAATATTGATCATCTCTATCTTTAGTATATTGTTAATTTAAGTTTTTACACTTCACGAGTATTGAAATACCAATGTCCTAATTTGGTTGAAACAACATTAAATTAATAACTAATTTAACATATAATGATAGGAATATGAATACGACAAAATCCATTAAAATGTAAAAAAAAAAAATATATTGAACTACAAAAATACGCATATCGATAAAAACATCCAAGCGCACTCGATTACACCACTATAAATAAACGGTCGTGGCGTTCGGAAAGATTCGGGATAGTTCGGGCTAGTTCGTGTCGCTCTGGACGTAGGTTGGTAAAATATTTATAAACACGATTTCAAATATAATACAGTTACTTAATTGTTTACTTACCGGTGGTAGGACACGCCATTTGTCTTTAGGTTGATGATATTTGACCTACTTCTACACGCAATTACTGAACAACTCGGCATTTTATTTTTTTACACACCAATAACACACTACGCCATTGCCAAGTGACTGAATGAATCGTACAGCCGCGTTCGGATTTAGGATCACTTGATAATGTCATGGCGGCTCTTGTTGCGCCCCCAGTTGGGTTGCCAGACCGTGCACTACGCGTTATTCAGGCAGAACGTTTTAGTCTATGGTTCGACGTATCGCGTAGTGTAATAAGAATAAGGGTCAATCGGGAAGACAAATAAGACGAGTTTGAATATCGTACGCGTTATTCAGCGCAGTGTAATAGCCCTTAAGGTGGTGCATTACGACTAGAGATGGGCGGTGGGTAAAAACCCATCGGGTATTTACCGGGTAAATACCCAATTTGGGTATAAACGGGGTTTTTACCCAGTAAATACCCAAAATCATGGGTATAAATGTTCAACACTTTTTGGCATGATTTATTAAATAAAGTTTAATTGAATTTTAGATCGTTTACATGTTTTGAACACCTCCATGTCATAAATTCGGCTCCTTTCGTATATTTTTACGTTTCAACGCCTGATTATTATTTTTGTTAAATGAAGTTTAACTGTAACTTTTGCTTAAATGTAAAATTTCAACTGATTTTCAAGTTTGTAACAATAAATAACTTATACGATGTTTTTTTTTATTTTTTTATCGTTTTTTTGTTTTTTATTTTATTTTAAGTGTTCTAAATGTTGTTTCTTAATTTTGTATATCTGTGTAAGTGACCCAAATAAAATAAAGACGTAAAATATTAAAAAAAATACGGACTTGCAATTTTTACATGATTTGTAGAGTAGAAAACTATTCTTTACCGACACCAGGTACATTTCATGCATAAAACATATTTGATAAACATTTTTTTATTGCTAAAAATTTATAAAATACAAAAAATGACCAAAAAGTAAATACCCACCATTTTGGTATTTACCCGGGTAAAAACCCTGCATTTGGGTATTTTGGGTACTAACCCGGTATTTACCGGGTAGAAACCCATCTCTAATCACGACTCACATTTTCACTGTTTTTCAAACAACCGCTCATAACTGATTATGACGTTATTACACACTTTTCATTAGATATTTTGGAAACACAGTATCTTGTGGATATTATCTAGGTTTCTAAAGAAACCAATTTCTAAATTTGTGTAAAACTAATCCAGTAAAAACCTCTAAAAATGTCCTATTTTGTATGAACTTTGACAGTTCATAATTTTAAGGGTTTAAAAAAAACAGCTATTTGCTGGAGCAAGTTTTGTGAAATTTTCGAGCAAATCTCGGAATTACCGAATACTAACAGAGTTTCCAGGCGTTATCTCTGTTTTTTTGCGTTGCTTTTTCGTCAAACATCGCTTTGGATTGCATTAAATTAAGTAACAAGCTTTTAAACCATTTTCGATGTTTACGATAAGCGAGTGGAGAAGGACCCTCTTAATAGAGTCTGGGATAATATTCCATGTCGGACCGTGAATATAAATAACGAGATATCTAATTTTATACAACGGGTAACGTTAAATGCGCAAAACCTCAGACACCCTAAATGATTTTCAATTCGACTGACCTAATTATGAGAGAAAAAAAAAATTAAAGATTTTTGAGCAGTTTTAGTTTGTTTAACATTCATATCTGCATTGAAATAAGAATTGTTATTATCCCTTGTATGAAAAAATTTGATTGGATTACAACTATTTGTGTTACCTATTTTAGCATTGATGGCTTGAGCTATTCATAGATAGACCAGTCGAAGTTTTTAATAAATAGTTTTTTTGAAAAATGTATAAAATCCTATGTTAAAAAGTAGTTTAACTGATTCTGCTCGTTATTCCGATCAAACTAATTTCAGGTTTTGCGCATTTAACGTTACACCTTGTATTTGTACTAGCTGCTTCCAGCGGCTTCGCCCGCGTGATAGCAGAAAATTATCCCAAGGAAACATACTTCCGAGATAAAAAGTATCCTATGTCCTATTCCAGGACACGGTCTATCCGTGTACCAAGTTTCATCAAAATCGGTTTTGCCATTTAGGCGTGAAGACGTAACAAACAAACAAACTCACTTTCGCTTTTATTATTTTAGTAAGGATTTATTTTTAAATGAAAACTATATTTTACTTTTCTAATTTAAGTATACTTTTATTTGTACAGATAAGGGACCATTCAAGTATTAAGTAAACACTATAAGGGGGTTTTTTTTTCTGTCGAAGGGGAAAATCATCATTGACGAAACCCGCTCTTGGGTGGAGCGGGAGACAGTGTCAGAGTCTTACTGACTAAAAACCCCGCGCCGTTCCTTCTAGCCTTCATACCGGGGCTCTAGTTTCCTTTCGGACAACCCCGACCCCGTAAGGCTTCGACCCAGATGGGCCTCTCCTGTTGCTGACAACTCCTTGAGGCGCGCGGGAACAGTGCGCGCCGTCGACGCCTTGGCTCGGTCCGGACAGTTACCGGACGATCGGACAGCGAGCTACCCATGGCTCGCCGTCCGCAAGCCCGCGTCTACGGTGGCTGGAAATCGGGATCGGAATCCCGGCGGCGGCGGCGGGGGCGCCGTTGCCTGATGCGGTCTGCCTCCTCCTTTGCTAGCATTACTGCTTCGCAGAAGGAGGCGACCGCCTGCCACTCCTCCTCGCTCCGGACCATGGCCTGAACCAAGGCCCGGCGCGAGAGGTCTCCGCCGCCGATCACCCCCACGAGGGCACGGCGTTGCTCCGCCCAAGCAGGGCACACCTCAACTGTGTGCTCCACCGTGTCCTCCGGGCGTTCCGCACAGTGGCGGCACCCGGGCGTCTCTTCCGCTCGAATCCGATGCAGGAACCTCCCGAACTTGCCATGTCCGGTGAGGACCTGCGTCATGCGGAAGGTAAGGACGCCGTGAGGTCTTTCCGGCCAAGCCTCAAAGAGGGGACTTACCGCCATAATTGTGGCGTGCCCAGCACTGGGTTGCGATAGTCGCTGACGCCATTTCACCGTGAGGTCCCGCCGGAGCTCTGTCCGCCATACCTCGACCTGTCGCGGTAGTGGACTTTCACCCCGGCGTTGCATCTCCACGCGCATGTCGTGCATGTGTGCAAGGACTGTTGCTTCCAGATCCCACGGTGGTAGGCCAGCCAGAAGGCTCGCCGCTTCGCGGGAGATCGTGCGGTAACCCCGCACCATCCGTATTGCCATGACCCTCTGGCAGGCGTTCAGTATGGAGTGGCCGGTCGCTTTGCCAGCGACGGCGCCCACACCGGCGCCCCGTAGAGGGCCATGGACCGAACGATCCCCGCGTAGAGCCTCCGGCAGGAGGCGTCTGGACCCCCAAGGTTGGGCAGGAGCCGCTTGAGAGCAGCCCCGGCACTATAAGGGGGTAGGGGGGGTTCGCTTTGCTTATTTTTGATGACATGGTGGATGGGGGAGTCTAGATGGTGATTACGTGAGCAATATATGTTTTTCTTAGCTTTTTAAGAGAACGATGTCTATGTTCCTAAATCGCTGATAGCAGACACACATCAGTGAGTAGCAAACATCCAATGTCTTTAAGATTTAAGAATAATAATAATATTCTACAACTATCACACAACGCCGCGCCGTCTAGATTTAATAATAATAATATTCTACAACTATCATACAACGCCGCGCCGTCTAGTCCCGAGCTAAGCAGAGCTTGTGTTATGGGTACTAGACAACTGATAAACATACTTATATATAGATTAATTACACCCAGACACAGAACAAATGATTATGTTCATCACAAAAACATTTAGAGTCATTGATTTGTGTATCATAAGACTGAGGACTGGACTTTGAATTAATATGTCGAAATCTTAAAATCAGTTTGTTTTTTCTTTTATTCCAAGCCTATTACTCATTTCTAGACTTACAACTAGAGCTCATAAATTAATAACGAAACCAACACATTGACAAATGCTTGTACCAATGTTTACGTAAGCATGAGGAGAGGGGGGTGAGAGCTTTGTTTACTTTTGCTGACAAGGGGGAGGGGGGAGGTAATATTTGCAAAAAATCTGCTTCCGTAATACTTGAATTTTCAATACACTTGCTCGTAAAGTAACTCTTATTGCACTGCACTTAGGTATATAATGGCACTTGTTACCAAACTGCGACATTTTGATTACCATTACGCACTAGTGCTATAATGTGGTTAAAACCTTATTGTTCAGCCTCTCTACCGCCATAGTTTTATGACATTTATCGTATCAGAATGGGCGCAGGTCGTCCCCACACGAGGAAAAAATGGGCGAGGATATGAGAACAGATTTTTACCTCCTCAAAAGTTTACTAGTTTAATAGTTATTTTATTCACAAGTGTATTGAAAAACGCCGTATGATGCACGTGAGTAATTAATGATTACCATTCTCGGCTCGCTTAAGACCCTCGTCATGGCTCGGGTCTAAATAGCGCCTCAACGGTAATCACTAACATTACACACTTATATCATAATGTACTATTATCATTTCGAGGTACTTGGTTCCTTATCATTTCGAGTTAATTTTAGTTGTTATCAGGTGGTAGCCTATCCATACATTTTACATTGATGCAACAAACAAAAGAAGTTTGATAGAAAATCACCATATAAAATTGAAAACTTTGTTTTTTTTTTAATTCTTTTATAAATTTAGGGACTCTTGGTCACAGTAAGACCATGGCAGCCCCATCGTAACTTTGTTTTTATACTAGGCACTTAACAAGTACATTCTGATGTACTATTTTACCGCCGGGATTCCGATTCCGATCCCACGGGCTTGCGGACGGCGAGCAATGGGTAGCTCGCTGTCCGACCGTCCGGTAACTGTCCGGACCAAGCCCAAGACGTCGACGGCGCGCATTGTTCCCGTGCGCCTCAAGGAGTTGTCAGCAACAGCAGGGGCCCAGCTGGGTCGAAGCCTACTGCGGCCAGAGTTAGTTTCGAGAGGTAGCTCAGCCCCGGTATGAAGGCACGAAGGAACGGGGTGGGTTTTTAGTCAGTAAGAGTCTGACACTATCTCCCGCTCCGCCTAAGAGCGGGGGTTGTCATTAGATGATTTTCCTCCATAAAAAAGTACTATTTTGTAAACTAAATAAAATTAAATTCAAATTCAAATTCAAATGTTTATTTGTAACACATAGGTATAATGTATGTAGGTACAGTACATGGTGTTAATTATAAAATATCGACTCACTATGCGTTGCCTTGCTGGGCATACAAATATTGTTTACCAAATGGCAAACTGAAAAAACTGTGTTAGAACAGTTTATAATATTGCTTGTTAAACTTTAATAATAAAATATAAGATAACACATCACAAAACAACAAAATTTATATATATATATATTCATAATACAACAGTACGTCACTTGTAAAACTAAAATAAAATAGGCAGCTACTACGTAATTATCGGAGATTATGGTGTTAGGCATGGTTTGTTATTTGTCTTCTAAATATTCGTTAATACTATAGTATGCTTTTTGTAGTAAGAATTTGTGGAGTGTTTTTTTGAAGAAATTTAGATCTTTTAAAGTTATTATAGACTAGCTTCTGCCCGCGACTTCGTCCGCGGAAAATTTCTTGTTTTAAAATAAGATTACACTCGATTAGACGATGCGCACGTTCAGCGCTAGATTCCTGAGCACGGGCCTGTGATGTTATGGCATTTTGCCTAGCGAGCCGCTGCGAGCGCTCAGCGCTAGTCTCCCTATCCCTTGTCTCAGAGACATGCTGCCTTAAATGAGATGGACGCTGCGCACGTTCAGCGCTAGATTCCCGAGCACGGGCCTGCGATGTTATGACATTTTGCCTACCAAGCCGCCGCGAGCGTTTAGCGCTAGTCTCCCTATCCCTTGTCTCAGAGACATGCTGCCTTAACTCAGATAGACGGTGCGCACGTTCAGCGCTAGTTCCTCGAGCACGGGCCCGCGATGTCCTCACATTTTGGCTAGCGAGGCGCTGTGAGCGCTCGGAGCTAGATTCTCTAGCGCGTGCTTGCGAAATATATTCTCTATTTCTCGAGAGGCGCTGCTCATTTTCAGGGGCAGATTCTTCCGTACGGCGTACTCGAGCGGCTCTTGTCTGTGATGTCTGCCGGGACAGTTGAGATTTCCTTTTAGACATGCTCTCAACAAACTACGCACAGACTTGAAAACAATTATGAACAAAAGGAGAGCGACTCGAACACCGTCCGCCTTTACAAAACAAAACAATCGTAATATCGAATAACTCGTATCGATTATTACGATAGAACGAAGTACGAAACTACGAACATACAAAAACGTACAACGAAATTACGATATTTTCGATTATGAGGTATCTATCAACAACAACAACCATACGAACGAAACAACCGAAACCAATAAGCAACTGACAGAAGAACTCCAACTAACGACAACGTGGGCATAATAATTCGAGAGGGTCATCAATCCACAGAAAGTCTTACACCGCGATTCAGAAAAATTACGTAATTGCAGAACGCCATCTATGGGCAAATAGGTGAAACGTTGGGCACGCCACAATTATGGCGGTAAGTCCCCTCTTTGAGGCGTGGCTGGAAAGACCTCACGGCGTCCTTACCTTCCGCATGACACAGGTCCTCACCGAACATGGCAAGTTCGGGAGGTTCCTGCACCGAATTAAAGCGGAAGAGACGCCCGAGTGTCGCCACTGTGCGGAACGCCCGGAGGACACGGTGGAGCACACAGTCGAGGTGTGCCCTGCCTGGGCAGAGCATCGCCGTGCCCTCGTGGGGGCGATCGGCGGCGGACACCTCTCGCGGCGGGCTCTGGTTGAGGCCATGGTCCTTAGCGAGGAGGAATGGCAGGTGGTCGCCTCCTTCTGCGAAGCAGTAATGCTAGCAAAGGCGGAGGCAGACCGCATCAGGCAACGGCGCCCCCGCCGCCGCCGCCGGGATTCCGGTCCCGATTTCCGGCCACCGTAGACGCGGGCTCGCGGACGGCGAGCCATGGGTAGCTTGCTGTCCGATCGTCCGGTAATGGACCGAGCCCAAGACGTCGACGGCGCGCACTGTTCCCGCGCGCCTCAAGAAGTTGTCAGCAACAGCAGAGGCCCAGCTGGGTCGAAGCCTACCGGGTCCAGGGTTATCCGAAAGGGAACTCGTGCCCTGGTTTGAAGGCTAGAAGGAACGGGGTGGGTTTTTAGTCAGTAAGAGTCTGACACTATCTCTCGCTCCACCCAAGGGCGGGGGTTGTCATAAGATGATTTTTGCCCACCATAAAAAAAAAATAGGTAAAACGTCTGCACAATGAAAGTTACGCTAGGGGCATTTTGCGTTTTAGTAATTTTATATTATCTTCGAAACTGTATGACCAATTGCTATGCTGTAAATGGCACATCTTATCTGTATAATGTTCTTGTGATACTGAAATAATTTATTGTCATAAGAATTAATATTTTGTTGCTCAAATAATCAACCAAACGTAAGTATGCCGAAAAAAAATATTTTTAATGCAATAAAAGAAGTATAAAAGATGAAATATAAAAGATAGAGATATGGTATCGCAGACTTTTTTGTAGAAATAATTAAGACGAACCAGGTAGCCATACATTGTTTTTAATTTTAAGCAACTGTTTTGGCAGCGCACGCAAATAATTCTATTTTATGAGGTATTTTTTTCCGACTTGCTAGACAAAAGTTGTGATAGCTCGGTTAATATACATGCTATAGAAACAATTTATAGCCTATAGCACTCAGGAATAATGTAGCTTTCTGCCAGTAAAAAAAATTTTAGAATTGGATTATTAGTTCCAGAGATTACCCCCTACATACAAACTTACAAACTTACAAACTTACAAATTTTACCTCTTTATAATATTAGTATAGATTTAGGTAATTTGTTAAATATTTTTGGAGCCATTCCTAAAAAATTTTTAGAAAATAGGGCAGTTTGATGGGTTTTTGATTTAAGTGCTCCTTGATGTCGTTTGGTAGATAGGGTTTCAAAGAGGTTATTGTTGTTTTTTATAAACATAGCAACTTCATAAATATATAATGATGGAAGTGTCAATATTTTCAGATTAATAAATAAAGGTTTGCAGCTATCGGTGTTTTTGATCTGGCATACCGCACGAAGACACTTTTACTTTTACACTATTACTAGCTTATTATCAGGTGAGATAGCGGTCAAGCGCAAACCTATCAACAATAAAAATAAAAAAAAGGAATCTGTCAGCGGCTTCGCCCGCGTGAAATTTGGTTTTTTCAGCCCCATTTTACACCCTTAGGACTCCCCATCTAAATTTTAAGCTTGTAGGTTGTATAGTTTCTGAGATTTCGTGATTATGAGTGGTATTTCGCATATAAATCTTCTTCCTGCCCTTGTCCCATCTTATTTGGGGTCGGCGCAACACGTTTTTATTTCGCTTTTATATAAAAGGTGTAAAAAAACAAAAAATAAATAAAAGGAAAACATCGTGAGGAAACCGGCATGTCCTAGAAACAAAAAATCGAAGCCATGTGACCTTCACCAACCCGCACTTGGCCCGCGTGGTGGATTACGGCCCATTCCCTCTCCTAGAGAGGAGGCTTGAGTCCCAGCAGTGGGAACAATAAAACAAGGTGATCTGATGATGATGATACAGGGTGTAAGGGAAAGCCCTCCACAAACTTTAAGGGCTTGCTCAGTAGACAAAACGGAACAACCTTCCACAAGACTTTTTTTCAGGAAACGAAAAAAAAATCAGCCTCAACATACAAAATTAAAAACTTGATTGGACAATTTGTATTGAGAGGCCGATTTTTTTGCCCCTAATGCCCGTTATGATCTGCCGTGATAATAATAATAATAATAAATAAAAATAGGACAAGGGCAGGATTGTCCTAGCTACTGATTCTGAACTAACTATATTCAGGTTTCGCATAGGTAAACTAAAAATAATGTTGCAAGACTAGCTTTTGCCCGCGGCTCCGCTCGCGTTAAATTGGGGGTAACACGGTTCCCCTGGGCAGAGGGGGGGGGTTAGAAAGAGACAAAAAATAGCCTATGTCACTCTCCATCTCTTCAACTATCTCCATTTAAAAAATCACGTCAATTCGTCGCTCCGTTTTGTCGTGAAAAACGGACAAACAGACACATACACTTTCCCATTTATAATCTTACTAGCGACCCACCCCAGCTTCGGTTGGGTGCAATATTATACATATAAACCTTCCTCTTGAATCACTCTATCTATTAAAAAAACCGCATCAAAATCCGTTGCGTAGTTTTAAAGATTTAAGCGTACATAGGGATATAGGGACAGAAAAAGCGACTTTGTTTTATACTATGTAGTGATGTGGATTTTTGTATGTTTACTTGCCTCTTGAAGATCAAGCGATAGTTTCTTCATTCTTGGAGTATCCGCTAAGAGATGAGCTTTGGAGAATATATCCATGCTAGGAGACATTACCTTCGGATACATTCCTGGAAACCCCGAAACATGAAGAGCCACTTGGGCTTGCCTATTGTCACAGGTTTGCTGATCCGGCATCGTTACATCATAGGACTTTTGATCTTCAAGAGTTACCATTTCATTTACAGAACTACTTGAGCTTGGAGATATTTCTATAGGTTTTAATTGTCCCTTCCGATTGTCTCGCTTTGATGCGTTTTCATTGTGGTTCGGAGCCAAACGTAAGCCATATATAGACATTAAGTTCAGTGTCGGAAACGCATCAGGATATAAATATTTGACGTTCCGGTTTTTGGAAAACTTGATGTATGATCTTTCAAAATGAGCCTCGCATATTCTGAACTGTTGGCGTGTTTTGTTATCAAATATTTTTTCGAGAATATCTTCTCTTCCGACTGCTTTTAACCACTCCTGTCTACTGTAAGAATATACAATAATTCCTAGCCTTAACCTTTTGAACGCCAATCGCTTGTATACAAGTTCGAGATGTTCGTGCCATCAGCGCCACTACTTGATTAGAAGTAATAATAGTATAAAATAAATTTTCATTACTCATACTCAGAAAGTAGGTCTGAAGTTGCCTGAGGAGCGGGCTGAAAAGTACGAGTATCACACTTTTCATCCCTAGGGAGATATACTTTAAACTAACAGCTGTCAAATTATAAAAAAAAAAACTAGGTCTATCTTCTTGTATTCGTAATGAAAAGCACAATGCTTACCTCGGGGTTAAAGTTACTTATTTCGTCCCGAGAAGGAGTTGTTGGCCGAGCGTAGCGAGGAAGCGAGGTCGCTAATTCGAGGTAACAATGTACTATTACGACTTTTACAAGACCTTTTATTTTGATTTTATAGAAAATTTCCCTGTTATAAGCCATATTTTTAACTTTTTCACACATAATACGTTCTTGTTTGTTTTATATTGAATAGAAACAAAACCCCAGAAACTCGTGAAAAAAACATTTGTTGCGTGGCGCTGGAGGACACATCGCGTATTATATAGATGGGCGTCGAAAAGGTTAATAAAATCAAAATGGGGTGAACAGAAACGCAGGGATGAATAGAAACAAAACATTGGTTTTGTTTTTCACTTTGATACCATTATTATCGACTTCTAAGAAAGCATCGACTTTTTAAAATAACAATCTACTCGTACACTAATATTATGAAGAAATATTGTTTTTACTTTTTTGTCTGTAGGAGGGGTAATCTCCGAAAGAACAGGGGGTCTACTCGCTTTTTCTCCGAAACGAAACTTTTGTAAACGAAGGATATTCATTTGACGTTAAAATTGCAAACAATCTTCTGTCATAATTATATTTTTTTTTTTTTTTCGTAACATAACTAATTAGAGTAGGTTTAGAGATTCGGTACGTCAAACAATTTTCGTTTGTGCGAAACTTCGGGAACGAAAGGAAAAGTGGTAGGACACGCGAAATTTCAATCGAAACTTCGCTTTTCGGAGAAAGCGAGAAGACCCCCAGGTCCTATTGCTAAAATTTTTATACCGATAGAAACCTGCTTTATTCCTGAGTGATATAGGCTATATTCTATATACACAGGCGAAGCCGTGTGCAAAAGCTAGTTCATTAATAAATTGATATAGTCAAAAAATAATAAAAAAAATTGAGAAAATACCCTTTGAAATTTTGTTTCTATTCAACCTTTTTTTTTCGGTGGGCAAAAATCATCTTATGACAACCCCCGCTCTTGGGCTGAGTGAGAGATAGTGTCAGACTCTTACTGACTAGAAACCCACCACGTTCCTTCGTGCCTTCATATCGGGGCTCGAGCTACCTTTCGGACTAACCCTGGCCCCAGTAGGCTTCGACCCAGCTGGGCCCCTGCTGTTGCTGAAAGCTCTTAGAGGCGCGCGGGAACAGTGCGCGCCGTCGACGTCTCGGCCCGGTCTATTACCGGACGATCGGACAGCGAACTACCCATGACTCGCCATCCTCGAGCCCGCGTCTACGGTGGCCGGAAATCGGGATCGGAATCCCGGCGGCGGCGGCGAGCGCGCCATAGCCAGATGCGGTCGGCCACCTCCTTTACTAGCATTACTGCTTGGCAGAAGGAAGCGGCCGCCTGCCATTCCTCCTCGCTCCTGACCATGGCTTCGACCAGGGCCCGGCGCTAGAGGTCTCCGCCGCCGATCGCCTCCACGGGGGCACGCCGATGTTCCGCCCAGGCAGGGCACACCTCGACTGTGTGCTCCACCGTGTCCTCCGGGCGTTGCGCACAGTGGCGACACCCGGGCGTCTCTTCCGACTTTATTTGAAACAGGTACCTCCCGAACGTGCCATGTCCGGTGAGGACCTGAATCATGCGGTAGCTAATGACGCCGTGAGGTCATTCCAGTCACGCTTCAAAGAGGGGACTTACCGCCATAACAGTGGCGTGCCCAGAAGTACCCACATGAGATTGTCTTCTGTACCTATCTATTGAACTCTAAGTTATTATAAAAAATATAATTTAAAGACTTAGAAAACTTACCTATTGGGATCTTTAGGATAATTAAAAAACGACAAATTTTTGTTCTTTCTAAAATTGTTCAGACACACCGTACAATAAACCATTTTTACACTTTCATACCTTCAATAAAACAAATACGACGCGAGTTTCACACGAAACGTGTGAACTCCAAGCCCTGAACATGGCAACTGGCTCAACTAGTTTCACTGGTTTCCCTCCGAACGCGACGACCGGCGAGTTGGCACGCACACAAACGCGATAACCTTGTAGTAACCATCAGTCCATCACTACATAGTATAAAACAAAGTCGCTTTTTCTGTCCCTATATCCCTATGTGCGCTTAAATCTTTAAAACTACACAACGGATTTAGATGCGGTTTTTTTTAACAGATAGATTGATTCAAGAGGAAGGTTTATATGTATAATATTGCACCCGAGTGAAGCCGGGGCGGGTCGCTAGTATTTTATATATTTCTAGAGTCTAGATGTAGTCGTGTCGTTCCCGTGAGACTGTAGGTAAGTGCGGAAGGGAGAAGCATATATACGAAATAAGTAAGAAAATTGAGACAAAACACAAGATGCTTTGTTTCATATTTTGAAGTGCGGGGTTTTTCACTGTCACAAATTTACTCGAGTCGACATCTCGACTCGAGTAAATTTTTATGTTTTTAGAATAATTTCGGCAATAGTTTTAGTGTATTATTTATTTATTTATATAGGTATACTTTATTGTACACCAAGATAATAAATTACATACATTTGAGCCTTAGCGTATGTATGAGAAATAGACTCAAATAGTTAAGATTTTAGTGTAGGTATTTCTGTGGTCATATTGAACCTTTGAATTATTGTAATTAGAGACAGGGTTCCCAATGATGATGATGATGTTGAGAACTACGCGGCAGGGCGGTTATTATGGGGGAAAATTTGCTTTATTTTTGCGATAGAACGCATCGTTCGAGATATAAGTCGATTAGATGGTCGGTCGAGAAATGATGTTTCGAGATTTTATACATCGAACAATGAGCCTTCGTGCTGCCGATGATTCGAGCTTATAGTGATTCGAGATTTTGATGCATCGAGGGAGTGAACTGGCGAGCTCATAATTTATCGATTTCAAGTACCTACCTACTATCGAGTAAACGTTTTTGAGCAAGTGTTTTTCGATCTCGCGTCCTTCGATTTCAAGTAGGGAACCCTTCGAGACAATAGAAAGATAATGAAAAGCGAACGTTCGCTTGAGGTAAATTAATTTTACGTAGGTAATATACTTTACTCTTTCTCACTTAAAAAAAAAATAGCCTATGTCCGTCTCCAGGGTCCCAACTATCTCTGTACCAAAATTAGTCAAAATCGGTTCAGCCATTTAGGCGTGAAGACGTAGGTAACAAACAAACAAACAAACTCACTTTCGTTTTTATAATATTAGTAAGGCCGGCCACGAGGTGGCTATATCTATAGGTATTTAAGTAGGTAGTAACGTACAAAACGCAACGTCGTGCGTCGTTTATTTTGTCTCTGGTGAGTTGGTGACAGATTAATGGAGCAATGACCCCGTGACGTAACCTTGTAAGAGCAGATAATTTAGCTCCACTTTTTTAGGTTCTGTACCGTAAAAGAAAAAAACGGAACCCTTATAGGTAGGATGATTTAACCGACTTCGAAAAGGAGGAGGTTATATGTTCGGCTGAATGTGTTTTTTTTTTTCGGAAGTCGGTGTTAACTAAGAAAGAGACAAAATTAGGTATTTATTATAGAAACACCGACTTCCGAAATTAAAATTATTTTGTACCTAAGTATTTTTCAGTGTTTTTTACATTGAAGTCGGTTTAATTTATTTTTTTTGTAAAAAGTTTTTTATTTGACGTAGGTATGTACTTACAACAGTACCTAATATTAAACTTGTACCTACATGTAAAAACATTTTTGTTTACCTCAAGATGAAGAGAAATTACAAAAACAGTTTCATAAGTAGGTACTTGCGTGGCGGTAGAATTTCGTAATTCTTCTGAAAGTTTACGTTCACGATTCTGAGCCGTCAAGAATGTAACTCTACAACACCAAACTGTATCCCTCGATATTTTTTTCATTCGTTTTTTGAATAGCCTCACACTATGGAAGCAATTCTAATACAAAATTATTATCAAAAACCGCAACGTTGCCAGACTGCAGAGGACGGAGACGGACGCACGTTGTGGCTGGCGCATGACAGCCAATGAGCCAAGTGGAATAAGATCGCAGAAATTTTCGCGGCCAGACATCGTGCGGCGTTGCCAGCCCGCCACAACAAACAACACCACGACGCGACGTGCCGGCCGGCGAACGCGAGACGCGCGCCTCCTCGCCGCCGCCGGCCGGCGAACGCGCCGATATCCACAACACAAATCATGCTATGCTGCGAGCTGGCAACATGTTATTCAGTCATTCAAATAATTCATAATAAAAAGATGGTGTTGCGCGAGTTCTCCGCGCGCGAATTCGCATCACACACGAAATAATATTATAATAATAATAATATTCCACAACTATCACACAACGCCGTCTAGTCCTAAGCTAAGCAAAGCTTGTGTTATGGGTAGGTACTAGACAACTGATAAACATACTTAGGTATATAGGTATTTCTAAATACATACATACTTATTATAGATAAATTACATCGAAATGAAACGTAATAATCTCGTATTTTGACCCAGTTTTTGCAGTCGCAATTGCGCTAGTAGTAAGTTACTACAACTAGTAACAACTCCGACTTTTATTTAATACTAGCTTTCCGCTCGCGCCTTCGCCCGCGTGGACTACAGTTTATCGCGCGGGCAGAGACCCGTGCTCAGCAGTGGAATTATAGGTAGCCTATGTGTTATTCCAGTGTCTCTTCTACCTACCTACCAAATTTGATCTAAAGCGTAACAGACAGACAGTTACTTTCGCATTTATAATATTAGTAGGGATAAGGCCTCCGACTTATATTTAATTTAATACATAGGTTTAAAAAAAAAACAGCTATTTCCTGGCAAGTTTTGTGAAATATTCGAGTAAATCTCGGAATCACCGAATACTAACAGAGCTTTCAGGCGTTATCTCGCTCGTTTTAAATTGGAATTTCTGTTGGAGTAGTAGATCCTTAGTTTCAAAATTGTTAATAAGGCCTGTAATTATATATGTTAGGTATTAAATATTGTAACAATGCGGCCTAGGATCACGAATTATAATGCGTTCCAAATGAGAATAGGATCGATTGCATGTTGTGACGTCACGATTTACTGTCAAATCGAGGAAGGAAATTTTGAAACTTTAACTATTTTACGAAAAATTTAATTTATTTACGAATTGTGAACGAAAAAAGTTTAATCAGAATTCAGTTCTTCAATTTTACTAATTTCCAAGTTCCTCAATTTTGACCAAATTTCTTAGATTTGACAGTAAATTGAGACGTCACAACAAAAAATCGATCCTATTCTCATTTGGAACGCACAGTACGTCGTTATATTAAGTTGACTTACGTGTGAGCTAGTTAAATTAGATGGTCCAAGTAAATTAGTAGCTTGTAGATCAGCTGTACTATTTGGTAAAGTCTGAAAATTATAATTAATTTGTATTGTTCAATTCTATACAAAATCAAGAATATAAAATTGAAATATGTATTATCAGGTATTCCATACGATAACTAAGCATTGTATATAAAGCCTAAAACGGTCAGGCAAGTAAATTTTTTTATTTTGGTATTCTACACAACGTGTAACGTTAAATGCGCAAAACCTTTAAATAGCTTGATCAGAATAACGAGCAGAATCAATTAAACCACTTTTTAATATAGGTTATTTTTCAAAAAAATCTTCATTAAAAATGTCGACCTGTCTATTTATGAATAAGTCAAGCTATCACGTGCGCAAACCCGCCGAAATAGGTAAACAAACACAAATGGTTGTAGTCCAATCAAATTTTATCATACACGGGATAATAAAAGTTCTTATTTCGATGCAGATATTAATTTTAGACAAACCAAAACTGCACTTAAAACCTTTAATTTTTTTTATTGATTTTTTTCTCACTGTTTTAGGTCAATTAAATTAAAAATCATTTGGGGTGTCTGAGGTTTTGCGCATTTAACGTTACACGTTGTATATGGTCCCATTAAAATAGATGGACAAAATGTAAACACAACGTTCAGTACGTCTAACCAAAGATATCCAAGCAAAACAAAAAAAAAACACCGATAAAAGTGTTTTTATTTTGTCCAAAAATAATAAAGGGCCAGTTTTTAGTGCGTTTTCGTTAGCTGATTGTTTTCTTTGTATGTTAAGCGTTTTTAAGCTATTGCATAGCTTCTATCGCGGGCCTTGAGTGTGGAGACCGAATCCAGAAATTCCGTAACGAAAAAAAACCTAACACCCCCCACTAAATGGTTGTCATGGCAACTCGTCAACTTTAATCACAAATAATGATCACCTAATAAAGAATTAACAGTTGATAAAAAAATGCTATGCAAAAGCTTTACCGCGGCAGTCTCCGAGTGCCACACGTCTTTTTTTTTTCTTATTTATTTTTACCATTGTCATTATTTTGGTAATCTGAACGAAAAAAAAAAAAAAACATACCAATACAGGCAAAAACAGGGTCGGCGTAGCTGAACTAAATAAACGACGTCGGCCCTTTAAAGTTTCAAAGCTATCAGCTGTGAAATGCCTCGAACAAATAACGCTATAGTTTTTTGGAAACCAATTTTTCCTGTTAGCGGCATTAATCCACTTTTCTTTTAGTTCCGGAACATTTGGAAACCTAAAAAGTTAAGATTAACCCTTCAGATACCGTCAATTAGAGACACAATAGTAAGACAATAGATGCGCGGCCACCGGTGGTCGCTTGGGGATTCATGAATTAAAAGGTAACTTAATTTTTTATTCACCATTGGGAATTATCGATAAATAGTTATTTGTTATACAAGAGTGCAAAATTGCTTTTTAACCGCGTGCTCATTTTTGATAATCGAGCAAGCGAAGGGGATTCATACATTAAAATCGTGAGCGTTAGCGAGAGAATCAAAAATTGCACGAAATAAAAAATCTTTGCACTCGAGTGCAACACGTAACTTTCATTCCACCTCAGCGAGGATATTACTAAATGCAAAAAAAAAGTACACCAAGGAGGTTCCGAGTCTGAGTTTTTAACAAATAAAAAAAAAGTTTAATGACAAATTTGGTACCTTGGAGGTAGAAGTAGGTTTATTTATGTTTTGAATTAAAAAACATAGTGCACGCGATATTCTAAATTCAATTTACTTTATCTCACTAGAGAATAAAAACGGCTTTTGCTCTTGCGAAGAGCAAAAACACTCTTTCCGAGGTGGTGGGATGAAAATAATATTTATCAAATGTGTTTTGAGGTTGTCACATCACTTCAGCACTCAGTAGAAAGTAGTTAGGGATAGAAAAGGATAGACTTATCTAATATTCTAGTGAAAGTAAAGGACTTTTTCAAAAGACATCAACGCGGTATCACTGTTTTCGTAACCAACCAGTTTAGCTTGAGCTCTCAAATTACCAATCATGTAAATAAATATAAACATATTTTACTTACCGATGAAAAGTTATGCCATCTTTTTTATAACTCGATGTTCTAGATGATTTCCCGCACCATTTAATTGAACAGGAACTCATTATTGCTTCGTTTTTATGCAATAAATGTTTTTTTACGGCACCAAAATCAAGACATGTGTACAGATCCAACAACTGGTCAGTACTAAAAAATGCACTGATATCGGCATCTAATATAAGTGCAAAATCACATAGTGTCGTGAGCAAGAGTCACCCGTATGAGCGGTAGGGGCCCAGCTGGGTCAAAGCCTACTGGGGACAGGGTTGTCCGAAAGGGAGCTCGTGCCCCGGTATGAAGCCTAGAAGGAACGGCGCGGGGTTTTTAGTCAGTAAGAGTCTGACACTGTCTCCCGCTCCACCCAAGAGCGCGTTTCGTCAAAGATGATTTTCCCCGTCGGAAAAAAAAACCCGTATGAGCGGTCAAGTGGTTGTATAGTCATTGGTATAATGTTAAGAATTTTGATGCTGAATACAGTATCTATATCTATAATATAAAAATGAATCGCAAAATGATTGTGTTGGTAAGCGCATAACTCAACAACGCCTGGACCGATTTCGCTAATTCTTTTTTTTGTTGTGGTTGTTATTGTGGGGAAAAGGTTCTTATGGAAAAAAAAAATAGAAGTAGAGTAGGATAGAGTAGGGTAGAGTAGGGTATAGTAGAGTGTAGTAGGGAAGAGCTGGAGCGAAGCCGCGCGGGCAAAAGCTAGTTCTCTATACTTTTTTCCTTCAACAGTAAAAAGTATAATGTAAGTACCTAATAAAAAACAGTATAATAAGTAGGTACTATTTTTAACAGTATAGTTGGCAGGCCTTTGCGTTAACCACCAATAGTAGCGTTCCCAAGTAGAGATGTGCCGTTGCCGGGAATATGGAAATATTGCTGGCAATATTGTTCTAGATACAAAAATTCGAAAACATGTGACATCTACTTAACCCGCACTGGGCCCGCGTTACCCTCTCTCCTAGAGAGGAGGCAAGAGTCCCAGCAGTGGGAACATCATAAATTAATGCTTATACGACGTGTAACGTTAAATGCGCAAAACCTGGAAATAGTTTGACCGGAATAACGAGCAAAATCAATTAAACCACTTTTTAATATAGGTTACATTTTACAAAAAAAAAAAACAAAACAATTTTGCCCTTTCTATTTATTAATAGGTCAAGTCATCACGTGCGCAAACCCGCCCAAATAGGTAAACAAACCAAAATGGTTGTAGTCTAATCTAATTTTTTCATACGCGGGATGATAAAAGTTCTTATTTTGATGCAGATACGAATTTTAAATAAACTAAAACTGCACATAAAACCTTAATTTTTTTTTTCTCACAGAATTAGGTCAATTGAATTAAAAATCATTTGGGGTGTCTGAGGTTTTGCGCATTTAATGTTTCACGTTGTATGTAAATCTGTAGGTAGAGATGTGCCGTTGCCGGCAATATGGGAATATAACTGGCAATATTACTGGCAATATTGCCACCAATATTCATACATCGGGCAATATTCCCACTTCACGGCAATATTGCCGGCAACGGCATATCTCTATCTGTAGGTATAGTCTAGTAGGTACTTACGAAAACGGTCGCAGAAGATGTACTGGGCCATGCCACGCGGCTGCTGTCCACGAGCTCATCAGGCGAGACCGGTTCATCCTACAACAAAAACAATATTTGTATTGATCACGGATATCGAGGGATATGCCATGGAGGCGTACCACGTGCCGTAACAGTCCGGGCCTTGGTTCCGGCCATGGTCCGGAGCGAGGAGTGGCAGGCGGTCGCCTCCTTCTGCGAAGCAGTAATGCTAGCAAAGGAGGAGGCCGACCGCTCCAGGCTTCGATCAATAATATTAGGTCTTTAGTTTACCTATGAAATTGCCGTTTTGTATGAAAAAAATTAAACGATTTCTTTTCATGTATTTTTTATTTAATACAAATATCAGAACATATGTAATCGAAGTAATCAGCCATGCAATCATTGCATCTTTGCCAACGCAGTGGCAGTTTATTGATGCCCTTCTTAAAGAAATCAGCTGGACGGGAGGCAACAAATTCTTCAAAGGCATTTTGTACTGCCTCTCGGGTATTGAATTTTTTTCCCGCCAAGAAGTTATCCAAATTCTGGAAAAAGTAGTAGGCTGTAGGCGCAAGGTCTGGTGAGTAGGGCGGATGACGGAGAGCTTCCAACCCCAGTTCTTGCAACTTGGAGACCGTATGCTGTGCAGTATGAGGTCACGCGTTGTCGTGCAGGAGCAGCGGAGACGAGCGATTGACCAATGCTGGTTGGAGATGTGCCAGCTTCTCCATCATTGTGTTCAGTTCTTCACAGTACCTACACATCTGCAGTAATACTCGCCCCGTTTGGTAAGAAGCTGTGATGAATCACACCGGCGCTAGACCACCAAACAGTGACCATCAATTTTCTAGGGGTAAGTTTTCGTTTAGGGCATTGTTTAGGTGCTGAACCAGGATCCAACCAACTTAATGAGCGCTTGCGGTTATCAAACAGAATCCATTTTTCATCACAGGTAACAATGCGGTTCACAATTCCTTTATTTGTGTGTCTGTTGAGCAGTGCAAGGCACGTCTCGACGCGTACTTCGCGCTGGCGATCATTGAGTTCGTGGGGCACCCATTTCTCAAGCTTTTTTACCTTGCCAATTTGACGCAAATGGACCAATATTGTTTTGACGCTAACGTCGAAAGCTGCTGCTAATTCAGCCGTAGATTGTGTATCATCAGCTTCCACAATCGCCTTTAACCCTTCAGATACCGTCAATTAGAGACACAATAGTAAGACAATAGATGCGCGGCCACCGGTGGTCGCTTGGGGATTCATGAATTAATTCGTCATTGTCGACCAAAGTCTTCAGACGACCGCGAGGTTCATTTTTCAGGTCGAAATTTCCAGAACGGAAGCGAGCAAACCAATAACAGGTGGTGCGACAAAAATTATTTTTATTTGAAATGGCCAGTACTGCAGAACGGCAATTTCATAGGTAAAGACCTATTAGTACTAGATCCACAATCCTATGCAAAAGTTCACTTCAAAACTGGCACCAATCGTATTTACCTAATCCTAGTTGAAAAAAATATGCATTAATGTAAATTCAACCTTAAATACAATAACTTAAAGTTATGTTCACAAAGCCATGCAAAAAAAACAATAAATTTTTACAACCGAAGCTCGCTGGTCAACATACAGCAAAAGAAATTCAACCTTACACGCATGATTTAAGGTCAGAATTACAAAGTGTCAAAAAAAGCAATAAAATTTTACGACCGATGCTCGCAGCTTGGACAAGACATGAGTGGAGTCGAACTACTCATCTAATATATTTTATCATTTATTTATCTATTATAATTAGTTTGAAAGGTGAAGTAATCGGGAGTAATGTATTAGTTTGAAAGGTGAAGTAATCGGGAGTAATGTTAGCTATGTTTCATGAAAATCTGTTCAGCCGTTTGAAGATTATCAGCTCTTTTCTAGTTGATGAAGGGATCTGACTACCTTTCATATGTCCTATCGATTCGAAATTTGGTACCGTGTGTGTGTATATAATTAACTAATCAAATAATCAATTAATAACTAAAGTGCCCTCATTTGACCTTTGCAAAGGTCACGGTAACTCCTTCGAACAATCAGTAGGCCTTTTACTGGTAGAGATGTCAGCAAAACTGTAGGAGCCAGCAATGGTAAGCTCGTCGTATGACCATCTGGTGACCGTCCGAACCGAGTCCAAGTCGCCTTTTGAACGCCAATCACTTGTATTATATATACTTATGTCGCACTGTGGAACTTAAAGCATTTAAAGGATTAATAGTTAATGATAATAAAAATTATAAAACCTTAAAATAAAATAAAATTGAAAAACCCCCACGCAAAAGTATCCTGTAAAAAGTAACAAAATAATATGTATTGACCCTTCAAGTTTCATAAAAGAAGTAATATTTTAATCCAAGCATCGTTGTGTCGGGGGACCGCTGAGTAAATATAATAAAAATAAAAAGTTCGATTAAATTATGATAAAATATGCAATGATAAATACTATATTTAGTTAGCGGCCCCCCTACACTACGATGCTTGGATGCGACCAATTATTAATTTTATTGAGTGATGATGATCCAGATAAAATTGGTATGTTCTCTATAGGTATGCAATTTCCTGTAAATTTGGAGCCCAGTTCTAAATGAGATGGTAGCTTTTTAAAACTGGCTTTAAATTGTCTAGTGTTGGGATTATTATTATGTCCACTTTGACTCCGTATGTTCCCAAAAAATAGCTCGACATGGTCTTGGCTGAGTTTGTAAGTTAATAATGTACCTGATTTGATAAATTATTTGTAAATTCTGAACATGTCGCTGATTGCACCTTTACTGGTACGTGAATCTACAAAAAAACAAAAAAAACATAATCAAATCAACTTACTATTATAACAAAACCTTTTATCTTACACCAACTATTTAATAATTTATGATAATTACCTGCAATTTGGGAACCGCTGTTTTTAGTAATCTACGCCTTTGCGTGTTTCCAATTATGTCCAATTTATCAAAATGAATCGAACATAAAGTCGAATTTTTATAAGGCTTGTATAATTCTTCTCCTCTTTCTTTCGCGACAATAGATACCCATTCTGCACAGCGAAATGAGTCGCTAGGAAATCTACAAACAAAACATTTCATTTAAAAAAAGAAACATAAAATAACAATACTACTCCATGCATTCCCTTTTCCAGAATAGTCGACGTTTATTACAATAGTTGGCGCGTTGTAGCAAACATTGGTCAAACAATCATAATATTTGCTAAGACTTATATTTACTATTTAATTCAGTTTTTATTTTCTGATAAAGACATATTATATATAAACTTACCGAAAAAAAGATATTCCTTCCAAAATCTTGGACGTGTTACGGTGATTATTTACACAATTTTTGAACGCGCACTGCGGCATTGTGACGTCTTAACGTTGGCTATGATTGGACCGTACTAATTTGAAATAAGAGCAACAACTGTATTTGTGCTCTTATTTTTCTGGCCGTTTTTGAAACGCTTATCGGGAATCTAGTACTATTATTGATTGAAGTGTAGTACATTCAGTAACTTTACAAGTGTTGTATCCGCATTATTTTATTTGTAAAATCTTTTTATTACTGTTTTCTGCATTTTGTGTCTATCGTGATATATTGTACACTTGGTTTGTATAAAAGCAAGTACATTTTAATGCAATGTGTAACAATTGTTGATAGACCAATAAATAAATAAATTGCGTACAGTGTGCTATTGATGCGTAAAAAAACAAAATGCCGATACAGTAATTACATGTAAATATAGGTCGAATATCGTAAACCTAAAGACAAATGGCGTGTCCTACGAGTACCACCGGTAAGTAAACAATTAAGTCACTGTTTTATATTTTAAATAATTTTTATTATCATATTTTTTCGGATATCTATGGTATTGATCAACAATTACCTTTATTATATCTAACGATATGTTATCACGGAACAGTATATGTTATACACTCACATATTTGTCGCTCAAAGCATAAAATATATAGGTACAGAAGTCAATCTACATACAAAGCGCGCTCGAGCAACGCACACATAAACACCACGGAACAGTAATCCGTGATAAACACCGCTCACGGACACGATATCTCAGAGCGCCTCAGCCCGCTAGTCGAACAGTTCCGGCTCAAGCGCTCATTAGTGTGTGTAAAATCTAAAACAAATTCAGGTTGATAATGCTGTTTATGACTAGAGAGGAATCATCACAGAATCTGCCCGTATCACTCCTTACCTTAGTTTCAACATCCAAAGCGTCAGAACGTAGGACGGGTGGCATTTGAGGAGTCGGCTCGGCAATTAGTTCACGGTTTAATTGTTTCTTGAGTCTATATCTCTTTACAAACTGTCGATCACAACTAAGTCTAGCTTTTAAGTTTTTCCTTTTGGTTTCGGCTCGAGCCATCGCTACATCGTATTCATGAGATTTCTCCAATAAATCTAGGTAAGCGTACATGGTATTTTGAAAGATTTTCACTCAGAATCACTTCACAACAAAGACAAAACACTTCAACGATTTACCAACGATCCTAAAAAAGTAGCGTCCTATCTACTTTTACGTTTGACAGCGGTAACGTTCCGACTACAATAGAGTTGCGTCTTAACTTGCTGTCAAATTTTTAGCGCGATACGAATAAAATTTTTACAACAGTTTTAAGTTTAACCTAATTACAACCATGGCACCTAGTAATAAAGTCGCAAATCTTCAAAATATTATCTATACTTACGATCATTCGTCACAAACGACAAGAAAATCAATAAAATTATTCTGTCACTTAGAAATGAAAAGACGTAAGTTAAATAACGTTTAGCGTAAAATCAACCTTAGACAGAAACAAATAAAGTACTTTTTTCCTGTTATGGCCTTGCGAGCTACATCGTTTTGTTTCGTTTCGATTTGCTTTGTTGAATATTACTACAGGTCGAGGTATGGAGTCGCGTTGAACACTAAAATAATTTATAATATGACCGTAAAAGTTTAGTTAAAAATATTTATATGTTTTGGGTATCACGTTTGTTAGTATACATACTTATTTAATAGGGTTATGTTTTTGTGTATAGTATGTTTATTTACTTTATCAGTGTTTTTATGTGTCGTACACAAAAATGTAAGTACGCTTGTTGTTTTTTTCACGGCCCCGCTTTACAAGTTGTAGTATACGGGTTCAAACCGAGCTAGGCGCATTACTTTTTGTATTTTATTTCATTACCACTGCTCTCAAAACGGGGAAGGACCGTTCAAAACATCGTGAGGAAACTGGCATGTCCTAGAACCAAAAATTTGAAGACATGTGACATCCACCAACCCGCACTGGATTACCGCCCATTCCCTCTCTTAGAGGCTTCTCCTGCTCCTGCCCTGAATCCAAACAGTGGAAACCATTGTAAGGCCGACTGTACTATAACTATAAACACTTACATGGCTTGTGTCATCGCAGTTTGATCTTGACTCTTCTTTAATTTGATTTCTTTTTTGCCTGACATAAAGCTTATTCGTAAAAATTATTTTCTTAAAATAATTGACTGACCTGTTGGTCTAGTGGTTAGTGACCCTGACTGCTATGCCGGAGGTCGTGGGTTCGATTCCCACCCAGGACAAATGTTTATGTGATGAGCATGATCATTTGTTCTGTGTCTGGGTGTAATTTATTTATAATATGTATGTATTTAGAAATATATAAGTAAGTTTATCAGTTGTCTAGTACCCATAATACAAGCTCTGCTTAGCTTGGGACTAGACGGCGTTGTGTGATAGTTGTGAAATATTATTATATTATTATAATTATAATATTTATGTTTTTATTAAAACACTGTTAAAAAAAATTAGTTAAGTAAACCAATTTTGTATATTTTAACTTTTGTTTTTTAAATACTTATGAGCTATATTTTCGTAATTGGGCTCTTTAGTGCAATTTGGGACTACATATTCTATTGGACAAACGTAAAAAATAAAATATTTTAGCATATTGCAATGGTTGTCTTCGTCCTGAAAGATAACTCTAACGTCTATTTTCGTAAAACGCTGTCAGGGATTTGACTTCGTTTTAAAAAGTGTCGGGGGGTTAGAAAGAGACAAAAAGTAGCCTATGTCACTCTCCATATTTTCAACTATCTCCACTTAAAAAATCACGTCAATTCGTCACTCCGTTTTGCCGTGAAAGACGGAAAAACAGACACACAGACGTCTTAGACAGAACTGTCTGAGACGTTTTAGACCAGTCTGAGATGTCTCAGACAAAACTGTTTTATCGGCGACATGGGGCGCTAGGGCTGTTGATAAAATATCGATATATTGAAATATCGAGACTGGTCTCAGAGTGGTCTGAGACGTCTTAGACAGTTCTGTCTAAGATGTCTTGTCGCAAATGAGCGCAGGCCCTAAAAGCTCGAAGGTACATCCTACTAATATATTATTTTATTATAAATGCGAAAGTTTGTATGTATGGATGGATGTATGGAAGTTTGTTACTCTTTCACGCAAAAACTACTGAACGGATCTCGATGAAACTTGGTACACGAGTAGACCATATCCTAGAAAAACACATATGATACTTTTTATCCTGAAATTATGTACGCGGGTGAAGCCGCGGGCAAAAGCTAGTAATAATATAGTTTTCAATGAACTAACTTCATCAGTTGTAATCTTCAGTACATCAATAGTCGGATATGCTGTTTTTGTCAGCACTCGATGCTTTTTCCCCTCAACAAAGCTTGCTTCATCAAAATGTATTGAACAAACGGTGCTGTGCTTTGTTGGGAACCAATCTTTGTTTCCCGTCGCTTCAATCCATTTTAGTTTCAAACTGGGTTCTTGTGGAAAACTAAAAAAAATCACGAAACGTTACGATTATATAATGTCTACGTTATAAGTACTTATTTGTAAAACACTAACAACCTTGCAGGACTGTATTGCTGGGGCCAGGGTTATCTGAAAGGAAGCTCGTGCTCCGGTATGAAGAGGCTAGATGGAACGGGGTGGGTTTTTAGTCAGTAAGAGTCTGACACTATCTCCCGCTCCACACAAAGAGCGGGGGTTGTCATAAGATGATTTTTGCCCACAGAAAATTACACCATAAATGACCACCCCCGCCGAATAGAACAAGGAAATATTGAAAGATTGTATTTGGTAAAAGTCATAGAACAAAAGTTGTTGTTTATGATGTTAGTAATGAAATGGCGGATGAACTGGCAAGAGAGGGCTCAGCAAATGACTTTGTGGGACCAGAACCATGTGTAGGCATCTCGACGTGCCTCGTGAAGGCCGCATTCAGGGAGTTTGCAGATCATAGCCAAAGAACACACTGGCTGTCTATTACGGGTCTGGGACACTCCAAGAAATTCCTGGGCTCTACGTTCAAGGCACGGGAATGTATCTGGAATATGAGCAGGGGGCAAATCCGCTACCTGATGGGTGCCTTTACAGGGTACTTTGGAACCAACGACATGCTCATGAAAATGGGTCTAGCCGCGACTTCCATGTGCAGGTTGTGTGAGGAACATACAGAACGCATGGAGCACCTGCTGTGCACATGCGATGCTTTGGCTAACAAGCGAATGAGTCTTCTAGGGGTAGGATATCCAAGACCAGAGGATTACAGGCTCTTTTCCCCGCATCTCGTTGTGAAACTTATGAAGGAGATTTTTAGCGAGGGTGGGGAGGAGTAAGCTATCTAGGGGACCACAAAAGATCCACATGGGTCGAAGTGTCCGAGCTGTTTCTCGGCCCCTTAACAAGATAAGATAAGATGATGTTAGTAATATAGTCCTCCTGAGAGGTTGCCAGTGTTTTACAACTAGCCTGTCTAATACAAAATCATTCCTCTGTTTCCGAAATCGATTCTCGTGAATCGATTTGTGTTGCATATGATGATCAGCACTAATCGCTAATATTGACAGAAAAATGATAAAAGTCCCTGTACTACAAAACCGAAGCGATAAACGATAGTATCGCTAGTTTCGATATTCATCACTCGTTAAAACAAAACGTCTCATCAACCGCTCCAAGTAAAAGTCGCAATGTAATTCGAATGTTTTGTTTTTCTCAAATTCAGTATTACCAGGTATTACTGAGGGTATTAGATTAAAAATTATTGTTTTCTTTTTAAATTAATTTCGCATAATATTAAACACAAAATGACTCACCGATGGAAGGAAACGCTTATTTTTTTTCTTCTGGTACAGTTTTTACAATTTATAACAGCACAATTGACCATTTTAATATTTTTAACTGACGTCCGACTAGCGCTATACACCGAGGCGGACTGAGCGCGAAAGTGGCCACTAACGATTATTGTACGTAAGCTAGGCACGCGAAGTAGTTGCTCTTACGTTATCTTGGTCTATTTATATCTGTGGTGTAGCTCTGGTGTCGAGATGGACTGAAGAGTCTTGAGCCGCTCTGCCCCTGATAGTTAAAAAGACGTATCTAACAAAAACGAAAACGGATAAAAAAATGTTTTAATGAATGAAACGGGAAATCGGACCTTTTTTTCTTGTGTTAAAACCGCACTGGAGAAAGTTAGCAAAATATAAAAAAACTAGCTTTTGCCCGCACGGCTTCGCTCCCACTCTTCCCTACTCTACCCTACCAAACTTCACATAAACCATCTACTAAATGTCCGAACAAAGCCTAAAAATTTGGTTTGGATAGGTGAGCCCGTTCTTGAGTTATAAAATAACAACGAAAAGTGGTATTGATTTTTATACTCTCTCTCTCTCTCTTTCTCTCTCTCTTTTTTTTTTTTTTTTTTTTACAGGCAGATGCGCTTTTTTTTCCTGATTCCGGCAACTCATATCTGGAAAAAATGTTAGATGCGTCTTTTTTACTAACGGGGGCAGCGCTGTAATGCGCTTTTATTAGATTTATGAAAAAGTTATTTTATTATTATTTTTTTTTAATAAGATACAGAGTAGGTCAATGTAGAATCCACACCGTTTTTACAGATTACCAACTAAAAAGAGATATAATGTAGTGAAGACACAATGAAGGTAAAACTAAAATGCAAAGAGCAAAAATAACAGATTATACAAGGTGTAACAGCCCTACGCAAACTTAAAGGGCTTGGTCAGTAGACGAAACTGAACCACCTTCCACAATATTTTTTTCAGGAAACGAAAAATAAAATCAGCCTCTCCATACAAATTGTCTAATTTTTATCATTTTATATGTTGAGGCTGATTTTTTTTTTCGTTTCCTGAAATTTTTTTTATGGACTGTTGTTCAGTTTCGGGTACTGAGCAAGCCCTTAAAGTTTGAGGAGGGCTGTCCCTTACACCTTGTATATTCAAAAATATTGAAGTATTACTTCCTTAATATGGTAAACTAACTTTTGCCCGCGTCCATAAAATATGGCCTATGTCACTCAGGAATAAAGCAGCTTGATATAAAGCTGCTTTATTCCTGAGTGACATAGCCTGATTCCTGAATGACATAGCCTGGTGAAAAAAATTTTGCAAACGGACCAGTACCTACTTCCAGAGTACCTCCTACAAACAAAAAAAACTACTTTACCTCTTTATAATATTAGTGACATCATCATATCAGCCGAAAGACGTCCACTGCTTGGACATAGGCCTCCCCCAAGCGTCGCCACAACGACCGGTCCTGTGCGTCACGCATCCATCGGATTCCCACGACCTTGGGGGTCTACTCACTTTCTCCGAAACGAAAGTTTTGTAAACAAACGATATTCATAATTGCAAACAATTATCTGTCATAATAATACATATATTTTTTGCGAAACACAACTAATTAGAGTAGGTTTAGAGATTCGGTACGTCAAATAATTTTCGTTCGTGCGGAATTTAGAGAACGAAAGGAACCGTGGTAGGAGACACGCGAAATTTCAATCGAAACTTCGTTTTTCGGAGAAAACGAGTAGACTCTCTAGTCATCAGTCCTACTTGTAATATTCAAAGATTTTATATATCCTACTAAAATCTTTGGTAATATTAGTGTAGATATAGATTAATTACTGATCCTTTGGAGGTGGACGGCATACTCATGGGTCTTGACTCTGAGAGCTCGCCTGGCTGGGATGGCATACCGACAAGATTTCTAAAAATCTCTAGAGATGTCACTGTCCCACTTTTATCTCAATTAGTTAACCTGTGTTTTAAAACGGGAAAGTTCCCTGCTGCTTTTAAGCGTTCCATAGTCACGCCTGTGCATAAGGGGGGGGACACGAACGATGTCAACAACTACCGTCCGATATCTGTCATATCATGCATGGCAAAAATCTGTGAGAAAATATTAAACAATAGGCTTATCAGTTACTTGAACAAATATAAGTTATTATCTAAATCACAATTTGGTTTTAGAAGGGGTTTTTCTACTCAAGACGCTGTTAAAGCGTTAACTAGTGATATCGTTGCCAATGTTGATAAGGGGTTAAAATGCCTAGTAGTTTTCCTGGACCTAAAAAAAGCTTTTGACACCGTCTCTGTCCCAATCCTTCTGCGCAGGCTTGAATCGATTGGTATAAGGGGCATGGAGCTTTCTCTCTTTAAAAGTTATTTATCTGATCGAACACAACAGGTTAAACTTGGTAAATCACATTTTAGTGATGAAGAAAGGGTTGAATTCGGGGTGCCACAGGGAAGTGTGCTTGGTCCGACGCTGTTCCTGATTTATATAAATGAGTTGTGTAATATTGGGTGCAGTGGCGGACGAATATTCTCATATGCTGATGATACTGCAGTAGTATTTGCCGGTGAGTCTTGGACTGCCGTGCAGAAAACTGCTGAATGTGGTCTGAAGGAAATAGCCGGTTGGCTAAACGCAAGTCTTTTATCCCTTAACGTCAGTAAAACAAATTTCATATGCTTTACTCCCAATCAGAGGTCACAGCCAGGTCCAGACTTTGGTGTCGTGATCCATGAGTGTGTTAATACACCCTTTCAGTGTAACTGTAATCGCATCAGTCAAGTTAAATCAATTAAATATTTAGGAATAATAATTGACCAACGGCTGTCTTGGCATGCCCACATTGAAAATACAATGACCAGGATTAGAAAACTAATATGGATCTTCAAAACTTTGCGTCATGTAGTTCCGCCCCAGTTGCTTAACCAAATATATGTCGCACTCGCACAATCGGTTACAACCTATTGTATACCAGTTTGGGGTGGAGCCACGAAAACCAAATTCTTGGATCTTGAAAGAGCTCAGAGATCTCTTTTAAAAGTTATGTATTTTAAGCCCTTTAGATATTCCACAGACACTCTTTATAAGATCTGTAACCTGCTCTCGGTCAGAAAATTATATATATTAAATACAATTTTAACCCTACATAAATCACTGACATATGATGCTACAAAGTTAGACAGAAGACGTAAAGATATCGTGGCCCACTCACCGAAGATCAGAACTATGTTTGCCAGACGGCAATATAACATACAGTCAACTTACATATATAATAAATTGAACCATAAATTAAATATTTACCCCATGTTGCTATATGAATGTAAAAAAGTATTGACTGACTGGTTAAAAACCTTATCATACGATGAAACAGAACTTATTCTAGCCCGAATCTGTTAGCGAAAGTCTCACAATCACCATCCACACTCACAAACACATACACACACCCCCACACACACACACTCATACATTCGCATGCTCAAATTTGTTCCTAATTTTTACTTTTTATTTTAAATTACCTTACCGATGTTTAATTGTTTGTCACAACATTGTAATTTTAGAAACTAAGGGAAGGGCGAGGCAATCCCATCACAAGTATTCTTTAACTTAACGGGGATGCCTCAATTTTTGTGTTGCATGACAATGTAATAAGAAACAATAAAACATTTATTATTATTTATTATTATTATTATTAATTACCTCTATAACGGGAACAGCATTCTTTTTGAGAAGCGTTAAACCTTTGTTCGAAGTATATCTATCGGAGGCCTTGAAGTGAGTGCAACAAATTCTACTGCATTTTGTTGGCATCCATCTTGTTTCACGTCTTTGTTTACGAACAATTTCGATCCATTGTTGCAGACGGACCTCATTGGTTGGAAACCTTTACGAAGAAAAGACAATAAAGTTATACTCTGTCGCACAGTAAACTTATTTTTTTAAATCTGGTATAAACAAAGATTTTATATATCCTACTAGAGTAGACGATATATAAAATCTTTGGGTATAAACTAGTGCTTGACTGCGATCACACCTGATGGTAAGCAGTGATGTCATCGTTATATTCATTCACAATTCTGACTTGTAAGTTATTAACCCTTCAGATACCGTCAATTAGAGACACAATAGTAAGACAATAGATGCGCGGCCACCGGTGGTCGCTTGGGGATTCATGAATTAAATGCAATTAAAAAATTAAAACGGCTTTATTTTAATCTTCTCTGTGATATATTTTGCGTATGTTAAACTATTTATACATAATAATTTTGTTTTGTTATTTATGGGACATGACATGTTTAATTTCTAAATTATAATTAGGTGGCACTACGTGCTAAATATTGCATGTTGTATATAACAAGTAATACGTATTTTTATTAAATTAGATAGAGCGTGTGTGTGGTGGCCGAGTGGTAACGGCCCCGACTTACGAGTCGGTCGCGGATTCAAACCCAGCCAGGCGTATTACTTTGTGTAATTTATTTCATCACCACTGCTCTTAAAACGATGAAGGAAAACATCGTGAGGAAACCGGCATGTCCTGGAACCAAAAATTCGAAGACATGTGACATCCACCAACACGCACTGGGCCCGCGTGGTGGATTACGGCCCATTCCCTCTACTAGACAGGAGGCCTGAGTCCCAGCAGTGGGAACATTATAAGGCCGACTATGCTAGTCCGCTTACCAAGTTAATCTAGGTCATCAAGGTCCCTCTGAATAAATTAACTGACTTGGTATTACATGGATCTCACAACTTTTTACGGTAGAAAAATTGAGTTGCGTGCCTTAGTTTTTCACTTGTTATGTTTTTGATGGCATTTAGTACCTATATCCATCAATTTTTCCTCAAAAGACCATCTGAGACACTAGTCTGCATGGTTCTCATATGATTTGACCATTACATGTTCTTTACTGTATGGACTTTAAAAGAGACTTTGACCCCTGAGTTTGTTTCGGTGTTTCTGCTCAGGGTAGTCAGCTAGGAAACACCGGCCTCATCTCGTTAAAACTGACTGAAAACAAAATTGACGTGTAAAAGTGTTTTTTGAAAACCTATTTAGAAAATAAAGATCATTTTATCATTTAATTATTGCATGAAACAAAATTATAAAATATTGCAAAGTTAGAAAAAAACAAGCTTTTAATGAAAATAATTTTTTCATAGCAAGCTTTTATAGCTCGGTATACCTATATAATTAATACTCGTCAAGACGTCTCATACGAGCCCAAATTCGATGGGGTTGTGTCGTTTAACTACCAAGTTCCAATAGCCACCTTCCAGTTCCATCACCAGATCAGCTCCATGTCATAATAATTTTGCACTGTCATCTGATTTACATAATATGCATGCAAAATTTCAGCTCAATCGGTAAACGGGAAGTGGGTCGCCTGACCACAATTTGCAAGATTTGATGACAGACAAACATCGGGACAGATGAAACTAAAATAAAAGCTTGTAATAATAAAACAGAACTCTTGGCAGGGGCGTAGCTACCGCCGCATCTGCCATATCAATTATACGGGGCCCGACTTAGGCCAAACTTTGTTACATGTTGTCCATAACGTCAAATTCTCATGGCTAGGAATGAATGAATATTGACCACTCATAATATGATACTCTGTAGCTTTTAGCACGCTCCTTTCTTTTTAGCATTTTCTACATACAAAACGATAATAGAAACTCAACCGAAAAATTTTATGGATCACTTAGTAGGACGTACTATTTTAGTACGTCCTACTAAGTGATCCATAAAATGAGCTCATTTTCAATTTTATGGCCTCTCAAGGCACTATTTCTATATTAGTAGAAGCTGTTTCGTACAAAAAAACAAACTTTCAAATATATTTGATACGAGGCCCCTGAGGGCCTAGCTACGCCACTGACTCTTGGGTAACGATGACTTCACTGCTTGACAATATAGCTGCACTTTTTATTCTTTGTCCGAAACGGACGCGTCCTTGATACAAAAAAATGTATTGCCATTTCTTTTCTATCTATTTTCTTACCTCTAATTATTAGAAAATATATTAGTAAATTAAATTATGGGTCAAGCATACGAAAAAGTCGTATGACACACTCCGTGTCCTCTATATTAATGCCTTCAGGGCGCTGATGAAGCTGCCTCGCTTTTGTAGTGCGTCGGGCATGTTTGCGGATGCAAACATAGATGGTTTTGCGGCAATTATTCGTAAGAGAGTTGTGTCCCTAATGCGCCGCATACGGGGCAGTTCCAACAGCTACCTTCAGTTGTTCGCTTGGAGAATGGATTTGGATCTGGCTTGCCCGATAATGCGGTACTGGACCAGGCTGCACGTTGAGCACTCCGGATCCAAACCCAAATTTAGGCTAAGATAAAATGTGTTATTTTATTTTATTATGTTTTATTTGATCATTTTATGCATTTTAATTTAATTTAATTATTATTGACTAATTGACATTTAATGTGGTTTTATTAATGACATTTACGTAATTTGTTCTGTTTTTATTGATGACATTGATGTAATTTTGTTTGTGTAATGTGTTAAAATTTTTAATTTTAATTTTTAAAGTGAATTTCATTTTTATATTCTGTGTATATGGACTTGGTTTCTGAAATAAATGAATTTTAATTTAATTTAAATTGAAGTATATTGCATACTTACTTGTGGTATGAAATCCCTTGTGTTTTATTAACTTTGGTATCATAATTGGTACACTTTTTAAATACACACGAAGGCATTTTTAATTTTATTTCGTAGCAGCGGATTGAGCGTTCGACACGAAGCGCTGCGTGACGCGGACTGAAGGCAAGGATCCTAATTAGGATTCTTTCCGAGTCTTCACGAGTGCGTGCACATAACAAATGTGTTTAATATAATATTATTGGTATAATCTGTCTAAAAAGGATACGACGAGAATTTTGTATAATATTTAACCATTTAAATCGACTGCCCTGTTATGCGGGGTTTACACGGGTGACTAAAGCCGCACGATTTTTGCCGCACGGCCATTGACGGATGCTACCCAACTTTGGGGCTAGCGGCTTTAGCCACTTGCGACGTAGCCAAATTGTCATTTAGACGGTCGATTTACGCCGCGCGGTATAAATCGTACGGCTTTAGTCACCCGTGTAAACCCCACATTCGTCTAGTAGTTAGTGGCCCTGACTGCTATGCCGGAGGTCGCGTGTTCGATTCCCACTCAGGACAAATGTTTGTGTGATGAGCATGATCATTTTTTCTATGGCTGGGTGTAATTAATATGTATATGTAGGTATTTAGAAATATAGAAATATATAAGTATGTTTATCAGTTGTCTAGTACCCATAACACAAGCTCTGCTTAGTTTGGGACTACACGGCGTGGCGTGATAGTTGTCTTCTTCTTCTTCCTGCCCTTATCCCGTTTTATTTGGGGTCGGCGCAACACGTTTTTTTCTTCCATTCTGTCCTGTCGCTCGTCACGCTATCATCAACTCTTTTTTCATATCACATCTCACACAATCCATCTATCTTTTCTTTGGCCTCCCTCTCTCCCTCTCGTAGTTTGATAGTTGTAAAATATATATTACTAGCTTTCCGCCCGCGGCTTCGCCCGCGTGGACTACAGTTTATATCGCGCGGGCAGAGACCCGTGCTCAGCAGTGGAATTATATTTATATTATTTTTATATATAATTTATACAGCCTATGTGTTATTCCAGTGTCTCTTCTACCTACCTACCAAATTTGATCTAAATCCGTTCAGTAGTTTTTGCGTGAAAGCGTAACAGACAGACAGACAGAGTTACTTTCGCATTTATAATATTAGTAGGGATGTAAGTATAAAAAAAAAAAAATTGAAAAATACTTATAATCGATACTTTTTATAAGGTTCTTCTATTAGTAAACAATGATCAAGATCTCTTAATCAGCCATGATTATTGACAGCGACCCATAGCTCGCCGTCCGCGAGCCCGTGGCTACGGTGGCCGGAAATCGGGATCGGAATCCCGGCGGCGGCCTTCGAAATGTTCCTATTTATCTTTAATATGAACGCGGGCAAAGCTATTATTAATCTAAAGTAAATACTACACCTCATTCCTGATTCGATCACGCAAGGAAACTCCGAGCATAGCCCTTTCCAAAGGAACCAAGGTTACCGACATAGCACGAAGAATTGCCAAACTTAAGTGGCAGTGTGCAGGGCACATTGCTCGCAGAACGGATGGCCGTTGGGACCGAAAGGTTCTGGAGTGGCGACCACGTACCGGAAGACGTAGCGTTAGAAAGCCTCCTACAAGGTGGGCCGATGACCTGGTAAGGGTTGCGGGAATCGATGGCTGCGAGACGCACAAGACCGTTCATTGCGGCGGCACTTGGGGGAGGCCTATTTCCAACAGTGGACGTCTTTCGGCTTTTTTTTTTTGTTTATCTGATATAAACCAGTACTTGACTGCAATCCCACCAGATGGTAAGCGGTGATGCAATTGGTGATGGTGAGGCGCACTAGTTATTAAGAACCTATTCACTCTAGCCTTGAAGACGCTCAGATTGTAATCGGACGGGAAGACCGCAGCAGGCAAATTGTTCCAGTCCTTCGATGTACGCGGTATAAATGACGAAGCGAAACGCTTAGTCCGGACCGTGGAGGTTTCAACAACGTAAGGGTGGATACTCGCCGTAGTGCAACTGCGGCTGAAATGATGATGATGATGATGATAAAATAATACACACATACCACAACGACTTACTTTGCGGGGCCGCCCGCGCCTTGGCCGCTTGTAATCCCTCTCTTCAAGGTTGCTTGTGTTAGCACTGGCTGATCTTGTGTCACCAACTTCAGCTGCAGGCTGTTGACGTCCTGGCCTAAAAATTAAAAACAAATTAAACCCCAAGCGAAAGCCGGCGTTCACTCACCCATTATCTTTCTATTGTAACTAAAAAAAACAGGAATAATAATAACCCCATCGTCGTATCTCTACGTTGACGTCGTGGTGGGGCTTGTGTGCTCCAACATGCCGTAGGTCTGTATCGGTAGAATTTCCTTTACCGTAACATACCTAGGGTGAGGGGCCAGACTAAGAGAGATACAATCCGCAGGGCAGTTTTGTGGCGAACTGTTGGGTATTAGCGACCCCACGGACCCGATCTCCCGGGAGAATTCCTGTTCTTCATCTCCGGCTTGCCTTTATTGGCCGGTCGTAGTGAACACTGACGAGGAACAGAGCTCCCACCTCTCTCTTGCCTTTATTGGCTGGCTTGAGTGGAGAGTCGCAAGAGCAAACTTGCTCGGGAGATGGATGCATAATCCAGTAAGGTGCTGGTAGGGATCTTGACCGTACTTCCGGGATTGTCCTGATAGCCGTGGTATGCCTCTCCACTCCTCAAGCGCCTCAGGATATGTTGCCCTCTTGTTGCTACGTCACTTTGTGCTAGCGGCCGTTTTAGGGGGCCCATTTATTGAGTGTGCAAGTCACCCCCTGCCTTTTATCGATGGATATTAATGACATTGTTCAGGCAGGGGCCATAGTCCAGTCCACTTAAGACTCCAAAAATCATAGCCCTATTATTTTGTTTTTCATATTATGTCGCAATCGTTTTTCAAACCGGGGGTTGTCCTTGGGTGCACTAGTATAGCGCCAAAGAGAATAAAACCACTTGAGAGCTGATAGACTGATTTTGTCTAGGCGCACGATTCACCATTGCGGGTCGGGGGACGGGGGAAAATATAGCGGCTGTGATTGGCTGATGCAACAAAGTCACTAAACATAGTGATGGACAAGTAAATTTTGCAACAATAATATCGATATCGATAAAATCGACGTCGATTAAATCTGCTTTTTTTTAAAAAAAAAGCAGAACTGATCACTGCAAATCAAGCACTGATGTTCTAGACGATTTTCCACACCATTTTATCGAACAGGTACTAATTTTTAGGGTTCAGTAGTCAACTAAGAACCCTTATAGTTTCGCCACGGCTGTCTGTCTGTCTGTCCGTCCGTCCGCAGATAATCTCAGTGACTGCTAGCACTAGAAAGTTGAAATTTGGTAGATACCAATATGTATATCAATCACGCCGACCAAGTGGTAAAATAAAAAGTGAACAAAAAGAAACGTTTTATTAGGGTCCACATAAAGTGGGGAGTGATTTATTTTTTTCTGTCAACCCTAACGTGTGATATATTGTTGGATAGGTATTTAAAAATTCATAGAGGTTTACTAAAATTATGTTTTGATAAAGTCAATATTTTCGGAAATAAACGCTCCAAAAGTAAAAAAAAAATGTGTCCCTCTAATTTTTGAACCATAAGTTTAGTAAATATAAAAAAAAAATCTCAAAAGTAGAATTTTATACTTTCTTGGAAAATCATTTTGAACTTGATGGGTTGAACAGTTTTTGAAAAGTTGTTCGAAATAATTTCTAACTTGTAATTTAACCGTATATGCAAGCATTTGTTTAACTTAGTTTACATATTTTACTATCCTAAACGTGTCTTTTTTCAAATAAAAAAAGATTTATTATATCAGGTTCACGCAATCCAAAATTACCACCGAAAACCCAACATACATAACCCGTCTAGTTTGTATAAATTAGTAACCCAATTTCCCAAGAGATAGCTCTATACTTTGGACTACTTCGCCCTGTTAAGATTTTTCCTGAGTTGATGGGGTCGGGACGGGTATGAGCTATTATATTGTCGAATTTTTCGATTGGTCTCTGGTGGTTTGTTTATGTATTTATTCTTGCTCGTTGTTTGTCGTTCATTGTTTTAACTCTTAAGTAGGGACACTTATTGTGACGGACGGGAAACTACGAAACCCTACACTGAGCGTAGCCCGACACGCTCTTAGCTAAATTTCACAAAAGTGTCGTGAGCATGAGTCTAGCAGTCAAGTGATTGTATAGTCATTGGTTTAGTCAGTAAAAGTCTGGCTTGCATGGCATGTTCTTATGGTTTGGGTGGAGCCTTTGGCTCCATCCAGAGCGCGAGAAGGTATTCTACGATTACCCACTAACAAAAAAAAAAAGAAAAATTCTGAGGCTTTACAAACTCAATCTCTCGCCTCATCAATATTAATGTTCCTCTACAAGTAACAATAAGAAATCTAAAATGTTAACATTAAAAGGTAACATTTTTTATTCACCATTGAGAATCATCGATAAAATAATATTTTACAACTATGTTTTGAAGTTGTCACATCACTTCATCACTCAGTAGAAAGTACTTATGGATAGAAAGGGATAGACTTATCTAATATTCTAGTGAAAGTAAAGGACTTTTTCAAAAGACATCAACGCGGTATCACTTTTTTCGTAACCAACCAGTTTAGCATGACCTCTCTAATTACCAATTAATGTAAATAAATATAAACATATTTTACCTACCGATGAAAACTTATGCCATCTTTTTTTAACTAGATGTTCTAGATGATTTCCCGCAACATTTAATTGCACAAGAACTCATTTTTGCTTCGGTTTTAGGCAATAAATGTTTTTTAAGGTACCAAAATTACGAAATGTGCACAGATCCAACAACTGGTCAGTACTAAGAAATGCACTGATATCGGCATCAAATATAAGTGCAAAATCATTTATGTGTCGTGAGCTGGAGTCACCCGTATGAGCGGTCAAGTGGTTGTATAGTCATTGTATAGCGCGCACAGGGATAATCGTCGGTTGGTATCACATTCCATTATAGTAACCAAAAGGGCCTCTGCGAGTTGGCTTCGGCCCCTTGTACGCCTCTCAAAGGCCCAGGACCTCAGGGTCCTGAGATTATATAAACAGATGAAAATAATAATCTATATATATAAAAATCAATGCCACTTTTCGTTGTTATTTTATAACTCAAGAACGGGCTCACCTATCCAAACCAAATTTTTAGGCTTTGTTCGGACTATTTAGTAGATGGTTTATGTATTAGGGTAGAGTAGGGTAAAGTAGAGTAGAGTACGGTAGAGTAGGGTAGAGTAGGGTAGAGTAAGGTAGAATAGGGTATAGTAAGGTAGAGTAGGGTATAGTAAGGTAGAGTAGGGAAGAGCGGGAGCGAAGCCGAGCGGGCAAAAGCTAGTATAATAATAATATTTATTTGCTAAAAACACGGTATACAAGATGGTAAAAGAGAGTAAATAAGAACAAACGTGTTTCGCTTAGAATTAGCATGCAAATATTTGGTATGTACATAGTAACATACAGAGATAATTGTTAACATACAATTATCGACAATTTTGTTGGCACATTCAACATTTAAGTTCTAAAAGACATAGACTTTGAAAACAAAAAACTTTATAAACAAATCAACTTTTTTTTTTAATCTAAATTGAAAACACATATTAAAATAGTTTAATAATAATATAATAATAATGATATTCCACAACTATCACACATCGCTGTCTAGTCGTAAGCTAAGCAGAGCTTGTGTTATGGGTACTAGACAACTGATAAACATACTTATATATTTCTAAATACATACATATATATATAAATTACACCCAGACACCAACCCAAGCATCTTTTACTGATTCTGTGTCAGATTCCTTCTTTTCTTCAACTTTAGGGGAGTCCTCCTTTTTGTCTTTATCATCAGCCTTAAATTCAATCTTTTTTCCTTCAGATGGAGTAGCAGGTGCTTCTTGTGACATCTGAGTCTTTAGCTTACCAGGCTTGACCCTAGTACAATTTTTAACACTTAATAACTAGACTACAAAGCATTCCTGAAGTGGAAGGACTGACATGTTTTTTTATTTAGAAATTCAGTTATTGAATAAAAGCTTTGAGATATCAACCATTTTTTTAAAACTACACTAAATTTATTGTAAGGCAATAAGTACTGTGTAGCTTTTCGCTTGTTAAAATTATTGTTAGTTTCAAAAAGAGATAATTCGTTTTAACGAATTATGCAGTTTCGTAAATATAGATACACGGAGCTGTAAGAAGCTTTTGTGATTTAAACACGGGCTAAATAGGCTAACGGCGTCTATGTTTGGAAAAATATGACTGACTAGAGATGTGCCGTTGTCGGCTATTTGAGAATATGCCACCAATATTCATATATCGGGCAATATTCCCGGCAATATTCTCACTTCACGGCAATTTTTCCGGCAACGGCACATCTCTATGACTGACTGGCCTGTTGGTCTAGTGGTTAGTGGCCCTGACTGCTGTGCCGGAGGTCGTGAGCTCGATTCCCACTCAGGACAAATGTTTATGTGATGAGCATGATCATTTGTTCTGTGTCTGAGTGTAACTTAACTATAATATGTATGTATTTAGAAATATATAAGTATGTTTATCAGTTGTTTAGTACCCATAACACAAGCTCTGCTTAGCTTGGGACTAGACGGCGTTGTGTGATAGTTGTGGAATATATTATATTAAATCTAATTACGGTATTCGAAAGGTTAAAACTACATTTACCTAACCACAAAATAGATACTACAGAAGACAATCTACACACACAAAGCGCGCTCGAGCAACGCAAACATAGACACCGCTCACGGACACGACGACATCTCGGCTCAATCGCCCGGTCGCGCTCATACAGTTCTAAGCGCAAATCTCGAAAACAGCTCCACCGGTTTCGCTAATTCTTATCTTGTTGTAGGGTAGGGTAGAATAGGGTATAGTAGGGTTAGTAATAAAAACAAGAAAACAATTTATAATGACTTTAATATAACTTCACATAAGTAAACGTTATAAGAGGAACTAACTTCACAGTCAGGTTATACGAGTATTTTAGGCTCCAAACAGCCCGCGAAATTCAAATTTTATTACGTTTTTTGCAATTTGCAGGCCAGTGACATGTTGTAACTTTACCAAAATATGATTCGCGGCAATAATAAGTATAATTTTAAATATAAAAATGATCAAAACATTTGCTCCACATAGAAAAGGTGTAAATTGTTAAAATCTCCGAAATCTAATTTACATGCAACTTTTCTATGTGAAAGCTGATGGAGCGAATGTTTTGATCATTCTTGTATTTAAAATTATACTTGTTATTGCCGCGAATCATATTTTGATAAAGTTACAACATATCACTGGCCTGCAAATTGCAAAAAACGTAAGAAAATTTGAATTTCGCGGGCTGGTTGGAGCATTCACCTTAAGGTCCAACCAATGACTATACAACCACTGGTTTTATTCAATCATCATCATCCAACACACAAACAACACAGCACATTTATTGTGCGTGCAGCTAAGGAGTGGAATTCCTTGCCAAAATCTGTTTTTCCTGATAGCTACAACCCGGGAATCTTTAAGTCGAGAGTGTATAAGTTTCTTCTAGGTAAGCGCGTTCCATCGTCGACCGCATCGTCCGCGTCGCTTTGTTTTGAGATAGCGGTCAAGCGCAAACCTATCAATAATAAAAGAAAGAAAGAAAGAGGTTCGTGTACAGCGGCAGTTTCGAACAGTAATACCCTAATAATTATAATTTTCAATTTCACAATAACTTTGCCGGTCTCACGTATTAGGGAAGGTTCATATCTGACGGAACATGCGTCGCGTATTATCGGTCGCGTAACGCCAGAACAGACAAATGTATAGAACAACACTTGACCGTTGACACTCAACCGATGATACGTTAGTGCGTCGAGCGTACGTACAGCGTCTATTCCGTTTTCGTCAACGGCTCAACGCATTGTCGGTCGACGTAAGAGCGGCAACGTCGCGCGCGCCACGCGCTACTTGTATTTTGATTGATGCATTCAGTCTAGGCTAGGCGTAACATCAGCAGAGATCGTTTGTGTACAGGCCGTATCACACAACACAACCGCTCTATAGATGCTAAACGCAGAAACTGACATGTGGCATGACGCATTTTCCGTTTGATATGAACTGACACATTCGACCGAATAGACGCGACTGATGATACGCTCGGCGTATTTTATTACGTCAGATATGAACCTTCCCTTAGTTACATTTCATCATAACTTAGCTGTTTGGAATTTTCTGGCTGTTTGACTTAGCTGGTTGTCGTACAATCAGAGGTCAGCTTATACTGGAAATGTCTAGTTTGATATTGTCGTTTTGCATACATAACTAAATACATTATATAGTAATTATTTTTTTTTTATACTTACTCAGATGCAGTATTTTTTTTCGGTTTATTTCTTCGTTTTCTTGTACAAATACGTCGTAGCACTTTGTTTCTCTTATTTCCCATTATTTTGTTTTTATTGTTGTTATCACAGAAACACAGAATCACGAGTTCCAAATATAAATAAACTAAATAAAGTATCCAACACAAAAACCTTATTAAATTCAATTTTTCTAAAACCTAAAAAGTCAATTTTCACGAAATAATTTATTTTCATAAACGAATTTACGTAATACTGGAGCCAGAGGCGGCGTAAGGCGTGGGCGACGTGGGCCACCGCCTACGGCCTCGCGGTCCAAGGGGCCTCGCGCCTCTCGAAGGCCCGCGATTGCTGACTGGAGCGCCGCATGCGTAACGCGACCTATCTCCATAAGAGTTAGCTGCAGACTGATCGTGTCGCTACGAAGCGTGCGACATCAGTGCATCGCTGTAAGTAAATACGGTTGAAAATAGCTATGCGTTTGATTTTAGTTGAATCTCGTGTCCGCTAATGTGAAGGATATTTGGTAGTTTTATAATATTTAAAAAAAAAATACAACGATATGTTAAAATATTTTTACATATGTCTTTTCTTGATTAAATTTCCATTTTGATAGTTACAAAAAAAGTAATAGTTATCACTCATATACTAGCATTTCGAGACGAAAAAGTTTTTTCGTGTAAGTACTTTCTTGCGATTTTTTTTTTCAGAATTGTGATGATTTTTAGAAAATGTTTTTGCATAAGTCTTTTACTTATACATTAGACTATATACTGTATTTTTTTTGAGCTTGTACTATGTAGCAATATGGCTAACTTTGCAACGAAAAAGAAGACGTTTTTACGATGTCCCTGTATGGGTAGCGTCTTAAGCTTTTAAACTTCACGAGTATTGTAATAACAATGTCTAAACTAATATAACATGTAATACGACAGTATGCAAAAATAAACGATTGAACTGCAATAAAACGCATATCGATAAAATCAGCCACACGGACTCGATTACACCTCTCTAAATTTCGTGTTGCTCTGGAAGTAAATTAGGTATCTGGTTAGTAAATTATTTAAAAACAGTGGCTTAATTGTTTACTTATCAGTGGAAGGACACGCCATTTATCTTTAGGTTGATGATAAGTGACCTATTTTTACATGAAATTACTGTACAACTCGGCATTTTAGTTTTTTATGCATCAATAACACACTGTACGCAATTGCAAAGTGACTGAATGAATCGTACAGCCGCCGTTCGATAAATATGGGCATTTGGTAATACCGTCGTCCCGCGTGCCACGCCCTCATGGCATATCCTTCAATATCCGTGGTTGAGGTTGTTATTTTAACTGGGTCTGCCCAAGGAGAAACCGAGTTTATACCGCGTATTCCATCAATCCCGAACGATCTTCCTTTCAAATTCAAAAGACTACAATTTCCTTTGAAAGTTGCAATGACAATAAAGAAATCTCAGGGCCAAACTCTTAAAACGGCGATCTGCGCAGACGTAGTCGCGGGCAAAGTGCTAGTACTTCATACGGTATAATTTAAATAAGCTTCACTACATAGTATAAAACAAAGTCGCTTTTTCCGTCCCTATATCCCTATGTACGCTTAAATCTTTAAAACCACGCAACGGATTTTGATGCGTTTTTTTTAATAGATAGAGTGATTCAAGAGGAAGGTTTATATGTATAATAACATCCATTAAATAGTGGAGAAATACTGTTACCCAAGCGAAGCCGGGGCGGGTCACTAGTTAATCATAATGGTGGAAGTACTAATTCCGTGCGTATCGAATGTTTTATGAAAAGTTGCATCCGCCATCTTGGATTTTAATTGAATTGCCCCAGAAACCGATCTCCACCGAGCCCCAGAATCAGATCCCGATTTCCGGCCACCGTCGGCGCGTTCTTACGGACGGCGAGCATTGCGTGGCTTGCTGTCCGACCGTCCGGTAACTGTCCAGACCGAGCCCAAGACTTTGACGGTGCGTACTGTTCCCGCGCGCCTCAAGTAGTTGTCAGCAACAGCAGGGGCCCAGCTGGGTCGACGCCTACTGGGGCCAGGGTTATCCGAAAGGAAACTCACATCAAAGATGATAATATCGAGTTAATTATGGCCTGAACAAATTTAGTGACCGATAATTAAACACGTGATTGTACTCATGATTACAAACAACTTTCCCAAAGAAACTTTATTTATAAACTAATTAGTTTTATCACAATAAGAAAACAGCTGTTTGAACTTAACGCGCAGGCCTTCACCCGAACAGCTGTTGTCGGCGCGGCGGCGTAGTGCCCGCGTTACGTTATCGACGACGTAAGCAACCAACATAATTTGGTAAAATAATATCCAAAGACTAATATTTTGTTACGCGCGCGTGCTACAGTAATCCCATAATCTTTCTAAACAAACTAACTTCAGGGAATTGAGTTTGTTTTGTTACCCAAACATTCTAACAGCTAATCACATTTTTTTTTTTACGGTGGGCAAAAATCATCAACACACAACACACAACACAACTTGGGTGGATCGGGAGATAGTGTCAGACTCTTACCGACTAAAAACCCACCCCGTTCCTTCAGACTCTTCGTACCGGGGCTCGAGTTTTCTCTCGGATAACTCTGACCCCAGTAGTTTTCGACCCAGCTGAGCCCCAGCTTATCACATGCTTGCCTCAGTCTCCATTTTAAAATACTATCTATAAACTACCTTTTACGAAAGTCTGTCTCGAAATCATTACGACGTGGTCTTCCAGCATCCACATTCGGCGCGATAAGCATATCCCAGTCTCTCAACCGCTGTGCAGCCCGAAAAAACGTTTTTGGGGTTGGCAGAGTTCTTCTTGGGTACAAAAGTTGATACAATCGCTTTGCGGCTTCACCATTACCGCCTTCCGAGTAATAACAAGCCACCATATCACTGTACTCACTCGCGGTGTAGTTGTACGGCATCGTGAGCGCGGGGGACAGAAAAAATAACGAACAATATGCACGCGACGCGCTTGCCGGAGTAACTGTTATTTTAATGCACGTCACTACATTGGCGCGGCATAGCACGCGGTGCGGACGGGAGAGGGGGTACAACACCTGTCAGGCTACAAGTACATTTGACCTTTCCCGAGGTCAAACTATCAGCTGACAGATCGTACCTAATTTTTATGTCAGGGCGCGTGCGTTTCTATATATTTTCTATTTATGCGGACATACGTTGTATATTAACGTCCCGAGGGTTAGATTTAGTCACCTATTACATAATTCTACCGAATCATGTAGGTACAGCTGTTATAGCTGATCGATATAAAACCAATCAGTTTATAAAAAAAGTTTCTTTGGGAAAGTTGTTTTTAATCATGAGTACAATCACGTGTCTAACTATCGGTCACTAATTACCGGTGAGCCTAATAATGAATTGATGTTTGTGAAAAAATTCAACAAAGTTTACTATCGAATTTCCCCCATCTCGGAAAGCGTATTTTTGTTCTTCGATATCTGAGAACAACACAACAAAAGCCGTTTTTATTCGCTAGAGAGATAAAGTAAATTGAATTTAGAACATCGCGTGCACCAGCGTGCACTATGTTTATGAATTCAAAACATCATTAAACCTATTTACAATTTTTTTAAACCTATTTAAAAAGCGTGGGGTGCATTTAAAGATATTATCAAAGTGTTGATCCTTCTACTCATATCTGTCGATGAAATGCATGCACCTCACGCTTTTTTTACAATAATATACATTTATTTCCTTTTTACACTATTTTTAATCCAATTAAATTTTATTTTCTGTTATTTAGTTTGATTTCCTTCCTATAAAAGCGTGTTTTTTTTAGTTTTTTTTTAACTATTATTTTTTATTTAATTTCGTAGCAGCGCGCAGCGTATGACTAGATGCGATGCGTGACGCCTAAAGGCAAGGATCCCAATTAGGATCCTTTCGAATCTTCACGAATAAGTGCTCATAGCAAATCTGTTTATTTAAATATCATAACGCTCGGCGGCTCAGTTATTCCATTCCATAGCTCGCATATGTAACGCTGGTTCGGGTAAAGCCGACCTTAACCGAAAGATAGCGATATCGTACATTTATCTCGCCTCGATGAAGTTTTCACTTCTTTCGTGCAATAACAAATAGGGATTAATCTTCTGGATTGATACTCCAAATGCCAGATGGCGCATTCGTTGTGGGAACACTTAGGGGACGTCACAGTACGCGTATTTTAGTTGAAATGTGCCTGCAATCTTTAGATTCGCGTTTTCGATCACTCAAAAGGAATCATTTGCTTTGCTTTCGTGATTCGGAACGCGAGGAATTTTTTTTTTTTTTGGGCTAAAATCATCCAATGACATCCCCCGGTCTTGAGTGGACCGGGAGATAGTGGCAGACTCTTACTGATTAAAAACCCATCCCGTTCCTTCTAGCCTTCATACCGGGGCTCGAGCTCCTTTTCAGATAATCCTGGCCCCAGTAGGCTTCGACCCAGCTGGGCCCCTCCTGTTGCTGACAACTTGAGGTGCGCGGGAACAGTGCGCTCCGTCGACGTCTTGGGCTTGGGCTTGGTCCGGACAGTTACCGGACGGTCAGACAGTGATCTACTCATTGCTCGCCGTCCCGCGTCCCGCATCTTCGGTGGCCGGAAATTGGGTTCGGAATCCCAGCAGTGGCGGCGAGAGCGCCGTTGCCTGATGCGATCGGCCAGCTCCTCCTTTGCTAGCATTACTGCCTCGCAGAAGGAGTCGACCGCCTACCACTCCTCCTCGCTCCGGGACCATGGCCTGCACCAAGGCCCGGCGCGAGAGGTCTCCGCCGCCGATTACCCCCACGAGGGCACGGCGATGCTCCGCCCAAGGGAACGCGAGGCATCATTCATTGTTTTTTTTTTATTCTTTTAATAATTTAGGGACTTTTGGTCACAGTAAGACCATGCCAGTCACATAGTAACCTAATATAAGTAGTTTTACCCGCGCGGCTTCGCTCCCGCTCTTCCCTACTCCACCCTACTATACCCAACTCTACCCTACTCTACCCTACTCTACCCTACTCTACCCTACTCTACCTTACTACCCTACCCTACTCTACCCTACTCTACCCTACTCTACTCTACTCTACCCTACTCTACCCTACACTACCCTATTTTTTTTTCCATAAGAACCTTCTCCTCACAATAACAATCACAACAAAAAAAAAAACAGCCAAATCGGTCAAGCCGTTTTCATGCCAAGTCGTGACAACGGAAAACGGGGGTCATTTTTATATATATAGAAGACTAGCTTTGCCCGCGCGGCTTCGCTCCCGCTCTTCCCTACTCCACCCTACTATACCCTACTCTACTCTACTCTACCCTACACTACCCTATTTTTTTTTCCATAAGAACCTTCTCCTCACAATAACAATCACAACAAAAAAAAAAAACAGCCAAATCGGTCAAGCCGTTTTCATGCCAAGTCGTGACAACGGAAAACGGGGGTCATTTTTATATATATAGAAGACTAGCTTTGCCCGCGCGGCTTCGCTCCCGCTCTTCCCTACTCCACCCTACTATACCCAACTCTACCCTACTCTACCTTACTCTACCCTACACTACCCAAATTTTTTTTTCCATAAGAACCTTCTCCTCACAATAACAATCACAACAAAAAAAAAAAACAGCCAAATCGGTCAAGCCGTTTTCATGCCAAGTCGTCACACGTCGTCGACAACGGAAAACGGGGGTCATTTTTATATATATAGATTAGGGCTCCAAAACCTTACTCACTAATTTACAAACAGCGACAGCTGCGTTAGAAATCATTCATTGATAAAATGACAAGTTCTCATGACAGCACAGAACAGTTCCGTGCATGACAGTGATGTGCTAAACAACCGAATTACTACTGTATTTACTACTGTGCTAAACAACCGAATTACTACCCTGACCAAATGACCTTGAGTATTCGTTCCCTCCTCGCCGCACCCCGCCTCTAAAATATTTCGTCAAGCAGTACTAGCGCAATCTAGCGGATATCTCGCGAACATCTTACAAACACAAGTAAAATTCGCAGACCTAAGAATTCATAGACATGGCATCCAAAAAAACGTATTAAACATTTTATGGTTCGCCAAAATAATTTTGATCATGAAGAATTCTGTGACTAATTGACTATACTTTAAATACTTCAAACTTTTATTCTAATACAAGTATACAGGGTCTTTTTGATATCAACGCACAAACGATTATGGATCCGGTACATAATTCTGGATCTTTCAGGGTAGAAATTTTTGTCAGCTTTTCCAAATAGTTTTTTCAATATTTACGTTTTTAAACTAAACGATATAAAACCGGTATTCTAGTAAATTTTGTGAAAAAAAAAAATTGCTTTTAAAATTAAAAAATCGGATGATTAGTCAAGACATTTTTAATTTTAAAAGCATTTTTTTTTTGTTGATTAGAATAAAGATTTTAAACAATTTAAATTTAAAAAAGGATTTTTTTTATTTGAAAAATGTCGACGAGAAATTCCACCACTGGGACGTCAAAAATAATGTACTGGATCCGAACTAAACCCTATTATGGTTCTCCATAGCAAGCATTGTGCCGTGTTTATGTTTTAGCGAAATTCAGATTTTTGTAGGTTTTTTCCGTTTTGCGGGTCAGTGTCAGGATCTATACTCATGAAATAGGGAATGCGGCTGTGACAAGTGTGGCTTTACTGAATTATACCTTGGGATTCATCGATACAGGGTTCTCTGTTCGTATAATAAAAAATACACTTCTTTTTCAAAAAAAAATATTCTTTTCTATTATACGAACAGAGAGGATTATATAGTTGATTCCCAAGATTATAATTCAGCAAAGTCACACCTACCACAATCGCATTTCCCATTTCATGAGCGTAGAACCGGATTCTGACCCGTAAAATGCAAAAAACTTCAAAAATTTGAATTTCGCGGGATGATAGTCGGAGCATTCACCTTAAGATTAGTTACCTACCTGTTATTCAGACGGTGGGTGATTGATAAAAGTAGAAAAAATAAATAACAAAGTCAATTTTATCATCATTTATTAAATTTCAGAAAGTAAAATTGAATGAATGCTCCAATGTATCCCGCGAAATACAATTTTTTGTAAGATTTTTGCATTTTGCGGGTCTGTGTCAGGTTCTATGCTCATGAAATATGGAATGCGTCTGTGACAAGTGTGGCTTTACTGAATTATAACCTTGCGATTGGTCAATACTGTGCTCTCTGTTCGTATAATAAAAAATATTCACACACGCGTCAGTTTGGTGGCCCTTTGAACTGTAAAAGATTAATTATTTTAAAATATATTAAAATCTCAAAACACTCAAAAATGAATACATGACAAACACTGAACCACGTAAGTACTGAATCAATGTGAATGTTCATGTCTGTAGTTTCATAGCTCTATGGCACATTTATTGCAAAGATTCATTTTTATTTGTTAGTAAAATTATGATAAAGATGAGATGTTATTTACTTCGCTAAGTACCTACTCACATATTAGACCAGTACTTAGTGAATTTATTATATTTTTGATAGGGATACATACGCGCTATCAACGTAATTTTCTTGAGAATCTTTAGATGTTGTTGGCGTTTCTTGTTGACTATATTGGGCTGCTCTTTTAGCCCGGCTACAAAAAAAAAAGATTAATAAACGAATTGCATTGATTTTTAAATACTTAGGTAGGTATATTGTGTCATTATAGTAAATAGGTAAAAAAAATATTTCTCATTCACATAAAAGATTAGCCCACGATCGTATGTATTGTGCAATATTGGCGCACTGGATTTTCAGCGTACCTCATAGTATAAAATATTTTATCTCACGAGAGCCATACTTGTGAGAGTAAATTACATGCACAATCACATTGACTTTGTTTGCGTACGCTCGGCCGGCCGGCCGAAGTAGGTACTCGTATGTATAATGTACTCTGCGCCGGCCGATGAATAAGTTTGCAGCGGGTTACGCACAGAAGCGCGCGTGTATGTTTAAACGCACTATAACTACAACTATGGCTCACGCCCGCTCGTACGATAATTTTTTTTTTACCTACAGAGAGTCGAGGTTCCAACAGTGACCAGAGAGTGAAAATGCCTTGCGCGATCCGTCCTGATATTTTTAAATTCGTTCAAACTTGAAATTAGAACATAGGTAAATAAAATCGAGACTACTTACCGAGCTTCGATCATCATTGCCACTTTTGCACGTCCTAGTCGCACAGCTTTCTTGTACTTGGGCATTTTGGCTGTTCACACAACAATAGCATCCTTTTCGCAAAACTCAATATGTATGAAAATATAAACACAAAGCGTCCTTTCGCGATAAATGAAACAATAAATAAATAATACAAAAAATCTATAACTAAAACAAACGTAAATAACAAAAACACACTATAAACTAATATTATTATCGTCTGCGTGAGCGAGTAAGTGCGCCGGTGCGCGAGCGTCGACGTGGCAACAAACGACACGGGTATCACCCTCAAGAGCTCGCGGCACACCAAGCCAGCGCAAGAAAATCGTAGAGAATACGTACAGATTTGAGAATATAATAGATATAAAATCAAATATTCGTGTTTTGAAAAAAATAAAAGTTCTATAATGTTCTTTATTAAATTACCTATCTATTAGTTTAAGTACCAAATAAAAATAATGGTTATTTTACGAGGAGATGCGTATTAAATACCATTATTTTTCATTTTTGTAGTTTCATTGTGACCCTTTAATTAAATACTATGTTACATAAATAAAAAAAAATGAATCTACCATTTTTTAGTCAAAAATACGTAGAATTTTAATGTATTTTTTATTAGTTGGTATTTCTATTGGATAAAAAGAAGATAGCTCATAAAAACTCCAACCAAAAAGGGCTTCTGCCGCGTTTTGCATTGGGACGCGCCTTAAGGTGGATTGAGTAGAACTAGAACCAAGTCGATTAACTAGGTTTTCGAATTATGCCTCGACTCAGCGTATCCAGTCTAGTACTCAAATTTTATGTTTAATATATTTATGTAAATGTCGATTCGAGTCCAGAAATTGAATCTAGAAATCAAGTCCGCAACCGAATTTCAGAACTGAAGAAAATATCGAAATATAGTAGGTAAACTATAAAGAGCATTAAGTTTAGCATAATGATAAAAATTGAAAAAAATATAATTTAATATGACCATCATCATCCAAAAATTTTGAATGAAAATATGTTGAAACACAAGTAACACATTACTGAAACAAAACAAAGTAATCGAAATAAAAATGCAGTATCAAACTTGGATTTACACCTCATTTCATAAGTAAACAAACATTGGGTCCGATCGAGACAACTTAACCCTTCAGATACCGTCAATTAGAGACACAATAGTAAGACAATAGATGCGCGGCCACCGGGTGTCGCTTGGGGATTCATGAATTAACTCAAAAACTAGACTTAAGGTGGTGCATTACGACTCACATTTTCACTGTTTTTCATACAACCGCTCATAACTGATTATGACGTTATTACACACTTTTCATTAGATATTTTGGAAACACAGTATCTGGTGGATATTATCTAGGTTTCTAAAGAAACCAATTTCTAAATTTGTGTAAAACTAATCCAGTAAAAACCTCTGAAAATGTCCTATTTTGTATGAAATTTGACACTTCATAATTTGCCTAAAAATTAAAAAAGTCAAAAAAGTAATCCTCTAGAGACCTTGCAAATTTTATTAAGATTCTAAATAATGACAACTTTTTCCAAAAACTTTTAAGTGTTTAAAAAAAAACAGCTATTTCCTGGAGCAAGTTTTGTGAAATTTTCGAGTAAATCTCGGAATTACCGAATACTAACAGAGTTTCCAGGCGCTATCTCTCTTTTTTTGCGTTGCCTTTTCGTCAAACATCGCGTTGGATTGCATTAAATGAAGTAACAAGCTTTTAAATCATTTTCGATGTTTACGATAAGCGAGTGGAGAAGAACCGTCTTAAGTCCCGGAATCAATTCTAGTGTACTGGAATGAAAATAAATTGGTTTTCGAGAAGTCAGTGTCAATATAAGAATCGAGTTTAACTCGAGTAAACCGTATACAGTACATCTCTAATGTCAGTTTTGACAAGTGACGTCTTGATGAAAAGAATCATTTATTTTTATTGTTATTTATTTGTTTTTGTTTTGTTTGTTGGCTTTCCAAAATATTTATTTTGTGTTATATGCAAGTTAAACATATCTTGATCTTACGCTGAACTGCTTTGTACTGATCCAATGGTGGTTACGTGCTGATAGAATTGATCTAAAGTTCGAGTCAAAAATGTAAGACTTTTTATACTATACTACATTTGCAGTTTCCGTTAGTCTATCTATATTAGAATAGTACGAACAGTTGCAGACGTTTTATATGATAAAACTAGTTTCTGCCAGCTGTTTCGCCCGTAATAAAGTAGGTTTGGTCAGTCGGTCGTCTTATGGGCGTTCTGTATACAAAGTTTAGAAGACCCCTTGTTTCATCCACTTAGTGGCTGTTTTCTGAAATCCTGTCTAAGTACACGCCTGCAGCATCATTAACCCTTCAGATACCGTCAATTAGAGACACAATAGTAAGACAATAGATGCGCGGCCACCAGTGGTCGCTTGGGGATTCATGAATTAAAGGAAACCTTGTGTTTCAGCTGTGCATTGATACCTATGTCAGTCAGTCAGTTGGTTGCAATTTTTATTTGACGAAATGGAAACCTCAGGTAGAACACATCCTGAAGAAAACGAATGAAAATTGATTTAGACGAGTCCCAAAAAAATTAGGACTAGATAGCATTGTGTCATAGTTGTGGAATATTATTATTTATCACCTTTGGGGTGGTGGTTGGCACTAATAGGTGGTGTTTACCACCTATTAGTACTTTATTTAGTTTTATTTTAGACGAATGGATGTCTCCTATAACACAGGACTTGCCTAGCATAGGGGACATTATTCACAAAATATGTAAAAAAGAACTCAAAACTTATATGTAACTTTACATGTATTTTCTTTTTCTTTAGGCAACAAATGATTTATTAATTTATTATTGTTATAGGGGCACCCCATGGGCGTAATACCGTGTGGCTTAGGGGCTCAAAAAATTAAAATTCATTAAACCCCAAGCAAAAGTTCACTCCCTCATTGTTTTTCTATTGTGTCTTTAATTACGGTATTCAAAAAGTTACTAGAAGATAGTTTGACGGACTAAATTTCTACATTCATGATCTACCCCTTCATAACTTTACATAGTACAGTATAGTACATGGGTTTATTCCCTTATACATAGGTATAGGTAATAGGTAAAACGGGCTGTTTTCCGCAACTCCACGACTAAAGCGCGTATTTTGCGTACGGGTGGGACAGATGAGTCATTCGATCCACCCCAGCTCCTCAAGAAAGGCCAGCAGCGCCTTGGTGTTGCTAACCACTTCACGAAGGTTACCTGGGTTACCGAAGTGCTTTGCCCTGTATCCAGCGACCACAGGGCAGCTTAGGAGCAGATGAGCTGCTGTCTCTTCCTCCTCCATGCAGGCTCTGCAGAGAGGACTATCCGTAACTCCTATGGCAGAAAGGTGCTTGTTAAAGGTCCCGTGGCCGGTTGTAGCGGCCGTGACTTTGCGCAGCTGTAGTTTTGTCAGTCGTAGGACCTGTTTCGTAAATCGGCCATCGATCGAGGGAAGTGCCTCCTTGGCCTGCCTGCACTCACTGTGTTCTCTCCATAGTTTGTGGTGTGTATCACTGGTACGGTTCCTTACCAGATTGCGTAGATTAAAATCCCTTATACATACAACATCAGTTTTAGTATATGCGAAACCCGAAACACGTGTCTAGTAATTTTATGTAAAGAATCTATGTACAAAATTTCATAACTGTATCATGAAAAGTCACAAAGTTGTAAGCTTGTTATGTCAGCAAAAATACATAGTCACCGGGCCATACCATACCATCCAGGCGACTGACGGGTTGTTTTGCTCCCGCTCCCAACGATGCGCTAGTCCCTTATGCCCGCTATGATCTGCCGTGACCTGTGTTGTACTTAGCGTCGATGGTGTCCAATTTGTGACCTTTTTAAATATTATATATAGGTTTTATAATACTATAAAACCTGACGTAAAAATTATTAAAATCCATTCAGTTACTGTTTCGCAACAAACTATATTCATATTCTGGTGTTGCATATTCTAAAAACAATGTTGATGTTTTAATACATTTCGATGGATGGTAAGTAAGAGGGAGGCCAAAGAAAAGATAGATGGATTGTGTGAGGAGTAGTATGAAAGAAAAGGGAATTAGTGATAATGCGACGGGTGACAGGACAGAATGGAAGCTAAAAACGTGTTGCACCCACCCCAAATAAAACGGAATAAGGGCAGGAAGATGACGATGAGTCATGGGTTTATTCGGATTTCTTATAAGACATTATCAATAGTAATTGAAATAAAATCACTGGATATCTTGAAACTGATGACTAAAATAAATTATCAGTTTGAAATAATTTCAGGCAAGATGCAATGAATTCTGCGATGGATGGAAAACAGCTGTGTTGCTGTTGTCTTGAGCTGGTGTCTCTCAAGGGCCTGTGGAGGCAGTACATGTGGATGGGCAGCACCGAGGTGTACGGAGACATGCTGGAGGACTGTTTCAATTTGTCTGTAAGTAACAATAAATTATAAGTTCTGTGAAGTATGATTACAAAAAAATAAATCAATTTAAACTCTAATAGCACGAAGAATCGCCAAACTTAAGTGGCAATGGGCAGGGCACATTGCTCGCAGAACAGATGGCCGTTGGGGCGGAAAGGTTCTGGAGTGGCGACTGCGTACTAGAAGAAGCAGCGTCGCAAGGCCTCCTACAAGGTGGACCGATGACCTGGTGAAGGTTGCGGGAATCCGATGGATGCGGGACGCGCAGGATCGATCATTGTGGCGACACTTGGGGGAAGCCTATGTCCAACAGTTGACGTTTGTCGGCTGAAATGATGATGATGAACTCAAATAGCAGGTGTCGGGAGAAAAAACAGCCAGACTGATGTGGGATTGAACTGGCCACGTCGAGGGTATGATCCCAGACAGTTGGGCGAGGATTGTCACTCACTGGACGCCAGAAGGAGGTGTGACGAGCTGATCACGTTCGTGGGGCAAACATGGCCAGAGCTCGCTCTAGAAGGAGAAGTTTGGAAGGAGAAAGGGGAGGCCTTTGCCCAACAGTGGGACTCACAGTAGGCTATACAACGCGTAACATTAAATGCGCAAAACCTCAGACACCCCTAATGATTTTTATTTCAACTGACCTAATTCTGTGAGAGAAAAAACGAAAAAAATATTTAAAGGTTTTATGTGCAGTTTTAGTTTGTTTAAAATTTGTATCTGCATTGAAATAAGAACTTTTATTATTCCGTGTATGAGAAAATTTGATTAGACTACAACCATTTGTGTTTGTTTACCTATTTGGGCGGGTTTGCGCACCTGATGGCTTCATCTATTAATAAATAGACAGAGGAACATTATTAACCCTTCAGATATCGTCAATTAGAGACACAATAGTAAGACAATAGATGCGCGGCCACCGGTGGTCGCTTGGGGATTCATGAATTACTGAAGATTTTTTTTTAAATATGACCTACTACTCTGTCAAGTTCAAAGGCGATATTAGTAAAATTCAAAGTTTACTAATATCGCCTCCTCAATTATATCCCTTTATTTTATCTCTTTACAATAGAATTTTTAACAATTGCCATTCAATCACACGTCACCCCGTTCCACAGAACATAAATTCCATTGGCAACTTCAACGCGCGAAGCGCGGCAAATTTGAATTAATGAAATGTCATTTCATTACATATACTACTCTGTCAAGAAAGTACCGGGAAAAGATCAATAATACACAAAATGTCTGTTATTCATCCAAATTTATTTTATCACCTTCAAAGTATGCTCCTTTAGAAACGATACACTTGCGCCAACGAATAATCCATTCATCAAAACATTTTTTAAACGCTGCTTCCTGAATTGAGTTCAGTTCTCGCCGCGAATTCTCCTTTATGTCTTCTATCGATTGAAAACGGGTGCCACAAAGTGGTAATTTGAGTTTAGGAAAAAGAAAAAAGTCAGTAGGAGCCATATCTGGTGAATATGGTGGTTGCTGGATGGTATTTGTTGAGTGTTTGGTCAAAAATTCGTTCACAATGATAGCCTTGTGCGAAGGCGCATTGTCGTGGTGCAAAATCCAAGATTTCTATCCACAAATCTGGCCGTTTTCGTCGAATTTGCTCTCTTAAACGCCGCATAACGCTCAAATAATATTCTTTATTTACCGTTAGACCTTCCGGTTAGAATTCAGAGTGCACAACATCGCGATAGTCAAAGAAAACAGTCAACATGACTTTGACTTTTGATCGACTTTGGCGTGGTTTTTTCGGTTTCGGATCAGTTGGAAGGCGCCACTCCAAACCTTGTTGACTAGTTTGCATGTCAAACTCGTAAACCCACGTCTCGTCACCAGTAACAATGCGTTTCATGAATGTTGGGTCCGAACTGACTCGTTCTAGCATGTCCTCAGCGACTTTCATGCGATTGAGTTTTTGGAGAAAATTCAGATCTTTTGGGACTAGCCGAGCAGCAACATGTTTCCCAAATGATTAGTTAAAATGGTACGGATCGACTCGTGAGATACAGAAAGTTCGGCGGCTATCTCTCTCAGAGTTGAATGGGGATTTTCAGTCACTATTTCCTTCACTTTTGCGATATTAACTTCAGTTGCGGACGTTGACGGCCTACCAGAGCGAGGCAAATCTTCCATCACATCTCGACCGCTTTTGAACGCTTTGAACCACTAATAAGCACGAGTTTTTGATAAAGTCGATTCACCGTAAGCCTTCTGTAACATTTTCAGTGACTCCGAACACGAAATTCCATTGGCGATGCAAAATTTAAGACAAACTCTTTGTTCGATATTTTTGTCCATTATGAAATTCACAATACACACTATATATGATATTACTAAAACCAGCACTGTATTTAATATAAATAACAGATGCAACTCAAACTCCGCGCCAAAATGGAAAACAGTTGTGCCAATCTAACAACTACAAAAAAACAAAAATTTGAATTTGGAACCATAAACAAATCATCCATTCCCGATACTTTTTTGAATAAATGTATATTAAAAAGTTTTTTCTGGTCGTTATTCTGATTAAACTATTTTTAGGTTTTGCGCATTTAACTTTACACGTTGTATAAAAAAGAACAATTTTTTGAAATAAATAGTAGTATAAATAATAATTACTATATTTCAGTGGGAGCAGAAAGATGAGACGAAGGATTTAATTTGTGAAGTTTGCATCACTCAACTCAGGAATGCGGTGCAGTTCAAGCAAAAAGTGATTCAGTGTCAATCTGCTTTAAGATTGCGACTTTTAGGTAAGACCTAGGGTTTGTTCAACTGCCTTACGGAGAGCGACGATGTAATCAACGTTAGTGCGCGCAATAGATATTAACTATGATGATACACTCGTCGATTCGAGGCTTCAAAGTCTTGAGCATCGACGCCGAGTTGCTAGCCTGTTGGTTTTCTGCCGGTTGCATTTCGGGGAGTGTGCGTCGAAATCGCATAACCTGATTCCGCCTAGCCCGTTCCATCATCGGACTACCAGACGAACGGCGATGCGCCACCGGTACATGGTGGACATCCCTCCTACACATTTTGGAAACACATTCATTGTGTGTGCAGCTAAGGAGTGGAATTCCTTGCCGGAGTTTGTGTTTCCTGATAGCTACAACCCTGGAATCTTTAAGTCGAGAGTGAATAGGTTTCTTCTAAGTAAGCGCGTTCCGTCGTCGACCGCATCATCGCTTTCCATCAGGTGAGATGGTGGTCAAACATGAGCCTATATAAAATTAGAAAATTATAAAACTGATATTAAATTTGACGAATATTCGCGAATAGTATTGGCAAAAATATTAATCGAATATTCGTTGAAATTTTCCGTTTTTTTCCTTTGGCTACGAAAACCTAATAAAAAACAGATCCGATGCTCACCCCTAAATGTAAACTGCTCTGGCTGTTACGGCTTAAAATAAATGTGTTTTTTTCAGATGGCATACAATCATTAAAACAGGAGATACTAGATTTAGAAGTTCCTAAGAAAGGAGAATTTGGTGAGTGTTGAGCCCGACAGCTTTTCTGACCACACTTCTTAGGGTTCATACGCACTACGCGGTTACCCGCAATGCGGCTAGCCGTCCGGCTGACCGCAAGCACAATTATGTACGTAATATTCATTTCTATGCGCACTGCGATGCGGCTCCCCGCAGACCGCTCCGGTCGCTCGGAGGGCTGCGGCCCGAGTGACGGCCACCCGGACGGTTGCTATACGCACTGTGCGGCTCAGTCGGCGGCTGCCCGCCATTGAGTGAGCGTGAGCACGTGGTACGTCTGGTAAAATGGAATTCGATACCGAAAAACTTATCATCGAAATCCAGAGTCAGCCTGCAACTTGGAACACCAAATTACCAGAGGGTTCCGATAAAATATAACTTTTAAATGACTCGATATAACCGCAAACCGCAACGGTTCTTCAACCGCACGTTGCGGTTACGAATGCGGCTGCCCGCGATCCGGCTGCCCGCGATCCGGCTGTTCGCATTTGCAACCGTGTCCTGCGTTCAGCCGCACGGCTACCCGCATTGCGGGTAACCGCATAGTGCGTATGAACCCGTAGTGTTAGTAGTTTATCGTCAGTTTAGGCCGATAATGCCAGATGAAGCCGGTATTTCCTAGCTGACTACTTAGATAAGAAACACCGAAACAAATTCAGAAGTCAAAATCTCTTTTAATCACATCATATATGAGAACCATAATATAATATATTCCACAATTATCACACAACATGGTCTAGTCCCAAGCTAAGCAGAGCTTGTGTTATGGGTACTAGACAACTGATAAACATACTTACATATTTCTAAATACACCCAGACACAGAACAAATGGTCATGCTCATCACATAAACATTTGTCCTGGGTGGGAATCGAACCCACGACCTCCGGCATAGCAGTCAGGGTCACTAACCACGATACTTTTTATAAGGTTCTTCTATTAGTAAACAATGATCAAGATCTCTTAATCAACCTTGATTATTGAACCAGTGTTGACTACATCAAATATAATTTTACCCTAACAATTACCCAAGTCGTTTGCAATTTTAGACAGACTATACAGGTGAAAGAATTTTCGATATAAGTTTAGCATAATTTTTTTTTACCTTTTTGCTTTTAATGTCATCCTTATGCCTACGGAATAGAAATCAAAATTGATTGAGCGAACAGTAAGAGAAGTCTATGTTTAAATGTCTAATCATGACCTAGACCATGAAGTTTAAAGTAAGATTGTTTCAATCTTGTTTTTGTGTGGGTAAGAGATGGCGCTAGACATCAGTATAGCTCTGTCTCTTACCCACACTGAAACAAGAACGTCATGGTAACCCCACATAACGCGAATGGAGTTTAAGATACTTTATATCTATTTTCAGAAGAGGATATAGTTATGAAATTAGAACATGAAGGAGATTGTGATAATCAAGCTGACCATGTATTTGAGGACACTGATTATGAAATCAATAATTATGGTGAGTCATAATAGTCAAACTTCTATTATTAGGCCATAGTTTTACTGTAAGTCAGGGTGCAGTATGTTGGGCACGCCACGATTACGGCGTCCTTACCTTCCGCATGACGCAGGTCCTCACCAAACTTGGCACGCTCGGGAGGTACCTGTATCGGATTAAAGCGGAAGAGACGCCCGAGTGTCCCTTCTGTGCGCAACGCTCGGAGGACACGGTGGAGCACACCGTCGAGGTGTGCCCTGCCTGGGCGGAGCATCGCCGTGCCCGAGTGGGGGCGTGTGGCGGCGGAGACCTCTCGCGCCGGGCCCTAGTCGAGGCCATGGTCCGGAGCGAGGAGGAATGACAGGCGGTCGCCTCCTTCTGCGAAGCAGTAATGATAGTAAAGGAGGAGGCCGACCGCATCAGGCAACGGCGCCCTCGCCGCCGCCGCCGGGATTCCGTTCCCGATTTCCGGCCACCGTAGACGTGGGCTCGCGGACGGCGAGACATGGGTAGCTTGCTGTCCGACCGTCCGGTAACTGTCCGGACCGAGCCGAAGACGTCGATGGCGCGCACTGTTCCCGCGCGCCTCAAGGAGTTGTTAACAACAGCAAGAGCCCAGGTCGAAGCCACCAGGGTCAAAGTTATCCGATAGGAAGGTATAGATATAGACCGACATTATCTAGGTTTTATCTTTTCATGACGTTATATTAACCAATAAAATTTCTTCTTCCACAGACATAACTTCAATAAAAAAAGAAAAAGGAAAAATTAAAAATGGCGCTTTTAAAAGTAAGTGTAGTAACAGATTTAACCTTTCGAATACCGTCAAACTATATAAATAGCGTATAAAATAGCGCGCTATATAATTATATTCAATAGTCTATAGCGCGTCTATAGTTTATAGCGGAATTGAACATCACTAGAAAATATACAAGGTGTAAGGGACAGCCCTCCGCAAACTTTAAGGGCTTGCTCAGTAGACGAAACTGAACAACCTTCACAATTTTTTTTTTCGTCATTTTTCCCCATCGACTTCTCTGTTTTGCTTACATTGTGCCCTGCCCATTGCCACTTAAGTTTGGCGATTCTCAGTGCTATGTCGGTAACCTTGGTTCTCCTGCAGAGATTCCTGGTGAAACAAAATTCGAGACACTGCGTGACTTTAGCATTGGACCCAGGACTTCATGGTCAGCTATGTGCTTACGAGCTGACTAACGAGGGCCACCGTACACGTGGGCTTGCGGACGCACCGTCCGGCGTGCCTGAAGGATATGTCGGCAATACCATAGGGGCCCAACAGGGCGGAAGTCTGCTGAGGCCGTGGGTTCGCTTGGAAACCCGGGCTTCTGAAACTCAAGGCAAAGAACATAGGAATAGGTTTAAGTCAGTAAAAGTCTGACACGTCCTCCAACTCCGCCCTAAAGCGGAAGAAACAATTGGCTGATTTCCTCCTAAAAAAACCTGATTTACGAGGTAGTCGACTAAAATCTTTGTTGTTGTTTTTTTTTTTCAGATAACCTAAGAAAATCTACTAGGAAATGTCAAGATGAAGTTATAGTAAAAAACAGTAATTACGTAAATCCTCGCCAGAATGGCGCCCTTATTTTAGAACATTCTACCATCGTGCCCTTCAAGTCTAGAGTCGGATATTTTAATTGTTTCTATTGCAACAAACAATTCGCTGGCTTCGATCTCTTAAAAGCTCACGTCAGCGAGCTACACGAGAATATCAGTTCCGAGTTTATTTTTAAAAGCATTTACAGACCCCACGACCGCATCAGAGCCGACATCAGCGACATAAATTGCAAAATATGCAAAAAGAAAATAGACAACCTAGACTTTTTAATACAACATTTGACAGATGCCCATAACGTCAAATTCAATTTTGACAGTGACAGCAAAAAGCCCGCGGATTGTATTTTGGGTTATGATTTGAGCGAAGGGAAATATAGATGCTGTCAGTGCAGAGAAGAATTCACGTTTTTTAAAACTCTGTCTAATCATATGAACGAGCATAGTTCTGATCACGTTTGTGATGTCTGCGGCCGTTGTTTCTTGCTTGCCGACAGGTTACGAGCACACTCGCAGTCACATAAAGAAAAAAGTATCGTCAAATGCGATTCTTGTGGAAAAATATGTGGCTCTAAAATTCTATTACAAAGCCATATAAGATATAAACATAAAAAACTGTCGTTTATGTGTTCAATTTGCGATAAGTCCTTTAATACAAGTCAAAAACGAGTCAAACATTTAGAAGAAGTCCATAATCGGGCTCCATTGGATTTAACATGCAAAATATGTTCTAAAAAGTTTGGACATCACATAAATTTGTATCGTCATATGAGGTCTGAACATTTAAACGTAAAAAAAGAGCGGAAACACGGTTGTAGTATCTGCGGCATGAAGTTTGCAACGAACAGTGGACTTGCGAACCATTTTGTTGCACATTCCGGTGAGAAAAATTATGAGTGTGAAGTTTGTCACAAAAAGTATGGGCGCAAGAAAACGTTGGCAGAACATTTAAGGATACATAGGAACGATAGGCGATTTGCTTGCGGCGCCTGTTCGCAGGCGTTTGTCCAAAAATGTAGCTTGAAAAACCATATCAGAGTTCACCATGGCAATATGGATTATGAAAAGCTGATCGTTGATAAGAGATTGGATGCGAAATAAAATATTTTAATTGATTACTTTTCTTTTATTTACAAGACCAGAGTACCTACGACCTACCTACCAGTTGGGTTAGTTTTCTTTTAAGGTAAAACCAAAGAGTACCTACATATACAGAGTTATTTATAAAATACTAGCAACCTCTTAGGTGCTACTTAAAACATCACAAACAACTTTTTTTCTATGGCTTTTAAAAATGTAAGTAATGATACATTTTGGTTCATCAGATTTTCATACAGAAATAAAAATATTTAAATTGGACGTTCTAAATGTTACGAAGCAAGCGATAGTACAATAGCGGAGGGTAGCTGAACAAGAACTTCACCTAATTACGGGCGACCCTCACAGCTTCACACTTCTCGACCCAGCTGTTCTCGAGATTTGCGCTTAGCTACAGATTTAGCGATTCATTTTTATATTATAGACTAGCTGTAACCCCACGGCTTCGCTCCCGCTCAACCCTACTATACCTTACTACTTTACTCTACTTACTCTACTCCACCCAACCCTACCCTACTCTTCTCCACCCTACTCTACTCTACTCCACCCTACCCTACTCTACGCCTCCCTACCCTACTCTACTCCACCCTACTCTACCTACTCTACTCCACCCTACTCTACTCCACCCTACTCTACCTACTCTACTCCACCCTACTCTACCTACTCTACTCCACCCTACTCTACCTACTCTACTCCACCCTACTCTACCTACTCTACTCCACCCTACTCTACCTACTCTACTCCACCCTACTCTACCTACTCTACTCCACCCTACTCTACCTACTCTACTCCACCCTACTCTACCTACTCTACTCCACCCTACTCTACCTACTCTACTCCACCCTACTCTACCTACTCTACTCCACCCTACTCTACTCTACAATACCGTAATTATTTGTTTCCATAACAACCTTCTCCTCACAATAACAAACACAACAAAAAAAGAATTAGCGAAATCAGTTCAGCTGTTCTCGAGATTCTGCGCTTACCAACACATTTAGCAATTAATTTTTATGTTATATGATTATTTCAACCAACATAGGAATAGTCACAAAAGTGACAAATTAATAAAAAAAACATCCAATTAAAAAGACCACATAATCTATTCTGCCCATGATAGTTAAAAAGACATATTTAACAAAAACGAAAACGGATAAAAAATGTTTTAATGAATGAAACGGGAAATCGGGCCTTTTTCCTTCCTTGTGTTAAAACCTCTGTGGTTAAAACCGCACTGGAGAGTGTTAGCAAAATATAAAAAATACAGGCAGATGCGCCTTTTTTTCCTGATTCCGGCAATGTATATAAATCAAATCTGGAAAAAATGTTATATGCGTGTTTTTTACTAACGGGGGCAGTATTGTTCGAAGTGGTTTTTCTGTTCGCTAGTATAGTGTGCGCGCAAGATAACTGCGCGCGTGATTGAACTTCAAGACTCGTTCGAACTTTTATATCAATTGTCAAGAGAGTATGTGTTCAGTGTTTTCCAAAGTAAATCATCATCATCATATCAGCCGAAAGACGTCCACTGCTGGACATAGGCCTCCCCCAAGCGTCGCCACAACGACCGGTCCTGTGCGTCACGCATCCATCGGATTCCCGCGACCCCGACAAGGTCGTCGGTCCACCTTGTTGGAGGCCTTCCAACGCTGCGTCTTCCGGTACGTGGTCGCCACTCCAGAACCTTTCGTCCCCATCGACCATCTGTTCTGCGTGCGATGTGCCCTGCCCATTGCCACTTAAGTTTGGCGACTCTTCAAGCTACGTCGGCAACCTTGGTTCTCTTGCGGATATCTTCATTTCTGATGCGATCACGCAGGGAAACTCCGAGCATAGCCCTTTCCATCGCCCTTTGGGTGACTTTGAGTCTTTTTATAAGGCCCATTGTAAGCGACCACGTTTCGGAGCCATAAGTCATCACTGGCAACACGCACTGGTCATAGACTTTCGTCTTGAGACACTGTGGTATATTAGACGAGAAGACACCGTGCAACTTCCCAAACGCTGCCCAGCCGAGTCGGATTCGACGATTGACCTCTTTCTCGAAGTTAGACCTACCCAACTGGACCGTCTGTCCCAGGTAAACATAATCGTCCACAACTTCGAGTGTAGAGTCTCCGATCTTAATAGGAGTGGGTGCTACATGGATGTTAACCATAACCTTGGTTTTGTTCATGTTCATTTTAAGACCCACTCTTTCGGAAGCTCTACTGAGGTCACCGAGCATTGTACTGAGTTCTTCCGTAGTCTCAGCCATGACTACTATGTCGTCGGCAAACCGAAGGTGAGTGATGTACTCGCCATTGCTGCTAGATTTGCAGCGGGTTTAGTGATAGATGTGTATAACTGCCCTTAAAAAGTCTCGATCTCTACCAGAAGCTCCGATTTGACGGAAATGACTCTGCCATCGTCGGTCTGCAGTTTTGTTAGCTGGCTTTGTCCAATAGACAAATCTCGGGCAAAAAAACTTTAGAGCCCTTGTTCCGCTCAATCGCCTCCTTAATCCTCTCGGTATTAAAGCGACGAAGATCGCGTTTTAGAGACTTTGAAATCTATCTATTGAGTTGCCGGTATCTGCACGCATCGTCTGAAGACTGCAGAATCATCTCACGCCTCTTCCTCATTAGCTCGAGGGTTGGATCCGAGAGCCTTTTTTTCTTATTTGTACGGTGAGTCTTGAAAAATTTAGACCCGACCGTGTGGACAGTTTCCACGAACCCATCATTATATTCGTCCACGGAGCTCCCTAGGCACTCGAAACGGTTGTGGAGTTCGAGCTGAAAGCACTCGGAGTTTTGGATCTGGATCTGTGCTGGACGGAGCGTAGACTTCACCAGTCGAGACCTTTCAAGCTTGATGTTGATATTCAATGTGCCTCTTACCATACGGTGATCGCTTCCAGTTTTCACCGACCTAAACCTTTCGCTTCTGAAGGGCCTTAATTCACCAAAGTAAATATTCGCCATAATTATGCCAAATGTGATTACAAGTGCTGGCAGAAATATAGCCTTTTTTTTACGGTGGGCAAAAATCATCTTATGACAACCCCTTGGGTGGAGCGGGAGATAGTGTCAGACTCTTACTGACTAAAAACCAACCTCGTTCCTTCTAGCCTCTTCATACCGGGGCTCGAGCTTCCTTTCAGATAACCCTGGCTCCAGTAGGCTTCGACCCAGCTGGGCCCCTCCTGCGGCTGACAACTTGAGGCGCGCGGGAACAGTGCGCGCCGTCGACGTCTTGGACTCGGTCCGGACAGTTACTGGACGGTCGGACAGCGAGCTACCCATGGCTCGCCGTCCGCGCGCCCGCGTCCACGGTGGCCGGAAATCGGGAGCCTTGAACTTCAAATACGCGCGCTGTTATCTTGCGCGTTTTTAGTAGGTACTTTCTACTATATGTATATTTTGTAGTGAAGAATGTGATTATCAAAAAAAAAGAAAATACTTACTGTTCTTCACTGCTCTTTTTTCCAACAAATAAGCCATTTTTATTTCGATTCATTTTTGAACTGAAACAATAAAATAAGTCATAGTAAGAACTCATTACAAAAACTTAGAGATTAATGTAGCTAAGTGTAAGTATATGGGCGACATAAAGGAGACAGAAACAAAACACGATATTTCATAGATGTAGCTCTGAAAAGTGAAGCATTTATATATGAGACTAGCTTTTGCCCGCTGGGCTTCGCTCCCGCTCTTCCTTACTCTACCCTACTGTACCCTACTCTACCCTACTATACCCTACTCTACCCTACTCTTTACTCTACCCTACTCTACCCTACTCTATCCTACCAAACTTCACATAAACCATCTACTAAATAGTCCGAACAAATCCTAAAAATTTGGTTTGGATAGATGAGCCCGTTCTTGAGTTATAAAATAACAACGAAAAGTGGCATTGATTTTTATATATATAGATTGACTTCTGTACCTATCAATGTTGTGCGCATCAAAGGCAGACTGCAGTAGGTAGCGATTATGCTAGTAGGTAAGGAAATAACAAGGGTCCATTCACACAGACCGGCTCGGAGAGCATCGGCGCGCATTTTTCTTTTCACGCAGACCAGATCGTATAAGCTTGGAGTTGATCGGAGTGGGGCCGCCAAATATTTCACACAGACCAGCTGGAAGCGGTCTGAAAGCGGATGCGCTCGCAGCCGGTCGGATGCGCTTGCAGCCAGTCGAATGAGTTATTGTGCTAAGAAAGTGGCACGCACGCAATCGGAGCCAACCGGCTGCGCGAGCGAGAAAGAGCACGTAATCGGAGCCGACTGGCTGCGCGAGCTTTATCGAGCATGCAATCGGATATCGGAGCCAAACGGCAGCGCGAACGAGAAGAAGTACGCGTTCGGAGCCGATCAGCTCCTATTATTATTTCACACCAAGCGCGTTTAAGCATTCTTGATGACAAAAGCAGTGCTCATGCAAAAATAAACCTTACTAAAGAACACTAAAAACTGTTTTCAACGTGGTAAAAATCTGCTCTCCTCTCCGAGCCGGCCTGTGTGAACGGACCCTAAATTTCATAAAACTGTGACAGTCAGTGTCAATAGGAATAAATTAATAAAAATTATAACTTACAATATTTCTTTCGCGATTTTTTTTGACTTCAAACGTGATTTAGGCCTAATTTTATTTCTTTTGTTTGCCATTTTTACCAAATCACAAATATAAACTCGTCTTAATAACTATTATAAAATACAAATTATTTACGCTATGAGAAATAAACAAACAAAATCTAAACTATGGTATTTTTAAGTACAATATTATTTTAGTTCGAATTAATAATATTAACGGAACAGAAGAGAAGCGCGCGCGCAAAAATTTGACACAGGTCACTCCTCGGTAACGTCCCGCGAGACACTGGCCGTGGCCTGGCAATCGACGCGTGGATCGAAATTTCTCTTGAAATAATCGATAAAAAAGAATATAAATAAAAAAAAAAAACGATCGGGTGGAATCGATTCTAAAATAAATTACCTGTAAATTGATATAATTTAAAAAATATGGAGTATTATAGTACTTGTTTAAAATGAAACGAGAATGCTAATCCTGGTCCCACCTTCCAATAACTATGTATGTTACATCGTTTGATAGGTAGCAACATCATCAGGTTTCGACGTAAAATATCATCCTTATTTATATGGTCGAGCCCTAGGTGACGATCAACGTACTTATTGGTGAGACACTCTCGAGCTATGGCTATCAATCGCTAAGGTTTTGTCTTGACATATTGAATAAAATCGCGAGCCTCTCATTCGGGTCACCGGTTCGCAGCTTTTTTAGAAAGATACCTAAAGCGGTTCTAAGATTGAGATCATAGATATAAGAAAGTTTATATTTCTATGATTGAGATTGACCGTAAAAAGCGTTACCGTCTACACTACGTGTATAAAGCACAAATGCAATTATAACGTAAAAATAGCATTACTTGGCTACTGATAAAACTACCATGTTTACTAAAGAATAACTCTGAACGGACTAAGATTTGGAACTTGGCGCCATAGTAACTTTTATTCAGCTCAAAATTACCTTTCAAACGATGAACTATTGGATAGTGGGACAAGATTACATAGAAACTCTGGCATCATCCTTTACTTGTAAAAAAACTGCAAATCGAAGTTACTACAGTATTTTTTTCTATCGAGAAAATTGAATTGAATCGTGTATTGAACGGTTTCATGGAAAAAAGAAAGAATGTATCCTAAACATATATTTATTTTAGATTCAAAATGTTATAATTTGCCTATCAAAAGTGGATTCTAAAACACGCAAAACCGGGAACACATGGCCTCTCCACTCGACACACATTTTCACTGTTTTTCATACAACCGCTCTTACCCGATTATGACGTTATTTCACATTTTTCATTAGATATTTTGGAAACACAGTACCTTGTGGATATTATCTAGGCTTCTATTGAAATCAATTTATAAATTTGTGTAACACTAATCCAGTAAAAATCCCAGAAAATCTGCTATTTTGCATGAACTTTGACACTTTATATTTACTTACTTAAAAATTTAAAAAGTAAAACTATAGTAGAAGCCTTGCTGATTTTGTTAAGATTTTAAATGACGACAATTTTTTTCAAAAACTTTTAAGAGTTTAAAAAAAACAGCTATTTCCTGGAACAAGTTTTGTAAAATATTCGAATAAATCACGGAATTAACGAATACTAACAGAGTTTTCAGGCGTTATCTTTTTTTTGCGTTGCCTTTTCGACAAACATCGCGTTGGATTGCGTTAGATGAAGCAACAAGGTTTTAAACCGTGCTCGATGTTGACAATAAGCGAGTGTAAAAGGAGCCTCTTAATGTCTCTGATAGCTTCTGTCAGTGGCTTCGCTCGCGTAGGTACTCGATTATAATAATAATAATAATAATAATAAAAATTTATTTCAGAATTACTTCCATATATTGTTAGTAACAAAGTTTCTTAGCCTAGTGTTAGTAAAGGATATATATTTTTTTTTTTTTTTTTTTTTTTTAACATTATTATATTATTATATATGTATAAAAAACTTATACACAAAAAAAATTAAACCGACTTCAAAAAGTACAAAATAACTTTAATTTCGGAAGTCGGTGTTTCTATAATAGATACCTAATCTTGTCTCTTCGTTATTTAACACCGACTTCCGAAATTAAAGTTATTTTGTACTTTTTGAAGTCGGTTTATTGTTTTTTGTATAAAAGTTTTTTATTTTTCACTTTTTAGTTATGGTAGCACCACTAAAAAGTACCTACCCTTCAGCTAAACATAAATTACCTTATAGCCAGAGTGCATCTCATAACGATTCTTATAATCCCAAATACGGTTATATTACATGAACTTACCCCCTCCCCCTTTCCCCTCCCCCTTTTCTTTCAGTCAGTCATCGACTACACGTATAAACAAAGCAATTTTACTTGTTACGACAATTCTACTATGATTCTATGAGGAGTTCTGTTCCATATCTTCGATGTTCATGATCAGATCATAACAATATTTCTATGGGACCAACTTGAAAGCATAACATTTCAATAAAAAAAAAAAAATTTCAAATTCGGTCCACAATTGACTGAAATATCGATGAACATACATACAAAAAAAAAAAACATACATTCAGCCGAACATAGAACCTCCTCCTTTTCGAAGTCGGTTAAAAAATAAGATTACCCACTTAAGTTAGACAATTCTTCGTGCTATGTCGGCAACCTTCGTTCTCCTGCGAGCACAGTCCTTTCCATTGCTCTTTGGGTGACTTTAATTCATGAATCCCCAAGCGACCACCGGTGGCCGCGCATCTATTGTCTTACTATTGTGTCTCTAATTGACGGTATCTGAAGGGTTAAGCCTTCTGAGGAGCACGTTTCGGCACCAAATGCGATCACTGGCAACACGCACTGGTCATAGAGTTTCGTCTTGAGACACTTGACAATGGGCAGGGGCGGGCACATTGCTCGCAGAACAGATGGCCGTTGGAGCCGAAAAGTTCTGGTGTGGCGGCTCCTATAAAGTGGAGCGATGACCTGATAGACGGATAAAACATTTATTTGATGCAACACTTAAAGGTAACAGACAGCATATAAAGCACAAAAAAAAATTACAAACATAAAACTAAGCACATAAATCAACAAAAAAAAAATAAGTAAATAGAAAATGAAAAAAAAAAAAAAATCACAGACATCCATGTTACAAGTAAGTACCTACATTGAATAACATACAAAAGAGAACAACAAACACGTTAAAAAATTAAACTTTAAAAACAGCTTAGTAAAAGGCTAACAAATAAAAAATGCATAGTGCAGCGTGTGCTTCAAGGATGCATCAAATGGGAGCCCAACTCAGCATGTGTCAGGCAAATATACCTGACGCTGGTATTCTGCTGGGTGGGTCCCTGTGGTATACGGACGTCCAGCCAATTTGTGGAAAAAAGCTATGTGTGTCCTGGTGAATCGGATTACGGAAAGGTTGCGGGAATCGGATCATTGCGGCCAAAGTTAAAGTATAATATTTTTTTTGCAATTTATTTACGCCTGGTTTTTGTTTTTAGCCAATCTTATTTTTGAGTTTGTAGTAAGAGTAAATCGTTAATGTGTGAGTTTGGTGACACCGGTTCTGGGACAAACATTTTCTCAAGCTACTTCCACTGTTTTTACTGTTCTGTGGTTCTGAATATAATGAATTGGTTACAGCGCCATCTAGCGTTGAGTAGCTGAACTCGTTGTAACTTGCTCTAATGTAAAGTTTTTAGACGAGAAACGTCTATTGTTAGGGTCAAGTGAAATAATAATAACAACTTTTACTCGTTATATTATGACTTAATTTTTAGTGTAGGAGGGCGGCACTTCTCTGTAATCTTTGTTCTGTGGTCCCGACCATGGAACAGATAAAACAGTGCCAGAAGTAGGCGTGGCACTGTCGCCGCCAGTAAGCACTGCATTACATACTCGCTCACACTTGCAAGCGCTCTCGTACTCTCACTAGACGGCGTCAACGTACTTAATATTAACGAAAAATAATATTAAAATGCCTTATTGTTCCATACTAGAGTGTAGAAATAATAGTCGGTATACAAATCTTACTCACGGAGGTGTATCATACCATCGGTAAGTATTATTTTTGGATTTATTTTAATAAAAATTTAAAAATCAAATTTCGTCAAACATTTCATAAGATATACAAACAAAAATTGTCCTTAAAATGATGTCATGACAACAAAGTTGATTTTCTTTGCCCGGTTATTAGCCTTTCTGGAATATTCGATTTCAGACTTAATATGACCCTATCCAAATAGTGCTTGACTTTATCGATAAAATCAATCGATATGTATTACCTTTGAAACAAAATTTATTCAAATATACTTAAAGTTTAATAGTTTTGTAAATTATTAGATATTATTGTGGATATATGGTATGGGATATTGATGTAACTTGAAATAAATTTAGCTAAAGATTTAGGACGATGACCTTGACCTAGACCATGACGTTTAAAGTAAGATTGTTTTAAATCTTGTTTCAGTGTGGGTAAAAGATGGCGCTGGACAACCTGTATAGCTCTGTCTCTTACCCATACTGGAATAAGAATAATACAATCTTACTTTGAACGTCATGATAACCCCGCTGGTGTGGGTTGCGGGAATCCGATTGATGCGAGACGCGCAGGAGCGTCACTTGGGGGAGGCCTGTGTCCAACAGCGGACGTCTATTAGCTTATATGTTGAGAGAGTTAGGAACAACATAGGGCGTGATAGTGTACGATGTTGACGATTTCAGATGAGATGATGAGAATTGCTAGATTTTATATTCCTTCCTCAATAATTTCAGTTTTCCTAGCGACCCGGTTTATAAAGAGATATGGATCAAAGCTACTGGGAGATTAAACTGGTTCCCTTTAAAAAACAGCACAATATGTTCGCAGCATTTTAAAGAAGAAGATGTTATTATCAAAAAATCTGGTAACAGATACTTAAAGGATAAAACAGAACCAAGTAAAAACGTCTTAACACGTCTTTCTCTGGTAAGTGCAAAAACAGCATTATAGCTAAATTAAAATACTTTTCAATACACTTGTAAAGAGGCTCTTATGGCACCGCATTTAGGGTCATGCGGCGTTTTACGAAATCGTGTTAACTCACATGGGAATGAAATATTAAAATATAGCGTTATTTTCTGCATTTTCATCTTTCTGCCTTTGTCCCGTTTTATTTGGGGGCAACACGTTTTTTTCTTCCATTCTGTCCTGTCACTGGTCACGCTAAAAAAACCTGTATAAAATGAACAAATACAAAAACTCAAAATTTTATTTGATTTACATGCAAATAAATACCCTTTTTTACTACATTTAAAAATTGCCCTATGAAATACCTATTAATTTAATTATTTTAATACTATCACACTATCACATAAAATTTTTCATTTTATATTTTTAATATGTTTTCATACTATCGATATCATTTCGATTTCGATCGAATTAGGATACATCACTATTTGAGTAGCAATCTGCACTCCTGTCAGTGATACGCCATTCAAATAGCACCCAATATTTACGACTTAAAGGTCATTTAGAACAATGCCATCTAGCGACGTGTGGCGGTACTTAGTAGTCCGAGATGTATTTTGTTTCTTGTTTTTGTCAATTTGATTTAAAGTGCGTTCATATTAAATTTGCATTTCGTCTAATTCTTTTTTTGCGTTTCGTTTTCGCTTTTTTTTGTTTTTAGCCAATCGTATTTTTGGGTTTGCAGTATGAGTAAATCGTAAATATCTATATGAGTTTGATGCACGAAGTAGAGAACGAAGCGGAGGGGGCTCAAGGTAAATAGGTCGGTCGCCTTCAATTAGGTCATGACGTCACGGTGAGCGGGGCCAAAAATCTTCAAGTTTCGAATGAATCGTCATAGCGTTCCGTGGTTCGGGTCTGTTGGATGATAATAGTATTTTAATTGTTAAATTATAAAACAATGTACCTACTGCGCTGTTGATGGATGCAAAAACTGTTCAGGATCACAACTGAAACATATTGATGGCATAACATTTCACGTGTAAGTCCCTTGGTCGCGAGATTGTAGCTAGAGACATCTGTTGTCGAAGAGATGTATTTCTTCGACAACAGATGTCGTCGTGCAGAAGTTATTAGAATGTTTTCTATCTAACTACATTTTATCTATTACGTTTTTAATATTATCAATTCGTATTATTGTGACAATTTTCGGCTCAAATAACTTGTTTAAGTTTATTTTGCTCGCTATAAGTTTATATACTTACCTTGATACAAGAAACAAGAAGAATTTAAAATAAGAAAAATACGCCATCTGCCGGTAAGTAGTCGATCCTTCCTAACTGATAAATAAAAATGTGTGCGCCTTGCCATTTTTATTCTAGTTTATTTTTGTTTTCATTTTAGATTTCCTGTTAATACAGATATTAGAAATGAATGGATACGTATTTTAAATAAATCTAACAACTGGACACCAACAAAGTACCTATACGAAAAGTTCACTTCATTTCAATGAAAACGATTTCTATAAAACAAAGAACGGCTATAAGAAATTGCAACAAAGAGCGTTACCTAAATTGTTTACACCTGATGAGGTAGGTAATGATGAATATTAAAAATATAGGTAGTTAATTACAACTTTAAATAAAATAGCCGATGAGGTAATCCGTAGTGATCCACCGCGAGCTTATGAAAAAAAAGAAAGAAGTTATATTTTATTTATTTTTACAGGAATATGAAACATTTTATGTGTTTGAAGCAAACACATTAAACATATACTACCAATAGACAGGACAGAGCGAACAAAATTCTAATCCGAGACTTGTTACTAAAGTAGTAACAAGCGCTGTCACCTGTACCTGTCAAGTCGCGTTTGTGTCCGCTATACGCACCAAAAGAAAATATTTTTGGAGAAATATTTTATTTTAGTTGCGCATTGCACCATTGTAAATCGTATTATGGCAAAACAACTGGACCTAACTCCAGTTTATTTTCGTAAATATTTTTCGTTGTCACTGAAGCACAGGATGACAGTTTTTCTAAGACATTTCTTCTGATGGCCGCTCTATTGTATCTATTTAATCTCTTTGCTTTGAAGGAACATCACATATCACGCCAAATATTAGTCCAGTACAGGTATACACCCCCTCTGAATATACACCCCCCCTTCTTTCTGTACTTCGAAGGTTTGCAGTATGATTTCGGCGACACCGGTTCCGGTAGGTACAAATAGTTTTTTTCAAGCTACTACCACTGTGTTTCTTGTTCCGCGGTCCAGTGGCGTAGATAGGTGACCAAGGGCCCTGGGGCAAAAACAAACTAGGGACTCTAAATTGTTTGAAAATATTTCTATTCATATTTTAAAAATGCATCGCTATTTTGTCTTTTATGTAAATCGCAAGTTTTATGAAGATTTAGCATAAACATGCTCACACAATGATATGGACACATATCGTCGCGATATTTTACAAACCTTAATTAGGTACCTACCAAATCTTTTCAACCAATACTGCAGTGGTCACATTATCTGAGTCACTATCAACAGAAATATATTTCGTTCATTCGATAAGCGTTTTGTTAATCAGGTTTTGGGGCCCCCTAAGCTTGAGGGCTGCGGGGCACTGCCCCACCTTGGCCCTTGCCTAGCCCCTTAGAAGCTATGCCACTGTGGTCCCGACTGTCATAACTTTCTTTGAAAAAAAGTGTCTAAATTCATTTTTTTTTGTATATTTCGTATCATAACTGTCTTTACGGCCAGTCAGAAGCTACGAATACTGCATCAGTCTTGCCAATTTGACTGGCGTCAGCCAAGACCAACATAAGACAGTTGAGAATTTAAAAGAGGTTACGCGTATTGCTAACAGATGTCGCTACTGGTGTGAAACATATGAAAAAAAATTAACATATCGCGCGCCGTTTTTATCGAATACAAGTGCTTTTCTTCATTTTAGTATTTAAAAATTACATAACTTCAATGTCGAGTGATTCAGAAATGGAAGATTTACTACTCTTATACGCCTATACACTTGCCCGAAGAAAACGGGTATGTATACTTTTCGATAATGTATTTTTTAGTCTTTGAAGGTTATCTGACGGCCTTGAAAGAACATTTATGATTTAAATCGCCGTTTTTTATGTGCTTACACTATTTTCTTCGACACTTAGCGCATTAAGCTTATGCTCAATGAAAACAAAATGTCCATATTGAATCTACACACGCTATCCAAGACTAATCTGCTTTCTTGAGGATAAAGCGTATCGTTTTATATGTGGTCCGGTTCACGGTAAACTAGTTTCTTTTCTCCGTTTCGCTTCGGTACAATCTATAATACCTACCTACGAGAATAAAATTATGTAAAAACAATGTGTTCGAGTGATCCCAACTTGACGTCACACCTGTTTTTTTTTTTTTGAATGACTGAATAACGCGTTGCCAGCTCGCTACTCATTACAATCAATACTAATGTGTCTCGCTCGCACGTTAGCATTGGTCTCATTTTCGTGACATATCGCTATCTCTGTCTTGAGCAGAGGCGGTGACAAAAGTTTTCGTTGGTTGTTATTGATATCATAAAAGGTATGAGGTAATAACATTGAATTATAAAAACCCAAAAAGGGTTATTTGTATATCAATGGGTAATAAATACAGCGGATGACAGCGATGTGGAGGAGTACTTCGACGCCTGAGTGTACTTTGTGTTTTGTGTTTTTTATTTATGTTCGTTAAGTATTTATTTAGGTTTTAGTATAAGTAAGTAGTTTAAGTTTTTTTTTTATGTAGGTACTCATATGTAAATTTTACTACAATAAATAAGTTAAAAATAAACACAGCTAGATTATTTTTTGTTTTCAAGTTTTATAATTGTATGTTAATTTTAAAACCGCACTACCTATCACATTAGTTATTTACCTCTAATGATATTCGTAAGGGAAATAATAATAAATCAATTACCTATATTTTTAAGTTTTTTGTGCAGTGTTAAGTTTCTTACTTTAATTCATAAGTTATTTTTGTAGCTTTCTGTCTCAAAGTGTTTTAATATTTATTTTATTTTTACATAGGTACTTGATCCCTGTATTAGTACATTTTTATTCGTAGGTATTTTGGTTTAAAAAAATAAATGTCAACTGTTTTTTACGAGTGTACATGCGCAGACTATGTTCAGGCACGGTAATAATATCATACAGTATTCCAACTTCATACAAACGGACGAAACGCGAGCTATACCTACGCGCCTCGGTCGTAGCATGGGCCCGGCATGGTGACAGTCGGGACTGTGCCGCAGTGACGAACGGACTGTGAGTTGTTTTTTTAACAATAACCGCGCGATCTTTTCACTAAAAATAAGTTCAAGTACATATTTAATATGTCGGGAACGATATATTGTGCTGTTTTTGGGTGCATGAATTCGTCAATGACGCATCCAGATATATCTTTTTTTAGATTACCTGGAAACTCTGAAAGGTAAGACTACTTATAAAATAATTTTACTTACTAGTAGGTAGGTACATAATGTGTGTCTTTTCAATGGATGTATTTCCTTTTATCTCCCGAAAAAACGATGTCTGGATTAATAAATAAAGTGAATACAGTAAAGGAAAGTTATTAACTCGAGTGAAATAGGTAGTTATAGGCGGTTCATGAATAGGGTAGGTATTATTATAATAATAATAGGGTAGGTAGGTACGTTTGTGTTAAAACCTCGGGGCATGTGTGTTTTGTTAGTTTGTTTATTAATAATAGTTGTTTATTGCACTTACTGTGTGTGTATGAATAATACTAGAAAAAATAAATTTTATCGTCTGTCACTAGATAGTTGAAATTTTTTCAGATCAAGTATTTCTGCTGCTTCTATAATTTATAAATAAATTTAAATATTTGAGAGGGTTGTGATTTTAATACTTTCGTAGTCAGCTGTTCAGTACTTTCGTACAATGCTGGAGGCGGGCAGCCCTATCGCATGTTTACGTACCGCGCGGCTGTAGGCATTTATTTCAAAAAGACGGCCGAGTTACAATACTGTATGATACTATTACCGTGGTTCAGGCTCGCCACGTCACGCTAATTATACAATATTCTAACTTCATACGAACGGGCGAAGTGCGAGCTATAACGCACCTCGATCTCGGCATACGCTCGGCATGCAGACAGGCAGTCGCGACTGTGCCGTAGTGACGAACGGACGGCGTGTTGTTTTAACGATTACCGCGCGATTGTTTCACTAAAAATAAATTCAAGTACATATTTATATTTAATATGTCGGGTAGGATATATTGTGCTGTTTTTGGTTGTATGAATTCGTCTCTAACGCATCCAGAGATAACTTTTTTTAGATTACCTGGAAACGATGAAAGGTAAGATTATAAAATTTTACTTACTAGTAGATAGGTACATAATGTGTGTATTTTTATTGCATAAGTTTTGCACCTTTTATCTCTCGAAAAAACAAATGTCTGGATTAATAAATTTAGTGAATAGAGTAAAGGAAAGAGATTGACAGGAGTGAACTATGTAGTTATAGGCGGTTCATGAATCATGATACGGTACGCTTGTGATAAAATTAATTCATGAATCCCCAAGCGACCACCGGTGGCCGCGCATCTATTGTCTTACTATTGTGTCTCTAATTGACGGTATCTGAAGGGTTAAAACCTCGGGGCGTGTGTTTTGTTTTGTTATTTTTAACCGACTTCTAAAAAAGGAGGAGGTTCTCAATTCGGATTTTTTAATGTATGTTCGCGCATAACTTCGTCGCTTGCCAACCGATTTGAAAAATATTTTTTTTGTTGGAAAGGGTATACTTCCCAAATGGTCCCATAGTCACCATTTCACCAAGTTGAGACCTGATGATTGAATCTTGGCGAAATCGAGGGAACTCCTCAAATTCAATTCAATTTTTTAGTGAAGTCGGTTATTTTTTTATTTTTTATAAATAGGTTTACTTTCCCTATATTTTTTTTTCAGACGTCTTCAATGGTTGCAACTGATCCGTCGAGATGATTTGGAAAACAAACGGTTTACTTCCTACCGAGTTTGTGAAAAACATTTTGATTTGGAGGATATACAACAATCGTCAAATAGAAAACTTTTAAAAAGGAATGCCCTACCATTGTTGATGCGGCCAAGCTCAGCCAAAACCGATCCTGGAGTCATTCAGAAAGACAAACAAACTCAAACTGCTTCGTTGATAGGAAATGCAACGAATGAAATCTTTGCTCGAATCTCAAAGAGTCTCTCTAGCAACACTCCAAGGAAAATACAAGTATAATTGCAAAATTAATAATTTTAAAACAATCTTTAAAGTCTATAAAAATTAAAATAATATTTCACAACTATCACACAACGCCGTCTAGTCCCAAGCTAAGCAGAGCTTGTGTTATGGGTACTAAACAACTGATAGACATACTTATATATTTCAAAATACAAACATATTATATATAAATTACACCCAGACACAGAACAAATGATCATGCTCATCACATAAACATTTGTCCTGGGTGGGTATGGAAGACCAGCTTAATAGCGTCGGCATGAGATACATGAGTAGGTATTTCAAACATTAGGGTCACATATATGTATTTATTAGTAAAGTATATATCCATTAAATATTTAATATCCCTGCCACAGCCAACAAACGAGCTGATGACCTTCAACGCCTGAACAGATCTTCATAAATTGTATCTAAGAACCATCTCGATAGCGTCAACTTTTAAATAAAAAAAACCGCATCGAAATCGGTACATTCGCTTGGAAGCTACGATACCACGGGCAGACATCATTTAGACTCCTCAAACTTATAACACCCCTTTTCCGTCGGGGTTTAAAATTAAAAAAAATCATTTTCGGTCGGACACTATTTATATTAATTTTTACTTTATACAACGTGTAACGTTAAATGCGCAAAACCTCTGACACCCCAAATGATTTTTAATTCGATTGACCTAAATATGTGAGAAAAATAATCATAAAAAAGAAATTAATGGTTTTATGAGCAGATTTAGTTTGTTCAAAATTCATATCTGCATTGAAATAAGACCTTTTATTATCCCGTGTATGAGAAAATTTGATTGAACTACAACTATTTGTGTTTGTTTACCTATTTCAGCGGGTTTGAGCACGTGATGGCTTGACCTATTCATAAAAAGACAGGTCGAAGTTTTTAATGAAGATTTTATTGAAAAATTTAACCTATATTAAAAAGTGGTTTAATTGATTCTGCTCGTTATTCTGAACAAACTAATTTCAGGTTTTGCGTATTTAACGTTACACCTTATAAGCTAAGTGAGCCTTGTGTTCAAAAATCTAATTATATACATGAGATTTGCTTCTGTATAATTATCTGTATTGCGTAAGTGAGCTAGAAGAACGCACACATAGACAACGCTCACGGCCACGATATCTCGGTCCGGTTAGGACCAGTACGCCCGCGAGTGCCGTCGAGACAACAGGTCTGTCAACTTTTTTGCGCAAAAATGGACCAACAGAAAAAAAGTTATTTTATCTGTTCCGTGGACGGTTGTGTCAATTCTACATTAAATGCTGGATTGTCGTTTTTTAAGCTACCTCCTGTTCCAGAGAGGTAAGTAGTTATTTGTTTGTATTTTAATGGTTTGTGTTAATTTAATAGAACAGTTGGGTAGTTAGGTAAACGCCAAGGGCCCCGGCTCCACGCCAAAATATCGGACATATCTTTAATGGTGTAATATTTTTAAAATTTACATTAGGTCCATCTTATTATACTTATATGTATACGTACCTATATGCGTGAAATAGCTTGACTAGCATGTCTTTTAAGACGTGGCCAAGTACTAAGAAAGGGATTTTTTTAAATTCACCCCCTACGGGGATGAAACAGGGTTCCAAAGTTATCATAAAGAAATAGACTTTCACGCGAGCGAACCCGCTCACAAAAGCTAGTAGCAGTATAATATGTGTAACCCTCGTGCCACAAAAGAGATAGTACAGAAGTCAATCTACATACAAAGCGCGTTCAAGCAACGCTCACATAGACACCGCTCACGGACACGATATCTCAGCCCGGTTGAGCTCAGTGCGAGCGTGGCACTCCCGCTAGGTCACGCGTCGGTGAAGTTTTTGTGGAAAAATGGACCAACCAAAAAGGCCTTATTCTAACTGTTCATTGTACGGTTGTTACAATTCAACATTAAACAGTGATTACACGTTTTTTAGACTACCAGTTGACCCAGAGAGGTAAGTAGGTAGCTTGTATTTCATTGGTTCGTTTTAACGTAACACAACAGTTAGGTTAGGTTAGCGAACATGTTTTTGTGAGCATGTAATTTTTTTGAATATAATTAGTATTAGATACATATTGCCAACTGTGTAAGCCTTTTGTTGAATTATCTAAATATAGTAACAGTTCAGATACGAATCGATCGTCCGTATAGCCGCAGAGCCGGGCGCGCAACATAACGGCGCATGTAGGCACAGAATAGATAAGTACAGAAGTCAATCTACATACAAAGCGCGTTTAGCGTTGCCAGGCGTCCGGATAAAGCCGGACACCGTCAGGCTTTTTGGTTGCGTGTCCGGCCAAATTGAGTGGAGTCCAGCCTTTTATAGGTTTTTTAAATTTGATAATAATTTTTTTAGTTTTATGATGTTAACCTTCGAACATAAAATATCAGTTAATTTTATTGTTATTCCATTAGAATTTAAAACAGTTCAGAGGAGCCTTTACTTTAAAAAACAAAGTCGGCCATATATGTCTGGCTAAACTAGCTGGTCTGGTTGAGGGCGCGCACTGTTCCCGCGCGCCTCAAGGAGTTGTCAGCAACAGGAGGGGCCCAACTAGGTCGAAGTCTACTGCCTTTCGGGGTATACGAAAGGAACTCGAGCCCCGGTATGAAGGCTAGAAGGAACGGAGTGGGTTTTTAGTCAGTAAAGAGTCTGACACTATCTCCCGCTCCACCCAAGAGCGGGGGTTTATGCCCATCGAAAAAAAAAGCTAGTCTCGTTAAACTAGCTGATCTGTCCGGCTTTTCTGTTTTAAGACCTGGTAACCCTAAGCGCGCTCGAGTAACGCACACATAGACACCGCCCACGGACACGATATCTTGGCTCAATTCAGCTCAATGCGCGCTCGAGTGCTATCCGTTTGAGACGTGTCTGTGAGCTTTTTTGTGGAAAAATGAATCGACCAAAAAAGAAACCGTATACTAAGTGTTCAGTGGAGGATTGTTCAAATTCATCATTGACCAGTAAGCTCACGTTTTTCAAACTACCAGTTCACCCAGGGAGGTAAGTTGGTATTTGCTTGAATTTCAATGGTTGGTTCTTTTTAACGTAACACAGAACAATTAGGGCCGGCCGGATATTATAATGAATATTTACCATCTAGTTTGTAAAATTGAAATGTTTTAGGTAATATTGATTTACAAATAGTTTTTTTTTGTTTAATTCTCAACAATAAATCAAACAAAGTAACTGAATGCGATATAGCGTTACTACTAGTTAGTAGTTTTTTTGTGCATATTCCTAGCGTAATCGCCATAGAAATATAACCTTTCTTATATCTATGGTAATCGCCCTGAGCATAGGTACGACAAGTGAAGTAGGTGGGTGTCTACATTGTGTGTATCTACGAGTGTGTAGTTTTCTTTCTTTCTTTCTACACGAGATTGACTTTGTACATATTTTGTGGCGAAGCGGTGGGCAAATATTATATAGGCCTTGACTATAAATATTTAGTAACTTTTTAATCTTTTAGGGATAGAATATAAATTAGTGTGGCCAGTTTAATTTTTAAGATAAAATTAAGTACAATGCGTTCCAAATGAGAATTAGATCGATTGCCATATTGTGACGTCACGATTTACTGTCAAATCGAAAAAAGAAATTATTAAACTTTAATTAAGTAATTTACAAAAAAAAAAAATTAAAAATATTTACGAACTGTGAACGAAAAAAGTTTAATCAGAATCCAGTTCTTAAATTTTACTCATCTCAGAGTTCTTCAATTTTGCTAAAATTTCTTCGATTTGACAGTACGACGTGAACCGCAATCGATCCTATTCTCATTTGGAACGCATATTAAGTAGGTACTTATATCTTGTTTCAGACGAATTCACTGGTTGAAATTAATCCAAAGAGAAGACTTAATAAATACAAGTTGTTTCCGAGCTCGAGTATGCGAAGCTCATTTTAAACCCAACACTATTAAAATAAATTCGAAAAGAAAGTTATTAAAAAAAAACTCAATTCCACAACTACTCCTTCCAAGTTTGAATTTTGAAACTAAAGGAACTCAAACAACTAGACAAATAGGCTATATATTGCCAATTGAATATCAGGTACTCCTATCTCGCTTGAGATAACCCACATTTTTTATCTCTATTCTATTGTTTTATCTCTTGACAAACACGTAAGTACACTATCTGACGCCTATTTATCACATTTATAGTTATTAAAACTATTTTGATTGATTATAAATCACATTAAGTAATCGTTTCGCATTCAGCGCTAATATTGTGGTTTCCACGAAGTTGCCGGCCGGCTATTGACTTGACAGCCGGCGCGGTAACGCGGTGCGAGACGTAGGGAGTTTTTTTTTGTAGCGAGCTGGCAACGTCGCGCAACGTCTGGTTACGAACGAACTGCAAGATGACTAATTTTGCGATCCCCGAAACGGTGATTTGCGATTGATTGAAGAATTTAGGTGCGAGATTAATGCTAATTGAATGTTAAAATTGATTGTTTATTTTAAGATTGCAGTTATTGTCAAAAGGTTCAATACTTAAATACTTAGGTAGCCTAGGTAGGTACATTGACCTATGTTCTAGTTGTCATGCGCTACTACGGAGTGTGGGAATATGTTTGTTACTCAGATTATAAAACCTTTTGTTTTATAATTTGAGGTTTGTTACTTTCAAATTGTTGAACGGATTATTTTATGTTGCTCTTAGCTGAGTTTTATTTGCCTCACTTTTTGCACTCGAACCTACTAGGTTTCAATCAGTTTCATTGCGTTGTTATTCTAAGATGTTGCTATACCTACCTACGTTCCGTTTCCGTTTTTTATCAAATTAAGAGTTCCTTAGTTGTTTAGTTCACGTTAATAAAGTTATGGATATAAACTTAAATTAATTAAAACTTGTTAAAAAGTTAAAAAAAAAAATTTAAAATACGTTCCCTTGGGATTTTTTTTTACTTTCACGCGGGAAAACCCGCTGGCAGCTGCTAGACTATCATGTATACCTAATTACCTAATTGTAGAGCTGCCATCCGTCAAGTTGAAATTAAAACCATTTCAGTCTGCAGATTCTTGAAGCTGTAAAATAATTAAACTTCTAAGTTAACGAATAAAAAAGATACGGTCGTTTACTCATGGGGTACTTCCCGTTGACCTAGAATCCTGAAATTTAGCACAAAGCAAAGTCAACACAGGTATAGGAATAAATCGGAAGACAGTAAATTTGTTGCTACATAGCCGTCACAAAAAAAAAACAATTCGGAAAAATCTTTGGGACTCTATTCGGGAATAATTGTAGTTTTCACTCAGTGCGCGAGTCCGACTCGCACTTGTCCAGTTGTCTGCTGACGCTCTTCAGCATCGATCGACCGACTCAAACAGACGCTCGACGAGTACCATAGACACGGTAACAATATCATACAGTATTCCAACTTCATACAAACGGACGAAACGCGGGCTATACCTACGCGCCTCGGTTGTAGCATGCGTTCGGCATGTACACAGTTGCGAGTGACGCAGTGACGAACGGACACGACGGTTTTTTTTAACAATAATCGCGCGATTATTGTTAGTTTGTATAATTCAAAGTAAAGACGTGGTATTTTATTATTAATAATAGTGGTTTGGTACTATGTGTATGAATAATACTACAAAAAGCATTTTATTTAAATCTACCAATCAAAAAACAACACGCATTTTTATTGAACACTTCCTATTCAATCCACAAAGTAGTTTGTTTATATTAAAAAGTAAGTTTATTTACAATCACAAAACTAAATGGAAACACAAAATAGGCAAATGTAATTAGAATGCTGGAGGCGGGCAGCCCTATCGCATGTTTACGTACCGCGCGGCTGTAGGCAATTATTTCAAAGATACGGCCGAGTTACAATACTGCATGATACTATTACCGTGCCATAGACGAGTACGACACGTCATTCATAATCGTTAGCATTCGGCGGTTAATGCGCTCTGTCCTTGTCTATCAGTGACTGCCCTGCATTATCCAGAGTCGAGTAGAGTTGCAACCCAAGGTCGTTCTTTTATAACTCTAGTAGCTACCCTAGAGCTACCCCAACTAACTCTAACTCTGAGCAGGGTAGGTTGGAGTAAGCGGCCAATGCTTGACATTGACAGTTGTATTCACGTTCGCGTTCAAAAATACCAGGGTAGAGCAAAGATTTTATATATCGTAGGATATATAAAATCTTTGGGGTAGAGTAATTACCTTGTGACGTCATTAGAGTTTGAGTACACTCAAAACGAAACGAAATACCCCAAACGTCGTTTAGGGTATCTATGGATAGGTCTTCAAAAATGATACTGAGGTTTCTATTATATATTTTTTTCTAAACTGAATAGTTTGCGCGAGGGACACTTCCAAAGTGATAAAATGTGTGTGTGTCCCTCTAACTTCTAAAATATGAGACTCATAAAACTAAAAAAAATATATAACGTACCTACTTACTTACATTACCTTGCATGGTAATGTAAGTACAACATATATTTTCCGGAGGCGGGCAGCCCTAACGCATGTTTACGTACCGCGCGGCTGTAGGCATTTATTTCAAAGATACGGCCGAGTTACAATACTGTATGATACTATTACCGTGGTTGAGTTGTCATATTCTACCCAGGAGGCACAAAATGTATAAGTAACTAGCTTTGCCCGCGCGGCTTCGCTCCCGCTCTTCCCTACTCCACCCTACTATACCCAACTCTACCCTACTCTACCCTACTCTACCCTACTCTACCCTACTCTACCCTACTCTACCCTACTCTACCCTACTCTACCCTACTCTACCCTACTCTACCCTACTCTACCCTACTCTACCCTACTCTACCCTACTCTACCCTACTCTACCCTACTCTACCCTACTCTACACTACTCTACCCTACTCTACCCTACTCTACCCTACTCTACCCTACTCTACCCTACTCTACCCTACTCTACCCTACTCTACCCTACTCTACCCTACTCTACCCTACCCTACCCTACTCTACCCTACTCTACCCTATTTTTTTTTCCATAAGAACCTTCTCCTTACAATAACAATCACAACAAAAAAAAAAACAGCCAAATCGGTCAAGCCGTTTTCATGCCAAGTCGTGACAACGGAAAACGGGGGTCATTTTTATATATATAGAAGATAGATAGATAGATAATAATATAATAATACGAGTAATACTTACTTACAGTAGGTAGATATGTCATTTCATATAAGAAAGACTGAATGTGTAATAAAAATAAAATTGACAATTTATTTACGAAAATATAACTAGGTAAGTACTTAAGTCATTATGGATATTTCGATTTCAGCCGAAACTGGGACCTAAACCGAAATTCGGTTTCGGCCGTAGAAACCAGTTTAGGTCCAACACTAATTTGTATTTATATGTGAAAGAAAACCAACCTTATAAAATTATAATATAAAAAAAAAACGGGCGAAGTGGCAAGGGGGTGTGCGCTGTGCGCATGTCTGCACGTGCATAAGATGTGCACATTCGGCAAATGGCCGACAGTTATTTAAAACTCGTGAGACGCGCGACACGTGATCGTAAACAAATTTAAAATGCCGCGTTGTGCAGTGATTCCTTGCAAGAACCGAAGTGATAGGACAACCCTGGGTCTTCACGGCATCTCTTACCATTAGTAAGTACAAATTTAATTCCTTTATTCATTAAACCCAAAGCGAACACGTTTTTGCCATTGTCTTTCTACTGTCTGTTCAACCGATTTTACTTCGATTTCGTTGATGGCAGCAAAAAAGTGTTTATATTACGAACTGTTTACTCCAGCCTCCATAAAAGTCAAAATCGGTTGAACGGACAGTAATAAAATGTCTTATGTTATTTTGATCTGAGTATGTTGTCATAGCAAATACTTCCTCGCAATCGATAATTCGCATGCCATGCGCCGTTGTCAAACCGCGGAGTGGCGGGCGCGGGGCGTCTGCTCCGCGCCGCGCGCTGTTGCCAAACCTCCTCGTAGCTACCGGATTGTTAAGATTGTTTTTTTATTCATCATCCGTGTGGGAAAGATTGATTTGAAAGGAATTTCTTACTACTATTATATTTTGTACTTACTACTATTATTTAGGTACTATAATATTCTAACTTTATTGGGGTCATGAATACCTTATACAAATCACAATGATGGTGTTACACAAAGGTTTAAAAGTACGCTAACACTATAGCGCGCGACTGTAATACTCTAGTAAATACATTGCTCTTTAAACACTACCTAAGTTTGACACTCAGGAACTGGACAAGCAATGTAAAAATAACATAGCGATACTTTATCAGTGTGGTGTACAGTAAAATCTCCTTATACGCGCTTCCTTCATTCGCGTTTTCACTTACGCGGATTAAAAAAATGCGACCCAATTCCTATATTCGCGGCTAGAGAATTCTTTATTCGCGGATCTAATAAGTAAGTACATAGGTACATACATAATAATAAAAAGGATTCAAATGGGTATCCAGCCCGACATCCTTTGTAAAGTAGTAGGTAGGTACCTATATTGTTAAATGATATCGTCGCTGTATTAGTTCATAAGCCGCCTTGGCTGCGATCGGTTTTTGAGAATATAAACAAACAGAATGAAAGCAGCCTTATAAACCAACAAATAAAGTATATTTTTAAATGCTGCCACATATTAAACTTCGTCCTTTTGGTATGAGCCGCTTTGCGAGTTTTATAGGTATTGTTTCGTCTTTCCATTCGTTACAAAAATGATCGAGTCACACGTCTCTACCGCTGGCTTCCTAATTAATAATATCAACTAAAAAAATGAGAAACTAGTCGACACGATAAAAAGAAAAACAATACAAAATTCTTTGAACCATGGCCTATGCCTGAAGATAATAATTAATTAATATGGTCAAAATTGTTTTTTTTAATATATTTGTTTTTTATTTCGTCACCTAGGAACGCATCCCCTATAATCCCATATAAATTACCATCCCGTATTCACGGTTTCAGTATTCGCGGCATATTTATGGAACGTATACCCCGCGAATAAAGAGCTTTAACTGTATTTCATAATACGGCCGCTGTCAGTTACAAATCAACCAATGTAGACTATCGATGGGAAAGAATGAAATAATGTATTTTTACTTATTTTACAGAGTAAGTAGTAGAGAAATACGTAAGCAACTGTCGTAAAGTAATGATAGCTACAACCTGGGAATCTTTAAGCCGAGAGTGAATAGGTTTCTTCTAGGTAAGCGCGTTCCATCGTCGACCGCATCGTCGCTTTCCATCAGGTGAGATAGCGGTCAAGCGCAAACCTATCAATAATAATAATAATAAAAAAAAAATAACTAATATTATGGGCTAAATGGTTACGAAATATTTAAAATAGTTACGAATTCTAATTGAAAATTAACAAACAGATTGTTTCGTAACACCATTTGTTAATTGAATTTACTGAATGTTAATATACCAGTTTAAAAATATAATTTAGGTATATGTGTTTACTGAAATGAAAGAAAATAATAAAGCCATTTTATTGCCTATTAGCTTTTGCCTGTGACTTCGTCCGCATACATAAAATATAGGCTATACCACTCAGGAATAAAGCAGCTTTCTTTCGCTGAAAAAAATTTAGCAATCGGACCAGTAAATACTTCCTCCTACGAACAAAAAAACAAACTTTACCTCTTTATTATATTAGTGAAGATAAAACTTAACTTATACATTATATTCTTTCTTATTTTAATAGTAGTAAGTACTTAATTTTTATGCTATTGTAGCTTTCCATCATCAGCCTTTTTAAAGTTCTTACATACGAGCGGCATGTTCCCAACGGCAGAGCTAACTGCAGCCGTCGACGCGCGTCGGCGGCAACCGTGGACGCGTCGACGGCAGCAGTCGACCTATAGTGACACTTGCAGTTGTAGTGTGCCGCGTCCGCCATTTTGTCCAACTGACTCCTATACTAAGAGAGCAGACGACGACTGCCGCTGATCTTCGAAGTTGAAATGTCGACGGCTTCCGTCGACGCGTCAATTAGAGATGAGATATACCTGCCATTCTCCATACCCGGCCTTTAAGGTATGGGTATCACTAAATACCTGGTACAAATACCAGGTATTAAAATACTTCTAAGTATTTGGGTGTGGTAGGATTTCGATAAGTAAACGTATACGATAAGTATGGTATGCCTCCAATATAATGTAGGTACGACGTTTCAAGTATACGTAATTATGCATTATGAGATACAACTGACGCAAAAAATCAAAACATTGTCGACCTAGGTACGTACCTACAGTACCTACACTCGATATTCCCTAACATAAACAAACTAAGGAACTCTTTCACGTCGTGACAAAAAATGTAATTATGCAATTATGTTCCATAAGCACGTAAAAATAAGTAGGTACCCATTTTTTCTAACTAAATTAAATCATCCGAATGTTCATAAAGCACGAATGACGTTTCGGGTCCCTTCGTAAGCTGTCGGGTAGCTTCGGGTGGCTTCGGCGTACCGAACTACCGATACCGCACAAACTGGGCGCTACCTTGTGGTAGCGGTTCGTATCGTACTATGCCTCTGACGTCATACCTTCAAGGTATTTACCCAGTATTTTGGTCCGTACCCGGTCTGTGTACTGGGAAGCACATACTTGGTTAATATACCTCTACCAGTATATACCTCTCATCTCTAGCGTCAATGGAAGTCGTCGACGCGCCGACGGCTGCCGTCGACGCGCGTCGACGGCTGCAGCTACCTCTGCCGTTGGGAACATGCTGCTCGTGTGTAATAGCTCTAATGTTCCCACTACCAGGACTCAAGCCTCCTCTCTAGGTGAGGGAATGGGCCGTAATCCACCACGCGGGTTGGTGGATGTCACATGTCTTCGAATGTTAGGTTTTAGGACATGCCGGTTTCCTCACGATGTTTTCCGTCACCGTTTTGAGAGCAGTGGTGATGAAATAAACTACACAAAGTATTGCGCCTGACTGGGTTCGAACTAAAGACCTACAGCTCGTAAGTCTGGCCTTTATCACTCAGCCACCACTACTCAGTCGGGCATTTGTAGCTTATAAGTAATAATTGGTTTTCTACTAATTATTTTTATAGAAACCCCTGGTTAGGGTATAGAACTATAGGCCTCCTGCAATTTCTTCCATTTGTCCTGTACTGGTCTGAGCCAGATTTTCCCGCCACCGATATTATGTCATCCACCTAAGATTCAGAATATTAACGACTTTAGCTTAAAATAAGGCAAAATATTCTAGCTCTTTATTTGTTATGCATGGGTGTGTGTTGTAATTCATATTTTTAACAAGCTCTGTATTATGTTTTTTTCTAACAAAAGACTTAAAGCGACTGCTAAATCTTAGCAATCGCTTAGGTAAAAATGATAACTAAAATATTATTCTATGTTTTTAGTTTCCCGAAAGACGCAAATTTAAAAGAACAATGGATTAATGCCACTGGAATGCCAGCTACTTGGTTCCCTACTCGAAACAGTACCATATGCTCAATTCACTTTCCACCAGAAATGTTCATGGCTCAAAGAAAAAAACGCAGGCTTTTAGAAGGGGCAATTCCTAAATTAAGACTGGAGCTTTTTTTTAAGGAAGTGAGTTACAAGTTTTTTTTTTAAATTGAAGGCATGTAATAATTCATTATATAAACCAATTTTCAACTCGAAATAAGGTTCAGTTGAAAACCAGCGTCAGGCAACTACCACGTCGTTGTCTGGCATTTTTGCTAAATTGAACCTATTTGGCGCAGCCGTAAGGCACACATTGTTAGTTCACTTTTTTACAAATAATCATTAGTGTCTACAGATACACACAATGTAGTTCAACATGTATACATTGTGTGTACCTACGAGTCTGTTTGCCAAATAAAATAGTTTTCTTGCTTTCTTTTTAATATTAGTTACTTAAGGTATTAAATCTTTCAGGATTTAAAAGAAGCAGGACCAGCCCTACCAGCCAAATCACCAGGACCTTCTTCTGATCGAGATCATGTATGTACTTCACTTTTTATACCTACGCTCGGTGGGCGCACACTAATGAGCGTTTGAGCCGGAAATGTTCGACGAGCGGGCCTAGGCGCTCCTAGTCCGTGAGCGGTGTCTATGTGTGCGTTGCTCGAGTGCGTTTTGTATGTAGATTGACTTCGGTACCTATTTATTTTGTGATAAGATCAATTCGATAATATTGAAGCGGCACGTGACACGCCTCCACGGCATATGCTGCAATATCTGTGGGAATCCAAAGTAGCTGCTAAGAAACTCGGCGTTATTGCTAAGGTCTAGCACTCTGGCAGTAATTCTCACCGGAACAGCTTCTAATTTTATACAAAGTACAGGTCCGATTATGTCTTGAATACTGCAGCCATTTAAAACTATATGGGCTGGACTGTTGCAAAATGCCATCTAGCAACTTTGCACTTAATAAAAAGGCGTGCGTAAAGGCTAATAGGTGATGAGATTTACGCTGCTCGCCCACGTCAGACTTTTTGTAGGACAGATAATCGGGCCATTTTGTAAATTTGTAACATTGTTCTGTATTTCTGACCGACTTTTTGTAGGACGTGTGCGTTGCACTATTGCTATTTTTTCTACTACAAAAAATCGGTCACTGATTATCTTGGGCGAGTCTTAGTTAAGTCCAATCTGGAGCACAGGCGTTGGGTAGCCAGCCTATCGGTATTTTACGGGATTTATGTTGGAGAGTGTGCGCGGAAATTGCTTGAGTTAGCCATTACCACGGAATAAAGAAAAGTAGAGGAAGTGCCTCTTAGATATCGCGCGTGTGTCAACAGCAGGCGAAATTCGCCTATTACATATTATATACTAGTGCAGGTGAATATGGCATCTATTTCAAAGGCACTAGCGTTCTGAATAGAATAAATTGGTTACAGCGCCATGTAGCGTTGAGTAGCCGAACTCGTTGTAAATTGGTTAAAACTTCTTTATTGTTCGTGTCATGTCAAATAATAACAACTTTCTTACGTTGTAATAAGACCTAATTTATGAAAGCAATAAGAATATGATTTGTAAAAGTTAAGTTTGTAATTCGTAGCTTCGTAGCCAATCATATTACTCTTTTTTATGTGTGTAATGTACAATTTGATACGCAAATGTGTGAGTTTGGCGACACTGGTTCCCGTGCTTAGCCACGTTAGGGGCACTTCTACCTATATTTTCTGTTCTGTGGCCGTTACCTTTCTACCATCGGAAAACCCGATGTACGGTGAGTTTGGGCAACATATAGGTGACCCTTTCGTTGTTTTAACTTCTACGGTCGAACGGTCGAACGATGAGACGAAACGCTTAGTTTCGTCTCATCGTTTATACCGCGTACATCGATGGAACGAAATAATTTGCTTGCTGCGGTCTTCCCGTCTGATTATAGTTGGGTGTCTTCAAGGCTAGAGTAAATAGGCTCTTAATAAACTAGTGCGTTTTATCATCAACGATTGCATCACTGCTTACCATCAGGTGGGATCGCAGTCAAGCATTAGTTTTGGTGTATTATTTAAAAAAGACACGATAAACGAGCTATGAGTTTGAAATTTGGTGATAATATTTGTTATTACATACCTATCTATGATATTAGCAAAACAGATTTTTTCTTTGAAAATTTGGTACGGAACCCTAACACGTGCAAAAAATCAGTTTTAAGTAGGTATTTGATATAATTATCGTTCTAAAAGGCCGTATTTTAATCTTTCTGGCCTTGTCCCGTTTTATTTGTGGCCAGCGCAACACGTTTTTTTCTTCCATTCTGTCCTGTCGCTCGTCACGCTATCACTAACTCCCTTTTCTTTCATGTCACTTCTCACACGATCCAACCATCTTTTCCTTGGCCTCTCCCTCTGCCTTTCCATCCATTCACATGCAAACTCATAACTCATTTAGCAATATGCGTTTCATCCCTCCTCTTTATATGACCAATATCTTAAATGCCGTATAATAACTTAAAAAAAAGACGTGTGGCACTCAGAGACTGCCGCGGTAAAGCTATTGCATAGCATTTTTTATCAACTTATGCAATTAAATTGTGATTGAAGTTGATAAGTTGCCATGACAACCATTTAGTGGGGGGTGTTAGGTTTTTTTCGTTACGGAATTTTTGGATTCGGTCTCCACGCTCAAGGCCCGCGATAGAAGCTATGCAATAGCTTAAAAATAGTTGAGTTTTATAAAAAAAAATATTGTTCTATTATTACCATATTTTTTCTGGACATATTGATTTCTATTTAATTTGTTTTTGGTGCACAAAAAAAAGCACAACAAAAAATTTACATGTCGATAACTTTTCTATTTAGTCAATCACTAGCGTAAATGTAAAATAAATTGCTTTCATCGTCGTTTTATGTGTGCGTAAGTTGCCCGGTGCGTGGAAAATACACGCTGTGTTTAGGAGGATAAGGTTTATAATTGGCTGTGTAGTATGGTCTGATTTATGAATCGCGGATATGTGCTTGACTGACGGATGTTTTATTTTGTCTGGACCATTGAATTATAAAAACCCAAGAAGCACAGTCTCGAACAAAAGTAAGACTCGAAACTGTCACCAAACACTCAACAATTCGACATAAGTAGTTATAATCATAACATAAACATAATTCTTGCAAATTCAACCTTAACGAACTTAAAGAACTTTAAGTGATACTAGCACTTAAAGTTCTTTTTAGAAAGCATTATACAAAAAGCAATAAAATTTTACGACCGAAATTTGCCGGTAGAACAAATCATGGAGTGGAGACGAATACTTATAGTTTTTACTTTTAAACGATACTGAATTAGATTTAATTAGATTGTTAGTTTGTGTTCTAAACACATTTATCTGAGCGTATAAATCAATGAAACAAATATTTATTGGTAACATTATTTATTTAAATATTTGGTTCAAAGGTGACACTGAGTAGATATTTAGTTGAAAGTGATTAGGTAGCAAAATTGTCAGGGTATAATCTACTATGGATTCCTCTTAATTAAAACTTAAAAAATACAATTACTTTGAACCGACTTCATAAAAAAGGGGAAGGTTCATATTTGGTTGTATTTTTTGTTTGTTACCTGAGAACTCCATCATTTATGATCCGATTTGCAATGGGGTGCCACGACAGAAAACCTCCACGAGTGCCCGCGGACTGTAGTTCCCTTGCGGACACGTCCTGAGGGAAGACCAGTCTGCGGGACGGTGCACCCTGGGAGGCGGCCATAGACCCCCTTGGGCACTCCAACCCAAGGGCCTCTATGGCCGTCTGCGAATGTTCTGTCCGACGGACCACTTCAACGCGTGTCCCTCTGCTACAGCAGAGGGCACAGTGGCGAAGTAAGAGCGGGCCCGGTGTGCACTCACACTGCCGCCGGGCAGGCAGGAGGAAGACGTGTTCCTCCTTCTGCCACCGTTAGTCTCGTAGCCCCAGAGATTGTCCAAGGTCATGTTTCTGACTCTTGATGGGGAACGAGGGCCTTGGCTTAACCGCCCGGGCCGCGAGGAAGACAACCTCTATAAAAAATTACCCCAAACCTCCAAGCGGCGGCGCACCGTGAGGGAGATTGTTAGCTTGACTAATGGGTAGCTAAATTAGTCTCTCGTGCGAACCACGTACTTGAGCCAGTAAAATATATATATACTCGTGGGAACAAAAATGCAAGATTCTAAATTTTTTAAAACCCCAAAGGAGAGTGACGCGCGGTCGGAGTCCGACGCGCAGTCCGAAAGGAGCTCGGAGGGCTCGGAGTGTGAGGAGGCAGCGGGGACTTCAGGGAGAGGATCAAGCCTCTCCCAGAAGAAGCGCTCCGCTTCCTACAGAAAAAAGGAGGACGGGTCGTCCTGCTCGGAGGGGCGGGCGAAGATCCCCACCAGCAGCCGTGGCGCGGGCCGAGCCCGCGGGAAAGGAAGGGGCCTCACGGCCAAAAAATCTGCCGAGCGAGCCGACAGGCTTGCCGCGGAGGGGCGCCACCCCGGCGCGGGCGACTCTGGCAGGGACCTCTCGGAGCCGTCCGGCAGCGAGAGGCGCACCGAGGCGGAGTCAGGCGGGGAGGCTGCCATGCCCTTCAAGGAGCTGGCCGTCACCCTGCTTCGAGACATGGCCCGCCAGAGGGACAAGGCCACGCGGGAGCGAACAATCCGTCGCCACGCCACGTCCCTCCAGGGGGCCTTAGAAGCCTCCGTCGAAAAGAGGGTGGAGAGGCTCCGCAGCGAGCTTCGGGCGGAGCTCCAGGCCGAGCTCCGGGCTGAGGTCCGGGCGGAGCTCGCAAGGGCGCCGAACAGGGGCCGCCAGGAACCGATGGAGGAGGGGCGCGAGCAGGAGCAGGGGCAAAGCCAGCCCCAGCCCCAGCCCCAGCCCGAGCCGGAGAGTCAGCTGCTGACATTGATGCAGCGGGAACTCGCAGCTTTGCAGCAGGGGCTGCAAAAGCAGCAGCTGGAGTTCCAGCAGCGCATTGAGCGGCAGCTGTCTCTCCTGGAGGGCATTGTCCTGCGCCCTCCACTGGCGGCCTCTGGCCAGAAAAAGGCGGCGTCCTATGCCGCTGCCGTGGCTGTGGCTTCTGCGCCCAAGGCGGGCCCGTCGGGGCAAGCAGGGCGCAAGGCCGCGGCGCCGGAGCCCGCAGGGCCGAGGCCGGAGCCCGCGACGGCCAAACAGCAGCAGCAGCGGCGGAAAAAGGGTGCGGCGGTGCCTGCCGCTAAACCGGCAGGACCTCCTGCCGCCGTGGCGACTAGGCCGCGCCTGCCACCTCCTCCACCCGAGGAGTCTGGCGCCGAGTGGACGGTGGTCGGCGCCAGAAAGCAGGCGGGCAAGGTGGCCAGAGCGGCCAAAAAGCGCGCGAGGCGGCAGGAGCGCAAGAAGCGGGCCATGGCGGCGCGTCTTCGCGCCCCGAATTCCGAGGCTGTAGTCATTACGCTACAGCCTGAAGCGGAAAAGAAGGGCGTGACGTACGACGACGTCATGGCGAAGGCGAAGCAGGCAGTGCTGCCCCACCTTGGGGAGCTCGGAGCCGCTGCGGGCTTCCGCATGAGGCACACAATCACTGGGGCCCGAATCCTCGAGGTCCCCGGTGCGGCCAGCGGCCCTGCAGCGGATGCCCTGGCTGCCAGGATCAGGGCATCTCTGAGCGAGGAGGAGGCCCGAGTGTCCAGGCCCACAAAGTGCATTGATATGCGCATCATGGGCCTGGACGACTCCGTCAAGGTGGGCGAGGTGGTGGCCGCCATTGTCAGGGCGGGCGGGTGCACGGCCGAACAGGTTCGGGCGGGCGCCATCCGCGCTGACAGCACGGGCATGCGAGCCGTAACGGTAAGCTGTCCTGTGCAGGCGGCCAAAACCATCACCGGGGAGGGCCGTCGGCTTTTGGTGGGCTGGGTCTCCGCACAGGTCAAGCTGCTAGAGCCCAGACCTCTGCGGTGTTTCCGCTGCCACGTGGGGCACCACGTGGGAGCCCACTGCACCGCGGAGGATCGCAGCAACCGCTGCCACCAGTGTGGCCAGCCCGGTCACAAGGCCGCAGAATGCCGTGCTACGCCGCACTGCTACGCATGTGCGGCGGCCGGCAAGCCGGCCGACCACCGGGCTGGCGGCAGGTCCTGCGACCCCCCCGCCAAGGCCAAGGGCAAGGCCCGCAGGTCCATCCCCGCCGATGTCCTCGCCACCGCAGCCGCCTCCTTGGCCGCCGCCGCCATCGCCGCCGCACCCGCCGCCGCGGCTGTGCCCCCTAGGGGGGCTCGGGAGGAGACTGTAATGGAGTGTCAATAACGGCCCCATTACGTCTCCTCCAGGCGAATATCAACCACTGCGCCCCCGCTCAGGATCTGTTGCTCCAGAGCATGGCGCAGTGGTTGATCAATGTCGCCGTAGTCACCGAGCCGTATTTTGTCCTGTCCAGTGGTGACTGGGTTCAGGACCTGGACGGCTCGGTGACCTTAATTAAGTCGGCCGCCGCCGGTACCCCGCCCCCCGAGTCCGTCACGAGGGGGCGGGGTTGCGTGGCAGCACGGTTCGGGGACATCGCCGTGGTAGGCGTCTACCTGTCCCCGAGCCGATCTCTCGACGAACTGCACGTCTCCCTGATGGAGCTAAATTCCGTCGTCGCTGGGTTCGGTTCCCTCCCCGTGGTCGTTTGCGGGGACTTCAACGCCTGGAACACGGCTTGGGGTTCCCGGTTCACGAACCAGAGGGGTCGGATGGTGGAGGACTGGGCCTTGGAGCTGGGCCTGGTCGTACTGAACCGGGGTTCTGTCCCCACGTTGGTGCGGATGCGGGGTGAGTCGGTGGTGGACATTTCGTTCGCCAGCCCCGCTCTGTCGCCGCGTGTAGTCGACTGGCGCGTGATGGAGGAGGTGGAGACGTACTCCGACCACCGGTATATCCGGTTTGACGTCTCCGCCGAAACCTCGGCCGCGCCGGTCCGACGGAGCCCTTGCGGTCCGCGGTGGGCGCTTAAGCAAATGGACCGGGAGCTCCTCCTGGAAGCCGCGACGGTACAGGCCTGGGTGCAAGCACCGGACAGGCCTGTCGACATCGACGTCGAGGCGGAGTGGTTCCAGGAGGCCATGTCGCAAATTTGCGATGCGGCAATGCCCCGTGTCCGTCAAGGACGAGCTAAGCGCCAGGTGTACTGGTGGTCGCCGGAGATCGGCGCTCTGCGCAATGCGTGCAATCACGCGCGACGCCGGTACGCCAGGCACTGCAGGCGCCGCATCCGCCCGCCGGATGCGGAGGTCAGAGAGGCGGAGCTATATGAGGAATACAGAGAGGCAAAACGCACCCTCCGAACGGAGATCAAGCGGGCCAAACTCGAGGCCCGCAACGTGTGGCTGGGGTCTCTGAACGCGGACCCATGGGGGCGCCCGTACAAGTTGGTACGGGACAAGCTTCGCCCCTGGGCTCCGCCGTTGACTCAGAGTCTCCGGCCCCAACTCGTGGAGGGTGTGGTTAGCTCTCTGTTCCCTGCGCGGGAGGAACACTCCCCCCCGCCCATGGCTCCGCCTCCGCCAGCGGTGTCAGACGCGGATCGCAACAGCGACGACGACGAAAATGCTCCAGAAGTGACCGAGGTAGAGCTGAGAGTGGCGGTGCGAAGGCTTAGTGCCAAAAACACCGCCCCAGGACCCGACGGCTTGCCAGGGAAAGCCTGGGTCCTGGCCATGGAGGCTCTCGGGCCTCGACTGAGAGGGCTCTTTAGCGCATGCCTGGAGAGGGGCCAGTTCCCACTTCGCTGGAAAACGGGGAAACTGGTCCTCGTAGCGAAGCCAGGGCGCCCTGCGGACTCTCCGTCCGCATACCGGCCCATTGTGCTGCTCGACGAGGTGGGCAAGCTCTTTGAAAGAGTAATTGCAAACCGCCTCGTCGTGCGGCTAACACGGGTGGGGCCGGACTTGTCGGACGGACAGTTCGGCTTTCGCAGGGCGCGCTCTACAATAGACGCCATCATGCGCGTGCGAGCCCTCACGACAGGGGAAGCGGTGTCCCAGGGTAGGTGTGTCGTGGCAGTGTCCTTGGACATTGCCAACGCCTTCAACTCCCTGCCCTGGAGTACGATCCGGAGGGCACTCCGGTACCACCGGGTGCCCGAATACCTCTGTCTAGTGGTCGAGGCGTACCTGTCAGACAGGTACATTGTCTACCCCGGTCACCAGGGAGACTGGAATCGTCGAGAGATGTCGTGCGGTGTTCCGCAGGGGTCGGTTCTAGGCCCACCCTTGTGGAACATCGGCTACGATTACGTGCTGCGCGGCGACTTCCCTGACGGGGTCAGCGTGGTCTGCTACGCAGACGACACGCTGATCCTAGCGCAGGGAGAGTCGCACCAGGCGGCGGTCGCTCTAGCGACACGCGGGGTTGCGATAGCCGTTGGTAGGATCCAGGAGTTGGGACTCGAGGTGGCGCTGCATAAATCCGAGGCAATGTGTTTCCACGGCCCTCGGAACGCGCCACCATCGGACTCCCAGCTTACGGTAGGAGGAGTTCGCATCGGCGTCGGGTCGACGATGAAGTATCTGGGACTCGTCCTCGACAGCCGGTGGAATTTCGTAGAACATTTCCGACGTCTGGCTCCCAAGCTTCTCCGGGCTGGGGCTGCTCTCAAGCGGCTCCTGCCCAATCTTGGGGGTCCAGACGCCTCCTGCCGGAGGCTCTACGCGGGGATCGTTCGGTCCATGGCCCTCTACGGGGCGCCGGTGTGGGCGCCGTCGCTGGCAAAGCGACCGGCGTCCATACTGAACGCCTGCCAGAGGGTCATGGCAATACGGATGGTGCGGGGTTACCGCACGATCTCCCGCGAAGCGGCGAGCCTTCTGGCTGGCCTACCACCGTGGGATCTGGAGGCAACAGTCCTTGCACACATGCACGACATGCGCGTGGAGATGCAACGCCGGGGTGAAAGTCCACTGCCGCAACATGTCAAGGCATGGCGGACAGAGCTCCGGCGGGATCTCATGGTGAAATGGCGTCAGCGGCTATCGCAACCCAGTGCTGGGCACGCCACGATTATGGCGGTAAGTCCCCTCTTTGAGGCGTGGCTGGAAAGACCTCACGGCGTCCTTACCTTCCGCATGACGCAGGTCCTCACCGGACATGGCAAGTTCGGGAGGTACCTGCATCGGATTCAAGCGGAAGAGACGCCCGGGTGTCGCCACTGTGCGCAACGCCCGGAGGACACGGTGGAGCACACCGTCGAGGTGTGCCCTGCCTGGGCGGAGCATCGCCGTGCCCTCGTGGGGGCGATCGGCGGCGGAGACCTCTCGCGCCGGGCCCTGGTCGAGGCCATGGTCCGGAGTGAGGAGGAATGGCAGGCGGTCGCCTCCTTCTGCGAAGCAGTAATGCTTGCAAAGGAGGAGGCCGACCGTATCAGGCAACGGCGCCCTCGCCGCCGTCGCCGGGATTCCGATCCCGATTTCCGGCCACCGTAGACGCGGGCTCGCGGACGGCGAGCCATGGGTAGCTCGCTGTCCGATCGTCCGGTAATGGACCGAGTCCAAGACGTCGACGGCGCGCACTGTTCCCGCGCGCCTCAAGGAGTTGTCAGCAGCAGGAGGGGCCCAGCTGGGTCGAAGCCTACTGGGGACAGGGTTGTCCGAAAGGGAGCTCGTGCCCCGGTATGAAGGCTAGAAGGAACGGCGCGGGGTTTTTAGTCAGTAAGAGTCTGACACTGTCTCCCGCTCCACCCAAGAGCGGGTTTCGTCAAAGATGATTTTCCCCGTCGAGAAAAAAAAAAAAAAAAAAAAATCCGATTTGCAATTTTTATTTTATTTAAAAGGCTGTGCAAAGTCACCGTAGTTTGTTGGTCAGAAACATGGTAATGTAGATGTTAAATATAATAATAATAAATCTTTAATTCGAGTAAAACTTATATTGTGCTAGTAACAATATCTTAAACTTAAGTGTTAGTAAATAAAGTAAAAAAAGAACAAATTCTAAATATATAAATTAAAATAAGCCATTGGCAGCTAGGAGATGACTAGTCTCAACTGACAGCACCCGTTCACGTACGTGACTCGTATATCAGTGCCTCTCGGCTCAACCATTTTAAAGAAAACTGAATGACACACGCGCCTCCATCAGTGAGAAATTTGAGTAAGCATTACAAACTCTCAACTGCCATGCTCATTTATGTTAAACAAGTCCAACAAGTAACCTAAAATAGTCTACGTCCTATTTTCGGACCAACGGAATATACACAAAAAATTTCGTAAAAATCGGTCGAGCCGTTTCTGAAAAAAATGGGAGGTAGGGGTAAGATGGTAAAAAATAGTTTACGTCCTTTTCTTACATCTGCTGAATATACACACAAAAAATCATGAGAATCGGACAAGCTGTTTAGGAGGAGTTTGGCAACAAACTCTGTGACATGAAAATTTTATATATTAGAAGATAGTATATATATATAAATAATTGTTTAAAACTTGATTAGAAATAAGTTCAAAATTATTAATAAAAAAATAAATAAACACAATAAAAAAAAATCGACTCCACTACTAAGAACAGGGGTGATTTGTATTATGCGAATAAAATAATAGTAGGCTGACAAGTATGGTTCTTACACTGGCAATGCGGCCATTGAAATTTGCCGTGTTATAATTGGACCGATGAGTGAAATTTTGGGACAAATTAAATGAAAATCACATATTACACTGTATATTAAGTCATAAAAACAACAAAAACAATTCAATAAACACTTTTACTTACCGAACATACGATATTCCAACTTTTTTTAACGTTTTTGACGTAATATTTTTACAATTTCTTAACGAGCACTTCGCCATTTTTAACGGGCGTGCAGTGACGTGGGCGACGCGAGACTATTTGAAAAGAGCGCACGTTGTCGAAAGTTGCGCCCTTTTTATGTGGACGTTTTTGAGACGCTGATTGTGTATCTTGGGTTTTTTGTATATCAATGGTCTATTACGAGTCCATAATATCGCACCACATTTAAGTGAATAATTTTTAATCCCCCCATGTCGGAAAGAGTATTTTTGCTCTTTGATATCTGAGAGCAAAACCCGTTTTTATTCTCTAGAGAATTAAAGTAAATTGAATTAAGAATATCGCGGCACTATGTTTATGAATTCAAAACATCATTAAACCTATTTACTTCTACCTCCATGGTACCGTCGCTCGTACCTACAACTTTTTTTTTTATTTGTTAAAAACTCAGACTCAGAACCTCCTTGATGTAGGTACTTTTTTCTTGCATTAAGGTGGTGCATCATGACTCACATTTTCTCACTACTCATGCACTACTCACTGTTTTTCATACAACCGCTCATAACTGATTATGACGTTATTAGGTACACATTTTTCATTAGATATTTTGGAAACACAGTATCTTGTGGATATTATCTAGGTATCTAAAGAAACCAATTTCTAAATTTGTGTAAAACTAAACCAGTAAAAACCTCTGAAAATGTCCAATTTTGTATGAACTTTGACACTTCATAATTTGCCTAAAAATTAAAAACGTCAAAAAAGTAAACCTCTAGAGACCTTGGAAATTTTATTAAGATTCTAAATAACGACAACATTTTCCAAAAACTTTTAAGGGTATAAAAAAACAGCTATTTCCTGGAGCATGTTTTGTGAAATTTTCAAGTAAATCTCGGAATTACCGAATACCGACAGAGTTTTCAGGCGTTCTCTCTTTTTTTTGCGTTGCCTGTTCGTCAAACATCGCGTTGTAAGTGTAAGTAACAAGCTTTTAAACCATTTTCGATGTTTACGATAGGCGAGTGGAAAAGGACCCTCTTAAGAGCATTCACTCGCCTGGCGCGCTATTTGGCTCAAACACCATGATTTTCAAACCCGTTTATACGCATTAATGACATAGACACAGACATGTGATTTACTAATATCATTAGGAAATATTCCTGTCTATATAGTTAGACTGGATTTTATTTAAATTAAATGCACGTTTGTAAATAATATTCAGATATGTAACGAACGAAATAATTTCCTGGGTAACGTTTCGTTACTCGGTACTAGATGGAGCACCCGTTACTCGGTAACGAATACATACGGTTCATTACAGCAGCTCTATTGACGAATTCAGTCGCCTGCGAGGCCGTCTAGAGAGAGGACACGGCCACGTTACTCTGCGCTCGCTCGACCTTGAGTGTGCATACGACGATAAATCGCAATTACTGTGCGGCCATTCCAATTTTGATACTTTGGTAAGTATATTTTTTTTTATTAATTTTGTTGAGTGACAAAATATTAAGAGTAACAGGAAAGTATGTTTTAGCCACAATGGGAAATAAAACCAAGCTATTTAAAGGAAAAAGAAGGAAAAGAAAAATGCCAGAAAATTGTTTTAAGGCTCTTGCTCTTAAAAGGTATTTATGCTATGCTAAGAATGGGTACTTTATGTACTTTAGTTTTCTTTATTCTATTAAACTTTGCTATGGGTTTTGTATGTTTAAGAACAGTGTCTATGCACAGTATTACAATATTCCCTACAGTAGCGGGCGGGACGAATGTACTTGCGCAGAGCAACGGAGGGGAACTCGCGGGGTATAGGGCGGCGTGGGCCGCGTACCACATACACGCTTAGTTTTTGGTACCAAGCGCGAAGGACATAGGGATGTGAGATTAATGGAAAAGAATCGATTTAATAAAAATCGATTTTATTTTATTAAATATTAATCAATTTGTCAATAATTGATTTTAATGAACATAAATAATCGTTTTTTTTCGAAAAAACGATTTTTTTCTATTGTTTAATATCCTCCATGCTTTTCATATTCCAATAATAAACCTAAGAGATTTATTTTAACAATCAATCAGATTAAAAATGAAATAAAATTATATGAAAAAAAAAACAATTCAAAACTAAAAATCATAGCAATTAATGTTCTTTTAAACTGTCAAGGTATCATAATAAAACCTAAAATCATTATTGATACAAATTCTCAGTATCATTAAACGTTTTATTAAAATAAAAATTAAATGAGCACCTCAACAAAATGATAACTTTATTATCGCAAAAACTTAAATATACTTAAAACAAATTAAAAAAAAATGTCGCAAATGTCCAGTCCTATTTTACCTGTGACTTGCATTAAAATAAAATACTTACTTAAAATGTCACTAAAAAAACTAAACGACGTTATGGTCTTCAAAATAAAAATATTAAAAAATTCTTTTGTTAATTTTAAAAAATTAACATTAACAAAATTAGAAATAATTATTGTCACAATTGTCCCGCCCTATTGTACATTTGACTAGTACCTATTAAAATAAAATACTGAAAATGACAATTAAAAACTAAACGACGCAGTTATGGTCTCAAAAACAAAAATTTAAAACAATTCTTTCATTAACCCTTCAGATACCGTCAATTAGAGACACAATAGTAAGACAATAGATGCGCGGCCACCGGGTGTCGCTTGGGGATTCATGAATTAAGAGCCATTTCACGTTTTTGCGCGAATACCTAAGATTTTAGTCGCCTAATTTATCATATTAAGTAATCATCATCATCAGCCTTTTTAATGTTCCCACTGCTGGGACTCAGGCCTCCTCTCTAGGAGAGGAAATGGGCCGTAATCCACCTCGCGGGTTCAGTTGGTGGATGTCACATGTCGTCGAATTTATGGTTCTAGGACATGCCGGTTTCCTCACGATGTTTTCCTTCACCGTTTTGAGAGCAGTGGTGATGAAATAAATTACACAAAGTAATACTCCTGTCTGTGTAATGTTGGAGTATTATGTAATACTCCTAGCTTTTTAAAGAATTATCCAAACGGCTAGTTGACACTTCGCGTGACCCAAGAGCTGGCTTTTACCTCGGTCAGAGATTAAGCATTGCCATACAACGTGGCAATACCGCCAGTCTTTTGGGCACATTTCCAGTCGACGGCGATGCGGAGGAATTTTTTGATGCCATATTTTAGGTAGGAGTTAGTTTGTATTTATGTAGTTTTAATTAGTTAAGTGGTATATATATATTTAGAATTTGATTTTTACTTTATTTACATTGTTCTCACGTAATAGTAGCGACAAAAACATGTAACCGAGATATTTGTAATACATAAGATTATTGAAAAGAGTGTCCATGGAGTTTCTTGCACATTCTTCTCCGTAGAGATCTAAGCTTCGGAATTTGCAATAAGCATCACTTTTTCTGACTGACTTCTTGACTTTTCAAAAGTGCCTGTAAGTGGTTTATTACAAATAAAATGCTTTGAATCTGTGAGTTGTTTCCCTGTCCATTTCTATTATATACCTTATATAACATATATTTGTTTTTTTTTATTAGTCCAGAAAGCATTCATATTAGCATAAATAATTATTTTAAGCACCGTGTATATAATACATGTAGCGCGTGCTTTTTGCTCTTTGCATTTTAGTTTTACCTATATTTTGTCTTTTTAGTTGGTAATCTGTGAAAACATTGAGGATATTCTACATTGACCTACTTTGTATCCTATTTAAATTTATAACGTAAACAATTGTTTTTTTTTTCGTAATGAAAATAAATGAAAAAATAAAGAAATAAATCATAGACAGAATAAATAAAATAACTTATTCATCAATCTAACCAAAGTGCATTACGATTACAACGGCTCAAGACTGTTTAGTCCGTCTCGACACTAGCGCTACATTGGCTGCGTTGTATATGTGTGGATAGCTACGCACACATGAACAATGTTGCCGTCTTTTACCTAAACTCGAGCGTTAAAATTTTGTGAAATGGCTCTTAAGGTTCTAGTTGTGTTTTTTTCTTCAATCGACAAAACTTAAAAGGCATCTCTCGTAATACAGTCCTGCAAGGTTGCCGTGTTTTACAAATAACCCTGCAGGTATATAGATTTAGTATTGAGTGGTTTCTCTTGTTATCTGTGTTTATGTGTACAGCAAAATAAGTTGGCATTCATCATCTTCCTGCCCTTATCTCGTATTATTTGGGGTCGGCGCTACACTTTTTTTTCTTCCATTCTGTCCTGTCACTCGTCACTGGCATTAATGGTTTATAATTGTTTTAGGTTAAAAAAACTAAGTAATCCAGATAATGTTGTTGCTTCAACATCAAGTAATATAGGCGCTACAACATCTAGTGATCTAGGCGCTACAACATCTAGTGATCTAGGCGCTACAACATCAAGTAATCTAGGCGCTTCAACATCAAGTAATCTAGCCGCTTCACCTTTAAGTGATCTAGTGGACGCGGTGGACACGGTAAGAGACTAATGTTTGCCATTTTATTTATGCTGATGGAGAGAATAGGCTCGAAAGTTCTTCATTAAACCACAAGAGAACGCTGGCGTTCGCGCTGTCATTGTCTTACTCTTGTGTCTTTTAATTGACGGTATCTGAAAAGTTTTCTATCTTTACAACACTCGATCTGATGGCGTCTTAAAATTGAAAATAGCTAAACTTTAGTTTTTAATCTAATTGCACTCGTAGTATACACTCTCTTTATTATTCTTATTATGACTTTGACGTATTCATTTTTACCAAGAATGCAATACACCCCTGCGTATTACTTTTATTACATTTCGGAAATGTGTAAAATACCTATGAGCCTTATTTTTAACATGCTCTTTTTTTTCATGTGGTCAGATAGGTCATTTACAAAAATGTTGTGGGTATATGAAAACCTGTTTATAAACATTCTTTTTTTATGTCAGTCTTTTCGAAACAGTGATTCATTATGCGTAATAAATATTGAAATTATGTGATTTGATTTTTTTTGCAGATGCCACGAAATAAACGTTTTGGATCTAGATCAAAACGTCCACGGAAAAACACAGAGAAAGTAAATAAGATATTGTAAGCATTTTAATTCAGAATCATAATTATTCGTTAAATATTTAGTTGTAAGAGTTATATAATAGTAGGTTATGCACCGAGGGGCTAAAGTTGTGTCTTATGGCACGGGCTTCATATTGAATCTCGAGCGCAATGAAGGATTCGGGATTTAACTCACGAGCAAAGCGAGGGAGTTAATACAAGAATCCTGAATGCAGCGAGGGATGCAAGCTAGTCCAAGGCAAAGACACCTTAAGCCCAGAGGAGAATATTCTACTTTTTACACTTGCTGTGAGAAAATAATAGTCACATTATTGACCAGCGGGTCATAATGAAATCCAGTACAACATTATTGACCGGCTGTGCCCCCGGCCACTAATGACTCACTTTAGGTTAAGGTTGCTTGACATATAATTTGACATTTTCGAGCAGGAGTTTTAAAAATGTATTTTTCTTTTTTTAACAGGGAAAGCAGTTTGGTTGGTCCCGTTAGCACAGATGTGCTGTTTGAAAGTTCTGTAAGTATATCTACGTCTATTAGTGATCGTTTTATCTCGTAAGATAGTATACTATGCGTTCCAAATGAGAATAGGAAAGCCAATGAACTCGATCTGTCAAATTTTGATTGAAAAGTATAGTTTTCAAAAAAAGCTTATTTGCGTTTGAATGGTTTTGTTTTTGTTTAACTGAGCCTTATTAAGAAATAGATAAAAAAGTTATTTATAACTATTTTTTTTTTGAAAACTATACTTTTCAATCAAAATTTGACAGATCGAGTTCATTGGCTTTCCTATTCTCATTTGGAACGCACAGTACCTACTTTTCATTTACGGCCAGCTTTTGTAATGGGGTAAATAGGTACCAATATTGCCTGGCCTGCTGGTCTAGTGGTTAGTGGCCCTGACTGCTAAGCCGGAGGTAGTGGGTTCGATTCCCACCCAGGACAAATGTTTGTGTGATGAGCACGATCATTTTGTTCTGTGTCTGGTTGTAATTTATCTATAATATTTATGTATTTAGAAATATATAAGTATGTTTAACAGGTGTCTAGTACTTATAACACAAGCTCTGCTTAGCTTGGGACTAGACGGCGTTGTATGATTGAAATGGAATATTATTATTATTTATATATTGCACTGTAATCACTAATCACTGATTTTAAAAACACGAACTGGACTCAATCTACTTTCAAAAAAATTAAAATAATACCTCAAGTATCAAAATATGTTAGTTTGAGTATAAGAATGATGGTCCTATGTGTGCGTGCGCGTATTATTGATGTGTTGCATTTAGGATACCTAAAATTCAGCGAGTGAAAAATGTAAAATCGTTCTTAAATTTATGGTGAAAGGTTGAATTTGTTGTGATGGAGGTTGAATTGTTGACCAGCTAGCAACAGCTAGGGTCGTAAAAAATTGCTTTGTGAATTTGAAATGTGAAGAAATAGAATAAGTACTTGTAAAAAGAGCACAGACCTACATTGGCTAGACGACGCAAGTGTATGCTTCGCGTGTCATCATTACAAAAAGAAACGACAAAAAAGATACAATCTCAAAACTAGCTAACAAACATAACATATTACATAACATCAATTGATATAATGCGTCACATCCGCGCAAAACAGCCGAACGCCGAAACTTTACCTCTTTATTTTATCAGTGTAGATATCGACGATGAAGTGACAAGAACTCCTAAGTGACATTTTTGGGATTTTATTTTTTTTACGTAAATAGACTTTAAATAATCGTTTGCGTGAGCTGGCAAAAGCAGCTAATTTTATATCTTATTTTTTAATGAGTTGACTATAACTGACAATAACTATTAAGCAAGTATGCATCCAATTTGCTGACAAGATCACCTAATGAACTAACACAATAACAAAATTATGTTCTGGTAGATAAAGGTTCTTGTCACTTCATCGTCGATATGACGTTCAATGAGAGAAGCCATCACGCTCGGCTAAGCAACGATTGTTCGTGTAATGTCGGCTCAAGTTCATTGAGGGAGCGAGACAGATATAGTTGACGTAGACGCGTCATATTGTATACTCGCTCGGCCACCGTTACGAGGCGAGGGTTACGGGACGATAAGAGCGTGACGCATCTCGCATTCGGAATTGAAATAATATACACGTCACTGGGCGTGTTGTACCAATAGTTACGTTTAATTATTTAATACTTAGGTACGTAATTATTAATAATATGTGGAATGTGAGAAAATTCATTTTGTTTTAGACATTTGCTAAGTTTTATTTTAATATTGAAAATATTTCGCGCTCAGGTAAGTTTTAGTATTTCTTAAATTATATGGGTTACTTAGAAACCAAAATTAGAGTGATTCGTCTTCTAGGTATGTTTTGTCTTTGATTCGAGGGAATAAGTAAACAATTCCAAAAACGATCAGACCTACAGAAATATAAGAGATTCATAGTCGACCAATTTAGGGAGGTTTTTTTATAGAGAAGCCTGTAGTAGGTGAGCAGAATTTTAATTTAGCCATATTATATTTCTCAGCGTTTAGCTTACCTATCACTAGATGGCGTTGTTTTCAAATTTTGCTAGCACATAAAATTATTTAAAAATGCGAAAATAGCTTTTGGAATTCTTTTATACTATGATACGACCTTGTGTTTACGACTTCGTTCGCGTCGAGTTTAATAAATTAACTCTCTGTTTATAGTGAATGTCACGCTAAAATCTATTTGACAAGTTTTGTCGGATATATCCGACGTAGGCATTTAAAAGGTTAATAATTTAATCTTACAGAAGATGGATGAAGAAAATCAAATAGATGATAGATTGAGAAGAAAGAGAGAATTGACTAAAGCACGTGTGAAGAAATATCGTGAAAGGAAACGCATTGAATCTCAGAAAGGGAATTCTTTGACGCAAACCAAACAAATTAAAATAAATACTGCGGAACGAAAAAGGGAAATGTCCAAAGAACGATCTAGAAGATTTCGTGAGAGGAAACGTCTTAATATCCTAAAAGCTGCTCATCATGACTCACAAATATCTGGACCTTCGCATGAAAATCCACCTCCCCTTGTACCAATAAATCGTCAAAGCACTATTTCTGGGTCACAGACTGCTAGAACATCCACAAATATAAGCAGTCATCTTACCGTGCGCGCTGATTCGGAAAAAAATCGTGTTAAAGAGAATCTTCAGTCGCCAAAAGACTATCAATTTGTGAATTATTATTTAGTAAGTACTTATGGAAGATCAAGTCTATGCTTCATCTCCTCTCAATGTAGAAATCACCAGAACAGCGGCCTCCTACAACAATTCAAGATGCAGCAACCCCCCTAGCCAAGTTACAACCGTTTCGCTTGCGTCGAACGTTTCGAGTTGACCTTGCCGCCAATCCTTTTGTTCTGACCACGTGACTGAGCGTTGAGACGACGTCGTTCCCGTACATTTGAAGCTTTCTACTAACGTTAACTATTGCAGTTTAGCAACTTGGCTAGGGGTACAGTTCTCATGTGAAGTTACACAAAAGTATACTATATTATACACAGAACAGATGAAACAGAGAGTGGCCTGGTGGGCAGGGCAGGCGTGCCACAAAGTAGGGCAATGCTCACAGTACAACAACCAATAGCAAACTTGCGATCTAAGCGTTTGTGGTCTGTTAGTTGCGTAATGCGCGTTCGTATTGGTTTATTGCCTGTAGTGGAGTTAAAGGGTGGGAGACAAGCGGCGACACTCGTTGTAGTTTAAATTGGTACTTTCTTTTTAACCTCTTTCATCTTTTCTGTGATGTTATATAATAAACGCTATCAAGTGGATGAGTTTTTTTTTTGCTTGTTTGGATGCGCTAATCTCTGTAAGGCCCATTACTTTTAGTGTAGAAGCACACGTGTGCCCCACGCCGATCTGGGCGCGTCGGTCTCCATACATTTTGTATGGAAACTAGATTTTTAGAGCTACACTTGATCCACGCCATGCAACTTCGTTTTACGTACAAATCAGGCGTGTTACACGTGTGCGTTGGTCTAATGTAGTTCTAACTTTATTCCTATTCAATTTTCACCGAAAGGGCAATCGAAAGGCCATTGCCCTTTTGGTGACTTTAAGTGTTCTGATGAGGCCCTTTGTAAGCGGCCACGTTTCGGAGCCATATGTCATCACTGACAACACGCAGTGGTCATAGAGTGTTTTGACTTCTGGAGACTCTGTAGTATGTTGCGACGAGAAGAATGTTTTCATTTTAAATTAAAACTGTCGCCAATTGTGTTTAAGGTAATAGAAATAGCCACAATTAGTGCAAATTCAACATTATTGGTATCAAATAAATTTGTATTCACAAAGCAAGTTTTTACGACCCCAGCTTTGCTAGCTGGTCAACATCTTTAACGACAAAAATTTATGCTTATAATATTAGTTTTAATTTATTATTATTTATTGTAATGTATTCGATCAAGTTTGATTTTGATTTTATTTTTTATGTTGTTTGCGTTTTAATATTTTATAATTATAAAAATGGGTATAATGGACCTGAATAAAATTATTATTATTATTAATTTTGAGGACACTTACATATTTTTTATTCTGAGTTTTGGAATACTGTACCTCTACCATGAGTTTAAGTATCTGTCGCGACATACATTTTTCGTATGATAAATACAGTTCCTCTAGCGGTCACTTTCGGAACCAAAATCGAACTTATGAGTTAAACTAAACTAAGAGGCTTTGTAAGTAGAACTGTAAAGTATAAATCAAGTGTGTTTGGGATGGGAATAAAAATTTATAACAAACTACCAATCTCTATCAAAAATATCCCATCCTTAATTGTTTTTAAGTTCAGGCTTAAAGAGTTTTTATTAAGTAAAGCATACTATTCAATTAATGAATTTCTGAATGACCGAACTTTTGATTAATATATATAATTATTAAACAACTTATTTGACTATTCAATGCTATTATTATGATTAATTATTGTTTTATTATAAATGGCGATTATGAAAGATGTGACAAATTTATTTTTTTGACTAATTAAATAATAATATAAATTGTATTTGTGTGACGATAAAATCTGATGTTTGACATTGTGGATTAAATGTTATAAATAATAATGGATGTAGTAATAATTTTGTAAGACTTATTTTTTTATAAATATGTAATGATAAAAATTGACTTAAATATTGTACACCTATATGGGTATGTTGCAGCGACCCTAATGCAATTGTAAGAACTTAACCACCTGTAACAAACAATAAATGAATTTGAATTTGAATATGAAAATTTGAATTTGAGTTTTTAAGTAAAACCTATCGAATTGAAACTTAGCGATTACATTTTTTCAGTTTCTTAGAAACTAGTCGCAACACTCGCAACACATCAACATTACGCGGACACATAGAGCCGTTGTTCGCTCAATTTGATACTTCAACCTAACATATTTTGATACTTGAAGGTATTTTTTTTACGTAGTGATTTGTGATAACAGTGCAATATTACAAAATGGGTAAGTATAATTCACTGACTGCGATTTGTTTTTACATCAATGCGCTCGTTTACCGCATTTGACTCTCTGGTTGGTTGACCGCCTACATCGTCGGATATATCCGACAAACACTCTCGTGTTGGTTCCTCCAAGGTCTACCTTTTTTTACTGTTTGACAGTTGAGCTGACGAGATAGGGTATTAGGTGGTGGATATGCCACGCTACCTAGCGGAATAAACGTTAGATGTTTGTCGGATATATCCGACATAGGCGGTGAAAAGGTTAAATTATTAATTGAAGGGTTAAGTGGACAAAGGTGTTCTGACAAAATAAAAAAATCCGACTTTTTTGCATGAACATAGGTTTTAACTGATGGTAAATCGATCCATGGATTTAAAACACCCCAATTCTAATTTGTTACATAGTTAAAGGTGCTAGCAAAGGTTTTAACAGTCATTCAAGTATACAAGGTTATTTGTAAAACACTGGCAACCTCTCAGGACTATGTTACTAATCATAAACAACAACTTTTGTTCTGAATAAAACAAAATATGGCTATGTAGTGGAGCATTTGACATTGTACTTATTTAATATTGTGACATTCAAATTTATAATTTTATGTGCCGTAATGATTAATAATTGTATGTCATTTAGTAATCATTAATTAATGTATATCTAATTCTAATATAAATTTTGTATGCTATTATTAGCTAACATAGCGTTAAAAAATTGTTATTTAAGACCTTAATGTTACCTATGTTTACAAATTAATAAATGTATATGAATATGTTCCACGACTTTAAAAAATGTATCATATTTTTGTTCATCAGATTTTCATACAAAAATAAAAATGATTAAATTAATGTTCTAAATATTACGAATTCTATGCGAAGCAAGCGATAATACAATAGCAGAGGGTTTGGTCGTCGGAGGTGTTTGATGCACTATCGTCGCGTCAAGCACCCCCACGGAATAGAACCAGGAAATATTGAAGGATTGTTTTTGGTAAATGTTTTGAAAAAAGTCATAGAACAAAAGTTGTTGTTTTTTGATGGTAGTAATACAGTCCTGCAAGGTTGTTAGTGTTTTACAAATAACCCTGTACTACGCGTTCCAAATGAGAATAGGAAAGCCAATGAACTCGATCTTTGAACTGTCAAATTTTTATTGAAAAGTATAGTTTTTAAAAGAAGCTTATTTGCGTTTAAATGGTTTTGTTTAACTGAGCCTTATTAAAAAATAGATTAAAAAGTTATTTAGGTATAACTATTTTTTTTTTAAACTATACTTAGTTTAGTTCATTGGCTTTCCTATTCTCATTTGGAACGCACAGTATACTTCAGATTTGAAATGTGCTATCAGCAAAAATATTACCAGAGAATCGTTATAGTAGTTAACACATTTATCCATTTTCCCCTACAATTTTGTCATTCTAAAAATTGATGAATATATGTAAAACAGCGAAAAATCATTGTAATATGTAAAAAAATACTATTTTTCTAGCTGGGTTGAGAAAGGAGTTATTGTTTTATAAAATATTTTTATTTCAGGATGAAGGCGATGTACCAGACCCTTCGAATGACGGTACAGTGACACCGTCAAGCTCTCCAATTGACCATTCTCCAGAAAGATGCAAATATATAAATAAAACAGCAGTGTTAAGATTAAAAAACAGTTTGAAGAAAAAAAATGAAAAAATTAAGTGTTTACAAGACAAATGTGAACGCTGGAAAAAAAAGTTAAAGGTATTATAATTCTCTAATATTAGAATAGAATAGAATACTTTATTGTACACCAAAAAGTAACACAGCTATTATTGCAGTATCCCTACTAATATTATAAATGCGAAAGTAACTCTGTCTGTCTGTCTGTTACGCTTTCACGCAAAAACTACTGAACGGATTTAGATCAAATTTGGTAGGTAGGTAGAAGAGACACTGGAATAACACATAGGCTACCTATAATTCCACTGCTGAGCACGGGTCTCTGCCCGCGCGATATAAACTGTAGTCCACGCGGGCGAAGCCGCGGGCACGTATCTAACAAAAACGAAAACGAATAAAAACACGTTTTAATGAATGAAACGGGAAATCGGGCGTTTTTTCCTTGTGTTAAAACCGCACTAGAGAAACTTAGCAAAATATAAAAAATACAGGCAGATGCGCCATTATGTCCTGATTCCGGCAATGTATATAATTCATATTCATATTCATATTCATTTATTAATTTGTAAACATAGGTAACATTAAGGTCTTAAATAACAATTTTTTAACGCTATGTTAGCTAATAATAGCATACAAAAATTTATATTAGAAATAGACATTATTAATTATTACTAAATGACAATACAATTATCAATCATTACGACACATAAAATATTAAATTTGAATGTCACAACATTAAATAATAATAATGTCAAATGCTCCACTACATAGTCATATTCTGTTTTACTAAATGTCAATAAAGTTACTAAAGTACATAAAATTATAAATTTGAAATGTCATTATAGTAAACAAATTCAGTGTCAAAATCCACCACATAATCACAATTTGTCCTCTAAATATTCAATGACACTGTAATAGGTTTTAGAAATTAAGAGCTTTTTTATACTACGTTTAAAAACCTTTAAAGATTGTATCTGTAGCAATTCTTTTGGCAAATGGTTATACAATCTTGGAGCCATGCAAAACACACTACTGTTTAAAAAATGCGTTCTATTACTTGGGAAACATATGTGATTTTTATAACGTTTACTTTTCATTGTTTCAAACAGATTAATATTACTTTTCACAAATAATAGCATTTCATATATATAGATACACGGCACAGTCAATATATTTAATTCCATGAAATACGGCTTACAACTGTCAGTCTTTTTCAATTTGCAAATAGCCCTAACACACCTCTTTTGTGATATAAATATCATTTCTTTAGAAGTTGAGTTGCCCCAAAAGATTATCCCGTACCGAAGAAGAGAAACAACGTGTCCGTGATATGCAGTCATAAGTGTTCTGACATTCGCAACTTTACGAAGTTTGAACAGCGCATATGAGAATTGGTTAATTTTGGAGCTAATGTATTCGCTGTGTGTTCGCCAATTTAAATTGTTCTCTATATACAGGCCCAGAAATTTTGTGGATTGTACCTCTTGTATTTCATGTCCTGAATAATTAATTGAAATATTAGATATTAATTCCTTTCTATTTTTGAATGTCATTAAGTTAGTTTTAGTCAAATTTACCTTTAAGTTGTTCGTCGTCAACCAGTTAATAATAGTAATTAAGGTACCGTTTATATCCTCTTCCAGAAGGGTTTGATTTTTACCTTGAAAAAGGACTGTACTATCATCAGCATATAATATTGTTGGATGCTGAGTAATATTTGGGAAATCATTGATATATATGATAAACAGTAAAGGTCCTAACACACTACCCTGAGGGACACCGACGTTTACTTTTCTAAATTGCGACATGTATTTTATTTCCTTTCTTTGCTTCTGACATATTGCTGTTACTACTGTGGATTGTTTCCGATTAGACAGATATGATTTAATTAAATCCAGAGCAGTTCCTCTAACACCATAAGCATTAAGCTTTTCTAAGAGAAGAGTGTGATCTACATGATCAAAAGCTTTGGTTAAATCCATGTATAAAGCACATGTTGGAATCTTATTGTCTACATTTGTCATAGCTACTTGAAGAAGTTTATAAATCGCAATATTAATATTTTTATTCTTCCTAAAGCCAACTTGTTCTTCAGCAAATAAATTGTTACACTCGAAAAAAGAATTTAAACTATTATAAATTATCTTTTCAAATATTTTAGATAAAACTGGAACAAGTGCTATAGGTCGGTAACATGACATGTCCTTTGAGTTACCTTTTTTAAACAAAGGCTTTATAATTGTATTTTTAAGTTTTTCAGGGAAAATTCCATTTAATATACAAAGATTAATTATATGACTTAGTACCGGGGATATATTGTTTGCCACTTGTTTTAAAATGTTTGTCGTTATACCATCGTAACCAGTACTAGCTGTGTTTTTTAAACCAAGTATTATTTCATTTATGTCAGCAGGGATTGTGGGTAGAATAAAAAGGGAATTAACAAGTCTATGAGGGTTATGTGGCTTGGCATTACATTTATTGCTGGATATTTGGTCAATAAAGAAATCATTAAAAGACTCAGCTATTTGTGCGGGATCACTAACAAATTTCCCATTTATATCCAATTCCTCTATTTCAGCCCTTGGTAAATTGTGTTTTATATTATTTATTATTTTCCAAGTAGCCTTACCTTTATTGACTGCAGTGTTCGCATTCAACTCTGGAAAAAATGTTAGATGCGTCTTTTTTACTAACGGGGGCAGAATATCATTCATTATGAATTCAAGAGTACCTACCTACCACGATACTTAGTGCCACGATTAACTTTTCGTGCCTAAATCCGACAAAATTCTTATCGTGTAGGTACATGATGAATTGGTCCTATCTACCACATACACGGTAAAATTTCTTAGCGTGAACAAGCGCCCTAAATGTAACAAAATTATGGCAGGGAGAGCACGCGCATTTTGTTGCACAAGTGCGGGAAATAGCCTATTGCGTGCCTGTAAGTGGTAGGATAAGAGCAGGTTCCGAGTGTTTTTTTTTTTACCTTGGGCAAAAATCATCTAATGACAAACCTCGCTCTTGGGTGGAGCGGGAGATAGTGTCAGACTCTGACTAAAAACCCACCCCGTTCCTTCTAGCCTCTTCATACCGGGACTCGAGCTTCCTTTCGGATAACCCTGGCCCCAGTAGGCTTCGACCCAGCTGGGCCCTGTTGCTGACAACTCCTTGAGGCGCGCGGGAACTGTGCGTGCCGTCGATGTCTTGGGCTCGGTCCGGACAGTTACCGGAAGGTCGGACATCGAGCTACCCGTGGCTCGCTATCCGCGAGCCCGCGTCTACGGTGGCCGGAAGTCCGGTAACCGTCCGGACCGAGCCCAAGTCGTCAACGGCGCACACAGTTCCCGCGCGCCCTAAGAAGTTGTCAGCAACAGGACTAGTGAAAAATACTTTTTCATTACTCATACTCTGAAAGTAGGTCTGAAGTTGCCTGAGGAGCGGGCTGAAAAGTATCACACTTTTCATCCCTAGGGAGTTTTACTTTCAACTAACAGCTGTCAAATTATTAAAAAAAAAAAAAAACTAGATCTATCTTGTTGTATTCGTAATGAAAAGCACAGTGCTTACCTCGGGGTTAAAGTTACTTATTTAGTCCCTCGAATTAGCGACCTCGCTACGCTCGGCCGCCAACTCCTTCTCGTGACGAACTAACTAACTTTCACCCCTAGTGTAACAATGTACTATTTCTTTTCTAGCTGGGTTTAGTTATTGTTATTTTATAAAATATTTTTATTTTAGGATGAAGAAAATTTATCAGAGCCTTTAAATGACGAAAGTACGACACCGTCGACTCCTCAAGATTACGCTTGTTCTGAACGATGGAAAAATATATACAAAAAAGAAGTTCAAAGATTAAAAACCAATATCAAGAAAAAAAATTACGAAATTTCTTATTTACAAGTCAAATGCAAACGCTGGAAAGAACAGTTACAGGTATCATAATTTTCTGATATAATTGTAGAATTAAAGATATGTTAATTCAAGATGGTAAATTATTTTTTATCCCCCCATTTCGGAAAGAGTATTTCTGCTCTTCGATATATGAGTGCAAAAGCCGTTTTTATCCGCTACAGGTTAAAGTAAATTGAATTTAGAACATCGGTCATCGTGTCACAAAATAGATAGGTACAGAAGACAATCTCATGTATGTATTTCATTTTTTATACCTACGCTCTACGTTCGCACACCCGAAGTCCCGAATTTACGAGTCTTCTTCTTTTCGTGTCGATGCTCTCAAACTATACTTTTTCTGACCAATATTTGGCAACCTGTACGGCTCTATTGTTCCTGAAAACTGCAGGTGGTAATGCAGGATGGGCAGTATAGCAGGTGGCGCATGTCCTGTGTGGAGAGGCTCCGCACTGGCACTGTACTAGAGATGGGTCGAGGAAGCCGCATTTGGCCAGATTGCTTTTACAGCGGCCAACCTGGGTTCGCAAGCGGTTTAGAGATTTCCAAAGTGGCCACTGTAGTTCGCGTCCAGGGGGAAGATGCTCCGATGGGGTGATAAAAAGTGGAGGAGTTGAATGTTTCTGCCTCTACAGCGCGCATCTCTCGTCCTCTGCATTGTCTTTCAACTTACGAGTGCGACCGGGCGATTGAGCCGAGATATCGTGACCGTGAGCGGTGTCTATGTATGCGTTGCTCGAGCGCGCTTTGTAATGTAGATTCTGTACCTATCTATTTTGTGATCGCGTGCACTAAGTTTGTGAATTCAAAACATCATTATACCCCAAGCGAACGTCGGCGTTTGCTCTCTCGTGTCTCTAATTACGTTACTCGAAAGGTTAAACCTATTTACTTTTACCTCCATGGTGCCAAATTTATTATAAAACTTTTTTAATTAGTTTAAAACTCAAAGTCGGAACCTCCTTGGCGTACTTTTTTTTTCATTTAGTCATTTCCTCGCTGAGTTACGTGTTGCACTCGAGTGCAAAGATTTTTCACCTCGTGATCTTTTGATTCTCTCGCTAACGCTCAGGATTCTAATTTTAGAATCCTTCGCTTGCTCGGCCATCAAAATTGAGCACGCGGTTAAAAAGCATAGCTGGGCATTAACTCGTTAATTCGTTAATTAACGAAGTTAACGGATTGACTTTTGAGTTAACTTTTAAAAATGTTAACGGATACTTTACCTTCCGTTTTTATGCAGAAGTCCGTTTATTAATTCATGAATCCCCAAGCGACCACCGGTGGCCGCGCATCTATTGTCTTACTATTGTGTCTCTAATTGACGGTATCTGAAGGGTTAAAATGTCATTGACGTAAGGGATAGAAAGAAAATAGCGAAATCAAGTCATGCAATTCCTGCGCATTCAAATATTTCGCTTTTATGCCATTTCGTCCAATTTATTTTTAAGTTTATATAAGTGGAAATTTGTAATTGGCCTTCTTCTGCATATAATGTTTTTTACTGTAATATCTTAGCTAAGTTTTCTTAAAATCAATAACATGAAATAAAAATACTCTCCACAATGCATCCTGTATAATACCGATGGGCAGGCTACCCTACGTCTGTGTTTTAACCCTTCAGATACCGTCAATTAGAGACACAAGAATTAATTCATGAATCCCCAAGCGACCACCGGTGGCCGCGCATCTATTGTCTTACTATTGTGTCTCTAATTGACGGTATCTAAAGGGTTAAATAGAACTTAATATATTCATATAATACTAACTAATATTCCAGGTATATAATAACATAGACTTTCTTGTCCTATATCTAATGACCGGGTAAGTGCGAGTCGATCTCACGCATTGGTTTCATACAAACTTACCAATGTAACATTGAATTACGAAGATTTTTCCGAATCGCAAAAAATATTGTTGTGTGTCAAATTGTCAACAATTTTACTGTTTTCAGATTTATTCCTTTATCTTTGCTACTTATAAGACCTTGCTATATGCCATATTTCAGGATACTAGGTAAACGGGAAGTACCCTATGAATTTTGCCGGTTCTTCTCCATAGGAAACGACCTATTTGGAACCGTACACTAGCTTCTGACGGTTCATAAGTGCCCATGTAGGCCTATGTGAAATAAAAATATTTGTTTTTTTTTTTCAAATTCAATTTGTGTGTCAAAATATACGTTTTTTGTGACAGAAACGGCCGGTTTTTTTTCCGGTTTGCCGGTACTGTAATCAGGAGAGGGAGACGCCTAAGCACCTTTTGTGAATGCGGGCCCCCTATCCACAAACGGAGTATCCATCTGGGCCGACACATTATTCGCCCGGAGAAGATTAAAACTCTTAAAGCTAGAAGTATTCTAGACTTCCTGGAAGTCTCCGGGCTAAAAGAGTTACCTACTCTAACAAGGTGGCGAGTCACAATAGATCTTTTGGGTCGCAGTGATTACATCCCCTACACTACGGGAGATGCATAGCCCCTTATCTTCAAAAATAATAATAATATTTCTGTGAAATTGTTACTGTAATAAAGTTAATTCTATTCTACTCTATTGTGTTCTGTTCTATTCTATACTCTCTTTCTAGCTAAATACAAAAAAAAAGTTTTATTAAAGTATCGTAACAAATATCATGCAAAGTAATGTTTTTAATTCCAGGTCATTCACTCGTCGAATTTGGATTATATCTTACCTCAGAAACGTAAATTACGTTGTGATGTGAGACAAAAACTTAACTCTGAATCAAACATACGAGACTAAATTAAACGTTACAGCATAAAGTCGAAGATTAAAAAAGCAAAACGCATTATTTAAAAAAAATATGAACTCGAAAAAACAAAGATACATCGATGATGTTGTCGCCAATATTCAAGAATAGTGTCGCTGCGAATTTATACAAAATCTAAAAAAAAAAATGCCGACCGATTTTTTTTTTGTAGTAACAAAAAACAAACCACTAAAACGATCAACATTAATTTCGAAAGTCGGTGGTTCTGGTATTATTTGCTTGAATTAAATTGACGTGTCTAAATGTTTTTTTTTTTTTAATTTATTTGTAATATAAATGTTATGTATTTTGATGGTTGTTTTTCATTTTTGTAATCTTCCCAATTATATTTACTTTCTATTCCATAAACAACACTTGGGTATTATTAAGTTATTGATATCATCAAAAATTCTAATCGCATAGAATGATATCCCATTTTTCATGCGATTAATGGTTCATTTATTTCCTTTTATTTATAAATAAATTGAATTATACCTTCCACAAAATATGTCTTATATGAAAAATCATCTTTATATTATTCAGTTCCTCATAACTTAAATACTTTTCTTAATTTGATCCAGCGTTTGTGGGGCATTTTCCCATACTTTAGTTAGGAACGGCCTGTAATGGTAACACCACAAAATAGATAGGTACAGAAGACAGTCTCATGCATGTACTTCACTTTTCATACCTACGCTCGGTGTACGCACACTAATAAGCGTTTGAGCCGGAACTGTTCGACGAGCGGGCCGATGCGCTGCGAGATATCGTATCCGTGAGCGGTGTTTACGTGTGAGGTGCTCGAGCGCGCTTTGTATGTAGATAGACTTCTTTACCTATATATTTTGTGGTAACACTGAAAGCTATAATGGTGTGCATTTGAGGAGCATAGACACATTTGGCTTACGCACACAAAGAAAGTAAAAGTGGACCACGATATAGTTTGTGTTTTGTTCTAGACGCAATTAAAATGCGTTATTATTCTAAGATCTGTGGTATTTACGTACAAATCTATTTATAAACGATTTTACTTTCTTACAGGATGCGGAATCCGCGCGCGCAAAGCAAACGGATCAGAATAACATTACAGTGTTTTGTCCAAAATGCCACAGCGAAGTGTCTCACACCGCAGAAGGAATACAACTGGTAAGTGCCACAGCTAAGTAACGCCCGGGTCCGGGCGATTGAGCCGAGACCGAGATATCGTGTCCGTAAGCGGTGTCTATGTGTGTGTTTTGAGAGCGCGCTTTGTATGTAGATTATCTTCTGTACCTATCTATTTTGTGGTACAAACGTGCTCAGTTCGTGCGCACGCTGTGTCCACATGAAATGCTCAATTCATTTTTCATTATTCAATGCATGAAATTTCATTCATGTTACATTAATTTGCATGTTAAGTTTAGTGATGTGCCCGATCGTCAAAAATGTATATCTGCGGACACGGATCCGGATGCGGATATTTAGTGTCAAGATCCGCGGATACGGATCCGGATCTCTGGAACATCACTAGTTACGTTACAGTAATCTGTACCCGAGAGGAATATAAGGGGTTTCGTTATAACTCGGATTAAGGCGATTATCACATTGCCACGCACCACACAGCGTAGCGCGTGAATGCGTAAAAATCCGCACGATGATGCAGATTGGCACGCAACATGCGTGACAGTGTGATAATCGCCTAATCTAAATGTTGATTTCAAAACATTATTTCATCTCTCCTCAGGATCAAACAAAAATAATAGTCGCAAAAGTATACCATTACTTCGAGCAAGAGTATGAGGAGTTGAAGAAGACGTTTGTGGGTATAGAACAAACACCTCTGTCTATGTTCCGGCAACGTACTGCGCTGGCGACGGGAGTGAGCGAGACGATGGTAATGGAGATACTGCAGGAGGAAGCGAGACGGAACGAGGAGGCACTGCAGGAGCAAGCGAGACGGAACGAAGAGGCACTGCAGGAGCAAGCGAGACGGACTAAGGAGATGCAACAGCAAGCGCTGCGGCAACAAAGGCGGGCTCGCAAGAGACCGCGGCTGACGGATAGGTAAGTAAGAGTTCTGATGTATAATTAGGGTACTCTGACTCGGAGAGACTAGGTTCGAAGGGGATAGCGGGGTCTAGTAAGCGAGCGAACACAGAGTCACAGACCTCGTCTTCTCCTTCGTGGTCGTTTTTTAAAAACTATCCAGAAAAATATATTTTAGTGCACAATTTTTTTTTAATAGAATTATATCAATATTTTGTAGTAGAACATTAATACATTGAAGAACAGTGGACTTTACCGGTGGACAACGTAACTATTTTAGGATATGATCGACGATTACCATCAACGATGGCAACACTGCTTACCATCAGGTGGGATTGCAGTCAAGCACTAGTTTAATTGTGATAAAAAAAACATGCGTTTAGCTGAAGTACCATAATTTCTTAAAATGGCCGGTCACATCATGAAGTGATCAATTCCAAGATCTGGCCACGGCATATACAATGCGTTCCAAATGAGAATAGGATCGATGGCCATGTTGTGACGTCACGATTTACTGTCAAATCGAGTAAAGAAACTGTAATTAATTTACGAAAAATTTAATTTCTTTACGAACTGTCAACGAAAATAGTTCAAGCAGAATCCAGTTCTTTAATTTTACTCATCTCTGAGTCCTTAAACTGAACGAGATGGAGTTCCCAGTCGCTAACACACGACCCTGGCGGATAGGACACGAGAACATTCGTCGGACCAAGCCGGCGTAAACTTGGGAGTTAAGGTGGTGCATCACGACTCACATTTTCATTGTTTTTCATACAACCGCTCGTAACCGATTATGACGTTATTACACATTTTTCATTAGATATTTTGGAAACACAGTATCTTGCGGATAGTATCTAGGCTTCTATTGAAATCAATTTCTAAATTTGTGTAAAAAAAATACGGTAAAGACCACTGAAAATGCCCTATTTTGTATGAACACAACACACTTCATAATTTGCTTAAAAATTTAAAAAGTCAAAAAAATAAAACTATTAAACATTCTAAATGAACTTTTTTCAAAAACTTAATGGTTTAAAAAATACAGCTATTTCCTGGAGCAAGTTTTACGAATACTAACAGAGTTTTCAGGCGTTATCTCTCTTTTTTTTGCGTTGCCTTTTTGTCAAACATCGCGTTGGGTTGCGTTAGATGTACTAACAAGCTTTTAAACCATTTTCGATGTTGACGATAGGCGAGTGAAAAAGGACCCTCTTAATTATTGTGTTGTTATGTTGTTTTAGTTCAATTGAAGATGGCAGCAGTGATGAGAACAATGCTAGCGACAATGCTGATAACATCGCTGACGATGATGATGAGTAAGTTTTATCTGTTTTTAACGTCCTAACCGCAGATATAGATAACGCAAGAGCAACTACTTCGCGTGTCCAGCTTACGTACAATATTCGTATTCGCCACGGTAATCTATACTTAATATTATAAAGAGGTAAAATTTGTAAGTTTGTAAGTTTGTATGTAGGGGGTAATCTCTGGAACTAATAATCCAATTCTAAAATTTTTTTTACTGGCCGAAAGCTACATTATTCCTGAGTGCTATAGGCTATAAATTGTTTCTATAGCATGTATATTAACCGAGCTATCACAACTTTTGTCTAGCAAGTCGGAAAAAAATACCTCATAAAATAGAATTATTTGCGTGCGCTGCCTAAACAGTTGCTTAAAATTAAAAACAATGTATGGCTACCTGGTTCGTCTTAATTATTTCTACAAAAAAGTCCGCGGTACCATATCTCTATCTTTTATATTTCATCTTTTATACTTCTTTTATTGCATTAAAAATATTTTTTTTCGGCATACTTACGTTTGGTTGATTATTTGAGCAACAAAATATTAATTCTTACGACAATAAATTATTTCAGTATCACAAGAACATTATACAGATAAGATTTGCCATTTACAGCATAGCAATTGGTCATACAGTTTCGAAGATAATATAAAATTACTAAAACGCAAAATGCCCCTAGCGTAACTTTCATTGTGCAGACGTTTTACCTATTTTTTTTTTTATGGTGGGCAAAAATCATCTTATGACAACCCCCGCCCTTGGGTGGAGCGAGAGATAGTGTCAGACTCTTACTGACTAAAAACCCACTCCGTTCCTTCTAGCCTTCAAACCAGGGCACGAGTTCCCTTTCGGATAACCCTGGACCCGGTAGGCTTCGACCCAGCTGGGCCTCTGCTGTTGCTGACAACTTCTTGAGGCGCGCGGGAACAGTGCGCGCCGTCGACGTCTTGGGCTCGGTCCATTACCGGACGATCGGACAGCAAGCTACCCATGGCTCGCCGTCCGCGAGCCCGCGTCTACGGTGGCCGGAAATCAGGATCGGAATCCCGGCGGCGGCGGCGGGGGCGCCGTTGCCTGATGCGGTCTGCCTCCGCCTTTGCTAGCATTACTGCTTCGCAGAAGGAGGCGACCGCCTGCCATTCCTCCTCGCTAAGGACCATGGCCTCAACCAGAGCCCGCCGCGAGAGGTGTCCGCCGCCGATCGCCCCCACGAGGGCACGGCGATGCTCTGCCCAGGCAGGGCACACCTCGACTGTGTGCTCCACCGTGTCCTCCAGGCGTTCCGCACAGTGGCGACACTCGGGCGTCTCTTCCGCTTTAATTCGGTGCAGAAACCTCCCGAACTTGCCATGTTCGGTGAGGACCTGTGTCATGCGGAAGGTAAGGACGCCGTGAGGCCTTTCCAGCCACGCCTCAAAGAGGGGACTTACCGCCATAATTGTGGCGTGCCCAACGTTTCACCTATTTGCCCATAGATGGCGTTCTGCAATTACGTAATTTTTCTGAATCGCGGTGTTAAGACTTTCTGTGGATTGATGACCCTCTCGAATTATTATGCCCACGTTGTCGTTAGTTGGAGTTCTTCTGTCAGTTGCTTATTGGTTTCGGTTGTTTCGTTCGTATGGTTGTTGTTGTTGATAGATACCTCATAATCGAAAATATCGTAATTTCGTTGTACGTTTTTGTATGTTCGTAGTTTCGTACTTCGTTCTATCGTAATAATCGATACGAGTTATTCGATATTACGATTGTTTTGTTTTGTAAAGGCGGACGGTGTTCGAGTCGCTCTCCTTTTGTTCATAATTGTTTTCAAGTCTGTGCGTAGTTTGTTGAGAGCATGTCTAAAAGGAAATCTCAACTGTCCCGGCAGACATCACAGACAAGAGCCGCTCGAGTACGCCGTACGGAAGAATCTGCCCCTGAAAATGAGCAGCGCCTCTCGAGAAATAGAGAATATATTTCGCAAGCACGCGCTAGAGAATCTAGCTCCGAGCGCTCACAGCGCCTCGCTAGCCAAAATGTGAGGACATCGCGGGCCCGTGCTCGAGGAACTAGCGCTGAACGTGCGCACCGTCTATCTGAGTTAAGGCAGCATGTCTCTGAGACAAGGGATAGGGAGACTAGCGCTAAACGCTCGCGGCGGCTTGGTAGACAAAATGTCATAACATCGCAGGCCCGTGCTCGGGAATCTAGCGCTGAACGTGCGCAGCGTCTATCTCATTTAAGGCAGCATGTCTCTGAGACAAGGGATAGGGAGACTAGCGCTGAGCGCTCGCAGCGGCTCGCTAGGCAAAATGCCATAACATCACAGGCCCGTGCTCAGGAATCTAGCGCTGAACGTGCGCATCGTCTAATCGAGTGTAATCTTATTTTAAAACAAGAAATTTTCCGCGGACGAAGTCGCGGGCAGAAGCTAGTAATACAGTATTCCAACTTCATACAAACGGACGAAACGCGAGCTATACCTACGCGCCTCGGTTGTAGCATGGGCTCGGCATGTAGACAGTCGCGGCCGTCGCAACCACGGAGTTAGTATAGAAGAGGAGGCGGCCTACCTAAACAACTGTGCACTGTGACTCTCAACTGAGTCCTGACGTCATCACGATGGGCGTGGCTTAAATCAGTGTATTGTTGGCGTTCGTCCTGAGCACAACTTCGTAAACCCACTTATTTGGCATTATATTCGCGATAGAAAACCAAAAAAATTAAGTGTTGTATTTTATCTTGTAAAAATTACTCGGATCAGACGTTCTGATGCTATGGAAGTGCGGTATGGTATGGAGTCGCGAAGTAAGTATATTTACAATCACTAAACTAAATGGAAACACAAAGTAGGCAAATGTAATTAGAATGCTGGAGGCGGGCAGCGGGCAGCCCTATCGCATGTTTATGTAACGCGCGGCTGTAGGCATTTATATCAAAGATATGGCCATGCTGATATACAATACTGTATGATACTATTACCGTGCTTTCGCGCACAGTCTGCATCTAGGGAATGCAAATCTCGCGAGATTGGGGCTCGAGCGAGATCTCGCGAGATTATGAACATCAATATCGCGAGATCTCGCTAATTTCGAGATCTCGCGAGATTGGCAGTTTTGTGTTTTTTTTTTTGCAAATTTGAATAAATGAGGAAAAAAACAATAGAAACCATGAGTATTATAAGATAACCATAGGCGCGGGCTTGCGTACGGCGAGCAATGGGTAGTTTGCTGTCGAACCGTCCGGTCCGAGCCCAAGTCAATGGCGCGCACTGGGTCGAAGCCTACTGGGGCCAGGGTTATCCGAAAGGAAATTCGAGCCCCGCTATGAAGAGGCTCGAAGGAACGGGGTGGGTTTTTAGTCAGTAATAGTCTGACACTATCTCCCGCTCCACCCAAGAGCGGGGGTTGTCATAAGATGATTTTTGCCCAACGTAAAAAAAACATTGTTGTGTGATATACTTGTTTATATTTTCAGGACAGAGACGTTGGTCATCAAGGAGGAACCTGTTGAATCGTGCAAGTAAGTAGATATGATCATCATCCATACTAATATTATAAATGGGAAAGTGTGTGTGTCTGTTTGTCCGTCTTTCACGGCAAAACGGAGCGACGAATTGACGTGATTTTTTAAGTGGATATAGTTGAAGACATGGAGAGTGACATAGGCTACTTTTTGTCTCTTTCTAACCCCCCACTTCCCAGCGGAAAGAATTTAACGCGAGCGAAGCCGCAGGCAAAATCAAGTTTTATAAAAATACTGGTATTTCGAAAGAGTAACTAGAGCAGTGGTGGCCGAGTGGTAATTTTTTTTCCACAACTATCACACAGCGCCGTCTAGTCCCAAGCTAAGCAGAGCTTGTGTTATGAGTACCTACTAGACAACTGATAAACATACTTATATATTTCTAAATACATACATATTATACAGAGTTATTTGTAAAACACTAACAACCTTGCAGGACTGTATTACTAACATTATAAACAAAACTTTTGTTCTGGGACTTTTTACAAAACAAAATTCATTTAACAAACACAAATCTTCAAGATTTCGTTGTTCTATCCACAGAACAGAAAATATAGGTAGAAATGCCCCTAACGTGGCTAAGCACGGGAACCAGTGTCGCCAAACTCACACATTTGCGTATCAAATTGTACATTACACACATAAAAAACAGTAATATGATTGGCTACGAAGCTACGAATTACAAACTTAACTTTTACAATTCATATTCTTATTGCTTTCATAAATTAGGTCTTATTACAACGTAAGAAAGTTGTTATTATTTGACATGACACGAACAATAAAGAAGTTTTAACCAATTTACAACGAGTTCGCCTACTCAACGCTAGATGGCGCTGTAACCAATTTATTCTATTCAGAACGCTAGTGCCTTTGAAATAGATGCCATATTCACCTGCACTAGTATATAATATGTAATAGGCGAATTTAGTCTACTGTTGACACACGGGCGATATCTAAGAGGCACTTCCTCTAGTTTTCTTTATTCCGTGGTTCTATCTAACACAATTCAACTCTGTATTTTGCTGTAGTCTGTACCCACCTACGTCTGTATGACACGACGCAAGCGCATCAAACACCGCCGCCGCCCGACTCCGCTTCCCTCCGCCATTGTACTATCGCTTGATTTGCATAGACTTTGTAATATTTAGAACGTTCAATTTAAATATTTTTATTTTTGTATGAAAATCTGATGAACTAAAATATGATAAATTTTTAAAAGTCATAGAACAAAAGTTGGTGTTTATAATGTTAAATGTCAAAATCAATACATACATATTATAAAACAAAGTCCCCCACCGCGTCTGTCTGTCTATCTGTTCGCGATAAACTCAAAAACTACTGCACCGATTTTCAAGCGGTTTTCACCACTGGATAGCGTAATTCTCGAGGAAGGTTTTAGTATAAAATTATTTATTTCTGGTTATGTAAAGAGGAGATATGAAACGCATGTTGCTAAAAGAAATGGAGAGGGAGAGGGAGGCCAAAGAAAAGATGGATGGATGGATTGTGTGAGAAGTGATATGAATGAAGAGGGAGTTAGTGATAGCGTGACGAGTGATAGGACAGAATGGAAGAAAAAAACGTGTTGCGCCGACCCCAAATAAAACGGGATAAGGCAGGAAGATGATGATATTTATTTCTAGAAAAGAACCCGTGTGAAGCCGGGGCAGATAGCTAGTGTAAAATAAAATGTCAAAATGTACAGTGAAATACACAAAAAAAAAATGTGTCTGAAATAGTTTGAACTCGCGACCTACAACTCGTAAGTCGGGACCGTTATCACTGTGCTGGGCAGCACAGTGGTAACGGTCCATTCTTCTGCATCTAACATTTTTTCCAGAGTTGAATTATATACATTGCCAGAATCAGGACACAATGGCGCATCTGCCTGTATTCTTTATATTTTGCCAACTTTCTCCAGTGCGGTTTCAACACAAGGAAAATAGGCCCAATTTCCCGTTTCATTCATTAAAACATTTTTTTATCCGTTTTCGTATTTGTTTCTATACGTCTTTTTAACTATCAGGGACAGAGTGGCACACCACTGCTCTCTTTCTTGGTATCACACTTAAAACTGTTTTAAAAGTATTCTTCTAAGTTTCTTTTTTTATTTCAGTGAAGAACCTGAGGTTTATCTGGAACTGCCAAGCGTGAAGGTGGAACCCGGCGAGTATGGAGACAACACGTAAGTTAATATCTAATAATATTCTACACCTATCACACAACGCCGTCTAGTACCAAGCTAAGCAGAGCTTGTGTTATGGGTACTAGACAACTGATAAACATACTTATATATTTCTAAATACATACATATTATAGATAAATTACACCCAGACACAGAACAAATGATTATGCTCATCACACAAACATTTGTCCTGGGTGGGAATCGAACCCACGACCTCCGGCATAGCAGTCAGGGTCACTAACCACTAGACCAACAGGTCAGTCATGATGTCATGTCCTGGAATAGGACATAGGATACCTTTTATCCCGGAAGTATGTTCCCTTGGGATAATTTTCTGCTATCACGCGGGCAGCTAGTACTTTCATATTTCTATATACTCGTACATACATATTATAGATAAATTACACCGAACAAATGATCATGCTCATCACATAAACATTTGTGCTGAGTCGGAATTGAACCCACGACGAGTGGACGCACACTAATGAGCGTTTGAGCCGGAACTGTTAGACGAGCGGGCCGAGGGCGAGGAGATATCGTGTCCGTGAGCGGTGTCTATGCGTGAGTTGTGAGAGCGCGCACAGTATGTAGATTGACTTCTGTAACTATACAAGGTGTAAGGGACAGCCCTTCGCAAACTTTAAGGACGCGTTTACGATTTGACGCGCATCAATTTTAGGTATAGAGTCTTACTACTACACGTGCACGGCTCACACACACAGCGAAATGCGCGAAGCGGCGAAATTATGAGTAACTTGACACGACTTGATACTTGACCTTACTTTTATTTAATTTTTGCCATGTTTTTTTTTAAGTTTACTTTAATTATTTTTCAAAAAGTTCGTAACGTGAAATGGTAACAAAATTTTTACCTCGAGTGGTTTTCCACCCTTAAGAAATTTGATAAGTGTTTTGCCACTCTAAAAAAAAAAATCAGTTGATCGGACTGGAAGTACAGAAAAGTGATCCGATCGATTTCCATTCTGATCAACCAGTTGATCGGTTTAGTTGATCGGATAGGAAGTGCAGAAGGTGATCCGATCGAGTTCCATTCTGATCAACCAGTTGATCGGTTTAGTTGATCGGATAGGAAGTACTGATTTACTTAATTTCATTGGACAGTGATTGATTGGTAAGCAAGTACTTGCTAAAGTACCTATGTATTTTCGATTTGCGCGACAAGCTTTTTGAAAACAAATAATTAAAAACATAAGCTTATTTTATCTGCTGTATTTAGTATTTTTAACCGACTTAAAAAAAGGAGGATATTCTCAATTCGGATGTTTATATTTATATATTTTTTTATGTAAGAGGTAGGTATGTTAGGGCATAACTCCGTCATAATATAGACGGATTTGCAAAATTCTTTTTTGTTCGAAAGAGGTTTATTCCGAAATAGTCCCTTGTAAAGATCAGACGGGCAATTCTCGTAATTTTAAGAACGTTCACAGTCTAATCTGTCTCAATCTGTCAAAAATACCTCTAATTTCCCTACATTTTGAAAATTGTTTGACATTTGTTTGTTGCCGAGATGAGACTGCGAATAGATTTTGAATGTTTTTAATTACGAGAATTGGCCTTCTGATGATGTCGGAGAGTTGTGGGATTGGAGAGTTTCAGAGACAGACAACGGAACTCTTCAATAAATGCCAGCAAATCAACCGCAATTGCTGCTTTCGCATATTATGTATGCATTGTTTGCGTAATCACACAGTATAAGATCATGTCTGTACCCTCTAAAGGGGTACGCAGATGTGTTCAGTATACCACGGCACACCGTCATTTATCTCAAAGTTGTTATTGGGGTACCTTTAATCTTGCAAGTAAATTCGGGCAACCCTTTTTGTTTATGAATTGATTTAATTAATCTAAATTAAGTAGATTAAATATTTTTTTTTTTATGTAGGTATGTTTAGATGGATTTGCAAAATTCTGTCATTTTTTAATGGATAAGCTATGCATGCCCCAGGGGTAGTACAATATAAATTTTATGAACTTTGCTTGGCCTACCCAAGCAAAGTATGAACTTTGCTTGGGTAGGCCAAGCAGAGTTCATAAAATTTTGAAATTGATGATGTTTAATTTCCTGTCACTGTTATTCACATAGCAAGTAAAAAGTTTTAGGTACCTATATAATTTTGTTTTAGTATCAAATGGTTCTCGAAAACTAGAAAGAAAATACGTTTATTTGGCAAATACATATAATACTGATAAGTACTTACAATTACTTTCAAGGTTAGGATTAGGTTCCAAACATTATTAATTGCTTCATAAAAAAAGTCGTTGGCATGACAACAAGAACAACTCAATAGATATTGTTTATCTGTCAAATTGGAATGGATTGCCATCCTAAGTGTGTTACGTAATTAGGATGCCGTACGAAGCCGGGTCAGGAGCTAGTAAATGATAAAAGAAATGAATAAAACTTACGAAAGACATAAAAAAAATATCAATTTTTATTTTTCATTATATTATTATGACAATGACAATTATATTATTATGATGAATATTCTCGTAGTTCCATATTCCTTTTGAATCTCGTCTTAGGCCTTGGCATCTAAAACAAAAATTGTGTTATAAAAGGTATAAACTATACACACTCTTATCAGCTAGCTCTACTCGTCTATTAGTTTCAATAGCAGCCTCCAGGTCCTGGACCTGCAGGTCTCTCCATCAAGTCCGGAGGTAAGGTCTCAACATAACTAACAAAACGAGCCCAAACTCGGCACACCTAGCTCTACTGGTATACTAGTTCCAGTAGCAGTCTTCGAAGTACACCTGCAGGTCTCTCCATCAAGTCCGGAGGTAAGGTCTCAACATAACTAACAAAACGAGCCCAATAAACTCGAGACACTCACACACCTAACTCTACTCGTCTATTAGTTCCAGTAGCAGTCTTCGAAGTACACCAGCAGGTCTCTTCATCAAGTCCGGAGGTAAGGTCTCAACATAACTAACAAAACGAGCCCAAACTCGACACACCTAGGTCTACTCGTCTATTAGTTCCAGTAGCAGTCTTCGAAGTACACCTGCAGGTATCTCCATCAAGTCCGGAGGTAAGGTCTCAACATAACTAACAAAACGAGCCCAAACTCGGCACACCTAGCTCTACTGGTATAATAGTTCCAGTAGCAGTCTTCGAAGTACACCTGCAGGTTTCTCCATCAAGTCCGGAGGTAAGGTCTCAACATAACTAACAAAACGAGCCCAAACTCGGCACACCTAGCTCTACTGGTATAATAGTACCAGTAGCAGTCTTCGAAGTACACCTGCAGGTCTCTCCATCAAGTCCGGAGGTAAGGTCTCAACATAACTAACAAAACGAGCCCAAACTCGACATACCTAGCTCTACTTGTCTATTAGTTCCAGTAGCAGTCTTCGAAGAACACCTGCAAGTATCGCCATCAAGTCCGGAGGTAAGGTCTCAACATAACTAACAAAACGAGCCCAAACTCGGCACACCTAGCTCTACTGGTATACTAGTTCCAGTAGCAGTCTTCGAAGTACACCTGCAGGTCTCTCCATCAAGTCCGGAGGTAAGGTCTCAACATAACTAACAAAACGAGCCTAAACTCGACACACTCAGCTCTACTCGTCTATTAGTTCTAGTAGCAGTCTTCGAAGTACACCTGCAGGTCTCTCCATCAAGTCCGGAGGTAAGGTCTCAACATTACTAACAAAACAAGCCCAAACTCGACACACCTAGCTCTACTCGTCTATTAGTTCCAGTAGCAGTCTTCGAAGTACACCTGCAGGTCTCTCCATCAAGTCCGGAGGTAAGGTCTCAACATTACTAACAAAACGAGCCCAAACTCGACACACCTAGCTCTACTCGTCTATTAGTTCTAGTAGCAGTCTTCGAAGTACACCTGAAGGTCTCCCCATCAAGTCCGGAGGTAAGGTCTCAACATAACTAACAAAACGAGCCCAAACTCGGCACACCTAGCTCTACTCGTATAATAGTTCCAGTAGCAGTCTTCGAAGTACACCTGCAGGTCTCTCCATCAAGTCCGGTGGTAAGGTCTCAACATAACTAACAAAACGAGCCCAAACTCGGCACACCCAGCTCTTCTGGTACATTAGTTCCAGTAGCAGTTTTCGAAGTACATTTCAGGTCACTCCATCAAGTCCGAAACTAAATATGAAATTTATAAGTACATATAAGAAACTGTGAATAAAATCTTACCTTGGTTGTCCGTAGTCCGTGCAGAATGCGTGAAGGATCAAGTATGTTAGGTCAAATATTTTGTATTCGTACAGCGATCTTTTCCAATACGAGGAGCTGCTTGCAAGCGTCACAGTGTCCACTCACGACGGCGGCCGAGCGCAGACTAATATTTCATTACAAATTTTTGTGCAATAAAGCAAGACAGTGACCAGTAAAATAACCCTTATTTCAATCCAATAAGAATCACGTGTTACCGCTAAATATGCGAAAAAATAAGACTCAATTTTATTTTTTTTCTGAGCGTATTGTAACATTTTGATAGTTTTTTTTGCTACCTTTTTGAGTTGAACATGTCTACTTACATAAAATATTTTTAAATACATAAATTTATGTTATTAAATAAAAGAAAAATGTCCCTAAAGTCAGTACGATGTCGTCGAATTTGTGTGAAGAGGTAACGGAAATTATTTTTTACAATATTATAAACCAAAATTTTCGAATAAAAAATTGCTACCATTTGAAGATTAAGGAGTAATCTATCTGTGGTAATTATTAGTTACTTTTAGTTTTGTACCATTTTGCCGCAAAATGCACCGAAAAACTCCTTATTTTTTTCGAAGTCGTAAACGCGTCCTTAAGGGCTTGCTCAGTAGACGAAAACTGAACAACCTTTCACAAGATTTTTTTTATCAGGAAACAAAAAAAAAAAATCAGCTTCATTATACAAAATGGTTGGTCTGGCCTGGTCTTTGACGCTTCACCAGAGGTCCAAGCTCGAGGTTTGTCAGCGAGTCATGGAGCGCAGTATCCTGGATGTTCGAATTTCCAACCGCGTAAAGAACACAGAGCTGCGCGCCAAAACTAAGATCGAAGATGTTACCCGAAAATCTGCCACTCTAAAGTGGGATTGGGCCGGACATGGTTGCCGCATGTCGGATGAACTGTGGGCTAAAAGAGACACTTATTGGGTCCCATTGAACGCGAGGCGACATCGCGGCAGACCAAGGCGAAAGTGGAGAGATGAGCTTGATAAATACCGGAGGGACTGGCCCGCAATGGCCGAAGACAGACGTGTGTGGAAAAGGGAGAGGGAGGCCTTCGCCCAGCAGTGGGACATAAATGGGCTAACTAACTAACTAACTATACAAAATGATAAACTTGTATGGTGAGGCCGATTTTTTTTTCAATTCCTGAAAAAACAATCTCTTGGAAGGTTGTTCAGTTATGTCTACTGAGCAAGCCCTTAAAGTTTGCGGACGGCTGTCCCTTACACCTTGTATATTGTGGCCGAGAGTTCTAAGTATGAAGTTGATAATACAGACTAGTTTGTTTGTTTCTAGGGAGCTGACTGATCCAATGCCTGTAGACTTGAAGACAGAGCCACTGAGCGAGGATGAAGCCACTACGTAAGTACTACACTCATCATCTTCCTGCCCTTATCCCGTTTTATTTGGGGTCGGCGCAACATGGTTGTTTTTCTTCCATTCTGTCCACACAATTCATCCATCTTTTCTTTGGCCTCCCTCTCCCCCGCCGTCCATCCACATGTAAACTCATAACTTTTTTAGCAACATGCGTTTCGTCCCTCCTTTTCACATGACCATACCAAGACAAACGATTCCCTTTCAACTTTTCAGTCACTGGCGCTACTTTCAAACTTTACTTCACTACCATGGGTTATTTGTAATACACTAGCAACCTCTCAGGTACTAGACTCCGCTCCCAGGTTGGACGCAGCAAAGACAATCACCACAGGTGGGGGTTCTCGGCCGGTTCCGATCTCCAGTGTTTGTGCGGCGTCACTCCGCAGACGATGTCCCACCTTCCGTCCTGCACCACGTGCCCGGTTACCTGCTCACGTAGGGACCTAATGACAGCATCAGCGGACGGCATTGCCGTGGCCGAATTCTGGGCCGGGGAAGGAATTTGACTAATTTTGCCATCGATACGCGGTCGCCACTCCAGAACCTTTCAGCCCCAACGGCCATCTGTTCTGCGAGCAATGCACTCTTTTTTTTTTCGACGGGGCAAATCATCTTATGACAAAACCCGCTCTTGGGGGGAGCGGGAGATAGTGTCAAACTCTTACTGATTAAAAACCTCATCCCCTTCCTTCTAGCCTTCATACCGGGGCACGAGCTCCCTTTCGGACAACCCTAGCCCCAGTAGGCTTCGACCCAGCTGAGCCCCTCCTGTTGCTGACAACTCCTTGAGGCGCGCGGGAACTGTGCGCGCCGTCGACGTCTTGGGCTCGGTCCGGACAGTTACCAGACGGTCGGACAGCGAGCTACCCATGATTTGCCGTCCACGAGCCCGCGTCTACGGTGGCCGGAAATCGGGATCGGAATCCCGGCGGCGGCGGCGAGGGCGCCGTTGCCTGATGCGGTCGACCTCCTCCTTTGCTAGCACTACTGCTTCGCAGAAGGAGGCTCGCGCCTGCCACTCCTCCTCGCTCCGGACCATGGCCTCAACCAAGGCCCGGCGCGAGAGGTCTCCGCCGCCGATCACCCCCACGAGGGCACGGCGATGCTCCGCGCAACACTTATACAGAGTTATTTGTAAAACATAGCAACCTCTTAGGTGCTGGAGAACATCATAAACACAACGCTGCGTCTTCCGGTACGCGGTCGCAACTCCAGAACCTTTCGGCCCCAACGGCCTCTGTTCTGCGAGCAATGCGCCCTGCCCATTGCCACTTAAATTTGGCGATTCTCCGTGCTATGTCGGCAACCTTGGTTCTCCTGCGGATATCTTCATTTCTGATTCGATCACGCAAGGTAACCCCGAGCATAGCCCTTTCCATTGCCCTTTGGGTGACTTTAAGCCTTCTGATGAGGCCCATTGTGAGCGACCACGTTTCGGCACCATATGTCCACCATATGGCAACACGCACTGATCATAGACTTTCGTCTTGAGACACTGTGGTACATTGGACGAGAAGATACCGCGCAGCTTCCCGAACGCCGTCCAGCCGAGTCGGATTCGACAGTTGACCTCTTTCTCGAAATTAGCTCTACCCAACTGGATTGTCTGTCCGGGGTAGACGTAATCGTCCACTACTTCGAGTATCGAGTCTCCGATCTTGATAGGAGTGGGTGCTACATGGTTGTTCATCATGACTTTAGTTTTGTCCATGTTCATTTTAAGACCCACTCTTTCGGAGTTCTTTCTTCAAGAGGATGCATTACGGCACACATTTTCACTGTTTTTCATACAACCGCTCATAACATATTATGACGTTATTACACATTTTTCATTAGATATTTTGGAAACACAGTATCTTGTGGATATTATCTAGGCTTCTATTGAAATCAATTTCAAAATTTGTGTAAAACTAATCCAGTGAAGACCTCTGAAAATCTCCTATTTGGTATGAACTTTAACACTTCATGATTTGCCTAAAAATTAAAAAAAGTGAAAAAAGTAAAACTATAGAGAAGCCTTGCAAATTTTATTAAGATTCTAAATGACGACAATTATTTTCAAAAACTTTTAAGGGCTTAAAAAAAAACAGCTATTTTCTGGAGCAAGTTTTGTAAAATATTCGAGTAAATCACGGAATTACCGAATACTAACAGAGTTTTCAGGCGTTATCTTTCTTTTTTTGCGTTGCCTTTTCGTCAAACATCGCGTTGGATTGCTTTAGATGAAGTTACAAGCTTTCAAACCATACTCGATGTTGACGATAGGCGAGTGGAAAAGGAGTCTCTTAACTTCGTGTTTTTATTTCAGTTCAAGTGAAACAACAGCAGTACAACGTGACACTCAAAGTTCTAAAAAAAAGAAAACAAAACGCCAGGCTGTCGCCCCACCTGCCGCATCCACCTCGACTACAACATCTGCCCCTTCTACCTCATTTGCCCCACCTGCAGCAGCTGTCTTACCAGGAATTTCGGCCCCACCTGAGACTTCAATCTTACCTGAACGACCAGCCCCACCTGAACGACGGTATGTACACAGGATCAGCTTTTTACAAGCTTTTATTTAGTTTCACCTGTCCCGATGTTTGTCCGCAATCAAATCTTGAAAATTAAATTTGACCCACTTCCCGGTTACCGATTGAGCTGAAATTGTGCATGCATGTGTAAATCAGATGACAATGCAAAATAATTATGACATAAAGCTCATCTGATGATGGAACCGGAAGGTGGCTATAGGAACTTCGTAGTTAAACGTCACAACCCCATCGAGTTTGCCGAAAGACGTCCACTGTTAGACATAGGCCTCCCCCAAGCGTCGCTGCAACGACCGATCCACGTCCCGTTTGTGTGTGTGCGTCACGCATCTATCGGACGTCTTGACGAGTATTGATTATACAACGTGTAACAAAAAGGGGGTATACATACCAAGTGCACGGCCTCTTGATGAGATAACAAACGATACGGAAAGGGTTTTCTAACCTTATGTTTACATGGTAGGAAGTTGTGATTTATTCCATACATATGATACCAGAAACCGAACATTTCAAACTGAAACCAATACATCACTAGCAAAAAGTCAGCTGATCGGTGTCATTGAACTGTTTATGACTAAAAACAAACCTCTTACTCCTGGTATTTCTTCAAACAGTGGATAAAGGGTTCCGCATGTTTATTTTTTCTAACATTTTTTTTTTAAGAAAAATAGATTTAAGAAGAAATAAGTTTTTCCTACAGAGACTAAGATTATGTTTGTGTACAACAAACCAAGCCAAAAACTAGAGCGAGTGCGTGCGTTGGCCATCGAAAAACCTGCGCGCCGCGTAGGGCTGTGTTCGTTAGCGCGCAGCGCATATTATTTTTCGTGCGACTCACGCCGCTTTTAGAGGAGACTAATTAGATAAGGGTATTCGTAAGGATATGGAATAATTATGTACCTATCTGGTATTTACGTGAAACAATAAGAAATATCTACATACTTTTTTATTGTTTTACGTAGATAGGATAGTAACAAATACTTAATTTACGAAAAATTTAAACGAAGTACCTACGTAAAATCTAAACGAACGTTGTACTCGGCGTTAGACGCTGCGAAAAAAGATTTCATATCTGTTAAAATGAACCCAAATATCATTTCTAAGCAACTTATGTGCCTCCTGGTACAAATAAACTCCCAGTGGGTTCCGTTCTTGAATTTAATTTAATTGGAGGACTTCAGTAAGATGTCACTTTTTGCAGGGTCGAGATGAATTTTCTTACGTACCTAATTCTTTTTATGTCGGTTGCTATACGTAGGATATGTACTTAGTTAACAAGAAATTAATTATTTAGATGTAGTGTGCGCATTCACGACGCCGCGTGAATGCGTGTGAGTTTAATTTTACCCCGAGATTATAATCAAATCAACAAATCTTTCTCGTTTATTTCTAAAAAAAACTATACGTTTGCGCACAATTAGGTGTTTGCGTAACTTTTTGACTTTTTTACAAAAACATTACCAGTAGTAGCACAGTTTAGTCTTAATTTATCATTTTAAAATAAATGAAAAACATGCGAAAGTACTAGGAGTCCATAAGAAACGAGAATTGTTATTGATAATTAAAAAAAACGGTTCACAGATCCCTAAAAAAATTCCTTTGAGAAGCTCAAATGTTATTGAACACGATAAAATAGTTTTGTCCCAGTCGCACGCGCCGCCTGCGTGTTTAATGTGAGAGAGATGGCAATGTTGTCGTCGTCCGTTCGGCTACTCTCTTTGGCGGTACTGGCGGCGTCTTTGTACGCGCCGAAAGTCAAATTTAGGTAAACAAATAAATATATTATAATTTTGCATTAGTGGATGACCAATAATCTTACGATGCAGTCGCATAGCATAATTATCCGTTCCGGTGTTTGTGATTTGGATTTTAAACATTATTTTATTGCAGTTGTGATAATCGTGTGTGATGGCATTTCTATGGTGATGGTGTTAAGTAATAGTGAATATTATGAGATGATGTTGGGTGTCGGAAGAGAGGACGGCCGGTAATGTGCGAGCTGCTCGCGAACTTTATCGTCCTCGATTTATCGCGGGTACCTAGAAGGAGCTGAGCGCCGACAGTTTCTTCGGTGGCGGGCTTCCATCGGATAGTAGGTAGGTACATTCACAGAGTACTTTGTAACATAGGTACTGAAAGGTACATCGTCTGCAACAAACTGGTTCCACGCTTCTGGTTTAGGGGGTCGCCAAACACTATCGATCCAGAATTTGAGGAGGCCGTACTCGAGCATTTTGAAAATAACCCACGTAGGTAGGTACTAGCGCACTCGGCGAGCTGCATTAGCGCTGTATACCTCTAACCATATGCAAGTAGGTATGGCGAGTGTTGCAGAATGAAGGTCAGCACCCATACCTCTTCCGTCGCATCCAGGAACCGACACCTGCAGATATTTTGCCTCGCGTGACCTTCTGCTTTTTTGAGGCAAAATTTTAAGTAGGCAGGTACTAGGCAAACAGCGTTTCATTCACACACGCGCCGCGCGTATCGAAATTAGGTAGAATTAGGAAGAGAGGTACTAGGCGATCAGATTTACAGAAGAAGTCTTTATTAGTATTAGCAAGTGACGTGGAATGTTATTGACCCTCATAGTGTCGTGACACGTTTGTTATGATTTGAATTCGAGAATCATACGATACCAAGGATACCAAGAATTTGGTATCAATTCTTTGAGTAATTTATTTTGAGCTGAAACTTTGTGTAGAGATTCTATACCACCAGTAAACTTCAGGGCTTTTTGATGTATATACCCTTTTTGTTACACGTTGTATAGGTATACCCAGCTATAAAAGCTTGTTATGAAAAAAATATTTTGATGAATATATGGCGGCGCCAACGCTGAGCTGTGCGTGTCGAAGCTTGTCGGGCACTGTCGGAGACGTTCGGCACTTATCGGTGCTGATTTTTATCATAGAGCCATAAAATATATAGGTACAGAAGTCAATCTACATAGTGTGCGCGCTCTCACAACGCACACTTCGTCACCGCTCACGGACACGATATCTCCTCGCCCTCGGCCCGCTCGTCGAACAGTTCCGGCTCAAACGCTCATTAGTGTGCGTCCACCGAGCGTAGGTATCAAAAGTGAAGCACATACACGAGATTGTCTTCTGTACCTATCTATTTTGTGATAGAGCTGTATTCATTTTCCTCCTTTTGGCCCCTCCGCTTGCTGACAACCCCTTGAGGCGCGCGGGAACAGTGCGCGCCGTCGACGTCTTGGGCTCGGTCCGGACAGTTACCGGTTGGTCGGACAGCGAGCTACCCACAGCTCGCCGTCCGCGAGCGCGCGTCTCCGGTGGCCAGGCGGCGGCAGCGAGGGCGCCGTTGCCTGATACGGTCGGCCTCCTCCTTTGCTAGCATTACTGCTTCGCAGAACGAGGCGACCGCTTGCAATTCCTCCTCGCTCCGGACCATGAACTCGACCAAAGCCCGGCGCGAGGGGTCTCCGCTGCCGATCGCCCACGAGGACATTGTCGCGCCGTCATGGTGTCTCGGTGAAATATAGCGTTAGAGATACCCTTCTTCTTCTTTTCGTGTCGATGCTCTCAAACTACACTTTCTCTGACCAATATTTAGCAAACTGTACGGCTCTATTGTTGGCCTCGTATAGATCCTGAAAACTGCAGGTGGTAATGCAGGACGGGCAGCATAGCAGGTGGCGCATGAACTGTGGAGAGGCTCCGCACTGGCACTGTGCTAGAGATGGGTCGAGGAAGCCGCATTTGGCCAGATTGCTTTTACAACGGCCAACCTGGGTTCGCAAGCGGCTTAGAGATACCCTGGTTACCTACTACTTGGATTAATAAGTTACTATTTTCATTGTTCCAGACTGATTCTGCTGGAAGATGGCGAAGTCAAAATGGAGAAAATAGAAATTGGTGAAGAAGGCTTCAGTTAATACTGAGATTGTCAAATAGGTACATCTTGTACAGTACCCGGCATGTAAGTTGGCAAGATCTTGAACTAGTGGGGATAAATTCGCGTGTGGTGCACTTGTGCGGGGGGAAAGGTCGACTAACGCACCAATCGCGCGCTCGGATCAGCGCTACCTCATACCTCGCGTCCCGCTGCTCGCGGACGGCGGGCCATTGGTAGCTCGCTGTCCGACCGTCCGGTAACTGTCTGGACGTCGACGGCGCGCACTGTTCCCGCGCGCCTCAAGGAGTTGTCAGCAACAGGTCGCCCAGCTGGGTCGAAGCCTACTGGGGCCAGAGTTATCCGAAAGGAAACTCGAGCCCCGGTATGAAGAGGCTAGAAGGAACGGGGTGGGTTTTTATTCACTAAGAGTCTGACACTATCTCCCGCTCCACCTAAGCGCTGGGGTTGTCATAAAATGATTTTTGCTCACGGTATAAAAAAAATACCCCGCGTCCCGCTTGGCCACCAAATAGATCTAAAAAACGATTTCTGCGCATCTAACGACTCTTCCTAACGTACGTGCCGAGAACTGTATGCTTGTGATAACAATTAAAATTTCTTACTATATTTTTACTATTTCTAAGTTTAGAAATGTGCCAAAACATCTAAAATTGTTTTCATATCTCTGTTCTAAATAATATTAGACATTTAACCTTTTGAACGCCAATCACTTGTATACAAGTTCGAGATGTTCGTGCCCTCAGCGCCACTACTTGATTAGAAGTAATAATAGCATAAAATAAATGTACGACTTTTACAAGACCTTTTATTTTGTTTTTATGGAAAATTGCCCTGTTATGTGTGAAAAAGTTAAAAAGTTACAGTAAAGTACATAACAAGTTCTTGTTTGTTTTATATTCAATAGAAACATTTGTTAGTTTAACATAGAAACAATTTGTTGCGTGGCGCTGGAGGACACGTCGCGTATTATATAGATGGGCGTCGAAAAGGTTAAGCAAACTGTTTATTACTGTACGTTCAACCGATTTCGACTTTTATTACGTGGGTGGCGTGACAAATGGCGGCAGCAGTAAATAGTTGGTATTGTAACCACTGTTTTGCGTTTAATGCCATCCTTATGTCTACGAAATAGAAGTTATAATCGGTTGAACAGACTGTAAAAAAGGTTTCTTTAAATGTCTCATTTTAACGTGAATAGGGTATGTCTTGATTCTGTGTTTTGTTTAAAACCTTTTAACAGTTTACGTCGGATCGGTCAGACGAGTGTTTTCGCGTCCTATTCGCCAGGGTCGTGTGTTATCGACTGGGTACTCCATCTTGTTTAGCTCTTCAATCCCCATAGGTGACAGAAGAGCTGACGAGATGCGAGTATTTAGTCGTGGATGTGCGACCCTGGCGGAATAAACGCGGGACTGTTTGTCGGATATATCCGACGTGGGCGGTTTTAAGTTAATATCGTCGTTGCGACTAAGACCTCTTATGTATGGGGAAACTAAGTTTTCTAACGTTCCTCGTACACGGGCCTCAAAAAAACGCTACAAAAATTGAAGCCGCCGCAAAAAACAGCTGAAGCGCGCGGCAGCTTGTGGCCGGAGAAGCTTGAAGCGGCTTCAAGCGTTTTTGGTGGCGGCACCGCTGCACACGAGCCACAAAAAAAAGCCGCCTCAAAAAGAAGCTAGAAACGGCGTTTTTTTGAAGCCCGTGTGCTAAAGTCACAAGACATTTTTAATTTATAATCTTATTAATTTGTTCTATACGCGCCGCTTGGCCTACGACGACTAACAGATTACTAGTCTTACGTTAATTTCATTCCTATGGAAATGATGATTTGTATTTTTTCTCTTACATAACTTAATTATAGTTTTACTTTAACCTTTTGAACGCCAATCACTTGTATACAAGTTCGAGATGTTCGTGCCCTCAGCGCCACTACTTGATTAGAAGTAATAATAGTATTAAATAAATTTACTACTTTTACATGACCTTTTATTTTGTTTTTATGGAAAATTGCCCTGTTATAAGCCATATTTTTAACTTTTTCACACATAATAAGTTCTTGTTTGTTTTATATTCAATAGAAACAAAAACGCCAGAAAATATTTTTTTACGTAGCGTGGCGCTGGAGGACACATCGCGTATTATATAGATGGGCGTCGAAAAGGTAAGTAGCCTAAGGGACCTCGCCCTCGGCGACTTTTTGTAGCGATGTAAGCGCGCGACAGCATCGCTTCTAACGCGCGTTACGCGGTTATCACACTGCCACGCTCCACGCAGCGCAGCGCGTGAAGACGCACCTACGCACGTACTTGCGGGAGTGAAGAGGGTTTTTTTACACACTCACGCGCGTAGGTCCGTAAAAAACCTTTTTTCTTGCTAATTCACGCAGGCACGCACGTGTGTCCTTGCGTGTCGCCCCGCACCCGCGCGCGTGAACGCATGTATCTCAGCTTGTAGGTGCGTGATTTGCATGAACACGCGTGGATGTCTCTTCCGTGTATTGGACTGTGCGTGTTTTCTATACAAACGGAGATACTTACAAGCAACGTCAAGACACGCATTCACGCACTACGCTGCGGGGTGCGTGGCGGTGTGATAACTGACTTAGTCGTATTTGCAACACCGTGCGCGTGGGCCCTAAGCACAAAATAGATAGGTACAGAAGACAATCTCATGTATGTACTTCACTTTTTATACCTACGCTCGGTGGACGCACGCTAATGAGCGTTTGAGCCGGAACTGTTCGACGAGCGGGCCGAGGGCGAGGAGATATCGTGTCCGTGAGCGGTGTCTATGTGTGCGCTGTGAGAGCGCGCAGTATTGTAGTAGTACAGTAGATTGACTTCTTTACCTATATATTTTGTACCTTAAGTGACTAAGAATAACTTGGCTGTAAAACCAATTTATTTTATACTCAATACATAGTTCATAAGTTAAGGTGATTTTTTTATTTTCTTTTTTGAAGTTCATTTTTGCATAAATACCGTCTACTAAAAATCTGTGTAATAACTTGATCTAAAAAGTGATTAAATATTTCTGTAGTGTATAAGGGCTATATTTCACCGAGACACCATGGCGGCGAGACCAGTCGCCGCTACCAACAAAATGTATACAGCTCTAGAACGTTAACGTTACACGTTGCGCAAAACCTCAGACGTAATACTCTGAAAAAAAAAACATTTAAAAAAATTAAAGGTTTTATGTGCAGTTTTCCTTTGTTTAAAATAAATATCTGCATTGAAATACATAAGAGCTTTTATTATCCCGTGTATGAGAAAATTTGATTGGATTACAACCATTTGTGTTTGTTTACCTATTTCGGCGGGTTTGCGCACGTGATGGCTTGACCTATTTATAAATAGGCAGAGCGACATTTTTAATGAAGAGTTTTTGAAAAATTTAACCTATATTAAAAAGTGGTGTAATTGATTCTGCTCCTTATTCTGGTCAAACTATTTTCAGCACGTTGTAAAGAGAGTTACTCACCTGGTGTCCGTTTGGTTGCGCAACCAATTTGGTGGCGCGACCAGCTCGGACGTGTGGCGACTCTGGTGTCTGTATGGTGTCTAGTTTGGTAGCTTATAGCTAATATTTCAAATAAAGCCATAACCATAAATACATTTCCACGTTGTCTTTAATTAATGCCTAAAATATTAAATATTTGTCAGTACGTGGTAGGTATATATAGTAATTTTTCGATTTGTATCATTACTTGACTGAGAGCATAATAGTATATTATGATATAAGTGTGTAATGTTAGTGATTACCGTTGAGCCGGTATTTAGACCCGAGCCATGGCGAGGGTCTTAAGAGAGCTGGGAACGGTAATCATTAATTACTCACGTGTATTATACGACGTTTTTTTCAATACACTTGTGAATAAAATAACTGTTAAACTATTAAACTTTTGTGGCGGTAAAAATCTGTTTTCATATGCGCGGCCATTTTTTTTTTCTTTTCTCGTGTGGAACGTCGCGCGCCAATCCTGATACGATAAATGTAATACAATTATGGCGGGGGAGAGGTTGAACAAAAAGGTTTTAACTACATGATAACACTAGTGCGTAATGGTAATCAAAATTTCATAGTTTGGTAACATAACAAGTGCCATACCTAAGTGCAGTACAAGTCACTTTATGAGCAAGTGTATTGAAAAAAATAATTTAAAATTTGTCAGTTCGTGCTAGTTATAGGTAGTAATTTTTCTATTTGTACCATTACTTGACTGAGAGCATAAAACTATTTTATTTTTAAGTCAGACTATGCAATAAAAAAAAAACGATTTTCTTTTGTTGATTTCTTTTTAATTTTACAAGAAAATAAATGTTTCAATGGTATTTGTTGTTTTATTTCTCTCTGACTTGCCTGTTGGTCTAGTGGGTCTAGTGAGTCTAGTCTAGTTAGTGACCCTGACTGCAATGCTGAAGGTCGTAGATTTGATTCCCACCCAAAACAAACGTTTGTGTGATGAGCATGATCATTAATTTGTTCTGTGTCTGGGTCTCTTCTTCTTCCTGCCCTTTTACCATTTTAATTGGGGTCGGCGCAACGCAACAATCTAATTGATCTATATATATATAAATAAATAAATAAATATAAAAAAAAGTCGTGTTAATTATACTATTTATTACTCAAGAACGGCTGAACCGATTCGGCTGAAAATTGGTGGGGAAGTAGCGTAAAACAAAACAAGGAGACAGACATAATGATATATTAGGTCTTTACCTATGAAATTGCCGTTTTGTATGAAAAAAATTAAACGAATTTTTTTCATGTATTTTTTATTTGTAATAATCGAAGTAATCACCCATGCAATCAATGCATCTTTGCCAACGCAGTGGCAGTTTATTGATGCCCTTCTTAAAGAAATCAGCTGGACGGGGCGAGTTCACCCCCTGCGACTTCTCTAACATCCCGCCAAAATAATTACCGGTAGACCAACCTACACAAAGAGACAATCCACCCCACATTGTTCACGTTTCTCTTATAGATCAAGAGACTTCGGACACTGTACTACAACCAATGAAGTTTGGTATGTTTTTGACGAAAAATAACGTTATTAATGTTCGTCTTGATGAGGTCAGACGTATTGGCAGAGATTTTCTGTCGGTTAAATTTAATCTTTCGAACCCAGCCAGCCACATTATTTTCTGTAATTTATTTCATCACCACTGCTCTCCTAACGGTGAAGGAAAACATCGTGAGGAAACTGGCATGTCCTAAAACCACCTATTCACCTATTATTAGTATGGATAAATCGTATAACAGATATTTGGCCCGTTTTTCTTTCCTACAACAGTTATCTAACCATGCTCATCACAGACATTTGTCCTGGGTGGGAATAGAACCCACGACCTCCGGCATAGCAGTCAGGGTCACTAACCACTAGACCAACAGGCCAGTCAATGGTGGTCAAAGGTTCAGTTTGGGTGGTGTGTGGTACTCCATCTGTTTGCAACACGAAATTGTGTTACCCAAATGGAGATTAGCTAAGACCAGCAAGTCATTCCTAGTAAACAGCATACGCTTTTACAACAAGCTGCCAAAGGCGGTAACTGAACTTAGTGAGGGAAAATTCAAAACGCACATTAAGCGTGTCCTAACCAAAAAAGCATAATTATTACAAGTTTAGAGACTATGTCGAAGACACGCTTGTTTGGCAATGACTACCTCTGCACATGTGGCTCCCTGGTAACTCACCAATATTGTGTCTGTTAACTGCTCCACCTCTGTTTTAATATATATACATTTTTTATTTGTTTTTTTTTTTTCTCTATAGGACATTGCTTTTGCAATATATTTTTTTAATCTGAGACTTCAACTACCTTAAATTCGTTGATAATTTATTTTGTTAACAATTTATTGATAGTTGTAATTATATATTTTTCTTGCTTTTTTATATAGCCTCTTTTTTGTTTTTTTTTATGTGAATATAAGAACAGTGTATACCCTACAAGCTCTCAGATTACTTCCTATTTAGAATTACTTTTTTTATTTTGCGCTTTTGTGTACGTATTGATCTACACTGTTCTTACTAGGGAATGCAAATCTCGCGAGATTGGAGCTCGAGCGAGATCTTGCGAGATTACGAATAACAATATCGCGAGATCTCGCCAATTTCGAGATCTCGCGAGATTGGTATTGTGCGTTTTTTTTTTTTGTAAATATCCACAATATTTAAAAAAATAATAAAAATTATAAGTATTGTAAGATAACCATAGGCGCGGGCTTGCGGACGGCGAGCAATGGGTAGTTTGCTGTCGAATGGTCCGGACCGAGCCCAAGTCGTCGATGGCGCGCACTGGGTCAAAGCCTACTGCACTGGAGCCAGGGTTATCCGAAAAGAACTCGAGCCCCGGTATGAAGGCTAGAAAGAACGGGGTGGGGTATTTAGTCAGTAAGAGTTTGACACTATCTCCCGCTCCACCCAAGAGCGGGGGTTGTCATAAGATGATTTTTGCCCACCGAAAAAAAAAGCCTACTGGGGCCAGGGTGAGTTTCGAAACGTAGCTCAGCCGCGGTATGAAAGGCACGAAGGCAGTAATAGTCTGACACTATCTCCCGCTCCGCCAAAGGGCGGGAAATGTCATTTGGATAATTTTTACCCACCAAAAAAAAGAAGTATTATAAGATAAACATTTATTTTCACGAAATTTTTCAATACATTTTTTGCATCAAACATTGTTTGACGTATCTGCCTATAATTTTTTAACGTTCGTGTCAATCCGCGCTTCGAATAAGACGTTCTCATGCTCGAGTACAATCTCGTTAATCTCGCGAGATCTCGTCCTTTTTTCGTCCGAGATCAATCTCGCTAAAAAAGGCCGAGATCTCGCGAGATCGAGATTGCATTCCCTGGTTCTTACATACTAACATATTGTAACACCAACAACTTTTTTTAAAAGAGTAACCGTGGAGTTTCTTGCCGGTTCTTCTCCATAGGAAACGACCAATTTGGAACCGTGCACTAGCTTCTGACGTTTTATAAGTGCCCATGTAGGCCAATGTCACGGTAATAGTATCATACAGCATTGTAACTCGGCCGTATCTTTGAAATAAATACCTACAGCCGCGCGGTACGTAAACATGCGATAGGGCTGCCCGCCTCCAGCATTCTAATTACATTTGCCTACTTTGTGTTTCCATTTAGTTTTGTGATTGTAAATATACTTACTTTTTTTATATAAACAAAATACTTTGTGGATTGAATAGGAAGTGTTCAATAAAAATGCGTGTTGTTTTTTGATTGGTAGATTTAAATAAAATGCTTTTTCTAGTACCTATTATTCATACACATAGTACATTAAACCACTATTATTAATAATAAAATACCACGTCTTTACTTTGAATTATACAAACTAACAATAATCGTGCGATTATTGTTAAAAAAAACCGTCGTGTCCGTTCGTCACTGCGGCACAGTTGCGACTGTCGCGACTGTCTACATGCCGAGCCCATGCTACAACCGAGGCGCGTAGGTATAGCTCGCGTTTCGTCCGTTTGTACGAAGTTGGAATACTGTATGATATTATTACCGTGCCTATGTGAAATAAAATATTTTGAATTTGACTTACTGGTAGGTGGCGAGTAAATAAAAGTTCTTGTAGTATCTCCAGGTACAATCTCCTTCCACACAACACAACACAGTTTATTAGAAGGCACAAAATAACTAATAAGCCAAACACAAGCTGGTATAATATAACAGTAAATAGTCTTTTCAATCACACGACAAGTTAGCGCGGGTAGATATTGTTCACAATTATTAACCTTTTGAACGCCAATCACTTGTATACAAGTTCGAGATGTTCGTGCCCTCAGCGCCACTACTTGATTAGAAGTAATAATCTATATATATAAAAATGACCCCCGTTTTCCGTTGTCACGACTTGGCATGAAAACGGCTTGACCGATTTGGCTGTTTTTTTTTTTGTTATGATTGTTATCGTGAGGACAAGGTTCTTATGGAAAAAAAATAAGAGTAGGGTAGGGTAGGGTAGGGTAGAGTAGGGTAGAGTACGGTAGAGTAGGGTAGAGTAGGGTAGGGTAGAGTTGGGTATAGTAGTGAAGAGCGGGGCGAAGCCGCGCGGGCAAAAGCTAGTAGTAAATAAATTTACGACTTTTACAAGACCTTTTATTTTGTTTTTATGGAAAATTGCACTGTTATAAGCCATATTTTTAGCTTTTTCTCTATAATAAGTTCTTGTTTGTTTTATATTCAATAGAAACAAAAACGTCAGAAAATATTTTTTTACATATTTTGTTGCGTGGCGCTGGAGGACACATCGCGTATTACATAGATGGGCGTCGAAAAGGTTAATCGGCGCGAGCGCGCGTAGTTCTAGCGGGCAGCGGAGATCGTGACGTGAGAAACGAAGTGTAACTTGTATGCTACCACTTGGCGGTAGAAGAAAATAAGTCGCCGGCGCGTCATCGACAGTGCGCGTGTCCAATGCGTCACGTCAATGTGTAAATTGAGTGTGTACATGAATGCCGAAACTCGTCCACTGTTGGACATAGGCCTCCCCCAAGCGGCGCCATAACAAACGTTCCTGTGCGCCTCGCATCCACCGGTTTCCCGATACCTTCACCAGGTCATCAGCCCACCTTGTTGGAGGCCTTCCAACGCTGCGTCTTCTGGTACGAGGTCGCCACTCCAGAACCTTTCGGCCCCAACTTTTATTTTGTTTTTATGGAAAATTGCCCTGTTATAAGCCATATTTTTAACTTTTTCACACATAACAAGTTCTTGTTTGTTTTATATTGAATAGAACATTTGTTAGTTAGTTTAACATTTTGTTGCGTGGTCGTCGAAAAGTTTAAATACATAAACAAATTGAGTACAGGAAAAAAAACTGTAAATATAATATATTTTTACAAGCTTTTATTTAGTTTCACCTGTCCCGATATGTCTTTCATCAAATCTTGTAAATTAAATTTGACCCACTTCCCGGTTACCAATTGAGCTGAAATTTTGCACGAATGTGAAAATCAGATGACAATGAAAAATTATTATGACATGGAGCTGATTTGATGATGGATTTGAAAGGTGGCTCGATACAACCCCATCGAGTTTGGGCTCGTATGATATGTCTTGAAGAGTATTAATTATAAAGGTATACCGAGCTATAAAAGCTTGCTATGTAAAAATGATTTTCATTAAATAGTATTTTAGAAAAATTAACAGTATTTTATTTGTTTAATGTTTTAAATACATATTTTAAGACCGTCTTGCACAACTTATTAATTTACAGTCTTTTTAGAAACTTCATAGGTACGCCTCACTACAATTATAACTAATATTTTCAATATACTTGCCTTTAGTGACTCATATTGCACTGCATTTAGGTATAAACTGTGACATTTTGATTACCATTACGCACTAGTGCTATAATGTAGTTAAAACCTTTTTGTTCAACCTCTCCCCCGCCAAACTTATATTACAGTTATCGTATCAGGATGGGTGCGCGTCGTCCCCCACCAGGAAAAGAAAAAAAAATGGGCGCGCATACGAAAACAGATTTTTACTGCCACAAAAGTTTACTACTTTACAGTTATTTTCTTCACAAGCGCATTGGAAAACATCTTATGATATACGTAAGTAATTAAATTACCGTTCTCGACTCTCTTAAGACCCTTGCCACCGCTCGGGTCTAAATACCGCCTCGACGGTAATCACTAACATTACACACTTATATTGTAATATACTATTATTTAAACAAAACACAAAATCAAGATAAAAAGAAATGTAATAACTTCAGATGTGAAAAAGTAACAAAAAAATGCAATTTTCATCACAAACTTGGATAATCTTAGTATTAGCTGAAGCCTTCTACACCAACTTCTATTTTCTCCATTTTGACTTCGCCATCTTCTAGCTTAAGCAGCAGTCTGAAACAACAAAGACAATATTTACTAATATTATAAAAGCAAAATTGAGTCTGTTTGTTTGTTACGTCTTCACGCATAAATGGCAAAACCGATCTTGATGAAACTTGGTACACGGATAGACCGTGTCCTGGAATAGGACATAGGATACTTTTTATCCCGGAAGTATGTTCCCTTGGGATAATTTTCTGCTCTCACGCGGGCGAAGCCGCCGGGAGCAGCTAGTAAATTATACAAGTGCCTAGTTTTTGAACGCTCGGCAAAAGCTTTGCACTTATGGCAAAAAAAAATGTACACCTATTTTAGTTTTTTCAATACATTTGCTAAAAATAGGAAAAAGGAAAGGTTCTGGAGTGGCGACCGCGTACCGGAAGACGCAATGTTGGAAGGCCTCCAACAAGGTGGTCTGATGACCTGGTGAAGGTTGTGGGAAGCCGATGGATGCGAGACGCACAGGAACGTTCCTTGTGGCGACGCTTGGGCTCCCCCAAGCGTGCCTATGTCCAACAGTGGACGTGTATCGGCTGAAATGATGATGATGATGAACACACTTGCTCAGAACATGACTTTTATTGCACTGCACTTAGGTATATAAAGCAGTGTCGGATTAACCCTTAATCAAATTAAGCAATTGCCTTGGGCATCACGTCTGGGGGGGGGGGGGCACCAGAAGAAGCGCAAAAAATAAATCCGTCCTCAGGGCAAATCGATATCTATATATATAAAAATCAATTGCTGTTCGTTAGTCTCGCTAAAACTCGAGAACGGCTGGTCCGATTTTAACCATTCCTTTTTTCTTTTGTTCACCAACATACAGGGAAGGTTTAAAAGCAAAAATAAATGGGTAGGGTAGGATAGGGTAGGTAGGGTAGGGTAGGGTAGGGTAGATACTCAGTTGACGGGAGCGAAGCCACGGATAAAAGCTAGTTATATATAAAGTCCGATATGTTAAAAACGTTAGACGTTAATACTATCTTGCGTGAACTCAATGCCCGGAAAAGCCGCCAGGCGCATTTTAATAAATAAATAATTTATGCTTTGGTTTTTATTGTTGTCTCAAATACTTCACTTCTTAGGTAGGTCCGTTACATCTCATCATATTATTTTACAAAAAAGTAATGATTTTAGGTGGTAAAGGCTTAAATACCGATTCTAGTTGACATACGGATAGAGGGGCCCACAGGAGGGATGGCTTAGGGCATCAAGTAGTCTTAATCCGTCACTGATATAAAGGCACTTGTTATGAAGTTACACCGAAGATGCGGGCTCGCGGACGACGAGGCATGGGTAGCTCGCTGTCCGATCGTCCGGTAATGGACCGAGCCCAAGACGTCGACGGCGCGCACTGTTCCCGCGCGCCTCAAGGAGTTGTCAGCAACAGGGCCCAGCTGGGTCGAAGCCTACCGGGGCCAGGGTTATCCGAAAGGAAACTCGTGCCTTGGTCTGAACGAACGGGGTGGGTTTTAAAGTCAGTAAGAGTCTGACACTATCTCCCGCTCCACCCAAGGGCGGGGGATGTCATAAGATGATTTTTGCTCACCGTAAAAAAAAAGGCACTTGTTACCAAACTGTGACATTTTGATTACCATTCGTAGAGGGTAATGTCACACTATGAAAGCCTGGGAGAAAGTTATTGAAAGGCGACGGAGAGAAGGGAGTGAAATTTCACAGAACCAATTTGGTTTTATGCCGGGTCGGGGTACAACGGATGCCATTTTTGCTATACGCCAGCTGTGCGAAAAATACAGAGATGCGCATAAAAACTTTTTCAAATTCAAATTCATTTATTCATTTTATGAACATAGGTGATTACAGGTGTTTTCCAATATTTTTTTACTAGTCCCGCCGTTAGGTATACCAAATCAGTCTTTTAGAGTTAGTGTCTAGTACTTATCTATGTCGTTTATATAATAGTAGATTATGCACCGAGGGGCTAAAGTTGTGTCTTATATCACGGGCGTCATATTAAATCTCGAGCTCAATGAAGGATTCGGGATTTAACTCACGAGAAAAGCGAGGGAGTTAATACAAGAATCCTGAATGCAGCGAGGGATTCAAGCTAGCCCAAGGCAAAGACACCTTTAGCCCAGAGGAGGATACTCTACTTTTTACACCTACTGTGAGAAAATAATAGTCACATTATTGACCAGCGGGTCATAATGAAATCCAGTACAACATTATTGACCAGCTGTGCCCCCGGCCACTAATGACTCACTTTAGGTTAAGGTTGCTTGACATATAATTTGACATTTTTGAGCAAGTGGTGTGAAAAAGAATTAACAATGTCAAAGAACCTCATGCATGTAACTTAATATTATTATAATGATGAACTACTAAACAAAAATTAGGTATCAGCTACAATACTCTGCACTTTGTTGATGGGGCCTATTTCTAATTTTACAAATTATACTCTTGTTTAAAATTGTGTTTATTCCCAGTTTAAAATTGTTCTTTTATTTTACAGATTTAACATATGTCGCAGGTTTTTCACAAAATTAAGTTGTTGATCAAAAACCTAGGTTTTTGATGAAAAACCGGTAGATGACAAATCTTAAACTCTATTTCATCATAAACCTAAATAGATCATAAACCTAAACTAGTGAACTAGTTTAGGTTTATGATCAATCTGCTACTGCCTTTAACGAACCTGAATCGACCAATTAACTGAGTTTGCGTGAAATTGCTTCAAAGATGTCTTTATTTGGAGGTCAAGGTTTTAAGAAATGCTCGTGTGAAAAATCTAAAGTACGCTGCAAGACTAATGTCGCAAATTACAGCCGCAAGATCATTTGAGTGAGCAGCCACGCCCACGCAGAAGCAACATTGCTCTTCAGCAGGGTATTGCTACTCGCGATGCTCTTGTGCAGAGGTTGTGGGCAAGGTGACGCGTCTGAAACGCAAAAAAAAACCTTTTTAGACATGTGATGTTTAATAAACATAGGTAGAGTGCGCTCACTTAAGAATTGGATCACTAGAATCATTTGTACACAAGCCTGCTCTCACTTGGCCACATTATCTTTCTTTTAACCCAACTGAAACTTGACCTAATAAAAGAAAAATTCGTATTTATTACCAACCAATACATTTAAGTAAAAATAAAATTGGAAATTAATGAGTATCAAATAGCATTTTTTTCAATTTAATAAATGGTATAATAATATTCCACAACTATCACACAAAGCCCAAGCTAAGCAGAGCTTGTGTTATGGGTACTAAACAACTGATAAACATCATCATCTTCCTGCCCTTATCCCGTTTTATTTGGGGTCGGCGCAACATGTTTTTTTCTTCCATTCTGTCCTGTCACTCGTCACGCTATCACTAACTCCTTTTTCATTCATATCACTTCTCACACAATCCATCCATCTTTTCTTTGGCCTCCCTCTCCCTCTCCATCCATCCACATGTAAATTCATAACTCTTTTAAGAACATGCGTTTCATCTCGCCTCTTTACATGACCATACCAAGAGAAACGATTTCCTTTCAACTTTTCAGTCACTGGCGCCACTTTCAAACTTCCCCTAATATACTCATTTCTCACTTTATCCATTCTCGTCACACCACACATCCATCTCAACATTCTCATCTCCGCAACATGCAATCTTTTTTCATCCGTCTTTTTCACAGCCCAACATTCTGATCCATACAGTATGACAGGCCTTATCACGGATTTGTAGATTTTACCCTTCAACTTGAGGGGCATCCGTGGATCACACATTTCTAAATACATACATATTATAGATAAATTACACCCAGACACAGAACAAATGATCATGCTCATCACACAAACATTTGTCCTGGGTATAACATAAGTAATTGTTTAATAATTTCGGGCTTACCTTTCAATTCGTGTGAATATATTTCTTATTTCGGCTAATATCTCCACTCCCCTCTCCACCGCGTCAGCTGTCCTCACAGCGGCCTCAGCACGCATCTGCGATGTGTGGACAAGGGCACGTCTTGCGGCTTCCCGAGACATCGGCGGCTCGCGCCTCCTACGCCTCCTACGCGGGGAGCGGCCTGCAGGTGTTCTTGCAGGACGAGATGTGGTAGGTTGCTCTTGGATGGGTGGTGTGAGAGGAGGCTCTAATATGGGTGGGTGATCAATGGTGGGGGATGGTATACCAGTTGGTTGTGACTCAGCAGTAATAAAAGAAGGATCTTGGCAACTTTGCAGGCTTGATTGGGATGCAGAGGAATCTATTTCTGGTGCACTTATTTCTGCAGTCTGTAAAGAGATAACATAGAAGTGAAGTCATAATAATATAAATGATAATTAATTGATTATGTATTTATAATTGTCTGTTTCTTACCGGTTCCACCCGAACACCTGGTATACCTTGGCCATAATCTCCTCCTAGAATTTGAAGAAATCTAGTTTCTTGCTCGCTGAGGGGGTTGACTGTGGATGGCCCTCCTCCAGTCTCCACATGAGATGCTCGCAATGTGCTAAATCTCTTTTTAATTTTGGCCTTATAATCAGTCCAGTACTGAAACATATTTATAGCTTAACATTTTTTTAACATGACAAAATAAAAATAACTGACTGGCCTATTGGTCTAGTGGTTAGTGACCCTGACTGCTATGCCGGAGGTTGTGGGTTGGATTCCCACCCAGGACAAATGTTTGTGTGATGAGCATGATCATTTGTTCTGTTGTCTAGGTGTAATTTATCTATAATATGTATGTATTTAGAAATATATAAGTATGTTTATCAGTTGTCCAGTACACATAACACAAGCTCTGCTTAGCTTGGGACTAGATGGCGCTGTGTGATAGTTGTGGAATATTATATATTATATTATTATTATACTAGCTTTACGCCCGCGGCTTCGCCCGCGTGGACTACAGTTTATATCGCGCGGGCAGAGACCCGTGCTCAGCAGTGGAATTATAGGTAGCCTATGTGTTATTCCAGTGTCTCTTCTATCTACCAAATTTGATCTAAATCCGTCCAGTAGTTTTTGCGTGAAAGCGTAACAGACAGACTGAGTTACTTTCGCATTTATAATATTAGTAGGGATGTTTATCAGTTGTCTAGTACCCATAACACAAGCTCTGCTTAGCTTGGGACTAGACGGCGTTGTGTGATAGTTGTGGAATATTATATATTATATTATATTATTATTATATTATAATAAGTTTGTTAAGTACCTTGCACCAGCCCGTCCAATCCTTATAAGTACCATCACGTTGTGCATTTAAAACATCGGTGATTTCTCGCCATTTCCTTTTTGAATATTTCTTAGCTTCCAAGGAACGATTAAATGCACAGGCAACGTCTCTGTTGCTGTTTAAGAACTCCCACAGCAAGTCCAACTGGTGTGAGGAAACACGATGAGTTCTTCGGCTGCAAAATTATCAACAAAAACTAATCACACACAATTGATTCACAATATCATCCTCAAAACTATTAAGTATATAATATTTTAAAGAAATTTTGATAGAATATTTCTGTTTTAAAGTTATTTCACTGAATTAACTTTACCTTGATTCCATGACGTCCAAGTACAATAAGTTTCAAACTTAAAATAAGCAATTTATTTCGTGGGTTCAAGTACAGTACGCGTCAAATAGCTTTGCCGCTCTGAAGTTAGGCTTTCCTAACAACGGCGCAGGTACTATCGCGTAAAAAGTGTTCACTGACGTAAAATTAAATTGTTTTATTTTATAATGAAAATAAATAGTGTAATTTTTTACTCACCTGATTTTTTTATACATCTAAAGAAGAGGAGAAAGAAAGAAAATACGTTCATTCGCGGTATAACATATTTTTATTTATTTGTGAGCATATTCACGCGTAACACTTTTCGCATCGACACGACCGTATGTACTGTGCGAGCGGAACACAAGCTGGTATCGGACGTATACGAGCGACTGAGATAGAAACGTAACACTGAGGTTCGTCTATTGCATCGCTAGCCGCGCATGCGCAGTGCTGTCTTTTTACGTAAAATTGACTAATGCGCAGTGATTTGTAGCAAACTTCAGAGCGGCAAAGTTATTTGAAGCGAACTGTATACGCTTCGAACACCAAACACTTGAAGACCGAATTCCAAGCACATGAAAACTATTTTAATATTTCAAAATTGGTTCGCTCAACTCGCACCAACAAATCAACTTCACTTGTAATATATGAATTTTGTTAATGTAAACAACCATTCCGAATTCCAAAAGGTCCGATTCACATTAAACTGCATCTAAATGTCAACGTAGTCGCAGCTAATTAACCCTTCAGATACCGTCAATTAGAGACACAATAGTAAGACAATAGATGCGCGGCCACCGGTGGTCGCTTGGGGATTCATGAATTAAATTGTTTTCTACTTTATAAAAGTAAAATCTTGAAAGTTATTACTTCCTTTTTATGGAAGTTACTTAGATTCTTTTAAAAATATATTTTAGCAAGACATATTTTTAGTTAAATGAATTTTATTAGTTCGTCCGTTGCTATATATTGAAGTTCATCGTACTTCAATATATAGCGACGGACGATAAACGTGAAAGAGACAACGCTATACAGATCAGTATAGTGCGTCGTTTCTTTTTTTTAGCAGGGAATAGACAAATCTTTAAATTCATTTATTCTTTCCCAGCATCCCAGCTCCCAGCCAGTCAGCAGTCTAGCAGGAATATAATCATACTGAGCGATTAAGATGAAGTAATATCACTTTATCATGAAAACAAAACGTTCCTGCAATAAGATTGTTTTGTAAATCTTTATGGTCGGCCCCCTGAGCGACGTTGACTTTCTACATGACTAAACAAGTGTATATTCGTTTTTACAAACATCAGAACCTCATAGACATAAAGCTACGGTACTGTCAGAATGTTTAAATCCCTAAAGTGCGGCTTACATGTATGTTGTTTTTTACTTACCGATGGCTCGGATGCATCTTTTTTGTGTCAAAAGCATGGAAGATACATTTGTAGCATTACCCCAAAATATGAGTCCATACCAGACTCGAGCGCCGAGCCGCTCAGTTGCCCACCCGTAAAGTGCCTCTGCAAAAGAACGCGGCGCAGGGATAGTGCAGAGCTTTAGAAAATTAAATACTGTACCTCGTCGAACAGCATGATTAAAGAAACAATAACTGTTTTAGAAAGTTAAATAAACAAGAAACAAGATAAAAAATATTTTAAGGTCATTGTTAAAGTATTAAATTTACGAAAAATCGTGAAACTTTTTACAAACTTTTTCACTTGACAATGTTTATTTTTTTTTCCACTGACACAGGTGTGGTTGTGTTACCACACTGCTCCTTACTAGTTCCTATAGACGTTTATTATTCAATGGCAACCAAACTAAGGCAGGAAAGGGATAAAAAACGAAGAAAAGAACGAGACGAGAAATTGCAACCAGAAAGGCGTGGGCGATTTGCCCATGTGATCACTAGCAACTGTAGTTGCACGGACGCTCGATATCAATGAATACCATGTGCAAGTTTTTCATTCTCTTATGCTCTTTATATGTTAGGTAAGATTGCAAACAAAAGTGCCCTCCTAACGGCATACCACGGGTATGTAGCCTCCACTTTAAGGTATGGACTCATATTTTGGGGCAATGCTACAAATGTATCCTCCGTGCTTTTGGCACAAAAAAGATGCATCCGAGCCATCTGTAAGTTAAAAACAACAGATACATGTAAGCCGCACTTTAGGGATTTAAACATTCTGACAGTACCGTCGCTGTATGTCTATGAGGTTCTGATTTTTATAAAAACGAATATACACTTGTTTAGTCATGTAGAAAGTCAACGTCGCTCAGGGGGCCGACCATAACTCCTGAGGTTCTGTGGTGGGCCTTTAAGGAGAAAGGTGTGCCTGGGAAGTATGTGCAGTTGATCCGAGCGATGTACAGTCGGTGCAGTACCCAAGTCCGGTCTACAGTGGGCACTACTGGTAGCTTCAATGTTGCTGTCGGCTTACACCAAGGGTCGGCCCTCGCCCTTACTTCTTCCTTATGATAATGGACGCTCTGACGTCGGACATTCAGGAAGAGGCTCCCTGGTGTGTGTTGTTTGCCGATGACATTGTGCTGGTTGTCGAAAATGGCCTAGAGGTCCAGAACAGATTGGAGGTGTGGTGGCACAGACTGGAAAGTGTTGGCCTGAAATTGAGTAGAACCAAAACGGAGTACTTGTTCTGCGATTTCGGCGGTCTCTCCACTCCAGTGCCTTTAGCTCTCGCTGGAACGCTCATACCGATCTGTTCCGACTTTCGGTACCTAGGTTCGCTCGTCCAAGGGGATGGTGAGGTAGACCGGGACGTAACACATCGGATGAAATGGCGACAGGTCACGGGAACAACTTGTGACCCACGGATGCCCCTCAAATTGAAGGGTAAAATCTACAAGTCCATGATAAGGAGTGTCATACTGTATGGATCAGAATGATAGGCTGTGTAAAAGACGGATGATAAAAGATTGCATGTAGCGGAGATAAGAATGTTGAGATGGATGTGTGGTGTGACGAGAATGGATAAAGTGAGAAATGAGTAAATTAGGGGAAGTTTGAAAGTGGCGCCAGTGACTGAAAAGTTGAAACGAAATCGTTTGTCTTGGTATGGTCATGTAAAGAGGAGGGATGAAACGCATGTTACTAAAAGAGTTATGAATTTACATGTGGATGAATGGAGAGGGAGAGGGAGGCCAAAGAAAAGATGGATGGATTGTGTGAGAAGTGATATGAATGAAAAGGGAGCTAGTGATAGCGTGACGAGTGACGGGACAGAATGGAAGAAAAAACGTGTTGCGCCGACCCCAAATAAAACGGGACAAGGGCAGGAAGATGATGAGTGGTTATTTTTTGGTAAGTAAAAAACTAAGATATTTTAAGTTAATTTGATCGTTAATACTTAAATATCTTTATAGTAATAATGAGTAATTAGGTCTACTTAATATTTTTTATTTCTGACATTACATACTGATTTCAGAATTAAAACTGTAAAAATATACAACGTGTAACGTTAAATGCGCATAACCTCAGACACCCCATGATTTTTAATTCGATTGACCTAATTATGTGAGAAAAAAATACATTAAAAAAACATTAAAGGTTTTATGAGCAGCAAAAAATATTTATTGATTAAAATTAATACCTGCATTGAAATGAAAACTTTTATTATCCCGTGTATAAGAAAATTTGATTGGATTACAACTATTTGTGTTGGTTTACCTATTTCAGCGGGTTTGCGCACGTGATGGCTCGACCTATTCATAAATAGACAGGTCGAAGTTTTTAATGAAGATTTTTTTGAAAAATGTAACCTATAATAAAAAGTGGTTTAATTGATTCTGCTCGTTATTCTGATAAAACTAATTTCAGGTTTTGCGCATTTAACGTTACACCTTGTATGTGAGGCTGATGATTTTGCGAATATTGGTAAAAAAAAAATACCTAAGTATTAAAATTATAGAATTATTTCTGCTTCTTAGTAGATATAATTCAGTCAGTTTTTAGTTCAAAGTTCGGCCAGCAAGTGCTGAGGTGGTCACCCTTTCGGTGCGGGCACGCTCAGCGCACTTTGTACTTTTATTATTTTTTTATTTATTTTTTGTTTACAACTGTTGTGCTATGTCTGTTCTGAATAAAAGTATTTCTATTCTATTCTAAAGTTAAAAAAATCGTGGGTTCGATTCCCACCCAGAACAAATAATTATGTGATGAGCATGATCATTTGTTCTGTGTCTGGGTGTAATTTATCTATAATTTGTATGTATTTAGAAATATGTAAGTATGTTTATCAGTTGTCTAGTACCCAAAACACAAGCTCTGCTTAGCTTGGGACTAGACGGCGTTGTGTGATAATTGTGGAAAAAATATATGATAAAGTAAAGATCTGAAAATAAGTGAAAATTAGTACTTATTAATTATTGATTTTTCAATTCCCTTGCTCATAAAGTGACTCTTAATGCACTGCACTTAGGTATATAATGGCACTTATTATCAAACTGTGACATTTTGATTATCATTACGCACTAGTGCTATAATGTGTTTAAAACTTTTTTTAACCTCTCCCCCGCCATAATTTTATTATATTTATCTTATTAGGACGGACGCGCGTCGTCCCCCACGAGGAAAAGAAAAAAAAATGGCCGCGCATATGAAAACAGATTTTTACCGCCACAAAAGTTTACTAGTTTAACAGTTATTTTCTTCACAAGTGTATTGAAAAACATCGTATGATACACGTGAGTAATTAATGATTACCGTTTTCAACTCTCCTAAACCCTCGCCACGGCTCGGGTCTAAATACTGGCTCAACGGTAATCACTAAGATTACACACTTATATCATAATGTACTATATTATAACGAAAACCTACATGTTTATTCTTAGCATCCTGCACAAACTCCTCACATAAAATCATCATCATCAATGTAGCTGGCATCAGTGGGTTCATCATCTTCATCAGTAAAATTGTCACTTTCATCACTATTCTCAGTATCCGAGTCATCACTATCAACTCGAATAACAAACTCTTCTGTTAAAATGTCAACCACATTATCACTTTTCTTATAATCGTCTTCAATGTTTTTAACTTTTTGGCACCAGTTACCCCAGTCGCTAGCACCCATTAAACTAACTTTTTCTTTAACTAAATCAGATACACCTTCAACGCTCCAAGTTAATTTTTTACTGGAAACGTAGCCTTTAATGGCAGTCCAAGCCATCTCGATCGGATTGAGGTCTGGGTGACATGGAGGCAAGCGAAGAACGTCATGATTATTTGCCGCCAACATTTTATCTATATAGAAACTTTCATATTTTTCCTTATGGCATTTAATTAAATTGTATAACTGTGGTTTTAGCCAGTTCTCGTCAAAGCTGATACTTCTATCGGTCAGCCAGGCTGTCATGACAGATTTTCTGGCGTTTGATGTTGGTGCAGGGTCACATAGTTGGTTGTGGTACGTAGCGTTGTCTAGTACCACGACGGAATTATTTGGCAGATTGGGTATTAATTGAGTACGAAGCCACTTTTCATAATTCTCCCAGTTCATGTTGTCGTGGTTGTCACCAGTCTTAACATCAGCTTTGAATGTGAGCAACGCATTAGGAATGAAGCCTGCCTCGGATCCTGCGTGGATAATAACAACTCTCTGTTTGTTTGGTATCGGCTTTTTTTTCGGCGTTGATTCGTCAGGCCAGGCTGTAGGAGTGAGTGAAGAATCTACATATGTTTCGTCCGTGTATACTATCGGCCTCCCTTCTTGTCTATACTGGCTTATCCGCCTCAAATATTCTATTCGCATGAATCGAATATTTGACGTTTCTAACAGAATCTGTCTATGGTTTTCTGTTCTTTTCGATTTGAATCCTAAATTCTGAACAATTCTCCTCAAACTTCGTTCGGACCCTTGGAAATTTATATCGCTTTGTAATTTTCGTCTCAGTTTTTCTATAGTCGGCAATTCTTTTTCCGTTATATGAAAGTTATGAATACAGCGCTTAATCACTCCCTGATCGAAATTGTCTATGCCTGTGATGGGTTTTGCTCGAGGTCGCTTTTTCCCTGGGGTTTTAAACACAGAAAGAAGCTGACCACCACAACTTTCTTTTAGAATGCGACGCACAGTAGCCACAGATATGTTTGTGGCTTCCGCAGTTCTTTTCTGAACTTGTTTTATGTTTTTCACGCCATCTTCGGCCTCTTTTTTCATAAAATTGTGTACATGATAAATCATTTCCCTGGCCTGTCTGTTTAGCACAGTGTTTTTTCTTGGCGTCTTGAACCTAAAAAGAATTAAAATAAATCCGTATAATATTTATTTACTTTGTTAAAAACTGACTGAATTATATCTGCTAAGCAGAATTCATTCTAATACTTGGGTATTTATTTACCAATATTTGCAAAATTATCAGCCACCTAAATAAAATGTATTTTCTTAAATTATTAAATCTTATTTTCTAAAAAAAAGGGTGAAGTACGCTTCCTTGGAGCAGCTTTACAATTTTGTGCCTGTTCCAGTGCTGGCGTTAGGGGGGGCACGGTGGGGCGACAAATTCAGGGGGGCGACAAAGTCTGGAGTTGGAATCTCTTGCCTCCCTTGGTGCAAAACCTCAAAACTGTGCTCTACGCTCTGTGCATATGCATATTTTTTATTGAGATTTTTTTAGATGGATTTTTGAGGGATTGTGGTCGAGGAGCGACTCTAACGATATCGATAGAGTCGCTCCTCGACCACACTGCGCTTACGCTTACGATTGGTGCGATACTTCTACCTGGGCGCCACAATATTTTCGCCCGGGGTGTCAGTACACCGGCACTGTCTGTTGCTGTGACTCTGGGCAGTTGGAGTATGGAGGCAAAGTGTTTTGTGTAGGATTTGGGCCGTAGGCTCGGAGAGACAGCGGGTGACTCCCGGTCCGGGTCGTTCTTGGTGCAAAGGATGGCCATCGCTATTCAGCGAGGAAATGCGGCGAGTGTTATGGACACCTTTGCACCGGGAACGATCAGGGAGCGGGTTAGTTATTGATATCTGACGTTACATTTAATGGTAAAATATTAATTCTTTTGTTTATTATACAATAAATAGCTTTTTATCTAAAAATAAAATGTATTTTCTTAATTTTTTATTTAAGTAAAGTTTTAATTTTGACATCAGTATCTAATGTCAGAAATAATAAATAATAAGTAGACCTAATTACTCATAATCATTATGAAGATATTTAAGTATTAGCAATCAAATTAACTCCCTTAAAATATCTTAGTTTTTTACTTACCAAAAAATAACCACTCATCATCTTCTTGCCCTTATCCCGTTTTATTTGGGGTCGGCGCAACACGTTTTTTTCTTCCATTCTGTCCTGTCGCTCGTCACGCTATGACTAACTCCCTTTTCATTCACATCACTTCTCACACAATACATCCATCTTTTCTTTGGCCTCCCTCTCCCTCTCCATCCATCCACATGTAAATTCAAACTCTTTTAGAAACATGCGTTTCATATCTCCTCTTTATGTGACCATACCAAGACGTCAGGCGCCACTTTCAAACTTCCCCTAATATAGGGTCATCTCATTTCTCACTTTATCCACTCTCGTCACACCACACATCCATCTCAACATACTCATCTCTGCTACATGCAATCTTTTATCATCCGTCTTTTACACAGCCTATCATTCTGATCCATACAGTATGACAGGCCTTATCACGGACTTGTAGATTTTACCCTTCAATTTGAGGGGCATCCGTGGGTCACAAGTTGTTCCCGTGACCTGTCGCCATTTCATCCGATGAGTTGCGTCCCGGTCTACCTCACCATCCCCTTGGACGAGCGAACCTAGGTACCAAAAGTCGGCACAGATCGGTATGAGCGTTCCGGCGAGAGCTAAAGGCACTGGAGTGGAGAGACCTCCGAAATCGCAGAACAAGTACTCCGTTTTGGTTCTACTCAATTTCGGGCCAACACTCTCCAGTCTGTGCCACCACACCTCCAATCTGTTCTGAACCTCTAGGCCGCTCTCGGCAACCAGCACAATGTCATCGGCAAACAACATACACCAGGGAGCCTCTTCCTGAATGTCCGACGTCAGAGCGTCCATTATCATCAGAAAGAGGTAAGGGCTGAGAGCCGATCCTTTGTGTAAGCCGACAGCCACATTGAAGCTGTCAGTAGTGCCAACTGTAGACCGGACTCGGGTATTACATCGACTGTACATAGCTCGGATCAACTGCACATACTTCCCAGGTACACCTTTCTCCACCCCACGGGCCCAACACAGAACCTCACGAGGTACCCGGTCGTATGCCTTTTCGAGGTCAATGAATACCATCTGCAAGTTCTGTATTTCTCGCCCAGCTGGCGTATAGCAAAAATGGCATCCGTTGTATCCCGACCTAATAAAACCTAATTGGTTCTGTGAAATTTCACTCTCTTCTCACAGTCGCCTTTCAATAACTTTCTCCCAGACTTCCATAGTGTGTGACATTAGCTTTATTCCTCTATAATTGTTGCACTCAAACACATCACCTTTGTTTTTATAGATGGGCACCAAGGAACTGTTGCACCAATCATCAGGTATGGCTTCTTCCTGCAACAACTTACTGAAGAATAAAGCTAACCACGTCCATCCATCCACTCGCAATAACTTCCAAACTTCAACTGGTATTCCGTCTGGACCAATGGCTTTACCATTCTTCATTCCATTTACTGCTATCCTAACTTCATCCATACTAACCATTCTCACTAATCCCACATTCACTGGTTTATTCTTTAACACACTACTCCAATAATTTTCCTCATTCATGTCTTTCAAAATAGTCCTTCCACCTCTTTTTGATTTTCTCATCATCCAATATAACCATCCCAGTTTCATCTCTTATACATCTTACCTGGCGAACATCTCTCGATTTTCTCTCTCTTATTCTATTCAGCCGGTATAGTTCTTTTTGGCCTGCAGGACTGTCCAGTGTGTCATATAATTAACCAAAAAATAACAACTGGGCAGGCCACGGAGAAAATCGCCTATGAGGTGGACTGACCAGATAAAAGCGGAAGCGAATGGTTCCTCATCACTACACGAACGCACGAGGAGGGTGGCCATCAGAGAGGAGTGGAGGCGTGTCACCTTGCCACCAACACTTAAAATGATGACCACGACCACTCCATCAAGAGTGATACCAGGAAGAGGAATACTAGTGTAGATTATATTGACAGTGTACTCTAAACGTTGAAGGAAAACATCGTAAGGAAACCGGCATGTCCTAGAACCAAAAATTCCACGAACCACCAACTCGCACTGGGTCCGCGTGGTAGATTACGGGCCATTCCCTCTCCTAGAGTGGAGGCCTGAGTCCCAGCCGTGGGAACATTAAAAAAGCTGACGATAACTGTGTACTTACTGTCCTCCAGGTGGGGCCGAAGTTGCAGGTGGGGCAGCTGTTACAGGTGGGGTAGATGCGGCAGGTGGGGCATCAGTACTGCGTTTCGTTTTTCTTTTCTTTAAACTTTTAGTGTCACTTTGAACTGTAGTCGTCTCTTTTGAACTGAAATAGAAACACAGTGAAATTATATTTAGCAATGGACAGGACGGGTCGTTGTGGCGACGCTTGGGGGAGGCCTATGTCCAGCAGTGGACGTCTTTCGGTTGATATGATGATGATGATGATGGATGCGCTTTTTACAGCCCATGTCGGATATATCCGACAAAAAATCTCGCGTTTATTCCGCCAGGGTCGCACATCCACGACCAAATACTCCATCTTGTCAGCTCTTCTGTCACCTATGGGAATTGAAGAGCTAAACGAGATGGAGTACCCAGTCGCGAACACACGACTCTGGCGAATAGGACGCAAAAACACTCGTCGTACCAATCCGACGCAAGCAGCTGTTAAAGGTTTAAAGGGGGATTTTTTTAAAGAAAATCATAGGAAGAATGTTACACTTATTAGTGAGATCACAGTTCCCTCGCAGTGTCTGCCTGTCTGTTCGCGATTAACTCGGAAACTATTGACCGAATTTTCATTTTTATTAGGTGCGCATATGGTATATGTTCTAATCGCGCGGAGAACTTCATTGCGCGATGCAGGATTTCGTATTTTCTTCATAGTTCTTATATGGCGTCATAGATGTCGCTACACATCTTAAAGTTTCGAATAAGCCAAGAATTTTAAGAAAAGATGAGGTGGGACGCTAGTTTATGGGTAGCTCTCTGTCCGACCGTCTGGTAACTGTCCAGACCGAGCCCAAGACGTCGATGGCGCGCACTGTTCCCGCGCGCCTCAAGGAGCTGTCAGCGACAGGAGGGGTTCAGCTGGGGCCAGGGTTATCTCCGAAGGGAAATCGAGCCCCGGTATGAAGGCTAGAAGGAACAGGGTGGGGTTTTTAGTCAGTAAGAGTCTGACACTATCTCCCGCCCCACCCAAGAGCGGGGGTTGTCATAGGATGATTTTTGCCCACCAAAAAAAAAAGAAGGTGGGACGCTAGTTTTATATAATTTAGTAACTTACGTAGTCGCTTCCTCGTCTCGTGGTTCTATCTTCATCTCTATTGCGATTGGGTCAGCTGGTTCCCTAGAAATAAACAGGTATCTATATATATAAAAATCAATTCCACTTTTCGTTGTTATTTTATAACTCAAGAACGGGCTCACCTATACAAACCAAATGTTTAGGCTTTGTTCGGACTATTTAGTAGATGGTTTATGTGAAGTTTGGTAGGGTAGAGTGGGGTATAGTAGGATAGAGTAGGGTATAGTAGGGTGGAGTAGGGAAGAGCGGAAGCGAAGCCGCGCGGGCAAAAGCTAGTTTATTACAAACTTCAAATCAAGAATCAAAGTATTTATTTCAAATAAATCATTTACTGGCACTTTTGAATTGCCAAGAAGCCAGTCAAATCAGAATAATGATAATTGAGACAGTTGAATGGAGATGTGGGGAGGTTGATTTTAATTGGCAGGTGTAAACTCGGTGGCTCGTCCTCTTATGGATGCTCTAATCCTCTGCATAGTCACAGAAGAACACCACCTACAGGCATTACCAGAACCAGCATAATTCATTTCAAAATGACATTTCAATTAGAGATAGCGTTGTATTCAATTTTTTTTTTCGTGATTTTTTCCAAATTTTCTCACCGTTTAAACCTTTCCTGGCCTTTCACGCTTATTTCAAGACCAAAATTAGCCAAATCGGTTCAGCTGTTCTCGAGTTTTAGCGAGACTAACAGAATTGCAATTCCCATTTATTTATATAGATAATAAGTTCTTATTTCAATACAGATATTAATTTTGAAAGTAAAACTGCTCATAAAACCTTAAATGTATTTTTTTTCACAGAACTAGGTCTTTAAAATTATAAATCATTTGGGGTGTCTCAGGTTTTGCGCATTTAACGTTACATGTTGTATAGATAGATATACCTAATTAAAACATACAGTGGACTTACAATACTGCACATTAACTTTTCAATCGTGATAATTAGAGACCCAATAGAAAGACAATGTGTGCGCGAACGCCGGCGTTCGCTCGGGGTTTAATGAATTAAATACATAATGAGGGTCATGATGATGTTTTGTTAAGGGTAGATCCACTTAAGGTGGTGCATCACGACTCACATTTTCACTGTTTTTCGTACAACCGCTCATAACTGATTATGACGTTATTACACACTTTTCATTAGATATTTTGGAAACACAGTATCTTGTGGATATTATCTAGGTTTCGAAAGAAACCAATTTCTAAATTTGTGTAAAACAAATCCAGTAAAAACCTCTGAAAATGTCCTATTTTGTATGAACTTTGACACTTCATAATTTGCCTAAAAATTAAAAAAGTCAAAAAAGTAATCCTCTAGAGACCTTGCAAATTTTATTAAGATTCTAAATGATGACAATTTTTTCCAAAAACTTTTAAGGGTTTAAAAAAAACGGCTATTTTCTGGAGCAAGTTTTGTGAAATTTTCGAGTAAATCTCGGAATTACCGAATACTAACAGAGTTTCCAGGCGTTATCTCTCTTTTTTTGCGTTGCCTTTTCGTCAACATCGCGTTGGATTGCATTAAATGAAGTAACAAGCTTTTAAACCATTTTCGATGTTTACGATAAGTGAGTGGAGAAGGACCCTCTTAAGACTTGTACACTTCAGTAGATAGGTAACTTACGTGTTTTCTCCAGACTCGCCGGGCTCCACCTTCACGCTTGGCAGTTCCACATAAACCTCAGGTTCTTCACTGAAAGCAATAGAAAAATCTTAGAAGAATAATCCATAATCCTAGGTGGGCTTATTCCAACCAGCCCACCTCTCTCCAAAAACCGATTAGGCCCCACAGGATTTTCAGGGCATCTATAAGGGAATTCGGGGGGCAATTTTTTTGCGGCTCGTATACGGCGGTGCCGCCACTAAAAAACGCCAGAAGCCGCTTCAAGCTTCTTCGGCCACAAGCTGTCGCGCGCTTCAGCTGTTTTTTGCGGCCGATTCTAGCGTTTTTTGAGGCTCATGTGCGGTGTCAGTAAGTCACAGAGAAATCTCGATATGTGATAGTTGGACATGTTACGGACAGACTCACGCAAGCTTTGCTTCAGCTTAAAGACTGACGCCCATGCTGAAAACCAGAGCTGTGAGCTCATCGCATTATGCGTGAGGTCACAGCTTTATGCTGAGCGGTGGGCCGTTTTGCGCGGATGAGACGCATATCTTCCCTATGGACTGATTTTTTGTTATGTTTGTTATTTAGCTTTAAGTATGAGTCTAATTCACGTAAATAAAATGTTTTTCTTTCTTTTTACCGACTTCCCAAAAAGGAGGAGGTACTACGTTCGGCTGTTTGTATGTTTTTTTTTTTTTTTTTTTTTTGTATGTTTGTTCGGCGAATACTCCCCCAAATGTGGACGGATTTTCAAAATTCTTTTTTTGTTCGAAAGTAGATAGTTCTGAGGTGGTCCCATTATCACCAAGATGATGGGATCTTGGAGAAATTGAGGGCAACCTTCAAATTTTATAGGCTCACTTATTGATTTTCGCATATTTTATGAAGTATCTTGTGTATTTGCGTATGGTCGTCACCATCTCAGGTAGCTGGGCTGATGATGGAAGGTACAACTCCTTAACAGTAAGAAGTTACTCGAACAGGCAAGGACTGTTTTAGTAAATTGTTTTGATGTTTGATAGGGCATTTGCCACATTTGGTCTCATGATCATCAAGTCATGACCTGATGCTGCAGAGTACCTAAGTCCTCGACAACAAACAGCAGATATATCGAGTTTAGGCTCATTGAAAACGGCTCGATGTGTGGATAAACGTACTGCTAATAAAGAACACCGAAGTACATAGAGACCTGATGCTGAAGCCAGGAGCATCAGGAAAAGTACAAACCTTGAAATTACAGCACCGTAGTCGTGTTTGGGCTCATTTTAAACAGGACTAAATTTTAAGTTCATTGCAATGTTGACATAAATCTGGCCTGATGCTACAGCGGGGATTATCAGCATCTAGTCTAATGACTGATTGAAAGATTTACCTTTCGGCTTCATCATCAGATCAGTTCGATATATCCTTTCCCTCTCCAGCATCTAGTCTAATGACTGTTTGAAAGAAGAGGGGGAGAGGATATATCGAACTGATCTGATGATGAAGCCGAAAGGTAAATTAATGTAATCTAACCGTGTTTGGGATTATTAGAACCGTTATGAGATGCGCTCTGACTATAAGGTATTTAAGTTTGACTGAGGGGTACTTTTTAGTGGTGGTACCATAACTAAAAAGTGTAAAATAAAAAAAACTTTTTTAAATTTTGGAAGTCGGTGTTAAATAACGAAGAGACTAAACTATTATAGAAACACCGACTTCCAAAATTAAAGTTATTTGATACTTTTCAGTGTTTTTATCATTGAAGTCGGTTATATTTTTTTTGTAAAAAGTTTTTTCTTTCTTACATGCGGCAGTCATCATCACAGCCACAAGCTCCTGGGATCGTCCCTCATCATCATTCCAGCCGCAAGCCATCCACCGCTAGACACAGCCTCCCCCAGCGTCATCAAGTCATTCCAGAGCCCCTTCCCAAAGGTCACTGTTGGTTTTCAATCTAACCGGATGCAGCTGAATACCAGTTCGCGCCGGGCTTTGGTTCAGGCCATGGTCTGGAGCGAGGAGGAGTGGCAGGCGGTCGCCTCCTTCTGCGAAGCAATAATGCTAGCAAAGGAGGAGGCCGACCGCATCAGGCAACGGCGCCTTCGCCGCCGCCACCGGGATTCCAATCCCGATTTCCGGCCACCGTAGACGCGGGCTTGCGGATGGCGAGCCATGGGTAGCTCGCTGTCCGACTGTCCGGTAACAATCCGGACTGAGCCCAAGACGTCGACGGCGCGCACTCTCCCGCGCGCCTAAAGGAGTTGTCAGCAACAGCAGGGGCCCAGCTGGGTCGAGGCCTACTGAGACCAGGGTTAGTCAGAAAGGTAGCTCGAGCCCCGGTATGAAGGCACGAAGGAACGGGGTGGGTTTTTAGTCAGTAAGAGTCTGACACTATCTCCCGCTCCGCCCAAGAGCGAGGGTTATCATTGGATGATGTTCCCCACCATAAAAAAAGCTGTATACTAGTATTTTTATACTGTAACGATAATATCTACTCACATGTTCTGATCAACAGGCTCCACCTTCACGACCACCGTCTTTGTCCTGAAAATATAAATACATCACTCATTATCATCATCATCATTTCAGCCGAAACACGTCCACTGCTGGACATCGGCCTCCCCCAGTCGTCGCCACAATGAACGGTCATGTGCTTGTCCGCGGGCAGCAGCTCAAACAAAAAAAAAATTCCTAGGTATCTGGAGCTCCCAGCTATTCAGGTTTCACCCGGGATGGTTTGTGCTGGTATGTAAATACATCCCCTACTAATATTATAAATGCGAAAGTAACTCTGTCTGTCTGTTACGCTTTCACGCATAAACTACTGAACGGATTTAGATCAAATTTGGTAGGTAGGTAGAAGAGACACTGGAATAACACATAGGCTAGCCATAATTCCACTGCTGATACGGGTCTCTGCCCGCGCGATATAAATTGTAGTCCACGCGGGTGAAGCCGCGGGCGGAAAGCTAGTACTAAAATAAAAAGCTATTTATAAAGAAATACCTTTTAAGTTGTAATCACCGAACGTCGGATATTTCCGACAAACACTCGCGTTTATTCCGCCAGGGTCGCACATCCACGACCAAATACTCCATCTCGTCAGTTCTTCTGTCACCTATAGGGATTGAAGGGCTAAACGATATGGAGTACCCCGTCGCTAACACACGGCCCTGGTGGATAGGACACGAGAACAGTCATCGGACCGATCCCAAGCGAGCGGTTAAAGCATTAAAAACAGTTTAAACTTACTGCTTGTCATCGTCAGTAATATCACTGCTGCCGGAACTGAAACAACAGAAAAAGAAATCAATTGAAGATATTAGGTATTTATTTCTGTCGAGGCCATGGTCCGGAGCGAGGAGGAATTTAAATTACTGCTTCGCAGAAGGAGGCAGGCGGTCGCCTCCTTCTGCGAAGCAGTAATGCTAGTAAAGGAGGAGGTAGACCGCATCAGGCTACGAGGCCCTCGCCGCCGCCGCCGGGATTCCGATTCCGATTTCCGGCCACCGTAGACGCGGGCTCGCGGACGGCGAGCCATGGGTAGCTCGCTGTCCGATCGTCCGGTAATGGACCGAGTCCAAGACGTCGACGGCGCGCACTGTTCCCGCGCGCCTAAAGGAGTTGTCAGCAGCAGAAGGGGCCCAGCTGGGTCGAAGCCTACTCGGGACCGGGTTATCCGAAAGGGAGCTCGTGCCCCGGTATGAAGGCTAGAAGGAACGGGATGGGGTTTTTAATCAGTAAGAGTCTGACACTAGACAAGAGCGGGTTTTGTCATAAGATGATTTTCCCCATCGAAAAAAAAAAAGGTATTTATTTCTGCACCATATTTTATACGAAACAAATGATAAAGTGAGAACTGAGTATATAAGGGGAAGGTTGAAAGTGGCGCCAGTGACTGAAAAGTTGAAAGGTAACCGTTTGTCTTGGTATGGTCATGTGAAGAGGAGGGATGAAACGCATGTTGCTAAAAGAGTTATGAGTTTACAAGGGCATAGATGGAGAGGGAGAGGGAGGCCAAAGAAAAGATGGATGGATTGTGTGAGAAGTGATATGGAAGAAAAGGGAGTTAGTGATAGCGTGACGAGTGACAGGACAGAATGGAAGAAAAAAACGGGACAAGGGCAGGAAGATGATTTTATACGAAACAACAAATAACAGTAGGTATAGGTATCGGCACTATCTTGGGCGCTGGCCTCAAGTAGCGCAGAAGTCAAATATCGGGCCTATTTAATGGTATGAAGTGAGACGCGGGGGCGGGGAGCGTCAGTGATTGGCTCGCCTCGCCATCATATCTTAGACGTCACTGATTGCTCACGTGATTCGTTCCTGCGCTTGCTGCATAAATTAGCGAGAAAACCGTGGTCGTTGTTAGATACATTCTAACAACGACCACGGTTTTCTCGCTAATTTATGGATTTATATTATAATTATGGAATAGTAGCATTGTGTGATTTTTTTTTAAATATTTTTATTACCTATCAGACTGCTTCGGTCTCTTGCGAGCCAGGCGTTTTTGCGAAAGCGCTTGCTGGCGCATCTCCTCATTCCGTCTAGCTTCCTCCTGCAGTATCTCGTCTACCGTCGCCTCGCTCACTCCCGTGGCCAGCGCAGTACGTTGCCGGAACATGGCCAGAGGGGTCTGATCTATCCCCGTGATCGTCTTCTTCAGATCCTCATACTCTTGCTCAAGGTAATGATAGACTTTTGCGACGATTATTTTCGTTTGATCCTGAGGAGAGACGAAATAAAATTTTGATATCAACAATCATTTATATTAATTCTAGTTATGGCTTAACCCCTCACAATCCCCTAAAACCATGAATTATGATATCTTATGTATAGTCAAACATATTTTAAAATGAACTACAAGGATTTTTTTCATAATTTGTGAGTGCCAGTATAGCAATTGTATTCCTTCTGCAAAGTGAGACACTTGGCTGTTGCACTTACCGGTTGTATTCCTTCTGCGGAGTGAGACACTTGGCTGTTGTACTTACCAATTGTGTTCCTTCTGCTGAGTGAGACACTTGGCTGATGCACTTACCAATTGTGTTCCTTCTGCGGAGTGAGACACTTGGCTGTTGTACTTACCAATTGTGTTCCTTCTGCTGAGTGAGACACTTGGCTGCTGCACTTACCAATTGTGTTCCTTCTGCGGAGTGAAACACTTGGCTGTTGCACTTACCAATTATATTCCTTCTGCAGAGTTAAACACTTGGCTGTTGCACTTACCAATTGTATTCCTTCTGCGGAGTGAGACACTTGGCTGTTGCACTTACCAATTGTATTCCTTCTGCGGAGTGAGACACTTGGCTGTTGCACTTACCAATTGTATTCCTTCTGCGGAGTGAGACACTTGGCTGTTGCACTTACCAATTGTATTCCTTCTGCGGAGTGAGACACTTGGTTGTAGCACTTACCAGTTGTATTGCTTCTGCAATGTGAGACACTTCGCTGTTGCATTTCGGACAAAACGCTTTAATGTCGTTCTGAGCCTTTTGCTCTGCGCCCGCGGATTTCTCAGTCTGTAAAAAAAGAAAATTAATCGTTAATTGATGTATACGTAGAATTTATCGTTCATTGATTTAAACAAATCATATAGAGAGTAGCTGATCAAACATTAGCTAAAATATATGAAGTTATTACAGGCACATATGAAAAAATCGTCTAAACAGGACCGGAATGAGGTCGGTAGTAGCTGATACGACAGTTCGACCAATGAGCGTCCTTTTCAAAGTACATTTTCAAACCGCTTTTACGTGATGTTATTACACATCTTTCTCTACATATTTTGGATAGACAGCACACTGTGGATATTATCTAAACTTCTAAAGAAATCAAAACATAAATTTGTTTAAAACTAATCAAATAAAGACCTCTGAAAATCGGCTTTTTACGAGAAATGCGAAAGTTTGTTGTATGGATATTTGTTACTGTTTCACGCAAAAACTACAGAACGGATTTCGATGAAACTTGGTACACGGGTCGACCACGTCCTAGAATAAGACATAGAATACCTACTTTTTATGTTAGGATTATGTTCCCTTGCCTTGGGATAATTTTCTAGCCTACTGATGCTGAGCAGAGCTCACAAATGACAGCAACCGTCAAATACATTGACAGCAAGTGTCAAATAAGTTGATCTCAATCATTCCTTCATTCGATCAATCATTCTATCATTCGGTCATTCATTCTACGACTCAGTCAACCATTCCACGATTAGCAACAAAGAATAAATAAATGCGAAATCTTTTACCTTTAATTTATTAAATTAAACATAGTCGTATTAGTTCACTATTTGTAAAACACAAGAACGATTACTAAAACAGAAAAAATAACACAAACGTAGCGATACAATTAACACAAAACTCAGACACCAATAGACGAAAGAAGCACAAATACCTATAACATTGAAAAGAGTCAGCAGCCGCGGAGTCTGCAAGGTCCTCAAAGCAGCTGATGAGCTGAGTGAAAAGGCCACATGGGGCTCTCAGACGCTCACAGGAATGCGGTTTCGCAAAAACCGAAAAAAGTTCTATATGGCATTACACACCGGTTTTACACGGCTAATAGAGTCCTGTAGAGGCTTGCAGAGACCGTAGCGGCAGTGATCCACATGGATAGGCGAACAGGTCTCGCAAAGATGGTCGAGGGCCGAGTCTTCTCTTCAGAAGCAAAACCTTGGCCCCAGTGGGCTCGACCCTGCAGGGCCACTACGACAGTCAACTCCTTGAGGCGGCACCGTTGACGTCTTGGGCTCGGTTCGGACGATTGGACGGCGAGCTATGCAATGCACGCCGTCCGCAAGCCAGTTGACTGCAAATCGGGACGGAATGCCAACGGCAGCTGGGCCGTGAGGACCGTTGCGTTGAGGAGATGTCAGTTAACCGTAGGGGATCAGGTTTACCGACATCTCTTTGAGAACACAACGCGCCGTCGACTTGGGGTTCGGTTTGGTTATTATTATTATTTTGAAGATAAGGGGCTATGCATCTCCCGTAGTGTAGGGGATGTAGTCACTGCGACCTAAAAGATCTATTGTGACTCGCCACCTTGTTAGAGTAACTCTTTTAGCCCGGAGGCTTCCAGGAAGTCTAGAATACTCCTAGCTTTAAGAGTTTTAATCTCCTCCGGGCGAATAATGTGTCGGCCCAGATGGATACTCCGTGTCACAAATCGTCGGTTTGGTTGCTACGCGATGTAAAATCTTCTAAAATACTTAACCATTTCATTTGAAGGTATTTCACAAGTGGGTGAATTTTGGATTTCCTGATTTTCTGGCAGCGATATATACTCAAATTGGTCTATATTTGCTCCAGTATTTAGGGACAAATTAAACGTTGCTAGAGCATTTTGTTCTTTATAGCTTGCACCTTCATTTGTCGGCAATTTGAGTGTCGGAAAAGCAGAATCAAATAAATATTTCATAGTTCCACTTTTAGAAAACTTGATGCAGTGTTTTTCAAAGTGATCTTCACATATTCTGTATTGTTGCCTCGTTTTCTCATCAGTGAGTTTTAGAAGGAGATCTTCGCGACCGACGGCTACGAGCCAATCATGGCGACTGAAACAAATATAAAATTACATTAATGAAAATTGAACACGATTATACACAAGCTTTTAATGAATATCATTTTTTCATAGCAAGCCTTTATAGCTGGCTAAAAAATAAAAAATCAAAGCTTTTATTTCAAATAGACCATTTGCAGGCACTTTTGAATAGTCAAATGTCGGTCAGTCCAAGAAAAGTGAAGCTAAATTGCACGTTCCAAATGCTATCCTTTATAATATTATACAAGCGAAAGTGTTTTTTGTTTGTTTGTTTGTTACGTCTTGACGCCTAAATAGTAAAACCGATTTTGATGAAACTTGATACACGGATAGACCATGTCCTGGAATAGGACATAATACTTTTTATCCCGGAAGTATGTTCCCTTGGGATAATTTTCTGCTTTCACGCGAAGCGAAGCCGCTGGGAGCAGCTAGTTATTTAATATTATAAAAGCGAAAGTGAGTTTGTTTGTTTGTTTGTTACCGTCTTCACGCCTAAATGGCAAAACCGATTTTGATGAAACTTGGCACACGGATAGACCATGTCCTGGAATAGAACATAGGATACTTTTTATCCCGGAAGTACCTTGGGATAATTTTCTGCTATCACGCGGGCGAAGTCTCTGGGAGCAGCAAGTCTTACTATAAATATTTTAACACCTACTACGTAAATAGGTACTAACTTATTCACATAGGTTCCTACAATCCCTACTATCCCTACTAATATTATAAATGCGAAAGTAACTCTATCTGTCTGTCTGTTACGCTTTTACGCATAAACTACTGAACGGATTTAGATCAAATTTGGTAGGTAGGTAGAAGAGACACTGGAATAACACATAGGCTACCTATAATTCCACTGCTGAGCACGGGTCTCTGCCCGCGCGATATAAACTGTAGTCCACGCGGGCGAAGCCGCGGGCGGAAAGCTAGTTGTTTATGAAAACCTTGTAACAACAATAAAAGGTGAAAACACACCGTCTAGTACCTACGCGAAAAGATTCTTACTTGAAAAAGTAATAATCAAATATTCACTTACCTTTTGTAATCCTTGGGATATCTAAAGAATGATATATTTTTCTTTTTTCTAGTATTGTTCATACACACAGTACAATAAACCACCATTATTGAATATTAAATTAAGGACAAATAAAACATATAACGTGTTTCGTATCAGACCCTAAGATTGTCCACCGACTGTGTTTACGTCAACCGGTTTTTTCCAGTATCGTCGCGTACGTAACAAGCGGTCGGTGGACGCTCACACATTCCCCGCGCGCTTGTGGATATCTATGAGTGCAACCGATTCGAACGGTTGTTAGAAGCTTTGCCTCTTTACAGTTTATTTACTCATGTGGTGTGGCCGCAACAAGCTAAACTTTACTGTATTCTCTTTGCAACAAGAGCCTAGCTACTATACGCCGTGTGGTGTGGCGCGCTTCGAGAGTTATGCTAAATAACACTAGTCTGCGTGGCGCGCTCCTGGAACGCGATGACTCGTCGGTGATATTTCGTAAAAAAATATATCTATACTGTTCTAACTTATACAAATAAAAGGGAAAAGGACAAGGATGGCATATCGTCGTGCTTCAAGTCTTTATATGACAAATAAATTAAAAATAGAAGTTATTTGAAGTTTGAAAAGTCATCTGTCAATATGGCTGTCAGTTTGTAAACACACATACGTTTTACATAAGTACTGTGCGTTCCAAATGAGAATAGGATCGATTTTTTGTTGTGAAGTCACGATTTACTGTCAAATCTAAGAAATTTGGTCAAAATTGAGGAACTTGGAGATGAGTAAAATTGAACAACTGGGGGTCTACTCGCTTTTTCCGAAACGAAACTTTCGTAAACAAACGATATTCATTTGACGTTAAAATTGCAAACAATCCTCTGTCATAATTATATTTTTTTTTTCGAAACATAATTAATCAGAGTAGGTTTAGAGATTCGGTACGTCAAACAATTTTCGTTCGTGCGAGATTACGGGAACAAAAGGAACCGTGGTAGGTACGCGAAATTTTAATCGAAACTTCGTTTTTCGGAGAAAGTGAGTAGACCCCCAGAATTCTGATTAATTCATGAATCCCCAAGCGACCACCGGTGGCCGCACATCTATTGTCTTACTATTGTGTCTCTAATTGACGGTATCTGAAGGGTTAAGTAAACCTTTTTCGTTCACAGTTCGTAAATAAATTAAATTTTTCGTAAAATAGTTAGTTTCACTTTCCTCGATTTGACAGTAAATCGTGACGTCACAACATGCAATCGATCCTATTCTCATTTGGAACGCACAGTACATATTCATGAATCCCCAAGCGACCACCGGTGGCCGCGCATCTATTGTCTTACTATTGTGTCTCTAATTGACGGTATCTGAAGGGTTAACGTGATACTACTAACCTATATCACATAGATACAAGTGTTTATTAAAAGTTTGTTTGTAGTAACAATAAAAAATTAAAAACACACCGCTCTACTTTTTTTTTTTAAAAGTTACTTACCTATTTAAAAAAAGTAATAAACAAATATTTACTTACTTACTTTTTGTACTCCTTGGGATAGTTAAAATATGATATATTTTTATTTTTCCTAGTATTGTTCATACACACAGTACAATAAACCACCATTATTTATAATAAAATACCACGTTTTTATATTTAAATATTTAATTCATGAATCCCCAAGCGACCACCGGTGGCCGCGCATCTATTGTCTTACTATTGTGTCTCTAATTGACGGTATCTGAAGGGTTAAACTTGTACAAACAAAACAAACAACGTGGGTCGCTTTGACCCTGAGATTGTCCACTGTCTGTTTCTGCGTGAACCGGTTTTCAACAAACGGCCAGTGGACATTAGGGCTGCCAATATTGTTATTAGAAGAAATAAAATACGTATATTTAATTTCAAAGGAGGTAAATCTACACTAATATAATACAGAGATAAAGTTTGATTTTTGGTTTCTTTTTTGTTTGTAGGGGGTAATCTTAAACTTGGTACACGAGTAGACCATATCCCAGAATAACACACAGGATACTTTTAATCCTGGTATTATGTACGCGGGTGAAGCCGCGGGCAAAAGCTAGTTACTTTATACTATAAAGTTTATAGTTATAAGTCAGTGCCCCCAGGTTACAGGGGCCCATCGTATCATTGATGCGGCCGTATCTACGACCCTGAATAAAGCTGCATCTGCATCTTGAAACACATTTTCACTGTTTTTCATACAACCGCTCATAACCGATTATGACGTTATTACACATTTTTCATTAGATTTTTGGAAACACAGTCAAAATTTCCAATGTCCGATAAAGCTAAACAATTGTTTGAGTTAGCTTTAAGATAGATTGTAAGTTTTTGTGTTTTCTGTACTGGGCGAAGTGGTCGCTAAACGTTGTCGTTTTATTAAAAAACATTTTTTTTTTTTAAATAAAACAGCTGATACGGGGCCGCGAAATTGACATAGATCCGGGCAAAACCCCTACAAAATACTCTGTGACAAACGGCTCTTAAACCTTAGATCATTAAAATACTTGGCATGCATACCAGTGCCTTGATTTTAAAATTATTTTTTTACCAAAAAAATCTGTATATATGCTGTTGGACATGTCGAACGACATGTTGAACATGACTGGACTTAAAGAATAAATTTATATCTTGCATGCTACTGTATGTATACAATGTTTAAACAAAGAATATCTTATCCTATCTTATCTTGGTGTGCCAATAAATAAATAAATACTTACTTTTACAGAACCAACGGTTTTCTTACTGCCTTGCTTAGTTTGCACACACAAGGTTTCTTCAGTTTGCGTCGCCACATCTATATATTCTTCATCGGTACCAGAGCTGGAGCTACCGGATTGATTTGGAAGTAATTTTGTGGGTAAGGCATCAGCCTGCAGCTGTGGCTTGAATTTTATCAGCGTTTTATCAAAGTGTAATGAGCAAATGAAATGGCAAGATAGCTTTTTATTCAATAAATCTGGTCTGCCCATGGCGTCAAGCCATTTCTTCCGCCTGAAAAGATACACAATAATTTATTTATAGCTAAATATATTTTGTTATTCCTATATTATGTTAATTTTGGTTTATAAAGCAAATAAACTGTAATTGATGTAAGAGTTGCTAATTGTATTCGAGTTGCCTAAATGTAATTAGTCCGTATTTTAGATTATTCAAAAATAAGGGACACGTATTTTTTATTTGTAAATTAAACAAAAAATGACAATAATATTGGGCACGTATTTTTTCTTTTTTCTATTAAACAAAAAATAACAAAGATATCTAATAGCCGTGATGTCACCCCGTGCGAAAAAATGCAGCACGCACGGCGGCGTGACGTTACACGTAACTTTAATGAGCTATACCTTTGTCATTTTTGGTTTAATTTACAAATAAAAAATAATTGACCCTTATTTTTGCATAATTTAAAAGACGGACAAATTAAATTTTTTACGGCAACTAGTCTATTGTACGAGTTATAGGAGTACTGAACAATTTCAATGGAGCCATGGTTTTCTTATACCACCTCTTTGCAATTTATGACCGAGGTTTCATTCAAAATCAGAATCAAATAATAAGAAATTAAGCACCTAGCGTCTTATAACATATCTATACTATTACGTTCATAGATTATGAAATATTTCTCCGCAAAATATAGTATCTATAGTCTGTCTGAAAAGTCAAACGACTTGGGAATTTTGTACAATATTTAATTATTTTAAAAATACTTATACTCGATACTTTTTATAACGTTCTTCTATTAGTAAACAATGATCAATACCTCTTAATCAACCTTGATTATTGAACCAGTGTTGACTACAAAATGAAGTCTGCATTTTACCTTAATAATTACCCAAGTCGTTTGACTTTTTAGACAGACTCTACAATACTCTTAGATATTAGAGAACGGTTGGCAACCCTAGTTGGTATAGTACAGCCGAAACATGTTGGCAGCTCTGAAGTTGACGTTTCGAACCAATAGCGTAGCTAGGCATGGGCGAAGGAGCCCTCGCTCACGGCTCTTTAAAACCGAGGGTTTATTATAACTAATAGGCTCTCGTTTGACCACTCTTACAGCTGGTGGCTCAGTGACGAAGTGGTTGCGATAAGTGCTGTCTCATTTTCGAATTTATTAAAGAACTACTTTAAGTATTTTTTATTTTTATTTCATTATCTAACATTGAGAAAATTAAATTATAAAATAAACTTAAATAATTAAAAATAATATATACACTAAAGGCCTAACTAAATATGACGTCAAAAAACTCGTCCGCATCGCTGTCGACTGGAAGTGTGCCCAAAAGGCTGGCGGCTATTAAAGAACTAGCTGTACCCCAGCTGCTTCGCTCCCGCTCCCGCTCTACCCTACTCTACTCTACCCCACACTACCCTATTTTGTTTTCCATAACATCCTTCTCCTCACAATAACTAACACAACGAAAAAAAAAATTGCGAAATCGGTTCAGCTGTTCTCGAGATTTGCGCTTACCAACACATTTAACGATTCATTATCTATCTATATATATAAAAATGACCCCCGGTTTCAGTTGTCACGACTTGGCATGAAAACGGCTTGACTGATTTGTCTGATTTTTTTTTGTTGTGATTGTTATTGTGAGGAGAAGGTTCTTATGGAAAAAAAATAAAAATTAGGGTAGTGTAGGGTAGAGTAGGGTAGAGTAGGGTAGGGTAGAGTAGGGTAGGGTAGAGTAGGATAGGGTAGGATAGGGTAGGGTAGAGTAGGGTAGAGTAGGGTAGAGTAGGGTAGAGTAGGGTAGAGTAGTGTAGAGTAGGGTAGGGTAGAGTAGGGTAGAGTAGGGTAGAGTAGGGTGGAGTAGGGAAGAGCGGGAGCGAAGCCGCGCGGGCAAAAGCTAGTTATATTATAGATAAGCTTCACTGATTCACCTTCGCCCACATCTAAATGAGTCCACGCTACGCCTCTGATCCGAATGATTGCGCATACTCAAAAAAATACGCATCCGCCATGATTAAAAAAAAAATTAGTTGCGCGATCACTTGTTCGAAGTTCAGACCGGTCGGATCAATACAATATGCTGGTCGGCCGGCCGTATATATTGTGTATACGTACTGCAGTGATTGTTGAACATGTAGTCAAACCATAACCTAAAACATTACTTAGCTTTCCTTAGATCTTTGAAAATCTAAATAAGTAGGTACGTATACAGTTCACAAAGTACCTAAGCAATTACATAAAATAATAACAACACACAACTTACCTTCCTTCATCTCTCGGCAACGTAAAAAACGACAACTTTTCATTTGTTTTTTGACTGCGACAACCTTCTACTTCACAACAGTAACGCATCGTCAATAATACTTTATTATTGAACGTATATATACGTAATAGCTAAACACTGTTAACGACAACAGTTGACAGAGAATTACAGAGTTTTACGCGGAATAAGTGTGTTCATACAACCCGATTCACGTTAGAACTGAACTGAAATGGGCACACATGGGTCACGGTAATAATATCATACAGTATTCCAACTTCATACAAACGGATGAAACGCGAGCTATACCTACGCGCCTCGGTCGTAGCATGGTCTCGGCATGTAGACAGTCGCGGCCGTCGCAACTGTGCCGCAGTGACGAACGGACACGACGGTTTTTTTTTTACAATTATCGCGCGATTATTATTAGTTGGTATAATTCAAAGTAAAGACGTGGTATTTTATTTTTAATTATAGTGGTTTATTGTACTATGTGTTTGAATAATACAAAAAAAAGCATTTTATTTAAATCTACCAATAAAAAAATAACACGCATTTTTATTGAACACTTCCTATTCAATCCACAAAGTATTTTGTTTATATATATGAGTAAGTATATTTACAATCACAAAAAAAAAAAAACGGAAACAAACTAGACAAACGTAATTAGAATGCTGGAGGCGGGTAGCCCTATCGCATGTTTACGTACCGCGCGGCTGTAGGCATTTATTTCAAAAAGACGGCTGAGTTACAATACTGTATGATACTATTACCGTGCATGGGTCACGTACACCGTCTGGGCGCGTCGGTCTCCATAAATTATATATGGCAACTAGACTTGTAGAGCTACATAGACCGCCGCCCGCCATCGCCACGGAACGCGATTGTGTGTCGGTCTAGCGGGACCACTTGAACTAGACCGATAAAAACTAGTACCATTGCTTTGTTTGATTAATGCTCACGACTTTATTGGCAAGATCTACAAAATTACCTCAACTATTTTGATACAAATTACAATAATTGCCTTATCTAGCGAGGCTCTCGGTTCTATTACGAACGGAATTCATAAATATAATACTGAATATTTGTATCATTTAGGTTCTTTAACAGAACATAATAATAATAATTTATTGTTTCAAAGAGAAGTTCAGCAAAAAAAAAAATTGTCTGCCTATCAGGCCCCTTTAATTCATGAATCCCCAAGCGACCACCGGTGGCTGCGCATCTATTGTCTTACTATTGTGTCTCTAATTGACGGTATCTGAAGGGTTAATTTGAATTCATAAGTGCAAAAAAAACACCATCGTTAGGCTGCAAACATAAAGAAACAGGTTACCGGTGGTTCGTTACGGAATTTCTGGATTCAGTCTCCACGCTCAAGGCCCGCGATAGAAGCTATGCAATAGCTTAAAAAATTTTTTTTTGAGAGTTTGATCGTCGAAAAATATGTTATAACTTCTACTCCTTTTTCAAGAGATTTTTACATGCCACTATACTCCATTTCTTTATTTTCTTTAGGTAGTTAACTGAATGTAAAGAATCTTAACATGTCTTTTATCTAAAACTGTTCAGAATTAGGTATTTACCTAAACCAATGTTAGGTAATTAACTAAATTGAAACAATCTTTGTATTTATGTCTTTTATATGACTTACTAGCTGCTCCCAGCGGCTTCGCCCGCGTGGTAGCAGAAAACTATCCCAAGGGAACATATTTCCGGGATAAAAAGAATCCTATGTCTTATTCCAGGACATGGTCTATCCGTGTACCAAGTTTCATCAAAATCGGTTTTGCCATTTAGGCGTGCAGGCGTAACAAACAAACAAACTCACTTTCACTTTTATAACATTAGTCAGGATTTTAAATAAAAAGACATATCAAGGTAAGAAGGTAGGTACTTAAACAGATGGTGTATGGTTTGTTCAACCTAGCTCGGGTGGCCCCGCTGGACCGACGTACACGTTAGCCCACGTGTGCGTCAGTCTGCGTCAATCGTTCTTTCCCTCTCTCTCACACACGTGATGGCGGCCCCGCCAGCCCACTGCCACAAAACAGACAGGTACAGAAGACAATCTCATGTACGTACTTCACTTTTCATACCTACGCTCGGTGGACGCACACTAATGAGCGTTTGAGCCGGAACTGTTCGACGAGCGGGCCGAGGGCGACGAGATATCGTGTCCGTGAGCGGTGTCTATGTGTGCGCTGTGAGAGCGCGCACAATATAATAATAATAATAAAATTGATTCAAAAAATAAAGTAATACAGTAAACACTTTTTTCTTAATTCTATGTAAAGTTCACAAATGTTATATGCCTGAACTAGGACATCCTGTGTTTCAGGCGAGGGAAGGTAAAACATTATTAACTAAATAATCACAGTAATTATACTATAACATAAAATTAAAATAGTCAACTAATAAGTATTTAAAAGAGGTTGTAAACAATACAAAAATATTACTTGCTAAAATCTGTGTATATTAATTCATGAATCCCCAAGCGACCACCGGTGGCCGCGCATCTATTGTCTTACTATCGTGTCTTACTATTGTGTCTCTAATTGACGGTATCTGAAGGGTTAACTAAGCTAACTAATCATAATAAAAAAGTGCAATTTATTAATCTATATTTTTATGTTCATAGATTGACTTCTGTAACTATATATATTGTGCCACTGCTGACAGTTAAATCGTTACTTAGCAATTGACTTCGCGGTATCGTAGCGTGCGGGACAATTCCATATCGGGCCGTGGGTATAGCTATGAATATACATCCTCCTTACTCACTTCATAGTATGTAACCAAACACTATATGTAACACATATGATTTAAAAGAGTGTCCATGGAGTTTCTTGCACGTTCTTCTCCATAGAGATCTTCTCCTTGGAACGTGCAATTTAGCTTCACTTGTTTGTTTGACTAACCGGCATTTTGACAATTCAAAAGTGCCTGTAATTGGTCTATTTGAAATAAACGTTTTTGACTTTGACTTTGACTTGAAAAGAAAGTCGCTTTTTCTGTCCCTATATCCCTATCTATGTACGCTTAAATCTTTAAAACTACATATTTTTTTTAATAGATAGAGTGATTCAACAGGAAGTTTTATATGTATAATATTGCACCCGAGCGAAGCCGGGGCGGGTCGCTAGTAATATTATAAAAACGAAAGTGAGTTTATTTGTTACATCTTCACGCCTAAATGGCAAAACCGGTTTTAATGAATTTTGGTACAGAGACAGTCGGAGATTGAGCAATTTTTTTTTTAAGTTATAAAAGGGGGTGAATGAGGGAAGTCAAGTACAAATATTATTATTAAACTAGCTTTTGCCCGCTCGGCTGCGCTCCCGCTCTTCCCTACTGCACCCTACTATACTCAACTCTACCCTACCCTTTTCTACCCTACTGTACACTACTCTACCCTACTCTACCCTATTCTACCCCACTCTACACTACTCTACCCTATTCTACACTACTCTACCCTACTCTACACTACTCTACCCTACTCTACCCTACTGCACTATATACCTATACTCTAAATTTTCTTTGCTATAAACCTCACGGAGCCCGAGACCTTTCCAACGAATGCAAAACCGTCGAAATCGGTTCGTGCGTTCTGGAGTTATAGCGTCAGGAAGGAAAACCCGACTTATTTTCATATAGTAGATTAAAGTATATTAATAAACGCGGGCGAAGTCGCGGGTATAAACTAGTTTAAATATAAATTACGGGATATCTAAACAACTATATTTTGTTTTTCTAATTTACATTTTTATTACACTAGACGGTTCGTCCCGGCTTCGCACGGGCAATAAATATAGCCTATGTTACTCAGGCCCTCAGGGTGAATGTAGCTTTCCAATGGTGAAAGAATTTTTGAAATCGGCTCAGTAGTTTTTGAGTTTATTTATTACAAACATACACACAACAATATACAATTTTTTCTTTATAATATTAGTGTAGAATGTAGATATTTAGAACTTAGTTTTTCTATTTGGCAATCAACAAGTACCTATTTACATTATTATGTAAGTACCTACTATTTTATAAACTAAATAAAATCAGACTTAAAAATAAATAATGATGATTTATAGGTACTTAAGTATAACTGCCTGCCGTCTAGCCGTGTCATTTATTGAACTACTAGCTTTTGCCCGCGCGGCTTCCCTACTCCACCCTACTCTACCCTACCCTACTCTACACTACTCTACCCTACTCTACCGTACTCTACCCTACTCTACTCTACTACTCTACCCTACCCTACCCTATCCTACTCTACCCTACACTACCCTAATATTATTTTTTTTCCATAAGAACCTTATCCTCACAATAACAATCACAACAAAAAAAGAATTAGCGAAATCGGTCCAGGCGTTTTCCTGCCATGTCGTGACAACGGAAAACGGGGCTCATTTTTATAATATAGAAGATGTATTAAGTTTTTTTTAAAGTATTAATTTTTTCGGAACCCGGGACAATAGAACGATTTACTGGACACGGGACAAGACGTAAAATTCCGGGACTGTCCCGGAAATACGGACATCTGGCAATCTTGGATGTTTGACCTATCGGCATGGATCTTGAGCGCTCGGCATCAGAGTGGAGATCGCTTTGCGCATTCCATACATTGGCGAGCCAATCGTCGGGGTTGTTAGATACATGCAGCAAGCGCAGGAAACGAATCACGAGTGACGTCTAATGGCGCGGCGAGCCAATCACTGACACCCCCGCGTCTCACTTCATACAACTAAATAGGTCCGATATTTGACTTCTGCGCAACTTGAAGCCAGCGCTCAAGATCTATGCCGGTATCTATATTTGTGACTTACTGCTTGCGACTGGAACATTGTGTTATGAAAAACATCAGAGTTCATTGTGGAAGACGGTTGAAGTCCCATGGGTGAAGATGACGGCGTCACGGTCAACGATGTCCACGTAGATGGAGAAACAGTTGCTTCTGAATATGAGTCCAGTATTATTGGCCCATTATTTAGTTTGTATAAGTTTGCCACGTCATTTGGGCATTTAGTACATTTTATTAAATGTTGTTTTAATTTATTGGCCATAGCGTGCTTATATTCCACAGAACAATAACTGCAGGTAACATGTTTTTTTCCATCACTTTCACACAACACCAGAAAATGTTCCCAAACACTACTGATAGGTCGCGGCATAATAAATTGGTAAACTAATAAAATAAAAAACACGTCCGTTCGTGACAGCAGCACTGGTAATACTAACACTGGCTGTTTGTTTTTTGTTTCGACCAAATTCAACCAATCCCAGAAATGCGACGTTGCCGTTCCTACTGTCGTGTGCACGCGCGCATTCACTAACTACTTACCTCAATGGCTGACAAATTTAAAATTGAATGTACGAATAATGTACCTACCATAATTCTGTAACATCCTGCATGCTAAAACTGCATAAAAAAAATGTATGTTTAATATTTTAATTTCAGTATTTTTGCATAAACTCGTGTTATGCATTAAGTATGTATCTATAAGGCTGGGAAATATTCAAGAGCACAAGATTTAAAAATATTACGTTAAAAAAAGTTTACATCAAAACATGTCGTCTGATGCCAAAAAATTGCCCGTAATGAAGTGTAAAACACAAATCTTTTATTTTTGTAGGCGAGTTTTGGGGTTTAAAACCATAAAATTTTGGTTTAAAACCGTTTTAAACCGGTTGATTTACATCTATGCGCCGCGCACACATTCTAAAATGGTTGTTGCGCTCAGCGTTCATTGACCTCGGTCAGAACGTGTTGATAATACAGATGATTTCATTGATATAAGTAGGTATGCCTATGGGCTGTTTTGATTATATCATCGGATGATTTTATTTTTGAGCGAAGCCGCGGCCAAAAGATATAATTATGTTATAATTAAAAAGGTAGTTTACTCTTGCGAGGCCGTGAAACGAGATAATCTCAGTGAAGCGACATCTGTCGTGAATGAATATCGCGCCTTGTTCTACGCGCGCCGCGCTCAGTGAGCAAGTGTAGCCATGTTCTCGCTAGATGGCGTTTAACTCATTTTTTTTAACTCTCCACCTTTCAACTTTTCAGTCACTGGCGCCACTTTTAACCCTTCAGATACCGTCAATTAGAGACACAATAGTAAGACAATAGATGCGCGGCCACCGATGGTCGCTTGGGGATTCATGAATTAAACTTCCTCTAATGTAATTATTCTCACTTTATCCATTCTCGTCACACCACACATCCATCTCAACATTCTCATCTCCGCTACATGCCATCTTTTTTCATCCTTCTTTTTCACAGCCCCACATTCTGATCCATATACAGTATGACAGGTCTTATGACGGACTTGTGAATCTCTCTCCTCTCGATTACAGCTACATGTATAAAATAAAACAAAATCTTATCATTTATATTTTTTTATTAGAATGAATGAGATACCTACCTATTATTATTATAATGACATATGTCAACTAAAATTTACCAAAAAAAAAATATCTGAGATCTGATAACGTGTTTCAAAATACTACATCACCATAGTACTTACATAAAACTTAGGAATGTAAATAAAACTTTTCATTACTCATACTCTGACAGTAGGTCTGAAGTTGCCTGAGGAGCGGGCTGAAAAGTATCACACTTTTCATCCCTAGGGATGAAAAGTATATTTACAAAAAAAAAACCCCTAGGGAGTTTTACTTTCAACTAACACGTCAAATTATTTAAAAAAAAAACTAGGTCTATCTTCTTGTATTCGTAATGAAAAGCACAGTGCTTACCACGGGGTTAAAGATACTTATTTAGTCCCTCGAATTAGCGACCTCGCTACGCTCGGCCGCCAACTCCTTCTCGGGACGACATAAGTAACTTTCACCTCTAGTGTAACAATGTACTAAACTTTTACAATTATAATTTTTTTGTGGTTTTTAACATTAAATATTTTTTCAGGAGTAAAAAATATATATCTTAGGTATAATATGCTTAGCTATGGGCAGTGGTGGCCGAGTAATAAAAGCCCCGACTTTCGAGTTGTAGTTGTAAATGTAGGTCGCCGGTTCAAACTTACCCATTGATGCGATCAAAACATTATTATCTATCAAATTGAGCGACTTTCTACTCGCTTCTACAATACAGTAATAACAAACTAAAACTTACTCTTCAATCGTGATAATTAGAGACACGATAGAAAGACAATGGGTGCGCGAACGCCGGCGTTCGCTCGGGGTTTAACCTTTTCGACGCCCATCTATATAATACGCGATGTGTCCTCCAGCGCCACGCAACAAATTGTTTCTATGTTAAACTAACTAACAAATGTTTCTATTGAATATAAAACAAACAAGAACTTATTATGTGTGAAAAAGTTAAAAATATGGCTTATAACAGGGCAATTTTCCATAAAAACAAAATAAAAGGTCTTGTAAAAGTCGTAAATTTATTTTATACTATTATTACTTCTAATCAAGTAGTGGCGCTGAGGGCACGGACATCTCGAACTTGTATACAAGTGATTGGCGTTCAAAAGGTTAATAAGATATTTACTTATTCCTTAAAGTTTTACACTTAATAATAATAAAAATACATTGCCATAGGAATGAAATTCACTTTAGACGTGGAAGTCAAAGTAACAAAAAAAAAAATTTAGACTATAAAAAACAAAAAAAAAGCTTACTGTTATAGTTTCCTTATTTTTAAAGGAATGATCGAACTTCTAATATTATTATAATATTTATACATATTGTATAAATAAAAAAGAGGGCTGACTGATATATCAAAGCACACCCAAAACCTATTCTGCCTCCGTTAGTAAAAAAGACGCATCTAACATTTTTTCCAGATTTGAATTATATTCATTGCCGGGATCAGGAAAAACAAGGCGCATCTGCCTGTATTTTTTATATTTTGCTAACTTTCTCCAGTGCGGTTTTAAGGTGAATGCTCCAATCAGCCCGCGAAATTCAATTTTCTTACGTTTTTTGCAATTTGCAGGCCAGTGACATGTTGTAACTTTACCAAAATATGATTCGCGGCAATAACAAGTATAATTTTAAATACAAGAATGATCAAAACATTCGCTCCATCAGCTTTCACATAGAAAACTTGCATGTAAGTTAGATTTCGGAGATTTTAACAATTTACACCTTTTCTATGTGGAGCGAATGTTTTGATCATTTTTATAATTAAAATTATACTTGTTATTGCCGCGAATCATATTTTGGTAAAGTTACAACATGTCACTGGCCTGCAAATTGCAAAAAACGTAAGAAAATTGAATTTCGCGGGCTGGTTGGAGCATTCACCTTAACACAAGGAAAAAAGGCCCAATTGCCCGTTTAATTCATTAAAACATTTATTTATCCGTTTTTGTTTTTGATAGATACGTCTTTTTAACTATCAGGGGCAGTATGACTATAATCAGTTCAAAATAACATGAGACATTTATGAATACCTTTCATTACTGTCCGTTCAATCGATTTTGACTTTTATTACGTTGGTGGCATGACAAATGGCGGCTGCAGTAAATAATTGATATTGTAACCACTTATTTGCTTCTAATGCCATTCTTATGCCTACGAAATAGAAGTTAAAATCGGTTGAACACACAGTAAAAAAGACTGGGACTAGACACGTGATATTTGGCATGAATCCTTACTAATATTATAAAAGCGAAAGTGAGTTTGTCTGTTTGTTTGTTACGTCTTCACGCCTAAATGGCCTAACCGATTTTAATGAAACTTGATACACAGATAGACCATGTCCTGGAATAGAACATAGGATACTTTTTATCCCGGAAGTCTGTTCTCTTGGGAAAATTTTCTGCTATCACGCGGGGGAAGCCGCTGGGAGCAGCTAGTTAACCCTTCAGATACCGTCAATAAGAGACACAATAGTAAGACAATAGATGCGCGGCCACCGGTGGTCGCTTGGGGATTCATGAATTAATAATAAGACTGTCATTATTAGTTTTTCAGAACTACCCTCAAAATATGGTTTAAAGTTTGTTCACGTTTTTAGTATTAATGATTTTTTTAGATAAAAAAAAACCAACAAATTGAAAATACATGGGAACACAACATTATTTTTAGAATATGCGAAACCTACATCCAAGGTATAAGGGACAGCATTCCGCAAACTTTAAGGGCTTGCTCAGTAGACGAAACTGAACAACCTTCCACGAGATTATTTTTCAGGAAACGAAAACCAAAATCAACCTCACCATACAAAATAAATAGTACGAATAATAGTACGAATCTGACACTATCTCCCGCTCCACCCAAGGGCAGGGGATGTCATTTGGATGATTTTTAACCACCAAAAAACAAAATTGGTCAGGCTGGAATGATGATGACGATCCCTATTGACAATCTTAAGATTAACTGAACCCGTCTTCATCATCTGTCTCCTCTTTGAGTTCGCCAACTCTTAACAGACAGCGCCTGGAACAAAGATAATATAAAATTAGCATCTTACTAATACACCTTTATTTTGGTCATGTAAAGAGGAGGGATGAAACGCATGTTGCCAATAGTACATTGTTACACTAGGGGTGAAAGTTACTTATTTAGTCCCTCGAATTAGCGACCTCGCTACGCTCGGCCGCCAACTCCTTCTCGGGACGAAATAAGTAACTTTAACCCCGAGGTAAGCATTGTGCTTTTCATTACGGATACAAGAAGATAGACCTAGTTTTTTTTTTTTTTAATAATTTGACAGCTGTTAGTTGAAAGTAAAACTCCCTAGGGATGAAAAGTGTGATACTTTTCAGCCCGCTCCTCAGGCAACTTCAGACCTACTTTCAGAGTATGAGTAATGAAAAAGAGTTTTACAGCCCAACATTCTAACATGAAGACGGATGAAAAAGATTGCATGTAGCGGAGATGAGAACGTTAAGATGGATGTGTGGTGTGACGAGAATGGATAAAGTGAGAAATGAGTATATTAGGGGAAGTTTGAAAGTGGCGCCAGTGACTGAAAAGTTGAAAGGGAATCGTTTGTCTTGGTATGGACATGTAAAGAGGAGAGATGAAACGCATGTTGCTAAAAGAGTTATGAGTTTACAAGTGGATGGATGGAGAGGGAGAGGGAGGCCAAAGAAAAGATGGATGGATTGTGTGAGAAGTGATATGAAAGAAAAGGGAATTAGTGATAGCGTGATGAGCGACAGAACAGAATGGAAGAAAAAAACGTGTTGCGCCGACCCCAAATAAAACGGGATATAAGGGCAGGAAGAAGATGACTAATACACCTTTATGCCATGAACCCGACTGGCCTGTTGGTCTAGTGGTTAGTGACCCTGACTGGTATGCCAGAGGTCGTGGGTTCGATTCCCACCCAGGACAAATGATTGTGTGATGAGCATAATCATTTGTTCTGTGTCTGTAATTTATCTATAATATGTATGTATTTAGAAATATATTATAAGTATGTTTATCAGTTGTTTAGTACCCATGACACAAGCTCTGCTTAGTTTGGGACTAGATGGCGTTGTGTGAAAATAGAATAAATAATATTATTATTGCCGTTATTTCTACAGAACTCCATCACGGTACTCACCCATCCAACTCTATCACAGGACGATGGCTGCTCGACGCTCCCGTACTGCAGTACTCGGCTGGTCTAATTAGTCTGCGCAGAAATATAAGAGCGTTAGGAATTGAATTTTATTTCTTGCTAGACGCTACCTAGTGGCTTCGCCCGCGTGAATGTGGGAATTTAGTTACAATAATTATCTTAATTGGCCTTGTTACGTTCCCGCTGCTGGGACTCGGGCCTCCTCTTTAGGAGAGGGAATCGGCCGTAATCCACCACGCGATCCTGTAATTCATGCCAAATTACGTCCGATAGTACCTACTTATAACTATATGGGAAACTAGCTGTACCCGCGCGTCGCTTTCGCTCTACCCTACTCTACCCTACACTACCCTAATTTTTTTCCATAACCACCTTCTCCTCACAATAACAAACACAACAAAAAAAGAATTTGGCAAATCGGTCCAGGCGTTGTTGAGTTATGCGCTTACCAACACATTTTGCGATTCATTTTTATATTATAGATGGCAATCCCCTTCACAATAGGCAAGCATATACCTAACATAGTCGGCCTTATAATGTGCCCACTGTTGGGATTCAGGCCTCCTCTTTAAGAGAGGGAATGGGCCACCACGCGGGCCCACTGCAGGTTGGTGAATGTCGCATGTCTTCGAATTTTTGGTTCTAGGACATGTCGGTTTCCTCACGATGTTTTCCTTCACCGTTTTGAGAGCAGTGGTGATGGAATTAACGGAGTAAAGCTCCTATTCATTATAATACTGCGCGCATGGGTTAAAAAAGTGTCAGCCACCGGCCACAAGTAGCTTGTGGCCGCTTCTAGCTTCTCGTGACGTCGTTTGTGGCTGTGGCATGTGGCCCATGTGCAGCGACACTAATTAGTGCGTTAGCATTTTTTCTATAGCGCTTGCAAATGCGACTATCGTTGCTGAGTTAGACGCCTTTTTGACCTTACACAGAGTTTAAAGTTCTCTTCATCTTTTTATTTTTTCATACGAAATTATATGTATACTAGCTTTGCCCGCGCGTCTTCGCTCCCGCTCTTCCCTACTCTACCCTATTCTACCCTACTATACCCTACTCTACCCTACCAAACTTCACATAAACCATCTACTAAATAGTCCGAACAAAGCCTAAAAATTTGGTTTGGTTAGGTGAGCCCGTTCTTGAGTTATAAAATAACAACGAAAAGTGGCATTGATTTTTATATATATAGATTAAATGTATCCTAATTCAACTTCTTCATCTTCTTTTCGTGTCGATGCTCTCAAACTATACTTTCTCTGACCAACATTTGGCAACTTGTACCGCTCTATTGTTGTTCTTATTATTCTATCTCTCTAATTCAACTGTTTTAAATTTAAATGTATTGTTACGTACGTAGGTAATTAAATGCCGTTTAATTAACAGAGAACTTTATTCACCACAAACAATAAGTTCCAGTCAACAATAATCCAAATCACAGTTAGCACTAGAGTTCCGTTATACTATCGCCTCGGTCGTTAGATAAAATCACTTCGCACTCTTAGGTAGATCGCTCTTGATCGCAGTCGAAATCAGAACTGACTCGCTTCCGTTCGGGGGCTCGTATTTATACGCGGAGCAAAGAAAATTCTAGATACTGACGTCTCAGGATAGTTCCAGAACAATAGAGTCGCATCGCAGGGCCATAAATCAATTTTGTTACTTTGTCCTTCGCGAGTCACTCACGCGAATTTCGACTCTATTGTGAATGACGGAAAGTACCATTTCCCTTATCCACCTACAGATACCTACAGATTACATACCTACTAAACAGTAGGTACAACGAGTACTTATAAAGGAATGTTCCAGATCTTGCCAGGCTAGGTAGGTACTTGGTTCTAGAGCTTTCGAACAGCAATGCGTTTTAACTATTCGTTGCTACTCTTTAATTTGTCGGAGATATGACGTGTTGAAATTTAACGGCGTAACAGTATGTATGAGGTACAAATAAACGTTTTTCTTTCTTACTTTAGTAGTGATTTTGAGCATCGCTAAAAATCGTGGGTGAATGGCCGTTACCACCTGGTCAAACACACAGCAGGGGCCCAGCTGGGTCGAAGCCTACTGGGGTCAGACTTATCCGAAAGGGAAGCTCGGTCCCGGTACAAAAGGCACGAAGGAACGGGGTGGGCTTTTAGTCAGTAAGAGTCTGACACTATCTCCCGCTCCGCCCAAGAGCAGGGGTTGTCATTGGATGATTTTTCCCAACATAAAAAAAACCTGGTCAAACCCTACCATACTAAATGATACTCTACTGCAGTGCATCACGGTACTCACCCATCCAACTCTATCACACGACGATGGCTGCTCGACGCTCCCGTACTGCAGTATTCGGCTGGTCTAATTTGTCTGCGCAGAAATATGAGAGAGTTAGGAATTGATTTTAATTTCTTGCTAGACGCTACCTAGTGGCTTCGCCCGTGTGAAAGTTGGAAATTAGTTATGCCAATTAACCTTGTAATGCTCCCACTGCTGGGACTCAGGCCTCCTCTCTAGGAGAGGGAATGGGCCGTAATCCACCTCGCAGGCCCAGTGCGTGTTGGTGAATGTCACAATGTGAACCAAAAATTCGAAGACCTGACATGTCTGTTATGTGTAATGCTTGTGGTTTCCTCACGATCTTTTCCTTCACCGTTTTTTATTATTATTTTCCTTCACCGACCTACGAGTTGTAGGTCGTGAGTTCGAACCCAACTAGGCGCACTGGTGTAATTTATTTCCTCACTACTGCTCTCAACACGGTGAAGGAAAACATCGTGTAGAAGCCGGCATGTCCTAGAACCAAAAATTCGAAGACCTGTGACATTCACCAACCCGCACTGGGCCCGCGTAGTGGATTACGGCCCATTCCCTCTCCTAGAGAGGAGGCTTGAGTCCCAGCAGTGGGAACATTAATAAAAAAAGGCTGGTGATGATGATGACATCCTTACTAATATTAAAAAAGCGAAAGTGAGTTTGTTCGTCTGTTAAGTCTTCACGCCTAAATGGCAAAACCGATTTTGATGAAACTTGGTACACGGATAGATGTCCTGGAATAGGATATAGGATACTTTTTATCCCGGAAGTATGTTCCCTTGGGATAACTTCCTGCTATCACGCGGGCGAAGCCGCAGGGAACAGCTAGTAAGCTTTATTTTATCGGGCGAAGCTGCCGCACTGCTAGCAATTTTTTTAAAGTCGCCCTAGACAAGAGATCTTAGTCGGGGCCATTACCACCTGGTCTGACAACCATACTAATAATAATAATAAATCATTTACTATCAGGCATCTTGGCCCATATATATATATAACTTACAGACTAACATATATATAGAGTAAATACAACTTGTCGTTAGTAAATAAGACTTAAATCTATGTTAGTAACACTTCACATTGCACTAAGTTCACTTCATGCTGTTCTGTGGCACCTGTCCGCGGAAGCGACGGAACACCACGCCCTGCGGCCAAGTCTTCCTAATGCCATCGCATGCTACTCTACTGCACCGCACCACGGTACTCACCCATCCAACTCTATCACGCGACGATGGCTGCTCGACGCTCCCGTACTGCAGTACTCGGCTGGTCTACGTTGTCTGCGCAGAAATATACGAGAGTTAGGAACTTTCGCCCGTGGGATTGTAGAAAAGTTTATTCAATAACAAACTGGTCACTATCCAAAAAAATTAATAAAATGTAGTTAAAGAGCGCGAATGTTATAGAAAATTGAAACTATAATTATTCAATTTAGTAGTGAACTGTGAGAAAAGTGTGGAGACATGTAGAGTGATAATACCACGACGATAATACATATATATGTACTAAAATTATTTTGTAAATAATACTTATATTTTTCTAATACATATATTTGACTAATTATAAAAATCCCTCACTGCGTTCGGGATTAAAACTCAGCAACCGCTTTCGCTTCGTTCGGGAATCAATATGCCTGCGACTTCCAAGTTTTAGCATTTTGTCTTAATCACTACATAGTATAAAACAAAGTCGCTTTTTCTGTCCCTATATCCCTGTATGCGCTTAAATCTTTAAAACTACGCAACGGATTTTGATGCGGTTTTTTTTCATAGATAGTGATTCAAGAGGAAGGTTTATATGTATAATAACATCCATTAAATAGTGGAGAAATACTGTTACCCGAGCGAAGCCAGGGCGGATCGCTAGTGGTTATATAAATTTAAAAAAAAACAGGGTAATGGCACAAAATAGATAAGTACAGAAGACAATCTGTACGTATCTATAGAGCGTTTGAGCCGGAACTGTTCGACGAGCGGGCCGAGGCGCTCCGAGATATCGTGTCCGTGAGCGGTGTCTATGTGTGAGTTGTGAGAGCGCGCACACTATGTAGATTGACTTCTGTACCTATATATTTTGTGGTAATGGAGATAACTTACAACATTTCCCCCTCCGGGAGTTCCATTTTTACGTCTGACGAAACTGGATCCAATTGATCATGACTGCTGAAACAATTTTTGTAATAATATTTAACCTTTTGAACGCCAATCACTTGTATACAAGTTCGAGATGTTCGTGCCCTCAGCGCCACTACTTGATTAGAAGTAATAATAGTATAAAATATATTTACGACTTTTACAAGACCTTTTATTTTGTTTTTATGAAAAATTGCCTTGTTATAAGCCATATTTTTAACTTTTTCACACATAATAAGTTCTTGTTTGTTTTATATTCAATAGAAACAAAAACGCCAGAAAATCGTGAAAAATATTTGTTGCGTGGCGCTGGAGGACACATCGCGTATAATATATAGATGGGCGTCGAAAAGGTTAATAACAATACAAGGTCAAGGACAGCCCTCCGCAAACTTTAAGGGCTTGCTCAGTAGACAGTAGAGAGAAACTGAACAGCATTCCACGAGATTTTTTTTCAGGAAACGAAAACGAAAATCAGCTTCTCCATACAAAATTATAAACTTGATCGGACAGTTTGTATGGGAGGCCGATTTTTTTTTTAACTTAGTGGTATATAATAGCTGCATCCCTATGTCAGAAATAGGATCGCGTTACAAGCTCGTAGTAACACTGCTTACTAGCAGGCCACCGGCTATTGGCTCTAAAGGCTTGCGGATGGCTAGTAATAGGTAGCTCGCCGTCCGCAAGCCCGTGCCTGTCGTGGCCGGGAACATTAAGCACTTTTTTTTGTTTACGAGGGGAAACCTTCAAAAGGCGCTCGGACTTCGGGGATAAGTCCGGGGAGTGTGGGATTGTTACCTCACTAAAACCCCCCCGGTGATCACCATCAGCACGTAGAAAGAGCCCCGTTACCTCTCAAAAGACCATTCCGGAACCCCCTCTGTGCAATGCCTGTTAGGGTTGTCTGGAAGATATCGCTGTCAGCGATAAGACTGCCATTGTACCCATAGATTTAAGTTTCTGTGAAATTGTTACTATTTTGGTGTACAATAAAGGATATTCTATTCTATCCCTGAGGAGACTGTACAGTGGTCTCCCCCAAGCCTCTTCGTGGGAACATCAAGCCCTGCTATATTTCTGTTGACCCTGTTCGACAGTACTTACTGTGTAGATGTGCGGGCACTATTCCTTGATATTCTCCTTCCTTTTGAAGAGCTTGGCTGTACTGCGCGTGTCTGGTTAGACCTGCAAGAAAAAAGAAATAAAGCTCAGCACTCAGGAATAAAGCAGCTTTCTATGGATGAAAAAATTTTGGCAATCGGTGTCAGAAGAGGTTGTAATCGTATCGTGTGTACTGGCAGTCTGAGAGATTGACGAATGTTTGAATTTATGTTAGACAGCAAAATAAGAAAGTGTGTGTCTGTCACAATTCAGTGTGTTCTCTCTAATAATGACAATTTGTGTTTTCTTACAAGAAATGTAAAAGCAAAAATATATAATATTTTATCACTTATGCTTATTATTCAAGTACCCGTAATACACCTGTACTTGTACTCATAATCGGACCAGTACTTTTAGAGATCAAAACAACAATCTAGACCTCATTATTATCTTTAAATATAAAAATCCACGCCACTTTTCGTTGTAATTTTATAACGCAAGAACGGGCTCACCTATCCAAATGAAATGTTTAGGCTTTGTTCGGACTATTTAGTAGATGGTTTATGTGAAGTTTGGTAGGATAGAGTAGGGTATAGTAGGGTCCAGTAGGAAGGGTAGGATAGAGTAGGATAGGCTAGGGTATAGTAGGGTGGAGTAGGGTATAGTAATGTGGAGTAGGGTAGAGTAGGATAGCCTAGGGTAGAGTAGGGTATAGTAGGGTGGAGTAGGGTATAGTAATGTGGAGTAGGGTATAGTAGTTTAGAGTAGGGTTGAGTAGGATAGGCTAGGGTAGAATAGTGTATAGTAGAGCGTAGTAGGGAAGAGCGGGAGAGAAGCCGCGCAGGCAAAAGCTAGTTATATTATATAAGTGTAGATATAGGCAGCAAAAACTACTTACACATTCATTTCATCATCAACGTGCGACTCCGACTTGACTTCTAAAGAAATCGGGTCTTTTTCAGCTTTTTCTCTAAAAATCAAAGTAATAATGTCTTTAACAAGTCTACTAAATAAATCCAACAATAATAACGCTCTCGAAGGATATCTATGAAGCCTACTCTCTTTTTAAGGACATTTGAATTTGCTGGGTTTTTCGACGTTTTCGCCTAAAGAGGGTCCTTTTCCACTCGCTTATCGCAAACATTGAAAATGGTTTAAAAGCTTGTTACTTCATCTAACGCAATCCACGATATTTGACAAAAAGGCAACGCAAAAAAAGAGAGATAACGCCTGAAAACTCTGTTAGTATTCGGTAATTTCGAGATTTACTCGAAAATTTCACAAAACTTGCTCCAGGAAACAGCAGTTTTTTTTAAACCCTTAAGGGTTTAAAACAATAATGAACATTAATGTTTTTGAAAAAAGTTGTCGTCATTTAGAATCTTAATAAAAATTGCAAGGTTTCTATAGTTTTACTTTTTGGAATTTTTTAATTCTTAAGCAAATTATGAAGTGTCAAAGTTCATACAAAATAGGAGATTTTCAGAGGTCTTTACTGGATTAGGTTTACAGAAATTTAAAAATTGATTTCAATAGAAGCCTAGAAAATATCCAAAAGATACTGTGTTTCCAAAATATCTAATGAAAAATGTGTAATAACGTCATAATCAGTTATGAGCGGTTGTATGAAAAACAGTGAAAATGTGTGCTGTAATGCATCCACCTTAAAAACGAATACAGGATGGACTTACATATTTATTGCGGTCTTATTTACTGGTTCTATATTGATTGCCGGTTCCTCACTGAAATTAAAAAAAAATACATTAGAATAAATAATTCAAAATGCCAAAGGATAACATCGGTAAACAACCGGAGCTCGCCAAATCACCGGTTCGTAAGATTCCGCGACTGAGAGGTCTTTTTTCACTTGCATCCAGCTGTTTGCTGGCGCCTAATGCCCGCTTTGACCTGTGTTGTACTTAGGGTCAGTGGTGTCCAACTTGTAACTTTTTTTAACCTTTTGAACGCCAATCACTTGTTTACAAGTTCGAGATGTTCGTGCCCTCAGCGCCACTACTTGATTAGAAGTAATAATAGTATAAAATAAATTTACGACTTTTACAAGACCTTTTATTTTGTTTTTATGGAAAATTGCCCTGTTATAAGCCATATGTTTAACTTTATCACACTTAATAAGTTCTTGTTTGTTTTATATTCAATAGAAACATTTGTTAGTTAGTTTAACATAGAAACAATTTGTTGCGTGGCGCTGGAGGACGCATCGCGTATTATATATATGGGCGTCGAAAAGGTTAAATATTTTTGGGAAAAGATATAGCATGGTGTAAAAATAATTGAAATTGATTCGGTAACTGATTTTGAACAAACTATATTTAGGTTTCGCATATACTAAAAATTATGTATGGACTGATGACCTGGTGAAATGAAAGAAAAAAGATATCAGAAATGAAGATATCCGCAGGAGAACCAAGGTTGCCGACGTAGCTCGAAGAGTCGCCAAACTTAAGTGGCAATGGGCAGGGCGCATTGCACGCAGAACAGATGGTCGATGGGGACGAAAGGTTCTGGAGTGGCGACCACGTACCGGAAGACGCAGCGTTGGAAGGCCTCTAATAAGGTGGACCGACGACCTGGTCGGGGTCGCGGGAATCCGATGGATGCGTGACGCACAGGACCGGTCGTTGTGGCGACGCTTGGGGGAGGCCTATGTCCAGCAGTGGACGTCTTTCGGCTGATATGATGATGATGATGATGATGATGACCTGGTGAAGGTTGCGGGAAACCGATGGATGCGAGACGCACAGGATCATTCGTTGTGGCGACGCTTGGGGGAGGCCTATGTCCAACAGTGGACGAATATCGGCTGAAATGATGATGATGATGATGACGAAAAATGATGTTGTTTAAACTCACTTGTAATACTCGAATGGTTCTGCCTTCACGACGAGCATTGGAACATCAGGATTTATTGTTATACTGTAAAAAAAAAAACATAGACTAGCTTTTGCCCGCGGCTTCACCCGCGTACATAATCCCAGACTAAAAAGTATCCTCTGTGTTATTCTGAGATATGGTCTACTCGTGTACCAAGTTTCAGCGAGATCCGTTCAGTAGTTTTTGCGTGAAAGAGTAACAAACATCCATACATCCATCCATAGTATAGTAGGATAGTAGGATTGTGTTCCAGCCGGTCTTCCGAAACAGCACGGGCCCAGCTGGGTCGAAGCCTGCTGGGGCCAGGGCTATCTGAAAAGGAGCTCGAGCCCCGGTATGAAGGCTAGAAGGAACGGGGTGGGTTTTTAGTCAGTAAGAGTCTGACACTATCTCCTACTCCACCTAGGAGAGGAGGTTGTCATTGGATGATTTTTGCCCACCAAAAAAGAGGCCATTCCGGCAAATAAAATGTTTTTCTTTTAACATTTTATTATTTTATCAACTATTTTCACACATTTCAATTTTTTGCATCAACTTAAAACTTTTTTGTTGATTTATTGTCTTTTTAAGTTTTACCTCTGTCACCGAGATGGCCTTGTGTTACTATTTGGCTGTATGCTGGGCTAAGGCTTTTGGCTTTACTCAATGTATTATTTGTGGTGTTTCCGATCTTGTAATGTCAATACGCAATTTTCTTTCTTTCAATTTCGCATGCATAATGAAGCCCGCACGTTGTTAAGAACTCCATCAGGCATATACACAGAACAGAAAATATAGGTACAAGTGCCCCTAACGTGGCTAAGCACGGGAACCAGTGTCGCCAAACTCACACATTTGCGTATCAAATTGTACATTACACACATAAAAAACAGTAATATGATTGGCTACGAAGCTACGAATTACAAACTTAACTTTTACAAATCATATTCTTATTGCTTTCATAAATTAGGTCTTATTACAACGTAAGAAAGTTGTTATTATTTGACATGACACAAACAATAAAGAAGTTTTAACCAATTTACAACGGGTTCGGCTACTCAACGCTAGATGGCGCTGTAACCTATTTATTCTATTCAGAACGCTAGTGCCTTTGAAATAGATGCCATAAAAAAAAAAAAAAAAAAAAAAAAAACGTTTATTTCAAATAGACCAATTACAGGCACTTTTGAATTGTCAAAATGTCGGTCAGTCAAACAAACAAGTGAAGCTAAATTGCACGTTCCAAAGAGTAGATCTCTATGGAGAAGAACGTGCAAGAAACTCCATGGACACTCTTTTAAATCATATGTGTTACATATAGTGTTTGGTTACATATTTCTTGTTGCTTCTATTATGTGAGCACAATGTAGATAAAATTAAAAAAATATTAAAAGATAAAAACTGAATTAAGCCACTGGCAGCTAATATCACCGCCATATTCACCTGCACTAGTATATAATATGTAATAGGCGAATTTCGCCTGCTGTTGACAAACGCACGATATCTAAGAGGCATTTCCTCTACTTTTCTTTATTCCGTGGGCATATATGTGAAAGTTTTGATAAATGGTTCAAAATAAATGAAACTCACTCTTGAGCGACGCTCGATTGGGCGACCTCCTCGTAGTCGGAGGCTTCGCTTGAACTGAAACAAAACGGAATAATAAGTTTTTAATGTTTACTCTTTAATCGTGATAATCAGAGACACAATAGAAAGACAAAGGTGAGCGAACTCTCGGGGTTTAATGAAATGATTAAATAATCTTCTATTATATAAAAATGAAACCCGTTTTTCGTTGTCACGACATAGCATGAAAACGGCTTGACCGATTTGGCTGTTTTTTTTTTTGTTGTGATTGTTATTGTGAGGATAAGGTTCTTATGTAAAAAAAAAAATAAGGGTAGTGTAGGGTAGAGTAGAGTAGGGTAGGGTAGGGTAGGGTAGATTAGGGTAGATTAGGGTAGATTAGGGTAGAGTAGGGTAGAGTAGGGTAGAGTAGGGTAGAGTAGGGTAGAGTAGTGTAGAGTAGGGTGGAGTAGTGTAGAGTAGGGTAGAGTTGGGTATAGTAGGGTGGAGTAGGGAAGAGCGGGTGCGAAGCCGCGCGGGCAAAAGCTAGTCTATATATATAAAAATGAAACCCGTTTTCCGTTGTCACGACATAGCATGAAAACGGCTTGACCGATTTGGCTGATTTTTTTTTTGTTGTGATTGTTATTGTGGGGATAAGGTTCTTATGGAAAAAAAAATAAAATTAGGGTAGTGTAGGGTAGAGTAGGGTAGAGTAGTGTAGAGTAGGGTAGAGTTGGGTATAGTAGGGTGGAGTAGGGAAGAGCGGAAGCAAAGCCGCGCGGGCAAAAGCTAGTCTATAATATAAAAATGAATCGCAAAATGTGTTGGTAAGCGCATAACTCAACAACGCCTGGACCGATTTCGCTAATTCTTTTTTTGTTGTGATTGTTATTGCGAGGAAAAGGTTCTTATGAAAAAAAAAATTGGTTAGTGTAGGGTAGAGTAGGGTATAGTAGGGTGGAGTAGGGAAGACCGGGAGCGAAGCTGCGCGGGCAAAAGATAGTTTTTCATAAATAGGCTATTCCATGTAATGGGTATAACCGGTCGTACACTTTTAACCAGTAATTTAATAAGGTTTTAAACAAAAATAATGTAATGTTTTGCTTCTTTAGCTTAAAGCGTTTTTGGCGGGGGAGAGGTTGAACAAAAAGGTTTTAACTACATTATAGCACTAGTGCGTAACGGTCACTTTATGAGCAAGTGTATTGAAATAGTACATTGTTACACTAGGGGTGAAATTTACTTAATTCGTCCCGAGAAGGAGTTGGCGGCCGAGCATAGCGAGGTCGCTAATTCGACGGACTAAATAAGTAACTTTAACCCCGAGGTAAGCACTGTGCTTTTCATTACGAATACAAGAAGATAGACCTAGTTTTTTTTTTAAAATAATTTGACAGCTGTTAATTGAAAGTAAAACTCCCTAAGGATGAAAAGTGTGATACTTTTCAGCCCGCTCCTCAGGCAACTTCTGACCTACTTTCAAAGTTTGAGTAATGAAAAAAATATTATTATTACCTCTCAGCCAGGTTTTGTTTCTTGCAGACTCTGCGACGTTTCCGAGCGGGTTTCTGTGGACTTCCAGCATCCGCAGCCGGCGCTTCTGGCTTGCCAACGTTTTGAGGGACCGACTCTCGCATGGCAGCGTTCCGTCTCGCTTCCTCCCGCAGTATCTCCAGTACCGTCGTCTCGCTCACTCCCGTGGCCAGCGCAGTCCGATATTGCAATTTGGAGAGGTTGATCAGTATCATTTTCGCGTCCATCTTCTTCAATACTTCGAACTCGTGCTCCAAGTAGTGGAATACTTTTATGATGAACACCTTTGTTTGATCCTGAAGAGATATTGATGAGAATTAGTATTGTACTGTATATGTGATTAGTTTAGGTAGATAACTCACAGTGTACAGATCTAACTGCGGTGTGGAACGCAGTCCAAGATGCGCGGTCCGAACTGTACGTGTGGGGGGCGCTATTGGGATATCGCCAGTGGGTGAAGCGAGGATACCCGCAACGCTAGCAAATGTTGCCAGACTAGATCTTTAAAAAACGAATGTGGTAGGTTAGTATTGCCAGGTAATTACTAGAAGTTTTTTATTATAATTTATTGCTAGATGAGTAATTATATCTAAAGAAGAATGACCACGCCAATATGGACCACGGTACAGAGTTGCGTCAATTCCAAAGTTGTTTTAGATGGTTTATAAATTAACCAAATAACCATCTACGATTGCCATTTTGGAATCAAAACCCGCATTTCCAAGATTTTTTAGAAAACGTAACTTAACCTCAAAATAGAAATATCCGTCGTGTATAGAGGTAAGTTTATAGGTCGTAGTTTGGAGAGCAGATTAATTAGCATATCTGATGGGATAGAGACTTAAATAAATCAGTACCTTGCCTTTATATTTTCTGTTAAAACAGTTACAAATACAAAAAAAGGAGAGCTGTAAAAAAAAACAATAGAATTCAAAGAGATCTTTAATTTGTTCCAGTGACATTGGTAGCACTTTAAACATATAGGTAGGTATATAATCAATCATAGTATATCTAACCCTTACAGTAAGTAGGTAGGTACCTATACATATAGAAACAGCGAATGACGTCATTCATCATTTTCATTAAAAAAATCATCTAAATAAGATGCTGGAGCAGTGATATCATTGTATCGAGCCCAACTCAAAAATCACACCACTGTCATTATGTGAGCACAGCAGCCAACAGTTCGCTTACCAACAAGGCAGTTGCAACAATAACCTACTATGGCTTGTAATGTATTTGCTACAGCATCATCTCTGCTTATTAATAAATACGTGTAATATGTACGACTGTTCACATGCCTGGATTTAATCCTACCTCTTAACAAATAATTATTTAGGCCTAAAATCAGAGGAATATCCTCATCAATTTCAGTATTCACTTCCACTGAATATATTCCAGACTGACGAACATGTTCCCCAAAATAAGATCTGGCCTGTTTTAATTGATATGTACCTAGAGCAAACCGCTTAAGGTCAGTAATTGTGAGTTGTGGGAATCTATCCAAATGAGGATGATTGCCATCAATTGTTTGGAAGCTAGCTCTCCTTCTGTTAAGATTTTCTTGCTCTACATATGTTGCCAGATGGTTTACTAGAAAAAGTCTACTTTTAGCTATTGTAACATATTCCAAAGCCTCCGGTGGGTCATCTATGGCAACATGAAACTTATTTAATAAGGCACAACAAATCCTAAAATCATCATTGAGGTGCATAGCAGCTCTATTATTGAATACATGACGGAATAGTCTATAGTCTCTTTTTATCCTACCATTGACTATTTCTACAACCCAGCGACACATGGTTACTAGACGAGACCGATTTGCCTGCTGGGTTGTTAATTGGTGTTCATTTTCTAAGAGAGACTCTGGCATGTGGGTGACAAAACCGTGTTCTTGGAGTTCATTTATAACATCTCGAAATCCTCTATCAAGAAGAAAAATATCACCTCTTCTAAAAAATGATCTTATACAAGATCCCTCATTATTTAAGTTTAAACTTGTGATTGTAGCATCATTAAGAGTGGCTTTGTATGGACCAAGACATTCCACAATGTGGCCATCGCAACACACAATCAAAAATGGTTTAACCAGGTTGTCTAGTTTTTGTAAACTGTAGGTTTGTTTCTGAAACAAATAATTTGAACTACTTTGCACAAAAACATAGGTAGCATCACATATAACTATTGCAGGTTTAACATCTGGTGGCAAATCAGGATTACTAAACAGTCCTTCTGGTATAATCTTATTTCGAGAAGCAACATCTTGTACAGTAAGATGATTAAATCCTAAGTGAAAGGGGACAAAATCACTCATTAAACAATTTCTTGCTTTTGACATCCACCGTTCTAAAGTGGTTCGAGGTTTATTAAAAAGAGTAGCCAACCTTTCATTGCTGTCACCAGTTCTTACCTTAACTAAATATATGCATAAGGCTATAGAAGCATTTGGTACCTGTTCTGCTAGATTTGGGATACTGTTAAGTAAATCATAAAACTGGTCAGCATTGAATCCAAGCCAATAATGACATAAATGTGGAGGCATCATCCTAATATTTGAAAAATCAAATCTGTTATTAGCTGCTCGCTGCATCATAGTCATAATATTATCAAATTGACTACCAGTAAAATCCCTCAACTGGGAGGTTAATTCATTCCAAGAACCGTGATCCAAGTGGTGACGACAAACACGTGCACCAGATGGTACATAGAATTTATAATGATACAATAATAAATCTTTTATAGCACATGGTACAAGTAGACGTTCATTTTCAAAACAATTAACGAATATGCAGTGGCCAGATGTGTTTGCAGCACGTCTATATAAAGATGATGTGATTTTTGGTACCGCTAATTGAACTGTTACTGGCCTTGAAGATGGAAGAGGAGGTGGCTCAGGAATATTGAAATCATCACTTGACACAGCATGTGCTACAGTAGGACGATTTGAATCATGCTGCTGTTGCCTCTGTACTTCTCTTGTAGCTGATCTCCAACATGCAGCACATACACTTTCCATTCTGGAAACCTAAAAAAAATAAGGTGCTTAAATATTTTTTCTGTTACCCAAGTAGACAGATTCTGTATTAGACACTCCATATTCTCAATAAGATACTAATAAATATTTACCAAGTGCAGTGGAACCAGTCTCATTAAAATGTTTCTTTCTTGTCGATCATGTCGCACAGGGTATGTTCTTGGTGCTCGTAAAATAGAATTTCCACAAGGAAAGCAGATTCTTCTATGTCCAAGAGCAGGCAAAGGCATAGCACTTCCTTCGGACATTGTATTAACTCGATTTTGAAGCAGTCCAAAACACTCGGAACAAATTATACTTCCTGGAGACAGCTGCAATCAAAGAAATATAAATATAAAAAAGGTCATTAGAATATAGTATAATAGAATGAGCAAGGGAATGTCACAATCACCAACTTCAAGCCCAACTGAATGGGCCGCACAACATAATTATATATTGTGCTTACAGCACGGAGTGCTTCCAATTTCAGCATTGTGACATTGATTTTATGCTATAATTTGTCTAGATTTTAATATGTGATTTATAAAAAGCAAAAATTAAAATATAAAAACGAGAGAATGACTGGATAGGTTTAAACTGTCTGAGAAATCAAGAAATAGACTGATAGGCATGAAAACGTCAATAGAATGTGCTTACCTGAGTAGGAGTTATCCATGACTGTAACACATTGATCATCTGAGGAGTAGCTTGTTCCAAAGCATAACTGCGTTGATTTCTTAGGATTGCAAAAAAACAATTGATACACCGGTTTCGCCGGTCGATTGTTCTTGTTGTCGGTACCTCACGCGAAGTGGTCGACATTTTTAGTAGTCACTAAGTAGTACAGTACAGTACAACAAAATACGAATCACACACAAACTTCAAACAAAGTGAAAACTTCCCGGCGTAAAAACGTCCTGGCGTAAGATTCACAATTTCACATTAAAGTTAGCGATAGTGATTGAAAACAAGACAAACAAATAGTTACAATGAATATCACAATTACTGTGGAGAGTAGGACTCGATCAACACAAAAAAAACTGTAATATTTAAATGGCAATGAACAAACGTAGCATGCACCACGCGCAATTGACATTGCACTTTTTGACAAGACAATGACAATTCAATTTGAGACACCAACACCAATGTTGCCACTTTAGATTTTAAATAAAAATTGATTACTCGAATAAATACACTCGACACATAATTATTTCGACTGATTTAGTTCTATAATCATTAATTTATTAAAAAGGTTCGATTTATATCAGACAGAAGCAAGATAATTAAAAAAAATCTATGCAATCATTCATATGTATCGTTTGCCAACAAAGTGAAATTGCTTTAAAAAGTTTTGAAAGCAAAATAATACGACTACTGTGTGTGAAATACTAATTATTTCACACTACAGTAGTATCATCTCGCTTTATTATTTATAAAAACCCCGCGATTTACCTTTCCAATGACTTTACATTTATTATTATTATTATTTGCTTTATTCATTCAACATACATACAAATTATATTTTTAAATATTTCAATAAAAAATAAAAAAAAACATTTAAAAATATAAAAAATAGTGTCCCACCGGTATCGGGAACAGGGTCCAAGCCACCGGCGGTCAGGGCTCCAGAGAAAGGAACCTCCTGACTATACGAGCCGTATCCAGGAGTACCGCTTTCTGAATCAAGCCCTTGATCCAGTCGCCTAACGAGAGCCTCCTAAGGTGTTGGTCGAGGCTCTTGGCTATTAAGCCATTGGCTGAAACGACTATCGGTACAATCATCGCTGAATCCACTTCCCACATGTCGACAACCTCGCGAGCCAAGTCAATATACTTGATTTGTTTATCTTTCTCGGCTTTCACGAGGTTCTCGTCATGCGTAACGGATATGTCAACAATCATTGCACGCCTCTCGCATCGGTCCACCACCACTATATCAGGCTTATTGGCTACAATAGTCCTGTCAGTGATGATGGACCGATCCCAGTACAACGTGATATCGCCATTATCGAGAACTGGGTCGGGCACATACTTGTAGTATGGCACCTCCGATTCCACAAGAGAGTACTTCAGAGCAAGTTGCTGATGTATAATCCTGGCTACAAGGTTATGTCTATGCAAGTATTCCCCGTTAGCTAGACGAGAACAACCAGAGATAATGTGGCGGATTGATTCACCCGGTCGGTGACATGCCCGACAGATGTCAACCGTGCCGTCCTTCACAATAAATCTCCGGTAGTTATTCGTCATGATAACTTCGTCCATAATTGCGCAGACAAAACCTTCGGTTTCCCCAAAGAGGTCACCGACGCGCAGCCAGGCTACGGACGCTAGTTGGTCTACATCGGGCCCATGAAGGGCCCGGAAAAAGCGTCCGTGAAGTTCCTTACTCTGCCATACTTCCTTGCGTACGTTAGTGTCAAGCACTACAGGTTTGCGCCAGTTCTCGTTAGCCAAGGAGAGCGGGGTGAGTCCCTTGTCCACTGCCACTACATCACGATGCATACCCACGTCGGCGGCTAGGAAGTATTCCCTGAGACTGCATACCTCGCGATTGTGTAGGGTCTTAGCATTTAAAAAGCCTCGACCCCCACACTTCCGCGGGATATACAGTCTCATTACCGACGACCGAGGGTGATGCATTCGGTATGCAGTCAACAGTGTACGAACCCTCCTATCCAGGGCGTCAAGTTCCGTTTGAGTCCATTTGAGTACACCGAAAGCGTACATCAATACCGGCATGACCCAACCGTTGAAGGCACGCACCTTGTTTCCACCTGACAGAAGGCTCTTAAGTACCTTCTTCAGGCGGCCAAGGAAGCGCTCCCTCAACGATTGCTTCATGTCAGTGGCATTGATGCCTAACGCTTCCGACATACCCAAATACTTATAGGTTTCGGTTGGAGAGAGGGACCTCAAGTTTATGGAATCCGAGAGTTGGGTACCCACGGATTCCACAATCTCCCCTCGCTTTATATGCATGATCGCACATTTGTCCACACCAAACTCCATCCTAATGGCACTACTGAAGGTTTCAGTTACCTTCAGTAGTTCCATCAGTTGCAGATTGTTGGGGGCAAAAAGCTTCAAATCATCCATATAAAGGAGGTGAGATATAACCTGACCACCTCTCTTCAACCGATAGCCTAGGCCTGAATTCTCCAGCAATGTGCTCAGAGGATTCAAGGCTAGGCAGAACCAAAGCGGACTCAAACTATCACCCTGGAATATACCTCGCTCAATCCTTACCGGTTCGCTGTTCCTCTGGATATTTCGACATCCTGGATAGCGAAGGACCGTCCTCCATTTCCTCATACATGACATCAGGAAGGTGCGAAGAGTTGCATCAACTTTATACAACTCCAGCACCCTCATGAGCCATGTATGAGGAACTGAGTCATAGGCCTTCTTATAGTCTATCCAACATGTCGACAGATCCTTTCGGGAACGCCGAACCTGTTGGTTAATGGCCATAATCGATGAGGAGTAGCTCCTTAGTACCGCGGGACCCATTCCTACATCCATTTTGAGAGGCAGACATGATAGTGTTATTATCAATATGTTGGTTAATTTTTTCTCTTAAAATGGATGTAAGAACCTTGTAAACTGTCGGCAAACATGTAATCGGCCGATAGTTTTTGGGTTCCGCGGTGCTACCAGATTTGTGGAGCAGGTGGGTAACTCCTGTTGTAAAAAACTCGGGTAGCCAACCAGACTCTAAGGCGGTCTGATACTGAGATGCCAAACGAGCGTGCGACCTTACAAGCCACTTTATCCAAAAGTTGTGCAGTCCGTCCGGCCCTGGAGATTTCCAATTAGGCAACGGACGGACTGCACGGGCCACATCTTGGAGGCTGATTGTGATTGCCCCCATTTCTGGTATCGATTCGCACGCTCGTTCGACCTCTCGAGTCCAACCACCTTCAGTATGACTGACAGGCACCGACCAGATGTTGCGCCAGAACGAACACATGGCGTCATCATCCGGAAGGCGCGTGTCAGTCACACCTTGGTCCGGTTGCTCCCAAGCCCTGTATACCCACCTTTCATTATTCCGGAATGTGCTATTCTGGATGTACCGCTCAACCCGCCGCTTATACCTTCGTATACGGTTTGCCCATGCATACACCTTCTGCTTCAGGAAGTCGATGCGCTCTGTGACATGGGACATATAGTCTCGGGGGCTGATGTCAGTCCCCGAAAACGCCCGTCTCACAAAGCGCATCACTCGTGGGCGAGTGTTGCCCTCCCTGAAGCAGATTAGTTTGCCGATGAGTGCTCTGGCCCCACCAATACGACGCTCGATCCTGCACTGCCAGGCCGGCACAGCTGGTTTTGGTCGTGTAGCTACGTCGCTGTTTGGAAATTTGACGTGAGCTACACGACATGCCGCTACGGCCGCGCAGTACATGATCGAGTGTGTATCGGTGAGATCTTCGCAGTCATCAAAATAGTTTGACAACTGCGAATCCAGAGCAGCCACCAGCGCCTTATTCTTATTACACATGGGCAAACGAGGTAAACGTGGCCTAAGTTCAAGCGGCATGTTGCGATACTCCCGAATAGCACACTCCAAAGCACTCCTCAATTCGTTAGTACTTACATGTGTAACAATGTCAGTGCTCTCCTCGTCAGCGTGGATGGGGAGATGGTTGGACGGTGATACCTGTAAAGGTAACGCCGTCTGTGACGAGGAAGCAATGACATGGCTACCCATTTCCGTTCGGAGGCGATCAAGTACAGTATCGTCCAACATATGATTACGCTGGATGACCCGTACCTGATCCGATAATCGTTGTGCCGAAACGTTGACGGCTGGCTCAAGCACCTGAAACAAAGAGAGCATCCGAACACGGTACGCGGTCAGGTTGTTTCCTCCCTCTGTAGCCCCATAGTATGCGCGCATGACGTTTTCATTGGTCGATTGCGTCCATCGCATGCGCGGCACACTTCCGCCGGTAGCTGGGACCCTGTCAGAGACCGGTGGGCCTCGAGGTCCTAAACACGCCGGCGGCCGGCGTCCTCCCCGACGACGCACAGGTGGTGGTGTCGTCGGCGGCGAGTAGTACTCGTCGCTCGAGCTCGACGCAGCTGCCACGGCCGGTATCACAGCACTCTCGGTGCGGCTGGGTTCCGGCGGCGGCGAGGCGGAGCTGAGCGACGAGGCCGGAGGTGGTGGGCGTGCACTTCGAGCAGCAGCTCTTGTCAGCATTGTTGTTAAAGCATGATTGTTGTCGTATTATTGCATCATTTTATGTGTGACATAAAATGTCACCTGTCTGATTCAAAATTTTCTTTTCTTTCCATGTTTTGGCCTTTATTTATTGAAGAGAAGTTTATATTTGATTTATTAATTATTTAATGGACTTCTGGGATAAGAATTTGTAGGATTGCGGCTCCAAAACTATTAATTTATATAAAAAATTTTCCATGAACGACACAACACTTTTGACATCCAGAGTTGCCAGTTATTATTATTATTATTTCCTTTATTCGTTGTACAAACATATAAATGTAGGTGAAACATAAACTGACCTACTTCATATGTAATAAGTTTAGTTGATGTGTCCGAATGAAGGCTAGCAGCATAGATTTAAATAAAAACGATATATTTTGACAATGAAAAAAAAACAGGTGAAAGATGTGAAAGTTGGTTACCAATACAGAATTTTTAAAGCTGATAAAAAGGTGTTTGTTTCTGCCATCCCCTATAACTTTTCCATCCCACAACTTTGGGGGCTCGTCCGGGATAGGAAGAGCTATATTCTTGGCAGAAATAGCAGGGTACGGTCGAGAATACTTAAGATTGAATCTCGGCTGGGGCCACCATTGCTGCTTGCCGTGAAAAGTTGAAAGTCGGATTTATTTCAAATACCTATGTTTAATGTGTTTGATTTCAAATCTAAGAAGATGCAAGACGACAAGGCGACGCTTGGCGTCGTGAGCGGTTTTGCCGCAGACGGAATAGCTAAATTTAGTGGAGATGACAAGACGTATTCCTCTTCAAAATGGGCACAAGATGTAGACGACAACGCTGAAATATTCAGTTGGACACCCCAACAGAAGCTGGTTGTTGCACGAAGATCATTAACAGGCACGGCTGAACTCTGGTTGCGGTCGGAAAAAACATTCAAGTCGTTCGATGAATTAAAAGCGGCATTGCAAAAAGAGTTTCCTGATTCATTGAATGTTAAAGAGATGCACGAGTTGATGAGTTCCCGTAAGAAAAGGCGCGAGGAGACCTACTACCAGTATATGTTGATCATGAAAGAGTTGGGTAAGCGGGCAAAATTCCCAGATTATGTGGCTGTTCAGTACATAGTGGATGGGATTCAAGATTTAGAAATGAACAAGGCGATACTCTACGGTTTAACCACCTACTCAGCCCTAAAGGAAAAGCTGGCAATTTATGAAAGTATGAAAATCAAGTCGAGGATTCGTGCGAGTTTACCAAAACAGAAGCAAGAGAATACAAGTGGTGGTGATCGTGGACAAAAGCTGGCCAATGAACCTAAAAAACATTGCTTCAAGTGTGGTGATTCATCTCATCTATCTAATTCGTGCCCGAATGGAGTAAAGTGCTTCAAGTGCGATACGTTTGGCCACATTGCACCAGATTGTAAGTTGAGCAACAGTCAAAAGCATGATTTGCAACCAAAAAGTGGACAGTCCATGTGTGTGAAGTTCGTTCCGAAACTGGAAAACAATACCAACGATGGCGTTGATGACGATCAAGATTCCGAACGTCGGATTGAAGTGTCAAACGTCAAAATTGAAGATGACGGTGACAGTCAGTCGGTGTTGAATGTCAACAATCCAAATCAAAACAAACTCCAAAACTCGGTGAAAATAATTGAATTATGCGGACAAAAAGTTGAAACTCTAATTGATAGTGGAAGTGATTTAAACTTAATAACAGTAGATCTATTTTTCCAATTAAATGTATCTTCATATACCAGTGAAAAGTTGTTGTTAACTGGACTTGGATCATCCAAAGTATATACGTTAGGAAAGTTTAATGTTATCATAAGTATGGACGGATATAAGTTAGATGTACTATTTCATGTAATACCTGCAGATACAATGCCTTACAAAGTTTTACTGGGTCAACCTTTTTTAATGAGTACGACTGTGTTGTTTAACAATGGATGTGTTAGTTTAATTTCAAAAGGGGAGGGTGAAATGTTGAGATGTCTAATCTCAGATGCACAGCAGCAACAACTGATGAGTTATATTCCAGATGAGAACGTGCGCTCAGTGGTTATGCAAATGGTGGAAGACTATAAGCCTATGCATGTGGAGGAAGCTCCAATTGAAATGAAGATAATTCTGAAGGATGACATACCGGTTTCTCAAAGACCTAGACGCCTATCCTTGCATGAACAGAATAAAGTGGAAGCAGTGATGAAGTATCCAGTGCCAGGAACTATTAAGCAACTACAAAGCTTTATAGGTTTGACTTCATATTTCAGAAAATTCATTGAAGGTTATTCATGGATTGCAAGACCACTGACAGATTTGTTAAAGAAGACCAATCCTTATCATTTTGGTGAAGAACAGCAGATAGCTTCTAACCAGTTGAAAGAGAAGTTGACGCAAGGACCGGTGCTGAAAATATTTAAACCAGGTTTGAAGACAGAACTGCACACTGATGCCTCCCAACAAGCGTATGCAGCAGTGCTCATGCAGCAAGATCCCGATGACAAGTGTTTGCATCCAGTGTATTACATGAGCAAGAAAACTACAGACGCAGAGAAAAAATATACCAGTTACGAGTTGGAGGCTTTGGCTGTAATAGAAGGAGTTAAAAAGTTCAGGAAATATTTATGTGGAATTCCATTTAAGATTGTCACAGACTGCAGCATTCCAAATGACCTTAGAAAAGAAAGATTTAGTAACAAGAGTGGCAAGGTGGGTCCTCTTTGTACAGGAAAGAGAAAAGCTAAGAGAACATGCTAAAATACAAATACTTAAAATACAAGAAGAAAATAGAACTAATTATAACAGGAAAACGAAAGAGAGTATAAAGTATGCTGTGGGAGATTTAGTAGCTATTAGAAGAACACAATTCGGGAAGACTTTAAAGATAAGGGCGAAGTATTTGGGACCATACAAGGTGGTGAAGATACTTGGAAAAGATAGATATGAAGTGGAAAAAGCTGAAGTTGCTGCTGAGGGTCCAATCAGAACGTCGACTGCAGCAGACTATATGAAGAGATGGCCAGAGGTGAACTATTAGGATTGCTGCTTAATGGGTATTTTGTTTTTAGATGTTTCTCAACATTTCAATGTTAAAATTTGTTTATTTTATTTAAAGGTACAGGCATTTGATCTCAGGTGTTCTATGTCATTAATTTAAAAGATGTTAGATGATAAGGTGTTTTTATTGGTTTATTTCTATAACTGTTATGATGTGTACTATCTAATATTTGGGTGTGTGTTTTTTTTATGATAATATGTTAGTAAACTTAACTTAGTCTGAGGCCAGACTCAGGCAGGAAGGCCGAGTTGTAGGTGAAACATAAACTGACCTACTTCATATGTAATAAGTTTAGTTGATGTGTCTGAATGAAGGCTAGCAGCATAGATTTAAATAAAAACGATATATTTTGACAATGAAAAAAAACAGGTGAAAGAAGTGAAAGTTGGTTACCAATACAGAATTTTTAAAGCTGATAAAAAGGTGTTTGTTTCTGCCATCCCCTATAACTTTTCCATCCCACATAAATTATATTTTTAAATATTTAAATAAAAACTAAAAAAACATTTAAAAATATAAAAAATAGTGTCCCACCGGTTTCGGGAACAGGGTCCAAGCTACCGGCGGTCAGGGCTCCAGAGAAAGGAACCTCCTGACTATACGAGCCGTGTCCAGGAGTACCGCTTTCTGAATCAAGCCCTTGATCCAGCCGCCTAACGAGAGCCTCCTAAGGTGTTGGTCGAGGCTCTTGGCTATTAAGCCATTGGCTGAAACGACTATCGGTACAATAATCGCTGAATCCACTTCCCACATGTCGACAACCTCGCGAGCCAAGTCAATATACTTGATTTGTTTATCTTTCTCGGCTTTCACGAGGTTCTCGTCATGTGGAACGGATATGTCAACAATCATTGCACGCCTCTCGCTTCGGTCCACCACCACTATATCAGGCTTATTGGCTACAATAGTCCTGTCAGTGATGATGGACCGGTCCCAGTACAACGTGATATCGCCATTATCGAGAACTGGGTCGGGCACATACCTGTAGTATGGCACCTCCGATTCCACAAGAGAATACTTCAGAGCAAGTTGCTGATGGATAATCCTGGCTACAAGGTTATGTCTATGCAAGTATTCCCCGTTAGCTAGACGAGAACAACCAGAGATAATGTGGCGGATTGATTCACCCGGTCGGTGACATGCCCGACAGATGTCAACCGTGCCGTCCTTCACAATAAATCTCCGGTAGTTATTCGTCATGATAACTTCGTCCATAATTGCACAGACAAAACCTTCTTATTATTATTATTATTATATAGCTTTATTGCACACCTTAACTTAAAAAAGGACAATCATTTACAAATATAAGTGTACAATAGGCGGTCTTATTGCACAGGGCAATTTCTACCAGACAACCTTTGGATGGACTTAGACAGAAGGAAAAGACTTCGGGCTGTCAGTGTACAACAACTTAATTATTAATTTTTATTATTAAAATTTATATTAATTTTTAATCGTATACAAAAAAAATCGATTAGGAGTTGTCAATATATTTACTTATTTTGATTATGGCAACACTTTAACGTAAGAATAGCCGGCAATAGGTAATTCATTTTATCGAAACAATTTCAAAACTTATTAAGTTTATAAAATAAACCCCTATACAAAATTGGCATTCTAATTGCAGAATCACTTAAAAAATAAAGAAAATAATTGTAATATAATTTTTATCTTGATGCATGAGAAAAAGCAGTACCGTTGATGGTCATGATTCTTTGCATTTGCGGGTCTTCGAGACGCGAGGCCCCTTGGACCGCGAGGCGGTAGGCGGTGGCCCACGTCGCCCACGCCTTACGCCGCCTCTGTGCATTAGTTTATTAAGTGAGATCATTTTATGAGTAATCACCTCTTGTATCCTTTCTGATGTGTGTGAACCTTGCGCGTTACTTTCCGTATAACTTGAGTCTTCGTTTTCACTCGAGAGACATTGCTCCGCTTCCAGATCCTGCAAACAAAAAAAGAAATCGTTATAGCAGATAAGGATACCATCAACTCAGCCGAAAGACGTCCACAGGCCTCCCCCAAGTGTCGCCATAATGACCGGTCCTGTGCGTCTCGCCTCCATCGTATTCCTGGACCCTTACCAGCGGTGCTATTCTCTAAGAAAACAGCCTTAAGCGCAACGCTGACCGCTGCGACGCAGTACATTGAATTAAAAACCCAATGTATAGGTACATTAGATTGTTAATCCAATGTACCTATTTGGATTTCGTCCTTGCGGCCAGCGCTGCGTCAAGGCTATTTTCTTAGATAATAGCACGCCTGGTCATCGGTCCACCTTGTAAGAGGCCTTCCTACGCTGCCTCTTCCGGTACGAGAATCTTTCGTCCCCAACGACCATCTGTTCAGCGAGCCATGTATATACGATGATGCCCTGCCAAGCCAATTGCCACTTAAAGGAGACATTATTTTTTGTTTGGGATTTAGCCCCACCACGAATTGTGGCGTACAGCAATGAAATGCCTGTTAGTTTATTCCTTATAATATCTAGATTACATTGGTTATATTAGCAAAACTTTATGTAGCCGGAATACTGTGAAATATGACAGTTAAAACATGCCTCGCATAATAACCTAAAATCTCACAAGAGCGATTGTCTAATGAGTGGATAGGCTCTTTGTCTTTGGTATTTTAAGTCAAAATAGTGCACTGTTAGACCAGTCAATATCGACACAATAAAGCACAAATATAGCAAACTACCCTATTTTTAGAAAAAACTACCCTAACGAAGCGTTTTACAAAATCCTTGTCTAGTATTTTAATAAAGATAACAAAATCCTTACTAATATTATAAAAGCGAAAGTGAGTTTGTTTGTTACGTCTTCACGCCTAAATGGCAAAACCGATTTTGATGAAACTTGGTACACGGATAGACCATGTCCTGGAATAGGATATAGGATACTTTTTATTCCGGAAGTATGTTCCCTTGGGATAATTTTCTGCTATCACGCGGGCGAAGCCGCCGGGAGCAGCTAGTTTGCTATAATTTGAGCGAAACCTGAGCAAAATTTGTCCATTGGTTGCGAAGATACAGCAAGTCAAAGATGAGCAATTCTACCGCAGTGCTCGGAAAACTGTAAACTTCTGTCACTTTAAATGGTTTTTAAAATAATGGATTGCAAATGCAAAAAAAGGTTGCTTAACCTTTTGAACGCCAATCACTTGTATACAAGTTCGAGATGTTCGTGCCCTCAGCGCCACTACTTGATTAGAAGTAATAATAGTATAAAATAAATTTACGACTTTTACAAGACCTTTTATTTTGTTTTTATGGAAAATTGCCCTCTTATAAGCCATATTTTTAACGTTTTCACACATGTTAAAATCTTGTTTGTTTTATAATCAATAGAAACAAAAACGCCAGAAAATATATTTTACATTTTGTTGCGTGGCGCTGGAGGACACATCGCGTATTATATAGATGGGCTTCGAAAAGGTGGAAGCAAGTGCACGACCCTAAGCAAACATTTTTTTGGCCGAGCTCAATTGCTCTTTCGTATGTTCCTTTTACCAAGGTCGAAATTGCAACAACGCCGTCCAAATTACTATAAGCTACTACCCCACCATTAAAAGCTGGTTGTGTAAGGGAAAAAACATTCTAGGTATGTCACAAGAAGTTTTTATTACTGTTCATCATCATCATCTTCAAATGCATCTCAACACACATTTTCACCGGTTTTCAATCAACCGTTATTACACATTTTTCATTAGATATTTTGGAAACACAGCATCTTGTGGATATTATCTAGGCTTCTTTTTCTTTGGAAAATTTTCGCCCCCCTTTACATACACAAAACCTTATTAGAAATGATTCTTGAGTCTTGAATATTTTCACTAGGTATCCAAACTGAAGCAGGTTGATAGGTGGCACATAAAATTCTCAACCTGCAACTTGGGTGTGGACGGCAATGGCTAGGTTGGAAGATAGGAATAAGTCAATTTTGCCGCCCCTCATTTTTTACCGCTCTGGGCAAATGCCCGGATCGCCCCCCCAAGGGTGCAGGGCAGGGCCCGATCTAAGGGAGGGGGGGGGGCTTAGATCGGGCCCTGCCCTTAATACAAAATTCTGGAAATAAAAAAGCAGGTTTGGGTTGGTTACTGTGAACTTCTTCATTGGAGGAGGTTCAACGCGCTGATGTCGGATATCGGAGGTTCTTTGAGAGGAGGGTGATGGAACTCGGATCATGCGCGTAGCAGTCCTGTCTGCCAACACCCAACAACTGTGACATATGCGGCTTGGCACTTCGACCTACAACAAATATAAATAAATAGCTACAGCCAACGGCACACGATATCTGGGAGCGTTTCGGCCCACTCGTCGAACAGTTCCGACTCAAACGCTCATTAGTGTGCGTCCACCGAGCGTAGGTATAAAAAGTGAAGTACATACAAGAGATTGTCTTCTGTACCTATCTATTTTGTGGTCTTATGCTAGAAGTCATCCAAATCTATTCCACCATTGGAGCATGCAGAAGAAACAACAAATATACTGTGCGTTCCAAATGAGAATAGGATCGATTTTTTGTTGTGACGTCACGATTTACTGTCAAATCTAAGGAATTTGGTCAAAATTGAGGAACTTGGAGATGAGTAAAATTGAAGAACTGAATTCTAATTAAACTTTTTTCGTTCACAGTTCGTAAATAAATTAAATATTTCGTAAAATAGTTAGTTTCAAAATTTCTTTCCTCGATATGACAGTAAATCGTGACGTCACAATATGCAATCGATCCTATTCTCATTTTGAGCGCATTGTAAACACACTCATACCCTTTTACACAGCATCGTCATCATCATTTCAACCGATACACGTCTACCGGCCTGCGTTCAAGTTTGAGTTTATAGTTAAGAGAGAGAGAGAGAGAGAGAGAGAGAGAGAGAGAGAGAGAGAGAGAGAGAGAAGTCATAGGATGATTTCCCACCAAAAGAGAAAAACAACATGTAAACCAATGATATTTAAATAAACAGTTTTGCCGTGAGATTTCACTCGTGAAGACTCGAAAGGATCCTAATTGGGATCCTTACCGATCCTTACATCGGTTGAGTGTGAACGGTCAAGTGTTTTTCTATACATTTGTCTGTTCTGGCGTTACGCGACCGATAATACGTGATGCATGTTCCGTCAGATATGAACCTTCCCTTAGGCGTCACGCATCGGATCATTCGGATCTAGTCATACGCTGCGCGTTGCTACGATATTAAATAAAAAAATGCCTTCGTGTGTGTTTAGAAAATGTACCAATTATGATACCAAAGTAAATAAAACACAGGGGATCTCATACCACAAGTGCTGCCGCTGCTGCGCGGAAAACATTTTTCGGTTGATTTGTGAGTGTAAAACATGTCTGTTTATTAAAATGTCATTGATGTAAACAAAAACAACTTACAGTCAGAGGCGAAAGCCACTTTTGTATAATATAGTTAATTTTGGATTCACGAATCGAACCATGGTGGAGTAGATGACTGACTTTTGATGCAAATGAACGACCACAGCGGACACAAATATTCCGGTGACCAAACTTTCTTTCTTCACCAGCTGAGGATGTCTGAGCCAAGAGCCAGCAAGCTTGGCAAACATAGTCACTGCTGTTCACCTAAAACATGAGAATAGTTTCTTCAACAAATCATTCCAAACTACTGAAAAATATTCTGGCAGTTGTGAACAACTTGTTTCTAAACTGACCGCTGAATACAACGACAGTAATATAATATTCCACAACTATCACACAATGCTGTCTAGTCCCAAGCTAAGCAAAGCTTGTGTTATGGGTACTAGAGAACTGATAAACATACTTATATATTTCTAAATACATACATATATAGATAAATTAAATAAATATAGTTTGAGAGCATATAGTTAATAAATATAGTTTGAGAGCATCTACACGAAAAGAAGAAGATGAAGATATAGATAAATTACAGACGCAGAACAAATGATTACGCTCATCACACACTAATTTGTCCTGGGTGGGGTTCGAACCCACGATCTCCGGCATAACAGTCAGGGTCACTCACCACTAGACCAACAGGCCAGTATATTTCTTATAATCTATATATATAAAAATTAATGCCACTTTTCGTTGTTATTTTATAACTCAAGAACGGGCTCACCTATCCAAACCAAATTTTTAGGCTTTGTTTGGACTATTTAGTAAATGGTTTATGTGAAGTTTGGTAGGTTAGAGTAGAGTATAGTAGGGTAGAGTAGTGTAGAGTAGAGTAGTGTAGAGTAGGGTAGAGTAGGGTATAGTAGGGTATAGTAGGGTAGAGTAGTGTAGAGAAGTGTAGAGTAGTGTAGGGTATAGTAGGGTATAGTAGGGTAGAGTAGTGTAGAGAAGTGTAGAGTAGTGTAGGGTATAGTAGGGTAGAGTAGGGAAGAGCGGGAGCGAAGCTGTGCGGGCAAAAGCTAGTACAATATATTTGTAATTGTTTTAATATATTGAATGATACTTACTTATATTGAATGATACTTACTTATACTGAATGATACTTACAGGGTGAGGCGCTTTCCATTCAGAGATCACAGCCAGTATCTTTTCATCGTCAGAGAGTTGTCGTGGGCGAATTGCATTACTTCGATTCGCTATACCACAATTGACGCAACGATCCATGGTATCCGTCTTAATGCTTACGATGAGGTGAATGCTTTATGGTAGCCCTATTAAAATGATTTTATTATAAAATAGCCCTATGTCTATGCTTGAGTAAGGTTTCTCCACTTAGTCCTACGCAGACCGTTATTATTATTATTATTATATAGCTTTATTGCACACCTTAACCATAATCTTAGGTGGGCTTATTCCAACCAGCCCAGCTCTCTCCACAAACCGTTTAGGCCCTCAGATTGTTCAGGGCATCTATGAGGGAATTCGGGGATCCTAAGGTCCGTGTGCATATTTCAGTAACACCTGTACAGTTTAGGAGCACATGCTCAATTGTCTCCTCCCCCTCCAAGCATGCTCTGCACTGGGACTGTCTGTGATGCTTATTGTGTGGAAGTGCTTATTCAGTGTGCGGTATCCGGTGATGGTTCCGGACATAGCCCTTCAGTATTGATGATTTTAATGATAATATTTTCGAAAACAAATAGCTGTTCTAAAGGGTTAAAAAACTAAGTGGGTTGCATTCATGACTTCAAAGATATAATAAAACTGTAGAAGTCTTTAGTTGTGCACACATCATGTAAAATGTACAAAATAGATGTAGATAACTTTTATACATTAAGATTATGTGCAACTAGATAATTTGATATATTACTTGACTTTGTTTCATCGCAATCGGTTGACTATATCGAAAGACATACTACATTCATTGACTGTTAGCCATAGCTCGCTGTCACCGTGACTTTTAACAAAAAACTCACCGTGCTTATGAACCCAACATTATTTTTTTAATTTTTTACTGTTAATTCACGCTAAATACTCTCCAATGTTTGATGGTTTATTAACAGTTCGCGTTTTATTGGCAAAACTGTGGTGTATCTTCCACAAAGGCCATTAATTAAGAGTTGAAGTAGAAGTTGAACCCAACATGTACAATAGTGCCCGCACTTGAAGACGTGAGTCGTGACAGTTACAATGGGCAGAAAACAAGAAAAATAACTGTCACCGTGACAAAAGTCACCAGTGCGCACTATGTCTCAGACGGTACGAAGTTTTCCGCCTTCCGGGTAAATATTTCCATAAATAAATAAATACGCGTTACGAATCGTAAATTATGTGTGAATAAACATAGAATCTGACATAACCTAAAACGTGATTAAGAAAATTTTTAATTTCGCGGGTTACCCTGAAACATTTACAATAAGCCGGGCCACAAAAACAAAAACAATAAGCCGAAGTCAAAAGTCTAGATTCTCCATGTCCGGTAGGTACTTATAATAGCAAAAACCGTATAAGTTATAAAACTGTGGAAAGAAAACAGTGGTCGAACAATATATCAGTAAAATAATGTAAAAAGCACAAAATGAATACAAGCACAACTAAAGACCACAAATCAAGAAATAAACAAAAATAAAATAAGCTGTCACTGTCAACAGTCACTGCCAGTCCGGCGAAACTAGCATACAAAAAACCGATGTATGAAACGAAAACGTGCGTTCTATTTAATGGCGGCTATTATCCGTAAAATTAAAAAACAAAACATTTAGGAACTTTGGGTTATATGGACCTATGACACTTCAATACTTATATTATATTATAGGCTTATATTCCTTCTGTACCGGTATGTTATCAGTATCACTGTCACTCTCTTCTTCATCACAATCTAATATCCATTGAAATAATTCCATATCACTGTCATCACTGCTAAAATATTCCATTATAACAAGAAAACAAAACACTTCTACTCCACAACAAATAATAATTTTCAAACGCTTATCCCCGTTACCGTCCGATCATGACGGATTCGCTGACAGTGTTACCAACCCTACTGTTTTAACAGTAGATTTGCTGTTTTCACATTGATGTCCCTGTTTTCTGTTTCATTCCTAATTTTTACTGTTTTTTTATCAACTGAGAAAAGTCCTCCTAAAAAGAAGAATGTGAAATATGAACAGAAATTTGTAAATTCGTGGTTAAAAGATGATAGGTTCAAAGGCTGGAAGAGGAGAAAAGCACTATAGGTGTGACCTATTTTTTTTGTTCCGCGTGTAATTGCGACAGAAAATGTGGTATACATGAACTGTTACGACAAAGATTCAACAAAACACGCGAAGAATAGTTTGAAATTACAAAAACAACAAAAACTGACATCAATGTAACTAAGAAAATTGTTCATTGTTTTAATTATATGACCAAAGTATGATATCTGCCTTTTTTTTACTTTACCTACTGTTCTCTTCTGTTTTTTTTTGCGAGTTGTTGTTTTTTAGTTTTTTGAGGTGGCAACACTGTTCGCAGATGACGTTACCAGAGTTAGCTCCGCCCTCCGCCTATCGGAGAGTACAGTGCGTTTCACTTAAGACGTTCCTTTGGCGTAATGTTGGCTCCCCTGTCTGTCTACATATAAAAGAAGGGAAAAAGGAAAGAGTTGCCTACTCTACCAAAATTGTTCCCCGAAATGCGAAACGAAATCGATTTTAACGGTAGTTGCAGCACTTTTTGGAATTCTCCAATGATGGGAATGGGGGGAATGGGACTTTATTTAAAAAAAAGCAGGTTTAAAAGGACGTTGTTGTAGAAAGATACGATATTGTGGCATGGCGTTTTCGGTATTTGAAAGAATTGCAAGACAATCGGAATGGAGCCCAGCGCCCTATACTTTATTCAAAAATAGTAAAAAGAAAAACAGAAAAAAACGCAATGGTTAAAAGTAACGAAATAGAAGTTAATCTCCCTAATATTAAGTAATTTCATTACTAAAAATATTGAAACACTGTTTTTCCGTATTGCCAACATTACGGCAAAGGAACGTCTTAAGTGAAACGCACTGTAACTTCATACTTATATTGAAACGCAGGTAAGGGCATACCTATTGTATGAGCGGCCCTATCTCTAGTAGACTATCCGACCTCCCGGCGATAGATTGACAACTTTGGTAAGAAATGCTATCCGTCGGTAGGTTATAGGAACTCAAGTGAGGACAAAAGGATAGATTTCTTTATCTTTAGTAGCTGCTACTGTAGATAGATAGCTTGTTGAAAACGGGCGTAAGTCGATGGCTACATCGGCTACACTAGACTTACCGCTTCGTCAGATGATGTCTGATCATCTTTGGAGTTCACCTCGCTGGGGTCGCACAGCTTCTGGAACAATATTTTTTAAATTTATTATTGGTGGACTAGAGTAAAACTTTTTTTTTTAAACCTTGTAATGTAATAAAGAGCAAAAAGGTCTTTATAGAACAAATTAATTCATGTAATAATATTATTTGGATTGATCCAGAGTACTTTCGCCAGTTCATTAAACTTTAAAATAAAAGTTTATTTTTCTTTCTTTCGCCCTAGGTTAGATATACTGTAACATATTGTTTTATTATAATCACTACATATTATAAAACAAAGTCGCTTTTTCTGTCCCTATATCCCTATGTACGCTTAAATCTTTAAAACTACGCAACGGATTTTGATGCGGTTTTTTTAATAGATAGAGTGATTCAAGAGGAAGGTTTATATGTATAATATTGCGCCCGAGCGAAGCCGGGGCGGGTCGCTATTAATTAATATATATATTTTCAGTATAATTCACGAATAAAAAAAATAAAGGACGAAGCCAAAAATTTTATGACCCTTTGCCAAAAGGCGTATACATATAAAATCTTTGTCAATTGATAGTAAAGCTCTTCTATAACAAAAATAAAGTACATATTATTCAGCAGTTGTGGACAAAAGTTATGAAGGTTTAAAGAAGTTAATTTTATGATTAGTTTTTTTTTTGTTGGTATAAACCAGTGCTTGTCTGCGACACCGCTTGATGGTAAGCAGTGATGCAAACGTTGATGGTGAGGCGCACTAGTTTATTAAGAGCCTATTTAATCTTGCTTTGAAGACAACTAAATTATAATTGGAAGGGAAGACCGCAGTAGGCAACTTGTTCCAGTCCCTCGACGTACGTGGTATAAACGACGAGGCGCAACGCTTGGTCCGGACCGTAGAGGTTTCAAGAACATAAGGGTGGATACTTGTTAAATGTAATGTATTTTTTTAATTTGATTTAAACTAGTGCTTGACTGCGACCCCACCTGATGGTAAGCAGTGATGCAATCGTTGATGGTGAGGCAATGTAGGTATTTATATTTGTCGTAGACATTTCAGTAATATATACAGTATAACCACAAAATAGTGATGGTTAAAAACATTGTTTGTAATAATCTAATACTAACTAGGTTGTGTCAGCGGTTTGTGATACGACTACATGCACACCGTTTTAAAGTTGAATTAGCTATACTGCACAGGTAATAACCCGGGTTTAGTGAGGAGGAGTATGAGGAGGATTGAGATGTAGAAAGATGGTTTGGTGGTATTTTTTTTCTCTTTATTTTTTAGGACTTTAATCTCAAAGAGCATGTCAGCTCCATCGTTACCTAAAATATGTTAACAATAACAACTTAACTAAATAATCAACACAATTGTTTTCTTTTTACCGAGGTTTTAGCTGCCGACACATTGCCATGTCAAATATGAATAGCAGCATCACTTGTAGGATCAGCCAAGATTTAAATCAAAATTTAAAGATACTATACAGGGTTATTTCTAAAACACTGGCAACCTCTCAAGACTATCTTAATAAGTCAGAAAACAAAAGTCGTTGTTTATGATATGAATTAACCCAAAAAAGATAACGAGCGCCTCAGAGGCGACCGCGAAACGGATTTATCGCTGTATTTTATCATCCAACGCGTGTACTGGTTTGTATTTTCACTTAATTCAGTCGTCGGTCAACACTACCAAGCCGGGGGACGACCTGCTGTTCAGTAAGTACAATAGTTTCGTTGCTTTGACGACGCGTTGCGCTCAAGAGGCGCATGTTTATCTTTTGTGTAACTTTTATGCATTTCTATGTGATTTAGTTTTTGTTGCTTTTTATTTATTTATACATAAATAAAGTAAATATACAATTAGGTTCTTGTTACTAATTAGTTTTAATTTTTTTAGGAACATCTTTAAATAATGATGAGCAGAAAAGTGTCGGAAGAAAGAGAAATAATTTCCTTTTTGAGTCAAGAAGTTGAAAGCCCTTTTTATTCAGTTGTCAACTGCAAAATACACAATATTGGTCATAAGACTTGTAATTTGGGAAAAGGGACATACCAGGGGATTGTGTTTTGGGGTGTTAAAGAATGATTTAATCAAATCGTCCTTAAACACCGCGCACTTTGTTTCTGTTAACGTACTTTTTTATGTACCCACTATTTTATAACTTATATCGCCATAAAGTATTCTTTTTTTTTTGGTAGGCTCGCGTTTGACCAGATGGTGGTCAAACGCGAGCCTACCAAAAAAAAAAGACCTGATGGTAAGCGATGATGTGGCCGACGATGGAGCACGCTTTCTTACTTGAGTATTAATATTGTATTTTCTCAGTAAATGATTTGTAAATCTTTTGAGAACAATAAATATCTAAAACCATAAATATGACATGATAAAATTACTAAATAAGCAGTGGCGTGTCAAGAATATCTACTTTTCATTAAAAAAAAAATTGTTAAAGGATCATGACCAACGATATCTGGAAATCCTTCTCAAGTTGAAACACAATAAATCTTTATTTCTTATAGACTACGCTTTATATACTATTAGATAAAAGTGTTCATTTTCACACAAGTATCCGAGTTTTAAAGTAATGAAACAAATTCGGAGATAACCTAAAAAGTATGTCTAAACTACTCGCAACTTATAAAATGACCACAGATCGGTCAAGTAGGTACAAAACAACTAAAATTAGTTAAAAACAAAATAAGAGGACAGCTGCTAATTGAAAAAAAAAGAATAATCGTGTGAATAATGACTGGCAGCGTTGATGTGACAATACCGAAATAAAACAACTTCAGTCAGATAGAGATTATATTTTATTTACTTCGATTTATCCCAGATTTATACCACAAAATTTATAGGTATAGAAGTCAATCTACATACAAAGCGCGTTCGAGCAACGCACACATAGATACAGCTCACGGACACATATCTCTCACCCCGCTCGTCGAACAGAGTTCCGGCTCAAACTCTCATTAGTGTGTGTCCACCGGCCGTAGGTATAAAAAGTGAAGTACATACATGAGATTGTCTTTGTACCTATTTATTTTGTGTTTCACACTAATGAATAAGTTACCTACCGAATGTACACAAAGGAATAAAACACATAATATGAATAGACTTTTCATGTAGGTACTCATTAGGTGTATTAATGTTCTAACAATCTATGCATGTTCTACATATTTGACATTTAAAATCAGCAGAAATACTATTGTGTTGTGTACCAATTACCTTGATTATTCCTCATAATCTTCAAAGGGTAAAATTTACAAGTCCGTCATAAGACCTGTCATACTGTATGGATCAGAATGTGAAAAATAAGGGTGAAAAAAGATTGCATGTAGCGGAGATGAGAATGTTTGGTGTGACGAGAATGGTTAAAGTGAGAAATGAGTATATTAGAGGACAACATTCTCATCTCCGCTACGTGCAATCTTTTTTCATCTGTCTTTTTCACAGCCCAACATTCTCATCCATACCTACAGACGGACTTGTAAAGGTGCGACTATTACTTATTACTATTAATTATTTTATGTTTTATTAAGATAGATAGAACTATAGATATATTTTTATTACAAGCAAAACTTCAATACGATAGCTCTAGCGCCATCAACGATGTTGAACGCATACCTTGCTTGAGTCAGTTTCGTGTGATACCCTCCCGACGACGCGTCAAAACATGTTAAAAGATTAGAAAACTTTTAAATTTTAATTATTATAAAGATCTAGTTTTTTTGTGCCTCCTGAAAAGTTGCGTATTTCGTAATTACGAGGTATTCACTCTAAGCCATCGATATGGAAGTTTGAAAATAAACTTATTATTATATTATTATTAGTATAAGGCAGATAATAACAAATAAATGTAAAATTACCATCACTTCATTATGATCCATTACATTATCTTCTTCCATATAATCGTGGAACAAATCTTTAGATATAGATATTCTAGGCTTTTTAACTTCATCACGATGACATTCATCAGAGGCAGACTTATTTTTTTTATTGCAATCAAACCTGGAGGGTATGCAATTAGGATTCAATCGAATCCTTTTTACTGAGCCCATTATTTTATACTCTATATAGTTTTCCATGTCTTGTTCCAACTGAAAATTAAGTCGTAAATTAAGAAAACCTTTTTATTATTAAAAATATAACCGACATCACTAAAAAATTTAATTTAATATGTCTCTCGATTTTGCCAAGATTCCATCGTTAGATCCCAACTTGGTGACTACGGGACCATTTGGGAAGTATACCCTTGCCAACAAAAAAAATAATTTTTCAAATTGGTTGGCAAGCGGCGAAGTTATGCGTAAACAAACAAAAAAAAAAATGCAAACATCAGCATTGAGATCTTCCTCCTTTTTTAGAAGTCTGTTAAAAGCTAACAACAGAACTAATTAAACTAAACAATGAAAATAAGAAAAAAATTTTTTTTTAAATAACTTAAAACAAGATATTAATTTAACTGATTTATATTATACAATAACGTTTTCACTTCACCTAAATTTAAATAAGACGTAGTACCTAATACAAAGCAAAAAAAAAACAATATTATTACGAAAACAAGTTTTCTTTGCAAACCGTACTTTTCACTCAACATTTGACAGATCGAGGTTATTGACATTCCTATTCTTAGGCTGCTCGCCCACGTCTGATAAACGGTGGCCGATATTTTGTAGGAGGAAAATAGAACACACTGATAGCAGTAGTGCAACGCACACGTCCTACAAAAAGTCGGTCAGAAATACAGAACAATGTTACAAATATACAAAATCGGCCCGATTATCTGTCCTACAAAAAATCTGACGTGGACAAGCAGCGTTATTTGGTGAAACAAATAGACGTAGTTATGCAAACAAGAACCAACCCACATTTGTAGTGAAATCCTTACTAATATTATAAAAGCGAAAGTGAGTTTGTTTGTTACGTCTTCACGCCTAAATAGAAAAACCGATTTTGATGAAACTTGATACACGGATAGACCATGTCCTGGAATAGGACATAGGATACTTTTATCCCGGGCGTATGTTCCCTTGGGATATTTTTTCTGCTAACACGCGGGCGAAGTCGCTGGGAGCAGCTAGTTGATTTATATATTTCAGGAGTTCGAATACATAATTGGGGGTGCATTGAAATATATAACTCAATTTCAATAAAAATGTTGGTTGGTTCTTGTTTGCATAACTACGTCAAAATAGTACTTGCTTTTTTTGAGGTTATAAAAACCTCAAAATTTTTTTTTTTTTTTAAGGAAGTTATTGTGTAATATATTTTAGGTAGGTACTACATTATACTGACATTAAAGTGATCTTCACAATAGTACAACCGTGTTTTATTATGTAATAGTTCGAGATCTCTGCTCCCAACTTCGAACCAAGTTTTTCTCATTTTTATATCGGTTGGTACTTGAATCCACAGTTTGTCCGGTGTTTTTACACTAGTGTTTTTGCATTTCGGAACAGCACACCAACGATAAGTCGAATAATAACTCATTTTTGTATTGTACCACCACAATTGTTTACACAGCCAATTGACGTCACGTACGTCATGCACGACCACAGATTAAATATGACGTCCATTGCGTTCAGAATTTTCGTCAAATTACGTGCGAAAGGAGCGGTCAAAAATTGGCTTATTATAACGAAGTTTGAAAACCTATGTGAAAGTTTGTTTAATTAATACTTAAGACTGCTATATCGACAGAAATAATGAAAAAACAGGTTATTTAATGGTTTTGCGTGTGTGAGTGGGTTCGTATGATTTGTCTTGACGAGTATTAATTATATAGGAATACCGAGCTATAAAAGCTTGCTAGGTAAAAATGATTTTTATTATAAGCTTGTTTATATAAATCTCAAGTTATAAGAAGATTTATCATTAACTTGCTCACTTAATGATATGGAGACATGTATCTTTCATAGTTTAATTACCGAATCTTAATGAGTAAGATTTTCAACCAATACTGCAGTGTTCACATTATCTGATTCACTATCACTATCAACAGAAATATTTTTCGTAAAATATTTCATTCATACAATAAGCAGTTTGTGCAAAATCAAATCAAAATCAAAATCAAAAACGTTTATTTCAAATAGACCAATTACAGGCACTTTTGAATTGTCAAAATGTCGGTCAGTCAAACAAACAAGTGAAGCTAAATTGCACGTTCCAAAGAGTAGATCTCTATGGAGAAGAACGTGCAAGAAACTCCATGGACACTCTTTTAAATCATATGTGTTACATATAGTGTTTGGTTACATATTTCTTGTTGCTTCTATTATGTGAGCACAATGTAGATAATAATAAAAAAAATATTAGAAGATAAAAACTGTATTAAGCCACTGGCAGCTAAGAGATGACCAGTCTCATCTGACGGCACCCGTTCACGAGCATGACGCGTGCATCAGCCCCACTCAGCTCAACCACTTTGAAGGGAACCGAATGACCCAATAACACGCGCCACCAACAGCGAGACATTTGAGTGAGCATGTCAAACTCTCAACTGCCATGCTCGCAATGTCAAAAAAATAAAATAATAAAAAGTTGTAACCTAACAAAAATGCTCCATGGTACTTCACATTCACAAATTTGGAAAAAAAGTGCTTCTACATTATACAATGCTATTATTTTTAGATATAACATGTAAAGAATCCTAAGTCCTATTGAAATAAACTAATCAAATAAAAATAAAATACTGAAAACAACAATACGAAAAGGGCAGCAGCATCTCTTCGAAAAAAAAAAAAAAAAAAAAAGTATGTGGCTGTGGAGCAGGACCGGCATTTAGCCAAGCATTTTTATCAAGGAGATAATCTTCCAATTTATAATATGCTTGTCTACATAGTGTGCGTTTAATGCAGGTTTTAAATTTTGACTCGTTTAATTGGAGAATTTCTAGTGGAATTTTATTATAAAATTTTACACAGTACCCCATAAAAGAACTAGCTACTTTAGCTAACCTGAATCGAGGTTGATCTAACTTGTCCTTATTTCTAGTATTAAAATTGTGCCTATCACTTATTTTAGTAAAAAGATGAATATTTTTCCGGACATACATTATATTTTCATAAATGTATTGACAAGGTACCGTCATGATGTTTATATCTTTAAATAATTCCCTAAGAGAATCGCGCCTGCGAAGATTGTATATGGCTCTGATAGCTCTTTTCTGCAGAATAAAAATAGACTCTATGTCTGCAGCCCGTCCCCATAGCAAAATACCGTAAGACATGATACTATGAAAGTAACTAAAATAGACCAGCCTCGCGGTATGTACATCAGTAAATTGACGGATTTTTCTGACAGCATATGCTGCTGAACTAAGCCGTCCTGCCAGAGATGTTAAATGAGGGCCCCATTGTAGCCTCGAGTCGAGCGTGATTCCCAGGAAAACCGTGTTTTCGACGATTTCTAGTTTCTCCTTGTTCAATATTATTTCCAAGTCATTACTTTTAACATTCGGCAACGAAAATCTTATGCACTTCGTTTTTTTTCCATTTAGTACTAAATTATTAACAGTAAACCAGTTTTGGACCTGCTGTAGAGCGTTGTTTACGTCATCAATACGTGTGGAACGTCTATTGATGTTAAATATTAAGGATGTATCGTCAGCAAACAATACTATATGTGGTTGTTTTTTCAATAAATGCGGTAGATCATTTATGTACACCAGAAAGAGGAAAGGACCCAATATAGAGCCCTGTGGTACCCCCATTTTTATTTTTAAGCCCCGTGAATTTACACCATTTATCTGAACTTGCTGTTGCCTGTCATTTAAATAAGATTTCACTAGGCTTAGTGCAAGTTTACCTAATCCGTAATGTTCTAGCTTTAAAAGCAAGGTTTCATGATTAACACAATCAAAAGCCTTTGAGAGGTCACAGAAGATTCCAATAGCATCTTGGGCTTCCTCCCACGCTGCAAATATGTGTTTTAATAAGGAGACACCAGCATCAGTCGTACAACGTCCTTTGGTGAAACCATACTGCTGTTCGTGTAAGATTTTATTACTGTTAAAATGAATAAGCATTTGATTGAGCATAACTTTTTCAAAGACCTTACTGAAAACCGGCAACACAGATACAGGTCTATAATTATTGGTGTCATTATGGTCGCCAGATTTAAAAAGAGGTATAACTTTACTGAATTTCATTACATCTGGAAAGACTCCTTGGTCCACACACAAATTAAAAATTAAAGCCAAGTATGGTGCTACGGTCTCGATTATAGATGTACAATGTGTGCCCGGGGCACTGCCCCGCCTAGCCCCTTAGTAGCTACGCCACTGCTCTTATTATTATTTTTGAAGAAAAGGGGCTATGCATCTCCCATAGTGTAGGAGATGTAGTCACTGCGACCTAAAAGATCTATTGTGACTCGCCACCTTGTTAGAGTAACTCTTTTAGCCGGGAGGCTTCCAGGAAGTCTAGAATACTCCTAGCTTTGAGAGTTTTAATCTCCTCCGGGCGAATTATGTGTCGACCCAGATGGATACTCCGTTTGTGGATAAGGGGCCCACATTCACACAACAGGTGCTTAGGCGTCTCCCTCTCCTGATTACAGTACCTGCAAACATCAGTGTCACTCAGTTTCATGTGAAATTGGTGCCTGTTTAATTTGCAGTGCCCGGTTAAGGCGCGGGCTATCGCACAAATGTTCGTCCTGCTAAGCTCAAGAAGCTCGGCAGTTCGTTTTTGTGAGTAGCCTTCTATTAGAGATTTGGCGTGTAGCAGTCCTGGTTGTAACAACCAGTGCTTTTTTGAATCGCCAAATAGGTTGCCCTTAAGGGTCTGCATGGCCTGGTTCTTTGAGATACCACAGAAAGGTTCTGGTCCTATCTGATGACCCTGAGCCCCAGTCCTTGCAAGTTCGTCGGCTTTTTCATTGCCAGTAATTCCAGAATGACCCGGTACCCATCTCAGAATAACTTTATTCCTTTGCCCCAGGTCATTTAGTTTGTTAACGCAGTCTTTTACCAGTTTCGAATTTATTGTATTCGAGTTCAAGGCGTTAAGAGCTGCCTGGCTATCTGAGTAAATCAGAATTAATTGATTTATGTAGTTTCGTTGACGGTTGGCTTCCGCACATTCTATAATGGCGTATACCTCCGCTTGGAATATGGTGGCATATTTACCCAGATTCAAGCTTTTGCTGAATTTCGGGCTAATGCCAAATATTCCACATCCTACATTCTCACCCATTTTGGATCCGTCTGTAAACCAGATCAGGCTTCCAGCCTTGCAAGTAATGAGGTTGCTTGCCCAATCCTCTCTGCTCGGCAGTTCCACTGTGTAATTTCTTGTGAAGCTACACTGTGGAAGCATGACGTCTGTTGTCATAGCTAGCTGATCGTGTTCAAGCACTGATTCGTGTAGCGATCTCAGTGCTTGAGAGCGCCAGTTTACTTTGCCAGTGCTGTTTATTCTATACATGCCCGCTTTCGCCTCCTTCGCAATTAATAGATGAAGTGGCGGAAGGTTAAGCAGGGCATTTAGAGCAGCTCCTGGGGTTGTAGACATGGCGCCTGTTGATATAATGCATGCAAGTCTCTGCAAACCATTAAGTTTGTTGATGACTGTCACTTGGGATGTTTTCCTCCACCATACTACGCAGGCATACGTTATTATCGGCCTGACTATGGCGGTGTACAACCACAGGGCGATTTTAGGGTTTAGGCCCCATTTCGTCCCTGCTAAGCGACAGCATATTCCTAAAGCTATTTTAGCCTTTTGAATCACATTATTAATGTGAGTGTTCCAGGTCAGTCTCTGGTCGATAGTTACGCCCAGGTACTTGACCTCATTGGAGAATGGTATGCGAGTCCCCTTTACAGTGGGCGTTACAAGTTTGTCCAACTTTCGCTTCCTAGTAAAGGGGACTATTGTTGTTTTACTCGGGTTAACCGATAAATTGTTCTCTGTGCACCATGTGTTTATAACGTTCAGAGATCTTTGCAGTATAGATGATACCGTGCTGTGACAGGGGCCGATAACACAAGCCACCACATCGTCAGCATAACTGTGTACATCTAAGTCTCTTTTAAAGGCTTCAACCAGCAATTGGTCAACAACGAGTAGCCATAGAAGTGGCGATAGAACGCCTCCTTGTGGGCACCCTTTAGTTGTTTTGAAGCTTTTTGTAGTTCCGTGTAAGGTAACACTGATAGTTCTGTTGAGGAGCATGAATTCGATCCAACGAGTAGTTGTCTCGTCAATCCCTTTCGCCTTCATTCCCTTGGAAAGGGCGTCTATGGTGACGTTGTCGAAAGCTCCTTCAATATCAAGGAAAGCACATAGGGCTATCTGTTTATCTTCCAAAGCCCTTTCGATCCTGTCTGTTAGTTCTAACAGAGAAGTTTCTGTGGATTTTCCTTTTTGGTAAGCATGTTGCTTCGGATGCAGAGGGTTAGCCCTTAATGGTCCATCCCTGATGCATTCGTCTATAACCTTTTCCATACTCTTGAGTAGGAAGGAGGTAAGGCTTATTGGTCTGAAGGACTTTGGTTGAGAGTAGTCTTTCTTACCAGCCTTTGGGATAAAACAGACTTTAACTGTAGTCCATTTCTCAGGTATATATCCCCAGGCAAAGCTTGCTCTGAAGATTTTGATTAAGATAGGGATGAGTATAGTCTTCCCTTGCTGCAGGAGAGCTGGGAAGATATCGTCATCACCTGCAGACTTAATCGGCTTGAATGAGTCTATAGCCCATTCTACCTTGTTGGGTCTAAAGTACCTCGCCGCTCTTCTCCAGTCTTCATTTGTAGGCCTGGAGAGGCGGATATGAGGTGAATATGGTACGATGATGTCTTGTGCCATCACCGAGCCAGGGAAGTGTGTTGACGCCAAAAGTTTCAGGGTTTCCTCCGCTGATGCAGTGAAGGCACCGTCTGGTTTCTTTAAGAGTCCCAGTTGATTCGTAGGCGATTTGGATAAGACTTTGTGGATTCTGGCTCCTTGAGGGACTTTAGTAATCTCCTCGCAGAACTTCCTCCATGAAAGTCTTTTCGCCTTTCGGATTTCTTTATTATAGGTAGTTAAAGCTTTCCGATACCGATCCCAGTCGTCAGTCGATTTAGCCTTATTGAACAACCTACGTGATTCCTCCCTTAAAACATCGAGCCTTTTGTTCCACCATGTCACTTTTCTGTCCCTCACAGTTCTTAGAGGACAGCTCTCTTGGTAAGAGGCTGTAATGGCTTCAGTAACTTGAGTGACAGCATAGTCCAATGTTTCAGGGGAGCGTATGGTTTTAGGGACGTCTAGGAGTCTCTCCTGGAGCTTTCGTCTGTACAAGTCCCAGTCCGTGGTTTTCGCATCCCTAAAAGTGATAGTTCCGCAAATGTTGGATGTATTCAAAGCGAATTCAATAAGTCGATGATCAGACATAGATGGTTCATCACTGACATGCCAATTGGTTATCAGCCTGGCAGTGTGAATAGTAGCGAGAGTTACATCAAGAACTTCCTTCCTCGATTTAGTTACAAAGGTCGGTTTACATCCCTCATTAACTATTTGGAGGCGGTTAGTTAGTACAAAATCATGAAGCAACTCACCTCTATCGTTGATGTCAGTGCTGCCCCAGTTGGTATGGTGGGCGTTGGCGTCACACCCAATGAGAAGCTCGGCATTGTTGGCATAGGCGTACTCTACTACCTTTGCAAGCTCCTCGGATGGGTCGGTTTTCGTCCCGTCCAGGTATGCCGAGCACACGATGAGGCGTCCATTTCCGCTCTTGACATTGACATAAGCTGCAATCAGGTCATCGCTGCACAGGCCTGGTATGCATAAGAAATCAATATTATTATTGAAAAGTATACACGCTCTTGGTTTGACTCCACCGATATGATGAGCGACCTTACCTGCAGAGCCCAGTCCAGACACCGTGTTAGTATTAGCCAGCCACGGTTCCTGGATAAGAGCGATGTGAAGGTTCTTTTGTGTGAAGAGTTTTTCCAGAACAGCCGTGGCTGCTCTGGCGTGATGCAGGTTTATCTGCACCACTTGTGTGTTTATGTGTGTCTGTGTTATGGTGTGTTTGTGTTGTGTTAGTGTTATGTGTTTGTGTGGGTGGGTTAAGCGGCGTTATTCGACCTGCTTGGCTTCGAGGCTTTAGGGCAGCCCTGAGGTTTGGCCGGTCGGCTCGCCGCTACCGATCGATTGGGACGGTTAGCCCCTTTCGTCGGTGGTGCCCCGAGGGGGCGGTTCCTGACGCCCTGGCCTCCGGGTTTCGGCTTAGCGTTTTGCCGCTTTGCCGTTTTACCAGAGACCCGGTCGCTCGGCCCCGCCTTAGGAGCGTGTTGAGCAGATGGCGAAAACCTTGCGCCAGATTGGCTAGTCCCTGCCACCTGCTCAGCCTTCGCTGGCGTATTATCGCCGCGAATGCGTATTAGGACTTTACGAAAGCCTAATTGCGGCCACTGCTCTTGCCCATCTCAAACACCAAAAACAGGCCTAGTGCGGGTCGGACTCGCGCATGCAGGGTCCGTACCGTCCATAGGAAAAATTCGGCAAAAAAAAATCGCGTTCGTTGATATGGGAGCCCCCCTAAAATATGTATTTTTTTTGCTTTTAGCATTTGTTATTTGTGAAAACTTCAATTATCTAGCTATAGTGGTTCTTGAGTTACAGCTTGGTGACAGACAGATAGATAAACAGACAGTGAGTCTTAGTAATAGGGTCCCGTTTTTACCCTTCGGACATGGAACCATAAAAAACAGCCATAATGTGTGCACAACTCTCTATGGTACGTAACATACAATTGCAATAATATTCAACTAAACGCATTTGGTTAAAACACCAAGCGAATGCAATGCAAATGAGTCTGCATAGACTATAATATACTAGCGGGCCATCCAGGCTTTGCGTTGGCAATAAATATAGCCTATGTTACTCGGGGTGAATGTAGCTTTCTAATGATGGAAGAATTTTTGAAATCGGCTCAGTAATTTTTGAGTTTATTGTGTTGTCATTACCCCACTTATATTTTTTGACATTTTAATAAAAATGGAAATAAAAACATAAAGCTGTCTTGAATCGGCATGTATCGTGATCCTTTACACGATCGAGTAGTTCAGTGTTTGTTTTTCGGGTACCTACGCAGAGATATTAGGAACAGGTCAGGTATTCTATTCCGCAGTAACCTGGCGCCCTATATGGTAAATTAATGCAAAAAAATATCTAACCTCACGACCGCACCATTCTTCAATTATTAAAGCCGGCTCTACTTAGATCTACAGCATTGTATTCATGCTGCAGGTTATCAGGTCGCAGGTGAATATTGCAATTAGCACAAGCAGACATGGGTTTCGAACAAACATCCGCCCCTAAGACCGTCTGTCCACCGTCGCCGTCATCGGGACGTCAGCGAGAACGAGATTATTTCGGGCCAAGTTTAAAATGCGCTCGGGTGACGGGCGTGCTGTGGACACATGGCCATAGAAATATATATATCGCTTATCGGCGCCGTCATCTCGTTCTCGGTGACGTCCTGGTGACGGCGGTGGTGGACAAACGGCCAAAGACGACCCACTGACCCAAATCACAAAGAATATCTATCTAGTAAACACAAGCAGTAGCTCGATCACAAAAGAGGGTTCCGAGCATAGAGGTTCCGTTCCGAGTAAGTAGACCTTCGCAATTAGTCAAAATGAAAGTAAAACACTCAAACCACAACGAAATTAAGAACAACACAGCACGATGTCGGAAACAAGAAGTATTGGAAAGTATTGTGTTGTACTTACCTTAGTTTCGGAACATTGATATTTTGATATAGCTTCGGAAAGCCGGCTGAATGTTTATTTACATTTTTCTGGCTATCAAGTGTCACGTCACCACAGATAAGTAAGAGGCTGGTCATCACCACGTTCCGAAATACGATACTTTCTATATTCCGGTGCCAACAATCGTTCCGAATAACCGCACAGAAACAAAATATAAAAAAACATTATAACAATAAAACATTTAATATAATCAGCAAGTTTTAATTCCAGGAGGATTGACGTAAGGAATGTGCTGATAAGGTCAAACAAATCTCCTGCCGAAGTCTTAGGTTCTTTTATAATCACGTGTTCATAGAAAAGAAATGGTCCCTTTATGATTGTAAAAAGGGTTTGTCTTACAGCCTAAGTTAATCGTTATATGGTATTAATTATTATAAGTAAGTTTAAAATAAATAAATAGAAGTGATAGTAGTAAAAGATTTTCTGTGTAGCACCACGAAATTCAAAAGTGTAGCAGAGTTGCCATTTGTAGAACTTTTTCCCTATAATTTGGGGAATAATATTAGGAGTAATGGTACTGCTGCTGTGTTGTTATAAAGAACTTCTGTTCCGAAAACCAAAATCTTACATTTTTTGAATAGCAAAAAAAAAGGAAAACATTTTACATACTACAAACGCAGAGGATGGGCTTGGCAATACTGTGAAGTCAACAATCGCATTGTGTTAATAAACTTGTCCTATAAAAATCCCGTATCTTGTAAACTTATACATAATCAGTAGCAAGAAAATACGTACGAAAACAAAGGCAGAAAATGCAGTTGTTATTGCTATATTGTCAATGGTTACATCAGATAAGTCTGATACGACTGAGTAAAAGCAGTTTTGCATTAAATACATTGAAAAAATCAGTATTATAATGTATCAGCTCAAGCTACCAAAATCCAAATATTTTTTATTTCACATTGGTCTACATGGGCACTAAAACGTCAAAAGATAGTGCACGGCTCCAAATTGGTCGTTTCCTATGGAGAAAAAGCGGCAAGAAACTACATGGTTACGCTTTTACAAAAAGTGGTTCATGTTACAATATTTCCATAAAAAAGTATTAGTAGATAATATGTAAAAATAGTGTAGACCTGTTAATATTGTACCCACAAGCACAATAAAAATAAACCTACCTCTGTTTAATTGTTGTGTTAATGACATTTCTATTTTAAAAATAGTACGTACCTCTTTAGGATATCCACTTCTGGTTACACGGCGAAGCCCACGATTGGTCGTATAGAGGTCGTTATTATCAAAATGATCCGAACAAACCACGCTGGTTTTCGATGGAAGCCATTCTGGATCATTCCGACTTTTTCTTATTGCTACTATCCATTTAATTATTATTTCATTATTAACAGGAAACCTAAAATATTAATTAAAACAGAAATATAACTCCCAGTAAGAAAATAATATTTAAGTTTAATAGAAAGGGCAAATTTTAAAACATGTTATGGCAACCCAAGCACTTATGTCACTGCTTTCTTTCCTTTAAAACAAGATTAAAAGTTCGCAGTAAGAAAATAATGTAATTTAATGTAAATGTTTAATCAAAATGAGAAATTTTAAATTATGTTATGGCAACCCTAACACTTATGTCAATGTGAGGTTTTTTGTTTACATTTTTCTTAAATTTATAGATACAAATCATAATGAAACGATGTAAATCAGATACTTACAAGTGAAAAGTGACTCCATGATATTTTTTATGCGATTTGCTGTTGTTTTTGCAATTCTTTACAACACAAGAAGGCATATTTTTATTTCATTTACCGTAACTAGAGGACGCGGCGGCGATTCGCGAAACACTGAGAACGATGAGCATGGTTTTAGAGAGTAGCTCTGTCTGTGTGCGTTATTGTGTATTATCTAGTTGCAGGGAGAAAACGCACCAATTTTGATGCTTCGATGAAGTACGGGTTGCGCGATGCGCGCGCAGTATTCCTTTTTTTGTTTGTCGCCGATGTGTCAAATCGATATTCTGATTTTTTAATGTGACTCCGATAGCGATGGATATCGCCAAAATGTTGACGAACTATGTTCCGCTGTCATTAGACTTTGCTATCTATAGCAGTCACTTTGGTACCTACTTAGAAAATTTATTAATAGGTAGTACTCACGAATTTTATTTTAGATTTAATTTTATATAAAAAATAATATAAAAGTACTTAAATATCACAGAATATAAATGACTAGCTTTTACCCGCGGCTTCAACGGCTTTTGTACTTTACTTTTTCTCCCCTTTTTCTCAATGAAAAAAATAACCTGTCTGTGTCCAGTATCAGTATCATCCACTATCTCTGTACCAAAATTCATCAAAATCGGTTTTGCTATTTAGGCGTGAAGACGTAACAAACAAACTCACTTTCGCTTTTCCTTTATAATATTAGTAAGGAAGGATGCTAAGTTTTTATTTGCCCAAGGACGCCCCGCCATAATAGTATAATTACGTAATTGCACGTTTTTACGTACATCACCAAAAAATTCATTTGGTACCAACTTACAAACGTTTGTACAAAACGACAAATAAGCGTTTTTCAAGTTATATCCTACTAATATTCTACTTCCTACTAATATTATAAATCCGAAAGTTTGTATGTATGGATGTTTGTTACTCTTTCACGCAAAAACTACTGAACGGATCTCGATGAAACTTGGTACACGAGTAGACCATATCCCAGAATAACACATAGGATACTTTTTATCCTGGGATTATGTACGCGGGTGAAGCCGCGGGCAAAAGCTAGTAGATGTATATAGGTAGGTACAATCGGCGCTTGATGGGTTAAAAATCATAACCCGCCTTTGGCTTTACCGTCGTCGGGTAAAAATCGTTGTTTTATTGTTATTTGAAAATCTTTAATGTTAGAAGTGCCATCTTTCTGTATTTAGTTACTATATCTACACTAATATTATAAAGAGGGAACATTTGTTTTTGTGTGTATGTTTGTATGGTCATGTAAAGAGGAGAGATGAAACGCATATTGCTAAAAGAGTTATGAATTTACATGTGAATGGATGGAGAGGGAGAGGGAGGCCAGAGAAAAGATGGATGGATTGTGTGAGAAGTGATATGAATGAATAGGGAGTTAGTGATAGCGTGACGAGTGACAGGACAGAATGGAAGAAAAAAACTTGTTGCGCCGACCACAAATAAAACGGGATAAGTGCAGGAAGATAACGATGATGTGTGTCTACGGTCATCACATAACCGTCTACTTCATTGTCCTACTCACCGTACAGACTTCATTCACAATTCTTTTTATGTTCAAGCTATTTCTCTTTGGAATGCACTACCCCAGGATATCAGGATGGCAACCAATCGATTGTCTTTCAAAGTGAAGGTTCGCGAGTATATTCGTAGGAAGTTGGCAGTGGTTTCGTCACAGCGCTAATATGTTTCATATTATTTGTTTGCACCAATTGTTCCTCTGGATTTGTGTGTTCTTCTTTTCCATTCTTGTATTTTTCTGTTCGTTGTTGTATAAGTGTAATTATATATATTATGTATTGTGTATCTGTATGTTATGTATTTATATGAAGAATTGTATTAATATGTAACGGATATTGCACCTACCACGACATATTTGTCTCTGCATCACCCAAAGGTTGACTGGTAGAGAATGCCTTAAGGCATTAAGTCCGCCTTTGTACTCTTTTGTGCATGAAGAATAAAATAAATAAATAAATAAATGTGTGTATATTTGTAAGGAATAAACTCAAAAATTACTGTGCCGATTTCAAAAATCACGACAATGCGAGTTCTCACACCGCGCACAGAACAAAAGAGTTTTTAGAGCAAGAAAACATAGAATTATTAGACCAATGATTTCTATACTTTCCCTAAAATAAAGAATAAATTGCGTGGGCACAGATTTTCATCACCTGAAGAAGCTGTGGACGCTTACAAAACGGCCATTTTGGAGACCCCAACTTCCGAATGGAATGGTTGCTTCAATGATTGGTTCTGTGGCGACATCTATGACGCCACATAAGAACTACGAAGAAAATACGAAATCCTGCATCGCGCAATCAAAGTTCTCCGCGCGATTTGAACATATACGACAGCCCGACATCAGCTATCGGGCAGTCGCCCACCAGACTATAACATCCCGTCTGGCCGGAGGATCCTCCCGATTCAATGGAGGTTTGTGGGACTTTAAGTACTCTCTGTCCCGCCTACCTCCAAAGTTCTATCGTATGGAAAAATGTGTCAAATTTCGCGGAGAATACTTCCAAAAACCATAAATACATTTTTAAATAGTAATGTTTTATCACTTCCTTGATTCCCGAAATTTTCAGTGCCACCCTCGTGGGTCGCATCGCATTTTCATCCCGCAGTTTGAAATCACGTTCCCGGGGAGTTACTCATTGTAACATCGACTATCTGTCAGTAAAAGTCCCGTCAAATCATTCCTACTGTGTTGGAGATTAGCCGTAACAAACAGACAGAGACTAAGATAAAAAAAAAATTATAGGTATTGATTGAACACACCGAAAATACATGCACGCGCGTTCTTGCAGATCACGCACCTACATTAAATCAAAATCAAAGCATTTATTTCAAATAGACCGTTTGCAGGCACTTTTGGATAGTCAAATGTCGGTCAGTCCAAGAAAAGTGAAGCTAATTTGCACGTTTCAAAGCGTAGATCTCTATGGAAAGCATCGTGCAAGAAACTCCATTGACACTCTTTTAAATCATATTATGTGTTACATATAATGTTTGGTTACATATGTAGATATTAAATAAAAAATAAAAATAATAATTAAAAGATAGAAACTGAATTAAGCCACTGGCAGCTAAGAGATGACCAGTCTCATCTGACGGCACCCGTTCAAGAGCATGACGCGTGCATCAGCCCCACTCAGCTCAACTATTTTGAAGGGAACTGAATGACCCAATAACACGCCACCAACAGCGAGACATTTGAGAGAGCATGACTAACTCTCAACTGCCATGCTCGTAATGTCAAAATAAAAAATAAAAAGTTGTAACCTAATAAAAATGCTCCATGGTACTTCACTTTCACAAATTTGAAAAAAGTGCTTCTACATTATACAATGCTATTGTGTCTTTCAAATTACAAAAAATAAAATAAAAATAATATTAGTTTCCGAACTAATCAATTAATTAGTACACCCTAGCGGCAGTGGAGCTGGACCAGCATTGAGCCAAGCATTTTTATTTTGAATATTATAATCCTCCAACTTATAATATGCTTGCCTGCATAGTGTGCGTTTAATACAAGATTTCAATTTCGTTTCATTGAGTTCTAATATTTGGGGATAATATTGGGAGATATAATATATGCAAAGAAACATGCACTCACACGCGTAGGTGCGCGTGCGGGGCGACACGCAAGGAATGTCACACTGAGTCTCGTCTCTCGTATGATTTTGTATGAAACGAAGTGCGAATAACCCATTAAAACAGCCACACCACACATCAACCTTCTCGAGAAACTTCGCTGAGGCTACAATAAAATTCTCAGTTCCATTTTACCGAGATCGCGCAATGACTCCACTTATAGTCCAGTAGTGTAATTTTTGTTCCTGAGGTGATGTTGGTTGTGGAACCAGTGATGGTAGCGGTATTGGTACAGGAATCATCGTATCTGTAATGATGTTCCCATCTATGATACCAGTCATCGGACTCACCAGTACAGACCCCACTGTGGGTTGGCTACTGCCAGCAACGGGTTGCCTCCGGACAGCTCTTGATGCAGCCGCCCAACAAGGAAGACAAACTCGTTCCAAATGCAACACCTAAAAATAAAAATATTATATTATAGATTTTTGGTTTCCATTCTTTGATTATTAAAAAGATCGCATGTAGTGGAGATAAGAATGTTGAGTTGGATGTGTGGTGTGACGAGAATGGATAAAGTGAGAAATGAGTATATTAGGGGAAGTTTTAAAGTGGCGCCAGTGACCGAAGAGGAGGGATGAAGCACATTACTAAAAGAGTTCTGAGTATACATGTAGATGGATGGAGAGGAAGGCCGAAGAAAAGATGGATGGATTGTGTGAGGAGTGATATGAAAGAAAAGGGAGTTAGTGATAGTTTGACGGGTGAGAGGACAGAATGGAAGAAAGAGACGTGTTGCGACGACCCCCAGTAATATGGTATAAGGGCAGGAAGAAGAAAAAGATTTTTAGTATTAGTTTAAAACACATATATACACATTCCATATATTAAGTTTAAATAAATAAATAAGAATAAACACTTACATGATGTGCCGGTGTCCATCTCAGTATAAAATTCCTTTGAGGACAATCTTGATTAACTGTGTGAGTTCTGCGACTTGCTATTGACAAGCCACATGCATAGCAAATATTAAGGTGTCCAAGAGCAGGGGATACAAGAGACAGATCTGTGTTAGATGCTATCCCGTTTTGTAGTAATACAAAACATTCCGCACACAAGATGTCATCAGACGATATCTGGAAAATGATAAAAACAAATCTAAGTAGGTACCTACCTAGTTAATATGCACATTACTTCTTGTGCCTAAAATCTATTATAAAATAGTTTTACCACAAATGATAGATTATATTGTAAATGTTTTATTATTCAAAGTCAAAATATTTTATTTCACATAGGCCTACATAAAACGTCAGAAGCTAGTGCACGGTTCCAAATTGGTTGTTTCCTATGGAGAAGAACCGGCAAGAAACTCCATGGTTTACTCGGGAAGGGTTGTGTGAACAACAGCTTATTAAACTCAGGACACATAGAAAGCTAAGCTAAGCTAGCTTGACGCCTTTTCATAGAATCGTGGGTTCGATTCCCAACCAGGACAAATGCTTGTGTGATTAGCATAATCATTTGTTCTGTGTCTGGGTGCAATTTATCTATAAAAAAATATATAAGTATGTTTATCAGTTGTCTAGTACCCATAACACATGCTCTGCTCTTAGCTTGGCGTTGTGTGATAGTAGTGAAAAAAAAAAACTTCTACCATTGCTTACCACTAATTATAGTTTAGCAGCCTTAATACTTACCTGTTTTGTCAACTGTTAATTCCTGATATACTTGGGTAGAGAAAATAATACTCATAGATATTTTCAGTTGAAGATGACTCGTTGTTTGGTCAATTAGGCATCCTAATCTTCTATATATATAAAAATGAAACCCGTTTTCCGTTGTCACGACATATCATGAAAACGGCTTGACCGATTTCGCTAATTCTTTTTTTGTTGTAAGTGTTATTGTGAGGAAAAGGTACTTATAGAAAAAAAATAGGGTAGTGTAGGGTAGAGTACAGTAGTGTAGAGTAAGGTAGAGTAGGGTAGAGTAGTGTAGAGTAGGGTAGAGTAGAGTAGGGTAGGGTAGAGTAGGGTGGAGTAGGGAAGAGCGGGAGCGAAACCTTGCGGGCAAAAGCTAGTTGTTCATATAAATATGGTTAACAACACAAACTTACCAATGTAGGTGTTACCCAGGATCTCAGAAGAGTAAGCATTTGTTCATCTATTTCTTCGATTTGACGTCTACGAAGATTAGGCGCTAGACGTAAAGAGCAATTGACACACCGGCGAGACAAAGAGTAGTTAAAGCGACTTCTGCCAGGTGCAGACATTTTTTCGGATTAAAACTAGTTTATAAGGCTCCCATATAATCCAGTCAATTTCCTCACTTAACACTAAAAAAAGACTCTAGAGCTCACTTAAACTAAATAGAGTCAATTAGCTCACTTAACACTAAAAAAAGAGTCGAATGCTCACTTAAACTAAGAGTCAACTTAGAGATGTTGCTTGCATGAAACTTATTAAAGCTATTTATATCTCCTTGTGTCAATCTATCTTATCATACTGTATAAGCGTATGGGGTGGCACATCGACATCACACCTCATGCTGTTGGAAAGAGCGCAGAGGTCAGTTCTAAAAGTGATGTTAAAGAAGCCCATTAGATATCCAACAAAGGATCTTTACAAAGAGGCTGATCTACTTAGCGTGCGAGGGCTCTATGCAATGCATGCAATTATCACCACTCATAAGCTAGTCATAAATTCGCCAAGTTACAAGGACATGCTGAAGCGTAGAGTTTTTAAAATCGCTAGTACTAAATGTAAAACTTCATTTGCTAGAAGATCACAGAAGTTTATGTTTCCATACTTGTACAATAAAATTGCAAATAAATATCAGCTCCAGCATAATACGACTCGTGAAGCCAAAGTTAAAGTTAGGAAATTAATCACCGGCATGAACTACTGTCAGATGGAACAATTGCTACGTACAGTTGTCTAAAGACTAAGCTGAACACTCTCATTAAATTTTATCACACACGACACACATAACACATATCACACATAACACTCTCTCAAACACTTATTTACACAATTCACACTCATATACTTACAACACACTCGCACTTCAACTTCATTAAAACTAATTCAGATTTAAATTATTGAACTATTATTAGTGTAATCGTTTGTTTGATAGCCACGATTCAGGCTCTGCCTAGTGTGGTTTCACCGTTATTTTTGTAAATTGTAAGTTGAGTTCCTAATAAAGTTATTATTATTATTTCCTTTATTCGTTGTACAAACATATAAATTATATTTTTAAATATTTAAATAAAAACTAAAAAAACATTTAAAAATATAAAAAAAAAAAAAAATAGTGTCCCACCGGTTTCGGGAACAGGGTCCAAGCTACCGGCGGTCAGGGCTCCAGAGAAAGGAACCTCCTGACTATACGAGCCGTGTCCAGGAGTACCGCTTTCTGAATCAAGCCCTTGATCCAGCCGCCTAACGAGAGCCTCCTAAGGTGTTGGTCGAGGCTCTTGGCTATTAAGCCATTGGCTGAAACGACTATCGGTACAATAATCGCTGAATCCACTTCCCACATGTCGACAACCTCGCGAGCCAAGTCAATATACTTGATTTGTTTATCTTTCTCGGCTTTCACGAGGTTCTCGTCATGTGGAACGGATATGTCAACAATCATTGCACGCCTCTCGCTTCGGTCCACCACCACTATATCAGGCTTATTGGCTACAATAGTCCTGTCAGTGATGATGGACCGGTCCCAGTACAACGTGATATCGCCATTATCGAGAACTGGGTCGGGCACATACCTGTAGTATGGCACCTCCGATTCCACAAGAGAATACTTCAGAGCAAGTTGCTGATGGATAATCCTGGCTACAAGGTTATGTCTATGCAAGTATTCCCCGTTAGCTAGACGAGAACAACCAGAGATAATGTGGCGGATTGATTCACCCGGTCGGTGACATGCCCGACAGATGTCAACCGTGCCGTCCTTCACAATAAATCTCCGGTAGTTATTCGTCATGATAACTTCGTCCATAATTGCACAGACAAAACCTTCGGTTTCCCCAAAGAGGTCACCGACGCGCAGCCAGGCTACGGACGCTAGTTGGTCTACATCGGGCCCATGAAGGGCCCGGAAAAAGCGTCCGTGAAGTTCCTTACTCTGCCATACTTCCTTGCGTTCGTTAGTGTCAAGCACTACAGGTTTGCGCCAGTTCTCGTTAGCCAAGGAGAGCGGGGTGAGTCCCTTGTCCACTGCCACTACATCACGATGCATACCCACGTCGGCGGCTAGAAAGTATTCCCTAAGACTGCATACCTCGCGATTGTGCAGGGTCTTAGCGTTTAAAAAGCCTCGACCCCCACACTTCCGCGGGATATACAGTCTCATTACCGACGACCGAGGGTGATGCATTCGATATGCAGTCAGCAGTGTACGAACCCTCCTATCCAGGGCATCAAGTTCCGTTTGAGTCCATTTGAGTACACCGAAAGCGTACATCAATACCGGCATGACCCAACCGTTGAAGGCACGCACCTTGTTACCACCTGACAGAAGGCTATTAAGTACCTTCTTCAGGCGGCCAAAGAAGCGATCCTTCAACGATTGCTTCATGTCAGTGGCATTGATGCCTAACGCTTCCGACATACCCAAATACTTGTAGGTTTCGGTTGGGGAGAGGGATCTCAGGTTTATGGAATCCGAGAGTTGGGTACCCATGGATTCCACTATCTCCCCTCGCTTTATATGCATGACCGCACATTTGTCCACACCAAACTCCATCCTGATGGCACTACTGAAGGTTTCAGTTACCTTCAGTAGCTCCATCAGTTGCAGATTGTTGGGGGCAAAAAGCTTTAAGTCATCCATATAAAGGAGGTGAGATATAACCTGACCACCTCTCTTCAACCTATAGCCTAGGCCTGAATTCTCCAGCAGTGTGCTCAGAGGATTCAAGGCTAGGCAGAACCAAAGCGGACTCAAACTGTCACCCTGGAATATGCCTCGCTCAATCCTTATCGCTTCGTTGTTCCTCTGGGTATGTCGACATCCTGGATAGCGAAGGACCGTCCTCCATTGCCTCATACATGATATCAGGAAGGTGCGAAGAGTTGCATCAACTTTATACAACTCCAGCACCCTCATGAGCCATGTATGAGGAACTGAGTCATAGGCCTTCTTATAGTTTATTATTATTATTATTTTGGAGGTGTTCTTTTTCTCAGCTCATGGCTGGTTTTGACTACATTTACGGGTCGAAACCAAGTAAATGTAGCATGTATGGTGTTTTCAATGTAGGGGTGTATTATCGTCTTCCAACTGCATGAATTTCCTAACTATTCTGCACGTGTTCAATATGGCAGCTTTTTGTAAATTTATGTAAACTGATTCTTCTAAATCTATTAATTTTAAACTACGGAGGAGATGGTTGGGGATTACGCCTGTCGTGGAGAGGACTATAGGTATAACGTACACTTTGTCTTGTCTCCACAATCTTTTAATTTCTTCTTTAAGGTCAGCGTATTTGCTGATTTTTTCGGATATGGTTTTTTGTAGGTTGTGAGTATTGGGAACTGCAATGTCTATGAGGTAAGTGACTTTATTAATTTTATCTTGAAGTGTTATGTCTGGTCTGTTATAATGGATGGTCCTATCTGTAAGTATGGCGCGGTCGTAGTAAAGTTTGTATGCGTCATTCTCTAAGATAGTTTCAGGTTTATATTTGTAGTAAGGCGTGCCGGAGTTTTGTATAAGACTATACTTGATTGCTAGCTTTTGGTGGATGATGTTAGTAACTTGATTGTGTCGGTGTGTGTAGTCCGTTTGTGTAAGTGTAGTGCATGCTCCGGTTATGTGTTGTATGGTTTCTGGTTGTATATGACACCTACGACATTTGTCATTTGTGATAGTAGGGTCTTTAATAATATATTTCCTGTAGTTTTTTGTATTAATAATTTGGTCTTGTATGGCTATCATAAAACCTTCGGTTTCCGGAAACAGACTTCCTATTTTTAGCCACTTATTAGATGCTGCAATATTAATATGCGATTGTTCTAAATCATGAGGGTGCCTACCATGGAGTACTTTTTTCTTCCAGTTTTCTATTTTTTGATTTTGTGGGTTAGAGTCATTCGTGTCTGGCAAGCATTGATTGCTTAAGTTTAACGGTGTATAATTAAAGTCATTACAAGTGATAGCGTTATGTATGTCACTCGTACGAGATTTTGAGTAGAAAAATGTTTTAAGCCTAGAAATTTGTTTCTGCCACAGGTGATGAATGTCGATTAGGCCTCTCCCTCCATTTTGTCTTTTAATGGTGAGCCGTTCGATAGCAGATTTAGGGTGTAGATTGTTGTATTTTGTTAGTGTGGTGCGTGTGATTCTTTCTAACTGTTCGATGTCAGTTTTTGACCACTTAATAACTCCAAATGAGTAGGTCAATATTGGTATGGCAAAAGTGTTCAAGGCTTTTATAAGATGCTTTCCCGATAACTGTGTTTTACAAATTACGTTCATTCGTCTCCGATATTCGGTATTAAGTGTTTTTTTGATTGATATGTGGTCGAGTCCTTTAAGTTGCTTGTATCCTAAATACTTGTAGAGATCTGTTGCTTCCATAGCTGCTATTGTGTCGGTGTCATTTACTATATAGTTGCCGGGTTTTACTTTGCCTCTTATAATATGTAATGTCCTACATTTATCTAATCCAAATGTCATGTTAATATCTTGACTAAATGTTGTTGTTGCTTCTATAAGACTTTTCATTTCTTTTTCATTTTTAGAATATAATTTAATATCATCCATGTATATGAGATGTGAGACAGTGGTTTCTTTGGAATTGTGTTTAAAATTATATCCCGCCTTACACTGATTGAGTAAATGAGACAAAGGGTTCAGGGCGAGACAAAACCAGAGGGGGCTCAGTGAATCACCCTGAAAAATACCTTTCCTAATATATATCTCTCGAGTCACAAGAGTGCTGAGATGGTTGTTTAGCTGTAGTGTCGTTTTCCATTGTGTCATCACAATGCGCAAAAACTCTATTATTTTGGGATTTATTTTGTATATTTCTAAAATGTGTATTAACCAAGAGTGTGGTATGCTATCGAACGCTTTTTGATAATCTATGTAAGTGCAATGTAAGTTTCTATTTTTTGTAGTGGCATGTTTATGAATAGTCGAATCTATAACTAATTGCTCTTTGCATCCCATGTGTCCCCGTCTGCATCCCTTCTGTTCCTCTGCAATTATTTTATGATATTCAATATGTGAGTTGATTTTATTAGTTAGGACCGATGTTAGTATTTTGTAAATTGTAGGTAAACACGTGATTGGTCTGTATTGTGATGGCTCTGATGTGTGTATAGACTTAGGTAGCATGTACGTTACTCCTGTCGCAATGAAGTCAGGTATGTTTTGTTTTCCTAATACGATATCTGTAAAACTTTTAGCTATAAACTTGTGGAGTATCGTTAACTTTTTGAACCAAAAGTTTTGAATTTTATCGATACCCGGTGACTTCCAATTATGTAATCTAGCTGTTATATTTGCAATATCAGATTCAGTAATCTCTTTAAATTCCATTTCATCTATTTCTCCCCATTTGGTTTCTTCTTCTGTAATCCAAGTTGCTTTATCGTTGTGATGTACCTGCTCTTCCCATATACTAGACCAGAATGTTTCTAGGCGTTCTTTTGAAGGTGTGTCTATGTGGTGTGTACCTATTGTTGAATCAGTGTGTGGTTTTTGTAGATTCCTATAAAATACTTTTTCATTTGTAGCAAATATAGCATTATCATTTTTACGCTGCTGTGCCTTTATATATCTCCTAAGCCTATGGACTTTTAGTGCTAATTTCTGTTTTAATGTGTCCAAATACTCTTCAGGCTTTTTATTATTATTATTATTATTATTTGCTCACTTAACACTAAAAAAAGAGTCTAATGCTCACTTAAACTAAATAGAGTCAATTAGCTCACTTAACACTAAAAAAAGAGTCTAATGCTCACTTAAACTAAATAGAGTCAATTTGCTCACTTAACACTAAAAAAAGAGTCTAATGCTCACTTAAACTAAATAGCGTCAATTTGCTCACTTACTCACAAATTGTAACGATCAGAAGCAAATACGGAGGAATAAATTCAACTCGACGCATAAATAACAACCTGCACGAAAACAATTTGAATGACGCGGACGTATTGATTTGACAGATAAATCAATCTTCGCGTTCCGAGTATGTAGATATTACCATGTTAAATATTTTGTTAATCGATTTGTTATAAATAATATCATTTACTAATTGTTGTGTTCCATGTATGGTGTAACCGTTTTATAGGTTTAGTTTAGTCGTGGTTTAGTGGTGACTTGTGTTAGTGTTGTTTGCGCAACAGTTGTAAAGAGTTTTTCTTTCTTCTTTTCTTGCTTATTATTTACATAATTAAAGAGATACTTATGCATTATGATATATCAGAGAAAAACGTTATTTAGCAACCTTATTCGTCGCTACTGGACAGAGGACGCCCACATTTTTTTCTTATGTGGAAGATCTTGGTTTGACCATAGCATGAAGTGGCTAGCGGGCAACGTCCTGTTATCCTGTATCATGATATGCTACGATCTGGCACGACATGTCCTCTGAATATAATTCCTTCCAATGATTAAAGAAGGTAGATTCCTTCGCGTTTCCGTTTTTGCAGTTTCTTTACTACAGGTCTTCAAGTCAAGAGTGAATAGGGTACTTTAAAGTAAGCGTGCTCCATCGTCGAACACATCGCTTACCATCAGGTGAGATGGTGGTCTAACGCGATAATATCGCAAGATATTGGTAGAATCATCATCGCACTGATTTGTTAGATTTGTTTTATTTTTACTACAGCTTTGTTTATTTATATGTATGTATCTAAGTATGTATTTACTTATTATATGTTATTTAACCCTTCAGATACCGTCAATTAGAGACACAATAGTAAGACAATAGATGCGCGGCCACCGGTGGTCGCTTGGGGATTCATGAATTAATTGTATTTGTTTCTCTATTTATTAAATTGCACCTGCCATGTTGTTTCTGCACCACCCTAAGGTCGCCTGGCAGATAATGCCTGAGGCATCAAGTCCGCCTTTATACAATTCTTGTGCATAAAGCTCTAATTAAATAAATAATAACAATAATGAAAAAAAACTTATTTTTTTAGTTTAGCTGGTCGGTGCCTATTTTAATCTGCTTTTTGAATATACGTTTAATCTGGTACATGAGACACATGAGACCTAGATTACGACCAAAAAAGATATTGTAACCTCATCTCGGCACTTTAAGTCACTATATATCGATATTTTTATTCGATTAGAATACCTCATCAATTTAATTGACATAGTCATTCGTTATCTGGCAAAACTCAAGTTTTATGGGGGAACTAGCTTAGATTCAATAAAATAAATAATAATTATGGTTTTCAATGCTAGTGTACAAGAAAAGTTGAAAAATATAGTTGGTTTTATAAAATTAATAATTGATTTTTGATATGAAAATATTTTTGTAACTCCTTTCACAAATAAGAAGCCCAACGGGTGTCAATGTTCTTTATGGACCCCAATTTGGGAGGGAATTTTGTAAAGCCCTCTCTTAATGCTCGCCTACGTCATAAACGAACCAACGAAGATATCCGCAGGAGAACCAAGGTTACCGACATGGGTACGCCACGATTATGGCGGTAAGTCCCCTCTTTGAGACGTGGCTGGAAAGACCTCACGGCGTCCTTACGTACCGCATGACGCAGGTCCTCACCGGACATGGCACGTTCGGGAGGTACCTGTTTAGATTGAATACGCTTCAACGACTTTTCGATCGAACGATTTCAAAATCGGTGTCGTTCAAACTTGATTGATGGATGTGAATACGAAAAGGCTACATACCCTGCTTATATCGCCTTGCCCCCCGCTCACCGATGCCGCACTCTTTAGCCACTCGCCGCTGAGGCCTGAGCGTCTGCTAAAAGTAATGAAACTGATTGCACACATTTTTTTTTTTTTGAGGCATTACGTCTGCCTTTGTACAACTCTGTACATAAAGCTTTAATTCATGAATCCCCAAGCGACACCCGGTGGCCGCGCATCTATTGTCTTACTATTGTGTCTCTAATTGACGGTATCTGAAGGGTTAAATAAATATTTTTTTTAACAACAAATTGTAGATATAAAGAGATATATAGAAGAGACTAATTGGTGATCCAGATGTGGTTGAGTCCAATCTACAAAGTCTTGAGCACAGGCGAAGGGTAGCCAGCCTTTCGGTGTTTTACAGGATGCATTTTGGAGAGTGTGCACGGGAATTACATAACTTGATTCCACCATCTCACTTCTACCATTGGACAAGCTGACAAACGGCGAGTATCCACCCTTATGTTGTTGAAACTTCTACGTTCCGGACCAAGCGTTTCGCCTCGTCGTTTATACCACGTACATCGAATTACTGGAACAATTTGCCGGCTGCGGTCTTCCCGTCCGATTATAATTTAGGAGTCTTCAAGGCAAGAGTGAATAGGCTCTTAATAAACTAGCGCAAATCACCATCAACGATTGCATCACTGCTTACCATCAGGTGGAATCGCAGTCAAGCAATAGTTTATATCAATAAATAAAAATAAAAAATGTTTCGCCACAAAAGATATAGGTACAGAAGTCAAGATCTATGCTTTGTGAGAGCGCGCACAGAATGTAGATACTGTGCGCGCTCTCACCAAGCATAGACACCGCTCACAAACACGATATCTCGGAGCGCCTCGGCCCGCTCGTCGAACAGTTCCGGCTCAAACGCTCATTAATGTGTGTCCACCGAGCGTAGGTATAAAAAGTGAAGTACATACATGAGATTGTCTTCTGTACCTATCAATTTTGTGGTTTTACTGTCTATGCACCATTTTTACTCGAATTAAATTGTGATTTTTTGTGTGCCTCGGGGCAATAGCACCGATCGCTAGGCGTGAGCGAAGTGGTCCTCGCCCATAGCGTCGTCACAAAAGAGCCTCGCCAATGCGAGGACTGTTTTACAACGAGGGTTTTGTTTTTTAGGTAGGTAGGTAGGTATTTATAATATTCATCATCATCAGCCTTTTTAATGTTCCCACAGCTGGGACTCAGGCCTCCTCTCTAGGATAGGGAATGGGCCGTAATCCACCACGCGGGCCCAGTGCGGGTTAGTGAATGTCACGTCTTCGATTTTTTTGTTCTAGGACATGCCGGTTTCCTCAAGACGTTTTCCTTAACCGTTTTGAGAGCAGTGGTAATGAAATAAACTCCCCTAAGTAATGCGCCTACCTGGGCTTGATCCTGCGACCTACAACTCGTAAGTCGGGGCCGTTACCACTCGGCCTCCACTGCTCGCTCTTTACACTTTTACTGTGATTAAAACAAATTCCTTGGTGTATAAATAGGCGTATATAGCCTATTTACTTTGAAGAGTATAAAGGTGAGTATAAACTACAACATTTACTTGTAACAGAACAACGAGCCGCTCTATGATATGTTCTAGTGTATCATCCTTTTACGAACGAAACGTCGAGCACGCTCGCCTCTTTGTTACAAATGAACGAACATATTGGTGTAACATTTCGTCGAGCGTATTGGTGTATCATTTCGTCGAGCCACGAGTGCGGGCGATATGCGATTGCGGGATGACATTTCAAAAAAAGATGAGCGCAAGGTACAACGAAATGTTGGTAAATGCACACTCGCTGTGAGCATTTACCCGTAACATAACGCCGAGTTTTCGCAGGAACGTTACATTACATGGAAATGCTTTGGAAACTGAGCTTTTGCCTGTATTATACCATTCGTAAGAACGTTACATTACACAGAAATGTTCCAGAAAATGTTGTAGTCTATACTCACCTTAAGGTATTAATTAAAAAAACAAATGATGATCACATAATTGTTTTTAATAGGTACTCATCCTATAGCAATGCTGCAATGGTGTAACTCCCCTTAAGTTTAATTTTAAGTATATACAAATTAATTTAGATACCAGCACATAATTTAACACATAACATTAAATATAACAATACTGTCTAAATTACAAAATAATTAGTTTGTAAAAAAAGTACAGTCGGCTTAAAAAATAGGTATGTGTAAACAAACAAACAGAAAAATGACACAATACTTAGTGAACAATTTTTTTAAATTTTTTGTTTGTAATAAATAAACTTATAGGTATGATCATACATGATAGAGACTAGATTTCAAAATCCATTGTTTTTTGCAGATCACAGATTTTATAGAAAAAAACTAAAATTATCAAATTATTTCAATAAAAAAATATTGTACTCCATTTTGCGGATAAATACTTTATAATCTACGAAAGCAATAATAATAATAATAAACAATAAAAAAAAAAAACATTTTTCCTGCCATTTTAGAATTTTACCGAAATATGTTTTATCATCACAAATTGCGGCAAAAGAAAAGCATGGCTTCATTGAAGCCGTTATGTGGTTGTACAATTAGTATTTAAAAAGTACAAAAATTCGCAATCGCATAAATTAAATAATTACAAATACTTTTGTATTTACCCTCTTATAAAATCAAATACATTATATTTCATCTAAGAAAAAATGGCAGCCAAAGCCTTGTATCCGAAGGTCAGCTTGGCCGTAATTCAACACGCCCAGTTTGGGTCCATAGGTGTCAAAATTTGTCTTCGAATTTTTGATTCCAGAACATGTCGATTTCCTTATGACCACTAAAAATAATAGGAAGACCTTCCTTCAGTCTGCTTCTACAAGCCGTTTTTCATTATCATGAGCTCGCATATGTTCCCTTAACGTATAATTCCTTGCATACGTCTTACAACAAATATTACAGCTAAAAGGTTTCAAGCCACTATGTTTCAACATATGTTTCTTCAAACCATGGTTAGTTATGAACGCCATACCACACTCTGAACAATTCTTATTCCTTTGGCCGTGAGTCTGACGGATGTGTGTCGCTAAGTAATGCTTAATATTATACTCCCGTCCACAAATGGGACATTTGAACTTATGAGTTATGTTATGAGCTTCTGACATATGCTTTATTCTGTCATTATAATGTTTCATCGGCTTGAAACATATTTGACACTTGATTACACGTTTTGAATGAGCGCTTTCCATATGATTCGCTTTAGAAGTCTTAGTTTTAAGTATTTTACCGCATTCCGCGCAAGGAAAATTGCCGTTTTCATGAGTTCGTTTGTGGACTTTTAAACGTTTTGAGTTTAAGAATGATTTTCCGCAAACGTCGCAAATACAGTTCGCGTAATGCTCGTTCAAATGTGTTGTCAAAGTTCTGAAAACATGAAATTGTTGGCCGCATAAATGACAAGAGTAGGGGCTAGCATCGACTTTGTAGTCGGCAATACACTCGTTATAAATAACCTTCTTGTGCACTTCAACAAAATGACGGCACATCGAAATGACATCTTTCAAATTCAAATTGCACTGGCGGCATTCGAGATTCGAAATTTCAATTTGAAGGGAGCGAGGATAGCGTTTTATTTTTTTTATTTCAAAGTCTATATCGGCGTGGGTGTTTAGCATGTGATTTCTAAGGAGGTTTATTTCCATGAACTCTTGTGGGCAGAAGAAACATTGGAACCAGCTCTTATGGTGTCTGAAGGGGCAAGCGGTGGTGTCTCTTAGGACGGTGTCACACGTGAGCATGACGCGTTTTCGTTCGGACACTTGTTTAACTCCGATCTGCGGTCTTGTATGTTGAAAGCCTGAAACAAAAATTAGTTCTAGTAATTTTGCCTTTTATTGATAACTTTTTATGTACACAAAATAATCAATCATACGTTTATAATGTGAAAATCTATTTTAAGAAGCATCAATTACCTATTTCTAGAACTGAGGTTTCCAGGTTTAAGTTTGCATTATCTTCTAGAAAATTATCTGTTACATTATTTTCATCTTTACTCGGTGCATCATATGGCATATTTCGCTTTGACAACTCAGCTATAGGCGTGTCTGAATCTAAGTCTTCTTTCGGATCATTCTCTTGTTTCTTTCTTCTTCTTCTTTTCAGAAGTGTTTTCTTTCTCTTCGTTGTGGAATGGGTTTTATTTAATTTAGTTATTTTCAGTAAAGTATCATTTGTTTTTTCTAAAATAGTTGATTCAGCTTTTAAAACATCTTTATTGTCATCTGCAAAGATTTAACATAATATCTTTTTTATTTGAAGTTAAACACCAAAATATTAAGTTTAATTGTCTAGAAATTATGTCACAAAATGTTTTTTTTTTTTAACGTGGGAAATTATCAAATGATGAGATCGAGAGAGCAGAGCGTGCTAAATATTAATAGACTAACAAACTAAAACCGAACAATGTCCTTCAGTTACTCTTTACGTTCCAAGACTACGGTAAATCTTTTAAATGTTCCCGCAATATTACAAGTAGTAAAATTTCAAAACAAATTTTACATAAGTATAGTAATTTAAAACTAATTCACAAACCTTACCTACCTTCACTATCATCTCCGACATTTATAAAACAATGTGGACTTTCCAGATTATCTGGTATTTGATCTAATTCAGCCTTAATGTTCTCTGGATTCAATATATCTGAAACATAGAAAAAAAAAATGTATGAGCTATGTCTGGGCAAGCGTGCTTCATCGTAAACTACATCACCGCTTATCATCAGGTGAGATATTGGTTAAACGTGTGCCTATCCATAATGAATAAAAAGTGACAGTCGGGACCACAGGCCTGTGCTTTCCGAACGGAGGAATCTTGGTATGTTTGTTTTGTTTTGTTTGGTTGGACTTCAGTAGAACGACGAATTAGGCTTATAGACATAGAAAATACATTATTACTAAAATAAAACACAACCAAATTGCAATATTGTGGCTCACAGTCTACAAACTACCAATCGGTCAAGTTATTAAATAAATTTCCTTTAGATATAACAACAATTTTACTACCGCTAATACTTTAAGCTGGGTGTTAGACCCAGCTTAACATTTCGTGTTGAATAAATGTCTATATTGTTACGCTATGAAACTTTAACAAGTCATATCTCTCCTGAAATCAAGAGTAGCATCAAATAATTTAAACGCATTGCTGAGCGAATATTCCAGAATCAAAGTACGTGCCAAGGGTCTAGCGAATTCTATAAAAGGTCCGCCATAAGTCTCACATATATTATTACTAGCTGCTCCCAGCGGCTTCGCCCGCGTGATAGCAGAAAATTATCCCAAGTGAACATACTTCCGGGATAAAAAGTATCCTATGTCCTATTCCAGGACATGGTCTATTCGTGTTCCAAGTTTCATCAAAATCGGTTTTGCCATTTAGGCGTGAACACGTAACAAACAAACATACTGACTTTCGCTTTTATAATATTAGGAAGGATTAGCTGATAATGTTGACTAGGAAATTGGTTCCTTCCTCCCAAGACAATAGTGTCGAAATTCGCATGAAGTCGCGAAAAATTATTATTATTGCATGTTTGTAATAATAATAATTTTACACTATTTTTCATCCCGCGATGTGACAACATTGTTCTAGAGTGGTTTTGAAACGTTTGTATCTAGAATTTCCTGACTCTGCATATAAGTACGAGCCCCCGACCGGAAAAGAGTCAGTTTGCTTAGTTTTGCAGATCAACTTGTATAGCTGTTATAATTCTAATAATAAGTTCAGAAGATACAATATTACCTTTCTTACTGCCGCAGTAAGTAACGAAGTGTTTCTCTGCATCTTCGACTTGCCTTCTGAAGCTGCATGCATCCCTTAGGTGCTCCACGCAGAGGGCACACACCATTCTACTGGGACCCCACTCCATGAGATATGACAGCTGTAAGAGGAAACAAGTTAGATATTTTAGTAAATATTTAAGTAGAGTCATGTTGTGTTCCATAACACAAAATGGCTGTTGTGATCATTGCGAAAAAGTCACGGTAGTGATCATTGGGAAAAAGTTGCCACACAATAAGGGGTTTATCACTCTGGTGGTTTGTGAGCGGCTGCACAACGAAGACGTCGCGTTGGCGTGGCAAAATCGCAACGTTTTCAACGCGTGTTTGTGGCAATTCCGACGAGGAGACATTGCTCTTAGCTTTGTTACTTCGAAGACGCCGGAGACCCGCACTTCGTTGCACGCTTCTCTAGATACGAAAAAAACTACACGTTTATGAAGCAATATACGTAGTGCAAAAAATATATTTTCAGGACTGCTTACTTATTGATTGAGTTGACTGTACTTTTAGTTGACAGTTTGATGGGAATCATTGCTTCGATTTAGGCAAATGCAATCTAAAATCGAATGCATGGTGTAGGGTAACGGTCAAAAGTTTATCATAGGAATAAGTGTAAGCTTTTTAGTTTTATACGCACCGAAATCCCATAACACTCTTGCAACATTTCAGAATAAACCTCTTTGCTTCCGGCCTCTGTAATGTAAGATGCGGTGACATCCCAAGTCCCGCTTGTAGACAGGCAGCAGCGGCAGACGTCGGGCTGTGACGCCCAGCTCTCAATGTTCTCCACATCCATTGTTTTAATTTATGAATATAAAAAATTGTGGCATAATATTTTTCAATACATTTTTATTTTTGATAATTTGACTTCAATCTGACATTATCACGATTTGACATTGATTGTCTCGTTCGGAAAGATCTTTGTCCTTTTACGCTGTTTTCTAGTTCTGTATGATTTGGAGGTTATATCTAGTGCCTTATATTAAATACCTTCCTTTTCTTGTCATACATAGCTTTCTCTTTCTTCAAGTAAAATTCAATGTCATCACTTCAACTCGTGTAGGGAAACTCCGAAAAATAATAAAGCAAAAACTCAAAACTTATTTTTGAACGTTTGTATTTATGTCAATGTCATTGTCAACGATAACAACGATTACTTAGATAAAAAAACACCGGTGCACGGCGCGGGAAAACAGCAAGCAAGCTGAGCTGCTCGATTATTCAATTATTGTAGTTTATTAAGGCGTTTTTTTTCTATTACTACAGCTTAGTTGTATATTACACTCAATTAGAAGCATATTTTCCTCATCAAACAACAATGCGCAACGTAGAAATCAAAGCTAAAATTACCGACTATGAAAACATCTGCAAAGTGGCAAAAGAGTTGAGCGGTGGTCCCCCAACAATAATAAATCAAGATGATACATTTTACAAAGTTAATGAAGGTCGGTTGAAGATGAGAAATTATGCAGATTCCTCGGCCACGCTAGTGAGGTACGATCGAGCAGACGAAGGAGGCCCTAAGCTAAGCAACTACGAATTATTGGAGTTCTCCGTCAACGAGTGTGTTAAAGCAAAACTATTGGATGAAATGCTGAAGAAATGTTTAGGTATTCGTGGTCGAGTTGTTAAAGAACGGTCAGTTAAGTTATTGGTTAAATCACGGACTTCATTTTATCCACCAACCTACTAATATCATGTAAATATTTTTTTCCAGTAAAGTTTTCATGGTTGATCAGACCCGCATACACATAGACTCTGTTGAAGATCTAGGACACTTCATGGAACTTGAAGTGGTGCTCCGGGATGAACAGACCCTCGAAGAAGGCCAGGCCATCGCTCGGGACTTACAAAACAAGCTCGGAGTTAAAGAAGAAGACCTCATTGACTGTGCCTATGTTGACCTGCTTGATAAAAAAAATAATTAAGCATTTTTGTAGTATTGAGATATTGTTCCTAATTTAAGTATAAAGTTTGTAACATTTAATAAAAAAACATTCTTTTTTTAAAAAAAAACAGCATTTTTTCCTCAGTTTTTTATACATGTTTGGAAATTTGGGTCAGTGGGTAGCCTTAGGGGCGGATTGGACTACCAAAAGATTAAAAGCCATAAATGAAAATACCTATATAATTAACCCTTCAGATACCGTCAATTAGAGACACAATAGTAAGACAATAGATGCGCGGCCACCGGTGGTCGCTTGGGGATTCATGAATTAAAAAAAAAAAACTCAACAGCCATGTCATAAAATGTACAAAAAAGCAAAAATAAGATATTATGTAGTGTGTAAACTGTATAAATAAAAATGAAAGTACAGTCACTCACTCATTAAACACTGTCTCGAAAACTACTTGATCTTCAAAAAACAAAAGTTTTCAACAAAGTCGGGGGACTTATTATTTATATAAAAAATTTTGCATATTGGTTCTCCGACTGCAATGAAAACAACCATGCCACACAATGCTATACTAACAGGCCATTCAGGCTTCTAGAATGATTCCTGTGTTCTGTGATATTTTTGGATCCATTCATCAAATCCTTGACAATAATCACATGCAATATTAAAGTTAAAAAATAATAATTGGGTTAATCAGGTGAAAAATCATTTATTTATTAGACCTACCACATTGCATTTATATATTTTTTTAATTGCCTATGTTAATCGAGACGATGAAAGGATTCTAACACAGGATTCTAACGATACCCCATACATGTAACTCAGTTCAGGTAATTTAGAAGTTATGGTGGAAGTAAAAATATTAAAAAAAAACTGCATTCCTTTTTTGAGGCAATCGTGTAATAAAAAATCTGGTTGATCTTGACAATAGAAACCATTTAGGCTCTTACAAGCATGGCCATATGTCCAGCAGTGGACGTCTTTCGGCTGATATGATGATGATGATGAAGCATGGCCCTACGAACGCACCGTTTATGACGAGCTTATTTTTTTGGTTGAAAAAGTTCGATATCCAACAATCCCGGGCTTACGGTGGTCGGAAATCGGGATCGAGATCCCGGGTGGGTGGGGCGTGAGTCGTGACGGCATCTCCATCGCCGTGCACGTGCGGCCTCCTCCTTTGTCAGCATTACTGCATTGCAGAAGGTGACCGCCTGCCACTCCTCGGACCCTCAGACCATGGCCTGTACCAAAACCCGGCGGATCGTTGCCGCCGATCGCTTCCATGAGGACACAGCGGTACTCTGCCCGAGCGGGGCACACTTCTACCGTATGCTCCACCGTGTCCTCTGGGCGGTCCACACTTCAGGAACCTCCCGAACTGACCATGGTCGGTGAGAATCTGCGTCATGCGGTTTCCGGACAGCCGGACGGTGACTTGCATATTGCTCGTCGTCCGCAAACCCACGCCTACCGTGGCAGGAAATCGAGGTCGGGATCCAGGCGGCTGGGGCGTGAGAAAGTCCGGTACCTCACGTGTGCGGCCGCCGCAGAATAAGGTGACCGCCAAACATTCCTCCTCATTTCTGACTATGGCGTTTACCAGGCCGCTGCCAACGCGGAGCATCGCCGTGTCCTCTTGGGGGCGATCGGCGGCGGAGACCTCTCGCGAGGAGGGATGGCATGAGTGTTTGAGCCGGAACTGTTCGACGAGCGGGCCGAGGCGCTCTGAGATATCGTGTCCGTGAGCGGTGTCTATGTGTGCGTTGTGTGAGCGCTCTTTGGATGTAGATTGACTTCTGTACGAAAGTATATATTTTGTGACTTCGCTACATAATCATTTGAAATTAAAAGGTTAGGAACTCTAAATGGGTCACCATTATTATGATTATATAATATACTTATTAAAATATTGCGCATTAGGAAAATAAAATTATGTTTATCTGAATAAAGACTTTTATTAGTTTCAAAAGATAGTATAGGTCATGTCATACTTAGTTTTTTATCTACGTATAGGTACATATAGGTCTATTTTGTAAAATGAATACAGGTTTGCTTAAATAATTTTTTGATATCTATATATATAAAAATGACCCCCGTTTTCCGTTGTCACGACTTGGCATGAAAACGGCTTGACCGATTTGGATGATTTTTTTTTTGTTGTGATTGTTATTGTGAGGAGAAGGTTCTTATGGAAAAAAAATTAGGGTAGTGTAGGGTAGAGTAGGGTAGAGTAGGGTAGGGTAGGGTAGAGTAGGGTAGAGTAGTAGGGTAGAGTAGAGTAGAGTTGGGTAGAGTAGGGTAGAGTAGGGTAGGTTAGGGTAGGGTAGAGTAGGGTAGAGTAGTAGGGTAGAGTAGGGTAGAGTTGGGTATAGTAGGGTGGAGTAGAGAAGAGCGGGAGCGAAGCCGCGCGGGCAAAGCTAGTTGTTAATATTTTCGGAAACAATCGCTCCAAATGTAAAAAAAAACCCTCTAACTTTTGAACCATAAGTTTAGAAAATATGGAAAAAAAATTCAAAAGTTTTTCTGTTTCAAGCATTTTTTTTTAACTTAGTTTACATAAATTTTACTATCCTGAACGTATCTTCTTTCAAAAATATAATAAAAAGAAAAACAAATTAAAATCGGTACACGCAATCCAGAATTATCACCGAAAACCCAGCATACATAATTCGTCTAGTTTGTATAAATTAGTAACCCAATTCTCCGAGAGATGGCGCTGTAATTTGGGCTACTTCGCGCTGTTAAGATTTTTCCTGAGTTGATGGGGTCGGGACGGGTATGGTGGATATTGTCGAATAGTTTGGTTGGTCTCTCGTTGGGATTGTTTAACTCTTATGCCATACTTATTGTGACAGACGGGAAACTACGGAACCCTACACTGAGTGTGGCCCGACACGCTCTTGGCCGGTATTTTTTTTTTTTTATTATTATTATTGATAGGTTTGCGCTTGACCGCTATCTCACCTGATGGAAAGCGACGATGCGGTCGACGATGGAACGCGCTTACCTAGAAGAAACCTATTCACTCTCGATTTAAAGATTCCCAGGTTGTAGATATAGGAAACACAGACTCCGGCAAGGAATTCCATTCCTTAGCTGCACGCACAATGAATGTGTTTCCAAAACGTTTTGTGCGTGTAGGCGGGATGTCCACCATGTACCGGTGGCGCATCGCCGTACGTCTGGTAGTCCGATGATGGAACGAGCTAGGCGGAATCAGGTTATGCAATTCCGACGCACACTCCCCGAAATGCAACCGGTAGAAAACCGACAGGCTAGCAACTCGGCGTCGATGCTCAAGACTTTGAAGCTTCGAATCGACGATTTATTATTTGAATCATGAAAGGTTATAAGCGCAAATTCTTATCTAGGAGTCTCTTATCTTTCTCAAAAGGAGGAAAACAGCATCATGCTGGCCTATATAATCAACGCGGGACTATTCCTGATATAAGTTCTGAAGAAGACACATCTTTTATTTAATAAACATTTTTATTTCTGAAAAATTAACATGATGTATCGTGCGCAATTTATCGTGGTGATAGCAGTGCTCGTAGGTCTGGCACACTCTTGGGGTAAGGATACATAATGTATTTTTCACACCAACTGCTCGAAAATGTCAAATTATATGTCAAGCAACCTTAACCTAAAGTGAGTCATTAGTGGCCGGGGGCACAGCCGGTCAATAATGGATTTCATTATGACCCGCTGGTCAATAATGTGACTATTATTTTCTCACAGTAGGTGTAAAAAGTAGAGTATCCTCCTCTGGGCTAAAGGTGTGGTGTCTTTGCCTTGGGCTAGCTTGAATCCCTCGCTGCATTCAGGATTCTTGCATTAACTCCCTCGCTTTGCTCGTGAGTTAAATCCCGAATCCTTCATTGCGCTCGAGATTCAATATGACGGCCGTGACATAAGACACAACTTTAGCCCCTCGGTGCATAATCTACTATTAATTCAACTGTCATTATTGTATATATGCAGGGTTATTTGTAAAACACTAGCAACCTTGCAGGACTATATTACTAACATCATAAACAACAACTTTTGTTAAATGACTTTTTACAAAACATAATACATTCACCAAAAACAAACTTTCAAGATTTCGTTGTTCTATCTAACACATTTCAACAATGTTGACATGATAACCAAATCTAGATCACCAATCAAAACGGTGAAGGAAAACATCGTGAGAAAACCGGCATGTCCTAAAACCAAAAATCGAAGATATGTGACATTCACCAACCCGCATTGGGCCCGCGTGGGATTACGGCCCATTACCTCTCCTAGAGAGAAGGCCTGAGTCCCAGCAGTGTGAACAAGGCTGATGATGATGACGATGATACGAGTATGATAACTACAGTCATTGTTCACTTGTTGTGTACTTCTTTAAGTGACAAGTTCAACACAATAATTGATGTAAGTGCAAGTTAATTTTTGTAAAATGTTATTAGTGAATAAGTCGTTGCAGTACCTTAATATAAATAAATGATCAGTGAGTATTTACCATCGGTTAACTGAAGCAGAAAATAGCGTAAATATTCTTTGCAAAATCCCAAACAACGTTACAGAATTGACTGACGATTTAGCAGCAAACCCAACCCTTCCAAAAAATCCATCTAAAAAAATCTCAATAAAAAGTATGCATATGCACAGAGCGTAGAGCACAGTTTTGAGGATTTGCACCAGAGGAGGCAGGAGACTCCAACTCCAGACCTTGGTGCCCCCCTGAATTGGTCGCCCTGGGCCGTCGCCCCATCGAGCCCCGCCCCTAACGCCAGCACTCAGCAGCTGTTGCGATATGAAGTACTAACTTGATCAAAGGTGAGAGAGTACTGACCCCTTGATGGAAATTGAGAATCTTAGCAAGAGTCTCAATTTTCTCTCTTTCTCTCTTTGATATCGAAGAGTATTATGTGACTACTAAATATGTGTGTTTCAGTTCTTAGGCATAATTTTGCGTCTTTGCTTGCTGACCTTACTATTTTGTTTCAGAGTTCGCCCTGACAGTAGGAGATCGAATAGAATTTTACACTTTTCACGAAAAGATAGACACCGTACATTTTAACTCACAGAATCTTACCGCATTAGCTTATGACGAAGTTCACAATACGCTGTTGTACGTCGACAAGCAAAACGACAATGACACTATATGTGGATACAGAATATCTTTCATGGAATACCAATGCTACATAGAGAGGAACGGAAGGAGCATCCAGGGTCTGGCCTTCGACCCTATCACACAAAACCTGTTCTTCACGGACATTAAGGAAAGAAGTATTAATTGGCTTTCATTTAAATCTGGATTTAAGTACAATGTTTACGGCAATCTTTTGATCAAGATGGATGAAGGGATCCCCACTGATATTGCGGTGGATAGTTGCAGAGGGTACGTTGCCCATAATAATACGGTAAAAATTATACGTGCCAAATACAATTTCAGTTCGTGATAAACTAAATTGTTTTTCAATTTGCAGGTATGTTTACTGGATCAACACAAACCTGGCGCCGTCTACAATAGAGAGAGCTCGATGTGATGGCTCAGAAAGAGAAATTGTTATTAAAGCTACACATGAATGGGTCCTGCAAAGTTTGGCTATTAACCAGCAGGCAAAGAAGATTTACTGGAAAATGTCTGACGCTAAATATACCGGCAATATTAATAGTGCAGATTTGAATGGCCAAAACTGGGAACAAATAATTGATCAAAACTATTGCCTTGTTGATCATATAAATGCATTTTCTCTTTCAAAACAGTTCTTATTGTTAGTCAGCAGCTGCATAACCAACAACCCGAGAAAAATTTATAGACATACAAAACCCTTTACAACTTATTACTACATAAAACTCTTTGAGGTGGAATTTGATGGCGTTATTAGGATAGTCACCAACTACAAAATAAAAGATCAACTTCAGGGAATATCGGAATGTAGTCGAATACTTAATAACTATGAGACCGAAAACTCGACCATAATTGCTACGAGAATACGAAGGTCCATTTTGTGTTCACGGTACCAAAATTAGTGGACAATCTATTTGCAAATGCACTCCTGGGTACACCGGCGAGCGATGCGACGCATCAGTTTGCGACAACTATTGCTTGCAGGGCAACTGTAGTATCACAGAAGAGGGGCTACCTAAATGTAGGTGAAGTAGATTCTATTTTGTCTCTTATTATCTTGTTAATGTTCATTAATGTCACAATGTCAATTACAGATGTAATGCTGGCTATTCCGGGCAACAGTGTGAAGTGAACTTGTGTAATGGTTACTGCTTGAACAATGGTACCTGCACCCTGAACGAGGAGGATGAGCCAGTTTGTGAATGCGTTGGAGAGTACGAAGGTCAAAGATGCGAAGTTCCAGCCGGTGACAACGTCGACGGGTCACTAATCGAGAAGATTGAACCAGCGTGTCAAACACTAGGTTCTATATTGAAAGACGATCAAAATACTGCTATCTCTTCTGCCTCTAAGCACTACACAGAAGAAAGAAACATCACTCTACCCGATTTATTGGCAAATTGGCAAAAACCTGTCGCAACAATCTCCATAGTAGTGGAAGTCAAAACTAACAATTGATTGTGAATCTGTTTTTGTTTTATAAATTATTTTTATTACAAGCTTTTATTTAGTTTCACCTGTCCCGATGTCTATCAAATCTTGCAAATTAAATTTGACCCCCCTTCCCGGTTACCAATTGTGCTGAAATTTTGCAAGCACGTGTAAATCAGATGACAATGAAAAATTATTATGACAAGGATCTGATCTGATGATGGAACCGGAAGGTGGCTATAGGAATGTGGTAGTTAAACGTCACAACCCCGTCGAGTTTAGGCTCGTATGATTCGTCTTGACGAGTATTAATTATATAGGTAAATCGAGCTATAAAAGCTTGCTATGAAAAAATGATTTTCATTAAAAGCTTGTTTTACTGCGTTATTCATTTGGTAACGTGCTTCTCAGCTGCTTCTCGGCTGCTTCTCGGGATCTCGGCCCAACATCTGAGTTTTAGAAGTACCAAAGTACTGTCTGGCTGGATCTGGCTCTTCGTGGTCCCATACTCTTCAAGGTTGGTGGCTAAGCGGCGCAACGTTTGCGCAGTCGGTGACGGACGGCCGGGGAATCGGCGACGGAATTCGCGCTGCGCCAACACTACAGACGAATTGTCACGCAAAAAAATAGACTCGATTATTCCGCGTTCTTGAGGAGTGTATCGCTCCATGGCTTATTCATTTGTATTCTGCATCTGTCTAGTCCACAAATGTCTAAACAGATTTGACATCAGCGACCATTTGCAAAAATAAGAAGCATTTTCCAATAGGGTGATTTCTTTTGGCCCACCCAGTAGTATGTAGTTTCCGTTTTCTAACTAGATGGCGTTGGCGTCGAGTTAGATCGCGCTATAGGAACACTTTTCGGGAATAAAGATAGGAGTGCGTTTTTCTATAACCCATTACTAATTATATTGAACACGGAGACATTGGCACCATAGCTAAGGTGTGTGCACACTGTCCCGCGCGTAAGTGGAAGGGAGAGATCTGGAAAGTCTCGATTCGTCTCGCACACCACGTTGTTTTCCTTTTCCCGGGGGTCTTAGAATTCGTTTCATCAGACGTTTTAGATCCTCAATTCTGACGACCCCGTTGTCGCTGGCAGAAGCAACAAGGCTCGAGTACGAAGTCGCGGCCAGAAGCTAGTGTTGAATAAATCACAGAACAGAAAATATAGGTAGAAGTGTCGCCAAACTCACACTCACAGTCTTTTCAGTTTGCCATTTGGTAAACAATATTTGTATGCCCAGCAAGGCAACGCATAGTGAGTCGATATTTTATAATTAACACCATGTACTGTACCTACATACATTATACCTATGTGTTACAAATAAACATTTGAATTTGAATTTGAATTTGAATTTGCGTATCAAATTGTACATTACAAACATAAAAAACAGTAATATGATTAGAGATGGGTTTCTACCCGGTAAAAACCGGGTAAATACCCAAATGCAGGGTTTTAACCCAGGTAAATACCCAAATGGTGGGTATTTACTTTTTGGAGATTTTTGTTTTTTATACACTTTGAGCAATAAAAAAATGTTCATCAAATATGTGCATGAAATGTGCATAAGACATATTTGGTGTCGGCAAAGAATAGTTTTCTACTCTACAAATCATGTAAAAATTGCACGTCCGTATTTTTTTAATATGTTACGTCTGTATTTTATTTGGGACAATTACACAGATATACAAAATTAAGAAACAACATGTAGAACACTTAAGATAAAATAAAAAATTAAAAACAAAAAAAACATTTTACTAGTAATTTATTGTTACAAACTTGAAAATCAGTTGAAATTTTACATTTATGCAAAAGGTACAGTTAAACTTCATTTAACAAAAATAATAATCAGGCGTTAAAACGTAAAAATATAAGAAAGGAGCCGAATTTATAACATGGAGGTGTTCAGAACATGTAAACGATCTAAAATTCAACTAAACTTTATGTAATAAGTCATCCCAAAAAGTGTTTAAGGTTTTGGGTATTTACCGGGTAAAAACCCTGTTTATACCCAAATCGGGTATTTACCCGGTAAATACCCGATGTGTTTTTACCCACCGCCCATCTCTAAATATGATTGGCTACGAAGGAATAAATTAATAAACCTGCGTGTCACATCACTAATTTAACAAAGCGAAATGTCAAAATTGAAACGTCAAGACATTGTTCCCGTTTCCAGGGATGTTTGTTTATTTTGTAAATAATTGAATAAAATAAACAGCTATGGAAAAAAAGAAAACTAATACGAGCTATGGGGAGTGCCGCTGTTGCTTAGCGAAGGGCTACCACAGAGATTTAATGAAAGAACACTATTTTAATGGCATACGCGAAGTTTATTTCGACATTTTTATGGAAAGCTTTAATTTATATGTAAGTTTAGACTTTGTTTTACTTCAGTACCTCTTCATTTAATTTATTATAAGTGGCTCTGTATTATTTAGATGTATATGTCATGTATAGTCAAGTTTAAATATAGTTTATTTATTGCTCTATAAACATTGTAGTATGCAATGAAGTTGGTTAAAAAATCATTTCACTACATTGCTGCCCTTTAGCTTGTTATTGACTGGCCTGTTGGTCTAGTGGTAAGTGGCCCTGACTGCTATGCCAGAGGTTGTGGGTTCGATGATCATTTGTTCTGTGTCTGGGTGTAATTTATCTATATGTATATATTTAGAAATATATAAGTATGTTTATCTGTACCCCTAGCCAAGTTGCTAATCTGCAATAGTTAACGCTAGTACAAAGCTTCAAATGTACGGGAATGACGCGTTCTCAACGCTCAGTCACGTGGTCAGAACAAAAGTGCCAAACGGTTGTAACTTGGCTAGGGGGGCAGTTGTCTAGTACCCATAACATAAGAACTGCTTAGCTTGGGACTAGACGGTGTTGTGTGATAGTTGTGGAATATTGTTATATTATTTTATTTATTTAAAGACTTTACTGATTTCTTTTTACTTTTCCAAAGTACTACTCCCTATTTCCTCGTTATTATGTATAAATTCTTTTTTAGTTGTCAACAAACGCCCTATTGACTACACTGATATGTTCGACATGTGTGCAACGTCTCCGGGACGCGATGAGCTTCCGTATGATGGTGGTTAGCACGGAACGGCAGCTGCTGCAAGCTGTCGCTGGTGATAACAAGGATACAGTTTTTGTTAATGGTATGTAATAGTACATTGTTACACTAGAGGTGAAAGTTACTTATTTCACCTCGCTAATTCGAGGGACTAAATAACTAACTTAACACACACAAGAAGATAGACCTAGTTTTTAAAAAAAATAATTTTACAGCTGTTAGTTGAAAGTAAAACTCCCTAAGGATGAAAAGTGTGATACTTTTCCGCCCGCTCCTTAGGCAACTTCAGACCTACTTTCAGAGTATGAATAATGAAAAATAATATTTTCACACCACCTGCTCGAAAATGTCAAATTATAGTAGTACTAGTTCAATAGAGTTTATTTTATTATGGCGATATACCTCAAAAGTATGGGGTTAAGGTTTTATAAAATATTTTTCACACCACCTGCTCGAAAATGTCAAATTATATGTCAAGCAACCTTAACTTAAAGTGAGTCATTAGTGGCCGGGGCATAGAAATATATTATATCTATGGGCCGGGGGCACAGCCGGTCAATAATGTTGTACTGGATTTCATTATGACCCGCTGGTCAATAATATGACTATTATTTTCTCACAGTAGGTGTAAAAAGTAGAGTATCCTCCTCTGGGCTAAAGGTGTCTTTGCCTTGGGCTAGCTTGAATCCCTCGCTGCATTCAGGATTCTTGTATTAACTCCCTCGCTTTGCTCGAGATTCAATATGACGCCCGTGACATAAGACACAACTTTAACCTCTCGGTGCATAATCTACTATTCTTGTTTAAGATGAAATTGCTTGGAAAATTCAAATTATTTAAATTACAGAGACTGCACTGTTCGTTTATCAGTCTACTACCGGGATGTATTTCATGAACTGTTGTGATAGCCAGACAGGTGAAATTTTCGACTATATGTATACAAATACTAGAAACAAAAAAGTAAATCTTGTGTGGCAAAAAGTGAGGCTCCCATACAACAAACGAGATTTTTTAACCATCAATTCTGAAATATAGGTTTTAATATAGTGCTGTGAAGATAATGATACGGTACTCTTTGTGTATAAGTCCGACTCGCACATGACCAGTAGAATGAAATAAAAACTAAAAAATAAATATGATTTAAAAGTTTTAACAGGTTTTAAATTAATTATCACATCTATTTCGGTTCCACTGACAGCCAAAACGGGAAAAGCTGCCAAATATTGCAAATTAATTTTCAGTCGATTGATTGGGTTTCGTATTAGAAGCATGTTTGTGTCATGTCAATGGGTTGGGATGAAGCTTTAATCTTTCAGCATAGTTATCTGTGTATTGTTTGGCTTCTTCAATGACAGTCTTCATGTTTAGGTACTCATGTATTTCCGTGTTACGTGTGAACCCGGCTGCACCACTGACACGGTAATAATTATCATCCAGTATTGTAACTCGGCCGTATCTTTGAAATAAATGCCTACAGCCGCGCGGTACGTAAACATGCGATAGGGCTGCCCGCTGCCCGCCTCCAGCATTCTAATTACATTTGCCTACTTTGTGTTTCCATTTAGTTTTGTGATTGTAAATATACTTACTTTTTTATATAAACAACATACTTTGTGGATTGAATAGGAAGTGTTCAATAAAAATGCGTGTTGTTTTTTGATTGGTAGATTTAAATAAAATGCTTTTTCTAGTATTATTCATACACATAGTACCTACAATAAACCGCTATTATTAATAATAAAATACCACGTCTTTACTTTGAATAATACAAACTAACAATAATCGCGCGATTGTTGTTAAAAAAAACCGTCGTGTCCGTTCGTCACTGCGGCACAGTTGCGACGGTCGCGACTGTCTACATGCCGAGACCATGCTACAACCGAGGCGCGTAGGTATAGCTCGCGTTTCGTCCGTTTGTATGAAGTTGGAATACTGTATGATATTATTACCGTGCCACTTATGGTCCTTAGGATGTTGTTGAATCAACTGAAAAGAGCGAATGTGCTATATGACTAAGGAGAGTTAAGGCAGTGGCTTTAACCCACCAAAACTTTTATCTACCGCAACACATCTGATTATAGTCAACTAGACAGATCGCAGATATCGAAGAGAAAAAAAATCTACTATATAAAAATAAGTCGGGTTTTCCTTCCTGACGCTATAACTCCAGAACGCACGCACCGATTTCCACGGTTTTGCATTCGTTGGAAAGGTCTCAGGCTCCGTGAGGTTTATAGCAGTAGGGTAGGGTAGAGTAGGGTAGAGTTGGGTAGAGTAGGGTAGGATAGGGTAGAATAGGGTAGGGTAGAGTTGGGTATAGTAGAGAGAGCGGGAGCGAAGCCGTGCGGGCAAAAGCTAGTATCTTCTCTTCTATATATATAAAAATCAATGCCACTTTTCGTTGTTATTTTATAACTTAATTCATGAATCCCCAAGCGACCACCGGTGGCCGCGCATCTATTGTCTTACTATTGTGTCTCTAATTGACGGTATCTGAAGGGTTAAGAACGAGCTCACCTATCGAAACCAAATGTTTAGGCTTTGTTTGGACTATTTAGTAGATGGTTTATGTGAAGTTTGGTAACGGGTATAGTAGGGTAGAGTAGGGTACAGTAGGGTAGAGTAGAGCGTAGTAGGGAAGAGCGGGAGCGAAGCTGCGCGGGCAAAAGCTTGTATATATATAATTTTATATTTCTACAATTTCAGTGAATGTTGAAGAGAATACGTTGGACAGTCAAATAGATGTGAAGATTGAGAGACAATCCGAGGTGAAGGTGGAATTTGATGAAGACATAGATGTGGTTGACTACGAGTCTGACTACGTTCCCAGTGGTAAGTAAAATCTTTTGAAATAATGGTGCTGAGAATTTTATTGCAGTATTTGCTACCTCCTGTGCGTCACGCATCCATCGAATTCCCGCGATAGCAAAACCATATATGTGGGGCCCAGCAGAGTCGAAGCCTGAGGAGAAGTGGCGGGCGGTCGCCTCCTTCTGCGAAGCAGTAATGCTAGCAAAAGAGGAGGCCGACCGCATCAGGCAACGGCGCTCTCGCCGCCGCCACCGGGATGCCTATCCTGATTTCCGGCCACCGTAGACGCGGGCTTGCGGACGGTGAGCCATGGGTGGCTCGCTGTCCGACCGTCCGGTAACTGCCCGGAACGAGCCCAAGACGTCGACGGCGCACACTGTTCTCGCGCGTCTCAAGGAGTTATCAGCAACAGGAGGGGCCCAGCTGGGTCGAAGCCTACTGGGGCCAGGGTTATCCGAAAGGGCGCTGTATGAAGGCTAGAAGGAACGGGATGGGTTTTTAGTCACTATTTCTCGCTCCATCCAAGACCGAGGGTTGTCATTAAATGATTTTTGCCCACCAAAAAAATAAAAAGGTTCGAAGCCTTCTGGGGCTATGAATTGACTTCCGAAATGAAAACCTGGAATACAGAGGAAAGAAAAGACATAGGTAGGTGTTGTTTTTGTCAGTAAAACTCTAACACGCCCTCACGCTCCGCCTTAGAGTGGGAAAAGCCATTGGATGACCTTAAAAAAAAGTACTTACCAAGGCTCGGAACCGGTTTAAAAAATACCGGTTAGCACCGGTTTATTTCGGTTTTCCTCCGAACTTTACTTAAGAACGTGAACGTTTTAAGAACTTTATTTTAACCTAAATTAACCGGTTTATTCGGCGAACGGCATGTCGGTAAACGCGTTGCAACTTGTATGGATGCCGCGCTGAATAAAATCTGAACTGCGCGGGTCCTTTCTTTATTGTGCGTCCGTATTAACCGGTTTTTATTGCTCTAAACCGTTTAATCCGAAAAAACCTTTATATAAATACTCTTCCAAATACCGGTTTAAATAAACCGGTATATGCGAACGAAACCTAATGTAAAAGGTTTTGCGTCTAGTACACAATAACGGTTTCAAAATTTAACCGGTATCCGAGCCTTGTACTTACACAAAACTTTTAGACCCCGAGTCTAAAAAATTTTTTTTACAATCTTCATTTTTTTTTCAGATTACGTATCAGACGGCCCTTCCGATGACCTAGTGGACGGGGAGGCTGCATTACTGGGGCGGTTCGCGCGGGTCAAACTGCCACCCTTGCCGACACGGAAGCAGCTGCCGGAGATCTGTCCCGAGTTCTGTCGACAACTGGACTTAATCCAAGGTAATAGGGTATTTTCCAGGGTCAAAATAACTACATTTTATTTAGTCCGTATTTTAGATTATTAAAAAACAAGCTGCTCCCAGCGGCTTCGCCCGCGTGATAGCAGAAAATTATCCCAAGGTAACATACTTCCGGGATAAAAAGTATCCTATGTCCTATTCCAGGACATGGTCTATCCGTGTACCAAGTTTCATCAAAATCGGTTTTGCCATTTAGGCGTGAAGACGTAACAAACAAACAAACTCACTTTCGCTTTTATAATATTAGTAAGGATATTGGACACGTATTTTTTCTTTTTTCGATAAAAAAAAAAAAAAACAAAGATAAGATGGATGTGTGGTGTGACGAGAATGGATAAAGTGAAAAATGAGTATATTAGAGGAAGTTTAAAAGTGGGGCCAGTGACTGAAAAGTTGAAAGGGAATCGGTTGTCTTGGTATGGTCATGTGAAGAGGAGGGATGAAGCGCATATTACTAAAAGAGTTCTGAGTATACATGTAGATGGATGGAGAGGGAGAGGAAGGCCGAAGAAAAGATGGATGAATTGTGTGAGGAGTGATATGAAAGAAAAGGGAGTTAGTGATAATTTGACGGGTAACAGGACAGAATGCAAGAAAAAATCGTGTTGCGCCGACCCCAAGTAGTATGAGATAATGGCAGGAAGAAGAAGTTTAGACTTGTAATCAGGGCTCGATCTACATAGTTAGTTAGCCACTCCGGGCAAAGATAATTTTCGCCACCCTTTACATAGGTACTTTAAAAGTCTAAACCATATAAGTCATGAGTCTTAAATATTTCCACTATCCAACTTGAGGTAGGTTGGAAGGTGGAACTTAAAATTCTCAAGCTGCCAACTTGGGTGTAGATGGTTAGGTTGAAAGATAAGGAATAAGTCAATTTTGCCGCCCCTAATTTTTTTGCCGCTTTGTCAAATGCCTGGCTTGCCCAACCCCCCTTCCCCCCCCCCCCTTAGCTCGGGCCGAGTGTAATGTAAAATCCGTGCAAAGCAGGTTGATTGTAATGCCTTTTCATCATCATCATTACAGCTGACAGACTTCTACTGTTGGACATAGGCCTCCCCCAAGTGTCGCCACAATGCCTATTACAGTATTGTATTTTTCCATGTTCCAGATATAAAAGTATTACCAAGAACCATACTAAAACTAATAGAAGAACAAGACAGCCGCCGTCTGTCCACCAACCCGCGCCGAGTCATCATATCCGAGAAGCTCGCTCACATTGTGAACGCGGGCACCATACTCGAGTGCTCCAACGTCACCCCGTTCAGGGGCCGGAGTCGAACCGGCTTCCCCTGCTTCTACTGCCGAAATATCTTCGAAAACCTCGACAAACTCCGCGAACACACAAACCAACACAAAAAATCAGAAATAAAAAATATTCTCAAAACATACGGAGCGGAATGTTTAGTTGTTTACGTTGATGTCACAGACCTAAAATGTACGATATGTGACAAAAATATACCTAATATTAACCAGATGAAAAGTCACTTAACAAATGTACATAAAAAGAAGTTGTACCTAGAATACACTGATAGGGTAATTCCTTTCAAATTGGCTCAAAATGGCGCGTTTGAGTGCCAAGTTTGCGGTTTTAACTTCGAAACATTCGGCTCAATAGAACGCCACATGAATGTACACTTCAGAAACTACGTTTGCAAAGAATGTGGTACGGGTTTCGCGACAAAGTACAGATTGAAAGTCCATTCGAAAAGTATGCACAACATGGGAAGTTTTCCTTGTGAGCAGTGCGGAAAAGTGTTTACCACACAACAGAAGATTACGAACCATGTCAACGCTGTTCATAAGTTACTAAAACGGTTCAAGTGTACAAAATGCCCGGAGCGTTTCGCTGAATATTTTAGGAGGCAGAAACATTTGGTGCAAGTCCACGGTGTAGCACCTCTGAAGTATAAGTGTAATGTTTGTGATAAGAACTTCGATCGTCGCTACACACTATCCCGTCATATGAAACGAGACCATTTGGAGGAAAGGGATTTTCAATGCGAAACCTGTTCTTACAAATGTTTTACTAAAAACGAATTGAGAGTTCACATGATAAAACACAATGGGGAACGAATTTTTGAATGTTCCGTTTGTAAAAAGTCGTATGCGAGAAAGAAAACGTTGAAAGAACATATGAGGATACATAACAATGATCGCAGGTTCGCTTGCGCGGTCTGTGGGCAGGCTTTTGTTCAAAAGTGCAGCTTGAAAGGTCATCTAAAGACACATCATTTAGAATTTAGTTTACAATAAAGTATTAATGGTAACTGGTAATTAGTGACTGATACTTTTTTTGATTGTCGGTGGGCAAAAATAATCCTATGAAACCGCTCGGTGGAGCGGGAGATAGTGTCAGACCCTTACTGACTAAAAACCCCACCCCATTCCTTCTCCTACTGGGGCCAGAGTTATCTGAAAGGAAACTCGAGCCCCGGTATGAAGGCTAGAAGGAACGGGGTGGGTTTTTAGTCAGTAAGAGTTTGACACTATCTCCTGCTCCATCCAAGAGCGAGGTTTGACATTAGATGATTTCTGCCCACCGTAAAAAAAACCCTGTCCCTTCTAGCCTCTTCATACCGGGGCTCGAGTTTCCTTTCGGATAACCCTGGCCCCGGTAGGCTTCCACCCAGCTGGGTCCTTAGTGGTAATTGTACTCATGATTACAAACTACTTTCCCAGAGATACTTGTAGCGACATTTATGACGCCACATAGGAACTATGAAGAAAATTTATGATTTGAATATAGCAACAGCCCGAAATCATCTACCTGGCAGTCGCTCCCTCTTCAATGGAGGTTTGCGGGACTTTACTCTCTGTTCCGCATACCTCTAAAAACTTTTTTATACTTATTAGAACAAAACAGCTGTTTGAAATTTGCGCGCGGTCGGGAAAGAGCAATGAACTTCTAGAACTAGAGCGCCTCACCACAAAAAGATAGGTACAGAAGACAATCTCATGTATATACAGTGCGTTCCAAATGAGAATAGGATCGATTGCATGTTCTGACGTCACGATTTACTGTCAAATCGAGGAAAGTAAATTTTAAACGTTGACTGTTTTACGAAAAATTTAATTTATTTACGAACTGTGAACGAAAAAAGTTTAATCAGAATCCAGTTCTTCAATTTTATTCATCTCTGAGTTCCTCAATTTTGACAAAATTTCTTTGATTTGACAGTAAATCGTGACGTCACCACATGCAATCGATCCTATTCTCATTTGGAATGCATAGTACTTCACTTTTTATACCTACGCTCGGTGGACGCACACTAATGAGCGAATGAGCTGGAACTGTTCGACGAGCGGGCCGAGGCACTCCGAGATATCGTCTCCGTGAGCGGTGTCTATGTGTGCGTTGTGAGAGCGCGCACACTATGTAGACTGACTTCTGTACGTACATATATATATTTTGTCCGCACCGCTCCCTTTTCCGTGCAGTAGTGATGTAGGAAATAATAACAGTCACCTTGTTTCAAACAGCTGTTTTGTTATTGTGATACAACTAATGAGTATTAAAAAAGTTTCTTTTTGAACGTGGTTTGTAATCATGGGTACGATCACGTATACAACTATCGGCCACTAATTACCATTCAGCCCTATATATTTATTGAATAAAATAGTGTTACAGATTCCGTGTTTTATTTCTAGGCTTATGTTTTGCTAGCGTTTTTAGTTTTCTTTATACAAACTTAAGACGGTCTACACGGGGGTCTAAATTAGACACCCGGAGAATCCTTTCTAAAATGAGTGCTCGTCTACTTCGTATAAAAATCAAGTCACAATAGTTTCGACTGTGCGTTGATACGTCAATCCAACAGTTTTTCCATATAAGTATATATGTATGTAGGTATATCGATTTGTGTGGGATATGTATATAAATAAATAGACCCAGAGTGGCTGGACTGCAATGTCTAAAGCCATCTTGTTACACCCTTAGGTTGATTATAAGCTTGACTAGATGATTTTTAACTCACTGCCATCTAGCGACGAGTAGATTTACTAATTTCTACGGTTTTGGTTTTATGTGTATTGACCAAATATTTATTACCAATCGACTATTTCAAACTTCGATCATACTACGAGATATGACTAGAATATTTCAAGAAAGTTTTTTAGGCATTTCATTGACAAGTCAAAACCAAATTACTTAGCAACAATTTTATTTAATATAGATTAATCTGTTTTTACTGTTCCGTGATAAATTAGTATCTCGATACAAATCTCTTGAGGTTAATTTGGATATGGACATCACTACGTATAGCATAGCCAACACAGCCAATGCCATAGCTCTGTTTTCTTTTCTGTTTTGTTCTTTGTTCTGTCTATGCTATGAAATAGGCGGCGATGATGTTTGTTTGAAAAAATCTGAGTCAAATTTTGTGAAAATAGCAAAATGTCTGATACAAAAACTGAAAAGACGTTTTTTGGTAGATGTAGTTGTTGTCTCGCCTATGGCTACCTAAAAAACATGTGGATAGAACATCAATACGATGGAGAAGCAGAGGTTTACGGAGAGATGCTAGTTCAATGTTTTGTTTTGACTGTGAGTTTTCTTTCTGATGTTATTGATAATAATGAGATAATAATGAGTCTATTTGCCCAATATTCATTGTGTATGACTTTGTTCCAAACCACAACTCGTATTGGAAACCACATATTTCCAATAAGGGTTATGGCGGAAATTTTAAAATAAAATTCACAGATTATAGAGAAAAAAAATATAGTCGGCCTAAAAAATGTTCTGACGTCTCAAAAATCCAATCTTTATAAATCGCTCACCTAGCAATATATTCGCACGTCTACATTTTTTATATTTTACAGATACTAGGGTAACGAAGACCGACCAAAGATTTTATATATTCTACTAGAGTAGACTAGATTGACTACGAAGAAATATGACACTCTTTAAAGTGTTCTTTATTCTCATTAGCATTAAGTTCATGTGTGTTATTGACAAGCAAAAGGGAAAAATGGCCTGGAGTAAGACACTGAGATAAATCCTCTCTGTCCCTTTCTCACATACTACCAGAAAAAAATAAGAAACAGATGGTAGTTTTTAGATTGTTCCAGTTATCGTTAAATAGTCCGTGTTCATGCATTTTGATAGGTTTATGCAACATAAAATGAATTGCAACTAAATATTTTATTTCAAATATTGCTTCTTGAAATTTTATACGCAATCTTCTTGTATTTAATGATGATTTCATTTAGATTTAGTAGCTATTCGTAGTAATTTTCAAATTATGAAAGGCAACATTTAGGAGGTTTCAATTTGACAGAATTTGACATCAATAAACAATATGGCTGATGCTTCATAGGGCTAAAGTTGTATTTTTAATTGTTACAAGTTTTTATCTCAAAGTTTAGTAAAGTATAAAGTGTGCAAGATGTTCAAAACGATGCTGTGTAAAGTTTCGCAATAGTGATGGGTATCCTGGTTGTGGAATTTCATTTTTTTTTTGGTAAGTTTTCTGTTTTGTTTACAAAATATTTATGTAGGGTGACAACAAACATCGTTTTGAATTTCACGCGGAGAAGGGGCATCATAAACGACTCAGAAGACGGACTGGGTGCAAAATTTTATAAAATTCGATTGTTTACTGTTCAAGTTTTACATTATTATAAGCAAATTTCTAAATATCTGAGAAGGCTCAATTTTTTTTTTTTTTTAATAAGTCATGCGCGTACTAATTTTATCTTTTCTGTTGATCGGGCGCCTTTGGCCGCTCGGCGATCTTCGGCTACTCTCATGACACAACGGAAAGCGGCGAGCAGCGGCGGCCAGAGGTGCGGCATGCGGGACGTGTCTTCGGACCAATTCAGTGTATAGTTATCTGTGACCACTTCTTAAAACGACGCGCGTGCGCTCCAAAATCTTCTCCACATCGATATAGTACTGTCTTTAAGTTTGGTCCTTAGGTAGGTCCCTAATAAATGCCGCACGCAATGCTGCATGTATGTGGCTTAACCGTTAACTACTAGTAATATATTATTTTTTATGTTTTGTTGTAGATTTCCAAGAAACGAGAACCATCAGCAACAGTGGCTTTGAAGTTCTGCCATTTAAAAAATTTTTTTCAGCAACAGTTTTATTTGTGGTTGCCACATTAAGTCTAAAGATGTAAAGTTAAATCAACACTAAAACCTAATTCTTCTTTCAGACTTTTTTTGATGTGGTAAAATCTCCAATAACTTATCTAAGGTAGAGCGCCTTACGCTCCATCCTAGAGCGGGACAAGTTATTTGAGGTTTATACTGAATAAATCTACCCGTGTCCTTCAGTTGCCCTTTATGTTCTAGGACCATGGTTTCCCTTTCGGAAATTCCCTGTGGCGCTAATGGGCATCGGCAATAATTAGTAGTAGTAGTTAGTATAAATAAATTTATAAACCAGTCGAGGATCATTTATTTAATGTATTATTTATTTGTTAATTAATACGTGCAATTTAGCGTAATAAAAAATTTACAATTTTATGTCACGCATCAGTCTATTTTTAATAAAGTAAAAATAAAAGAATAACATTAGTTTTATTATAAACTAACTAGTTTTTTCTTTCAGACAAACCTTATTCTGATAAGTGTAGCCGTTCAGAAGTGATCTTCTTACGTAGTTACACACACATTAGGCATTTTTTTATCAGTGTAGGTATTTCATATTCGCATAAGAGGATATTGCTATTATAATATATAAGGACATCAGCTATTTCCTAGTCATTACAGAGAAAACTCTGTTTCCTTTTGGTAAGCATATTATACATATTAATTGTTTTTGAACTTGCATGTCTATTTTGATGTATCAAAAATATCTTTAACTAACTTTAGAGCAAAATTGTCCCGTAGTATGTAGCTAGTGTATGGACACACTAGTAGAACGAGATGACAGGACTCTTTCTGACTTTCCTTTTCAGGTACGCTTTTGAGATTGTCGTAGTCAATCTAGTACTAGGATATATAAAATCTTTGGCAGTACCTTAACGTAAGGGATTGAGAGCGCTCCCGAAACGTATGGCATTGACAAGTGCGACAGTGTCATTGTGTGTGCATTTTGGTAGCTCCAAAGATTTTATATATCCTACTAGAGTAGACTAGATTGTCTACGAAGAAATAATACACTGTCTAAAGTGTTCTTTATTCTCATTAGCATTAAGTTCATGTGTGTTATTGGCACGCCAAAGGGAAAAATGGCCTGGAGTAAGACACTAAGATAAATCCTCTCTGTCCCTTTCTCACATACTACCAGAAAAAAATAAGAAACAGATGGTAGTTTTTAGATTGTTCCAGTTATCGTTAAATAGTCGGTGTTCATGCATTTTGATAGGTTTATGCAACATAAAATGAATTGCAACTAAATATTTTATTTTAAATATTGCTTCTTGAAAATTTATTCGCATTCTTCTTGTATTTAATGATGATTTCATTTAGATTTAGTAGCTATTCGTAGTAATTTTCAAATTATAAAAGGCAACACTTAGGAGGTTTCAATTTGACAGAATTTGACATCAATAAACAATATGGCTGATACTTCATAGGACTAAAGTTGTATTTTTAATTGTTACAAGTTTTTATCTCAATGTTTAGTAAAGTATAAAGTGTGCAAGATGATCAAAACGATGCTGTGTAAAGTTTTGCAATAGTGATGGGTATCCTGGTTGTGGAATTCCATTTTTTTTTGGTAAGTTTTCTGTTTTGTTTACAAAATATTTATGTAGGGTGACAACAAACATCGTTTTGAGTTTTTTTTGACTAGGTGCAAAATTTTATAAAATTCGATTGTCTACTGTCCAAGTTTTATATTATTACTTATAAGCAAATTTCTAAATATCTGAGAAGGCTCAATTTTTTTTTTTTAATATATCAAGCGCGCACCAATTTTACTAATTTTATCTTTTCTGTTGATCGGGCGCCTTTGGCCGCTCGGCAATCTTCGGCTGCTCTCGTGACACAACGGAAAGCGGCGAACAGCGGCGGCCAGAGGTGCGGCATGCGGGACGTGTCTTCGAACCAATTCAGTATTAGCTATCTGTGACCACTTCTTAACCCTTCAGATACCGTCAATTAGAGACACAATAGTAAGACAATAGATGCGCGGCCACCGGGTGTCGCTTGGGGATTCATGAATTAAAACGACGCGCGTGCGCTCCAAAATCTTCTCCACATCGATATAGTACATTCGAGAATTATATTCATTTTAAATCATAGTCTACTGTCTTTAACTTTAGTCCTTAGGTAGGTCCCTAATAAATGCCGCACGCAATGCTGCATGTATGTGGCTTAACCGTTAACTACTAGTAATATATTATTTTTTATGTTTTGTTGTAGATTTCCAAGAAACGAGAACCATCAGCAACAGTGGCTTTGAAGTTGTGTCATTTAAACTTTTTTTTTTCAGCAAAGGTTTTTTTTGTGGTTGCCACATTAAGTCTGAAGATGTAAAGTTAAATCAACACTAAAACGTAATTCTATTCCATCTATATACCCTTTTGTAAGTTCATCCGTTTTTAAAAATCCGTTCAGTAGTTTTTGAGTAGATTGCAAACAGATATAGACAAACGAACATAGTAGGAGACTTTTTTGATGTGGTAAAATCTTCAATAACTTATCCTGCTCTAAGGTAGAGCGCCTTACGCTCCATCCTAGAGCGGGACAAGTTATTTGAGGTTTCTACTGAATAAATCTACCCGTGTCCTTCAGTTGCCCTTTGTGTTCCAGGACCATGGTTACCCTTTCGGAAATTCCCTGTGGCGCGTTAATGTATTATTTATTGTTTATTTTTTAGTTAATACGTGCAATTTGACGTAATAAAAAATGTACAATTTTATGTCACGCATCACACGTCTATTTTTAATAAAGTAAAAATAAAAGAATAATATTAGTTTTATTATAAACTAACTAGTTTTTTCTTTCATACAAACCTTATTCTGATAGGTGTAGCTGTTCAGAAGTGATCTTCTTACGTAGGTACACACACATTAGGCATTTTTTTATCAGTGTAGGTATTTCATACTCGCATAAGAGGATATTGCTATTATAATATATATACGGACATCAGCTATTTCCTAGTCATTACAGAGAAAACTCTGTTCTCTTTTGGTAAGTGCATGTCTATTTTGATGTATCAAAAATATCTTTAGCTAACTTTAGAGCAAAATTGTCCCGTAGTATGTAGCTAGTGTATGGACACACTAGTAGAACGAGATGACAGGACTCTTTCTGACTTTCCTTTTCAGGTACGCTTTTGAGGTTGTCGTAGTCAATCTAGTACTAGGATATATAAAATCTTTGAGACCGACTGAAGAGTTGACTTTAAGAACAAATGTTAATATGTAACAAAGAGTTCTTTTACATTTTATATCAGAAATAGTAATTTTGGCTACTAGTACAGACCATAGATATTCGAAGATATAAATTATCCAATTTTAAATACTTAGGCCACATTATTAACACTTAAGGACTCGCTACTGGGTCTAACGGACCCAGTTCTTCAATTTATGTGTAATAATTTTCCTGTAGCACTCAGACGCAGTGTGCCAATTGACGAGTACGATTGCCACTTGCAGTGCTGCAGCACTGTCTTTGATAGGTATTAAGAACGGCAACATCGTAAACGTCAAATCTTAAAAGTTATTACACATAAATTGAAGAACTGGTTCCGTTAGACCCAGTAGTGAGTCCTTAAGTGCTAATTCAATTTCGCATTCATTGTAAAATAGATGATTAACTCAAGGGTCTAGTCACTGAATGTAGTATATTTATTTATCAGTTCCTTGCTATATGTACAGTATGCATGCAAAGCGTATAGCAAGCCAACAATCTACGAACTAAAAAAAAAATTACACAAACTTTTATCATTTCTTTGTGGAATGTGACCAGTATCGCAAACTGAGGAGGAGCCTGTTACCAAATATTGATCTCCACGATGGTGGAATTAATATGATTCTGAGCCGGCCAATGTCTGAAGAAGCACAGAGTATTTACAAGTTCCTAAAACGATCTATGAGAGAGAGATAGGATAGACTGTGGCAGAGAATATGAGGATAGAGTGAGGAACTATATTTGAAGATGTGAGTAGGGGATAGAGTGGAGTAATGGGTGACTTGCAGTCTGTTATCGCAGCTTGCAGGATGCTCATTATGCTACAATAGGAGCGATCCCATGAGGCTGGCATAGTCACCCAGGGTACACTGAAGCCTCTAAATACTAGATTATTTAGATTAAAAAAAAAAAAAACATGTTTGATACTCCATCTCGCTCAAACCACCCGTTACTAGTTGTCAGAAGCTACTTAGTGAGGAAGCCAACCCTAGAAATCAGAAGAAACCTAGGTATATGAATTGATTAGAGCATATTCTACTTAATATAACATTCTTCCATGTCCCAACAGTGGGATAAGTTGGAAGACTGGAAGGAACAAGATCAGATTTGTGAGCAGTGCATCTTACGGCTACGAGATGCGAGTGACTTTAAGAAAGTAGTCCTGAATTCACAAGCAAAGATGTCGCAGGAGATTGATAATGGTAATCTTTGTTTGTCTTTTTATACAATGTGTAACAAAAAGGGTATATACATCAAGAAGCCCTGAAGATTACAGGTGGTATAGAATCTCTACACAAAGTTTCAGCTCAAAATGAATTACTCAAAGAATTGATACCAAAGTCTTGTAGGTATCGTATGATTCTCGAATTCAAATCATAACAAACGTGTCACGACACTACGAGGGTCAATAACATTCCACGTCACTATAAAACAATTCTTCTGTAAATCTGATCGCCTAGTACCTCTCTTCCTAATTCTACCTAATTACGATACGCGCGGCGCGCGCGTGAACGAAACCCTCTGTTCGCCTAGTACCTGCCTAAATAAAATTTTGCATCAAAAAAGCAAAAGGTCACGCGAGGCAAAATATCTGCAGGTGTCAGTTCCTGGATGCGATGGAAGTGGTATGGGTGCTGCCCGTCTTTCTGCAACACTCGCCATACTTACCTACTTGCATATGGTTAGTGGCATCCAGCGCTAATGCAGCTCACCGAGTGCGCTAGTACGTGGGTTATTTTCAAAATGCTCTAGTACGGCTTCCTCAAATTCTGGATCGATAGTGTTCGGGCGACCCCCTAAACCAGAAGCGTGGAAGGAACCAGTTTGGTGCAGACGATGTACCTTTCAGTATGTTACAAGACGACCCACTGACCCAAAGTTCTCTGTAAATGTACCTACCTACTATCCGATGGAAGCTCGCCACTGAAGGAAGCTGTCGACGCTCAGCTCCAGCTCCAGGTACCCGCGATAAATCGAGGACGATAAAGTTCGCGAGCAGCTCGCACATTACCGTCCTCTCTTCCGACACACAACATCATCTCATAATATTCACTATTACTTAACCCTTCAGATACCGTCAATTAGAAACACAATAGTAAGACAATAGATGCACGGCCACCGGTGGTCGCTTGGGGATTCATGAATTAACCCTTCAGATACCGTCCATTAAAGACACAATAGTAAGACAATAGATGCGCGGCCACCGGTGGTCGCTTGGGGATTCATGAATTAATACCATCACCATAGAAATGCCATCACACACGTGACACAGTTTTTGTAATCAAACTCATTAAAACAATCAAAATGGCATTTTGGTTTATATTTAACGTAAAAAAAATACTACTAAGTACCGGGAAAAGATCAACAATACACAAAATGTCTGTTATTCATCCAAATTTATTTTATCACCTTCAAAGTATGCTCCTTTAGAAACGATACACTTGCGCCAACGAATAATCCATTCATCAAACCATTTTTTAAACGCTGCTTCCTGAATTGAGTTCAGTTCTCGCCGCTTAAGTCGATTCACCGTAAGCCTTCTGCAACATTTTCAGTGACTCCGAACACGAAATTCCATTGGCGATGCAAAATTTAAGACAAACTCTTTGTTCGATATTTTTGTCCATTATGAAATTCGCAACACACACTATAGGTATATGATATTACTAAAACCAGCACTGTATTTAATATAAATAACAGATGCAACTCAAACTCCGCGCCAAAATGGAAAACAGTTGTGCCAATCTAACAACTACAAAAAAACAAAAATTTGAATTTGGAACCATAAACAAAAACAAATCATCCATTCCCGATACTTTTTTGACTGAATGTATACGACTGGCCTGATGGTCTAGTGGTCAGTGGCCCTGACTGCTATGCCAGAGATCGTGGGTTCGATTCCCACCCAGGACAAATGTTTATGTGATGAGCATGATCATTAAAATTTGTTCTGTGTCTGGGTGTAATTTATCTATAATATGTATGTATTTAAAAATATATATGTATGTTTTACAGTTGTCTAGTACCCATAACATAAGCTCTGCTTAGCGTGGGACTAGACGGCGTTGTGTGATAGTTGTGGAACATTATTATTATTATTTGGTAGGATTGTCTTTGCTTGTGGGGTATATTTTACCCTCCTACCTGTACTAAATCTAATCAAAATTCTGTTGTCAGAAAGCATTATAGACATTAAAGAAGAAAAACTTGAGGAATTGATGGAAGAGTACAAATCTAAGAGTGGAGCAGACACTGGTGACAATAGCTGCAACCACACAGAGTATCTTCTGGATGTTGCTGACGATACAACCAGTGTCAAAGATGAGGTGGAGTACGAGGAGGTCGAGTTTTTGTTAGATGAGGGCGCAGCAGGGGTTAATGATGCAGTTGTTACTGGTAAGTTTTGTTTCCTACCGAGTGATTAAATGGTAAGCTTCTCTTAATTTGCTATCTTACTCATTCCAGACTCCCCACAGCCAACAGACCAGTCTAAACAAATCAGGACTCGGAGAAAGCCGTCCCGTTGTCCTAAGTCTGATGGTGAAGAGGCACCAAAACGCAAATGGCCCAAAAAACTGCCCAAATCTGAACGCCTGAAGACTTATAAACAGTACTCAGAAGATAATGTCATGAAATGTTCGGAAAAAGTCAGGAATAATGTTCTAACAGCTGGTGAAGCTATCACTAAGTATAATATTCCTCAGAAAACTATTTCTACGAAGATTAGAGTGACACCAAACGGTGAGTGGAAGTATTATCCGTATTTCCCTCAAGTGTGCAAGCAATCAAGGTAGATTGTCTTTTGTTTGACTTTGTTTTTTTCATCAGAATGAACCATATAAGGCCGGACGCACACATTCGGTTTCCGGATTAGGTTTCCCGATCAGAAATTCAGATGCGGAAACCTAAATATTCTTCTTTCATACAAAATATTCAGAAAACACGTTCTTACTTTTTCCGAACGGAGAAAACCTGACATCCGCTTCGAAATTTTCTCCGTGCGTCTCTCACGGAATCCCGAATCTGAATTCCTGATCGGAAAACCTAATCCGGAATCCGAATGTGTGCGTCCAGCCTTATGCACAATAAACACCTCTCCTGTTTTGATTAAAAATATTTTAATGTATCAGAAATCTGTTTGAGATAATAGGTCTTTACCTATGAAATTGCCGTTCTGCAGTACTGGCCATTTCAAATAAAAATAATTTTTGTTTGGCTAAGAATTCTAATTGCAAATTAATTTTATTTTAAAACATGGATTTTTTTTTCCAAAAGTAGTCATTTGTTTATTGATCAGTGTTACATTTTCATCGCATTTCAATCTTTTTCGTCATCATGGATACGTTAAAAATTCGAGTAATTATGGAATATGAGTACCGTCGTGGCAGCAACGCGGCACAAGCGGCACGCAACATTAACGACGTTTACGGAGCTAACACTACAAACCAACGCACCACCTGTTATTGGTTTGCTCGCTTCCGTTCTGGAAATTTCGACCTGAAAAATGAACCTCGCGGTCGTCCGAAGACTTTGGTCGACAATGACGAATTAAAGGCGATTGTGGAAGGTGATGATACACAATCTACGGCTGAATTAGCAGCAGCTTTCGACGTTAGCGTCAAAACAATATTGGTCCATTTGCGTCAAATTGGCAAGGTAAAAAAGCTTGACAAATTGGTGCCCCACGAACTCAATGATCGCCAGCGCGAAGTACGCGTCGAGACGTGCCTTGCACTGCTCAACAGACACACAAATGAAGGAATTTTGAACCGCATTGTTACCTGCGATGAAAAATGGATTCTGTTTGATAACCGCAAGCGCTCAGCAAGATGGTTGGATTCTGGTTCAGCACCTAAACAATGCCCTAAACGAAAACTTACCCCTAGAAAATTGATGGTCACTGTTTGGTGGTCTACCGCCGGTGTGATTCATCACAGCTTCTTACCAAACGGGGTGAGCATTACTGCAGATATGTACTGTGAAGAACTGAACACAATGATGGAGAAGCTGGCACATCTCCAACCAGCATTGGTCAATCACTCGTCTCCGCTGCTCCTGCACGACAACGCGCGACCTCATACTGCACAGCAGACGGTCTCCAAGTTGCAAGAACTGGGGTTGGAAGCTCTCCGTCATCCGCCCTACTCACCAGACCTTGCGCCTACAGACTACTAGGTACTTTTTCCAGAATTTGGATAACTTCTTGGCGGGAAAAAAATTCAATACCCGAGAGGCAGTACAAAATGCCTTTGAAGAATTTGTTGCCTCCCGTCCAGCTGATTTCTTTAAGAAGGGCATCAATAAACTGCCACTGCGTTGGCAAAGATGCATTGATTGCATGGGTGATTACTTCGATTAATACAAATAAAAAATACATGAAAAAAATTCGTTTAAATATTTTCATACAAAACGGCAATTTCATAGGTAAAGACTTAATATTTACAAAAAAAAAAAAAAATGGAAGGGATAAAAGAGTAAAAACTCTTCTTACCCCCTACCTCCATATTTTTTGATAATTTATATGGAAAACGTTTGCCAGAATAGGTAGTGTACCGGTATTCCCTTTCAACTTTTCAGTCACTGGCGCCACTTTCAAACTTCCCCTAATATACTCATTTATCCATTCTCGTCACACCACACATCCATCTTAACATTCTCATCTCCGCTACGTGCAATCTTTTTTCATCCGTAGCATCATATGTTTGCAAATTATATACATAAGCCTACCACTATTATTGCTCTTTTAATTAGTCTCTTGCGGTCTTCCCGTACGATTGTAATTTAGGAGTCTTCAAGACTAGAGTGATTGGGCTCTTAATAATTAAAAAAAATTACAAATCCAGAATTCGTTGTGGGGTTTAAGACCGAGTAAGCAGAATAAATAGAAAAATGCGGAATGCGACTTTACTTTTATGATAGATACAGAACTCGCGTAACAAGTGGCATGACAGGTAATGTCGTTGCCATACATTATGTACTTATCGTTTGGTGGGAACGCTAACAGAAACTTCTCTTGTGTCAATTCCTCGAGTTCGCCTAATCGAGGCGTTAGACAAAAGAGAATAGAATAGAAACGGTTGTAACTTGGCTAGGGGCAGATTTGATATGTTTGTAAGTTACTTTTTGATATAGACAAAAAAAAAAAAATTGTAGTTGACCCCATTACCACTTGTTCCACTGGCGTTTCCTACACAGTGATCAAATGTCAAGCTGCCCTTAATTTGCTAACGTGCGTCGAGGAAAGATCGGCATTGGAGTAAGAACGTATAAATATAAATAACACCACTTATCTAGGTCTTGATCTACAAAAGCATACTCAGACCAAGCTGGATGTATGGTGTCCAAATGTGGGGAAGCGCTAGTGACTCCAATATAAACATCCTGCAGCGGCTCCAAAACATCATACTGAGGCATGTAACGAGTGTGCCATGGTTTGTCACAAATGCTGAAATACATACGAACCTGCAAAGAAAAACACCTGCAACCTGCTGTAAGGAAAGAAATCCGGTACAGTGTTGAATCTTACAAGAAGAGACTGGCAAATCATCCGAATGATCTGGTTGTCCCGCTAATGCGTGCCAGGCAGGACACCCGCTTGAAGCGGCGTTTGATCCTGGGACAATTCTATTGAGGAGCTGTCTCCGCTGGAAGGTACACTCGGATGACACGGCGCATTGCAAATGAACACAGAGAAAAAAAAACTTATTTAGCTTTATTTTTAATGCCAGCCACATTGCTGGGCAAGGCGGAACATAATATGATAGCATATAAATAAACCTAAATAAGTGGTATTATTACGTTCTTAGCCTAATGCCGATCTTACCCCAACATACGAGGGCGGGTCAATAAGTCCGTGACTTTTTAAATGAAACACAAATATTTAGATAAAAAGTTGTTTTATTTTTCAACGTAGTCTCCTTTGAGCTCTATACACTTAGCCCAACGTTTCTCCAATTTTTTTATCCCTTCCGAAAAATATGATTTGTCGAGGTCTTTAAAATAGGCATTTGTTTGTGAGATGACTTCGTCGTTGGAGGCAAATCTCTTTCCACCGAGCCATTTCTTTAAGTTTGGGAACAAGAAGTAGTCACAAGGGGCTAGATCGGGAGAATAGGCCGGATGAGGGAGCAATTCGTAGCCCAATTCATGGATTTTTGCCATAGAAACTGCACATGTGTGCACCCGTGCATTGTCCTGATGGAAAAGGACTTTTTTCTTGGCCAAGTGCGGTCGCTTTTCTTTCAATGCCTCATCGAATCGACCCAATAAGTTGCTGTAATATTCGCCATTGATTGTTTTTCCTTTTTGAAGGTAGTCAATGTGGTTAATACCGCGTGCATCCCAAAAAACAGTCGGCATGACTTTATTGGCTGACAAACCCACCTTTGCCTTCTTTGGCGCCGATTCACCTCGAGAAACCCACTGTTTTGACTGCTGTTTGGTCTCCGGTGTGTTGTGGTGGATCCACGTTTCGTCCACGGTTACGAAACGGCGCAAAAACTCGTTCATATTGCGATTGAACAACGCCAAACATTCCTGCGAAATTGTCACACGTTTGCGTTTGTGGTCGATTGTGAGCAAACGCGGCACCCATCTTGCGGAAAGCTTTCTCATACTCAAATGATCGTTTAAAATTGAAACCACTGAGCCATGCGAGATGCCTATGGCTTCCACAATCTCTCTCACTTTTAATAGCCGATCGGCTAAAACCATATCGTGGATTTTTTCAACTGTTTCGGATGTGGAGACCTCAACTGGGCGTCCAGAACGTTCAGCATTTTCCGTGCTGGTACGGCCACATCGGAATTCAGTAAACCACTTTTTTACCATGGAAATGGATGGTGCAGAGTCCCCATAATATTTATCAAGCTTAGCCTTGGTTTGCGTAATGGATTTTTCCGCAAAAAATAATGCTTAATGAGCACACGAAATTCACTTTTTTCCATTTTCTTCTCAGTCAACGCGGTAGTCTGATATTAACGGCTGTCAAAAACAAACTAAATGTCACAGCTTGTTCAATTTTTGACAGGAGTCATCTGACAGATGACTGTTGACGGGAGCAGTGTTGCCATTTCAATTAAGAGGCGGAAAAATCAAAAAGTCACGGACTTATTGACCCGCCCTCGTACTTTATCTCACTCATTTCAGACTCCTCACAGCCAACAGACCAGTCTAAACAAGTCAAGAGTCGGAGAAAACCGTCCTGTCGTCCTGACTCTGATGATGAGGAGGCACCAAAACGCAAAAGGCCCAAAAAACTGCCCAAATCTGAACGACAGAAGACTTATAAACAGTACTCAGAAGGTGATCTCAGGAAGTGCTTGGAAGAGGTCAGGAATAATGTTCTGACAGCTCGGAAAGCATCTGTCAAGTATAAAATTCCTCTGATAACTATTTGTAGGAAGATTACAGCGAAACCAAACGGTGAGTGGAAGCATTATCTGTTTATTTCTGAAGTGTGCAAGCAGTGGTGGCCGAGTGGTAATGGCGTCAACTTACGAGTTGTAGGTCGTGGGTTCAAACCCTGCCAAGCGCATTACTTTGTGTAATTTATTCCATTACCACTGCTCTCAAAACAGTGAAGGAAAATATCGTGAGGAAACCGACATGTCCTAGAACCAAAAATTCGAAGACATGTGACATTCACCAACCCGCACTGGGCCCGCGTGTTGGATTCTCCTAGAAAGGAGGTCTGAGTCCCAGCAGTGGGAACATTAAAAAGGCTGATGATAATGATGATGTGCAAGCAGTCAAAGTAGATTGTCTTTTGACTATCTTTTTTCTATCAGCATGAACCATATTACACATACACGTCTTTCCTGTTTTGATTGCACATTTTTTAATATATCAGAAATCTAATCGCGATATTTCTATGAAATATCAACTTCTGATATAAAAAACCAAATCTTTTTTAAATGAATTTTTGTGACGCTATCGACAATGGAGTTGTTTAGGCAAAGCTCAGCGCAGATGTCGCTGCGTACGCTTGACCCAGGGGCTGCGTTCAAAAATAACCAGAGTCAAGTAGAGTTTCAACCCAGGGTCGTTACCCTAGAGTTGAGCAGTGTAGGTTAGACAGTTCGCATTCAAAAATGCCAGAGTAGAGTTATCACCTCGAAATCATTACAGTTAACTCTAAACTTATTTTTGAACGCAGCCCAGAATAAAATAATCCTTGCAATAATGGTTATTTGTCACTGTCATAGATATTGACTATTATGGGTCAAGCGTATAAAGTGACACCTGGTGGCGGAAAAAAGTACTATCCAGTAAACAACTCCATTCCAAATCTGCATGGACCCAGAAATTGCCTTGAGGCATCCCAAATCGCCTTGAGACACCCCAAATTGCTCAGAACTAAAATCTCTTGAAATTCTCTTCAGTGAGTTGTGCTGTTTGTTTAGAAGTAGAAAGATGAGCCACATATACCAGCAGGTATCAGTCAAAGATACTTGGTGGTATTCAATAGCAGCCAGAGCTGCTTTCTCAGTAAAATCTGAATAACGACGTCTATTTCAAACCTGTTAGGCCTAGCGTGGTGTCTACCAACAGTTAGGTTAGGTTAAAACAAATAGTAGATTATGCACCGAGGGGCTAAAGTTGTGTCTTATGTCACGGGCGTCATATTGAATCTCGAGCGCAATGAAGGATTCGGGATTTAACTCACGAGCAAAGCGAGGGAGTTAATGCAAGAATCCTTTAGCCCAGAGGAGGATACTCTACTTTTTACACCTACTGTGAGAAAATAATAGTCACATTATTGACCAGCGGGTCATAATGAAAACATTATTGACCGGCTGTGCCCCCGGCCACTAATGACTCACTTTAGGTTAAGGTTGCTTGACATATAATTTGACATTTTCGAGCAGGTGGTGTGAAAAATATTTTATAAAACCTTAACCCCATACTTTTGAGGTATATCGCCATAATAAAATAAACCCTAATTTACTAGACGCTTCGAATGAAACCGGTTTCAAATCTGTTGGTATCCACGAACAGATTTGAAACAGTAGTCATTTTTGGGGACAGTTTTTCGCAATCACAGAACAGAAAATATAGGTAGAAGTGCCCCTAACGTGGCTAAGCACGGGAACCAGTGTCGCCAAACTCACACATTTGCGTATCAAATTGTACATTACACACATAAAAACAGTAATATGATTGGCTACGAAGCTACGAATTACAAACTTAACTTTTACAAATCATATTCTTATTGCTTTCATAAATTAGGTCTTATTACAACGTAAGAAAGTTGTTATTATTTGACATGACACAAACAATAAAGAAGTTTTAACCAATTTACAACGAGTTCGGCTACTCAACGCTAGATGGCGCTGTAACCAATTTATAGCCTTTGAAATAGATGCCATATTCACTTGCACATGTAATAGGCGAATCTCGCCTGATGTTGACACACGCGCGATATCTAAGAGGCACTTCCTCTACTTTTCTTTATTCCGTGTTCGCAATGCCCTTTGTCAAATATGTTTGTAGAAACGTATAGTGCTCGCCCAGTCACTTTCTAAAATGTATGATAGTACTATGTTATGAGTATATTTAAGGCCTAAAATACGAAAGACAACGAAGGAAAAGGAGTGAGTTTTAGTCAATAAAAGTCTGACACTATCTCCCGCTCCGCCCAACACCGGGGGATGCCATTAGATGATGTTCCCACAGAAAAAATAATCTTATAAAACCTAAACCCCAACCTTGTAAGATATGGTGCCATAATAAAAAGAACTCTATTGAACTAGATGCTTCGAATGATACCTGTTTCAAATCTGTTGGTATCTGTTGGATAGGGGGATGGGTCTCATACAAATTTGATCATCGTTCTATTCCTTTCAGGCGATGAACAAGTGGACACTAACCGTGAGAATATGTTCCAACTCATAAAAGAAATCAAGACCATCCTAAAATTCACGAACGCAACCCCGTATAAGTCTAGGAACATTCGCTATTACTGCGCTTACTGCTCCACCGATGGACCCCCTTTCGATGACCCCGACGACCTTCGGACCCATACGAGGACGGAACACAACAGCCACAGAACTGATAAAATCGAATACGCCATGCGGCCGTACGGGAGGAACGAGGTGATCAAACTCGACATAGACAACCTCATCTGCACCGTTTGCTGTGTAGTCATCAAAAATTGGTATGACATGTTTAGACATTTGAAGGATAAGCACAATGTTCACTTAGACCAAGCATATACTAGAGTCATTCCATATGTGTTAAAGAATAATCTTCAATGCGCGCTATGCAAAGAATCTTTCTCCAACTACCTCCATTTAGACGTTCATATGAACGCTCACTATAACAATTACGTCTGCGATGATTGCGGAGACAAATTCTTAGCTCACATTCGATTAAGAAAGCACGCATTAAAACATAATACCGGCAAATTCGCGTGTAGTTTCTGTTTCAAAGTATTTACCTTAGATAAATATAGACGTAAACATGAAGAAACAGTTCATGAGCAACGAGCAAAGTTCAAATGTATGTACTGCCCTGAGAGACTCACTGGGGATTATCTGAGACACCTGCATTGCTTAGCAGCACATCCGGAGACGGTGAAGACTATAACCTGCGAGTTTTGTGGGGATTGCTTCACGTGGAAACAGTACTACACTAAACATATCAGGAAGAAACATCAGAATAAGAGGCCTTACGAATGTGATAAGTGCAATAAGAAGTTCTTTGAGAATTACGAACTGAAGAAGCATATGCTGAGGCATGTGGGTGCTAAGAACTTCGAATGTCCCGTCTGCCACAAGAGATATGTGTCTATGAATTCTTTGAAGCAGCACGCGAAACAGCACAAGAAAGAATGATGCTTGATATTAGACAATTTTCTGTGTGCAATGAAACCTGGATAATATCGTAATGGTTCGAGTAAGATCGGCTGACACGAGACTGCTTTACCCGAACGAGCGTTACATAGCCGAACGTGACGGTGCAGTTTAATTCAGTAACCACAAAATAAAGTTTTCAGCGCGCCTAAAAAAAGTGTTTACTTCAGAAACATGCCATCGTCAAGCATGATCACAAATTGCTGCACTGGCGTTGTAGATTTGTAGCCAAACAAAAGTTATAAAATGTGACCTATATAAATTAGACATCACAAAAACTACGTCACATCGACTCCATTACCGCGCGGGCACAGTGACCGTGCACGCCTCTTTACAACGTCGCATATGTCCTCGAGTTCCTCGGTGCCTTTAGGACTATAATTCACCTGGACACCATGGTGGCTCGACCAGTTGCGCCGCCATGGCGTCCTGGAGAAATATAGCCATAAGCTTCTGAACTAGACACCGGAGTCGTCACACATCCAAGCTGGTCGCGCCACAGTCATTTTACAAATAAACCATTATTAATGTTACTATTTCGCATTTAAATTATCTCCTTACACAAATACCTATCACAATTATATACAAGTTGTAACGTTAAATGCGCAAAACCTGAAATTAGTTTGATCAGAATGACGAGCAGAATCAATTAAACCAGTTTTTAATATAGGCTACATTTTTAAAAAAAAAATTCATTTAAAATGTCGACCTGTCTATTTAGGAATAGGTCAAACCATCACGTGCGCAAACCCGCCCAAATAGGTAAACAAACACAAATAGTTGTAGGCCAATAAAATTTTCTCACATATGGGATAGTAAAAGTACTTATTTCAATGCAGATATGAATTTTAAACAAACTAAAAATGAATTCAAAATTTGGGGTGCCTGAGGTTTTGCGCATTTAACGTTACACGTTGTTTTATTTACCCTCGTCTGTTCGTCAATATTGTCAATTTGGCAGGTAGGTTCCATAAACGGTGGTAGACATCCGCTACACACCTCCTCAAACGGGGTTTGGAAGTTTATTCATTTATTTAAAGCTTTTATGCACAAGAATTGTACAAAGGCGGACTTAATGCCTTAGGCATTATGCCAGTCGACCTTAGGGTGGTGCAGAAACATAACATGGCAGGCTCTTAAAAAAAGAAACCGCCAGAAATATCACGCCCGCCAAATTCGAAGATTCGCGCGCTTTTTTGCGACGATTGCCAACCTCAAAAACACCGAAGAGAACGATACAAAAAGACATGTTATCTCTTTCTACCAGTGTGTCCATATAATAGTTCGTATAACGCGGTATAACGGATAATTTTGTTATAAAGAAGTTTAAGTTGTCATTAATATGTACACTAATATGTATGAACTTGTTTGATCAAATTCTAATGTGATTTTGTTCTAATACAAAATTCTTGATGTGGATATGGAACATCCCTACGTACCATAGCCAATGTAACAGACTGTCACTGACATTTCAGTTTTCTTTCTTCTTTCATTCTATGTTCTAGTCTATGCTATGAAATGGCGGTGGCGGTGTTTATTGAGAAAATTATTAAAGTTTCGTGTAATTTAAAATAGAAAAATGTCTGCTAAAAAAACTGAAGTAGAGACATATTTTGGTAGATGTAGTTGTTGTCTCGCCTATGGCTACCTAAAAAACATGTGGATAGAACATGAATTCGATGGAGAAGCAGAGGTTTACGGAGAGATGCTAGTCCAATGTTTTGCTTTGTTTGTGAGTTTTCTTTCTCGTATTTGTCCAATATTCAACATGTATAATTTTGTTCCAAACATGCGATGTCCAATAAGAAGCCACGATTCTTCACGAAGAGGTCTTTATGTCGTCGTATGGGAAATTTTAAAAGTTACTTTGAATACACTTTAAAAAGATGTTTGTTTTGAACCGTTTTCACGGATTTTAGAAAAGAATAAAATCTGCATAAGAAACTTCGAGCCATTACCGCCGACTTATCGTAAGCGACATCCTTTTGAAAATGTAAACTTATTAACTATATAAATCATAGCTTATATTCGATATTTGTTTACTTATTCCATAAATTGCAGTCGATTTGCGATGTTGAAGGGCTCTTACAGTGCGACTTTCCATGAGCTATTTTGTATCTTAAATTTTAGACCATAAGATCAAAAATGCATTTTTAAAAGGGTGTTGGTGGTGAGGGCTCGATGTAATGAAGCCTCAAAAAACTATCCTGTAAAATTATATTGCACACATAGCAATATATTGGCACGTTTACATTATTTATATTTTACTGATCTAAGTCAAAGATTGAACAAATAATTATAATGAACTTAATGCAATTATACATTTATTTACAAATCACGTTAAATAGATTTAATGTGATTACGTAGTTGTTAATTTTACCCTTCAAGTTGTGGTGCATTTGATTCGAGGATATAATTTATCCACTTCTAAACACTTAAGTTGTTAAGGGTCCGTTCACACAGACCGGCTCGGAGACCATCGGCGCGCATTTTTCTACACCAAGCACGTTCAATTATTCTTAATGACAAAAGCAGTGCTCATGCAAAAATAAATCTTATTAAAGAACTAAAAACTCTGTTTTCAATGTGATGAACATCTGCTCTCCTCTCCGAGCCGGTCTGTGTGAACGGACCCTCAAACTTAATTTCACATTGATTGTATAAGTGCCAATATTCTATAGGTCAGCGAGATGTTTGATACTCCATCTTGCTCGTACCACTTGTTACTGGTTGTTAGAAGCTGCTTAGTGTGGTAGCTAACCCTAGTAGTCTGGAGAAACCTAAGTCTATTAATTGATCAGGTCATACTCTACATAATTCTAATTGGCAGGACATAATGGACATCTGTATGTAACCTATGCCCACAGTAAAGACGTTCTGACTCTGATAATATAACAATATTCTACATCCCAACAGTGGGATCACACAGAGGACTCGAAGGAACATGATCAGATTTGTGAGCAGTGCATCTTTCGGTTACGAGATGCGAGCGACTTTAAGAAAGTAGTCCTGAAATCACAAGTAGATATGCCGCAGGACATTAATAACGGTAATCTTTGTTCATTTATTTACCACGCAGCTTCTTACTACTTCTTCTTACTAGCTGCTCCCAGCGGCTTCGCCCGCGTGATAGTAGAAGATTATCCCAAGGGAACATACTTCCGGGATAAAAAGTATCCTATGTCCTATTCCAGGACTTAGTCTATCCGTGTACCAAGTTTCATCAAAATCGGTTTTGCCATTTAGGCGTGAAGACGTAACAAACAAACAAACTCACTTTCGCTTTTATGATATTAATAAGGAAGTAAGGATGTCACTCAGGAATAGAACAGCTTTCTAACGGTGACAAAATTTAACAGAAAAGTACTTTCAGAGATTACCTCCAACAAACATAAAAACAAACTTTACCTCTTTTATACCTTGTGTCACTGTCTTTGTAAGGTATTACAGACAAGGGGTTTTTTTTTGGTGGGCAAAAATCATCAAAATGGTTTTCCCCCGCCCTTGGGTGGAGCGGGAGATAGTGTCAGACACTTCCTGACTAAAAAACCCACACCGTGCCTTCTAGCCTTTCATACCGGGGCCGAGCCTCCATTTTGCAAACAGACCCTAGCCCCAGTAAACTTTGACCCAGCTGGGCCTCTATAGTTGCTGACAACTCCTTGAGCAGTCTGTCTGGTTCAGATAATAGGTCGTAGGGTACTTTTTAGCCTAGCCCTTTTTGCCAGAACTGGTAAACTTGTTAAAAAATAAAAGGCCAATTTTGACATTTGAGAAAGAGTATAACTTGGAACTGAAAGAAACAATCCATACTTAATATTACTTAATTACTTAACATACTAAATAATATTATAAATGGGAAAGTGTGTGTATTTTTTAAGTGGAGATTGTTGAAGAGATGGAGAGTGACATTGGCAAATTTTTGTCTCTTTCTAACCCCCCATTTCTCAGGGGAGCCGTGTATTGTGTATTTAAAGCGAGCGAAGCCGCGGGCAAAAGCTACTAAATAATTAGGAGTCTGGTGAAGTAGTAACTATGTTAGTAGTAGCTACACTACACCAGACAAGCGGCTAGGTAGTTAAAATACAAATTACTAATAAAATACTTTTATTTTTTGACAACTACAGTAAACTGGTACTGAAACTAAAAAACATCTGTTGCCAGAAATCACTATAGACATTAAAGAAGAAAGTCTGGATGAGGAATTCTTGGACGAGTACAAACCTGGGAGTGAAGCAGACACTGCTGACCATAGTGACACGGGGCATCTTGTGGACACTGCTAACGATACAGCCTGTATCAAAGGCGAGACAGAGTATGAGGAGGTTGAGTTTTTGATAGATGAGGATGTTAACAATGCCGTTGATACTGGTAAGTTTTGGTTGCACAGCTTTTGTATTCCTGTGACCCAACTCAGTATCGCAGATCTGCAATTTTATTTAATTTTATACAAACCTTTATCAATTATTGCGCTTCTAATTAGTTTTCCTGTCTGATAATAATTGATTGTATAATATATTTATACGAATTTAACATCTACAAACTTAAATTTTGCCAGTTAGGTTCCTTAAAGGTAGTAGCGTGCCGCTTAAAGCAAATTTCAACTAATTTGTAGTTTACAAAACTTTTTTACGCGTCATAGAGGGCGCCTCGTAATATGCGTAAAAATTGATGCCTTTCGTAATTAATTGATGCCTTTTCCAAAGCTAGATTTATTTTAATATAAAAATGTTCGATGAGCATTTGCACACAATAAATTCTTATAATTAGAATAATTTCGATGCCTTCCACCAGATTTTAAATATTTCTACTTGATATTGAACAGATTTGAAAAACTTACATTTGCGAGGTTGTGAAAAGGTAATTTTTTATACAAATATGAAATAAAATTGAGATACCCACAGCTCCCACACTCTATCAGTCATTACACTGGAGGATCCTACAGAGGATTTTATATCAAGCTGCTCTTAATTCATGAATCCCCAAGCGACCACCGGTGGCCGCGCATCTATTGTCTTACTATTGTGTCTCTAATTGACGGTATCTGAAGGGTTAATTTACTATCTTACTCATTCCAGGCTCCTCACACCAAACAGACCAGTCTAAACAAGTCAGGACTCGGAGAAAACAGACCCGTCGTCCTGACCATGACGTGGGGGCACCAAAACGTAAATGGCCCAAAAAACTGCCCAAATCTGAACGACAGAAGACGTATAAACAGTATTCAGAAGAGGATCTCAGGAGATGTTTGGAAGAAGTCAGGAATAATGTTCTGACAGCTGGTGAAGCGTCTGTCAAGTATAATATTCCTAAGAAAACTATTGCGGCGAAGATTAGAGCGATATTAAACGGTAAGTGGAAGTATTGCTTGTTCAGGCGGTCGGCTCCTTCTGCGAAGCAGTAATGCTAAAGGAGGAGGCAGACCGCATCAAGCAACGGCGCCCTCGCCGCCGCCGCCGGGATTCCGATCCCGATTTCCGGCCACTGTAGACGCGGGCGGCGAGCCATGGGTAGCTCGCTGTCCGATCGTCCGGTAACTGTCCGGACCGAGCCCAAGACGTCGACGACGCGCACTGGTCCCGCGCGCCTCAAGGAGTTGTCAGCAACAGGAGGGACCCAGCTGAGTCGAAGCCTACTGGGGCCAGGGTTATCCGAAAGGAAGCTCGTGCCCCGGTATGAAGAGGCTAGAAGGAACGGGGTGGGTCTTTAGTCAATAAGAGTCTGACACTATCTCCCGCTCCACCCAAGAGCGGGGGTTGTCATAAGATGATTTTTGCCCACCGAACAAAAAAAAAAGTATTGCTTGTTTTCTGTTTTTAAATATGCAATCAAGTTGTATTATCTTTTAACTGTCTTTTCATCATTACTTTTTATTTATGTCAATCAACATTGGATCATAGTTATTACTGTCATCATCTTCCTGCCCTTATCCCGTTTTATTTGGGGTCGGCGCAACACGTTTTTTTCTTCCATTCTGTCCTGTCGCTCGTCACGCTATCACTAACTCCCTTTTCATTCATATCACTTCTCACACAATCCATCCATCTTTTCTTTGGCCTCCCTCTCCCTCTCCATCCATCCACGAGTTATTACTGTAAAATAACAATTATAACTAAGATTGTATCGCGCCTCACCACCAACGATTACATCACTGTTTTACTGATTACTTTCCTGATATATTAAAAAAAAAAAACACATTTCTTAATATCACAGGAAAGTAATCAATATATCTATATATATAAAAATGAAACCCGTTTTCCGTTGTCACGACGTAGCATGAAAACGGGTTGACCGATTTGGCTGATTTTTTTGTTGTTGTGATTGTTATTGTGATTGTTATTGTGAGGATAAGGTTCTTATGAAAAAAAAAAATTTGGGTAGTGTAGGGTAGAGTAGTTTAGGGTAGAGTAGGGTACAGTAGGGTAGATTAGCGTAGAGTAGGGTAGATTAGGGTAGAGTAGGGTAGATTAGGGTAGAGTAGGGTAGTGTAGGGTAGAGTAGGGTAGGGTATAGTAGGGTAGAGTAGGGTAGGGTATAGTAGGGTGGAGTAGGGTAGGGTAGGGTAGATTATTGTAGAGTAGGGTAGATTAGGGTAGAGTAGGGTAGGGTATAGTAGGGTAGGGTAGGGTAGATTAGGGTAGAGTAGTGTAGAGTAGGGTAGGGTATAGTAGGGTGGAATAGGGTAGAGTAGGGTAGGGTATAGAAGGGTGGAGTAGGGTAGAGTAGGGTAGTGTAGGGTAGAGTAGTGTAGAGTAGGGTAGGGTATAGTAGGGTGGAGTAGGGTAGGGTATAGTAGGGTGGAGTAGGGAAGAGCGGGAGCGAAGCCGCGCGGGCAAAAGCTAGTTTGTAATAATTGTGCAACATGTTTTGTATAAAATGATTTTCATTAAAGAAATGAATTTATTGTGTTGCTGTGCTGGGGCCAAGAAATTGCCTTGATGCACCCCAAAGTGCTCAGTACTAAAATCTCTTGAAAACCCTTCAGCAAGTTGTACCGTTTGTTTAGAAGTAGAAAGATGGGCTTGACTGAAGCCTAGGGTGGTATTCAATAACAGTAAGAGCTACATACTCAGTAAAATCAGTATGAAGACTGTGTCGAAAGCTTGTGTCTGATCGAAGACGTATTTACATGATTTTTGGGCATAAGGTCTCATAAATTTTGAACCATCAGGTCTCAATAAATATCACACATTCACACTGTATTATGATAAATTGTGAGTAAGCTAAAGTAAATGAAATAAAAACAAATTTATTCCTTTCAGGTGATGAAGAAGTGGACCCTAACCGTGAGAATATGTTCCAATTCATACAAGAAATTAAAACCATCCTAACATTCACAAACGCGACCCCGTATAAGTCTAGGAGCATTCGCTACTACTGCGCTTACTGCTCCACCGATGGCCCTCATTTCGATGACCCCGACGACCTTCGGACCCATACGAGGATGGAACACAACAGCCACAGAACTGAGAAAATAGAACACGCCATGCGGCCGTACTGGATGAACGAGGTGATCAAACTGGATATAGACAACCTCATCTGCACCGTTTGCTGTGTAGTCATCAACAATTGGAATGACATGTTTAGACATTTGAAGGATAAGCACAATATTCACTTAGACCAAGCATATACTAGAGTCATTCCATATGTGTTAAAGAATAATCTTCAATGCGCGCTATGCAAAGAATCTTTCTCCAACTACCTCCATTTAGACGGTCATATGAACGCTCACTATAACAATTATGTCTGTGGTGATTGCGGAGACACATTCTTAAATCAAACTCGATTAAAACAGCACGCATTAAAACATAATACCGGCAAATTCGGTTGTAGTTATTGTGATAAAGTATTTACCTTAGTTAAAAATAGACGTAAACATGAAGAAACAGTTCATATGCAACGAGCAAAGTTCAAATGTATGTACTGCCCTGAGAGACTCACTGGGGAGTATCTGAGACACTTGCATTGCTTAGAAGTACATCCGGAGACGGTGAAGACTATAACCTGCGAGTTTTGTGGGGATTGCTTCACGTGGAAACAGTACTACACGTCCCATGTCAGGAAGAAACATCAGAATAGAAAGCCTTACGAATGTGGTTCGTGCAATAAAAAGTTCACTGGTAATGCTAGACTTCAGGAGCATATGCTGAGGCATTTGGGTGCTAAGAACTTCGAATGTCCCATCTGCCACAAGAGATATGTGTCTATGAATTGTTTGAAGCAGCATGAGAAGCAGCATAAGAAAAAGGCTGAAGGTTGAATTCAAGACTGTTTTCTGTATGCCGTGAAACATATACATAACCTTAATTGTTACATAGGAAATGTGTCGGTGCAGTCTGTTCAATACCCACATTAACCTTTCAGATACCGTCAATTAGAGACACAATAGTAAGACAATAGATGCGCGGCCACCGGTGGTCGCTTGGAGATTCATGAATTAAGGTGAGTATAGACTACATTTTCTGGAGCATTTCTGTGTAATGTAAAATTCTTACGAATGGTACAATACAGGCAAAAGTTCAGTAAAGTTACCAAAGCATTTCCATGTAATGTAACGTTCCTGCGAATAGTCGGCGTTATGTTACGGGTAAATGCTCACAGCGAGTGTTGATTTACCAACATTTCGTTGTACCTTGCGTTCATTTGTTTTTTAAATGTCACCCCGCAACCGCGCATCGCCCGCACTCGTGGCTCGACAAAATGTTACACCAATATGCTCGTTGGTTTGTAACAAAGAGGCGAGCGTGCTCGACGTTTCGTTCATAAAAGGATGATACACTAGAACATTTCATAGAGCGGCTCGTTGTTCTAATACAAGTAAATGTTGTAGTTTATACTCATCTTAATAGTTTAGTGTGCCTTCAGAAACTTCAAGCATAATCATACATCGCTGCAATGGCGTTGTAAAAGTGTAGTGAAACAAAACGTTAACTGTGTTCCATATAAGCAATAAATTGAGCTTTTTACCAGGTTTTCTTAGAGTGAAGTTTATTGTCACTGTTTTAATTGTTAAAGTGGCTTAAAGGACATCAGGTATCCGAGCCAAAAAAAAGTTAAAAATGAAACTTTTTTTAATATAATTCCAGCACTGATTCACAAAATAGTAGTCTCATGTATGTACTTCACTTTTTATACCTGCGCTAGGCGTTAGGGTCAGCGCATAGCTCCGAACTGTACGTGTGCTGGGCGATTGACCCGAGATATCGTGTCCGTGAGCGGTGTCTGTCACAAAATAGATAGGTACAGAAGACAATCTCATGTATGTACTTCACTTTTTATACCTACGCTCGGTGGACGCACACTAATGAGCGATTGAGTCGGAACTGTTCGACGAGCGGGCCGAGGGCGAGGAGATATCGTGTCCGTGAGCGGTGTCTATGTGTGCGTTGTGAGAGCGCGCTTTGTATGTAGATTGACTTCTGTACCTATTTTTTGGCTGGGTCTTTGTCAGACACCCAGCCTATTTTTTTAGATGGGCGTCAGAGACTCTCTGACGCTCATCTAATTCTGAGATAGCGACTATTTTGGTGCGGTCGCTCTCATTGCATTCTGTACTTTGTTATTTTTTATTTCTTTTACTTGGTTGTTTGTAATTATTGGGCGGTCTGTCCCGAATAAAAGATTTTCGACTCTTTCCTATACGTAGATAATTATTTCAGGCCGGTTTGTGAATTAAGAATGTGCTAATGCCATAATTTACATGTTAACTCTTCAATCGTGATAATTAGAGACAATAGAAAGACAATGGGTGCGCGAACGCCGCCGTTCGCTCGGGGTTTAATGAATGTGCAATAGCCATTGGCGTTAGAGTTATTTTTCAGGAGTGGCCTAGCCTCTGACATGCCTGATTTTCGTGTGAAATTATAAGTATTTTGGCGTCCATCTTAGAATTTGGAATGGAAGCCCAAATCTTCGAGTAGGGAGGCTAGATCATGCTGAGGTCGACAGGACTCACTCAGCCGATGTGTTACATTACTGATTCACTCTTGGTTAATGCGTCTTTCTTTAAATATGACGGACTGTTCAAGTAATTATTACGTAAGCAGATTTTTTGAAAATATTATTTTCCCCCCTCTCCCTTGTCAGCAAAAGTAAGCAAAGCTTTCACCCCCCCCTTCCCCCCATGCTTACGTAAACATTGGTACAAGTATTTATCAATGTGTTGGTTTCGTTATTAATGTATGAGCACTAGTTGTAAGTCTAGACTGAGACTGTTGATTCCAAATATTCATAGCCGAGGTTAATCGATCAACGTCGACCGATACCATCGATCGGCAATCGATCGATTGGTTTGTCGACCGGTATCCGTCGATCAATTGAAGCTAGCGCTAGAGACCACTCGATCAACGTCGACCGATGTCGATCGATGGTATCGATCGACGATCGATCCATTTGTGTGGTAACACCCTAACCTAGAATATGTTACTGGATAATTGCAAACGATAGCTTATTATAAATCTCGTAAAATTCTGTAAATGTATATTTTTGAGAAACATTTATTGTATTTGTAATAATCTGTTTACGAGCTCACCACGAGCTCTCAATGCGATCCTTTTACGACCTAAATTGAACGTTTAAAGACAGCTTTACATACATACAGGATAACCAGAGGTTACCTAATCGAGATTTATTATAATCTGAAGGTATTTGCAATTATCCGGTGACATGACAATTTTTTAGTATTTAAGTACATAGTTAAAAATATTTATTGTTACTTATCTCAACATATTTCTATGTCATAAGTTGTTTGTAAATAACTTTGTTTTTTTGTTAAAATCCTAGGATTTTTGTACCAAAACTGTACCAAAGTAAGCTAGTGAAATGAAGTTTGTCAAGTTTGTGTAATGTAAATATATAAATAAAACACATGAGCTTGTTTATAATGTAGTTTTATTTTATATTAGCTTTTACCCGCGGCTTCGCCTGCGTACATAAAATACAACGTGTAAGGAAGCCCTCCGCAAACTTTAAGGGCTTGACTGAACAACCTTCTACAAAAATTTTGTGTATTTTTTTTTGTTTCCTGAAAAAAATCTTGTGGAAGGTTGTTCTGCTTCTTCTACTGAGCAAGTTCTTAAAGTTTGCGGACGGCCGTCCCTTACACCTTGTATAGCCTCTGTGACAACAATAACAATATAGTACAACTTGAGTGTTGGCTAATGGCTAGGTTGAGATTTTCCCCTTTAGTGTTTTTTGTAGCTTCGAGTTGTCAGCCTAAAGCGCAGGCCACACCGCCAGCTCGCGGGCGGGCGGGCTAGGCGGGCGAACATCGTTTCACCTCTTTACATACTTCGGTTCACACCGCGAGCTACCGACTAACCTAACGAGCTAAGCTAACGAAATATCCGACGATTCCAGCGAAGCTACTCGTTCACCTCGTTTGGCGCGCCCGGTTCGTTCGCCCGTCCTCCCCGTTTCGAGTAGACTAGTCGACGCTCGTCTTTCGAATAGCAGTGTAATAATCATTTTCGGTGTGAACCCCATAGTTTAGCTCGCCAATATTTCGCGTAGTTTGTATAGTTTCCTTCGTTCGCTTCGCCCACCCGCCTAGCCCGCCCGCCCGCTAGCTGGCGGTGTGGCCTGCGCTTTACAGCTAATGCATTAGGATAGACACGAAAATCTTAAAATTTCTTGAGCCAACATACTCGACAAGCTCGGCTGGGGTAGTGAATGCTACAACATTTTCAACTCCATCTTACCGAGATCACATTTCAGTGATTTATTTATTTATTCAAAGTTTTACATATGCACAAGAATTGTACAAAGGCGGAGACGGCGGATTTCACATTAGGTATTGTCCAGATGTGCAGACACTTGAGATACACAATAACTACTAGGAATCAAATTGCGAATAATTAAAACAGCCATTGAACTTCACTCGTAGAAAAATAAACATCATAATGGCGGGACCAAATCTTGTAACCGAATAATTTTAGCATGTATATTTTGTACGTTTTAGTACGATTTTGTACGCTTCGTGAAATTTTTGTACCTCACACGGTTTAAGCGGAATTCCACGATATTGTTGGCCCCGCCATTATAACGCGTTATAATGGCGGGACCAGGGGCCAACCATAAGACCTTAAAGCAGTATTGTTTTAATCTTACTTAGGCTTTTCGTACCATCACGCCTTCAAAACAACCTTATTACAATCTTAAAACAAGCTTGTTTTCTTAACGGTTTTGTGACGTCAATCTTAAAAAGTTCATTCTTTTCGTACTCTGACGGCATTTTTGACCGCTAGCGGTATTGTTTTTACGTCAAATTAGCTGGAGTAAAAAAGTTGCTCGGACGCAGCGGATTTATTATTGTTTTCCAAATAAATACTATTTAAAGTGTTTTTCGTGACTTAAAAAGTATTTAAAACTTATTTTGATGCCTAAGGCCTCATTTACGGAGACGCGGGGCGTCGCGCGTTGCGTTGAGCGGCGCGGCCCGCACTGAATATAAATATATGGCGTTGAAGCGATTTTAGACGCGTTTGTTTGAATTAGGGAGTTTTTTGCGGCCGAGCCCGCGGATGGCACCGACGCGTCACGCTCGGCGTTTATCGCGGCGGCGCACGCAGCGGCAATTCTCGATGAAGCGACAACAGTCGACACGTGCGCTCCCATCTCTCGCCAACATAAAACTAGTCGATTTGATCGAGGCGAGCGTGCGCCGCCGCGATGCCCGCCGCGTGCTTCGCTACACGCTAGAGGATTCGCCGCGGGCGCCGCGGCGGGCACCGCCACGCTTCCCGTCTCGCTTCTCTATGAACATGGTCGTATATTGCTATAAGTTTGTGTTTACGCGTGCGATGATGCGTGCCGCTTCACGCGCCGCCCCACCGTAAACAGAAAAAAACGTCCGACGCGCCGCGAGACGCCACGCCACACGCGACGCGAGACGCCCCGCGTCTCCGTAAATGAGGCCTAAAGGTGTCCATTAGTGCACGAACAACGAGTTTAGTTCACTGGAATACACTGTTTAACTTTATCTTGATTCTATGATGTCCATTTACAATAAGATTTTTTAGCTTATTCGCTTCGAACACCAACCACTTGAAGGCAGATTACTCTAAATATAAGCACTTGAAAACTATTTTAATAATTTAAAATCGGTTCGTACTCAAGAATAGGGATGAAACGTATTTACGCTACCAGGTTTTCATACCAGGTATTTACTTCCAAGTACGTACACCAGGTGCCGACCCGAAATACTTCCAAGACTTTAAAGTATTTTATACGGCTACTCGGATTCGGTCCGATCGGGGCTAGACGCGCGCCCGCCCGAGTCCCTGATTTGTGAGTCATGACGTAACTTCGAACGTTGCGCGTCGGCTCGCTTCGGCCGCGTTTGGGTCTCGATTACTCTCGAACGATTATGCTCCTTATTTGTAAGGTTTTACGACACAATGTGGCATGAAAGTATTTTACTTTAATGGTTTGTCTTTGCAAGTATTTATTTGTATACGGGGTTGTGCCCCAAATTAAATTAAACGCTATGGCCTCTAGCGTGCCATGTGAACGATTGTTTTCTGTTGCCGGGAACATATTAAAAGAGAGAAGATCCCGACTGGGAAGTCGCAAAGTAAAGCAACTCTTGTTTCTACAACAAAATAAAAATAATTAAAAAAATATATAAATCTTTTAACTACGCCTGCTAAGCCACACTACATTTTTAAACAAAATCATGACAAAATATCGTAAAAACTAAAACAATCGTAAAAATAATTCTCTTAGCAGCCAGTCCTAAGCCTGTGATTAAAGTAGGAAGGAAAGATTTCATTTTCATGTACAAAAGTATAAGAATGTCGTATGGTACGAACTAGAAATATACTGAAATACGCACTTGGGCTTAAAATACTTTCAAGTATTTTAATACCTGGATTTTGTCCCTGTTATTTTTACATACTCGTACTTGCAAGCCCTGGTATTGATACTTGCAAGTATATCTCATCCCTACTCAAGAAATCAACACTGACAAGCACTGACAAGAATCTTGTTATGTAAACATACGTTCCGATTCACACTAGCGTGCAACTAAATTAAATGTTAACGTAGTCCCCCGTAGCTATTTTAAATTGTTTTCCTACTTTATTAATGTAAATTTTTGAAAATTATTACTTCCTTTTTATAAAAGTTACTTAGATCCTTTTAAAAATATATTTTAACAAGACATTTTTTGAGTTAAATGTATTCTATTGGTTTACAATGAACTTGCGATACGGACAAACATCTGAAAGAGACAACGTTATACAGATCTATATAGCGCTTATCTTTTCTGTTTAGCAGGGAATAGACAAATTCTTTAAAATCGTTCGTTCTTTCCTAGCCCCTAGCAAGAATACAATCATACTGAGTGATTAAGTTCATGGTACGAAATGAAGTAATATTATTTTATTATGGAAACAAAACGTTCCTGCAATAAGATTGTTTTGTAAATCTTTATGGTCGGCCCCCAAGCTTGTACGCTAAAACTATAACGCATTTCATCATTCTGATAAAACTAGAATTATGTACGCGATTTAGTACTTCCGAAAATCAACAATAGGTAACAGAGATATTATTAGTTTTTTTACAAAATCATTTTTCTAATTTTTGACATTTAGGCGCCTCAACAATTTGACGACGAAAAAAACAAAATGTAAAAATTTGCAGTTACATTTCGTGCAGGCGCTAGTAACGAGGGTCAGTCTGCAACATAATAAAGTGTCGACTAAGGAAGGCTTATAATATAATTTTTCCGTATTTTTCAAATTTTATTTTATTGTTTACGCATTATTATAACAAAATTAACGAAAATAAGATACTCGTGAACATGAAGTTTGAAACATCAACAACGACACATTTTTGTCTGTTTTTTTTTTAATGCTGCCATTTATGGAATTTCGATTTCCATTTATGGCCGCCAGCCTGTGATACCAACCCTCTTTGGGAATGCTTTTGTTAACTTGCCAACATGAGGTGACCTAAGGTGCTATAGTGTGCACAGTCTCTAAATATCCCTTAGTCGCCTCTTAGGACGCCCACGAGAAGATATGGGATGATGCTATTCTTTACGTTCGACACCATACAGTACAGTATAACTCTTGCTACTAAAGAAATTTAATTATCATAATAGATTGCTTTTCATCTTGCTTATCCAAGTAACTGAGTAGTTAAAAATATCTCTGTTCGATTACTTTACCATTGTTTCTTTATTGACTCAGAATACAATATTTTAATTTTAATTAATAATTGTTAAGTATTATGTTGCAGACTGACCCTCGGTACTATTACCGAGGGTAGAAAAATAGGATATACTTATAGGTTATTTATAGTAGTAACTTTATAAAGTATGTTAAAATGTAAAACAATAATTTTCCAATATTTCACACTCAATATTTATTAATAACTTAGTGTTATACTATGATATAAATAAAACACATAAATAATAATAAAGCGCCTGCACGAAATGTAACTGCAACTTTTTACATGACGTATTTTTGGTCGTCAAATTGTTGAGGCGCCTAAATGTCAAAAATTAGAAAAATTATTTTGTAAAAAAACTAATAATATCTCTGTTACCTATTGTTGATTTTCGGAAGTACTAAATCGCGTACATAATACTAGTTTTATCAGAATGATGAAATTCGTTATAGTTTTAGCGTACAAGCTTGGTCCCGCCATTATCGGCCAACAATATCGTGGAATTCCGCTTAAACCGTGTGAGGTACAAAAATTTCACGAAGCGTACAAAATCGTACTAAAACGTACAAAATATACATGCTAAAATTATTCGGTTACAAGATTTGGTCCCGCCATTATGATGTTTATGTAGAAAACCCGCCAAAAACCTCTTGTTTTAAAACCGACCATAAATGTACTGCCATCTAGTGACGAGTAGACTTACTAATTTCTTTACGGTTTATTTATTGGGACAGCAACGACAGTAATAATATTATCAGTCGACTATTCTGGGAAAGGACATCACTATGCCAGTAATCGAATATTTTTGGCGGGATATTTTCGAAACTTGACATTGACACCTTGCAAAACCAAAAAAAGACCAGTAAAACGTAAAACTTTTTAAATGTTTTTTTTATAGTCTATGCCTATCGGAGGGAGTTTTTAGCGGGATTTTTTGAGAAAAGTATAGTGGTTGTTTTAATTAAAATATTCCCAAAATGATTCCAAGTGGATAAATGTGATGTAAAAGTGCAGTTTTATATCTCAAGTGTCTACACAGATGGCCAATATCAAAATCATTGAAACATGCGCGATTTCGGTAAGATAAGAATGTTGTAGTATTGAATAGGTACCCCAGCGGAGCTTGTCGAGAATTTGCTCGGCATTTTTTTTTTTGGCATTTTGCCAAATACTACTCTTGCGATATAATATACTATTCTTGCGATACAAGTACGTCGTTGACGTAAAGCAAAACCCAAACGTGAAGAGCCCGCAGATTTTTCAGAGTTGTACCACAAAATAGATAGGTACAGAAAACCAATCTCATGTATGTACTTCACTTTTTATACCTACGCTCGGTGGCCGCACACTAATGAGCGTTTGAACCGGAACTGTTCGACGAGCGGGCCGAGGTGCTCCGAGATATCGTGTCCATGAGCGGTGTCTGTGTGCGTTGTGAGAGCGCCCACAGTATGTAGATTGACTTCTGTACCTATATATTTTGTGGTTTTACTGTCTAAAACTTACCTGTATCAGTCGCCCCTTGCGTTTTAGGACCACAGACCCTTGCGTTTTTCCTGTATCCCTAGCGGGCATCGGCATCGGCCCTAGTAGACCCTATGATTTTACTGTAGTCTCTTTGAAGCGCGTGTAGAACAATACGCGCTGTCCACGGCGGGTGCGGTCCTTACGGAACGACAAGTTACACGTGGTACCTACTACCTAAGTATATCACCCGGCAAGGCCGCGACTGCGGTTGCCGGGAATCGCACTATGACTCCCAACGGATCAAAATCGGAAATCAGTTTGTTCAGGCATCATCAACGTCATGGCTCCGAAACGTGGTCACTTACAGTGGGCCTTATAAGAAGACTCAAAGTCACCCAAAGGGCGATGGAAAGGGCTATGCTCGGAGTTTCCTAGTTGCGTGATCACATCAGAAATGAAGATATCCGCAGGAGAACCAAGGTTATCGACATAGCTCGAAGAATCGCCAAACTTAAGTGGCAATGGGCACATTGCACGCAGATGGGGTCGATGGGGACGAAAGGTTCTGGAATGGCGACCTCGTACCAGAAGACGCAGCGTTGGAAGGCCTTCAACAAGGTGGACCGATGACCTGGTTAGGGTCACGGGAATCCGATGGATGCATGACGCACAGGACCGGTCGTTGTGGCGACGCTTGGGGAAGCCTATGTCCAACAGTGGACGTCTTTCGGCTGATATGATGAAGGCATCATCAAGGCCGCTTGCCCACGGTCTCCACTCAAAAGTGCTTCGCGCAAGCGATCAGGGCTCTTTAAAGGTTTATTTTATGATTATGGCTCGCGTTTGACCATTAATTCCCCTGATGTTAGGAGACGATGTGGTCGGACACTGGAACGAAAAAGAACGCGCTGATACAGTAGTGTAACTACTAAGGGGATAGACGGGGCAGTGCCCCAGGACCCTCACTGGTGGTAATTTATATTTATACATTCTTATCTTATCCCAACCCAACTTCAAATAATCTATTAAATATCAAATAAAACTACATTATAAACAAACCATTGTGTATTTATTTATATATTTATTTACATTACACTGCATGAAGCTTACTTTGGTACTTATGTATCTACAATATTCCTATGGTTTTAACAAAAAACAATGTTTTACAATAAAATCAACTTATGATATAGAAAAATGTTTGTGATAACAATGTAGATTTATTTTTATCTAAATATTAAACAAATTTTGATGTCAATAGATTATTGCTTTTATGCAAACACCGACAGTTTCACGGTGCCTTACCATGACGTGTCAAAATGTCAGTCGTGCGAGCGAGAAAGAGATGGAGCTATACATCATACCACAGAACAGAAAATATAGGTAGAAGTGCCCCTAACGTGGCTAAGCACGGGAACCAGTGTCGCCAAACTCACACATTTGCGTATCAAATTGTACATTACACACATAAAAAACAGTAATATGATTGGCTACGAAGCTACGAATTACAAACTTAACTTTTACAAATCATATTCTTATTGCTTTCATAAATTAGGTCCTATTACAACGTAAGAAAGTTGTTATTATTTGACATTACACGAACAATAAAGAAGTTTTAACCAATTTACAACGAGTTCGGCTACTCAACGCTAGATGGCGCTGTAACCAATTTATTCTATTCAGAACGCTAGTGCCTTTGAAATAGATGCCATATTCACCTGCACTAGTATATAATATGTAATAGGCGAATTTCGCCTACTGTTGACACACGCGCCATATTTAAGAGGCACTTCCTCTAGTTTTCTTTATTCCGTGCATCATACATTATTTTTAGTATATGCGAAACCTGACATATAATTTGTTCATAATCAGTAACGGTATCCCAATAATTTTTACACCAACGCGCGTTAGTCGCATTTGCAAGCGCTATTGAAAACTCGTAAAATGCCAACGAGCTACAGAAATGCTACAAAAAGCCGCCGTGGTGAGAAACGTAAGTACAACGCACCTACAGTGCGTTTCACTTAAGAAGTTCCGTCGGCGTAATGTTGGGTCCCCTGTCTGTCTATACAAAAAAGAAGGGAAAAAAAGAAAAGAGATGCCCACTACACCAAAATTTTTCCCCGAAATTCGAAACGAAATCGATTTTAACGGTAGTTGCAACACTTTTTGGAGAATTATGAATTTATGAGGGGAATGGGATTTTATTTAACCCTTCAGGTACCGTCAATTAGAGACACAATAGTAAGACAATAGATGCGCGGCCACCGGTGGTCGCTTGGGGATTCATGAATTAAAAAAAAAACAGGTCTAAAAGGAGGTTGTCAATGGAAAGGTACGATATTCTGGCGTGGCGATTTCGGTATTTGAAAGAATTGTAGGACAATCTGAATGGAGCCTCGCGTCCTATACTTAATTAAAAATAGTTAAAAAAAGGCAATTGTAAAAAGTAACGAAATATCAGTTAATCTCCCTAATATCAAGTAATTTAATTGCTAAAAATATTGCAACACTATTTTTCCGTATTGGCAACATTACGGAAGTGTGTGAAAGGCACAGTACACTCCATTCGCAATAACAATAGACATTTAAACAAACCTTTTACTGTCAGTTTAACCGATTTTGACTTCTATTCCGAAGACATAAGGATGGCATTAAGAGCAAAAAAAGTGGTTACAATGCCAATTATGTAATGAAGCCGCCATTTGTCATGCCACCAACGCTATAAAAGTCAAAATCGGTTGAACAGACAGTAAAATAGTTCTGTTTGTCTAATCTCATAGCAAATGAAATTATAATCCTTTGGGTTCCCATTTGTCCAGGTTTCACTGTATACAGAAAATCGTCTGATTTCAAGCTTCATTCTTTGTGCTGTTTCGCGTGCTGCTTCATAGAACTCATAGACACATATCTCTTGTGGCAGACGGGGCATTCAAAGTTCTTAGTACCAGCATGCCTAAGCATATGCTCCTTCAGCTCGTAGTTCCCAAAGAACTTCTTATGGCACGTACCACATTCGTAAGGCCTCTTATTCTGATGTTTCTTCCTGATATGGGTCTGGTAGTACTGTTTCCACGTGAAACAATCCCCACAAAACTCGCAGGTTATAGTTTTCACCGTCTCCGGATGTACTTCTAAGCAATGCAAGTGTCTCAGATACTCCCCAGCGAATCTCTCATCGCAGTACATACATTTGAACTTTGTTCGTTGCTCATGAACTGTTTCTTCATGTTTACGTCTATATTTTTGTAAGGTAAATACTTTTTCGCAGAAGCTACAACTGTATTTTCCAGTGTTGTGTATTTGTACGTGCTGTTTTAACCGGGTACGAGCTAAGAATGTGTCTCCGCAATCATCGCAGACGTAATTGTTATAGTGAGCGTTCATGTGACCGTCTAAATGGAGGTAGTTGGAGAAAGATTCTTTGCATAACGCGCATTGAAGATTATTTCTCAGCACATAGGGAATGACTCTAGTATATGCTTGGTCTAAGTGAATATTGTGCTTATCCTTCAAATGTTTAAACATGTCATTCCAATTGTTGATGACTACACAGCAAACGGTGCAAAGAAGGTTTTCTATATCGAGTTTGATCACCTCGTTCATCCAGTACGGCCGCATGGCGTATTCGATTTTATCAGTTCTGTGGCTGTTGTGTTCCGTCCTTGTATGGGTCCGAAGGTCGTCGGGGTCATCGAAATGGGGTCCATCGGTGGAGCAGTAAGCGCAGTAGTAGCGAATGTTCTTTGACTTATACGGGGTCGCGTTCGTGAATGTTAGGATGGTTTGGATTTCTTTAATGAGTTGGAACATCTTCTCACGGTATACTTCTACTTCTTCATCACCTGAAAGGATTAAATATGTTTTTATTTCAGTTACTTTAGCGTACTTATAATTAATTTCGAACATAAGTCGTTATTCACGGATATGAACTTCAGGGTTTTGTAAATATTATTATTATTTTGAAGATAAGGGGCTATGCATCTCTCGTTGTGTAGGGGATGTAATCACTGAGACCTAAAAGATCTATTGTGACTCGCCACCTTGTTAGAGTAACTCTTTTAGCCCGGAGGCTTCCAGGAAGTCTAGAATACTCCTAGCTTTAAGAGTTTTAATCTCCTCCGGGCGAATATTGTGTCGACCCAGATGGATACTCCGTTTATGGAGAAGGGGCCCGCGTTCACACAAAAAGTGCTTAGGCGTCTCCCTCTCCTGATTACAGTACCGGCAAACATCAGTGTCACTCAGTTTTATGTGAAATTGGTGACTGTTAATTTTTTTTGCAAATAATGTTCTTGTTCGCATTAGCTTCTATGAATAGAAACATTTTACCCAGCAAAATGACTAGTCGTATGTAGATCTTTGACAGTCGCTAGTGGCTGCTCGGAGCCCAAATGTCCGACCAGACTTGCCAGACAGTAACGTGTTGCAGTCTAACCGAATAGACTGAAAGCCACCCTTATAGTTGGACGACGATGAAGCAGATCGATAGAACTTTGCTATTCTATTCTTTATTAATGTTGTGTTAAAAGACTTCTAATTAACCTTTTCGACGCCCATCTATATATTACGCGATGTCCTCCAGCGCCACGCAACAAATGTAAAAAAATATTTTCTGGCGTTTTTGTTTCTATTGAATATAAAACAAACAAGAACTTATTATGTGTGGAAAAGTTAAAATTATGGCTTATAACAAGGCAATTTTCCATAAAAACAAAATAAGGTCTTGTAAAAGTCGTAAATTTATTTTATACTATTATTACTTCTAATCAAGTAGTGGCGCTGAGGGCATGAAAATCTCGAACTTGTATAAAAGTGATTGGCGTTCAAAAGAATTCATAACGCAGTCAATTTTTACTCGACTACGGCAAAACCAAAAAAAGGGTTAAAATCTGTGTTTGTAATACCGCAGCAACCGATTTTGATGATTGAGGTATTGTTAGATGTCTTGGTCTTCTGCTGGTATAACATAACTTAATCAGACTTATAATGCTCCCACTGTTGGGACTCTGGTTACCTTTTTAAGAAAATGAATAGGAAGTAACGGACGTGGCGCCCAGTGTGAATTGGTGGATGTCAAATGTCTACGATTTTTTTAGTCTAGGATATGCCGGTTTTCTCACGATGGTTTTCCTTCACCGTTTTGAGAGTTGTTCGCTGGTATAACATAAGATAATCGGACTTATAATGATACCACTGCTGGGACTTCCACCACCTTTTTAGGAGAGGAATGGGCCATAACCCACCGTGTGGTTTAGTCATACAACTAGGCCATATGTAACAAAAAAAAAGACCTGGATTTTCTGATCCTTGATAGGTATACATTTATTAAATAATAGTAATAAACATAATCAAGTAATTTTAACCGCTAACTGATGAGTTGTATTTTAATGATAAATAGATGTACAGCTTTATGGAAATTCACTTCTTTTTCACACTTATAAAACACACACAAAAATTGTTGAACAGACAGTCTGTTCAACCGATTTTAACTTCTATTTCGTAGGCATAAGGATGGCATTAAAGGCAAAAAAGTGGTTACAATACCAACTATTTACTGCAGCCGCCTTTTATCATACCTCCAACGTAATAAAAGACAAAATCGGTTCAACGACGGTAATAAGAGATTTTCATAAATGAAAATGAATGTTATTTTGATCAGAGTATAAATGCTCAGCATATTTTATAGGCTCACACTTGGCCGCTACCAGGGCCGAGCCGAACCCAGCCAACGCCTGTGTGCAAATGCTACGGAACGCCTCTTTTTTTGTTGTCTTTTTGGATATAGACTCACTGGGTCTATTCTAATTGTCTTAAACTAAACAACAGACATAAGTATTAATTTATCTTAGGAGATTCTACCGATGTAAGGACTTATCTTAATATTCTTAATTCAACTATAAATAATTTGTTGCTCTGTAACAAAAATATTTTTAAAAATTGGCCCTGGCATCTCATCCGGCGCCCCTTATGCCTTGGCGCCTGTGTGCCCCGCAAACTTCGCACATATGGGCGGCTCGGCCCTGGCCGCTATCTATGTTGACTTAGATCTCTAGGTTGCGTTGTAGTTAGTTTGTTTTTTCATAGGTTTAAATGGGTGGGTTTAATTCCAGTCAACGGGTTAAAATTCAATATAAAAAAAAAATAACGTTATATTTGGCCTACAGTTGTTCAGGTTAGTGATGTTCAAATCCGCTATAAATTATAGTCGCGCTATAGACTATTGAATATATTTTTATAGCGCGTTATTTTTAACACGTTATAATATAATAATATATTTTTATTTGCATAAAACATGGTATAATTGGTGTTAAATACTATATATGTCACAAACATATTTAGCTAGGTATTGACAAAGCATGCAAATTTTTAAAGTTAAGCAAATAAGTAAGGATACATCAACAATGAACAATTTAAAACATCAAAACTTTTTATCTATAAAACATAACAAAACTCGACAGTAGTCTGAACGCGGAGCGCTATCATTTTATTCGGCAACGCGCTAAACGGGCGCAACAATCACGCACGACGCGAGCCGACTACAGTCAAGAGTTCACACGACGCGCTACGGACGGGGCGCTATCGCGCTATGTTGCTATCCCGTTTGGCTCCGCTGTAGGCATTTTGTTGAACAAGACGTTATATAAAGCGCGAAGACAGAGTCGATTTAGCAAACGCTATGCGCTATGAACAAATAGCGTGTTATATTTTGACGCTAGTTCAGGTGTCTTCTGTATGTGTGTTTACATGTTTGTGAATACGCCCACGATACAAGAATAATGCCTAGTGCCGGGCAACGCTTGAGGTAATTACAAGAAAATTCTCAGCTCCATTTTACACATGTTTCAATGATTCCACATATTGTCCAGTTGCGATACAAAACTACACCAATTTTACATCATAATATCCACTAAGGTATTTTATTTCCCTAAGTAATATGGGGGAGGCCTTTGCCCAGCAGTGGCTAGTTAAAAAAAAAAAAAAAGTAATATGGGATAAGAACAGGAAGAAGATCCACTAAGATATTTTTACATAGCATGGGTAGGATGACAACAGCACGAAAATATTAATCTTTATGAAGAGATACATATGTATATAGAGGGTTATTTGTAAAACACTGGCAACCTCTCTGGACTGTGTTATTAACATTATAAACAACTTTTGTTCTGTGACTTTTAAAAATTTACCATATTTTAGTTCATCAGATTTTATATACAAATATTTAAATTGAACGCTCTAAATGTTATAAAGTCTATGCGAAGCAAGCGATAGTACAATAGCGGATGGAAGTGAGGATCGTGCGCCGGAGGCGTATGTGGGTAAGCAAAATACAGAGTTAAAATGGGTTAGATAGAACAACGAAAGTCATAGAATAAAAGTTTGAAAAGTTGTGTTACTAATACTGTCCTGCAAGGTTGTTAGTGTTTTACAAATAAGCCTGTATAGAGAGATAAGACAAAGGGATAGGTATGAATCTGACAGCTGTCATCCGCACCATACCATAACAATTGTAATGTAGCAATCAATTTGCGAATAATTAAAACAGACACTGAATTTCGTTCAAAGAAATCCCACCAAAACTTAGAAGCATGCAACAGAGAATACATAGTAACTTTTGGAATCCTTGACCCGTCGCAAATTCAGTGAAATTGTGGAGCCACTACCCAGGATAAGCGTCACCTCTATTTCACGCACAACTACCCGCACCTTCCACGAATTATGCGAGGCACACTGACTGGCCTGTTGGTCTAATCGTTAGTGGCTCTGACTGCTAAGCCGAAGGTCGTGGGTTCGATTCCCACCCAGGACAAATGTTTATGTGATGAGCATGATCATTTGTTCTGTGTCTGGATGTAATTTATCTATAATATAATTTAGAAATATATAAGTATGTTTATCAGTTGTCTAGTACTCATAACACAAGCTCTGCTTAGCTTGACAGATAAAAAAAAAGCGACAAAGCGGTCCAGGTGGCTAAATATTGGTCGGACCAAATTTGAATCAGGTCGACACGAAAAAAGAAGTGCCACCTACGAATTTCTAACGCTTAATCTTGCTGCTCCAGCGCTGCTAGCGACTCCGCATGATTCGTCATATGATTTACCCAAACATTCTTCTGTATAAACGTTTCCCCGCATCTCTCACAAGTAAAACACTTATCGCTATCATGGATCTTCATATGACTCTTTAGAGAGGCCCTAGAAGAGTAGAACTTAGAACAAATACTACACTGATGCTCCTTTATCTTCGTATGTTTCACCCTATGACGTTTCAACTCATTTTTGTTAAAGAATCCTTTGTCACATTCCGGACATTTATGAGGTCGCAACTGCAGATGAAAATGGTTCATATGGTTATTGAGAGAACGTCGACTTTCGAAATTCTTTCCGCATGCTTTGCACCCGAACTTCTGGACCGGAGCGCCGTGTTCCCTCACTTCATGCTCAGATCTTTTTACAACATCCATGAACATCTCATCGCAGTACCCACACTTGCGAGTCTTTGAACCTCTTAGGTGCAAAACTCGTTCATGTTCTTTCATTTTGATTCTAGTGTCAAAAATTTTGGAGCAAAACGAACAAACGAAAGTACCTATTTGATGTCTTATCGCATGCGTTCGTAACGAACGTTGGTTAATGAAAAACCTATCACAGCTTTTACACTTATAGTTTTGAAAATGCTCATTCATATGCTCATATAACTGCTTGAAATAATTGAACTGTTTCTCGCAAAGAGCGCATGTTAAATTCTCCTTTCCAAAGTTAAACGGTACGATATGATTGGAGACGTCTTGATGTATGGGTTGCTTGTGTATGTACTTTATGTGATTCATGATCTCTTCAATAGTATCAGAACTTCTTTCACAGATCTTGCATTTGAGGTCTGTGATATCTAGTTTTATGATCATATCTGCTACGTATTTGACGTTGTCGAGTTCGTCGACATTTTCAGAGTGTGTAGTTAGTGTATGGTTTTTTAGCTCGGACGTATCTGGAGTTTGATATTTGCAGTACATGCAGGTATATCCGATGCCCCAGTGGCCTCTGACTGGTGTAGCGTTTGTGCATCTTAGTACAGTCCGTACGCTTTCTTTGAACCTCGCTAGACGATTTCTGTTTTTCTGAATGTTGCTTATATCTCTTTCGTCATCGATTTCCAAAGCGTGTTTACTTATTCGGGCATCGTTTTGATTATTGCTCATTTTATGTTTGTTATCTGCGCCATCCAGTTTGTTTTTAATCCACTGGGCATCTACAACAAGGAGTAGCTGCTTTAACCCTTCAGATACCGTCAATTAGAGACACAATAGTAAGACAATAGATGCGCGGCCACCGGTGGTCGCTTGGGGATTCATGAATTAATCATTGCACTGCATATTCATTTCATACGTTTTTCATGGATCACATTAAAACATGTTGCATATGTTCACTAATTTCTTAAAATAAATAGTAAATTAAAGTGTTTGGCGCCAATTTCGCAGAAGTTTGTATAGGAGATACTAGTAAGCTATGGTTATTGAAACCTTCAACACACAAGGTGATTAATGTAATTTCTTGTTTGTAGGCAGTGATGGGTAAAATTTTGCTTGATTGATGACTAATGATTAATATTCAATCATTACTCATGACTAATTTCGTGTTTTTTTTTACTAATTTCATGTTTGCTTCCTATCCATTTAAAAAAACATCCGTGTACTATATTTTAATATTACAAATTGTTGTTGAGGTTTTTTTGACCTGTTTGACTTTTATTCGCTATGATTAAATCGTTGTTTGTGGTTATTGACTTGTAGTGCATTATTATTGAGTAGTTGTCGTATGTTGTTGACTTGTTGTTAGCTGTTGTAACTTGTTGTACGCTGTTGTGGATTTATTGTTGAGTTTTTGTCTGGTTGTACGCGGTAATCTCGGGAACTTCCATTTTTAGCAATAGCATATACACTATACTACCTCACGCTTCAACCCTCGAGAGCTGAGATGCGGATGAGACCTCAGGGACAGCTAGTTCAAAAAGTTTTAGTTGTTTGTGAAAGCTACTAGCTATCAAACGGCAGTTAAAAACATTGTGAGAGAAATAGGGTGTGACTTGTTTGCTGGGAGATGGATAGATGTGTGTCGTGAATGTCTAAGGTTTTGTGAGAGGAAGGATGAAAACAGCAAGTAAACCTTGTATTATTGGTTTTTTGGGATTTTCTGTTTTATTTTAGTGGTAGTGTATATGTTTTTTTTTTCTCTTCTTATATTTCTTAGTTTCTGTACAGCGCATTAGTTTAGGCTGTAATGTTGTACAAGTAAATTGTAAATAAATAAATTGTTTTATTTTAGACATAAAAAAGCAAAGCGCTTATAGCGGCATCTGTTGTAGAATAGCTACATTACATATAACGTAGGTACATATCTTATTATTTTCTTTGACATGAACCTGGCTAACTCATACAGACAGATTTTTTGCAATCCGACAGGCATTTCTAGGTTGCGTCACGTAGTATAAACAAATATAAAAACTCTTCTTCTTTAAAAGGTCTTGTCTTATACATATAGAACATAATAATGCTTATATCTTATATGGAAAAACCATATAAGATATAAGCATTACTGTCTCTTTTACCTTGTTCCTTCGTTGCCTTTCATACCAGCGCTGAGTTTCTTTTCAGAAACAAACCCTTAGCTCCAGTAGGCTTCGACCCTTTTTTTATGGTGGGGAAAATCACGCAATTACAACCCCCACTCTTGGGCGAAGCGGGAGATAGTGTCAGACTTACTGACTAAAAACCCACGCCGTTCCTTCTATCCTTCATACCGGGGCCGCGAGGCTCGAGCTCTCTTTCGGATAACCCTGGCTCCAGCAGGCTTCGACCCAGCTAGGACCCTGCTGTTGAGGCTTCGACCCAGCTGGGCCCCAGCTATTGAAGCTTCGACCCTGCTGGGCTACTACGGTTTGCTGATATTTTAGGTGTTAACCCTTCAGATACCGTTAATTAGAGACACAATAGTAAGACAATAGATGCGCGGCCACCGGTGGTCGCTTGGGGATTCATGAATTAAGAGATAGGAGCCGTAATTAAAAAAAGGTTTTTAGCGATCCAAAAATATTTATTCAAATAGTTTAAGTTTGTGGGATTATATAGAGAACATGTAAAAATATAATTATCTACGTATTTACATAGGGCCAAGTCAGCATAGAACAAACTCTAAAGCATTTACTGGCACTTCTGGGCCTTACCATGACGTGATAAATTATCAGATATGCGAGCGAAAAAGAGGGTTGGAGCTATACAAGGTGTAACGTTAAATGCGCAAAATCCTGAAATTAGTTTGATCAGAATAACGAACCGAATCAATGAAACCACTTTTTAATGCAGGTTACATTTTTCAAAAAAATCTTCATTAAAAACTTCAACCTGTCTATTTATGAATAGGTCGAGCCATCACGTGCGCAAACCCGCTAAAATAGGTAAACAAACACAAATAGTTGTAATCCAATCAAATTTTCTCATGCACGGGATAATAAAAGTTCTTATTTCAATGCAGATATGAATTTTAATCAATCAATTTCTTAATGTTTTTTTTCTCACGTAATTAGGTCAATCGAATTAAAAATCATTTGGGGTGTCTGAGGTTTTGCGCATTTAACGTTACACGTTGTATACCATATACAGTAGGGTATTTCATATACCATACAACAAATAAGTAAAAATAAATAATACATAATTTAACTTCAGTTATTATAAATTCATTGTGTGTTCATAGGTATGCAGAATAAGGTTTTAAGGCCTGCAAATCTCCGTTGAAAATTGGGGTCAGAACGGGTGTTGCCTAGTCCAGGCAACTGTCCCATATTTTTTTTATTGTTGATAGGTTCGCGCTTGACTGCTATCTCACCTGATGGAAAGCGACGATGGGACGCGCTTACCTAGAAGAAACCTATTCACTCTCGACTTAGATTCCCAGGTTGTAGCTATCAGGAAACACGACTCCGGCAAGGAATTCCACTCCTTAGCTGCACGCAATTTGAATGATTGATATATAATGTTCTACCGCAGAAAATTCTTATAGCATCATGCAGGTTTTGAATTTTTGTGACTATGTGGAGTCTTAGATGTTGCTATATGTACATTATTTTTGTGTGTTTTTTTGTACCACTGTTCAACATTTCACAATGATGTGACAAATATCGGTATTTTACCTAAACTATCCTACTATGCTTACTTCTCATATGCACTTTCCAAGCGGTTCGATGTACGAAGGTTCTCTCACAGTTATCACATTTAAATCTCCTATCATCTAAATGCCCTCTTATATGCTGGTTCAGACTACATCTTGTTCCGAACGATTTCGCACACATATCGCACTTGAAATCCCTCGACTTCGTATGTGTAACCGTGTGGGAACGCAGCTCGATCTTTGAGAAGAACGCCATTTCGCAGTAAGAGCATTTATGTGGGCGTAGCATTAAATGGTAGCGTTTCCTATGTGTTGTTAATGAACTCTGACTGTGGTAAGACTTGTTGCAAGCTTGACAGGAGAACACTGTCGGTTCGACCCCATGAGCTTTGACCTCGTGGCTTTGAACAAGATCTTTAGTCGCAAACCTCTCGCTACAGAACGAACATTTCCGCGTTTTATTAGACAAAGCGTGTACAACTCTCTCGTGAACACTTCTCTTCGGTCGCGAATCAAAAACTTTAGGACAATGGGAGCATTTGAAGACACCTTTGTTATGTCTGTAACTATGTGTCTGCATTGATTGTTTGTTTATGAATGCTCGCTCGCAAACCGAGCATTCGTAGTTTCTGTAATGATCGCTCATGTGTTCAGAAAGCAGCTTGAAATATTTAAATTCTTTCTTACACATCGCGCATTGTAAATTTTCAGTATCAAACTTAAAAGGTATGATATGATTTTTAATATCTGTATGTATGAATTGCGAATGTATTTTAGTTAAATGATTTGTAAATTCTTCTAAAGAATTTATACTTGTGTTGCATAGTTTACAATTGAGATCGGTAATATCGAGTCTTATAACTAAGTCAGATACGTATTTCACTTTGATAGCATTATCTGCAACATCGCTATGAGCTTCAAAGTTATGCAGTTTCAATTCCGAAGGTATCTCTCTCTGTTCGTCGCAAAAGTTACAAGAATAGCCTGTTCCCCAAAATCCTTTGATAATGGTAGCGTTAGAATTTTGTAATATAGCCCTTATATTGTCTTTGTGTTTATTCATTTCGTTAACTTCATGTTTTCCGGGTTCAAATTTGTTTTCTTTCTTGAATTTATCGTTAACTATTGCTTTATATCGGGTCCTGACTTGTTCGGCGTTCACAGGGGACTCAATTTCTTCTATCTTAGGTTCCACATTGATTTCAATTGCAATAATTTTCGTTTCTTTATCAATTTCATTGTCTTTTTTTAGTGGTACCGCCTCTTTTGTTAAGTTCTTTGCTTTTAATTTATTCAATTCGATTAGTTTTATCGTTTTTTCGTCCAGAAATGACGCTTTCGTTTTAAAGATGGTGGGTTTTGTCCTTGTTTTCGTTTTAGGTCTTTCCAATTTTGATTTCTTTGTATTGTCAATCAGGACATCTACAACAAGAAATTCATACATTGATATCCACATCTTGATCAAACTTATTATTATCATTAAAGTATTATTTTATTCTCTTCTTCATTTGCTTGCGTATTGCGCTTAGTGGAAAGCTGTGAGGCTCCTTTTCTACTCGCATAATATCGAGCATGGTTTATAAGCTTGTTACTTCATCTAACGCAATCCAACGCGTGTTTGATGAAGAGGGAACCCGAAAAAGAGAGATAACGCCTGAAAACTCTGTTAGCTTTCGGTAATTCCGTGATTTACTCGAAAATTTCACAAAAATTGTTTCAGGAAGTGTTTTTGAAACCCTTAAAAGTTTTGAAAAAAATTGTCGTCATTCAGAATCTTGAATTAAATGTGCAATACATCTATTATAATATTATTTTGACTTTTTAAATTTTTGAGTAAATTATGAAATGTTCAAGTTCATGCAAAATAGAAGATTTTCAGAGGTCTTTACTAGATTAGTTTTACACAAATATATAAATTGATTCCAATAGAAGCCTTGATAATATCCACAAGATACTGTGTTTCCTAAATATCTAATGAAAAATGAGTAATAACGTCATAATCGCGTATGGACTTTTTAAATTTTTGAGTAAATTATGAAATGTCAAAGTTCATGCAAAATAGTAGATTTTCAGAGGTACTGGATAAATGTTACACAAATATATAAATTGATTTCAATAGAAGCCTACATATCCACAATATACTGTTTCCTAAATATCTAATGAAAAATGTGTAATAACGTCATAATCGGGTAAGCATCCCCTTAAGAACTGTTTCTGTCCATGGCAATATACAACTTTATTTTAGGAATTCGTCAACCTCCATAAAATTCTTCCCATCCTAGTTTAAATCAACGACAGAAGTCGTTTTCTGGTTTTACCATACACACTAATGAGACGATCGCTTATCCGAGCGATAATCGCTTTGTATAGGAACACACACAAGACTTTGAGCTGCATGTGCAAAAAAATTTTCGTTATTTTTTTTTTATCTTGAAACATTTTTTTTTTATTATTGGTTCAAATAACTTAAAAGTAAAACCAAGTCAAGTGGCCCTTGGACACAAGACTAGAATAATATGTAAAAACAAATAATTTTTGCTTAAACATTAGAAACTTAATAAAGAAATTTCAAACAAATTGGTCCTTATTTACATCATGAATCACGGGTCAGAAAAATACTCTCGGTCTTAGAATTAAGAATTTTGAATTAAAAAATATGATCAAGTCAAACTTCACATTAAAAAGCGCTATTCAAGTAATATGTCAAAAGAATTTGAAATATAACTCTTAACCGTCCATCCCCCTTGTCAGCAAAAGTAAGCAAAGCTTTTATCCTCTCATACGCTTACGTAAACAATTACAGCACAATTCATGAGCAACCAAATCTTGGAATAGGTTAGGGTGTTACCACACCAATCGATCGATCGTCGATCGACACCATTGGTCGACGTTGATCGATTGGTTTGGTAGTTTTAATTGATCGACGGATACCGGTCGACAAACAAATCGATTGATTGCCGGTCGATGGCATCGGTCGACGTTGATCGATTAACCCCGGCTATATTTCAACAGTTTCTTTCGAAATGTATTCACAAGAGGACGCATTTTACCATCGAACGACAATCGATCGATTGGTCTGGTAGAAACTGTCGATCGACATCGACTAATCCATTCTACCATCGATCGACTGGTGTGGTAACACCCTTATTTTTTCATATAATTTCTCCGTGGCATAAGGTGATGACAGTAAATCACAACGGAATTTCTTCTCGCCAGCACTAATCCCTATGTTTGAAGATGATTAAGTAATAAGCGTATCGGCCTTCTGACAAACTACCCTAAAGAACCCCAGTTTTTGTAAATGTTGATTATGGAAACATAGTATCCCACCGGTATAGAGAACAGGGTCCAAGCTTCCGGTAGTCAGGACTCCTGAGAAAAGTCTCCGAACAATAGGCATACTGTCTTCGAGATCAAGTTCTTGACCCAACTGCCTAACGAGAGCCTCCTCAGATATATATCGAGGCTCTTTCTTGGCTATTAACTTAGCTCTACTTTTGTACAGAAGTCCACGCCACAAGAGAAACATTTATGAGGTTTTTGTGAAAGATTGAGGCCGATTTTTATGCTCTGACAACCCACTTTGCACACTACTCGTCTTTTCACAGTCGTCACATTTGTGCTTGGGGTTCTCAACCCCATGGGCTTTGACCTCATGGCTACGTACAATATCACACGAGGAGAACCTAAGTTTGCAGTACGCACATTTTCTATATTTCTCTGGTGCTATATGCGCATATCTTTCGTGAAAAGTTTTCTTCGGTCGAGAGTCAAACTCTTTGGGGCAATAAGAGCATTTGAAAACTCCCCTATTATGCCGATACATGTGCACCAACATAGCTTGTTTATTTATAAACCCACGCTCGCAAACTGAGCATTCAAAATTCCGATAATGTTCAGGCATGTGTTCTGAGAGCAGCTTAAAAAATTTGAAACTTTTATCACACATAAAACATCGGAATTCGTCACATTCGAATTTGAAAGGAATCATATAATTTTTCACGTCCGTATAGATATCTAGGGAGTGATCTTCACTTAGGTGTCTCATGCAATCTTCTACAGCATTGAACGGTTCATTGCAAATGTTGCATTTCAAATAGGTTGTGTCTAACTTCAAGCTTAAATCTGTGACATATGCTACCTTGATTGCATTATCTGTATCTTTGTCATTGGTGTGATTATCAAGGTTATGTTGTTTTAGTTCAAACGGATCTCTTGCTTGAAATTCGCAGAAATTGCATGAAAACCCGTCCCTGGCGTATGCTTTGATGAGTGTTGCATTAGAGAATTTTAATACAGTTTTTAAATTGGTTTTGTGTTTGTACATGAACTTTTGATCATCTGGATTGACGGCTTTTTTGTCATCGTTTGTCTTCGTGTCTTTCGAATTGCGGTCTTGTTTGGTTTCCGTTTCTTTAAGTTTGGTCTTAGACGCTTTGGGTCTTTTGGTCTCAGACGCTGTGGGTCTTTTGGACTCAGACGCTGTGGTACTTTTGGTCTTAGACGCTGTAGATCTTTTCCTTAATTTCATTCCATTGTTGGATTTCGTTGTATTGTCAATCAGGACATCTACAACAATAAAGTCGTATATTGATTTGTGTATGCTGGTTAAATATTCAAAACATTACCGTTGAAGTTGAATAAAAATCATGAACTCTGCTTTAATTTACATTATGAAAGAAAAAAAAACCTGACTGACATATCAACGCTCAGTCGAAACTACTGGTACCAAGAGCTTAAAATCTTGCGTCAGGTTTCCTTTTAAAACATCGGCGAGTACTAAGAAAGGGATTTCCAAAATTCACTACCTAAGAGGGTGAAATAGAGGTCCAAAGTTTGTATGGAGAAACTTACACCCTCACTCTCCTTCCCTTCTTAGTTTTTACTTGCTTTCCTTACTTTCGCGCGGGCGAAGCCGCTGGCAACTTAACGTGGACTAAATTTGTCCGGTTAAACTGGACATCTCTATCGTGGCCTATCTCGATTCCATTACATATTTCTGTGCTAATAGGGCCTACGTTGTAAAAAAATTACTTGATAACTTTGATATGGGGTCAATTTGGGGCTAGCTACACCACTGCTGTTCCTTGGCAACTTTCAATCAACAAACCTTTCAAATCTGGTGGAATTATAATGCCCCGCCCCCCCGGGCATTAGACTTGAAAGATGAAAAAAAAAAAAATGTTGAGAAAATTTAACCGATTTGAACATTTCCTGCTGTCCATTTAAAATTTCAGATAAAGTTAAATTTGCAGCCAATATTTAACTTCACCAGAAAAAAACTGTGAACCAAACGATTTTCTGCGAAACCCTACTTAAATCTATTTCTGCTACTTCCAGCTTGTTTCCTATGTATTGAAGTCACATGCCTTTTCCAAGTACTCATATGCACGAACGCTGTTTTGCAATAATCACATTTATACTTCCTATAGCCTATATGCGCCATCATATGCTGCCTTAATCCTGGTTTAGTGGCAAACGAGTTCCCACATCGATTACAATGAAAATTTTTAGCTTTAATATGTGTTATTGTGTGCCAGTCAAGTTCTTGACGCGTGTAAAAACTTCGCTTACAAGTATCGCAGTCAAAAGGACGCGTTAAGAGACTGTGTCGTCTCTTATGTACTGTCAGACTTTTCCGAGTAGCGAAAGGCAAGTTGCAAACTTCACAAGTAAGGTCAGTACGGGCAACACCGTGTTGTCTAGCCTCATGATTCTTTAGCAAGTCTATTGACGAGAATTTCTTATCACAAAACCCACATTTCCTCTTTTTATTAAGCAGTCTGTGAGTTACATATTCGTGTTCGCGTTTTTTTAACGGACTGTCGAAAATTTTCGGGCATTGTGAACATTTATATACCCCTTTCATATGTCTGTAACTGTGAGTTTGCATCGAATGTTTGTTTATAAAAACACGGTCGCATTCCTGGCATTTGTAGTTGCTGTAGTGTTTGCACATGTGTTCAGAGAGCAGTTTGAAGTATTTGAACTCTGCCGCACAAATAGCGCACCGTAACGTCTCCGTATCAAACTTAAACGGTATGAAATGATTATCAACATCTGTATGTATAGTTTTGAAATGATCTTCTTTCAAATGACGTATCAATTCTTCAAGACTGTCAATTTTCTCATAACATAGTCTACACTTTAGTCCAGTGATATCAAGTTTAATTATCAGATCCGAAACAAATTTTACTTTAATAGCATCATCGTAGACATCTCCATGTTTAAAGTTGTGTTGTTTTAGTTTCAGAGCACTGAAATGTTTGTCGCAGAAACAGCAAGAGTACCCAGAGGATGTACTTCCTTTTATCATAGTAGCGTTGGAATATTTAAGAATCATTTTTAGATTGTTCTTGTGTTTGGGCATTAGATACTTGTTTGGTATTTCTTCTACGTCTGTTGGATTTGGGTCATGTGCGTCCACGGGATTCGCTGTCACAGTTTTGCCGGGAGTTGTGTTGTTTGTAGAGTTCTGGACGTCTGTCCGGATATCTACAAACAATACAATTTCTTTATTTTTATGCAATATGCTGGGGTCCATGAGCGTGTTCTATATTTTGAAATAACAATAACCATTCAGGAAATTTTAGCTCAGTTTTTTGTTCATGTTTGGGCTCTTTATATCTAGTTTAAAACGTCACCTCTTTGAATGATACCCAATTCTCGAAAATTATTATGTGAGCAAATTGTATAAGGACGTCTTCGATCAGACACAAGCTTTCGACAAAGTCACCATCTAGATTTTACTTACAAAGTAGCTGCTCATGCTATTAAATTACCACCCTAGTCATCAGTTAAGTTTATATCTTTAGGTCTAACCGAACAGCACCACTTACAGAAAAGAATTCGAAGATATTTCAATACTGGGCAATTCAGGGTGCCTCAAGGCAATTTCTGGGCCCTATTCCGATATCGACTTAAAGATAGTGACTTTTAATGCTGTAAATTGGTCTGTAAATTTAGGCCTACATGTGTAAAAAGTCGAGAATAGGTCATTGGAATCTGGCCGTACGTTAAATGTTTTTGCCAGTTGCAAAAACGCTTCGGCCGAATATATTATAGAATATCCAAGAGAACACACCAGACTCGATAACAAGTACTAACTGTCAGTCATGACAGCTTGCATCTAATTGTTTTATTTCATAGAAGAATCTTTTTGGCTTAACTCCTAAACAACGCAACGGATTTCGATGTGGTTTTCATCAATAGTAAGAGCCTTACTGCCGCACTCAGAGACGCCCATTAACGCTAATCTCTGATTTACTAATTTTGTCATTGAATAATAGTCTATATCTTTATGACGTTAAGTACCTTAGGTTTTGCTTTAATTGACATTAAAGTTAAATGACGTCTCTGAGTGCGGCAGTTAAACGTGTAAGCTCTATCTGTCTGTGTATCATTTGTATTAGAAATATAAGTTGCAATATGTTACGGGGTTAATAGTATCGGACATCAAAGCGTAGTCGATTACCATGTTGACATCGTATTTTAAGTTAAAATCTATACATCTGCCTGCCTCATCTCAACTCTGTTACGATCCGCTTCCAGTCTACCCGGATACCGCTTAATATCAGTGACTTACATAGAACGACTGCCTTATGACGTTCACAACCCAAATGGATTTTTTTAACGAATCATACTTCTGTATTTATTTTATACACTGAATTGAGAATGTCACTCAATTCTGCGATATTCACGTGACCAAAATGTCAATCTTCATGACATGATAAGGTTATAGAAAACCCATACGGAAGTTCCAAACCTATTTTTTTAATATTTATAAAAAAACTAGCTTTTGCCCGTAGCAAACTCGCGTTAAATTCGGGGTAACATGGTTCTCCTTTCGGCTTATTTTTTTCCCGACATCTTCAACAACTATCGTTAATGTACACAGAAATAAATACAAAAACTTAACAAATTATATATCTTTCTCGAGAATTACGCTATTGAGTGGTGAAAATCGGTGCAGTAGTTTTTGAGTTTATCGCGAACAGACAGACAGACGGACATATTGAAGAAACTGATCGAAATAAATTATCGTCTATGTATGACAGAGATGAATAAATTTTACGAGACAAATAGTTTTACAGATCACATGTTGAAATTTAATTAAAATATTCCAATCAGTTTTCCAAATTATAAGAAAAATTTGCAATCAAAACAAGATGCGTTTATTCTACATTATAGGTTCCATCCACTTTGATTGCACACATGAAAAAAAGCTGATAATGTATCCACTCACCGCTTGGTTTCGCTCTAATCTTCGCCAGAATAGTTTTCTTAGGAATATTATACTTGACAGACGCATCAGCAGCTGTCCGAACATTATTCCTGACTTCTTCCAGACATTTCCTGAGATCACCTTCCGAGTACTGTTTATACGTCTTCTGTCGTTCAGATTTGGGCAGTTTTTTGGGCCATTTACGTTTTGGTGCCCCCACGTCATGGTCAGGACGACGGGTCTGTTTTTTCCGAGTCCTGACTTGTTTAGACTGGTCTGTTTGCTGTGAGGAGTCTGGAATGAGTAAGATAGCAAATTAAGAGCAGCTTGAAATTAAGTCTTCGGTGGGAACAGCAGGTGTAATGACATGGGGATACCATGGCGGCTCGACCAGTTGCGGTCCCGGTGGAATTATAGCCCTTAAGAGCAATTGGGTATTTGAGATAGCACGAAGAATCGCCAAACTTAAGTGGCAATAAGCAGGCCGCATTGCTCGTTGAACAGACGACCGATGGAGCCGAAGAAAGCTCTAAAGTAGCGACCGCGAAACTAAAGACGCAGCGTTAGAAGTAGTGGTGGTTATTATAACGTATAGCGTCAAAATAGAACACGCAATTTGTTCATAGCGCATAGCGTTTGCTAAATCGACTCTACCTTCGCGCTATAATATAACGTCTTGTTCAACAAAACGCCAACAGCGGGGCCAAAACGGGATAGCTACATAGCGCGATAGCGCCGTCCGTAGCGCTTCGAGTGAACTCAGACTGCAGTCACTGCAGTCGGCTCGCGTCGTGCACGATTGTTGCGCCCGTTTAGCGCGTTGCCGAATAAAATGATAACGTTCCCGCGTTCAGACTACTGTCGAGTTTTGTTATAACGTGTTATAATTATAGCATATAAAATAGCGCGCTATAAAAATATATTCAATAGTCTATAGCACGTATATATACGTTTATAGCCAATACCAGGTGGACCAATAGGTATAGGTAAGACGGGCTGTTGTCCGCAACCCCACGACTAAGGCGCGTATTTTGCGCACGGGTGGGACAGATGAGTCATTCGATCCACCCCAGCTCCTCAAGAAAGGCCAGCAGCGCCTTGGTGTCGCTGACCATTTCACGAAGGTTACCTGGGTTACCGAAGTACTTAACCATGTATCCAGCGACCACATGGCAGCTTAGAAGCAGACGAGCTGCTGTCTCAGGCTCTGCAGGTGGACCAATAACCTAGTAAGAGTTTGCAATGCCTGCAATGCTGGTTTTTTTTTAGGCGGTGCTGGGGTGGTTTACAGGCATACAAAAGCTAAATAAACAAAGCTTACCAGTATCAAAGGCATCATTAACCCCTGTTACGTTTTCATCTTCCAAATACTCAATCTCCTCATACTCCGTCTCATCTTTGACACTGTTTATAGTGTCACCAGTGTCCATTATAAACTCTGTCTCATCGTACGTAGAGTCAGCAGTGTCCGCCTCACTGTCAGGTTTGTATTCTACCAAGAATTCTTCATCCAGTCTTTCTTCTTTAACGTTTACATCTACCATGTTTTCTGACAACAGATTTTTTTAAGTTAGGCAAAATATAAAAAAAAAACTTTTGTTAAAATGTAGCTTTTTTGAAATAAATGATATCTATACTAATATTATAAAGAGGTACAATTTGTAAGTTTGTATGTAGGGGGTAATCTCTGGAAGTACTGTTCGGATTGCAAAAAATTTTTCACCGCTAGAAAGCTGCTTTATTCCGAGTAAAAGGCATATGCTATATTTTATGTAGGCACGCGGGCGAAGCTAGAGGCAAAAGCTAGTTTATTAAGAGAAGAAAAGAGAGAGAAAGAAAGAAAGAAAAATAATTTATTTGGTACAGAACAAGGCCCAAACACAAATACGAAAAGCAAAAAAATAAAATAAAAATAAAGGTGTTGTGTGCCTCATGGCTACACCAAAAATGCCTTTGATAGGTACTATCACAGGCACTTCCGCCTGACTACTGCTAAGTTCATTTTTGCTTGCACTAGAAACGAAAACGTCAAAGGGTTTGTTTGTAGGAGGTAATCTCTGAAAGTACTGGTCCAATTGCTAAAATTTTTTCACTGATAGAAAGCTGCTATATTTCTGAGTGACATAGGCTACATTTTATGTACGTGGACAACGCTGCAGGCAAAAGCTAGTATGATATATAGATAAACAATGATTACCATTTTCAAACTCCTGCAACAGCTCGTCTTGTGAATTTAGGACCACCTTTTTAAAGTCGCTCGCATCTCTCAACCGAAAGATGCACTGCTCGCAAATCTGATCTTGTTCCATCGAGTCCTCCGAGTGATCCCACTGTTGACACATACAATAATGTTTTAATTTGCAAAGTATTATTAATTCGAAGATGTGACATTCACCAACCGGCACTGGGCCCGCTGGTGGATTACATTCCATTCTCTATAAAAGAGAGGGGGCCTGAGTTCCAGTAGTGGGAACATTAACCTTTCAATCGTGATAATTAGAGGCACTATAGAAAGACAATGATAGAGCAAATGCTGTCATTAATTTGTGGTATTCAAAAGGTTAAGTGTGAAGGAGTTAGAATTTGCCTGCTGCAGCCTTTCCATCCTTAGATAAGGTCAATAGGCTCTTAATAAACTAGTACGCCTTTTTTTGCTCGCCCGTTGCTCGCCATCCACAAGCCCGTGCCTACGGTGCAGGTGGCTGAAAATCGGTATCGGAATCCCAACGGCGGCAAGAGCACCGTTGCCTAATGCAGTCAGCCTCCTTCTTTGGTAGCATTACTGCGTTGCAGAAGGAGGCGACCGCCTGCCACTCCTCCTCGCTCCGTACCATGGCCTAAAACGTGCCCGGCGCGAGAGTTCTCCGCCGCCAATCGCCCTCCAGCAGGGCATGGCGATGCTCCGCCTCTCGACTGTGTTCTCCATAGTGTCCTCCGAGCGTTCTGCACAGTGGCGACACCCGGGCGTCACTTCCGCAAGAATCTGGTACAGGAACCTCCCAAACTTACCATGTCCGGTGAGGACCTGCGTCATGCGAAAGGTCAGGACGCCGTGAGGTCTTTCCAGCCAAGCCTCAAAGAGGGTACCCTCTTTACCGCCATAAAACCCAAAACTAGTGCGCCTCACCATGAAAAATTGCATCTCGACTTACCTGCAGGTGGGTCACAGTCAAACAGTAATTTCAATGTATTGACGTATTGGAAAAAAGAGCATGTGATTATTTTTAGGTATGTGAAAGATTCCGATAATACATTTTTGATTAACAATTACAATTATTTTCGTACAATAGTCTTTTGCCCATCAGTGGGACAGTAATGCTAGGAAAAAAATATTATTTAGTTCTAATAAGTGTAATTTTTTTATTTTTTGTCTGATATAAACTAGTACCTGACTGCGATCCCACCTGATGGTAAGCAGTGATGCAATCGTTGATGGTGAGGCGCACTAGTTTATTAAGAGCCTAGGTATTCACTCTAGCCTTGAAGACGCCTAAATTATATTCGGACGGGAAGACCGCATATATTAAATTAATTCATGAATCCCCAAGCGACCACCGGTGGCCGCGCATCTATTGTCTTACTATTGTGTCTCTAATTGACGGTATCTGAAGGGTTAAAAAGTAAGTAAATTATAATATTTAACATATACATGAACTCCGTTACAACATAACTATGATAGCATGGTAACCTATGACGTGGTAAGCGTAAGAAGACTGCAGTTCGATGTAAAATTATTAAAATAAAACTTTAGAACTTTTAAAATCTCCGCCACAACACTTTTTAGAAATTACAAGTTTGGAACAAAGTCGTGAAGCATAAATATTGGGCAAATAGGCTCATAATCAAAACTCTAAAAAGAAAACTCACAGTCAAAGCAAAACATTGGACAAGCATCTCTCCGTAAACCTCTGCTTCTCCATCGTATTGATGTTCTATCCACATGTTTTTTAGGTAGCCATAGGCGAGACAACACCTACATCTACCGAAAAATGTCTCTATTTCAATTTTTTCAACCGACATGATTGCTATTTTACACAAAACTGATTAAAGATCTCCTCAAAGAACCACCACCATTTTATAGCATAGACTAAAGCCGATTAGCCGACAAGCCGTACTAGCGTACCCGTGCCGCGCTTTTCAGTTTCTTGATTGTCTATGGTGCGAAGTGATGTCGGCTCTGGGCTAAAATTATTGACCTTTATTAGGTGGCTAAAATAATGAGCAAAATATATGGAACGGGAATGGCAAATCTCTACATCACAGGGTAATTGGGAATGGGTATGCAGGTGAAACGGTGAAGGTGAAAAATCTGTGAAAAATCCATTTTTTTGTAACCATAGCTGAATTCGGGTAGTGCAAATTACCCGGTTATGAGAGCAGATTTTTTAATTTCTCGTTATCAGATGTCAAAATTATTTTAATTAGAGTCCGGTCAGAGGCTTACCATGACCAAGCAGGGCTGAAGTTGAACTGCATTTTTGTAGTATGACTTACAGGCCTGTAACTGGCCTGTTAAGTGACGTTCACGAAATCCACTCAAGAATCCAAGATTCGTTCACCTTTTTCAGTTATTGACGGCATTGTGCGATAGTTGTGGCATATTATTATTATTTATTGTTATTATTCGTTCAGACTTTTTGTACAGTAGATGACCGTCTTTTGTGCGTCTATAACGTCAAATTAAGCGATCTTCAAGCGCCGCTGTTCACCTCTGTGCAAAAGTCGTACAACTTTAGAACTGTCATGGTATGATTTTTAGCGATTCAGTTCAGACGCCGGCTGGCCTGCTTTTGTTTGTAGTTGGACTCACTGGGAATTGAACGGAACGGGAACTGAAATAGGAGGTCATGGTAAACCTTCAGTCATTTGAATTTAGGTTAGCATTAGGCACAAACCTAATGCAAACGTTAAAGGATTGAGCAGTGCCGGCGTAAGGGCCACTGACGCCTCGGGCGAAAATATTGTGGCTCGTAGTTGGAAGTATCGAAAGTGTAAGCGCAGTGCAGTTGAGGAGCGACTCTAACGATATCATTAGAGTCGCTCCTCGACCACAAACCCTCAAAATCAATCTAAAAAAATACTTAATAAAAATATGCATATGCACAGAGCGTAGAGCACAGTTTGGAGGGTTTGCACCAGGGGAGACTTCAACTCCAGACCTTGGCGCCCCCCTGAATTTGTCGCACTGGGCCGTCGCCCCATTGTGCCCCCCTCCCCTAACGCTGGCACTGTCATTGAGTTGAAAATTCCTATTTGAACTCTGCGTGCACTCTGTGCTTTCTTTTTAATCTGTGTTATTGACTGACAGGTCTTGGCGTTGAGAGAATTTAGGCGAAGCTTTCTTTTGCAAAAAAATCACATAAAAACTCGTAATAATGATAAATACTGAATGTATATCATGAAGAAGTTGTGTTAGTTACCAGTTTTGAGGAAGATAATACATGAAAATGGCTTCAGTTAAGAACAACGGGCCGATAATAGACCCAGCACTGTGTCGATGTTGTCGCGCTATTAAAAAATGTCGAGTGCTTACCTCTGAATATACATGGATGGAAAAAAAGGAAGTCTACGCTGAAATGATCATGGACTGTTTCGGAATACTGGTTAGTAAGAAATTACTACTTTAGCTCATTGGGTGTATAAATTAAATAATAAATATTATCTCATAAAAAACCTCTATAGTTTTTTGTTGTTTATTTTAGCAACTTCGTTCTCGTGTTTTTATTGAAACTATTAGAACATAATAACATCATTTGTTTATATATTTTGGTCAGTGGGCCTTAAGGGCGAATTTAAGTATTATTCAAATATAAGTACCTAATCTCTAAAAGTTGTGATTGAAATCCAATAAAAAAAAATTGTCAATTCTTGGTGTCTTATGCACTTTTTCGTAAAACTATGCTTGGTTATTGTGTGATAGGCCATTTAGACAAGTAGGTCTGGCAGAAAAGTCATAAAAAAATAAAACTACAGTCCAACCAATGGATGACATAATTTTTTTTCATAAGAAAATATTTCTTTTCTTTATCTTGGTATTTATTCTGATGTAGTGTTATATGTAATAAGTGGACAGAACTAATATAAATATTCATTGTGATTTTGCAATGTTAATTTCTATCCTTTGAAGGCTCGCACTTGGCCACTAGCTTACCTGATAGAAATTGACGATGTGGTCGCCAATACAGCTTGCTAGCCTAGATGTAATTTACCCAGTCTTCACTTAAAGATCCCTAGGTTGTTGCTATCAGAAAATACTCTCCTTTACTCCTTGGCTGTACGCTCAACAAATATATCCCCAAAATTACTTAATTCATGAATCCCCAAGCGACACCCGGTGGCCGCGCATCTATTGTCTTACTATTGTGTCTCTAATTGACGGTATCTGAGTCTGGGTTAAATTACTTTCTACTTCCACACTTATACTTTTCTTTTTCTTATTACTTCCACTTACTCTTATTACTTTTACTTTAATTTTTATTATTTACTAGCTGCCCCCAGCGGCTTCGCCTGCGTGATAGCAGAAAATTATCCCAAGGGAACATATTTCCGGGATAAAAAGTATTCTATGCCCTATTCCTGGACATGGTCTATCCATGTACCAAGTTTCATTAAAATCGGTTTGGCCATTTAGGCGTGAAGACGTAACAAACAAAGAATCAAAATCACTTTCGCTTTTATAATATTAGCAAGGATTAGAAAAATAACGAATTGATGACTAACCCTTCTTTCTTCAGCTATCGCACGTAGATGACAATGAGAAAGACAGCGGAGTCTGTGCAACTTGTGTGGTACGTCTACGAGATGCTTTGGCGTTCAGGCAGCAAGTGCTGCAGTGTGAAGAACTGTTCTTAAGTGCTAAGCTGGAAGACAAGGATGTTTTGGCTGGTAAAAAAACTTTTAATTTTTGTATATTGCACCTTTAGAATTATAAGGACCTAATTAAAAAAATCATAATTTTTTAACAAAATCGATTAATTTATTTTCTCATAATACATGTAGATAACTAAGTTAAGAAACAAATTCAACTATTATTTGTATAAGTTGTATGAAATTTCATTGAACCTTCATTTAAAAGAAAACCTACATGTATAAAACTTTATTTAACGTTTCCCAAAAATTTACATTTTTGGAATAGGTCACTAAAATTCTAAGGGTGCGATATGATGGCAGACAGCAACACAAATATCATTGTAGTTTTAAAGTCGTTCGATCGAAGTCCTATCCAAAATCAATATTCACGTGTTCTTTAATCGGGATTGGATAAAACGACAATTGAACTGTATTGAAACTAAACGATCTATCAACGACTTGTTGCCAGATACCACAGAGTACTACTATGTTACAAAGTACTCTGTGATTTGAACTGAACTGCAATATTTGACATTTAGTCATTGGTATCCGACTCGATCAAACAAAGTTTATCTACGAGAATACCTCAAGCCAACGATTGAATGATGATTCACATAGCTGAATATGCTTCAATGATTCTTCGTTCGAACAATTTCAAAATTGGTGTTGTTCAAACTCGATTGATGGATGTGATGAAAAATGATAAAAATGACTAACTCGCAATGATATCGTTACCGTTTTGATTACGTGAATCGGTCTACAGGACCCCATACCAAAAAGGACGGATTATTAAAAAATGTTGCTATAACCTTGTATTTTGGTAGGCCTGTTAGTCTAGTGGTTAGTGACCCTGACTGCTATGCTGGAGCTCGTGGGTTCGATTCCCACCCAGGACAAATGTTTGTGTGATGAGCATAATCATTTGTTCTGTGTCTGGGTGTGATTTATCTTTAATATGTATGTATTTAAAAATATATAAGTATGTTTATCAGTTGTCTAGTACTCATAACACAAGCTCTGCTTAGCTTGGGACTAGATGGCGTTGTGTGATAGTTGTGGAATATATTATTATATTATATTATTATTTTCATCTGTTTATTAATCTCAGGACCCTGAGGTCCTGGGCCTTTGAGAGGCGTACAAGGGGCCGAAGCCAACTCGCAGAGGCCCTTTTGGTTACTATAATGGAACGTGATACCAACCGACGATTATCCCTGTGCGCGCTATACTAGTGCACCTAAGGACAACCCCCGGTTTGAAAAACTATTGCAACATAATATGAAAAACAAAATAATAGGGCTATGATTTTTGGAGTCTTAAGTGGACTGGTAATATGGAGCTATGTTAAGACTATGGCCCCTGCCTGAACAATGTCATTAATATCTATCGATAAAAGGCAGGGGGTGACTTGCACACTCAATAAATGGGCCTCCTAAAACGGCCGCTAGCACGAAGTGACGTAGCAACAAGAGGGCAACATATCCTGAGGCGCTTGAGGAGTGGAGAGGCATACCACGGCTATCAGGACAATCCCGGAAGTACGGTCAAGATCCCTACCAGCACCTTACTGGATTATGCATCCATCTCCCGTGCATGTTTGCTCTTGCGACTCTCCACTCAAGCCAGCCAATAAAGGCAAGAGAGAAGTGGGAGCTCTGTTCCTCGTCAGTGTTCACTACGACCGGCCAATAAAGGCAAGCCGGAGATGAAGAACAGGAATTCTCCCGGGAGATCGGGTCCGTGGGGTCGCTAATACCCAACAGTTCGCCACAAAACTGCCCTGCGGATTGTATCTCTCTTAGTCTGGCCCCTCACCCTAGGTATGTTACGGTAAAGGAAATTCTACCGATACAGACCTAGGGCATGTTGGAGCACACAAGCCCCACCACGACGTCAACGTAGAGATACGACGATGGGGTCGTAGAGATACGACGATGGGGACGTAGAGATACGACGATGGGGATATTATTATTATTATTGTGTTGCAGAACCCAAGCTACACAAACCGCAGATAGACGTTGAGCTGAAGATCGAGCCGAAAGACGACTGCAGCGACATATCAGGCGGCGCCGACCACGATGATGAAATGTGTATAGACTACGGGATGTCGATGCCGGAACCTGGTGAAGGTAGGTTTGTTTGTTTTTAAATCTATATCTATACAAGGTGTAAGGGTCAGCACTCCACAAACGTGTAAGGGCTTGCTCAGTAGACGAAACTGAACAACCAGAGACTGGAACCTCCTCACAATGCGAGCCGTATCGAGGACTACTGCCTTCTGTATCAGGCCCTTGATCCAAACGCGCAACGACAGTTTTGACAGATGGTCGTCGAAACTTTTGGCTATAAGGCCATTGGCGGTCACGACCATCGGCACAATGACAGCCGAGTCCATATTCCACATGTCGACAACCACGTGTGCTAAGTAGGTTTATTTTTTCATAATGGAGGCTCACGTTTGACCACTATCTTACCTGATGGTAAGCAATGATGTGGGCGACGATGGAACACGCTTGCCTAGAAGCAATCTATTCACTCTTGACTTGAATGAAGATATTTGATTTGTTTCTCTTTCTCAGCTTTCACGAGATTCTCGTCATATTGATTTTTTTTTTTCGTCTACGGAGAAAGTCATCTTCTGACAAAACCCGCTCTTGGGTGGAGCGAGAGATAGTTTCAGACTCTTACTGACTAAAAACCCCGCGCCGTTCCTTCTAGCCTTCATACCGGGGCTCGAGCTTTCTTTCGGATAACCCCGGCCCCAGTAGGCTTCGACCCAGCTGGGCCCCTCCTTCGTCATGTGGGATGGTAACGTCGACTATTATTGCGCGGCGCGCTAATCGGTCTATCACCACTATATCCGGCTTATTAGCTACAATAGTCCGGTCAGTAATGATCCTTCTCCTGGAGCCGTATTCCTCAATGCTGAGGGTCGTGACCTCCCTGCTTCATCACTCTAACCCTTATAATATTCCTCCATCTGTTCCTGTCTCTAGCGGTCTGAAGGGCATTGTACATCGTAGAGTCAAGAGCGGTGCGGATCTGGTCGGACCAACGTATTAGGCTGCGTCCGCGAGGCCTTTTCCCATCCACTTTACCGGTCACAATTAGCCTTTCGAGGTTGCCACCGTCTTTCCTTGCAATGTGACCGAAGTATTGCAGAACCTTGCGAAGACACTTGGACGACGAGGTTGTATTTCAATTATTATTATTAATATCATGATTATTTGCAGAGTCTCAGCCCATGGAACCAGAGGAAACCAAACCTCCCAAGGAGGAAGAGGCTTCAGAGAAACCAGAACTGCCTCTAGAGGAAGAAGACGAGAAGTTTGAAGATATGGACGATGATGATGATGAAAGCGACTGGTCTGCTTCTTCCTCAGACTCCGACAAGCCTATCAAGAAGAAGGCTAAGAAGAAAGGGAAGGCTAATGGAGCAGCTAAGAAGAAGAAGGTCTCCGCTAAGAAGCAGAAGGCTGGTGAGTTTATAGTTAACTTCTTTAGTGGTATGTGGAATAGGGTGTAAATTACTACCCACATACCTCTGTTGAAAAGAGAGGATTTTGGCTTGGTACTTGATTCCGGACTGTTGTATATGTAATTGCACGGAGAACTGTATGATCGCGATGCCCAAAACCCTTGAATTGTCGATGCTTTCTAGGGTTGCGGGATTGTTAGAAAGAGGCTCTCAAAATCTCACTCCATCCAATGCAGGAGAAGTTATTTGATAAATACTCATCTCAAAAATAAGTAAGTGATGTTTAAACAATAATGCAGTAACCATATTAGCCACAGGTTCAGACAGAAACAAGCGTGTCTTCAACGTAGTCTTCAATCTTGTAATACGCTTTTTTGATAAGGAATATTGTAATAGATGACCTCTATGTTTCTCTTTCAAGGTACATCTTCAAAGAAATCACCGAAAACAGTAAAAAAACCGCCCGTCGAGAAGAAAAATAACTACGATAGAGATTTAGACTGTATGTCCGAAGAAAATCTGCTTACTATCATACAGTATTCTTACGTGTGCCCATTCAAGAACCGACGGAATAACTACTACTGTTTCTACTGCAAAGATTACTACCCGAAACCGGAAGATTTGAGAGAACACACTGTCTCACATGACACGAAGCCATTCCAACTGCTGATGGGTTACAAGAAAATGATCAAAATGGACATCACAAGGATAGACTGCAGACTATGTCCTATGAAAATCGATGATCTTACAGTGTTCAAGCAACATATCGATCAAGTCCACGGCAAAAAGATCTATTTCGAAGCGCCAGATAAAATGCTACTATACAAACTCACTTGGAATGATTTGATCTGTGTAATGTGTAATGACGTCTTCGAAGATTTCAACACATTAAACACTCATATGGTAGAACATTTCAGTAACTATACATGTGATGTTTGCGGCGTATGTTTCTTAGAAAAACCACGTTTAGATGCCCATTTGAAGCGACACAAAGACGATGAAAGACACACTTGTGAAGTCTGCGGTAAAGTCTTCAAGTCAAATCACTACAAAGACATGCATGTCGATATAGTCCATAAGAAAAAAGCGATAATACGGTGTCCAAGGTGCGACGAATGTTTCATGTCCTACGCTCTGAAGAATAAGCATTTGACTGAGGCTCACGGACAGAAGCGGACGTACCCATGTAATCTTTGCGATAAAGTTTATAATAGACAGAAGACTTTAACGGAACATCAGCGGAGGAATCATCAGAAAGTGTTGAAGCATCAGTGTGAATATTGTGATCAAAGGTTTTATCTTCCCTCTAGGTTAAAAGAACATATGGCCACGCATACCGGAGAGAGGAACTTCAGATGTGAGTACTGTGAAAAAAGTTATCCTAGGTTGAAATCTTTGCAGTATCATATACGGACACATACGAATGATAGGAGGTACCGCTGTCACATATGTGGGCAGGCGTTCATACAGAATGCTAGCATGAAATCTCATATAAAGAGCCATCATCCGGAATGTGATATTGAAGGATGCTACTTTTAAATTTTAAAAATTAAACTGGTTTCTGGAACGAAATTGTCAATGATTTAATAATAGTAATATTCCATAATTTTAACACAACGCCATCTAGTTCTAAACTAGGCAGAGCTTGTGCTATGAGTACTAGACAACTGATAAACAACTGGCCTGTTGGTCTAGTGCTTAGTGACCCTGACTGCTATGCCAGAGATTTTGGGTTTGATTCCTACCCAGGACAATTGTTTGTGTGACGAGCATAATCAATTGTTCTGTGTCTGGGTGTAATTTATCTATAATATTTATGTATTTTGAAATATATAAGTATGTTTATCAGTTGTCTAGTACCCATAACACAGGCTCTGCTTAGCTTGGGACTAGATGGCGTTGTGTGATAGTTGTGGAATATTATTATTATTAAACATACTTCTATTTCTAAATACATACACACTATAGTTAAATTGCTGATCACACAAACATTTGGCCTGGGTAGGAAACGAACCCACGACCTCTGGCATAGCAGTCAGGGCCACTGATCATTAAACCAACAGACCAGTCAAAAACGCATGACAAGTAACGATTTTGCGATGATTTTCGTTCTAGAAAGTCGGTTGGAAGCTCATATGATTATTAATTTGGTGGTATAAAAAGGAAATATATAAATTGTGTGTGAGTTTCTCATGAAAACAGAAAAATGTAGTAGAGAGATATGCTCTTAATAAACTCGTTAAAAAATAAACGGCCCATTTTGACATTTTGTAGCTGTACGGTAATAACGTCAGCAGTTTTTCCTAATAAAATTTATTCCACCAAGTTACTAACCATATTTTTGAGATTAATAGGTAACAAAAATAGTCTGAAATATTTTTAAAGATGCATTGTACTTTAATTATTATTATATTAGTGACAGAAAATCACAATTTATTGTTTTACATGCTATGAATTATTTATTTATTACAAAAACAAGCAATTTATTTATGGTTGTAGTACTCTCAGCAAAAGAGGTAGGTATGCAGGTAAGATGTCATCGTTCTCTCATATATCAATTTGAGTTCAACTCATTACACTTTTTTTTTTGGTGTGAAAAATCATCCAATGACTAAACCCGCTCTTGGGTGGAGCGGGAGATAGTTTCAGACTCTGACTGACTAAAAACCCACCCCCTTCCTTCTAGCCTTCATACCGGGGCTCGAGCTTCCTTTCGGATAACCCTGGCCCCAGTAGGCTTCAACCCAGCTTGGCCCCTCCTACGCATTACACGTTCAGCAATACCTCTTCAGAAGTCGATGTTAAAGCCACGGTCGCGAAGAAGCTATGTTCATAGACGCGTATTCGTTATTATACGCTTGGTGTACGCCTGCGTAAAGCTTACGTACAAAACTATGAAACTCTGTCGAAGGCACAACGCTGAAGGCAGACAGTTTCATAGATTTATGTGCGAGCTTCGCACAGGCGTACACCAAGCTTATAATGACGAAAACTCTTCTATGAAGTTAGGCGTCCTTACACATTACGTCTAACACTCAATCGTTACATCTAGCCTGCATACTAATTTGTTTTGTTGACTGTACCTGAAAATTTTGCGTTTATACGAGTAGTTAGCGAATGGAGTGTACTCACGTATATCTCATCTACTAAATGAAACACATGGAGTTTGTGGTATTTACTACCAAAAGTCTTTTTTACGGACTTCAAGGAGTGTGAGATGTGTATATAACGGCGACAGCAATAGATTAGCAGCACAGCCGTCATCAGTAAGGTTTTCTGGTAGAGGGCTTTTGGCTTAGAATTAAAATAACAATTCACTTCACAATCACTTTTATTAATTTAACAATAAACATTATTAGGCCATTACAGACTTAGGTATATCGTAATCTAAGAGAACCAGTAGATTTGTTAGAAGCGACCGTACTGCTCGGCGGATCGCCCTAGACTGACTTTTGCAATGTCTCCCCTCCAAACGATTACGAAGATTAAGAGACAAACGATTAAGAGTACCGGAGTGGTTTACACCACTCCGGTACTACTGAATCAATTGAGTGTCTTATTATCGCTAAATGGTCATAATCTCCGACATTTGTATTTAGAAATATGTAAGTATGATATCAGTTGTCTAGTACCCATAACATAAGCTCTGCTTAGCTTGAGACTAGACGGCGTTGTGTGATAGTTGTGGAATATTATTATTATATCGTTTATTCAAATTACATTTTTGAATATTTCAATATAAAATATAACCATTTTATTGTTATTATAGAATCGATACTTTCATCAAGGCCGATGAAATTTTTTGTAAAAAAGAAAATTTATAAGAAGAAAAAGATTAACCCTTCAGATACCGTCAATTAGAGACACAATAGTAAGACAATAGATGCGCGGCCACCGGTGGTCGCTTGGGGATTCATGAATTAATTCACTTTTTTCACTAAAAATGTAAGATTAACAATTTTATACAGTTTAAATTAAAAAGTTCAAAATGTTTTTTTTTTTTTTTGAATAAGCTTACGAAAAATTCCACCTTCTAATGTACTTTTTTTTGTCGATGGTGAAAATCATCTTATGACAAAACTCGCTCTTGGTTAGAGCGGGAGATAGTGTCAGACTCTTACTGACTAAAAACCCCATCCTGTTCCTTCTAGCCTTCATACCGGGGCACGAGCTCCCTTTCGGATAACCCTGGCCCCAGTAGGCTTCGACCTAGCTGGGCCCCTCCTGCTGCTGACAACTCCTTGAGGCGCGCGGGTACAGTGCGCGCCGTCGACGTCTTGGGCTCGGTCCATTACCGGACGATCGGACAGCGAGCTACCCATGGCTCGCCGTCCGTGAGCCCGCGTCTTCGGTGGCCGGAAATCGGGATCGAAATCCCGGCGGCGGCGGCGAGGGCGCATTTAACGTTACACGTTGTATATAAATATATATAATTATAAAAGCAGAGAAAAACTGTGCTTAATGACAATTAAACGTTCACCTAACGCTTTACTCACCTGAATGCTGTTCGGTTTACACTCCATTTGTTTACTACTCTGTGTGTTTGTTCATATAAGTGTGTCCAGCTTTTAGTAGAGTCCAGAGAATACTGTATCATCATCATCATTTCAGCTGACAGACGTCCACTGTTGGACATAGGCCCCATCTAAGTGTCGCCAAAATGATAGATCCTGTGCGTCCCGCATCGTCGGAAGGCCTCCTACAAGGTGGACCGATGATCTGGTGAAGGTTGCGGGAATCCGATGGATGCGGGACGTACAGCATCGAATACTGTATACTGTATTTTTTATTTGCGGAAAGTATACCTACAAAGTATACTTTCCGCAAATAAAAAAAAAGTAAAATTCGTTCGTGTTCGTTCGTAATTATCGTACTTAAAACCCTTGAATAATATCACGTATTTTCCCAGTGTAACTAAAACCTCAGATACACGTGGGGACAAAACGTTCCTCAACATAACGCGCACCGTTTTAGGTAGAACTACACTGCGAACACGTGAGCCACGTACATCGCGTCGGTCTCCATATATTTTATATGGAAATCAGACTTGCAGAGCTACACTTGATCCACGCCACGCGACGTCGTTCTAACAAATCAGGCGCGTCGCGTCGGTCTAATGTAGTATTAATCTACGGGATACTGTAACGTCAACGTCACTATGTCCCGTACAGTACCCGGCATGTAAGTTGGCAAGATTTTGACGTCATCATCATCATCAGCACTGCTGGGACTCAGGCCTCCTCTCTAGGAGAGGGAATGGGCCGTTATCCACCACGCGGGCCCAGTGCGGCTTGGTGGATGTCACATGTCTTCGAATTTTTGGTTCTAGGACATGCCGGTTTCCTCACGATGTTTTCCTTCAAAGTTTTGACGATTGAGATTTTGACGTAGTGAGGATAAATTTGCGCATGGTGCACTTGTGCGGGGGGCAAAGGTCGACTAATGCACCAATCGCGCGCTCGGATCGGCGCTACCTCATACCCCGCGTCCCGCTTGACCACCAAATAGATCTATAAACGATTTCTGCGCATCTAACGACTCTTGCCAACTTTGTGCCGAGAACTGTAACTTGTCTCTCAACATTTTGCAATGCATTCACCAGGATAAAATAAACGCAAATACGATGGTTGCTTTATTTTTATTTTTCAAGGGGACAATCGGGTAGTTGATAGAAAAATAAAGCTACCCATTCACGCTTTAAAATTTAGGCCTACTGTGCTGCCCCTGATTGTTAAAAAGACGTATCTAACAAAAACGAAAACGGATAAAAAAAATGTTTTAATGAATGAAACGGGAAACCAAGCCTTTTTTCTTTATGTTAAAACCGCACTGGAGAAAGTTAGCAAAATATGAAAAAAATAGGCAGACGCATTTTTTTTTCCTGATTCCGGCAATGTATATAACTCAAATCTGGAAAAAATGTTAGATGCGTCTGTTTTACTGACGGGGGCAGTGTGTACGGACGCGTAGCTTCATAGACGAGTATTGCTGCAACGACATGACAGGTACAATTTTGGTGCTTCATCGACCGAATAGAGGCGTACGTACTTACACCAAGCGTATAATGACGAATACGCCTCTATGAACCTACGCGTCCATAGACAGTAGGCCATAGTAAAATGTTTGTATTTCTTGTACTCTACTTTAAGCTATGTTTAATTAACAATAAAACAAGCAATTTCAAAACAGTGATATAATTATTATTTAAGCGAATAAAACATAACTTATGAATAAAAATGTACCTACCTATAGCTTAGAATTTAAATGTATTAATTAAATTAAGGATTTGAATACATATATAATTTGAAATAATATCACAAATTTTATTACAAGTGTAATTTAAGTATAGTTCGATTCAAACTTAATGGTGGTTCGGAATATGAGGCGGGTCAGGGGCGGGGCTTTTCATAGACGTAGATTTGAATTTTTAAGGGCTTTTTTTGACTGAAAATGGTTTCTGCTGATCATTCTTTTTTTATTATTAATATATAGGCTCGCGTTTGACCATTATCTCACCTGATAAAAAGCGAAGCGAACGTCTATTAAAAGCAATTTTCAGCCTAGTTCTGGTATAGCGCATAGCGAAAAGCGCACTTCACAGACGCCATCAAGTTTGATTCAAGCTGTAATGAAGATTTATAAAAAATGATCTCAAATTTTTATTTTTCGACACTGCCTTAATAGGAATCTCGGTTCCAGTATTTTATTTTTTTTTAATGATCGGCTTTTTTCTTGTAAAAATGTGTAGGTAAGTAAAGCTGTTGGACTGTATTATTACAAATAATTGTAATTTTAAATTGAAACTATAATAGGTAGTTACTTAATGTAATATATTACTTATTTATTTTAAGTAAATTGAGAGTAGCAATAAATAGATGCATAATATGTAACGATCACATTAATTGAGTATTATTTTTAAGTTTTATAAATACATGAATGATGACGATGATGCTTGGTTTGTTTTAATCACGTTTGTCGTTTCCTCCCGACTTACGACAGGCGTCCCTCACATTAGACGAGCGCTTTCTTCGGGCGTGTGAGTGATGTACAGTGCGTTTCACTTAAGACGTTCCTTTGGCGTAATGTTGGCTCCCCAGTCTGTCTACACAAAAAAAGAAGGGAAAAAGGAAAGACTTGCCTACTCTACCAAAATTGTTCCCCGAAATGCGCAACGAAATCGATTTTAATGGTAGTTGTAACACTTTTTGGAGAATTATGAGAGGAATGGGACTTTATTTAAAAAAGCAGGTCTAAAAGGACGTTGTTATAGAGAGATACGATATTGTGGCATGGCGTTTTCGGTATTTGAAAGAATTGCAAGACAATCGGAATGGAGCCCAGCGCCCTATACTTTATTCAAAAATAGTAAAAAGAAAAACAAAAAAAAAAAACGCAATTGTTAAAAGTAACGAAATATAAGTAAATCTCCCTAATATTAAGTAATTTAATTACTAAAAATATTGCAACACTGTTTTTCCGTATTGCCAACATTACGGCAAAAGAACGTCTTAAGTGAAACGCACTGTAGACGCCGCGTGCGCGCTACGTGACGTGCGTGCAGCGAGCGCGTGGCACGCACGCGTCACTCTACATACCTACATCTAACAGTAGTAGACGAAAGGGTAAGAACGCGACGTTAGCGCCGCGTGGACGCTGTGCACACGCCTCAAGGCAGCAAAACGCGACAGTTACGCAGTCCGCTAGGGAGACTGGAAACGTCGAGAGATGTCGTGCGGTGTCCGCAGGGGTCGGTACTAAGGCCACCCTTGTGGAAAATCGGATACGACTACGTGCTGCGCGGCGACTTCCCTGACGGGGTCAGCGTGGTTTGCTACGCAGACGACACGCTGATTCTAGCGCAGGGAAGATCGCACCAGGCGGCGGTCACTCTGGCGACAAGCGGGGTTGCGATAGCCGTTGGAAGGATCCAGGAGTTGGGAGTCGAGGTGCTGCTGCACAAATCCTAGGCAGTGTGCATCCACGGCCCTCGGAACGCGCCACCATCAGACTCCCAACTTACGGTGGGAGGAGTTCACATCGGCGTCGGGTCGACGATGAAGTACCTCGGACTCGTCCTCGACAGCCAGTGAAATTTCGGAGAACATATCCGACGTCTGGCTCCCAAACTCATTCCGAACCCGATTCCCGGTCACCGTCCGGGTGGTGCCCAGGGCGCCGTTGCCTGATGCGGTCGGTCTCCTCCTTTGCTTGCATTACTGCTTCGCAGTAGGAGGCGACCGCCTACCACTACTCCTCATCCCGGACCAAGGCTCCAACCAAGGCCTGGTGCGAGAGGTCTCCGCCGCCGAGCGCCCCCACGAGGGCACGGCGATGCTCCGCCCAGGCAGGCAGGGCACACCTCGACTGTGTGCTCTACCGTGTCCTCCGGGCGTTCCGGACAGTGGGGACACCTGGGCGTCTCTTCCGCTTGAATCCGGTGCAGGAACCTCCCGAACGTACCATGTCCGGTGAGGACCTGCGACATGCGGAAGGTAAGGACGCCGTAAGGTCTTTCCAGCCACGCCTCAAAGAGGGGGGGGACTTACTGCTATAATTGTGGCGTGCCCAGGTTGAGTACTCCCTAAGAATATATCTACTTGAGCAGTTTCGACACGGATATCGAAGTTTCGACGAAGCCATTACTACCTAAAGCACCGTTACTACAGTGGCAGATTACGGTCTCGGCTCTCGGCCTTTACGGTTAGATCGAAAATTCTGAGTGGACAGTGTCTCTGGCGACCGGGATGTAACGATGCACTGCTGTATCACCAGCCAATGCTCTTTAATGGCTGGTGTTGTCGCTGGGTCGCGTGAATCTCAGAGGACGCCGTGTTAACGTAAAGATTGATTAAATATCGAACCCTTCTACCCCTGAGCCACCACAACGTTATAATAACGCCGATGCCACAGCACAGTATGCAGCATAGGGTAGGCTCAAAAGAATCGCCCCTTCAATATGGTCTGGTCAATATAATTCTACGAAGTGATTAAGAGAAATACCTATGTTCATTTTCAAAATAAAATTATTTGAAAATATTATATTAGAGTACGAAATTACGAATCAAACTGAAAAAATTAAACTTTGATAAAACTACGAGTTTGTATGATTTGAACCATTAACTACTTTGTTCCATTTATTTCGATGGAAAAAAAAGAAGGAACAAAAAGAAACAAAATATGGTAGTTGGAATGCTCCAAAACCAAAACAATCTAGCAGCGCAAACTGGAACGCAAACGTCAAAACGAAATTGTTTCGATTTTACGATCTTATAATCGGTCGCAGAAAATATTATTTTTAAATGGAAAGATAACATAATTGTTGTGAAATGGAGACTCCAGCAGCTCCTGCAAAGGGCAAAGGCCCAATACTAGACCCCGCATTGTGCCGCTGTTGCAGATCTATTAAGAAATGTCGACTTTTAACAAGCGAGTATGAATGGATGGACAAGAAGGAAGTTTATTCTGAAATGTTTATGGATTGTTTTGGGCTTCTAGTAAGTACTTTATTGCTATTATGTTAGCTCAGTTTACTGTACTGTACTGCTTGCCTTTACATTTCTAAAGTAGGCCAAATTGGTTCGTGGAAAGCCAAATAATTGTTTTGCTACTTGGGAGAGGTTTATACGTAAACTATATTACATACAGTTATATTTATTAGAAATTTTTCACATTTCTTTTAGTATTTATTGCTAGAAAACAAATGATGGGTTTATTGGTGCAAATATCTATCAATAGTGAAGTGTTCTCAAATTTTTAAGACCTTTTTTATGCACAAAACTATGTATGTCTTCAAGATTGTTTCACTTCATTTTTTTTTCCATAAAAACCTTTTCCTCACAATAACAATCACAACAAAAAAAGAATTAGCGAAATCGGTCCAGGCGTTGTTGAGTTATGCGCTTACCAACACATTTTGCGATTCATTTTTATATTATAGATGGGGGGGAGGGCATTCTACCTGACTGTAATATGTAACAAACAACTTTGCCTAATACTCTATGTTACTTCACAGTTATCACACTTAGACGGAGACACCAAAGACTGTGGAGTATGTGCAACATGCGTGGTGCGCCTGCGAGATGCGTATGCGTTCAGAGAACAAGTGCTGCAGTCACAAGAGGCCTTCCTTAGTTCTAAACTGCAACTTAAAGAAGGTAAATCACTACATAGTATAAAACAAAGTCGCTGTTTCTGTCCCTATATCCCTATCTGCGCTTAAATCATTAAAACTACGCAACGGATTTTGATGCGTTTTTTTTTAATAGATAGAGTGATTCAAGAGAAAGGTTTATATGTATAATAACATCCATTAAATAGTGGAGAAACACCCGAGCGAAGCCGGGGCGGGTCGCTAGTTGATTATATAATATACTAGTTATGGGCAGCGGCTGCACCTACATGATAGTAGAAAATTATCCCAAGCAGAGTAGATTGTGACTGGTGAGAAACGAATATAACAGCGCGGCGCGTATTTTGCGTATATCAAAACTGTGTCGCGCGCAACAAAGAGATACCAGCAAAGCGTAGGGGGACTAAAAAATAAAGAGAAAAAAGCAGAGGAGGACAAAAAAATATAGAGAGAAAAAAACCTAGGGGGACTAAAAAATAAACAGAAAAAAAGCGTAGGGGGACTAAAAAGTAAAGAGAAAAAAATGCATTGGGAGACTATAAAAAAGAAAAAAAAAGCCGAGGAGGACTAAAAAATAAAGAAATTAAGCAGAAGAGGACTAAAAAAAAGGAGAAAAAAATGCGTAGGGGGACAAAAAAATAAAGAGAAAAAAGAACGTAGGGAGGATGCCCTAGGCCTTTTTCATTAAGTATCTATTTTTCTCATGACCAGTGCAGTGATCTTGCTTTTCTGATAGTTGTGGCTCTATTTAAAACTCGGATATTTATCCACATCGAATTAGATTGAAAGCCGATCTCAAGCTAGTTGAAAAAGGCTAGAAGGATGATGAATGCTAATTTATAAAAAACTGATACTTTTTAGTAAAGAGGCCTCGTGCGACAACGCGCGAGGTCGTGGGCGTGGGGCCTCTTCACCCACGGCTATCTACGCCACTGGCGTGTGTGCCTTTTATTGCGCCAATTTAAAAAAAAAAAAATTTCAATTTTATTAGAGCAGGCCGAGTGTTAATGGCCCTGACTTACGAGCTGTAGGTCGCGGGTCGCACCCAGCTAGGCGCATTACTTTGTGTAATATATTTCATCACCATTGCTCTCAAAACGGTGAAGGAAAATATCGTGAGGAAACCGGCATGTCCTAGAACCAAAAATTCGAAGACATACACCAACCCGCACTGGGCACGCGTGGTGGATTACGGCCCATTACCTCTCCTAGAGAGGAGGCCTGAGTCCCAGCAGTGGGAACATTAATAAGGTTGATGATGATGATATATAGTATTATTGTTTTCATTTACAGATGGCAGTGGTAAAATGGAAGTGGAAATAAAGGCGGAACCGCTCGATGATGAAGACTCTGATGCTGTGGACGACAGGGACGATCTACCGGACCATGATATGATTGGTATTTATTTGTTAATCCCTACTAATATTATAAATGCGAAAGTAACTCTGTCTGTCTGTCTGTCTGTTACGCTTTCACGCAAAAACGGAACGGATTTAGATCAAATTTGGTAGGTAGGTAGAAGAGACACTGGAATAACACATAGGCTACCTATAATTCCACTGCTGAGCACGGGTCTCTGACGCGCGATATACCATAACTGTAGTTCCACGCGGGCGAAGCCGCAGGCGGAAAGCTAGTTTTTTTTATAAACCGTACCACACTAAGACTTACTCCTGTATCGTGACCTCGTTCACATGCATGTAAACTCTCGTAAACAAGAAGCTTAGATCCGGAAAAACTATCTGAGGCCATAAAAATCCTTACTAATATTATAAAAGCGAAAGTGAGTTTGTTTGTTTGTTACGTCTTCACGCCTCAATGGCAAAACCGATTTTGATGAAACTTGGTATAGGGATAAACCATGTCCTGGAATAGGACATATGATAATTTTTTTTCCGGAAGTATGTTCCCTTGAGATAATTTTCTGCTATCACGCGGGCGAAGCCGAAGGAACCAGCTGGTGTTGTATATGTATTTCCATATTTCTTCCAGACGCATTAGACACGAACCTAGACGGCATGAAAGATGTGAAGCCAGCAGACGAGTCTCCGGTGTCGGAGCGAACCCGCGCCAAGAGCGAGCGGAGCGAGCATACCATCAAGAAGGAGATGACCAACAAGATGAACAAGCTGCGCGCTAAGCTAGATGACATGTTGGAAAAACCAGGTGAGTTGGATTGTCTGTGTTTCCTGATTGCTATAATAGCATATCAATCAGCCTTTTAATGTTCCCACAGCTGGGACTCAGGCCTCCTCTCTAGGAGAGGGAATAGGCCGTAATCAAGGCGGGCCCAGTGCTGGTTGGTGGATGTCACATGTTTTCGAATTTTGGGTTCCAGAACATACCGGTTTCCTCACGATGTTTTCCTTTACCGTTTCGAGAGCAGTGGTGATGAAATAAATTATACAAAGCAATGCCTAGCGACTACCAGTAATTCGGGGCCGTTACCACTCGGCTCCACGGCTCTCTGATAGCTAAAATTTTGACCGTGGGAACTCATCAAATTACTTCTCCCGCTCTGGATGGAGCGAGAGGGCGTGTCAGACTTATTTATTAACCCTTTAACCCCCCACGTCGGATATATCCGACAAACCATCTCACAACCAAACACTCCATCTTGTCAGCTCTTCTGTCACCTATGGGGATTGAAGAGCTAAACGAGATGAAGTACCCAGTCGCGAACACATGACACTGGCGAATAGGACGCGAAAACACTCGTCGGACCAGCAATTTAAGAAATTACCGTACAAACAAAAAAACAAACTACCTCTGTATAATATTAGTGTAGATTTCAATTAAAAGGTTTTGCGCCCTCGCACGAATATGAAAACAAGAAATCAAATCTCTTAAAATGGTCGAATTTTGGCCAAAACTGCAAAATTGACAATCTTTGAAAGAAAGATTGCCAATTTGCTGTTTTAATTACTAGAGTAATACAAATAATTCCAATCAAAACTTTATAAAAAACATTTTATCGTAAAATAATGAAATCTAAAATTTCAACGCGCGTTCAACTTTTTTTTTTATAGACCTTCATCCTTTATTTCCCTCAACTATTGCAACTACTAAAACAAGTCATATTTGTCCAATATTTCAGTCGCACCAGAAGTTCCAGTCAAGAACGAAATACAGAAGATAAAACTGCAAAAAACAGAACTGGATCACGATTTCATGGTATACACGAACGCCGTCACTATAGTCAAGAACTCCTACGTCTGTCCATTTCAAAACAGGATCAGTATATACTACTGTTTTTACTGCCGAGACCAATTCACGAACCCCAACGAACTTAGAGAACACACACTAACCCATAACCCAGCTGAACTATTCCAGAGCACAATGGAAAACCGTAAAGTACCGAAAATAGACATCACTAGAATCGACTGCAGATTATGTAACGAAAAAATCGATGATTTAGAAATTTTCAAAAAGCACATCACTAGCGTACACGGAAAAATGCTGTATCCCGTCTCGAATGAGTTTTTGAAATTTAGACTGACCATGGACAATTTAGTTTGTACAGAATGTAACAGCGCGTTCCCGTATTTCGATGTGCTTAAAAAGCATATGATTGATCACTTCGGTACTTATATATGCGATGTATGTGGCGCTTGCTTCCTGGAACGCAACTCCCTACGTACCCACATAAAATCACACAGTAAAGTCGAAAAAATATTCCCTTGCGAAGTGTGCGGGAAACAGTTAAAATCGAAATACAGCAGATATTTGCATGTGGCAACAATTCATGAAAAAAAACCAACTGTCAATTGCTACAAATGCGAAGCTAGCTTCTTGTCTTACGCGCTACGAAACCGTCATTTGATCGAAGCCCATGGTGATAAGCGGACGTTCGCTTGCAAGCTCTGCGATAAAGTTTATAATAGAAGGAAAACTTTAATGGAGCATAATCGTCGCAACCATTTGAAGGTGTATAGACATCAATGCGATTTGTGTGACCAACGTTTCTACCTACCTTCGAGACTTAAAGAGCATATGGCAACACACACTGGCGAGAGGAATTTCCGCTGCGAATTCTGTGATAAAAGCTACCCTCGTCTGCAATCTCTACAGGAGCATATCAGGTCGCATAACAACGAGAGGCGGTATAAATGTGATATCTGTAATTCAACGTTCACACAAAACGGTAGCCTGAAAAATCATATGAAATCACACCACCAAGGATATGATTTAGATCCTAATTATAGTTGAGTGTAAATTTTTTGTTTATTGTAATTTATTTTGTAATTTTGACAGTATTAAATGTGTATGAATTTAATTAAATATTTGTTTGTTTTGCAGTTTGCGGAATCCTCTTTTTTAACCGACTTCTTAAAAAGTTGGAGGTTCTCAATTCGGATGTTTGTATTTTTTTTTTGTTTGTTCGCGCATAACTTTGTCGTTTGCGAACAGACCTGAAATAGTACATTGTTACATTATGAGTTTTACTTTCACCTAACATCTGTCAAATTATTATTTTTTAAAACTAGGACTATCTTCTTGTATTCGTAATGAAAAGCACAGTGCTTACCTCGGGGTTAAAGTTACTTATTTCGTCCCGAGAAAGAGTTGGCGGCCGAGCGTAGCGAGGTCGCTAATTCGAGATGTTAGGTGAAAGTAAAACTCCCTAGGGATGAAAAATGTGATACTTTTCAGCCCGCCTCAGGCAACTTCAGACCTACTTTCAGAGTATGAGTAATGAAATAATAATTTTTTTGTTAGTAAGGGTATACTTCCCAAATGGTCCCATAGTCACCAAGTTGGGATCTGATGATGGAATCTTGGCGAAATTGAGGAAACTCCTCAAATTCAATTCAATTTTTTACTGAAGTTGGTTATTTTTCTTTTTCATAAAAGGTTTTTTAAGAGCAGCCAACTCGAGATACATTTCAATACAACCGCTTCTACGTGAAGCCGCTTCAAGCTTCTTTTTGAGCGGCTGTGCCGCCACAAAAAAAAAACGCTTGAAGCCGCTTCAAGTTTCTCGCTCTGCTCTTACAGCTCGTGTGCAGGGACAGTAATATCAGACCAGGTCTCCGTCCTGCGGTCTGGTGAGGACCAGGCCCGAGTAGACGGTGCGCAGTGTTCTGATACTACCCCTCGCTCCACCAAGAACAAGAGATGTCATTTCATGATTTCTGAGATAAAAAAAAAATTGGATGTAGGCAAATAAAAGGCTTAAAATTTATAATAAATTATTTTTAATATTACAATGTTTTTTTTAACATAATATTCAAAGCTGTTTTGTTTTTAAATGTTGCTTATAGCTGTCTGCAGCGATTGGCATTACAGATTTCAAGTGTGCTTTATATGGCTTTTAAGTCATTGACATAAGGTTTAAATTGCAATGCAAGAAATATAGATACAGTTTTCATTTGTGTACAGTCCTAAATAGATTTATTTTTTAAGCACTAACTTTACAACACTTTATAAAAATAACTTATGTTTCTGTATTCTCAATAAAGACACTACGTTTTCGGCCAAACGATCGGCTTCGGTCACCTTCGGCAATGATCGGCTTCAAGTACTAAGGCTAAGGAATGAGCATCGGCCATCTTCGACCAAAGGATCGCCGTCGGCCATCTTTAGCCAAAGAATCGGATTCGGCCACTTTTGGCCAAAAGATCGACTTCGGCCACTTTTAGCCAAAGGATCAGTTACAGTCACCTTCTGCCAAAGGATCAGTTACAGTCACCTTCGGCCAAAGTATCAGTTACAGTCACCTTCGACCAAAGGATCAGTTACAGTCACCTTCTGCCAAAGGATCAGTTACAGTCACCTTCGGCCAAAGTATCAGTTACAGTCACCTTCGACCAAAGGATCAGTTACAGTCACCTTCGGCCAAAGGATCAGTTACAGTCACCTTCTGCCAAAAGATCAGTTACAGTCACCTTCGACCAAAGGATCAGTTACAGTCACCTTCGGCCAAAGCATCAGTTACAGTCACCTTCAGCCAAAGGATCAGTTACAGTCACCTTCAGGCAAAGGATCAGTTACAGTCACCTTCTGCCAAAGGATTAGTTACAGTCACCTTCGACCAAAGGATCAGTTACAGTCACCTTCTGCCAAAGGATCAGTTACAGTCACCTTTGACCAAAGGATCAGTTACAGTCACCTTCTGCCAAAAGATCAGTTACAGTCACCTTCGACCAAAGGATCAGTTACAGTCACCTTCGACCAAAGGATCAGTTACAGTCACCTTTGACCAAAGGATCAGAGACAGTCACCTTCGACCAAAGGATCAGTTACAGTCACCTTCGACCAAAGGATAGGCTTCAGTCACCTTCTGCCAAAGGATCAGTTACAGTCACCTTCGACCAAAGGATCAGTTACAGTCACCTTCGACCAAAGGATCAGTTACAGTCACCTTCGACCAAAGGATCAGTTACAGTCACATTCGACCAAAGGATCAGTTACAGTCACCTTCTGCCAAAGGATCAGTTACAGTCGCCTTCGACCAAAGGATCAGTTACAGTCACCTTCGACCAAAGGATCAGTTACAGTCACCTTTGACCAAAGGATCAGTTACAGTCACCTTCTGCCAAAGGATTAGTTACAGTCACCTTCGACCAAAGGATCAGTTACAGTCACCTTCTGCCAAAGGATCAGTTACAGTCACCTTTGACCAAAGGATCAGTTACAGTCACCTTCTGCCAAAAGATCAGTTACAGTCACCTTCGACCAAAGGATCAGTTACAGTCACCTTCGGCCAAAGCATCAGTTACAGTCACCTTCAGCCAAAGGATCAGTTACAGTCACCTTCAGGCAAAGGATCAGTTACAGTCACCTTCTGCCAAAGGATTAGTTACAGTCACCTTCGACCAAAGGATCAGTTACAGTCACCTTCTGCCAAAGGATCAGTTACAGTCACCTTTGACCAAAGGATCAGTTACAGTCACCTTCTGCCAAAAGATCAGTTACAGTCACCTTCGACCAAAGGATCAGTTACAGTCACCTTCGGCCAAAGGATCAGTTACAGTCACCTTCAGCCAAAGGATCAGTTACAGTCACCTTCAGCCAAAGGATCAGTTACAGTCACCTTCTGCCAAAGGATCAGTTACAGTCGCCTTCGACCAAAGGATCAGTTACAGTCACCTTCTGCCAAAGGATCAGTTACAGTCACCTTCTGCCAAAGGATCAGATACAGTCGCCTTCGACCAAAGGATCACTTACAGTCACATTCAACCAAAGGATCAGTTACAGTCACCTTCGACCAAAGGATCGGTTTCAGTCACCTTCGACCAAAGGATCAGTTACAATCACCTTCGGCCAAAGGATAAGCTTCAGTCACCTTCGGACAAAGGATCAGTTAGTCACCTTCAGTCAAAGGATCAGTTACAGTGACCTTCGACCAAAGGATCTGTTACAGTGACCTTCGACCAAAGGATCAGTTACAGTGACCTTCGACCAAAGGATCAGTTACAGTGACCTTCGACCAAAGGATCAGTTACAGTCACCTTCGGACAAAGGATCAGTTAGTCACCTTCAGCCAAAGGATCAGTTACAGTGACCTTCGACCAAAGGATCAGTTTCAGTGACCTTCGACCAAAGGATCAGTTACAGTGACCTTCGACCAAAGGATCAGTTACAGTGACCTTCGACCAAAGGATCAGTTACAGTGACCTTCGACCAAAGGATCGGTTACAGTCACATTCGACCAAAGGATCAGTTACAGTCACCTTCGACCAAAGGATCAGTTACAGTCACCTTCGGACAAAGGATCAGTTACAGTCACCTTCGACCAAAGGATCAGTTACAGTGACCTTCGACCAAAGGATCAGTTACAGTGACCTTCGACCAAAGGATCGGCAACGGCCAACTTCAGAGTAAGTATTGGCTTTGTGCACACAAATCAATTTTTTTATTAATTATGGAAAGTTTTTTTTTTATTATTGATAGGTTCGCGCTTGACCGCTATCTCACCTGATGGAAAGCGACGATGCGGTCGACGATGGAGCGCGCTTACCTAGAAGAAACCTATTCAATCTCGACTTAAGTTTCAAGGCAACATAAGAGTTAAGGTGAGTATAAACTACAACATTTACTTGTAACAGAACAACGAGCCGCTCTATGATATGTTCTAGTGTATCATCCTTTTACGAACGAAACGTCGAGCACGCTCGTCTCTTTGTTACAAACCAACGAACATATTGGTGTAACATTTCGTCGAGCCACGAGTGCGGGCGATGCGCGGTTGCGGGGTGACATAAAAAAAAAATGAACGCAAGGTACAACGAAATGTTGGTAAATGCACACTCGCTGTGAGCATTTACCCGTAACATAACGCCGAGCATTCGCAGGAACGTTACATTACATGGAAATGTTTAGGAAACTGAGCTTTTGCCTGTATTGTATCATTCGTAAGAATGTTACATTACACAGAAATGCTCCAGAAAATGTTGTAGTCTATACTCACCTGTATACTTTCTTGTGATTGCAAGCGAGACTAAAGATGGAGTTCTAAAGTTGATGGTGTGACAAACCTCGCTCCTCCTCGCACACGTGAAGCCAATTACCCGCGCCTGTCCGTGTCGAAATTTCGTACCAGATCTCGACTTGGCCTTAGCCGGCTTTTTTCCTGAATGCTATCAAATTATAAACATAAATTTTACATTTAACTATATTCGATAGCACGATACGCGTCCACTGCGAGCTCTGGCATCGGATGTTTAGTCTTCATATGATTTTTAAAATTAGTAACTTGTGTATACGCCGACGGGCATAAACTGCACTTGTACTTCTTCTCAGCACTATGAGATTGCAAATGCACCTTTAAAGCTTTAGACCTAGGGTAGTTTTTCCCGCAAAACTCGCATCTGAAGTTCCGTTCACCTGTGTGTGACGTCATATGATCTCTTAAAGCTGATGGTAAGTAAAATTTCTTGTCGCACAGAGAGCACTCGTGTCGGAAAAGTTGTAAATGAGTTCGTTGGTTGTGTTCTCGTAGAGTTTTTCTGCTGTCAAACACTTTGTCGCACCCCTCGCAGGGAAATTTCCTTTTTTCGCCATGTACATTCATTTTGTGCCTATATCTCATGTGGTAGGATATGAAAATCTCATCGCACTTGTTACAAGGGTATGCGGGTTCGTTCTTATGTATCCGCGCTATATGGAAGCTCCTACTGTTTTTAGATCTAAAAGTCTTGTCGCATTCATTACAAGGAAACATCTGCACATCTTTTTTTGTGTTATGAGAATTTTTGTGGAAAGTCAAATGTCTTTCTTCAAAGTAATGAGCGCCGCAAACATCGCAAATAAAAGTGCCGAAATGTTCAGCCATATGTTTTTTTAAAGCATGAAAGAAACTGACATTTTTCCCGCATTCAACACAAGTTAGGGTTCCAATTTTGAGTTTAAACGGCATAAATTCATTTTGCACATCTTTGTATAGCTTCTGACCATGAATTGTTGTTAAATGTTGTTTAAAATCATCGACGGTATCGATTTTCTCGTCACACAATCGGCAATCGATTCTATCTATATCGACTTGCATTAGTTTTTTTGAATCGAGAACGTCTTTATAGGTTTTCGGATCATGGGTCATGGTGTGTTCTCTGAGTAGATTGGGATCTAGAAACATTTCCCTACAGTATATGCAGTGGTAGTCGCTGAAGACGGTGATGAACGGACAGACATAGGAGTTTTCGACGATTTTGACCGCGTTCCTGAGTATATGTAGGTCTTTGTCTACTGTAACTGGGCGTCTGTGTAGAGGTGAATCGGCGCGGCGGGTTTCTGGAAACAGAGAAAATGAGGATCAATCATATAATATCAAATCCGATATTTACTAAGTACATCATCATCATATCAGCCGAAAGACGTCCGCTGTTGGACATAGGCCTCCCCCAAGCGTCGCCACAACGACCGGTCCCGTGCGTCACGCATGCATTGGATTACCGCGACCCTGACCAGGTCATCGGTCCGCCTTGTTGGAAGCCTTCTAACGCTGCGTCTTCCGGTACGTGGTCGCCACTCCAGAACCTCGTACTAAGTAATAATAATAATAATAAGACGTTTTCGGGGACTGACATCAGCCCCCGAGACTATATGTCCCATGTCACAGAGCGCATCGACTTCCTGAAGCAGAAGGTGTATGCATGGGCAAACGAAGGTATAAGCGGCGGGTTGAGCGGTACATCCAGAATAGCACATTCCGGAATAATGAAAGGTGGGTATACAGGGCTTGGGAGCAACCGGACCAAGGTGTGACTGACACGCGCCTTCCGGATGATGACGCCATGTGTTCGTTCTGGCGCAACATCTGGTCGGTGCCTGTCAGTCATACTGAAGGTGGTTGGACTCGAGAGGTCGAACGAGCGTGCGAATCGATACCAGAAATGGGGGCAATCACAATCAGCCCCCAAGATGTGGCCCGTGCAGTCCGTCCGTTGCCTAATTGGAAATCTCCAGGGCCGGACGGACTGCACAACTTTTGGATAAAGTGGCTTGTAAGGTCGCACGCTCGTTTGGCATCTCAGTATCAGACCGCCTTAGAGTCTGGTTCGCTACCCGAGTTTTTTACAACAGGAGTTACCCACCTGCTCCACAAATCTGGTAGCACCGCGGAACCCAAAAACTATCGGCCGATTACATGTTTGCCGACAGTTTACAAGGTTCTTACATCCATTTTGAGAGAAAAAATTAACCAACATGTTGATAATAACACTATCATGTCTGCCTCTCAAAATGGATGTAGGAATGGGTCCCGCGGTACTAAGGAGCTACTCCTCATCGATATGGCCATTAACCAACAGGTTCGGCGTTCCCGAAAGGATCTGTCGACATGTTGGATAGACTATAAGAAGGCCTATGACTCAGTTCCTCATACATGGCTCATGAGGGTGCTGGAGTTGTATAAAGTTGATGCAACTCTTCGCACCTTCCTGATGTCATGTATGAGGAAATGGAGGACGGTCCTTCGCTATCCAGGATGTCGAAATATCCAGAGGAACAGCGAACCGGTAAGGATTGAGCGAGGTATTTTCCAGGGTGATAGTTTGAGTCCGCTTTGGTTCTGCCTAGCCTTGAATCCTCTGAGCACATTGCTGGAGAATTCAGGCCTAGGCTACCGGTTGAAGAGAGGTGGTCAGGTTATATCTCACCTCCTTTATATGGATGATTTGAAGCTTTTTGCCCCCAACAATCTGCAACTGATGGAACTACTGAAGGTAACTGAAACCTTCAGTAGTGCCATTAGGATGGAGTTTGGTGTAGACAAATGTGCGATCATGCATATAAAGCGAGGGGAGATTGTGGAATCCGTGGGTACCCAACTCTCGGATTCCATAAACTTGAGGTCCCTCTCTCCAACCGAAACCTATAAGTATTTGGGTATGTCGGAAGCGTTAGGCATCAATGCCACTGACATGAAGCAATCGTTGAGGGAGCGCTTCCTTGGCCGCCTGAAGAAGGTACTTAAGAGCCTTCTGTCAGGTGGAAACAAGGTGCGTGCCTTCAACGGTTGGGTCATGCCGGTATTGATGTACGCTTTCGGTGTACTCAAATGGACTCAAACGGAACTTGACGCCCTGGATAGGAGGGTTCGTACACTGTTGACTGCATACCGAATGCATCACCCTCGGTCGTCGGTAATGAGACTGTATATCCCGCGGAAGTGTGGGGGTCGAGGCTTTTTAAATGCTAAGACCCTACACAATCGCGAGGTATGCAGTCTCAGGGAATACTTCCTAGCCGCCGACGTGGGTATGCATCGTGATGTAGTGGCAGTGGACAAGGGACTCACCCCGCTCTCCTTGGCTAACGAGAACTGGCGCAAACCTGTAGTGCTTGACACTAACGTACGCAAGGAAGTATGGCAGAGTAAGGAACTTCACGGACGCTTTTTCCGGGCCCTTCATGGGCCCGATGTAGACCAACTAGCGTCCGTAGCCTGGCTGCGCGTCGGTGACCTCTTTGGGGAAACCGAAGGTTTTGTCTGTGCAATTATGGACGAAGTTATCATGACGAATAACTACCGGAGATTTATTGTGAAGGACGGCACGGTTGACATCTGTCGGGCATGTCACCGACCGGGTGAATCAATCCGCCACATTATCTCTGGTTGTTCTCGTCTAGCTAACGGGGAATACTTGCATAGACATAACCTTGTAGCCAGGATTATACATCTGCAACTTGCTCTGAAGTACTCTCTTGTGGAATCGGAGGTGCCATACTACAAGTATGTGCCCGACCCAGTTCTCGATAATGGCGATATCACGTTGTACTGGGATCGGTCCATCATCACTGACAGGACTATTGTAGCCAATAAGCCTGATATAGTGGTGGTGGACCGATGCGAGAGGCGTGCAATGATTGTTGACATATCCGTTCCGCATGACGAGAACCTCGTGAAAGCCGAGAAAGATAAACAAATCAAGTATATTGACTTGGCTCGCGAGGTTGTCGACATGTGGGAAGTGGATTCAGCGATTATTGTACCGATAGTCGTTTCAGCCAATGGCTTAATAGCCAAGAGCCTCGACCAACACCTTAGGAGGCTCTCGTTAGGCGACTGGATCAAGGGCTTGATTCAGAAAGCGGTACTCCTGGATACGGCTCGTATAGTCAGGAGGTTCCTTTCTCTGGAGCCCTGACCGCCGGTGGCTTGGACCCTGTTCCCGATACCGGTGGGACACTATTTTTTATATTTTTAAATGTTTTTTTTATTTTTTATTGAAATATTTAAAAATATAATTTGTATGTATGTTGAATGAATAAAGGAAATAATAATAAATTTTATTTCCACAAAAATAAAATACAGATTTCACAGTGTAGACTAAAGACAGTTTAAAAGAGCTTTGGTAGTAACACAATACAGTACAATCTAGGAACTAAAATCTGTACACAATAAGGAAAGCCCTGCCTCTCAAACTAGGTTACCTGTATCTTGAGAGACAGTGATTCAGCTTAGCATTGATGCTATAGTATTTATAGTAGACTGTGTCGATCTACCCGAGCATTCTAAGAAAATACTTAATAGGAAATAAATTTAAATTTACATTCACTAGATATGTGTGTGTGAGCGTGTATGTATGGGTGTGTCTGTGGGTGTGGGTGTGTGTGTGTGTGTGTGTGTGTGTGTGGTATGTGTAATAATTTCCTGACCTATTGATTTTTTAAATTACTAGTTTTTGACCGCGACTTCGCTCTCGTACATAAAATATACGAGTAGCTTATGTCATTCAGAAATAAAGCAGCTTGTGAATTTAACAAAATCCACTTTGTTGATATACATAATCAACCAGTTCTATTTGGTAAAATCAACAATTTCGTGTGTAGGACCATATTAACCCGCGGATTTGATGAAATTTACGCGGAATTTAGTAAAATCAATCATTCTTTTTTTTCAGTGCTACTTGAGGGGTTCATCGGTCAAGAGATTAACTCTTACAAACAAAAAAACAAACTATCTCTTTAGGTATTATATTAGTGTAGATAAAGTCTCACCATCGTTTTGTTGCATTTGGTCAAGTTTTTTCTTCATGCTGTTCAGTTTGTCGAGCATGTCGGTCTGCGCGGGGTCGACGGTGGCGCCCTCGCGACGCCGCGGCGACTGCTGCTCAACTGCAATCTCTGGCAACTCTTCTACTTTCACTTGTACTGACACTGGAATCGAGAAAACGTCATTATAATGGGCTTTATTAATGACTAGCTTTTGCCCGCGGCGTCGCCCGCGTACATAAAATATAGCCTCTGTCACTCAGGCATAAAGCAGCTTTCTATCGGTCGGACGGCGAGCCATGGGTAGCTCGCTGTCCGAACGTCCGGTAATAGACCGAGCCCAAGACGACGACGGCACGCACTGTTCCCGCGCGCCTCAAGGAGTTGTCAGCAGCAGGAGGGGCCCAGCTGGGTCGAAGCCTACTGGGGCCAGGGTTATCCGAAAGGTAGCTCGTGCCCCGGTATGAAGGCTAGAAGGAACGGGATGGGGTTTTTAGTCAGTAAGAGTCTGACACTATCTCCCGCTCCACCAAAGAGCGGGTTTTGTCATAAGATGATTTAGCCTGCTTAGCCGTTTATCTCTGGCTAGACCAGTCATACAAAAAAATGCATTTTTACTATGTTATTTTATGTCTCTCCGTAGACGTGGGCTTGTGGACGGCGAGCAATAAGTAACTCGATGTCCGGCCGTCCGGACTGAGCTCGACAACGCTTAGGGTCCCAGCAGGGTCGAAACCTACTGGGGCCATGGATTGTGCGAAAGAGTACCCCCTGGAACGAAGGAACATAGGGAGTGGCTTTTAGTCAGTAAAAGACTGACACCGCCTCTCGCTCCGTCCGAGAGCGGGAGAAGTCGTTGGACAAATTCCAACCTAGAAAAAAAATGTAGTGATTCTAATGAAAGGTTCAAACATACATTTAGAAGTTGTATTCGCCTCTTCATCAATCTGTTCCATGGTATCATCAATGGGGTCGGTGACGTGGTCATCATCATCATCGTATCGATCACGGTCATCGGTTGCTTGTAGCGGCGCGTCATCAGTCTCCTGCTTCACTTCTACCTCCATTTTGAAGTTCTCGTTATCTGAAATTTAGAAAACATTTGGCAATTCAAGTGCCTATAAATGCATATACGAGTATAGTATATTCAGCGTTGTAATGTTCCCACTGCTAGGACTCGGGCCTTCTCTCTAGGAGAGGGAATGGGCCGTAATCCACCACGCGAGCCCAGTGCGGGTTGGTGGATGTCACAAGTCTTCGAATTTTTGTTTCTAGAACATTTTTTTCACGATTAGGTTTTCTCACGATGTTTTCCTTCACCGTTTTGAGAGCAGTGGTAATGAAATAAATTACATTCACTATGCCGTCTAGTCCCGAGCTAAGCAGAGCTTGTGTTATGGGTACAAGACAACTGATAAACATACTTATATATTTCTAAATACATACATATCTATACTAATATTATAAAGAGGTAAAATTTGTAAGTTTGTAAGTTTGTAAGTTTGTATGTAGGGGGTAATCTCTGGAACTAATAATCCAATTCTAAAATTTTTTTTACTGGCAGAAAGCTACATTATTCCTGAGTGCTATAGGCTATAAATTGTTTCTATAGCATGTATATTAACCGAGCTATCACAACTTTTGTCTAGCAAGTCGGAAAAAAATACCTCATAAAATAGAATTATTTGCGTGCGCTGCCTAAACAGTTGCTTAAAATTAAAAACAATGTATGGCTACCTGGTTCGTCTTAATTATTTCTACAAAAAAGTCCGCGGTATCATATCTCTATCTTTTATATTTCATCTTTTATACTTCTTTTATTGCATTAAAAATATTTTTTTTCGGCATACTTACGTTTGGTTGATTATTTGAGCAACAAAATATTAATTCTTATGACAATAAATTATAAATAAATATTTCAGTATCACAAGAACATTATACAGATAAGATTTGCCATTTACAGCATAGCAATTGATCATACAGTTTCGAAGATAATATAAAATTACTAAAACGCAAAATGTCCCTAGCGTAACTTTCATTGTGCAGACGTTTTACCTATTTTTTTTTTTATGGTGGGCAAAAATCATCTTATGACAACCCCCGCCCTTGGGTGGAGCGGGAGATAGTGTCAGACTCTTACTGACTAAAAACCCACCCCTTTCCTTCTAGCCTTCAAACCAGGGCACGAGTTCCCTTTCGGATAACCCTGGACCCGGTAGGCTTCGACCCAGCTGGGCCTCTGCTGTTGCTGACAACTTCTTGAGGCGCGCGGGAACAGTGCGCGCCGTTGACGTCTTGGGCTCGGTCCATTACCGGACGATCGGACAGCAAGCTACCCATGGCTCGCCGTCCGCGAGCCCGCGTCTACGGTGGCCGGAAATCGGGATCGGAATCCCGGCGGCGGCGGCGGGGGCGCCGTTGCCTGATGCGGTCTGCCTCCGCCTTTGCTAGCATTACTGCTTTGCAGAAGGAGGCGACCGCCTGCCATTCCTCCTCGCTAAGGACCATGGCCTCAACCAGAGCCCGCCGCGAGAGGTGTCCGCCGCCGATCGCCCCCACGAGGGCACGGCGATGCTCTGCCCTGGCAGGGCACACCTCGACTGTGTGCTCCACCGTGTCCTCCGGGCGTTCCGCACAGTGGCGACACTCGGGCGTCTCTTCCGCTTTAATTTGGTGCAGGAATCTCCCGAACTTGCCATGTTTTCTGAATCGCGGTGTTAAGACTTTCTGTGGATTGATGACCCTCTCGAATTATTATGCCCACGTTGTCGTTAGTTGGAGTTCTTCTGTCAGTTGCTTATTGGTTTCGGTTGTTTCGTTCGTATGGTTGTTGTTGTTGATAGATACCTCATAATCGAAAATATCGTAATTTCGTTGTACGTTTTTGTATGTTCGTAGTTTCGTACTTCGTTCTATCGTAATAATCGATACGAGTTATTCGATATTACGATTGTTTTGTTTTGTAAAGGCGGACGGTGTTCGAGTCGCTCTCCTTTTGTTCATAATTGTTTTCAAGTCTGTGCGTAGTTTGTTGAGAGCATGTCTAAAAGGAAATCTCAACTGTCCCGGCAGACATCACAGACAAGAGCCGCTCGAGTACGCCGTACGGAAGAATCTGCCCCTGAAAATGAGCAGCGCCTCTCGAGAAATAGAGAATATATTTCGTAAGCACGCGCTAGAGAATCTAGCTCCGAGCGCTCACAGCGCCTCGCTAGCCAAAATGTGAGGACATCGCGGGCCCGTGCTCGAGGAACTAGCGCTGAACGTGCGCACCGTCTATCTGAGTTAAGGCAGCATGTCTCTGAGACAAGGGATAGGGAGACTAGCGCTAAACGCTCGCGGCGGCTTGGTAGGCAAAATGTCATAACATCGCAGGCCCGTGCTCGGGAATCTAGCGCTGAACGTGCGCAGCGTCTATCTCATTTAAGGCAGCATGTCTCTGAGACAAGGGATAGGGAGACTAGCGCTGAGCGCTCGCAGCGGCTCGCTAGGCAAAATGCCATAACATCACAGGCCCGTGCTCAGGAATCTAGCGCTGAACGTGCGCATCGTCTAATCGAGTGTAATCTTATTTTAAAACAAGAAATTTTCCGCGGACGAAGTCGCGGGCAGAAGCTAGTCTATATATATAAAAATGACCCCCGTTTTCCGTTGTCGCGACTTGGCATGAAAACGGCTTGACCGATTTGGCAGATTTTTTTTTTGTTGTGATTGTTATTGTGAGGAGAAGGTTCTTATGGAAAAAAAAATTAGGGTAGTGTAGGGTAGCGTAGGGTAGGGTAGAGTAGGGTAGAGTAGGGTAGAGTAGGGTAGAGTTTGGTAGAGTTGGGTAGAGTTGGGTATAGTAGGGTGGAGTAGGGTAGAGTTGGGTATAGTAGGGTGGAGTAGGGAAGAGCGGGAGCGAAGCCGCGCGGGCAAAGCTAGTTATAGATAAATTACACCCAGACACTAAACAAATGATCATGCTCATCACATAAAAATTTGTCCTGAGTGGGAATATAACCCACGACTTCCGGTTTAGCAGTCCGGGCTACTAACCACTTGACCAACAGGCCAGCCTTTTAGTCCACTTACCATCATGAATATGGACCGTAGCACTGAGCAGCTTCTCCTCACACACAAGCACTTGGTGCCTAAAGGCGCACGCGTCCCTCAGGCGCACCACGCACGTCGCGCAGATCACACGCTCCGACTCCTCACCCTCCAAGTGAGACAACTGGGAACCATTAAGTGAAATGGAAGGTCAATTATCAAATTAACTTCGTGAAATTGCATCGAATTTAATTGATTGTGGATGTAAAAAATCTTGACATGTCTATAATCTAAAAGGTGCCTAAAATTTCTTCTTATTTACCTAAACTGATGTTAGATAAATAGCTATACTGCCCCTGTTAGTAAAAAAGACGCATCTAACATTTCACAATCCAGATTTGAGTTATATACATAGCCGGAATCAGGAAAAAAAGGCGCATCTGCAAGTATTTTTTATATTTTGCTAACTTTCTCCAGTGCGGTTTTAACACAAGGAAAAAAGGCCTGATTTCCCGTTTCATCCATTAATACATTTTTGTATCCGTTTTTACTTTTTGTTAGATACGTCTTTTTAACTATCAGGGGCAGTATAATCATTGTATGTTTTAAAAAAAATAAAAAGTCATACTAAGATTGTTTATGTTCATTTATATAATTATATCTAAACAAATAGATCATTAGGAAAAAAATTAATTATTTGGTGAGACACACTAGCAGCTATTAACCCTTCAGATACCGTCAATTAGAGACACAATAGTAAGACAATAGATGCGCGGCCACCGGGTGTCGCTTGGGGATTCATGAATTAACTGATGCGTGTGTTTCAAATAGTTTGCAGACATTAGGCATTCCAAACAATTTTAATTCATTAAACCCCAAGCGAGCGCCGGCATTCACACTGTCATTATCTTACTATGGTGTATCTAATTGACAGTATCTGAAAGGTTAAAAACAGTTCTTCAAGGCTAGTAAATGAGCTCTCAATAAACTAGTGCGCCTCACTATCAACGATTGAATGACTGCTTACTACTATCAGGTGAAATTGCATAAAGCAATAGTTTATATCAATTCAAAAAGAAGTTAAATGTGGGAGCTTTTATAACACTTTCCGGGAGTCTGTTCCACGCTTTTACGACTCGGTTAGACTTTATTCTAGGAATTTATTCTAAGGCTACTTTCCAGATGCATTTCCCCTTAATTTGAGGGAATGTCCTCGTAAATGCCTGTTTCTTTCCGCTAGACAACTCTGGCAGGTTTCAGCTAACATAATATGAGTAAAACAAAAGATATAAACTGACCACAAGTCCAAAACAATCGACAAACATATCAGCATAAACTTCTTTTCGACCAGACCACTCATATTCCACGTTCAATAGACGACATTTCTTGACTGCACCACAGCACCTGCACACGCCGGGGTCCACAATCGGACCCTTGCGGTTATTCAAATTCATTCTAATGGGTTGATTTTATAGCTAAAGGATTAATTTCAAGCCTTTTTCACTTCGAAATTTCGAATAACACCCAATCCCATTGATTTGTTTGACTTTTGATTGGAATTGACAGTGACAATTTCTGACACTGACAGTACATACGATTTTCCATACTTTTGGCAGTTGCGTTTTGTTGTTACTATGTATCGACTTAATTAAACATCCACAGGCTAATTCGTGGCCCGACTTCACTTCTTCATTGCGTCATTACCATTACAAATATCAATCATCCACTACACTTATAAACAAAGCAATTTTACTTGTTGTGACAATTCTGCTATGATTCTATGAGGAGTTCTGTTCCATATTATCGAAGTTCATGATCAGATCATAACAATATTTCTATGGGACCAACTTGGAAGCATAAACATTCAATAAAAAAAAAAAAAATTTCAAAATCGGTCCACAATTGACCGAAATATCGGTGAAAATACATACAAAAAAAAAAACATACATTCAGCCGAACATACAACCTCCTCCTTTTTGAAGTCGGTTAAAAACACTGAATAGTACAAAATAATTTTAATTTCGGAAGTCGGTGTCAAACACGGAATAAAGAAAACTAGAACAAAGAGACAAAATTAGGTAGGTATCTATTATAGAAACACCGACTTCCGAAATTAAAATTATTTTGTTCTTTTCAGTGTTTTTTACATTGAAGTCGGTTTATTTATTTTTTTGTTTTTTACACTTGCACGGCCACGCCTTTATCTAAACACCTAAACCAATTTTGAAAACGTTTTTTAAAGGCAGGGCCTTGAAAATATGTATATAGAACTGTTTATCTCGGGAATATATTGCTTTGGGATAATTTCAGCCGTTTAAACGGCGAAGCCGCTGTAGAAGCTAATCTATATATATATATACGAGTAAAAATGAAACCCGTTTTCCGTTGTCACGACATAGCATGAAAACGGCTTGACCGATTTGGCTGATTTTTTTTTTGTTGTGATTGTTATTGTGAGGATAAGGTTCTTATGGAAAAAACATAAAATTAGGGTAGTGTAGGGTAGAGTAGAGTAGGGTAGAGTTGGGTATAGTAGGGTAGAGTAGGGTAGAGTAGGGTAGAGTAGGGTAGAGTAGGGTAGAGTAGGGTAGAGTAGGGTAGAGTAGGGGGTAGAGTAGGGTAGAGTTGGGTATAGTATGGTGGAGTAGGGAAGGGCGGGAGCGAAGCCGCGCGGGCAAAAGCTAGTATTTTATAAAATAGAAACTGTCTTACTAAAACAATGACATCTAGTGTGTAGTAGCAAAGCTTATTAGTTTAGAATATTAACAAAAGATGACACTGTGTTCTTCTATTAGTTAAAATTAAATGCAAAATAATAATTGAATTTAGAAAAATAAGTAAAAAATACGGATTCGGAACTATTTATGGGCCCCAACATAAAAAGTGTAGGACGCGTGTCGGTAAACCCACGCACGGGGGTCGCCCCGTAAAACGATTGACCTTTATAATACAGGCGGTTTTTAAACTTAGATACTATTTCTAACATTTTTTTAGGTAGGAAAATCATCCAATGACATCTCTCGCCCTTGGGCATGTCAAACTTTTATACTTTTTATTATTATTATTGGATAGGATCGCGTTTGTTCACCTCACCTGATGATGAGCGATGATGTAGTCGGTGGAGTATGCTTGCCTAGAAGTCCGTGTCAAGAGTAAATAGGTTACTTCTTCTAGTAGAAGTAACCTATTCACTCTTGACAGAAACTCATACAATGAATATATTTCTAAAGCAGTTATTTCCGTTACACCCTATAGAAGTAATTACACAAGTTCAAGGTCTCACCAAATGTCAGTCACCTGACCACTTCACGTGACGAATTACAATACTCAACTCATGCTAATATTTTGTTAATGAACTCGTCTCGTTTTTATGTAATTTGTAATCAAACCGGTGATCTATGCAGTCGCGGATTCTGGTTTTTGTTCGGGGAGCAAAGTTCACACAATAGAAACCAAACAAGATTGAGCGAAGCGATCTCGACAGTTTTAGCACCCAGCTGTGTATTGTGTAGGTAAGTTTAAATTATGATAAATGCAAATAGGTAATGCTATTTGCATTTTGCAAATAGGTTAAAAAAAAAACACTTTTTTATACCACCTGCTCGATAATGTCGTTTTATACGTCATACAAACATCACTTAAGGTGGTGCATCACGACCCACATTTTCACTGTTTTTCATACAACCGCTCATAACTGATTATGACGTTATTACACATTTTTCATTAGATATTTTGGAAACACAGTATCTTGTGAATATTATCTAGCTTTCCAAAGAAACCAATTTCTAAATTTGTGTAAAACTAATCCAGTAAAAACCTCTGAAAATGTCCTATTTTGGATGAACTTTGATACTTCATAATTTGTCTAAAAATTAAAAAAGTCACAAAAGTAGTTCTCTAGAGACCTTGCAAATTTTATTAAGATTCTAAATGATGATAACTTTTTCCAAAAACTTTTAAGGGTAAAAAAAAACAGCTATTTCCTGGAGCAAGTTTTGTGAAATTTTCGAGTAAATCTCGGAATTACCGAATACTAACAGAGTTTCCAGCCGTTATCTCTCTTTTTTTGCGTTGCCTTTTCGTCAAACATCGCGTTGGATTACATTAAATGAAGTAACAAGCTTTTAGACCATTTTCGATGTTTACGATAAGCGAGTGGAGAAGGACCCTCTTAAAGCAAGTCATTATATCCTGGAGATAATGCAGTAGGTATGGCCGACTCCTAGGGAATAATGAGATTTGAATTTGGAACATCGAAAAACGTCAACATTGTGAATTAATTTGTACGTGCATCGAACAAGTTGACTCGAAATTCAAACTGGCCACTAACAAAAAAAAAAAGAAAACAGAATAAAATCTTGGTGAATAACCCTCGACCACTTGAGGGTTAGTATACTGGGGTTTGATTGAAAGAATTTCACTTTCTATTCCAAACTGGTTTATTCTTCAGATGTAGTGATTACAACTGTGATTTAGTGGTTAACAAAAAAAATATTTATGCTAAGACCTTAGCCTATTGCCGGAGAATCTTAACACCGCGATGTAGAAATCAAACAAAAACGTACAACGCCATCTAGTGACGTCTAAATAAACAAATTTTACTTGGTTGATACTACGAACGCGGTTTGTTTTGGATATTGTCCGTGTTCGGTTAAACATTCCGCCCACCAAGGACATTTTGTGAAACATTATGTCCTTCCAATGTTAAAATTTTCCAAGCTTTTTTATATTTCGCAAATCAAACAGTTTTGTTTTTTTTTACAATATGTCATACACACATGACCTTAAAACTAAACAATTACTTACATTTCTAGACAATGTTTAAAGTTATCACTTAAAACTAATAACAACGTTCTTAGGCAATCGGCAAGACACACAGTTTTGAGGTTGGTCTTTTAAGTACCGAACCATTACAGCGGAGTGTGACTACTCGTGTAAGATTGTCTAATCCCGGATGTTTTTTAACCACCCTGCCCATGAGCCATCGACAAGGAGGTAAGTTATCCTCTTTAATTAAAACTATATCCCCTACGTTTGGTTCAGGATTTTGCTTTGACCACTTATAACGATGAAGCAGTGTGGTCAAGTATTCGTCGGACCAGCGACGCCAGAAATGTTGTGTCATCTGTTGGACTAGATGCCACCTCTTCAAACTAGAAACATTTGCACTTTCATAATTATGGTCAGGCGCATTGATAATAGGTTCGCCCACAAGAAAATGCCCTGGCGTTAAGGCGTTAAATGTGTTCGAGTCGGTCAGTCTACACAAGGGACGTGAGTTTAAACAGGCTTCTACTTGACTTAATAAAGTGGACATCTCTTCAAAAGTTAAAGTAGAGCTACCTATTACTCTGTTCAAATGTTTCTTACATGACTTTATTCCAGCCTCCCATAATCCGCCAAAGTTCGGAGCATGTGGTGGAATAAAATGCCATGTGGTACCTTCTGATGCTAAGGCCGCAGCAACTTCCTTAGCTATACCCGAATTTTCCGAGCGAAGTAATTTATCTAGTTCTTTACTGGCTCCCTGAAAATTTGTACCGTTATCGCTCCATATATCCTTGCATTGACCGCGTCTTGCCACAAACCTTTTAAAAGCGGCCAGAAATCCCGTTGTTGTTAGATCGCTTACGACCTCAATGTGAACCGCTTTAGTCGCCATGCAGACAAATAAACAAATATATCCCTTGTACGCATGGTGACCTCTACCCTTTGATGCCCTTAACTGAATAGGACCAGCATAATCTACCCCACTGCTCCTAAACGGTCTATTCGGTGTAACCCGTGCTGGTGGTAGTTGACTACGTAATGACCGTCATTGTCCCTCACAGTTGTAGCCCTAAATATTTCTTCGCATCTTGTTTCTTCTTCGGTAAGTATAGGTTTCTTATTTTGTGGTTCCCTTTCTAATTCCCAGAATCTTTTAAGAAGTTCATCATCACCAAAGTGGGTATGCATCACCGTGATATTTGTCGAGCTCTGAGCAGCAGAAGCTACTGTTCCTGATAAAATCCATCCCAATGATGTACACTGAGCTACAATGCTACCACCAGGAGGTTTCTTTAACCCGTTTTGTAAAACCTGACTATAAATTTCTGCTCCTAACAACATATCCACTTTATCCGGTGTATTATACCTAGGATCCGCTAATTGTATATCGTTGGCTTGTGCCCAATCTAAATATACCGTTTCCCTTTCAGGTAATAATGACGTAACCGATTTGAGAACATATGCTTTGACTACAAGTTCAACCGAGGGATCGACTCTAGACTGAATTTTGACCTCAACAACCGAATTCAAGGATAATTTGTTACTAGCATCTATACCCGTTATTAAACCCTTTGCTGGCTTTTTCTTTAATCCTAAAATTTGGACAGTATGTTCTGTAACAAAAGACGCCTGTGAGCCTTGGTCTAACAAGGCCCTGATTGTATACCTAGCCCCATTTTTTGATACCGCTCTCACTAGAGCCGTGGCTAATAGGACGTTTTTCGCTGTACCTTGCGAAAAACAAGCCACTACTTTGTTTTCAGCTTCTACTCCGACCGCGTGTGTTTGTTCATGCGTTGGCAAAACCCTATCGCTAGTCGGATTTCCCCTCTCTCCCCTAGACTCCTGCTCACCTTTAGGGTGCAACAAGGAGTGATGTCTCCGCTTACATACCTGACAAGAGGCTGTACACTTACAAACCCTGGCAGAGTGGTTGTGCCCCAAACAATTGAAGCATAAGTTATGATCTTGAACAAACTTACGCCGAGTATCCACATCCTGACTAGCAAATTGCTTGCAATTTCTTATCTTATGCTCGTTATTACAAAGCGGACAAACCATGGCCGCATTGCTTGCTGTGTGAAAAACCTTTGCCTTACTAACATTAACATTATTTTTACTTGGCTTACTTTCTATGAATTCAAATGCCCTATAGCGGCTTGTTAAAAATTCTTTGAACTGTTCAAACGTAGGCAGCTGATCTGAATCAGTGTTACTAGTTACTTTTAGTTCCCAGTCCTTCCTACTGTCTGGGTCTAATTTTAATGTTATTAAATGAATTATAAGAATATCCCAGGATGTTATATCAATATCTAGATTACTTAGTGCGTTTAGACAGTCAGATGTAGTGTCCATTAGTTCCTTTAACGCACTAGCTGATTCTTGGGCAATGTTTTTTTGACTAAGCAACCTTTTTAAGATGCAGTGCGATAAATATTTTTTATTATTATACCTGGACTCTAATTGAGTCCAGCATCTGATATAATTGGACTCCGAAATTGGTACATGACGTAAAAGTTGTTCAGCTTCCCCACTCAAGTAACCTTTCAAATAGTGTAACTTTTGAACATTATCAATTGTGCTATTCTTATGTATTGCCGATACAAACAAATCTCGGAAAGTCGGCCATTCCGTATATTTTCCCGAAAATGTTGGGATAGTGATTCTGGGCAACTTTATGTATGTGCCTTTCCCCTCGGGAACATTATTTGATGATGGTCCAGCAACCGGAGACACATCGTCACCTTTAATATTGTTTAATGCAGTTTTTAAATCGCATTTTAAATCTAAATATAAGTCTTCAGTGTTAAAATAAACTTCGTTTACAGTGTAGGCTGAAGATATCAATTCCTTAGGTTCAAAATCCTTCACAATTTGTGTATGTGTTAAACTAAATTGCGCCCACAAATCATCAATACTTTCTAATCTGGTTTCTATATATTGCTTTGTAATCCTATCCTTTGGCGACTTTTTAAAATTACTTTTAGCTCTTAACAGCCGAGTGCGAATATCATCCTGTACTTTAACATGTGATTGCAAAGACATTTTGAAGTTAGCAATCCAAAAAATTTACAACACAATACAGAAAAAATAAACAGTTAAAATCAGTTAAAATCTACAAGTCCAAAAAGTTGTCGAAAATTTTACAAGTCAATGTAAACAACAAAATTTTCTAAGTGTTTGACACTGAGCATCAAAGTCCCAAAAATTTTCTAAGTTCAAAAATTTACCAAAAATTTTACAAGTCAATGTAAACAAAGAAATTTTTCTAAGTCCAAAATTTTCGAAATTTTCTAAGTCTTTGACACTTTAAAATCTACTAAAATTCGGGCATAGGTTCCCCGTCTGAACACTTTACGCTTAAATCTAACTAAGTCTAAACACGCACACATAAAATTATTCTAAGTCTAAAATCACTGATTAAAAGTTAAAGTTTAAATCTTCTAGGCAATAAAGGTCACTTTTCCTTGGCACAAAAGAAATCACAAAGTACTCACGTTTTTCCGCACACTCACTCAGTTCCTTACGACCTTAGTCGTCTGCAGCTCGCTTGCTGCTGATTTGTACTCCTCCCTCCGTACTTCCCGTAACTGGATCTGCTTCTACCCTGGACACCATCCAAGATCACGCCGCAGGAGCGTATGGGGTTGATGTTTCTCCGTCCAAATAGGAGAACACACCTGATGTGGCTGTGGAACAGTCCTAGCCACGTCCGGCTCGAAGGACCATGAATAACCCTCGACCACTTGAGGGTTAGTATACTGGGGTTTGATTGAAAGAATTTCACTTTCTATTCCAAACTGGTTTATTCTTCAGATGTAGTGATTACAACTGTGATTTAGTGGTTAACAAAAAAAATATTTATGCTAAGACCTTAGCCTATTGCCGGAGAATCTTAACACCGCGATGTAGAAATCAAACAAAAACGTACAACGCCATCTAGTGACGTCTAAATAAACAAATTTTACTTGGTTGATACTACGAACGCGGTTTGTTTTGGATATTGTCCGTGTTCGGTTAAACACTTGGAGTAGTGAATTTGGTTTGTTTGATACTTGTAAATATAACACTTATATTTCTCTAATTTATGATTTGGTCGACCAAATTGTCTTTGAATTCTCACAGATGCAAGATGGTGTAAAAAGTAGAGTATGCAACACGGGGATAAAGCTGTCTTTGTCTTGGGCGGCTTGAATTCCTCACTTCACTCAGGTTTCTTTATTAACTCCCTCGCAAGGTTCCTGTTGCTGGTGCCCCAAACACCGGTAGCTTGTCCCGACACCGGCGGATAACTATCCTTACTTATATAATATTATAAAAGCGAAAGTGAATTTGTTTGTTTGTTTGTTACGTCTTCACGCCTCAATGGCAAAACCGATTTTGATGAAACTTGGTACAGGGATAGACCATGTCCTGGAATAGGACATAGGATACTTTTCATCCCGGAAGTATGTTACCTTGGGATAATTTTCTACTATCACGCGGGCGAAGCCGCAGGGAGCAGCTAGTTTTTTATATTTGTAAATGTTTTTTTATGTTTTTTTTTTTTAAAGAAATATTTAAAAATGTAACCGATATGTGAAGAAGACAAATAAAGGAAATAAATAATACTTAAATATGTCGTGACAAAGATTGTAACGAAAAACGATAACATTTTTTCCTCATACGAGGCGCTTTATAACCGGTAAGTATTTTTAATCTGCCAAAATTTTAATCGATGGTAAAATAAATTAAGTTTTGAAAAAATTAAATTAATCAAAACGTGGTATAACCGCAACACACGTGATACCTTTTAGGGTTGCGTATTGGAACCCAATTAACTTTTTCGACTATCTATAATACGCGATGTGTCCTCCAGCGCCACGCAACAAATGTAAATAAATATTTTCTGGTGTTTTTGTTTCTATTGAATATAAAACAAACAAGAACTTATTATGTGTGAAAAAGCTAAAGATATGGCTTATAACAGGGCAATTTTCCATAAAAACAAAATAAAAGGTCTTGTAAAAGTCGTAAATTTATTTTATACTATTATTACTTCTAATCAAGTAGTGACGCTGAGGGCACGAACATCTCGAACTTGTATACAAGTGATTGGCGTTCAAAATGTTAAGGCTCTACATATACCTTTTTTATTGTCTGTTTAATCGATTTTAACTTCTATTCTGTAGGATGGCATTAAAAGCAAAATTGTGTTTTTTTTTCTGTGGGTAAAAAATATCTAGATCACATCCCCACCTGGGTGGAGCGGGAGGTAGTGTCAGACTCTTACTGACAAAAAAATCCAGCCCGCTCCTTTTTGTCTTTCATACCGGGGCCAAGCCCTTTCGGAAACAGGCCCCAGTAAGCTTCGACCACTGCTGTTGCTGACAACTCCTTCCCCTCCTCCGCCGCCAATAGCTCCCACAAGCGGGGCACACCTCTACCGCGTGTTCCACCATGTGTTCCGGGCGTTCCACACAGTGGCGACACCCGGGCATCACATCCCCACGAATCCGGTGTATCTCAGAACCAGGGTAGAGAGGTAGAGTAGAGAGTTGTATTTTTCATAGAATATGTACCTTTTTCTATATTATTGCTACAACAACAAATAACAGATTTAAACTAAATGTAAAACTTAAACCCTCTTTAATTTTTAAACTTATTTTACTATACTAGAAACGTTATTTTTCTCGATTTTGATATTGTAATAGGTACTTACGGAACCCTTCGTTTGCGAATCCGACTCGTACTTGACCAGTTTTTTTTATAACATCCATCTTGTTTTGCGGTTTATCTCAGCAACTTCTTAGAACGAATATACATAAATTAAAAAAAAAAAAACTGTAATTTTACAGCTCTTTCGCGACAAAGACTGAAATTAATTATAGACGAAAATTATGAAATTTATGACTTTTGACAAATTTTATTTTGGTTTTATCATATACTAGCTTCTGCCCGCGACTTCGTACGCGGATCCTGTTGCTTATGCCAGCGACAACGGAGTCGTCAAAATCGAAGATTTTAAACGTTTGATGTCGAATTCTAAGAGCCCGGGGACTGGAAAACAACGTGATGCGCGAGACGATTCGAGACGTTCCAGATCTCTCCCTTCCACTTACGCGCGTGACAGTGTGCACACACCTCAGACATGGTGCAGAAAATGGGTTATAAAACACCCATGGTGCAGTAAAACACGATCCTTTATTCTCAAAAAGTATTCCATACGGTAATTTTGTCATTTACTCTCAGCCCCATTTACTTGAATATAAAAAAAAAAAAACTGATTCATAATCTCGGCTAAATGTGATTTTCAGAAGTCTTCACTGGATTAGTTTTACACAAAATTTCTTAATTTCACTAGACTATTGACACATTCACATTCTAGCCACAGCTCTGAGTGAACCAGCAACACACAAAAGGCCAAAACCCCACCTTTGGGACTTTGTTAAATAGAGCAGAATAATAATAATAAGCCCAGAGTTTCCTTGCGTGATCACATCAGAATTTATGAAGATATCCGCAGGAGAACCAAGGTTACCGATATAGCTGGAAAAATCGTCAAACTTAAGTGGCAATGGGCAGGGCACATTGCACGCAGAACAGATGGTCGATGGGGACGAAAGGTTCTGGAGTGGCGACTACATACCGAAAGACGCAGCGTTGAAAGGCCTCCAACAAGGTGGACCGATGACCTGGTCAGGGTCGCGAGAATCTGATGGATGCGTGACGCACAGGACCGGTCGTTGTGGCGACGCTTAGGTAACGATGTTTTTTACACTATTTGCTCGATAACGTCGTTTTATACGTCATACAAACCTCACTTAATTAAAGCAAGTCTTTATTCTCTACGGAAATAATGCAGTATGGCCGATCCCTAGGGAATAATGAGATTTCGTCTTTAATGAGAATCGTCAACATTGTGAATTAAATATACGTGCATCGGACAAGTTGACTCGAAAATCAAACTGGCCACTAACAGAAAAAAAAAATAGAATAAAACCTGCTTACTGACTGCGACCTGGGAGCGTTTTTGAAAATTGAAACTAGAATCTTGGAGTAGTGAATTTTGTTTGTTTGATGAACTTGTAAATATTATATCTACATAAACATATATCTCTAATATATGATTTGATCGATCAAATTGTCTTTTAATTATCTCACAGATGGTGTAAAAAGTAGACTATGCAACACGGGGATAAATCTGTCTTTGTCTCGGGTGGCTTGAATTCTTCACTTCACTCAGGTTTTTTTATTGACTACAACCTTCGTTTCGTTCGGAATTCAACATGCCGCACACACTGCTTTATCCCCTAGTCACATAACCTACTATTATGTGCCACCTTCCAACCTACTTCCTTGTCTAAACAATGGAAATATTTAAGACTACTTGTATAAGTATGTAAAGGGCGGCGAAAATGATCTTTGCCCGGAGCGGCTAAATAGCTAGATCGTGCCCTGGGTACCCTGACACCGTTTTGTACGTCTAAGCGAGGCCCTCGATGCGCGGGGCCCGTAGCATTTGCTACTCGTGCTTTATGGCTGATCCGCCACTGCGTACAGATTCTACTCAACAACCTTCAACGATATAACTGATGACACAAACTAAACAGGTTTAAGATAAGCTCGATTACTGATTAAAAAAAACAAGTTTACTTGCTTATAATTCACTCGATAATATAATCTGATCGATGATTTTGTGGCAAAACATCATTAATTCATTAAACCCCACAGTCGAGGTGTGCCCTCCTGGACGGAGCGTCGTCGCCGTGCCCTCGTAGGGGCAATCGGCGGCGGAGACCTCTTGCGCCGGGCCCTGGTCGAGGCCATGGTTCGGAGCGAGGAGGAATGGCAGGCGGTCGTCTCCTTCTGCGAAGCAGTAATGCTAGCAAAGGAGGAGGCCGACCGCATCAGGCAACGGCGCCCTCGCCACCGCCGCCGGGATTCCGATCTCGATTTCCGGCCATCGTAGACGCGGGCTCGCGGACGTCGAGCCATGGGTAGCTCGCTGTCCGACCGTCCGGTAACTGTCCGGACCGAGCCCAAGACGTCGATGGCGCGCACTGTTCCCGCGCGCCTCAAGGAGTTGTCAGCAACAGGAGGGGCTCAGCTGGGTCGAAGCCTAATGGGGCCAGGGTTATCCGAAAAGAAACTCGAGCCCCGGTATGAAGAGGCTAGAAGGAACGGGGTGGGTTTTTATTCAGTAATAGTCTGGCACTATCTCCCGCTCTACCCAAGAGCGGGGATTGTCATAAGATGATTTTGCCCACCGTAAAAATAAAAGACTCATACTGACTAAAAACCACCGGTTCCTTCGTTGACTTTCATGCCGGGGCTGAGTTTTCCTTTCTGAATCAAACCCTTGACCCCAGTAGGCTTCCACCCTGCTGGGTCCCTACGGTCTGCTGACACCTCCTTGAGGCGCGCGTGTTACAGTAGGTACGCACCGTCGACGACTTGGGCTCGGTCCGGACAGCTACTGGACGGTTTTTTTTTTTTGTCGACGGGGAAAATCATCTTTGACGAAACCCGCTCTTGGGTGGAGCGGGAGACAGTGTCAGACTCTTACTGACTAAAAACCCCGCGCCGTTCCTTCTAGCTTTCATACCGGGGCACGAGCTCCCTTTCGGACAACCCTGTCCCCAGTAGGCTTCGACCCAGCTGGGCCCCTCCTGCTGCTGACAACTCCTTGAGGCGCGCGGGAACAGTGCACGCCGTCGACGTCTTGGACTCGGTCCATTACCGGACGATCGGACAGCGAGCTACCCATGGCTCGCCGCCCGCGAGCCCGCGTTTACGGTGGCCGGAAATCGGGATCGGAATCCCGGCGACGGCGGCGAGGGCGCCGTTGCCTGATGCGGTCGGCCTCCTCCTTTGCAAGCATTACTGCTTCGCAGAAGGAGGCGACCGCCTGCCATTCCTCCTCACTTCGGACCATGGCCTCGACCAGGGCCCGGCGTGAGAGGTCTCCGCCGCCGATCGCCCCCACGAGGGCACGGCGATGCTACGCCCAGGCAGGGCACACCTCGACGGTGTGCTCCACCGTGTCCTCCGGGCGTTGCGCACAGTGGCGACACCCGGGCGTCTCTTCCGCTTGAATCCGATGCAGGAACCTCCCGAACTTGCCATGTCCGGTGAGGACCTGCGTCATGCGGAAGGTAAGGACGCCGTGAGGTCTTTCCAGCCACGCCTCAAAGAGGGGACTTACCGCCATAATCGTGGCGTGCCCAAGCTACTGGACGGTGGGACAGCGAGCTACCCATGGCTCGCCGTCCTCAAGCCTGCGATCCGACACTGTCTGTATGTTATTCTGCGTCAGTACAATACTAAATCTGGTTTAGCAGAGGTCGTGGTCCTCTAAGATCGTGGACTAAGACGAAATGTTTTGATTTACATATATGTAGGTGCTCGCGATTTTTAGGGTTCCATACCTTAAGGCTGCTCGCCCACGTCCGATAATCGGTGACCGATTTTTTATAGGAGAAAAATAGAACACAGTTATAGCAATAGAGCAACGCACACGTCCTACAAAAAGTCTAACGTGGGCGTGCGGGCAGGGTTAATGGAAACCTTATCGGATCAGTTTGTAGTCCGTCTGTCTATCTGTCTGTCCTTAAATCCTGAAATTTTTCATGAAACAAAGTGTCATAGCACAAGTAGGGGAGAGTTGGATAATACCGAGCCCCTAAGGTCTTGGACCTATAATTAGGAAACTGTTTAATATTGAAAGAAACAAAATTGAGTAATTAGTAGGACATTTATTCAGGTACGCATACCGTATAACAAATACTTCCAAAATTTAAACAAAAAGTAATTACTTTTTGTTTAAATTTTTTGACATTGTCACTTTACAAAAAAAAATAAAGGCGCGGTATTGTCAAACTGGTCTGATAATATCGTGCCCAGGGTTGACAAAATCGTGCCCACATTAATTGCACAAAAATGGGTTAATAATAAAAGTAATAATAAAAAAAACATACATTCTTTTAAGTAATTTTCTTGCGTGAAGATAGGGAGACCCAAATCTTTTTCTAGAAATTAAATCAGTTTATTAAGTATCACGCAATAAGTATTAACAAAAACTTAAATTATTTATGCAACAAAACGTAAATATTTTTATATAACTAGAAGTCTTAGTAAATCTTAGAATTATGTATGGACTAATCAGTCTCAAAAATACCTATTAATATCAATTAAATATCAGTCAGCAAGTTATATTAAGGTGGTGCATCATGACTCACATTTTCACAGTTTTTCATACAACCGCTCATAGCTGATTATGAAGATATTACACATTTTTCATTAGATATTTTGGAAATACAGTATCTTGTGGATATTATCTAGGTTTCTAAAGAAACTAATTTCTAAATTTGTGTAAAACTTATCCAGTAAAAACCTCTAAAAATGTCCTATTTTGTATGAACTTTAACACTTCATAATTTGCCTAAAAATTAAAAAAGTCAAAAAAGTAATCCTCTAGAGACCTTGCAAATTTTATTAAGATTCTAAATGACGACAACTTTTTCCAAAAACTTTTAAGGGTTAAAAAAAAACAGCCAGAAAAGGACATGCGCGGCGCGGAATTATCAAACTTGATAATTTTATTTTTTAACGTCAAAATTATATGGAAAATATTAAAGTACGTAAAAACATATTCTGACATTAATTCTACAATAAACAAACATTAAAAATGTATGGTATCAAAGTATTACAATATAAATACAGTATTACTTACCTCTTCTCGAAAGTACACGAAAAATTACAAGGAGTGAGGAAAAAAACGTCTACAGCGCGTGCTATCTCTGTCGTCGCGCGGACCGTAGCGGCGATGCGTGGGGAAGGGTGTAAGCATCCCGCTTCGATATATACGTACTGGATCGCAGAACTAGTGGATAGTTTTTGAATTAATTCATGAATCCCCAAGCGACCACCGGTGGCCGCGCATCTATTGTCTTACTATTGTGTCTCTAATTGACGGTATCTGAAGGGTTAAGTTGACGCGCGGAATTGTCAACCGCGCGGTATTATCCAACTCTCCTAGGAAAAAACTAAAAACTGAAAATTTGTAAGTACTAAGTTCGTAACTCAATTCGGGAATTGACCTGTATTCTTATGTAAGATAGTGCAGAACCCTCAGACCAGCTTGATAGCGCCGGTATGTAGGTATATGAGTATTTCAAACATTACGTCACACTCGTGTTATACAACGCGTAACGTTTTAAATGCGCAAAACCTCAGACACCCCAAATGATTTTTAATTTTACTGACCTAAAACAGTGAGACAAATATCATTAAAAAAGAATTAAAGGTTTTATGTGCAGTTTTAGTTTCTTTAAAATTTATATCTGCATTGAAATAAGAACTTTTATTATCCCGTGTATTAGAAAATTTGATTGGACTACAACTATTTGTGTTTGTTTACCTATTTGGGAGGGTTTGCGCACGTGATGGTTTGACCTATTCATAAATAGACAGGTCGACGTTAATTATGAAGATTTTTTTGATAAATGTAACCTATATTAAAAAGTGGTTTAATTGATTCTGCTCGTCATTCTGATCAAACTAATTTCAGGTTTTGCGCATTTAACGTTACACGTTGTATGTGTTTATTAGTATAGTGTACATCCATTAAGTGTTTAAAATCACAGCTAACAAACGAGCTGATGACCTTGAACACCTGAATAGATCTTCATAAATTGTATCTAAGAACCAATATGGGAATTTTAAATGCAGCTATATGAATGAGATGGCAAGTGAGAGAAAGAGAGGAAGGATAGCATGAAATGCTATGACACATTACGAAGACGGCATGAGTTCGATTAACGTGTGCTACTCTATACTAATATTATAAAGAGGTAAAATTTGTAAGTTTGTAAGTTTGTATGTAGGGGGTAATCTCTGGAACTAATAATCCAATTCTAAAATTTTTTTTACTGGCATAAAGCTACATTATTCCTGAGTGCTATAGGCTATAAATTGTTTCTATAGCATGTATATTAACCGAGCTATCACAACTTTTGTCTAGCAAGTCGGAAAAAAATACCTCATAAAATAGAATTATTTGCGAGCGCTGCCTAAACAGTTGCTTAAAATTAAAAACAATGTATGGCTACCTGGTTCGTCTTAATTATTTCTACAAAAAAGTCCGCGGTACCATATCTCTATCTTTTATATTTCATCTTTTATACTTCTTTTATTGCATTAAAAATATTTTTTTTCGGCATACTTACGTTTGGTTGATTATTTGAGCAACAAAATATTAATTCTTATGACAATAAATTATTTCAGTATCACAAGAACATTATACAGATAAGATTTGCCATTTACAGCATAGCAATTGGTCATACAGTTTCGAAGATAATATAAAATTACTAAAACGCAAAATGCCCCTAGCGTAACTTTCATTGGGCAGACGTTTTACCTATTTTTTTTTATGGTGGGCAAAAATCATCTTATGACAACGGGGGCGCCGTTGCCTGATGCGGTCTGCCTCCGCCTTTGCTAGCATTACTGCTTCGCAGAAGGAGGCGACCGCCTGCCATTCCTCCTCGCTAAGGACCATGGCCTCAACCAGAGCCCGCCGCGAGAGGTGTCCGCCGCCGATCGCCCCCACGAGGGCACGGCGATGCTCTGCCCAGGCAGGGCACACCTCGACTGTGTGCTCCACCGTGTCCTCCGGGCGTTCCGCACAGTGGCGACACTCGGGCGTCTCTTCCGCTTTAATTCGGTGCAGGAACCTCCCGAACTTGCCATGTTTTCTGAATCGCGGTGTTAAGACTTGCTGTGGATTGATGACCCTCTCGAATTATTATGCCCACGTTGTCGTTAGTTGGAGTTCTTCTGTCAGTTGCTTATTGGTTTCGGTTGTTTCGTTCGTATGGTTGTTGTTGTTGATAGATACCTCATAATCGAAAATATCGTAATTTCGTTGTACGTTTTTGTATGTTCGTAGTTTCGTACTTCGTTCTATCGTAATAATCGATACGAGTTATTCGATATTAGGTACGATTGTTTTGTTTTGTAAAGGCGGACGGTGTTCGAGTCGCTCTCCTTTTGTTCATAATTGTTTTCAAGTCTGTGCGTAGTTTGTTGAGAAAATGTCTAAAAGGAAATCTCAACTGTCCCGGCAGACATCACAGACAAGAGCCGCTCGAGTACGCCGCACGGAAGAATCTGCCCCTGAAAATGAGCAGCGCCTCTCGAGAAATAGAGAATATATTTCGCAAGCACGCGCTAGAGAATCTAGCTCCGAGCGCTCACAGCGCCTCGCTAGCCAAAATGTGAGGACATCGCGGGCCCGTGCTCGAGGAACTAGCGCTGAACGTGCGCACCGTCTATCTATTAAGGCAGCATGTCTCTGAGACAAGGGATAGGGAGACTAGCGCTAAACGCTCGCGGCGGCTTGGTAGGCAAAATGTCATAACATCGCAGGCCCGTGCTCGGGAATCTAGCGCTGAACGTGCGCAGCGTCTATCTCATTTAAGGCAGCATGTCTCTGAGACAAGGGATAGGGAGACTAGCGCTGAGCGCTCGCAGCGGCTCGCTAGGCAAAATGCCATAACATCACAGGCCCGTGCTCAGGAATCTAGCGCTGAACGTGCGCATCGTCTAATCGAGTGTAATCTTATTTTAAAACAAGAAATTTTCCGCGGACGAAGTCGCGGGCAGAAGCTAGTATAAAATATGTATAAATAGTTTAGAAGACTGTTTTATTTTCCAATCCCCAAATCCCACAATCTCGATAACCTCCGCTTTCAAATAAAAAAACCGCATCACAATCGATCCTTTTGCTGAGGAGCTACGATGCCACAGATAGACACAGACACCTCAAACTTATAACAACCCTCTTTTCCGACGGGGGTTAAAAAGGAGGAGGTTCTCAATTCGTCTGATAAGTTGGTCACCAGGTCAAGCTTGTTTTATTAAAATAAGAGAAATAAGTAAAGGTCACCCAGTCAGATTTAGGTAGCCTAAAACCAGTTTCTCCAGGTGCACTGAACTAGCTGACTTTATGTATTTCTCATTTGTAAAGGAGGTTTATTATTTATTTATTTATTATTATGAGGAACACCATCATTTGTTAGCTGTGGTATTTGTTATTATGAGGACATATTATTATTTATTTGTACACCTTTGTCTAACGTGCAATCCAATACAACTCTAATTCAAACTAACAAAACTATTTCTAGTTACAGTACTGGTCCGTTTGCTAAAATTTTTTCTCCGATAGAAACCTTTTTTTTTTGCTATGGGGAAAAACATCTTTGACAAAACCCGCTCTTGGGTGGAGCGGGAGATAGTGTCAGACTCTTACTGACTAAAAACCCCATCCCGTTCCTTCTGGCCTTCATACCGGGGTACGAGCTTCCTTTCGGACAACCCTGTCCCCAGTAGGCTTCGACCCAGCTGGGCCTCTCCTGCTGCTGACAACTTCTTGAGGCGCGCGGGAACAGTGCGCGCCGTCGGCGTCTTGGACTCGGTCCATTACCGGACGATCGGACAACGAGCTACCCATGGCTCGCCGTCCGCGAGCCCGCGTCTACGGTGGCCGGAAATCGGGATCGGAATCCCAAAATGGTCCCATAGTCACCAAGTTGGGATCTGATGATGGAATCTTGGCAAAATCCAGGGAACTCCTCAAATTCAATTCAATATTTTAGTGAAGCCAGTTTTTTTTTTTAATAAAAAGGCTTTTTCGAGAACAATAGACTCATGATGGATCTTTGGGAACCACCCCTCGCTCGACTCGGGCTTACACTGGTGCGCTATATCCGGTATATAAGTACTTATGTTTTGGGTAATTCCGATTGCTTCATAGTACATATTAAGTATGATGACCTACCACATAGGACGCTTAGACAACAAATGTCTAATTAATACCGAAAAAACGACTCAGCTTCTTAGCGCGGTTTTTATACACATTTTTTTTTGTCGTAAAATCCTGATCAAATCAAAGTAATAATTTCGGAATCCATAATTATAGCAAGAAAGAATCAGTTTTGATCAAAACATTTGTGGCGATGATCGTCCGTGAGTCGTGTAGATAGTGTATTTAATTAAATTATAATAATGATAAATAAGTATTTTATAATTATTTTAAATGTGTTCGTTTTTAATTTTTATTCTTCGAAATGTGATTTTGATGTGGAGGAAGGTATGTAGATAATTTTTAATTTTTTATACTTAGAATAAACTTTATTTGTACACCAAAACAGTGGCAAAACTTTTAATTCATGAATCCCCAAGCGACCACCGGTGGCCGCGCATCTATTGTCTTACTATTGTGTCTCTTATTGACGGTATTTGAAGGGTTAATACCTAGTAGATTATGTGACTAGGGGATAAAGCAGTGTCTTTAAGTCGCGGGTGCATGTTGAATTCCGAACGAAACGAAGGTTGATAACTTTGATCCCGAGCATTGCGAGGGAGATAATAAAAAAATATTATCGAGCAGGTGGTGTAAAAAATAACTTACATCTATGGGTGTGCAATGGCGGTCTTATCGCTAACAGCGATATCTACCAGACAAACTTATTGGTTAATCTTTATTTAAAGTGTTTTTCACTAGTGCGAATATGTCTCTCTGTTGGTATACAAATATATAGTCACTACATAGTATAAAACAAAGTCGCTTTTTCTGTCCCTATATCTCTATGTACGCTTAAATCTTTAAAATTACGCAACGGATTTTGATGCGGTTTTTTTTAATAGATAGAGTGATTCAAGAGGAAGGTTTATATGTATAATAACATCCATTAAATAGTGGAAAAAACACCCGAGCGAAGCTGGGGCGGGTCGCTAGTTAAATAAAAAAATAAAAAAAATACAGTTAGGTTTTGAGTCGGTTTTTCAAAACGAACGTGTTTTGTAATACTTGGCAGGCTAGATTATATAAAGCGACAACTTTTTAAATCATGAAATCCCAAGTGAACGCCGGCGTTCACTCTCTCATTGTCTTTATATTGCGCATCTATACACCATCGTGTAGATACACAATATAAAAACAGATATGTTTAGGTACGTAACTAAACGTCAAATATCTTGATTTATTTATGTCTTTTTATGTAAAAAAAATCGTATAAAAGTCATACAAAGATTATTTAAATCTACTTAGTTAATTATCTAACATCCGTTTAGGTAAATACCTAACTGTAAACATTTTTAGATTACGTTTTTAGACAATTCTTTATAATAGGCATGTTAAAATTGTTTGCATTTAGTTAAATCCTTGAATAAATGGAGTATTATTACGATATTTGAAAGGTTAAGTACCTAGGTATACAAATAAGTAGAAAAAAATTGACTTCACTGATTTGATTTCCCGAGGAGTGTTTTCGTGTCTTATTCGCCAGGGTCAGGGTCGTGCGTTTGTGATTGGGTAAACCCAACTCGTTTAGCTTTTCAGTCTCCACAGCATCACGTTATTTTTAGCCAGTAAGAGTCTAACACTACCTCCCGCTCCGCCAAAGGGCGAAAGTTGTCATCTGGATGATTTTTACCCACCAAAAAAATCACATCACAACAATGGTGTGATTTTTCGGTCTAGCTCGATTAGCCTCGGTGGATCAATACTCATACAAAATAAGATATTTGGAGATTGAAGCTATATGGTTTTGCGCACGCCACGATTATGGCGGTAAGTCCCCTCTTTGAGGCGTGGCTGGAAAGACCTCACGGCGTCCTTACCTTCCGCATGACGCAGGTCCTCACCGGACATGGCAAGTTCGGGAGGTTCCTGCATCGGATTCAAGCGGAAGAGACGCCCGGGTGTCGCCACTGTGCGCAACGCCCGGAGGACACGGTGGAGCACACCGTCGAGGTGTGCCCTGTCTGGGCGGAGCATCGCCGTGCCCTCGTGGGGGCGATCGGCGGCGGAGACCTCTCGCGCCGGGCCCTGGTCGAGGCCATGGTCCGGAGCGAGGAGGAATGGCAGGCGGTCGCCTCCTTCTGCGAAGCAGTAATGCTTGCAAAGGAGGAGGCCGACCGCATCAGGCAACGGCGCCCTCACCGCCGTCGCCGGGATTCCGATCCCGATGTCCGGCCACCGTAGACGCGGGCTCGCGGACGGCGAGCTATGGGTAGCTCGCTGTCCGATCGTCCGGTAATGGACCGAGTCTAAGACGTCGACGGCGCGCACTGTTCCCGCGCGCCTCAAGGAGTTGTCAGCAGCAGGAGGGGCCCAGTTGGGTCGAAGCCTACTGGGGACAGGGTTGTCCGAAAGGGAGCTCGTGCCCCGGTATGAAGGCTAGAAGGAACGGCGCGGGGTTTTTAGTCAGTAAGAGTCTGACACTGTCTCTCGCTCCACTCAAGAGCGGGTTTCGTCAAAGATGATTTTCCCCGTCGACAAAAAAAAAAAAACTATATGGTTTCACATTTTTTCTTCCAAATCTGTTCTGTCACCCGTCACACTGTCACTTTTCTTTCATATCACTTCTCACACAGTCCATCAATTTTTTCTTTGTATTACTACATTACCGTTGAGAGCTGTTATATTGTTATTTCGTCACAGGATCCCAGTGTTTCGACGGGCGAGGCAAGAACGGAACCTGCGTGAACGCATGTCAGTGTTTGTCCATGATCGGGGATGTCAAGAAAAGGGAGTATCCTCAGGTAAGTCTGCCATTTTTGACTGGTTTTATTCTTAAGAGCCTATTTGAGAAAGTTTCCGAAGATGCTCGTGGCACCACGAGCTCTTCATCATCATCATCATCAGCCTTTTAAATGTTCCCGCTGCTGGGCCTCAGGCCTCCTCTCTAGGAGAGGGAATAGGCCGGAATCCACAACGCGGGCCCAGTGCTGGTTGGTGAACGTCACATGTCTTCGAATTTTTGGTTCTAGGACATGCCGGTTTCCTCACGATGTTTTCCTTCACCATTTTGAGAGCAGTGGTGATGAAATAAATTACGCAAGGTAATGCGCCTGACAGGGTTCGAACACTTCGAACCCGCGACCTACAACTCGTAAGTCGGGGCCATTACCACTCGGCCACCACTGCTCACAAGCTCTTATCGCGATCCATTTGACGACCTGTACTGAAATGTTAAAGGAATGGTGCTATCAGTAGCGTAGCTAGGCGTGGGCGAAGTGCCACGGCCTCGCACCCAAAGGGGCCTCGCACAAGCAGGGCTGTTTAAGAACGACGATATTTTTTTATAGTTGATAGGCTCGCGTTTGACGCATTTGACCGGATGGTACTACTACACTAGGCTACGATAGTCACGGTCTCTTTTTTCGAATATATGAAAGAAAAAGCCTCGCTGATGCGCCTTCGTCCACGTCTAAATTAGGCTAAGTTACGTCTTTTGGTGCTCCGCTCCGGGTTCGTCGACCAATGTGGGAGGGCTGCTGCGGTCCCCTGGGTCTAAGTGTCCTCGCTAATGGGCCACAAAAGCAGCTTCTACAATAGCTTCTTTTTGTGGCCCGTGTGACACTAACGTTAAAATGTAAGGAAGAGAGAGAGCGAAGGTTTTCTTAGAGACAGACACTGGTCGACGGCTTGGAGCTGGTACGGCTCCACAGTTCAGTTATATAGCTCCATTCCTCTTTCTTGCTCGCCCGACTGACATTTTAACACGTCATGGTAAAGCCCCTGGCCCCTGTACTGATTACGTTACTAAAGGCTGAGTTTTTTTCTAAAAACTTTTAGCTTCTTTTAAAAAAAATAAAATATTTTTGAACAAGTTTTTTGAAATGTTCCACTCGATAACGGAATTTCCGAATGCTAACAGAGCGTGAGTCTTTCCATTCATTTTACGCGTTGCCTCTTCATCAAACATTGCGAGGGATGAGACAAGCTTTTAAACCTACTGACGTTGACGGTAGAGTACTGTTCGAAAAGGATCCTCTTAAAATAAAAAAAATTGATTATAGGGATATATTTACTCTATAGAGCGTTACTCTATAAGTCTATAGAGCGTTACTCGCCTGGTGTCCGTTTGGTTGCGCAACCAATTTGGTGGCGCGACCAGCACGGATGTGTGGCGACTTTGGTGTCTGTATGGTGTCAAGTTCGGTAGCTTAGAGCAATTTCACCGAGACACCATGGCGACGCGACCAGTCGTCGCTACCAACAAAATGTATACAGCTCTATATAGAATTACTCACCTGGTGTCCGTTTGGTTGCGCAACCAATTTGGTGGCGCGACCAGCACGGATGTGTGGCGACTTTGGTGTCTGTATGGTGTCTAGTTTGGTTGCTTAGGGTTATATTTCACCGGGACACCGTGGCGGCGCGACCAGTCACCGCTGCTAACAAAATGTATACAGCTCTATAGAGAGTTACTCATCTGGTGTCTGTTTGGTTGCGCAACCAATTTGGTGGCGCAACCAGCTCAGACGTGTGGCGACTCTGGTGTCTGTATGGTAGCTTAGGGACACCACGGCGGCGCGGCCCGTTGCGCCGCCGCAAAATATAAAAAAAAGCAAGCTTTTAAATAATTTTCCGCCATATTGAGTTGATTATGGCAGCAAAAGTTAGGCTCTTACTGAGATTTTGTTTCGTCATGTTTCAGATCTGTTCCTACCAGGGGAAAACTCCCATAGTGTGCTGTACCGACTGCAAAAAAGTTAAACATATAGAGTGAGTAAGTATTTTTACCACTTTTTCCTACATAGGTATAGTTTTTCCCAAAGATATAGGAAAGGAGGAGATATGGTAAGTAGTTAAAAATGTATCGGAACAAGGTGTCTCCAGTTCTCCCTTTCACTACCGACACTACTACATGTACAGAAATACTTACACAGTCGTGCATGCATCCACAAATCATAAATCAGATCAAACTACACAGTCAATATAAACCTTATTCGCCTAAAAACAGCGTGTATTTTCCTTGCATCGTACAACTTACGCACACACAAACAATACACGACATCGATGTGCTGTGCAAAAGCCATTTATTTTACATTTACGCTAGGGATTGACTAAATACAAAAATTATCGATGTTATCATTTTGCTATTTTTTTGGGTCCGGTAAATAATAATATGAATAGTAGAACAATAAAAATGGTTTTCATAAAACTAAAAACTCTAATTATTCAATCCCATTGGCCATTATAGCATTTTAGAACGACAATATCAAATACGAAAAATAGGCAAAGTTTAATCCTTACTAATATTATAAAAGCGAAAGTGAGTTTGTTTGTTACGTCTTCACGCCTCAATGTAAAAACCGATTTTGATGAAACTTGGTATACAGATAGACTATGTCTTGGAATAGGACATAGGATACTTTTTGGCCCGGAAGTATGTTCCCTTGGGATAATTTTCTGCTATCACGCGGGCGAAGCCGAAGAAGCTAGTAACTTATATTATGTATTATGATTATGAATATTACATGAAAAAGCTTTCGGTTATTAAAAAAAAAACTGACTCTCTTCTACAAAAATAATGTCTAATCTTAATTTAGGGATTGCCAATTAAAAAAACCTGAGTTTTTTTTAGAGGCTGCATCATTTCTGGTTAAAGTGACTGGTGGCCTTCTAGTGGCATTCACTCAAAATCAGTTGAATGGACAGTAATAAAAGGTTTTCATAAATGTCTAACGTTATTTTGAACAGAGTATATCTGACCTGGTGAACTTCGTACCACGTAACGGTCTATGAATGTAGTAGGTGTGTGTCGTGGTGTTCCGGTCACTGACTCCCTTACTAGTCGGACCACTTTCGGACGTCGTCAATTCGTTATCTTAAGAGCTAGCTATCTTCTATATATATAAAAATCAATGTCACTTTTCGTTGTTATTTTATAACTCAAGAACGGGCTCACCTATCGAAACCAAATTTTTAGGCTTTGTTTGGACTATTTAGTAGATGGTTTATGTGAAGTTTGGTAGGGTAGAGTAGAGTAGGGTAGAATAGGGTAGAGTATGGTAGAGTAGGATAGAGTAGCGTATAGTAGGGTAGAGTAAGGAAGAGCGGGAGCGAAGCCGTGCTGGCAAAAGCTAGTTATAAATATAATAAGATTCACCACCTGATCATTATACATATAACAAGTATACATATACACTTTTTCTTCTTTTATCAATGACAGTTATATTTTCACTTTTTTTTTTCATGGTGGTAAAATCATCCAATGATTACCCCCGCTCTTGGAGCGGAGCGGGAGATAGTGTTAGACTTTTACTGACTATTAGCTTTTGCCCGCGGCTTCGCTTGCGTTAAATTCGGGGTAACACGGTTCCCCTGGGTAGTGGGGGGTTAGAAAGAGACAAAAAGTAGCCTATGTCACTCTCCATCTCTTCAACTATCTCCACTTAAAAAATCACGTCAATTAGTTGCTCTGTTTTGCCGTGAAAGACGGACAAACAGACACACACACTTTCCCATTTATAATATTAGTATGGATATTGTAGACGTTTAAATAGACATATATTTACGTGTAAAATATACGTTAAAGGGTACCCCTTTGGAAATATACGTTAACAGTTTACTTTAGATCGTAAAATGGATCACGTTAAATCCCAAGTGCCTGAAAAGTGCCATAAAACTGTGGCTTTCTGAAGCCTACTCTTCGGCCAGTTATGCATAAATTGATTTATGAACAACATTATCAACTATTTTTTCGTGCGATTAATACTTTTGACCACAAATAGTAGATTATGCACCGAGGGGCTAAAGTTGTGTCTTATGTCACGGGCGTCATATTGAATCTCGAGCGCAATGAAGGATTCGGGATTTAACTCACGAGCAAAGCGAGGGAGTTAATATAAGAATCCTGAATGCAGCGAGGGATTCAAGCTAGCCCAAGGCAAAGACACCTTTAGCCCAGAGGAGGATACCTAGACCTACTCTACTTTTTACACCTACTGTGAGAAAATAATAGTCACATTATTGACCAGCGGGTTATAATGAAATCCAGTACAACATTATTGACCGGCTGTGCCCCCGGCCACTAATGACTCACTTTAGGTTAAGGATGCTTGACAAATAATTTGACATTTTCGAGCAGGTGGTGTGAAAAAAATTTAGGAATCTTCCCTTTTCCCTACTCCTTCGAAATGGCTTGGACTTTTAGAAGCATTTTTACTCATTCAAATTGGTGGTTAATTATTCTTCTGGCATATATTATGTAAATCAGTCAATATTTCGCAAAGAAAATGGATTTAAAGGTCAGTGTGGCTCTATCCGGGTGCAGCTGGCTGCAATTAAATGCACAGGTGTGCTATTCTCTAAAGGAAACAGCCTTGAGCGCAGCGCTGGACGCAACGACGAAATCCAAATAGGTACATTGGATCAACAATCCAGTACACCTATACATTGGATTGTTAATTCTATGTACTGCTCTCTCGACTCGTCGCTGCGGCCAGCGCTGCGCTAACGGCTGTTTTCTTAGATAATAGCACCGTAGATACTCGTCCTGTCACCTAGGTGGGTACAAGTGTTGTGTCCATTTAATTTCGGCCAGATGTTCAAGGGACTATGAGCCTTAAGGTCGACACACATTTTCACTGGTTTTCATACAACCCCTCTTATCCGATTATGACGTTATTACACATTTTTCATTAGATATTTTGGAAACACAGTATCATGTGGATATTATCTAGGCTTCTATAAAAACCAATTTCTAAATTTGTGTAAAACTAATCCAGTAAACACCTCTGAAAATCTGCTATTTTGCATGAGCTTTGACACTTCATAATTAACTCAAAAATTTAAAAAGTCAAAAAAGTAAAACTATAGAAACCTTGCAAATTTTATTAAGATTCTAAATGACGACCACTTTTTTCAAAAACTTTTAAGGGTTTTTTTTTTGCGTTGCTTTTCGTCAAACATCGCGATGGATTGCGTTAGATGAAGTAACAAGCTTTTAAACCATTTTCGATGTTGACGATAAGCGAGTGGAAAAGGACCCTCTTAAGAGGTATGGTAGGACCTCAGCTCTACCAGCCTCCATTTTGGGTATGAATCAACCTTTAGAGAACAGAATTTTCCATTAGTTCAAACTACATCCTGATTAAATTAAATGCAGGTTCCTTTATTTCCAGTGAAGCCATCGTCGACAAAACTGGTGGAATACATTTCCGGACCGGAAGAAAAGCTTACGATGGTACGTATTCACATTTCTATCACAAGAGACGTGCTCTTGGGTGGAGCGGGAGATAGTGTCAGAATCTTACTGACTAAAAACCCACCCCGTTCCTTCTAGCCTTCATATTGGGGTTCGAGCCCCCTTTCGGATTACCCTGTCCCCAGGAGGCTTCGACCCGTCTGGGCCTCTGCTGTTGCTGACAACTCCTTGATTGCGCGGGAACAGTGCGCGCCGTCGACGACTTAGGCTCGGTCCGGACAGTTACCGGACAGTCGGACAGCGAGCTGTTTTATAAGACTCTAGCTTTCCGCCCGCGGCTTCGCCCGCGTGGACTACAGTTTATATCGCGCGGGCAGAGACCCGTGCTCAGCAGTGGAATTATAGGTAGCCTATGTGTTATTCCAGTGTCTCTTCTACCTGCCTAATTTGATCTAAATCTGTTCAGTAGTTTTTGCGTGAAAGCGTAACAGACAGACAGACAGACAGAGTTACTTTCGCATTTATAATATTAATAGGGATTATATGACGAGTGCGCGTCTGTGAAGCTACGCGTCCATGGACAGTATGCTTGTATCGTGGGTCCGTTTTAACAGACTTGCAATGTTCGGCTATAAGTAATTTTTTTCTTACAAATACACCTATTTATTATCCCCAGTATGCCTGGAGCACCTAGCCAACCTGCCGTACGATGGCTGCCCCACGTCGGGGCTGGTGAAGAGGTGGCATGAAGAGGACCAGTGCTACCAGTACTCGCAGGGCGGCGCTCGCGTGTCTTATGGAGTGTACGCCGCTCATATTGGACAAGATGCGAGGAGAGGCCAGTTTCCGCATATGGTAAGTTGGTGACGGCCTTTTGTTTTCGCTGACGATCTGGACTATGTTTCACCACGTTGTGTCACATTTTTTTTTATCTGATATAAACTAGTACTTGACTGCGATTTCACCTGATGGTAAGCAGTGATGCAATCGTTGATGGTAAGGCTCACTTGTTTATTAAGAGCCTATTCAATCTAGCCTTGAAGACGCTTAAATTGTAATCGGACGGGAAGACCGCAGCAGGCAAATTGTTCCAGTCCCTCGATGTATGCGGTATAAACGACGAAGCGAAACGCTTAGTCTGGACCGTAGAGGTTTCAACAACGTAAGGGTGGATACTCACCGTACGTCGGTTTGTCCGATGGTAGAAATGAGATGGCGCAATCAAGTCATGCAATTCCTGCGCACACTCTCCAAAATGTAAAAAAATCAAATGATATTTCGGTAAAGTTGCTCCAAATTAATATAAATTTCCTTCACGCTTTTCATTTACGGAAGTAATCCCTTATCCGAAATATTTCGGTCTATTTCCAGGCGCTCCTAGGCTATGGTGGAGGAATGGACACGGCTCACTGGCTGTGTGGGGGTTCCCTCATCAGTGACAAGTTCATCCTGACGGCTGGGCACTGCATATCCAGCGCTGTGTTGTAAGTTATGACTTATTTATACTATACAATATTATTTTTAGTTAATGCGAAACCTGAATAGTTCGTTCAGAATAAGTAACTGAATGAATTTCCAATAGGTTTGACACCATTTTTTCCCAAAGAATATTTAAAAAGGTCACAAGTTGGACACCTTCGACATTAAGTGCAACGAAGGTCATGGTAGGTCCGGTGACTTTTTTAAATTTCACCGAGACACTATGGCAGCGCGTGCAGTCGCCTACCAACAAAATGTATACAGCTCTATAGAGAGTTACTCATCTGGTGTCCGTTTGGTTGCGCAACCAATTTGGTGGCGCGACCAGCTCGGACGTGTGGGGACTCCGGTGTCTAGTTTGGTAGCTTAGAACTATATTTCACCAGGACCTTATGGTGACGCAATTACTGGTCGCACCACCATGGTGTCCCGGTGAATTATAAGTCCTTAACCCTTCAGATACCGTCAATTAGAGACACAATAGTAAGACAATAGATGCGCGGCCACCGGTGGTCGCTTGGGGATTCATGAATTAATGTTGCTTTAAGTCCTTTAGAATTAGCTTGTAGAATTTATTCGTTTTTCCAGAGGTAAAGTCCGTTACGTGGCGATGGGCATCCTGAAGCGCACGGACCCGCCGGAGCGCTGGCACCGGTACCACGTGTCGCGCATAGTGCCCCACCCGGAGTACCACGCACCTTCCAAGTATCACGACATCGCTCTACTGGAGACCAATACCAAGTAAGACTTTTAACCACAGAACAGATGAAAGACGTTACAAATGGCCTTGTGGGCGGGGCAAACGTGCTACAAAGTAGGGCAATGCTCATAGTTCAACTACCAATAGCAGACTTGCGATCTAAGTGCGCGTGGTCTGTTAGTTGCGTAATGCGCGTTTGTGTTGGTTTATTGTCTGTAGTGGAGTTAGTTTGTGACACTCGTTGTAGTACAAATCGGAAAGTATTTCCTTTCTAACTTCTTTCATCTTTTTTGAGCATTAACAGCTTTCTTTTTGTTTTCGGGAAACCTTCTAAAGGTTTTATAATTCTTCGTATTTCTACAAGCTTTTATTTAGATTCACCCTGTCCCGATGTTTGTACAATGTCTGTGATCATATCTTGCAAATTTTTGATCCAATTCCCGGTTACCGATTGAGCTGAAATTTTGCTTGCATGTGTAAATCAGATGACAATGCAAAATTATTACGACATGGCATGAGCTGATCTGACGATGGAACCGGAAGGTGGCCATAGGAACTCGGTAGTTACACAACCCCATCGTGTTTGGGTTTGTATGTATTAATTATCTATATATATAAAAATCAATGCCACTTTTCGTTGTTATTTTATAACTCAAGAACGGGCTGACCTATCCAAACCAAATTTTTAGGCTTTGTTCGGACTATTTAGTAGATGGTTTATGTGAAGTTTGGTAGGATAGAGTAGGGTATAGAAGGGTAGAGTAGGGTAGAGTAGGGAAGAGTAGAGTAGTGTAGTGTAGGGTAGAGTAGGGTAGAGTAGTGTAGAGTAGTGTAGCGAAGAGTAGAGTAGTGTAGGGTAGTGTAGTGTAGTGTAGGGTAGAGTAGGGTATAGTAGGGTATAGTAGGGTAGAGTAGTGTAGAGTAGTGTAGGGTAGTGTAGAGTAGAGTAGAGTAGGGAAGAGCGAGAGCGAAGCCGCGCGGGCAAAAGCTAGTGTAGGTATAAAAGTTTGCTATTAAAAACTTGTTTCAATGTTTCATGTTTTACGCCGCCCGTGTCGTTATTTATGGAGAAACAGAAATTGATTTATTAAATAATATTAATCAACATGGCATTGTAGACTTAAGAATATAGGATTTTTATTTCAACTTGTATTAATATTACTAGCTGCTCCCAGCTGCTTCGCCCGCGTGATAGCAGAAAATTATCCCAAGGGAACATACTTACGCGATAAAAAGTATCCTATGTCCTATTCCAGGACATGGTCTATCCGCGTACCAAGTTTAATCAAAATCGGTTTTGTCATTTAGGCGTGAAGACGTAACAAAGAAACAAAAACTCACTTTCACTTTTATAATATTAGTAAAGATTATTGTTTTTTACATTTTTATAACATCAATAACCTCGACTGTGTTTCCAGAGTGACATTTAACCTGCACGTGTACCCAGCGTGTCTGAACATCGACGACCAGTTCCTGGGAGTAGTGACTGCTACAGGATGGGGAGCGTTGGGACACCACATGCAGTTAGCTGATACGCTGCAAGCTGTGAGTAACTCCTCATTACCTTCCGGCTCTTATCATCTGTAAAGACTCTCGTATGCAGTGCTGGCGTTAGGGGGGAGCGCGATGGGTAGACGGTCCAAGGCGACAAATTCAGGGGGGCGCCAAGGTCTGGAGTTGCAGTCTCCTGCCTCCCCGGTGCAAACCCTCAAAACTGTGCTATACCCTCGGTGCATATGCATATTTTAAATAGAGATTTTTTTAGATGGATTTTTTGAGGGTTTGTGGTACCTAAACCACACCACTGCGCTAACGTTTACGATTGGTGCGATACTTCCACCTGGGCGCTACAATATTTTCGCCCGGGGTGTCAGTGGCACTGCTCGTATGTGTAATTTGCTGAAGTTGGGCAATCCTATTAAGTTTTTTGCATAGGCATAAAGAGGGGAGGGGGGGGGGGCTAGCACCTAACCCAGATTCTCAGATCAAGAAGTAAAGTCAGGCATTTCAGGAACTTGGCCCCCGTGAAAAATAACCGGCCTACATGCGAAAATGGTTTTTTGTACAAAATAACTTTAATTTCGGAATGAAAAGACAAAACTATTATAGGAACATCGACTTCCGAAATTAAATTTTTGTGAAATTAAAACTATTGGTTGTCTATCGATTACATTTCGAGGAGTGTGAAAAAATGATAAGGTTGTTAGTGATAGCGTGACGAGTGACCGGACAGACCCCAAATAAAACGGGACAAGAGCAGGAAGATGATGATGATGGCTTTTTGGGGAGTGTACGTTGAAATTGCGCAATTTAATTCCACCAAGTCCGTTCCATCATTGGATCACTAGACGTATGGCGTTGAGCCATCGGTACGTGATGGATATCCCACCCATTCGTGGGTACAAAGCGTTTTGGAATCACATTCATTATGCGTTCAGCTAGAAAGCTAAGGAGTGGAATTCCCTGCCGGAGTTTGTGTTTCCTGATAGCTATAACCTTTCTTCTTTAAGTCAAAAGTGAATAGGTTACATCTTCGCTTACCATCAGGCGAGATGGTGGCCAAACGCGAGCATATCAATAATAAAAAATAAAAAAATTCGTCAGTACAGAGCGCTAAGGGCCTTGACTACCCTGTTTTCTTTTTTAGATTATCCTTCTTCCCCTTCTTATCTGATTTGTATTTCTTTCTCTATTTATTAAGTTGCACCTGCCATGTTATGTTTCTGCACCACTCTAAGGTCGACTGGCAGATAATGCATAAGGCATTAAGTCCGCCTTTGTACAACTCTGTGCATAAAGCTTTAAATAAATAAATAATAAAGGTATTTTGTACTTTTCAGTGTTTTTTTAACATTGAAGTCGGTTGTATTGCTTTTTTGTAAAAAGTTTTTTATTGTTCTAGCGACTGAGTTTAGAAAAAATCCCTGAAAGTAAGTGAATGAATAATGGCCTAATGAAAATCATTTAAAATTGAAGGTATCCCTCCAATCAATCTACGAGGAAGTGTGCGCGGTGCACTACCCCCCACACAGACACCTGCTTAATGGTTTTAACGGCACCATTCAGATGTGCTACGGAGATGAAATGGGAGGCAAGGACACTTGCGAGGTGGGTACTAGAATAATGTCCTACTAATATTATAAATGCGAATGTTTGTATGTATGGATGGATGTATGGATGGATGTATGGATGGATGTATGGATGTTTGTTACACTTTCACGCAAAAACCACTGAACGGATCTCGATGAAAATTGGTACACGAGTAGACTATATCCCAGAATAACACATAGGATACTTTTTATCCTGGGATTATGTACGCGGGTGAAGCCGCGGGCAAAAGCTAGTAATATAATATTCCACAACTACCTACCACACAACGCCGTCTAGTCCCAAGCTAAGCAGAGCTTGTGTTATGGGTACTGGACAACTGATATACATACTTCATCATCATCATCATCATATCAGCCGAAAGACGTCCACTGCTGGACATAAGCCTCCCCCAAGCGTCGCCACAACGACCGGTCCTGTGCGACACGCATCCATCGGAGATAGCCGCAGGAGAACCAAGGTCACCTACATAGCTCGAAGAGTCGCCAAACTTAAGTGGCAATGGGCAGGACACATGCTCGCAGAACATATGGTCGATGGGGACGTAAGGTTCTAGAGTGGCGACTACGTATCGGAAGACGCAGCGTGGTAGGCATCCAACAAGGTGGTATAGGCATCCAACAAGGTGGTGTATATATGTATTTAGAAATATATAAGTATGTTTGTCAGTTGTCTATTACCCATAAAACAAGCTCTGCTTAGTTTGGGGCTATACGGCGTTGTGTGATAGTTGTGGAAAATTAAATATAAAAAATATTCATATTTTCCTTTCTTCCGCAGGGCGACAGTGGCGGTCCTCTCCAAGCCAAGCCGTACCTCTCCAAATGCCTCCACACGGTCATAGGAGTGACTTCTTATGGACGAAACTGTGGATACTCCGGACAACCTGGCATTTACACGAGGGTCAAGTTCTATGTGCCCTGGATTGAGAGTGTGGTATGGCCTTGAAGATTTGAGACCAATGTTTAGATTGGAAGTTGAAAATTTGACATTTTGATAGTGGATAGTGAATTTTAAAGTGGTAGTTCGGGAGGTTCCTGTTTAGGATTCGGGAAGAAAAGCCTGGGTGTCACCTTAAAGATGTTCAATTCCGCTAAAAACTCTAGACGCGCTATAGACTATTGAATGTATTTTTATAGCGCGCTATTTTACACGCTATCATTATAACACCTTATAATAAAACTCGGCAATCAACTGAACGCGGAGACGTTATCATTTTATTCGGCAGCGCGCTAAACGGACACAATAAACGCTATATTGCTATTCCGCTTTGGCTCCGCTATTGGCGTTTTGTTGAGTGAGTTGTTATATTATAGCGCGAAGGCAGAGCCAATATAACAAACGCTATACGCTATTAATAAATAGCGTGTTATATTTTGGCGCTATACGTTATATTACCCACCATTAGTCACCATTGTGCAGATCGTTCGGAGGATATGGTGGAAGTCTGCCCCACGTAGGTGGAGCCCGGCCGTGTCTTCGTGCAGGTTTGAGGCGGCGCTGACCTGCGTAGCCAGGCCCTGGTATGGGCGCGAAGGAATGGGAGGCGAACCTCCTGCAAAACAGTAATGCGAGTAAAGGAAGCGACCGAAACCATGAGACAAGGCATTGAGAGTTCTCCCACAAGATGGACTGATGACATGGATGAGTAACGGGAATCCGATGAATGGGAAACGCGTCGTTATGGTGAGGTTGAGTGAGAGGGTATGTCGTATGAGGGCACTTGAAAACTTATTTGATAGAAAAAGAACACTGTTCTGCTGCAAATACTCAACCATTACTACACTTTTGTGTGTAGGTACCTAAGTTTTAATAAGGTACTTATTTAGTGTCTGTTTTGTGTTGTTCTCGGTTGACCAGAACTGACTGATATTATTTATTATAACAGATTCTGGTTAACGCAGACTTATTTGTCAGACAATGGGCACAAAATATATAGGTACAGAAGTCAATCTACATATTGTGCGCGCTCTCACAACGCACACATAGACACCGCTCACGGACACGATATCTCGGAGTGCCTCGGCCCGCTCGTCGAACAGTTCCGGCTCAAACGCTCATTAGTGTGCGTCCACCGAGCGTAGGTATAAAAAGTGAAGTACGAGATTGTCTTCTGTACCTATCTATTTTGTGATTGTACTTTATACCTATTTATAGCAGGGATGTTAAGGAGCTTTTTAACCGATATCGATATTAAGTATCTTATAAAAGAAGAGTTTAAATAATAGGTTACGACAGATTTTAGTTGGTTTTAGTTCGACGAGCGGACCTAGGCGCTCCGAGATATCGTGTCCGTGAGCGGTTTCTATGTGTGTGTTGTGAGAGCGCGCAGTGTGTAGTTTGACTTCTGTACCTATATTTTGTGGTACAAACCCTGTTTTTATAAAAATCATGATGGCATTATGACGTCATCGTAACAATGCCTAGAAGGCTTAATGTATTAGAAAACCTGCCATTACTGTGATGTTTGTTATTTTATTATGTTAATTAATATAATTAGAACAAATAACTGCGTTGTTTTATTTAAAATCGGATGCAAGTACATATCTGTGTAGTCTCGACCATTCATCTACCCTCGTTTCTGTTGCTTACCTTTTTATTATTGTAAATTAGTTTGCACTTGACCACTATCTCACCCTTTTTTTTTCGATGGGGAAAATTATCTTATGACAACCCCCGCTCTTGGGTGGAGCGGGAGATAGTGTCAGATTCTTACTGACTAAAAACCCACCCCGTTCCTTCTAGCCTCGAGCTTCCTTTCGGATAACCCTGGCCCCAGTAGGCTCCTCCTGTTGCTGACAACTCCTTGAGGCGCGCGGGAACAGTGCGCGCCGTCGACGTATTGATCATCTACCCTCGTTTCTGTTGCTTATAAATTTTTGAAGGTAGCTTTTTATTATTGTAAATCAGTTCGCACTTGACCACTATCTCCCCTGATGGAAAACGACAATGAGGTCGACGATAGAGCGCGCTTGCCTTAAAGTAACCTATTCACTCTTGATGTAAAGACTCCCATTTTGTAGCTATCAGGACACAGACTCTGTCAGGGAATTCCACTCCTTAGTACGCACAATGAATGTTTCCAAAACGGTTGTTGACTGTGACCGACATTTTGACAATTCAAAAGTGCCTGTAATTGGTAATAAAAGTACGGTTGCTTAGAATCTTAAGGGCAGTAAATAATTATTAAGTAGGATTCTTTTTAAAGCGCAGGCTAGCGGGCGGGCGGGCTAGGCGGGTGGGCGAAGCAAACGAAGGAAACTATACAAACTACGCGAAATATTGGCGAGCTAAACTATGGGGTTCACACCGAAAACTACGGACAGACGAGCGACTTTCGTCGATATGACATATTCATCGTTCACAAACTAAACACTACACTGCTATTCGAAAGACGAGCGTCGACTAGTCTACTCGAAACGGGGAGGACGGGCGAACGAACCGGGCGCGCCAACGAGGTGAACGAGTAGCTTCGCTGGAATCGTCGGATTTTCGCTCGCGGTGTGAACCGAAATATGTAAAGAGGTGAAACGATGTTCGCCCGCCTAGACCGCCCGCCCGCCCGCTAGCTGGCGGTGTGGCCTGCGCTTCAATAAAACAGTAACGTAATTCTTTCACTTATTATATTAATCACTTAATACAACTTGTAGCTAAGCTTAGTTCGATGAGAGATCCATTAAATCAGTCAGGCAGCAGTTAACTGTCTAGTAATAACACTGGTTTTCGTGTATTTAGAGGATAATCACAAATAATTAAAATGTTTATGTCTAGCAAATAAATGGTTGTTAGAAGCGTAAACCACGACAGCGGTCTATGTGTCCCAGTTGGGCGCCATTACAGTTGAACCAAACTTTATGGAGGGTACAGATGTAGAATACTGCTGTCCATTTCGTCACAAAAAACTGTATTACATTACCGTTTCGTTCTAGTATATAAAAATAAAAATAAAACGATTGAGTATGTCCGTAAATAAATAAGTAGCCGTCAGTGGCGCCCAACAGGCAGTCTTATTTGGTGTTATCACACAAGACACTATAAAAATAAACAGTTAAGCAGACTACAATAGCGAGTGCGGGGGCGGGCGTTGGCGAAAGGGTCTTGGCGTCTGCTTGTTCACAGTGCTAAACGAGCTAAGTCTTTAACCACATGCGCAGTCACCTAACATAAGCTATACCGTAAATGATTCGGGCGGACTGAGCCATTAAAAACACCCGCACCCACCTCATGCAGACGCGCAGCTTGCGGGAGCACTATGAATGCAACTGGCAGATACGTATATATCCATTTTGACTCACATTTATATACATGCCCCCGCGCCCACGTCCACTCTGATTGAGTACAAAGGCAGAAAATAGATAGATACAGAAGTCCATCTCATGTATGTAGGTACTTCACTTTTTATACCTACACCAAGCGATCGCGCTAGGGTCAGCTGTGCGATTGAGCCGAGATATCGTGTCCGATAGCGGTGTCCATGTGTGCGTTGCTCGAGAGCGCTTTGTGCGTAGATTGTCTTCTGTACCTATCTATTTTGTGACTAAGGGTCCACTTATATTCAGACGCGATGCGACACTGCTTGAAATGGCTGCTGCAAGGCAGCTGTTTCGCTCTGCACAATGCGATAATACTGCGAGCGATCTTTGTAACGCGAGGCCTAACTGCGGTTTAGCGAGCGAGTAGGTCCCGTCGCCTAAAAAGCTGCTTGTTGCGTCACGTCACATTCATTGTAACTTCGTAAGACACTACACACACCATACACGCACTCGCTCACACTCACACTGCAACCACTTTTCACCACACCTAATATCTACACTTTTAATTTCGTTGTATAAAGGTAAAAATAGTATTATTATATATTTTTGTCTGTTCTCACTAAATTGTGTAATGTTCAATCTTTTTGTTTTGTTTAGAATTAAGTATGTTGCTCAATTATTATAATTAAACATCGGCATTTTGGGGTGAGAGCCTGGTGATCCGTCACACAGGGTATCCTAGTATGGACTCCAGACTCTCACAAAGTTTTACATGCATGTCTATTTTATTATAAACTTATGTGTATACTTTGTGTAGAGTGAAATAAATAGGTATTATTATTATTGTATTAAAACAGTCTTCCTTAATATTATTGATCTAAACACGCAAAATAATTAAACACTAATCAATGACTAGAATAATCAAAAAATGTCCTTGGATGCCATTCTTTAAAGTGACTATTAAAATCGTTTCTATTCGGAAACCCGTTCCCACAAATCGAACAATTAAATTTTATATATTGTTCTCCCTGAACATGCGTTCTCGTACGCACAATGAATGTTTCCAAAACGGTTGTTGACTTTGACCGACCTTTTGACTGTTCAAAAGTGCATGTAATTGGTCTATTTGAAATAAACATTTCTGGTTTCATGAATTTTAATCAATTCTAGATATGCCATACAGACAATATAAGCAACTTAACTATGGCCCTTTTCGAAAAATAAATTGTCTTGTACAAAGATGGGAGGCTCGTTGGTAGAATTTGCTATAGGCCTACGCTGGCTTAAGCCGGCTCTGATTACTCCTAACAGCATGATTGTCCATGTCTTAAAGCCAAATATCTAAGACCAAGCTTATCTCCTGTCTCATTATCACAGCACAACATCCCCTAACGAAGGATGCTACTGTTTCATATGTTTATCAAACTCATTATTTTCTTGAAACCCGCGGCACAATCCGAACAGTTAAATTTAAAAACCCATTTAATGACTCCTGATGTGTTTATCCAAAGATTTTTTATGCATATACGCATTTTTACATACGAGACATATGAAATTTCTTTCACTAGTATGACTATGCATGTGCTGTTTCAATCTCAACTTTGAAGAGAAGCATTTAGAGCACACTTCGCATTTGAATTTCTCAGTATGAGATCGTGTAAAGTGTTCGGTGGCTGCTCTTCGGGATGTGAAAGTATTTTTACAGATGTAGCAAGGGAATGTGCGAACGATTCCATGGGCTTTCTTCAAGTGCAGTACCTTGGCGTAATGTTCTTTAAAAGTTTCGTTACACCTGGGACATTTCTTCAAATTGATTGATCCTTTATGCTCTTTATCTATATGGTACCTCAATTGACTTTTCTTAACGAAACTTTTTTCACATTGTTTGCAATTGAATGGCTTAGTTAGATGAGTTTCTTTGTGCTTCATAAGCAGATTTTGGTTTAAAAACCCTGCTCCACAGGTCTCACAAACAACTTTGCCAACGTGACCGCTAATATGACAGTTAAATAAGCTAAAATTATGAAAATCTTCGCCACAAATATGGCACACATACATATGATTCTTAAGTTCCATATTGTATTCTGTCATTCCGTTACTACTTGAATAAAACTGTATTCCATGTCTGTTTACAAGATGTTCTCTTATAGTATTGAGATTAGTATAATTCTCTTCACATAACCGACATTTTAGTTTCGAAATATCAACTTGTAAGTATTTTTTGTTCTTCGTGATATATTTTGCAAAAATTTGTTCTTTAGTCTCCATTGTATGGGTTGTGCTATGTTGTAATATCGTTGCCGCTTCCGAATGGTATTCCGGGCAGAATAAACATCTGAAACTCGATCCCCTAAACACGAAAGGTCTAACCGTTGTACACTCAATGAAGATAGCTGCATTTTTTCTTTCTGAAACCGTTAACTGCCATATACTCGTTACGGGCGCCGAGTTGTCGCCTGAAAATTCAAATAAGTTATTTCAGAAAATTATACAAAATAAAATGCTACTAATAAAAGTACTACTAGTAATAATACTTACTAATAAAAGTACGGTTGCTTAGAACCTTGTGGGCAGTAAATAATTATTAAGTAGGATTCTTTTTTAAATAAAACAGTAACGTAATTCTTTCACTTATTATGTTTAGTAACTTAATACAACTTATAGCTAAGCTTAGTTCGATGAGAGATCCATTAAATCAGTCAGGCAGCAGTTAACTGTCTAGTAATAATACTGGTTTTTATGTATTTAGAGGATAATCACAAATAATTAAAATGTTTGTGTCTAACAAAGAAATAAATGGCCGTTAGAAGTGTACACTACAACGGTCTTATGTGTCCCAGTTGGGCGCCATTTATTTTATTTATTTTTTGAAGATAAGGAGCTATGCATCTCCCATAGTGTAGGGGATGTAGTCACTGCGACCTAAAAGATCTATTGTGATGTATTGTGTGCCACCTTGTTGGGCGCCATTATAGTTGGAACAAACTCTATGAAGGCCGGTAGGTACCGAACTAAGATACCAGACTGGTGTCTACTTGGTTGTGCAAAACTGTATTACATTACAATTTTGTTCTAGTAAAATAAAAATAAAACTGAAGTATGTCCCTGAATAAATAAGTAGCCGTTAGTGGCGCCCAACTGGGGCTCCGAGTCTTGTTTGGTGTTAAAACACAAGATATTATAATAATAAACGGTCAATCAGATTGCACTAGCGAGTGAGGGGGCGTGCGCGGGCGAAGGGGTCTTGGCGTCTGCGTGTTCACAGTGCCAAACGAGCTAAGAATCTTGAACCATACGCGCAGTCACCTATCAGACGTTATCAGACGTTGTCAGATAACGTCTGATAGGTTAGACTCAGACTTAAAAAACAGTCGCGCCCGCCTCATGCATTCACGCGACTTGCGGGAGCTAGCGTTTTGGATTACATGCGTTCGCACTAGTACCCGCGCCAGCATCTACTCTGATTGAGTACTAATTCATGAATCCCCAAGCGACCACCGGTGGCCGCGCATCTATTGTCTTACTATTGTGTCTCTAATTGACGGTATCTGAAGGGCTAAGGGCCACTCTATTCAGACGCGATGCGACACTGCTTGAAATGGCTGCTGCAAGGCAGCTGTTTCGCTTTGCACAATGCGATAATACTGCGAGCGATCTTGGTAACGCGAGGCCTAACTGAGGTTTAGCGAACGAGTTGGTCCCGTCGCCTAAAAAGCTGCTTGCTGCGTCACGTCACATTCATTGTATTAAAACTGTGTTCTTTAATATTATTGATCTAAACACTAATCAATGACCAGAATAATCGAAAAAGGTTCTTGGATGCCATTCTTTAACGTGTCTATTAAAATCGTTTCTATTCGGAAACCCGTTCCCACAAATCGAACAATTAAATTTTATATATTGTTCTCCCTGAACATGCGTTCTCATATGCAGCTTCAAACTCTTCTGATGTCTGTAAGCTTTTTGACAAAGAGAACAAATGAAATTCCTTTCTCCGGTGTGAGAAACCATATGTTTTTTTAAAGCTGTTATACAGCTGAAACTCTTCTTGCAAACTTCGCACTGGGTTTTCTCAGTATGCAATTTATTTGTATGCATTGTTAATGCTCTGCGACTTGGGAACACCGAATGACATACCTCGCATTCAAATGTAAACGTAATCCCGTGTGCTTCTTTCAAATGCTTCAACTTTCGAAAATGTTCGGTGAATCTTTCCGGACAATGAGGACATCGCAACATTCTCATCTTCGTTGTCCCCTCATGTGTTTTTTCCATGTGATACTTTAAGTTAGAACTCGTTGTGTATACTTTGTTACATTTATTGCAAGGATACCCTCCAGGTAAGTGAATTTCTTTGTGTTGTATCAAACGCTGATGAGTCATAAATCCAGCTCCACATGTTTCGCAAACTGCGTTACTAAAATGGACATTCATATGCCTATTTAGGAGTATAAAAGTTTGAAAGATCTTGCTGCATATGTGGCAAGCAAACTGGCTGTTTTTGATAGTCAGATCGTAAGCTGCCAATCCGTTTCCAGACTCAGTGAAAGACTTATTGTGTTCCGAAGCCAAATGTTTCCGTGTCTCGTCGAGGTCTTTGTAAATTTGGCCACAAATTCTGCATTTTAACTGTGATATGTCCACTTTAACAGTCCGTTTTCCTTTAGGGAGGAATTCTTTAAGAATCACGGTATTTTCTGGTGTTTCATGTGTCAGCGTGTGTTGTAAGAGTGCTTTTATTTCTGAGTACTGCTCTCTGCAGAAGAAGCATTTGAAATAATATCGGCAATAAACAAATGGAATCGCTGTTGTGTTTTCTAGAAGTATGGAGGCGTTCTGTCGTTCAGATAGTGTCAGTTCCCAGATACTGGTCAGTGCTCCTTGGCGACGTTTTGCTTCGGTTCCTGAGAAATAAAATGTTCATGTTTATTTTGCTTTTTGTTTGATCCCTCATTGCTCCAAGTCCACCATTAAACACTAAGTTTATATGCAAATAAAAATGCTTCACAATTAAAATGTGATGAGATGAGTGTATGTGTGTGATGTGATGTGTGTGTGTGATGTGCTTGAGTGTGATGTGTGAAGAATGGCATCCACGAACCTTTTACAAAACTCAATCGCGGTTGTTTTTGTTACTGAAACAGAGTGCTTAGTTCTTAGTTAAGTTTATTTTTCCGTTAACGCGATTAACACGTTTATGACGTTAGACGCTCCGATTAGCCTGCTCTGAGCTTTTAACCAATCAGAGAGCCAAACGCGGTCAACGTTTCGATCGTGTTAACGCAACTCGTACTCGGGGCGTAGATCATTCAAGGTCAAAGGTAAGTGGTACATCAAGGAAAAAATTGAGATTGTTAGATATAAAATACTGTTTATTGACATTTGCACACACATAACTACTTATACTTCACTTATACTTATTAACTTTGAGATTATGTACATTTTGAAAATATTACGTTAATATCAAATATATATTTTATGGCTGCTTCTAGTGGGAAAGTGGATACTACAGTTGAGTTTTTTTTTTTAGGTACGTATTATATTCATAATGGTAACTGAAATACAACATAATGATTAATTACAATTCTTCTTCTTCCTGCCCTGATTTCATATTACTTGGGGTCGGCGCAACACGTTTTTTTCTTCCATTCTGTCCTGTCACTCGTCAAACTATCACTCCCTTTTCTTTCATATCACTCCTCACACCATCTATCCATCTTTTATTCGGCCTTCCTTTCCCTCTCCATCCTACATGTATACTACGCTTCATCCCTCCTCTTCACATGACCATACCAAGACAACCGATTGCCTTTTAACTTTTCAGTCACTGGCGCTATAATTACAACTAAATTAATGATTAAATGACTCAAATACTTAAATGTAAATCTCATAAAGGTTTTATATTCCTGTCCTTGTTTCGTGTAATTATTCTTCCATTCTGCCCTGTCAACCGTCACGTAATCACCTACTCTACTAGGACTACCTTTCCGTTTCGTTAGTAGTGATATGAAAATATCACTACAGTCAAATGGGGTGAATAGAAACAAAACTTCAAAGGGTATTTTCACGATGTTTGAATATTTTTTGCAGCATTTATCAATTGCTATATCAATTTATTAATAAATTGTTATTCAAAAAAGTCGATTCTTTGTTAGAAGCCGGTAATATGGTATCAAAGTGAAAAACCAAACCAAAGTTTTGTTTCTACTCACCCCGTTTTAGGAAACTAACGCAATCTATCCATCTCTTTTCTGCCATCTCTATATATAAGAAACTAGCGGCTCGTCCCAGATTTGCAAGGACAATAAACATAGCCTATGTTACTCAGGGTGAATGTAGCTTTCCAATGGTGAAAGAATTTTTGAAATCGGCACAATAGTTATTGAGTTTATTCATTACAAACATACACACAAAAATACAAATTTTCCTACTTTATTGTATAGTGTTGATTAAATGTTGTAGAAACTTTTATTAGAACTTCAAAAAAAATAGGTACATATTGTCAGAGATTTAGAAATTCGAAAGGCGTGAGTGATTTTTGATAATTAATAATGTATTAGAGTAATTTTGTAGAAATAAATCCGTATTGCGTATAAGCCCTTTTATTATCTCCGATCTCGACAGTATAATGACTAGAATACTGCACTAGTGATGTAATAAATATTCGCATCCGCATTCGCACGAATATTCGCACATTTTTGACATTCTCATTCGAATTCACAAGAAACATGCGAATATTTGGCCATTTTTCTTGACAATCAAAAAGGTATTTGAGTATTTATTGAACGCCAAATATTCGCATGTTTCTTGTGAATTCTGCGAATATTCGGGATTGCAAATATTCGTTACATCACTATACTGTACCTTATAGCTCTATGCTTAAAAGCCTTTTTTGAAGGACTGGTAAGCGGTTTTCGTTTGCTTAAAAACTGCAAAGTTAATTCTTTTTAAACAGCTTTGCGCGTCATGTTGGGGACATTTCGTCCCCTAATTTATTCAAAGCTAAATATTAAGTTTTTAATACTATATAGGTCGGTAGGTACTCGTTAGAGGTGCAATGATAGTGCCCATTAATTTGTATTTAATGATTATTTTTGAGACAGTGCAACTAAAACACATGCTTTCAAAATGAAAGGTGTTGTCATTACTTCACTGTCTATATTGATTTTAATTTTCTTAACAAACCACACAATCAATTCATAAGTTCATTTCCGAAATTCTTAACGATAGTCTTAAATTGCCATTGTGGATGCCATTGCTTCATATGCTTATTATAATCATTTCTGTTATGGAATCCGCTGCCACATTCAGAACACGTGAACTTCCAAACTGGACCGTGTACCCTCATATGCTGTCTCAAAGTTCTCTCATGCATGTACGCCTTTTGGCAAATCGCGCAGAAGAAATTCCGTTCACCCGTATGTCCTCGCATATGCATTTTCAACAACGATTTGGTTCCGAAACACTTTCCGCATACTTTGCATTGGATTTTCTGCGTGTGCAGTTTTGTTGTGTGTTCAGTCAAAGCTCTGCGTGTGGGTAAGACTGCCTTACAAGCGCTGCATTCAAATGTGAACGAGATCCCATGAACTTCCTTCAAATGCGTCATTTTCCTGTAGTGTTCCGCAAATCTTTCTAAACAATGTGGACATTTCAATGGTTTTATCTTTTTGGCGTTCATTACTTCGTGTTTTTTGAATAAATGGTAACGTAGCTTCAACTTTGTGGGAAATACTTCTTGACATTTATCGCATTTGTGAACTCCTGTCTGATGTACTATTCTATGGTTTATCAAGCGTTGATGTGACATAAATCCTAAGCCACAAGTCTCGCAAACTACGCTGAAATGCACGTTCATATGTCGGTTGAGAAGGAAGAAAGAGTTGAAAGTTTTTGAACACTTGTGGCAAGCTAGCTGGCCGTTATTTGTATTCAAATCATACGCCATTAGACCATTTCCTGCTGAATTGAACTCTTTCTTATGAGCTAACGTTAAATGTTTTCTAATATCATCGAGATCGGAATACTTTTGTTCGCAAAGCCTACATTTGAGACCTGAGATGTCTACTTTGATGACTCTCTTTCCCTTTCTTAAGTACTGCTTTAGTAAACAGCATCTTTCAGGAGTTACGTGGAACGCGGTGTGTTGTAGGACCGAATGTATTTCTGGGAAGACTTCATTGCAATAAAAGCATTTAAAATTCGCTTGCTGGTAAAAGAATGGCTTGATTGTTGTAAATTCTAGGAACGTGGCTGCGTTCTGTCTCTCTGATATTGTCATTTGCCAGATACTGGTCCGCGGGCCCGTACGTTGTCTTGCAGTCACTCCTGAGGAAAATAAAATAATGCCCTTTTTAAACTGGCTTCTGCAAACAACGTGTAGCTACTGTATCAAAACTACGAACCTTGTAAATTGCTTGGATTGGGAGAATCTAATATGATGGGTTTTGGAAACTCCAACATAAATAAAATAAAAGTCAATTTCTAAAAGTAGAATTTATTTGCTATTACTATATATAAAAAAAAACAGTTTATTAAGAAGTCTTGATTGTATAGCAAAAAGACTAATACTGATAATAATTATAACAATGGAATGTAAATTATATCTTCTGTATATATAGAAGGCAAAGTCCTGATTCACTCATCAAAGCTTAGCCTAAACCCTTGGACCTAGAATGCTGTCATTTTGAATAAAGGTTCCTTTTTATAATGCATACAAAGAATGAGAAAGGATTTTCCAAAATTCACCCTCTAAAAGGTTAAAACGAGGGTTCAAAGCTTGTTGGGAGAAACCTACTTTCACTCAGGCGAAGCAAACTACCTATAACTATCGTGGGATTGGAGAGCATTAAATTGCAATAAGCTGATGAAACCGCAGAATTATTCTCTTGCAGTTTTTGGTGTAATTGATGGTCCTATAACTGCTCCTTAAGATACGCCAAGCACACAAATACATTTCACGATACTCAATGCACGCTGTTAACATGAGCAACAAGATTATTATGATCCCCACAATTTAATCCACAAATAGCACATAACCCAACATCATGAGACCTACAATGTTCTCGAAGATTCTTCTTCCTCGCATAAGCTTTTCCGCAAACCTCACACTTGAAATTCTTTTCCCCTGAATGTATAATCATATGTCTTGAAAGACAATACTTGGAGAAAAATCTCGAACTGCACAATGGGCATTCATGGTTCCTCTCTTGTAGATGAACAGACCGAATGTGCACGAGAAGATTGTATTTCAAATCATATTCCCGTCCACAAGTGTCACATCTAAATATTCCAGTTGATTGATTATGTGCTATCCGCAAATGTTTGGTCCTTTGATAATTTGAATTGAATCTTTCGGGGCATATCGGACATCTTCGGGGAAATTGTTTAAGATGCACTCCTTTGTAGTGAAGAGACCTTTTTGTGGAAGTAGTAAATACTTTGTTACATTTGATGCAAGGAAAGCTTCCTGATTCGTGAATTTGTAAATGCCGTTTTAGTAAATTCAACGATATGAATACAGATCCGCATATTTCACAACTGTAATTGTTGAAATGTTTACTCATATGAATTATTAGGAGTCTTAATTTTAGATACTTTTCTCCACATATTTGGCATTCAAAATCTTCGCCTCCTAATTTGAATGGTATTATATTATCTTGTAATTCTGGATTTATTTTCTTGCCGTGTTCTTTTAAATGTCTTTTCAAGTTCTGAAGATCAGGTAGAGTTTGCAAACAGATTTTGCACTGGAGATATGTAACATCAACTTTGAGGTTGTTTTCTCTGACTCTGTTATTTAATGCTCGTTTCATTTCTTTGCTTGTATGTTCATTTATAGTGTGGTCTTTTAATAGTCTGGCGTCGAGAAAGGGCTTCGCGCAGATAACACATTTGTATTTGTTAGCAGCGTGGATAAAAGGATAGACATAAGAGTTTTCAAAGATGGTCAAAGCATTTTGTTTCCATTTTTCGTAGTCAATATTTTCACTTCTTTGTCTTATTGGTGCACGGATAAACTTTTGAACAGTTTTTACATTGAATGTTACTGAATTTTCTTGTTCATTACTATCGCTTTTCCAATCAATATTATTTATGGAGATCGGTTCTTTTAAAAAAGATATATTTCCTAGCTTAACATTGTTCAACGCCTCTTTCATCTTGCAGATTTTCTTTTTTTCTTTGCTTTTAAATTTATTGCTTGGTACAGACTCATCAGCTTCATATTCTAGAGTATTCAAAGCTATTGGATATTTGAGAACTGTTAGTTTAATTTCTTTTCCATCTTCATCTTTCAGAGTGATCGTTGAGTTTGATTCCTGGATGTAGCCTAAAAGAAAAAAATGAATGGGTGTCACTTTGGTTTGAAAGTGGGCTTTTAAATTAGTAAAAGATAATTGTTTTTGAATGTGTTTTAGGTGATAATAGTTGAAAAATAGATTGAAGGAGAAAGATATACCTGTCTCTAAGAGAGATTGCGAAAATGCTTTGTTAGTATAACAAAAAATAGATGTAACGAGAAAATCTAGTATTTAACTTAGATAGTTTTTTGTAGTTTTACGAATAAATTTGTTACAGGAAGGCTCTAAATTATTAGGATTAGTATTGTGTGCTTAATTGTGTGTCATTTACTAGCTTTCGCTAGTGGCTGCGTGAATGAAGAAAATTATCCCAAGGGAATATTTTTCCAACAAAGTTCCATGGACGTTTTTCGGGGTCAAATTAAATTCGATCAGCCGTTTCAGGGTGAATGACATACATACGCACACACAACATCACACACACACACATATAAATATTCACATTGTCAATATTTGCGTGGTAAGATTTATTTTTGGGCTAAAAAAAAACAAAATGAAATTATAATTAATTCATAATTTTAATATATTTACGAGATACTTCATTTGACATAATTAATTATTAAATTAGATATATCAGTGTTTCATTATAAAAAATTGTATACAATATTGTAACAAAATTAACTATTTTGCCATAAAGGTCAACGTTTTATCCGTTTATTTATTGGTATTTCATGTGTTATATAGTTAGTTACATACTACATAACTAGTTTTATATAAAAATTAATGCTGTATTTCTGCATTCAGTCAAATATCCCTAAAACTATATCTAGCGTACTGTTAACTTAATGTGAAATTAACGTCCCTAGCGCTATACTTATGAATTATAGTAAGAGTCATGAACAGTTAGGATGCTTTCCATTTATGGGTCGGCCGGTTACAGTACATTAGCAGTCCGACAACAAGCGCCTAAATTGAAAACGTATCTTGCTGCCGTGCGTTTGTATGCCAGTGATGCGCTATTCAACACCGAATTGAACACGTGGTGCTTGTGACGTTGCCGTCCTGTTATCGACCGTTCGCCGCACGGTTGTCGCACCGCGGGCTTTGTATGAAAATACGATCCTCCGTACACAGTACGACTAAAGCACCACAACCGTCAAGAAACGCATATATTGAAAGCGCCCTTAGATGATACTGTCTTTAAATACTGGTAAATGGCTGACTGGCTCTTTTAGTCTGAGTATCGTTAAATTAAGCTGCGCGGTGTGGGGGGAGCGTTGTGGTCAAATGCCAGAGCTCAATACTTGGATCGGTTTCCAGACCGAACAGCTGCAGCAGGACTCCAGAATTTTATATGAAGCGACCGCCAGATCAGTGCGCTGCGTGCGAGGTGTTTTTACGTACGTAATCGGACCCCCCAGCTAGAAATGTGCCGTTGCCGCCAATATTGCCCAAAGTGAGAATTTCGCTAGCAATATTGCTACCAATATTCATACTTCGGGTAATATTGGCTGCAATATTCCCACTTTCTACCTCCAGCGGCAACGGCACATCTCTACCTCCAGCTACCTCAAACACTCTTCAGCTAACTGTTACACCTATAGAGTATTTAATAGTCTTCGTCAATTTGTATCATTCGAATACAAACTAATTAATATCATGCAATCGCAAATGATCCTTCAAATTCTTCCTCCTTAAGAACGCCATCCCACAAACGTCACATTTATGGTTCTTCTCCCCAGTATGTATCACCATATGCCGCTTCAAAGACTCCTTGTTACAAAACCTTTGGTGACACACATCGCACTGCTGATTCCTCTCCTGAAGATGGACCGAACGGACGTGACAGACCAAATGATACTTCAGGTTAAACCCACGGCCACAAGTCTTGCATTTATGGACCCTAGTTTCCTGATTATGGACATCTTGCAAGTGTATTGTCCTCTTATAATTCGAGTTGAATTTTTCTGGACACATTGGACATCTTCTAGGACATTGCTTCAGATGCACACCTCTAATATGTAAGGTCCGTTTATAAGGAGTACTAAAAACTTTAGCGCATCGATCGCAAGGAAAGTTTCCAGAATCGTGAACTTCCAAATGCTTCTTTAACAGTCTTAAGGTCATAAAGACTGATCCACAAATTTCGCAACTATAGTTATTAAAGTGTTCGCTCATGTGTATAACCAAAATTCGCACTTTTATGAAACTCTGTTCGCATACAACGCATCTGTAAGCATCATCTATGAGTTCTAGGTTGAACGGGATCATATTGTCCTGGAGTTCTAAATCTATTGGCTTATCGTGTATGACTTTGAGATGGCGCTTGAGTTCTACAAGGCTAGGAGGTTTGTCTGAGCATATCTTGCAAGTTATGTCACTAACATCTACTTTCAGAACATTCTCTCTTCTGTTATTCACGAGTCTCTTGAGCGGAGCGAACGTATGGGACAAGTGCATGTGCACCTTCAGTTCTTTCAGGTCTAAAAACGGCTGCGAGCAAACGAAACATTTAAATTTATTGCTACCATAAATGAATGGGTAGACGGTTGAAAACTCAAACACAGTTAGAGCATTTTGCCTAATATCTGGAGCTTTTACGGCTTTTGGCTTTACAGGTTGGACGGCCACTTTCGTTGGGCTATCCATATAAGGCGTTGGTGGATTCTCCAGGTAAACAGGAGATGGACTACGAGACGCAGAGGAATCTAATGTTGGACTTGGAGAGATGGGTCTAACAGTCTTCTGTCGGAGTTTATTGAAATCTATTAATGTCCCCAGAGGTCTACACAGACTTCTGTCGTAAGATACTTGGAATAACGGGAGGATTCTTCGCTTCATGTCAGGTATTTCGAAGTCCGATCCTAGAAAAACAGAAATAGTAATTGTAGTAGTCTTCATGCTGTCTGTTTATTATTTTTTAGTGCTTAAGTGAGGGTTAGCGTACCATTTCCCAATAAGTATATCAGCTATGTTATCGTTGAGTGTAAATAAAATTATATATTTAGAAAAAATCACAATTTATTCAGTTCATTTTGTTTAAGCAACTAAACAATATAGGTGTCCATTAAATGTTGTTACGGCCTAAAAATTAATACCTAATTAGTACACAAATGAATCTTATATTTGACACGATATTGCGACTGAGTATCAAAGACCACAAGACATAAAAAAATAGCACGCATTTATAAAATCAGTCTTCTTACGGAAGCCAAGGAAAAGAAAACAGTAATCACGTAGCAAAAACATCTTTATCAAGCTGCCCTGTGGGATGATGGATCTTCGTATGATGCTTCAAACTACAGTTCTGTATAAAAGACCTTCCACAAATGGTACAAACGAAACGTCGATCATTCTCATGTATCCGCATGTGTTCTCGAAGCGTATATTTCCGCGCATAAGCCTTCTTGCAAACGCTGCATTCATATTTCCTCTCCCCTCCGTGTTTCACCATATGATCTTTCAACTCTGACTTGGAATAAAACTTCCACTCACAGATTTCACAGGAAAACCTTTTTAATTTCAAATGCACAGTTCTCACATGCACACCAAGTTTACCGCTGATAGTAAAAACTTTAGGACACATTGTGCATTTAAATTCTTTTAGCTTCAAACCATGAACGGCGGAAATGTGTTTATTTCTTTGGAAGTAGTTCCTAAATGCTTCAGGACAGTGGGGACATCTATGCCGTTTCACTTTCATATGAACGGTGGCATAATGTTCGTTCTTAGCGTTAGTGGACCGAAATACTTTTTCACAACTGTCACAGGGAAACGATCCAGTTTCATGAGAAAACGCATGGGTCCTTAAACGTTCTGGAGTTATGAAACCTGTACCACATTGCTCGCATATAAAATTTTGGAAATGTACGTTCATATGTTGGTTTAGAGACTTGAATTCCGTGTATTTTTCCATACAGAGGGCGCAAGTGAAATTGTTCAGGGTAACTTTGAATGGAAGGACTCCATCTCCGAATTTCGGATCTAAATTCTTCTTATGCTTTTCTAGCAGATGCCATTTCAAGGTTGGAAAATCAGGGATCAGGTCATCGCAGAGCTTACAGCCTACATCAGTGATATCAACTTTGACTAATTCGTATTTCTTCAATTTTGACAAAGCGTATTTGACTTGTGAAGTGGTCAAAAATCCATGTTCGGTGTTATGATCTCTCAAGGTAGCGGGGTCTGAAAATTGTTGATGGCAATAGAAACAAATGTATAGATTTTTCATCCATTTAAAGGGGCATATTTTCGTTGATTCCAGGAGTATTATCGCATGCCTTGTCCTAGCTTTAATGTCGTCGGTAAAGATTTTCTTTCTTTCTGCGACGGTGTTCCGTGCTTTGAATTCATCAGCTCTATTTTCTACATGGCAATCTTCCTCAGTTAGTTCTTCACCTAAAAATGAGAAAGGAGCTTGTTATCTTCTTTGTTATGTTTTTCATGCTGTTTAATTCCATATAGCTTCACCTATTTTACCCAAGACATGCTTTCTAGGTGTTAAAATTGTCTGTGTAAATAGTTCATCATATTATAATTATGAAGCAAAACCGTATTTCTTTCACTGCCCACACATTCATGGGTAGAATCTTAAGTAATTCATTTTTTGATAACGTTGGTAGAACAATCGTTTTTTTTTTTATAATTTTTTTTATCTCGTCGGCCTGAAATATAGTTTTAATGAGCTTCCTAGATTCGTAAAACCTACTTTGAGAATCAATCAAGTCAAGACATGTACCGTATTCGATCATATGTAGACAGATATGATATATACTGTTTAAAAAACCTAGTTTATGGATGAGATATTTTCATTAAAAAAATCAAAACACCAGAAATATAAGACATTATTTTAATTCTAAAACACGTCTTTCAAATGCGCAGGGTGATGTACTCTCATATGTTGCTTCAAACTGCAATTCTGTATAAATGACTGCCCACAAACTGGGCATATAAACCTCCTATCATTATTGTGTATTCGCATATGTTCCCTCAAAGTCTTAAGCCTCGCATAAGCTTTCTTGCAAACGTCACATTGATATATCCTCTCCCCTCCATGCTTGATAGAATGCTCCTGCAATTCGTAATTTGTGAAAAACTTCATTCCGCAAATAGAACACACGTGATTTCGTTCCTGCAAATGCTGGAAACGTATATGAGATGTTCTTCGGCTGCACAAATCGAAAACTCTTGGGCAGGATGGACAGGGAAAGACGGCAGTCTTCTCTCCGTGTACCGTATTTAAATGTTTTAGTCTATGTTTGTATGAGGCAAATTTTTCATCGCATATAGGACATTTGTATCTCTTATTTGACCTATGGACTTTAGCGTTGTGTGCGTATAAGGATGCGTAAGAAGGGAAGGTTTCTGTGCATCGTTTGCAAGGGAAGTCACCTCTTTCGTGAGTTCTAGCGTGGTTCACCATTCGTTGTGAAGTCGCGAACCTTTTTCCACATGTCTCACAAATAAAATGTTCGTAATGATCATTCATGTGTTTGTGTAGACTCAGAAACATTTCGTATGTTTTCCCACATATTTGACAACTATGTTCCTCTTTGCTTAGTTTGTATGGAAGCACACTGTCTCCGTAGGTGCAGTCTATAATTTTCCCATGTTCTACAGTTAGGTGTATTTTTAGTTCAGCATAATCGCCGATTCCTGTACCGCACATTTTGCAAATCGTTGTGGCAAAGTCCATTTTTAGGGGCTCATACTTTCTAGGCTTTAGTAACTGTTTTACTTCGGAATGGTGAAGTTGGTTGTGTTCTCTCAATTTCTCTGGTTCTAGGAAAGTATTTTTACAAAAGAAACATAGGTATGTCCCTTTTCTATACTTGAAAGGGTACGCGGTACACGATTCCATGATGATGGCAATGTTATTTCTGAAGATAGCCCGTCTTTGGTAGCCTTCTCGTGCGGTAGGGAGCATTGGGGCCCTGTTATTCTCAGTATCAGATTCCACTTCCAGCTTTATGGCTGTCTCTTCAGTTTTTCTTCCTAAAAATAGAAAAATTCCGATATAGGCTCTTCATGTTCATTCCATTTCGTTATCCTTTACATATTTCGTACTACAGCTACTTAAGCGGTTTTTTACACTGATGATATTCTTACACCATCTTTTTATAGATATAATTTATCGGATAATGGGTTGAGTTGAGCATGCTTAATATACTGAATTAGTATTAGCAATCCTATGGAGTCATTTGATTTCAAACTTTGACAATCCGGCTATATGATATCGGTGGACATCAATTTTGGGATGTGGGTACTTCAACAAAAAAACACCATTCAAATAATAGATCTTTATTCAATATTTTACGATAGTTTTCCTTGACATGATTCATGAATAACTTCATTACAATAATATTAACGAAAAACATCATCAGATATTTACAAAAAATAAAACTGCTTTTAAAAATAAAAATAATATTCCCATTACTGTCAATGCTGATGATACCCGTGTAAAATCTAATAAAATATTAGCAAATGTTAATACACATTGGATAGTTTAATCTTTTTCAGAGGCTCCGCAGTAGGATGGTGCGTTCTCATATGGCTCTGCAAACTACATTTCTGGACATACGCAGTATTACAGAACTCGCAAACGAATCTCTTATCATTATTGTGTATCCTCATATGCTCCCTCAAAGTTTTAGTCCTGGCATAGGCTTTCTTACAGACCTGGCATTGATATTTCCTCTCCCCGCCATGTTTAATCATATGATTCCTTAACTGAGCAGCAGTGACAAATTTGTACGGGCAAAAAGTGCAAGCGAAGGTTTTGATTCTCATATGAACTTGTTTGATATGTTTTGTCCTTTGATTACACATTGCGAAAACTGAAGAACATAAGCTGCAAGGGTACTCGATCTTTTTGTCATGAGCCGTTTTCAAATGCCTTCCTCTGTCCGCATAACTTTTGAAAGATTCTTTGCAGTAAGGACACTTATATCTGAATTCAGGACCGTGTTTTTGGGTTATGTGATTATTTTTTAAGACACGACTAGCAAATACAAGGTCACATTTAGTGCATTTGTGCTGGGAGCTGGTTGTCGCGTCGTGTGTAAGCAAATGAGATTTTAACCTGTGTATGGAGGAGAATGCTTTTCCGCATTGAAAACAGATACTATTCGGGTAGTGCAAGTTCAAATGCGTGTTCAAATTAGTGAAAGTGACGAAAGTTTCATCACAATGGGTGCACTTGTATTCTTTGCCTTCTGTCAGATAGTATGGCGTGACTCCTAAGCCCAGCTTAGCGACTATTGGTTTATTATGATTTTTGATTAAATGTTCGGAAAGAGCATCTAAGTCCGTCATTCGCATGAGACACAGTTCGCATCGTAGCTCAGTGACTTCCATTTTGACGTTTGCAAAAGGTCGCGCTTTGCGAAGAGCTTCAATCCGATTGGGGTGGTCTACGCTATGCTGCTTGACACCGCTGAAGTCTCCGAAAGAGAGCGGACAGTACGCACAAGCGAAGGACCCCCGCCTCCACCTAAAGGGGCAAGCGTTGGAACTTTCTAGAATGATAGCGGCATTATCTCTGTGATCGTTATACTTGCGTGTCGGTCTCCATTTTACTGTGAGTTCGACGAGCCCTAAAAACAAAAAGAAATATCACTATCAAGCTCTGTATAATTTCACATTGGATGAGCAATTTGTTTGAGAAATATATCCGCAGAGATAATGAAAAATAACAGGAAAGGTGGCCCGTGTTTATCTATCATTTTAAGTAACCTTAACCTAGGGATCTTTTAGTAAAGATTGAATAGGTTGCTTCTAGGCTAGCGTGCCTCATCATCGACTACATCATCGCTTTCGATTAGGTGATAATAGTGGGCAAACACGAGCCAATACATAACAAAAAAAGTGTATCTACATATAGTTATAAGGATACGTTAATAAATATTATTTATTATACTTATCAATGGTGAAAAACAGTACCTTGAACATATGAGACACTAATAGAGATTTGTTGTAAAGTTGTCATCGACCAAAATTTTTTAAATAATGAGACGACAGTTGTAGTATCTAATGTTTATTTTTCCGATAATATTAGATATTCTATCTCACTTAAATTAACTTAACTTATAAAAGGAATGTCTAGAATTCAGTACTTGTTCGGTGTTTATGCAATACTCAGCCAATATGGCGCAATTGTCATTGGATTTTTTTTTTTTAACTAGCCATTACTGTCCCACTGCTGGGCAAAGGCCTCCCCCAAGTCCTTCCAAAATTTATTTTCTTGGAATTGGATTAAATATTTTTTATTATAATATTTTTTCGTTTCGTTTTTGTCTCAGCTAAATTTTCTTTTCTTCTTATTATTAATTTTTCCACTCCCGAGCTCAGTGAGAGAAAACCAATCTATTTTCCAGTTTCTGGCCCATGTTCTTTATCCATATGCCTCAATCTTAAACGATAATGTGTAAAGTATTTATCACAAACCGGACATCTATATCGTTCTTTTCTTTCATGGGCCGCAGCAAAATGTCGGATCTTAGCTGCACGACAAGAAAAAACAGTGTCGCATTTTGAACACTTGTACTGTCCAAATTGATGGGTGACTGCGTGGCTACGAAGTTTGTTACTAGCCGAAAATCCTTTGCCACAAGAAGGGCAAACAAAGCTTTGGTAATGTTGATTCATGTGTGTAGATAAAGTCCTGAAACCTTCAAATAGTATACTGCAGTGAACGCATCTGTATTCTTTGCCCGTTAGTACAAAAGGAATGACACCATCCGAAAATTCAGGATCAATAATCTTTGAATGTTTCTCTGCTAAATGTGTCTTTAAATTGTCTATATTTTGTGTATTTTCGCCACACAAACTACAAGCTAGATCTGTGATATCGATCCGAAGAGGAAATGAGTTTCTCACGGCAGGATTCTCGAATAGTTCAAGTTTTTCGAGAACAATTGTATGTGTTCTAACTTCCGTTACGTTTAAACATACTTTTGGGCAGTAAGCGCACATAAATTTGCCTCTATGCAATCTGAATACTACTGCATTCGAGTACTTTATTATGCTAGCTGCATTTGCCGAATCCTCTTTTATTCTGCGTTTTCTTTTCCAAGAAAATTTTGTGGTTGCATCTGCTGCCATATCTTTGTCTTCTAGCTTCCCTAAAAATAGAAATACACGTTTGAAATCTTCGAAAATCAGTCGTATTTCATTCTATGTGTTCTTAGATGCCGCAACAATTTCGATTTGCTAACAAATATCGAAGGACAGTTTGGACAGAAGTGTCGTTTTTCTACATTTGCATGTGTTACACGAATGTGTCCTGCTCTTTTGGAGCTAGTTTCAAATGTTTTGTCGCAAGCATTACAATAGTATTCTTTTCTCTGTTGAGCATGTGTTTCTACTAAATGTTTTGCTCTGGTGTGGTAGGTTGTAAAAACTTCAGGGCATCTTGGGCAAGCATAGCGAACTCCTTTCCTGTGAATCCTCATTATATGACACATTCGGGACGCTCGCGTTTCCAAAACCTCACCACACTCCCCGCAAGGGAAGCTCCCTTTTTCGTGGGACTGTACGTGTTTTCTAAACCTAGATTTAGAAGAAAAAGCTTTCCCGCAAGAGTCACAGATATAATTTTGAAAGTGAGTGTTCATATGCTCGTTCATTTTGGCAAAAGTTAAGAATTGGGCGAAGCACAGTTGGCAGGTGAACCCTTCTTCATCTAACTTGAATGGTAAAACTCCATCGCTGTATTGTATGTTTAAAGTTTTCCCGTGTATGAGAAGGTGGTCTTTCAAAGCGTCAATACTATTGAGAATTCTACTACACAACCTACAGCAAAGCTCTGCAACATCTACTTTGACCATATTATTTTCTTTTAACTTAGAGAAGATTCTTTCAGTAGGTAAGTCGTTTAGGTGATTATTTTTAACGTGTGAGCGAAGAAGAGGTACATCGACGAATTTAGCATCGCAGTATGAGCAATAAAAGGCGCTATGGAACCATCGAAAGGCCCAGGCTGTGGAATATTCTAGTAGGATCAGAGCGTTTCGACGCATCATAGTTTTGGCAATTCTTTTCTCCGATTCTTCGGGGAGCTGGTTGTTAGCACGTCGTCGCCTGCGCATCTGTCGGTCGCTAACGATCTCCTTCAACTTTCTATTGCGTTTAAGGCCTAGTTTCCCCTCCGCTTCAGTAGCGGAACCTAAAAGCAAGAAATACTACGTTATTTTATTAATTGCCGAAATACCAGCCCCCCGGAACATGCATATAGTGCTACATTATTATACTCGGTAGATTCTTATTAAGAATCCTGAAAATATATCTACCTATTTATACGTTTTGGTTCGCAGAAGCGACAGCTACGTAGATAAATATTTAGATCAGTTCAAATTATAAGTTTATTTATTCGAGTATTTTTCGCTGCTAAGCGCTCCATAGTAGTGTTTTTGTGTCTAATAGTTACTTCATGAAATATTAAAAAAAAAACAAGTTGGTCGTCACGGAACGCCCGGCAGATATCTATGTTAGTATATGCACATACACACTACGAATTTGAGAGCGAGTGAGGGCATTAAATGACATCTCGGCATTAGTCGATTTTACCACCAAGGTGCGCGAAAAAAATATGTTCTGTTTAAATTTAAAAAGTTTAATCAAAAAAATAATACTGGGAATAGTAACATAAGTAGATCTATGTTAAATCTTAATATCTGTAGGAACTAAGTCAGTCAAATCATGCGGCATTGAAGGCAGCCTTTGCATCCTCTGCTTGAACACTGGACCGCGCCATTTGCTGTTCACATCTTGATGTGTCTTTAGATGAGTCGTCAGCGCCCTGTTTCTAGGAAAAGATTTGCCGCAGACAGAACAATGGAAGTTCTTCTCGCCCGTATGACGAACCATGTGCCTTTTCAGTTCATAATTGGTCCGAAACTGCCATTCGCAGTAACTACAACCGTAGCTAAGTTGCGGAGGAAAATGCACTGTTCGTACATGGATAGCACGTTTACCGCTCGTCTTGAAAGACATTTCGCAATGTGAACAGCTATAGGACACTTCACGTTCGCTGTGAGCATTTTTCATATGATCAATCCTTTCGTAATAGTTGTCGAATCTGATATTACAGTGAGGACATTCGTATCTTGGTGCTTTAGGATGGACGGAAGCCTTATGTGAGTCCCTCGCTGCTCTCATAATAAATATTCTACCACATTTATTGCAGGGGAAAGAACCAGATACATGTACTTCTAAATGTTTTCTCAGTCTAGGAGCAGTCATGAATCCTTTCCCACAAGTCGCGCATATATAGTGTTGATAGTGAACATTCATATGCTCATAAAGTTTTAAAAAATTGTTGAATACTTCAGAGCATATGACACATCGCCAGGACTGTTTGTCTAAAGAGAATGGTAGCACACCATCTGGGTGGTACGTGTTGAATTCTAGCCCGTGATGAATAACATGTTCCCTTATTTGCGAGACATTTGTAAGTGGGAGTGAACAGAGGGTGCAAACTGCGTCAGTTATATCAACATTGATTAAAGGCATCTCTTTGAATTTGCTGTATATGTCTTTGATGCTATGATTTGTGGAGCATACTCTGACATGATCTCTTAGTTCTTGACAATCCGTAAAGTTATCTTCGCAATAGGCACACTTAAATCTGTTCTTCTTCCATCTGAAGGGCAGGAGTGACCAGCACTCGAGGATAGCTGAGGCATTACTTTTGGTGATAATCCTGGCTTCAGTTCTAGCGCTTCGGGTATATTTCGGCTTGGGTATCTTTTCTAATTCATAACCACCTTCATTTTGTTCACTCGTTTGACAGCGTTGTCCTAAAAATAGAAAATTTTCGTCAGATTTCCTCGCAATCGTTCTGTATCCACTTTCCTCCGTTCTTCTTGGTTTAAAATTGGATTTTTCGACTTTGTTTTTTTTTCACAAAATCTTTGGATGATTGTCACAGGTTCATTACGTTATTTGAGACCAAATAGAAAAAGAGCCAGCTGTCTTTGGGATTTAATGTTTTCACCGCTGCAAGAGTTTATTAGGTCCATCCAACACGAGATAGATAAAAATCTTTGTGTTGCAAAGAGTAATTGAATTAAAAAAACAAAGTAAATCTATAATCTCTTTATTGGACTTATTGCTTACATCTTATATATCTTATACTTTATAGTTTTATAATATTTGAAGTAAATAATAAATTACATTCGTACACACTACGTATCAACTAGAATACATTTGAGAATTATGCTGAAAATGGGGTATTAGATACTTAGTGTGATTTACAGAACTACCCATTTCTACGTAAAATAATACCAGTATACGTATTGTTCTAAACATATAAGTTATATGAAGTACTTTTATAAGTAGTAATCAGACAAGGTTATAAAAATACTCCTAGATAGGTATACTCTGCACAACTCTTTTGTCTATGGTGTAGGTGCAATCACAGAGTAAATTGTTACTCAATACATTTAAGCCCTGTATACACGGCCTGGCAGGCATTTTTTTTTAATTTTTTTTTTTCTGTAATGATTTGTGCGTCTATTTAGGCGGAATAAACATGTTTTCTTTCTTTCTTTTTATATAAACTGGTTTATGGAAGACATAAAGACAGAAATGGGTCATAGTTTATTTAACTGCACCACGTAGGTTTTATTTTTTATCCGATATAAACTAGTGCTTGACTGCGATCCCACCTAATGGTGAGCAGTGATGCAATCGGAGAGCAGTGGTTGTCGAGTAGTAATGGCCCCGACTTACGAGTTGTAGGTCGCAGGTTCGAACCCAGCCAGGCGCATTACTTTGTGTAATTTATTTCATCACCACTGCTCTCAAAACGGTGAAGGAAAACATCGTGAGGAAACCGGCATGTCCTAGAACCAAAACTTAGATGACATGTGACATCCACCAACACGCACTGAGCCCGCGTGGTGGATTACGGCCCATTCCCTCTCCTAGATAGGAGGCCTTAGTCCCAGCAGTGGGAACATTAAAAAGGCTGATGATGATGATGATGCAATCAAGTGATCAAAAGATTTAAAATTTTAGTTTGAGTTCTTTTAGACCCTCTATCATCGTTCAAATATAAGTGGTAAAGTAAAGCAATGTATCATCCATGTTGTTTCTTTACCGCCCTTGTTTGACTGGGAGGGTCTGTGTAAGTCCACCCTAGTACTTTTGCACTAGAAGATTTAAATACAATCGATATGTAGGTGTCGGATAAATAAGAACAAAAGAGTCTATTGGACATCAATATCCCATTTTCAGCATATTTCAGAGCTATTACAACATTATGCATTTTAGAGAGCATCTTTGCGTAACGTTTTCGTTGCTTTTATTTTCTTCACACATTAGAATACAACCTTTTTTTTATGAGATCCTAAAGTTTCCTAACATTAAAGACAGATGGCGTGTTACGCTACCGAAACTACCCTCAAAACCGAGTATTATAATTTTTAGTAACGCCATCTATCGAAATATTAAATGCAACACGTATCGAGCGTTGAACAATTTAGTTACATTCCCGTACTTTTTTTTTTCAGCATTTTGCTTGGTTACTAAGCAAAGTATGCCTTGTATGCTGCCAATACTTGCAGTTGGATTTTAAAAGCCAGAACAAGCTGTTTAAATACAATCTGCGTTTTATCTTTTTTACCTAACAACAAATCATTGAGCATAAAATCCTTACTAATATTATAAAAGCCAAAGTGAGTTTGTTTGTTTGTTACGTCTTCACGCCTAAATGGAAACACCGATTTTGATGAAACTTGCTACACGGATAGACCATGTCTTGGAATAGGACATGGGATACTTTTTATCCTTTTATCCCGAAAGTATGTTCCCTTGAGATAATTTTCTGCTATCACGCGGGCGAAGTAGCTAGGAGCAGCTAGTTTTTTTATCCCGGAAGTATGTTTCCTTTGGATAATTTTCTGCTATCACGCGGGCGAAGCCGCTGGGAGCAGCAAGTTTTAAAATAATTGGTTAGTCTATCACACTAACTGAATTCGATTTAATTTAAATAGATCTGAGCCCACAGTCCTGGGTTCATTAATATAGGGCACTTGCCCATTGTACAATAAATAAAATGATTTCAATTCATACATTGCAAATATTGCAGCCAATTCATAATTAAAAGACAAAAAAATGTTATTATAAAATCAGTCTATAAAAATATTCGAGTTAAAATTTAAATAAGTCTCATTGGATGTGAGCAGTGGTCGCGACTAGAGATGTGCCGTTGCCGGCAATATTGCCGTGAAGTGGGAATATTGCAGAGAATATAGCCCGATGTATGAATATTTGAGGCAATATTGCCAGCAATATTCCCAGATTGCCGGCAACGGCACATCTCTAGTCGCGACTCAGTACTACTATGTGTAATTTTCATCACCACTGCTCAAATCAAGGAAAACTTCGTGATATCACTGGCATGTCCTTGAACAGACAATTCTATGTAAAACTCGCACAGAGCCTCAAGTCTGCTATTACAATAGTGTCAGAATGGTCTATCATTGACTTCATAATTGTTGATTTTGACAAGTTTTGGTAATCTATACTTATAATAAATCTTTAGAGAGGTCAATTCTGTACATGAAATATATTTCCAAAATAACTATCAGGGAGTGATTAGTGATCGATACTGATGCCAAAAATGCAAACAGTAAAATTTTTGTCTGTCTGTCTGTCTGTATGTTCTTTATAGAAACAAAAACTACTCGATGGATTTTAACGAAACTTGGTACAATCATTCTTCATACTCCTGGGCAGGTTATAGTATACTTTTCATCACGCTACGATCAATAGGAGCAGAGCAGTGAAGGGAAATGTTGGGGAAACGGGCGAAATTACTCCATTTTTTAAGCTTCCGTCGCGTTTGCAGCTTTAATGGTTAAAGCTACACAGAAATCATGTATAACGAAAAAAACAAACAAAAACTACTGGTCCGATTACGATGAAACTTGGTATAATTATTCTTTAATATCCTGGGCACCACACTGGGTACTTTTTATCCCGGAAAAGTATATACAATAAAAACAAACTTAATTTTGCGGTTCAATTCCTAGACCCGATTACTGTAGCAACCGCAAATAATAAGGTACGTCACCAGCTGTGGAGTTCACTAAGGGGCGCTGCACATGGCTAAGATACTATAATATTTGGGTAAATAATATGCAGTTTCCGTTTCCTAAACGTTTCGTAAATGGCGTTGGCGTCGAGTTAAATCACGCTATGGGAACACTTTTTGGGAATAAAGAAAGGAGCGCGTTTTCCTATAACCCATTTATTAATTACATCGAACACGGAGACATTGGCACCACGTCTAAGGTGTGTGCACACTGTCACGCGCGTAAGTGGAAGGGAGAGATCTGCAACGTCTCGAATCGTCTCGCGCATCACGTTGTTTTCCAGTCCCCGAGCTCTTAGAATTCGACATCAGACGTTTCAGATCTTTGATTTTGACGACCCCGTAGTCGCTGGCATAAGCAACAGAATCCGCGTACGAAGTCGCTGGCAGAAGCTAGTCTACTAATATAATGGCGTCATAATGACTTTCCAATGGTCAACCACTGACACTTCATTGAAAGAAGTGGCTTAAAATGGTAATCTCGTACATAATGACAAATGAATATTTAACTTAAGCGGTAATTTGCAAAACTTTTGACAGTTGTTTTGATCAGTGACCTACCATACCATTAGAACATTATTGTGCAGTTATTGGTTTTAATAAGCTCGATATTGTCATTCTACCACCACTCTATTACGAGACCATTGATCATTGATTTAGCAGATTACGAACTTTTAGCAAAATGACAATGGAATTATGTTGGAATTACGAATTTATATAAATAGCAGACTCGGGCCCCTGGGTGTGCGTGGTGAATTACGTCTTATTCTCTCGTCTAGACAAGAGGCGTAAGTGTCAACAGTAGGAGTATAAAAAAACTGATTATGCTTATTGAATGAGTCTAGAAGTAATATCATACATGGAAATGCTTTTTCGCGATATGCTTGTCCAAAGACAGTTTAGAAGCGAAAGCTCTAGAACAACTGGCACATGAATAACTGTAATCCGTTTCTTTCTTAGTCCGATGTGCTTTCACGTTGTGGTGGTACTTCTGTGATCGGGTCTTAAAAGTCATGTGGCAAGTTGTACACTCATACATTTCAGCTCCAGGCTTATAATTATGAAACTCCATCAGGTGACGCTTTCTGAGCTCCCAGGTTGCAAATCTAGGTTTCTCTTTGCAGTATACACACATATACGGTAGCGTTGTATGCTGTGTTTTGATATGGATGTTACGTTCTTCTAACGTTGTAAAAGTGGCGACGCAACGACTGCACGTATATTTGTTATCGTGAGGTATCTTTGTATGCGCTTTCAATGCAGATTCCGTAATGAAACCTTCTCCGCAAGTATCGCAGACATAATTTTGGTAGTGTTCTGATGTATGTTTCTTCAAGGAGATAAAGTCTGAGAACTGAATTTTGCATATAGCACATTTCCAGTTAGAACCATCGTTCAATTTGAATGGCAGAACTCCTGGTTGAACGTCAGCGTTCAAAGGCTGTTTGTGATCATTCTTCAAGTGTATCATCAACTCATCTAAAGTATCAATCGGTATAAAACAAAGTTTGCATTGCAGATCTGTTATGTCAACCTTCAAGAATTCCTTCCTTATCTTTCTACTGAAGACTAGCTGTATATCAAAATTCGCGTGTCTAGACGCCATGTGAGCTCTTAAACCAATCGGATCGTTAGATTGGACTCGACAGAAAACACAGTTGAAATTCTGTCCCCAAGTCCTGAAAGGGCAGGCTGTAGAACATTCTAATATAATCTCAGTATTGCTTTTATATTTCAAGGCTTTCCCGAAACGTGGGTTATAGGAAGACTTGTAGCATTTAAAGTTACGTTCGTGTTGCCTCAAACCGTGATCTGATAAAAATGTCGCGCCACACTTATCGCAAGTGAAAATCTTCATGTGCGTTCTTAAATGGACGTTGATTTGAGAGAATTTCGGGAAGGTTTTATCGCATTCAAGACACGTCCATCTTCCCGAAGGCCCTTGCCTATATGGGAGTACTCCGAAAGGAACGTCAAAGTTAACTTTGATTTTGTGGTCTCGAGAAATATGAGTCATAAATGTTTCTATGTCCGAAAGTTCTTGGGTACACACGGTACATTTTAGGTCGGTAATTTCAACTTTGAGGGCATCGTAGACTTTATAGAAAGCGCTGTTGTAGTCAGCGCTTGAATGTTCAGCTTTCATATGGTCCCTCAAAGCAGCCATTGGCTCAAACTCGTCATGGCAGTACGAACAGACGATCCTATTAAACCGCGTCTTAAAAGGGAATGCTGTCGAGTGCTTTAGGACAAGAACGGCATTCTGCCTTTGCGGGTTCTGTCCAACGGACCTTTCAAACAGTCTTTGTTTTGGTTTACTTTCGGTTTGATTAAGTCCGTCAATGTCCTTTGTAGACCCTAAAAAAGAAAAGAATTTTCATCATTATTATATTCTATTACAGCTTCTTTTCTTCGGAGAGAGACATCCCGGCTTATATCGATTGGTAATTTTAGGCTTCTAGAGATCTTTATGCGAGAAAATAATTATCAAAATAAATCATAAATATTTGAGTGTTAATGAAAATTATCGTTAATGAAGATAAATACCTTAAAAAGTTTTAAACATCAAAATGTTTTTTGGCAACATGCTTGTCCAAGAACAGTTTGGTCGTAAAAGCTTTAGGGCAACTTGGACAGGGATAGCTGAGCTCCGTATCTTTTTTTATTCGATGTACTCTTGCCATATGATTGTACTTCCCCGACCTCGTCTTGAAAGACTTTTGGCATGTCGTGCAGTCGTATTTATCAGCTCCTGTCTTGTAATTATGAACTGCCATCAAGTGTTTTTTGCGAACCTCCCAGTTTGCAAAGCGTGGCTTATCTTTACAGTATACACAAACGTATGGAAGCGATGTGTGTTGTGTTTTCACGTGGATATTCCTCTCGTCCAGCGATGAGAACGTAGCTATACATCTACTGCAGTTGTATTTATTCTCGTGAGGTATTTTAGTGTGAGCTATCATTGCAGATTCCGTTATAAACCCTTCGCCACACGTATCACAAACGTAATTTTGAAAGTGTTCAGAGGTATGCTTCTTTAGAGAGACGAAATCTTTGAACTCATTCGGACATATCGTGCATTTCCATATAGAACCATCGTTTAGTCTAAAAGGTAGGACACCTATCTGAGCGTCAGAATTGATCGGCTGCTGATGATCGTTTTTTAGATGGTAAATCAAATTGTCGAAGGAGTCGATAGGCATGAAGCATAGTTTACACTGAAGATCTGTTATATCAACGTTCAAGAAGTCTTTACCTAGCTTCTTATAGAAAGCAGCTTTGACGTCATAGTTCGCGTGAATCGTAACGACATGCATGCGGAGACCACTCGGGTCATTACTTTGAACCCTGCAGAACACACAATTAAAGTTACTTTTCCAAGTTCTGAAAGGACTAGCTGTAGAACATTGAAGAATAATTTCGGCATTTGATCTAGGTTTTAAGACCCTCCCATTTCTAGCTTTGTAAGCTGTTCGGAAACACTTAACTTGGCGATGGTGGTCTTTTAGGGCGTAATCTGAGACGAAAGTTGTACCGCATTTGTCGCAGCTGTAATTCATGAAATGGGTAACAATATGCCGATTGAAAGCTATGAAAGATATGAAGACTTTGTTACAATAAACACATGTCCAGTGGTTATCAGAGGTTTGTTTGTAAGGCAGGACGCCGTATCTAGCGTTGAATTTGACCGGCTTACTATGTTCCCTGTACAAATGCCTCATAAGACCGTCCACATCTTGGATTTCTTCCGCACAAATTTTACATTTTAGATTAGTGATATCGATTTTGATTAAATTGTCCCTTGCTCTGTAGAAGACGTTTTTGAAACCTGAGTTTAAATGTTCTGTTTTCATGTGATATCTGAGATCTGTTAGGGTGTTAAATTCTTCGTGGCAATACGAGCAGAGTATTTGACTAAAGCGAGTTTTAAAAGGGTATGCGGTAGAGTAAGTTAGGATAATTTCAGCGTTTCGCCTTTGCGGCGTCTGGTAAACAAGGACTATTTTCTTTTTTGATTCATTCTCAGTCTCACTACGTCCGTGAATTTCCAATGTGGTCCCTAAAAACAAAAAAGAAAATTGTCAGTGTCATACCGTAGCTATAAACTTTACTAATGTAAAAAGAACGAACTAACATGACCAGAAACAGTGACTATTCATCTATAAGTATCTTTTCTAATTTGTCTTTGGGATTTGAGACGGTAGTAAGAAAAAATCGAGAACATGTACGTGTACAAAGTTTTATTTCTTTTCAAGATAAGTTAAGAACATTAAAAATCAATGGTAACACCAGGATGACTGGACTTCATATGTGTTTTCAAGCTAACTTTCTGAGCAAAACCCTTTTCGCACAGAAGACAGACGAATCTTTTAGTTTCGCTATGGATCCACATATGCTGAGTCAAACTCTTTTGTCTCACAAAAGACTTGGAGCAAATATTGCACATGAATTGTTTCTCTCCAGTGTGTCCAAGAGAGTGGTCGTCTAAACGTTTCTGGGTGTTGAATTTGAGCCCACAGCAAGCGCATTGGAAGCCTTCATCGGTATGAGCCAGTTTGTAATGTGTGTAGAAATATTTTCTGGACGTGAATGAGTTGTCACACTCTGGACAGTTATAGACTATCTTCTCGTACCCGTGTTCAGCTTCTAAATGCTTCTGTTTTTGTTCCCAAGACTGAAATCTGTCTCCGCAGACGATGCAGCAGAAAGTCCAGCATGGTTTTGTTTCTCTTATATGAGCTTTCTTTTCCTCTTCAGTAGGGAATTCTGTCCAGCACTTCCGACAGACATGCTTCTTGATGGAGTGGACGCATTTAATGTGGTAATTTAAAGCCTCGTTTGAAAGGTAGTTGCGGCCACAAGCGTCGCATGTGTATCTTTGGTAATGCAAGATCGTGTGACGACATAGTTTGATTAGTGTCGGCATTTTCTTCCCACAATGGAAGCAGCAGTAGTTATTATTTACCAATTTGTAAGGTTGTAACCCCACATCGTATTCGAGGTTTAGTTTCTTTGTTACATCTGCATGTGATTCCTTCAAGTGGAGAGCAACATCATCGATTTTCTCGAAAGGTTGGAGGCAGAGTCTACACTTCAGATCATAGATATCTACTTTGAGGTATTCTTTCAAACTGCTCATGTGTTGGAAGGCTGTAGAGATAGTGAACTGTTGGTGGTGGACATCGAAGTGCCTTCTAAAATGCGTGGGGTCTTCGTAACCTTCGCAGCAGTAGACGCAAGTGATGGCTTTTCCTCGCAATCTGAATGGGTACAGGGTCGAATATTTCAACACTATCTCCGCGTTCTCTTTCGCCCATAAATGTGGTTCTAGAAACAAAAAGAAAATATCGCAGTGACTGATCGGCTCACTTCTTTCCTTGAACGAACATTGACGTGGTCATGAGTTGTGTCAAAGTGAAATGGTTTAAAGATTGCATGTTGTGTACATTCCAATCAAGGAAATAAAAATAACTTCATATACTTCTACGTATTGGAGACGAGGGCAATGGTGGTCAAGTAGTAACGGTCGCGGGTTCAAATTCTGGCGCATTGCTTTGTGTAATTTATTTCATCACTACTGCTCTCAAAACGGTTAAGGAAAACATCGGGAGGAAACCGGCATGTTCTAGAACCAAAAAATCAAACATATGTGATATCCAGCAACCCGCAGAGCCTGCGTGGCGGGTTATTTATGGCCTATTCCTCTGGAGAGAACGCTCGAATTACAGCAGTGGGAACATTATAAGACTGATTATGGTATATACTTCAAAGTAGTAATTTACTACACTTGTACTATTTTACTTTAGGAACCTAATGCAATGAAGTTTTATGAAACAGAAAAGGTTATTGAAATTATGAAAACGTCAAATTGAGTCAAAAATTATATATTTTTAATCAAAACAACAGCTTTTATAATAACAGAAATGTATTCCAATCAATTTGTTTAACTATAACAGAAGTATGTATAACAAGGCTGTGAATACGAGATCATCAATAAACGAATGGATTGTAAATATGTTGATAACAATAGTACATTGTTACACTAGGGGTGAAAGTTACTTATTTCGTCCCGAAAAGGAGTTAGCGGCCGAGTGCAGCGAGGTCGCTAATTCGAGGGACTAAATAAGTAACTTTAACTCCGAGGTAAGCATTGTGCTTTTCATTACGAATACAAGAAGATAGACCTAGTTTTTTTTTTAATAATTTGGCAGCTGTTAGTTGAAAGTAAACCTCCCTAGGGATGAAAAGTGTGATACTTTTCAGCCCGCTCCTCAGACAAGTTCAGACCTACTTTCAGAGTATGAGTAATGAAAAGTATATTTTTAAAGGAGAAATAGGGGAATTACCCATTGAGGAAATTTACTTTTGTATAAGATAAATCATTATGTAGGTACCTATATCTAGGACGTTTTAACAAGTAAGGATGTAACATAGTACATAACAGTTATTTTTGAATTTCAAATTAGGCAAAAATTACTAAGCGACACTGAGCAAACTTTGCAAAATGTGATTTAAAGTTAATAACTTTAAATTACTCTGCAAGGTTACTCAATGTCGTTTAGTGATAATTGCCTTTTAAATGTCGGGGGCACACGGGCCTCAAAAAAAAAACGCAAGAAGCGTCCACAAAAAAAAAGCTAGAAGTGGCTTCAAAAAAACAGCTAAAGCGGGCGACACCTTGTGTCCGCAGAAGCTTGAAGCCGCTTCAAACGTTTTTTGTGGCGTCACCGCCGCACACGAGCCACAAATAAAAGCCGCCTCAAAAAGAAGCTTGAAGCAGCGTTTTTTTGTGGCCCGTGTGCGGGGACAGTAAGTGTCTATATTTAATATTACTGCTATGGTTCTGACACGAATGCTCTCGCTCTTTCCTTCTTTCGCACATACGTGCACTAGAATATCTCAAGCGTCAAAGGCTATTAGCACAAAATATATAGGTACAAAAATCAATCTACATACTGTGCGCGCTCTCACAACGCACACATAGACTCCGCTCACGGATACGATATCTCCTCGCCCTCGGCCCGCTCGTCGAACATTTCCGGCTCAAAGGCTCAGTAGTGTGCGTCCACCGAGCGTAGGTATAAAAGTGAAGTAAATACATTTTTTTTTACGGTGGGCAAAAATCATATTATGACCCCCCACGCTGTTGGGTGGAGCGGAGATAGTGTCAGACTCTTACTGACTAAAAACCCACCCCGTTCCTTCTAGCCTCTTTGTACCGGGGCTCGAATTTCCTTTCGGATAACCCTGGCCCAAGTAGGCTTCAACCCAGCTGGGCCACTTCTGTTGCTGACAACTCCTTGAGGCGCGCGGGAACAGTGCGTGCCGTCGACGTCTTGGGATCGATCCGGACAGTTACCGGACGGTCGGACAGCGAGCTACCTATGGCTCGCCGGCCGGAAATCGGGATCGGAATCCCGGCGACGGCAGCGGCGAGGGCGCCGTTGCCTGATGCGGTCGGCCTCCTCCTTTGCTAGCATTACTGCTTCGCAGAAGGAGGCGACCGCCAGCCATTCCTCCTCGGTGAAGTACATACATGAGATTGTCTTCTTTACCTATCTTTATGTGCTATTAGTTTCCGTTTAAATCAGTTGCCATGGCCTTTAGTAACGAAGACGAAATATTACTAAATCACAAGCTGTTCTATTGCAGTACTTTCCTACACCGGTACCTAATATTCTTCCTCAGGTACCTCAGGATGATGTCCCTTCATATGCGCTTTGAAACTGTGTTTCTGATTAAACGTCTTTTTACAAATTCTGCACACAAACCGCTTATTTTCACTATGAATCCACATGTGCTGAACAAGATTCTTCTTTCTAGGAAAAGATTTAGAGCACACATGACAATGGAAGGTTTTTAAGCCTGTGTGGACAAGCATGTGTTGTTCTAAGTACCTTTTGGAAGCGCATTTTCGTCCGCAGTGTGCGCAAGGGAAATTTACTTTAGCGTGGGTAGTATTAAAATGTCGTCTATAAGCGTTTCTTGTTGTAAAGGATAGACTGCATTCAGAACAGTCGTAAGACTTCCTAGATTGTCCATGAGCCTGTACTAAATGATCTTCTCTGGCTGGCCAAGTCATAAACCGTTGCAGACAAGTTAAACACTGATATATCCAACAGCTAGGAGTATTGATAGTATGCTCCCTCTTAGCTTCTAAAGAGCTGAACGTCTGTTTACATTTCCGACAGATTCTTTCGTCTGCTATATGTGAGAACTGAATGTGGTGCTTCAACGAGCTGTTCGTTGTGTAAGACTTTCCACACATATCACAAGTAAAGTTCAAGAAATGAGAAGACATGTGTCGACTCAGTTGTCTTAAACAGGGGAAGTTTAGATCGCAAACACCGCATATAATTGCATCTTGAGAAAACTTGTAAGGATGCAATCCTAGTTGAAAATCAAAGTTGATCTTTTCGTCATGTTTCTCGTTTAAATGTCTTGCAATATCGTCGATTTTGGCAAAGGTTTCACCGCATTTTCTACAAGCCATTTCTGTGGTATCGATTTTGAGGTAGTTTTCGTAGGAACAGTGATAGAAAGCTGTTCGGACTGTGAAGGACGCGTGTTCTTCTTTCGCGTGTTTTCTGAATAGCGTGGGGTCGTTGTAAGATTCGCCACAGTAGACGCACATGAGGGATGTTTCAGGCAGTCGGAAGGGGTATACGGTGGCGTTGAGGACGATAGTCTCCGCATTCCGTCGCGCGATGGACAACGGACGCATCACGTCTAAAACACACAAACGCCTTTGGTCACTTTCTGGCGAGTTCGTGGCGGTAGATACATACTTATATTAGGTGATCATGATAAGTTATCGTTTTGTTTGCACACCACGCAAACTTATGTTTTCATAGTCTAATCACCTTAAACTTTATGGATGACGTATCGTGTTTGTCCTGTCTTCGAATATTTCATTATTGAAGGAACTCCTATTGCATCTTTCTGGGAAATCACTTATTTCTTTTCGTTTGTTTACATACAAGTACCCCTTGCCGCATTCCCCCCAGATTTTTTGAAGGCTATGATCATGTGCTCTCTCTTCGTCCATAACTGGTACCTAACTGCCTAATAAATAATAGTTTTTTTTTTAAATGCCGGAGGGGTTCGATTCCCACCCAGGACAAATGTTTGTGTGGTGAGCAGCATAATCATTTGTCTGTGTCTGGGTGTAATTTATCTATAATATGTATGTTTTTAGAAATATATAAGTATGTTTATCAGTTGCCTAGTACTCATAACACAAGCTCTGCTTAGCTTGGGACTAGACGGCGTTGTGTGTTAGTAGTGGAATCTATATATATAAAAATCAATGCCACTTTTCGTTGTTATTTTATAACTCAAGAACGGGCTCACCTATCCAAACGAAATTTTTAGGCTTTGTTCGGACTATTTAGTAGATGGTTTATGTGAAGTTTGGTAGGGTAGAGTAGGGTATAGTAGGGTAGAGTAGGGTATAGTAGGGTAGAGTAGGGTAGAGTAGGGTAGAGCAGGGTAGAGTAGGGAAGAGCGGGAGCGAAGCCGTGCGGGCAAAAGCTAGCATTATATGAAAATAGATTCAGTAGCCGAATCTGAATATAACTAACCCAAAAGTTGACTGGGAAAGAATGATTTATGTTTACCTTTAAATCCCTACTAATATTATAAATGCGAAAGTAACTCTGTCTGTCTGTCTGTTACGCTTTCACGCAAAAACTACTGAACGGATTCAGATCAAATTTGGTAGGTAGGTAGAAGAGACACTGAAATAACACATAGGCTACCTATAATTCCTCTGCTGAGCACGGGTCTCTGCCTGCGCGATATAAATTGTAGTCCACGCGGGTGAAGCCGCGGCGAAAAGCTAGTTTTTAATAAATCTATGAGTTATGGAATTATTTTTGGGGCCACGAAGAGGTTAGGATAATAAGAAGCAAACATCAAATAGTAATCAATTTATTAAATACTATGTACCTAACTACAAAATATTATAAAACAAGTAACGAAATATACCAACATATATACTTCTGTAAACTATGCGAACATTCAACAGATATCTTGGATACAATCGCTCATTTAGAGGGTATTTAGACGGACGCTCGTTTAAGCACTGATACCACTGTGAAAGAACAATAGAAAGCGATTTGAGTACCCCCTCCCCCCATGCCAAGTTACAACCGTTTCGCTTGCGTCGAACGCTTCGAGTTGACCTTGCCGCCAATTCTTTTGTTCTGACCACGTGACTGGGCGTTAGACGACGTCGTTCCCGTACATTTGAAGCTTTCCACTAGCGTTAATTATTGCAGATTAGCAACTTGGCTAGGGGTAAAGGTGATTTAATCGCTTTCTATTGCCTTGTCTTGTTTCTAGGTAGAAACAAGATGCGACGATCGATGAGTGGTTATTTATTTATCTATTATTAGGATCGCCAATATTACAGACACTGGGAATTTACAAAGTGATGCCAAACTTTGAAAGTGACACAATTACTAGTGATCGAGTGCCTACTTCGACGTCGGCGAATGCACGCTCAATTTTTCTCTCGTTAATTAGCGATATTAATCGCGCTTACGCGTATCTTCCGAATCTAAACTTTCTCGAAGAGAAAGTAAAGTGTTGGATTTTCGCGAATGCCACTTCCTTAATTTGATAATGCTTCCATATAGGTACACTAAAACAAACTAAAAATGTTGAGATCAGCGCCATCTAGCGAGACCATGGCCACGTTTGAGCCTGAACCTTTCACGCTAAGGAGACAAATTAAATTATTTCTGCTCAGAAGAGCTTCCTCGATAAACGGTTCAAAATCCAAATACCCTCTAAATAAGGACCAGTTACAAATTATATTAGGAAAACCTTCTAAATATTTTTTCCATTTAAACAGTACAAAACTATAATATAAGAAATAACAACTAAATAGCAGTCTTAACAGTAGAAAGAAAAATAACGATTAACATAAATAAAAAGAATATTCAATTTTCATAAATTCTTTTTCCTAACCCAAGTGTTATTTGAATAATATAAATAAAAAACAACTATCCTATCGCTTAGTAATTTACAATGAAACATTGAAAGCGAAAATGATTTATAAATCAAATAGCGAATGTGCTCTACGCTAAAAATAAAAGATATAAATTTTGTTTACTTATTTGTTTAAAAAAAGAAATCTGCATTTTTAATGCATAGTTTTAATCATTAATATATTATAGGAAAGATACGTTACGCGCTCAAATCGCAATCGGAAAACCTGGCCCACAAAATATATAGGTACAGAAATCAATCTACAAACAAAACGCGCTCGAGCAACGTACACATAGACACCGCTCACGGACACGATATCTCGGAGCAAGCCCGCTCGTCGAACAGTTCCGGCTCAAACGCTCATTAGTGTGCGCCACCGAGCGAAAGTATAAAAAGTGAAGTACATACATGAGATTGTCTTCTGTACCTATCTATTTTGTGTAGTAACTATGAGAAGACTATGCAATATTGTAGCAGGTGGCTTTTTGTATTGTATTTTCTGTCTACCCTCATGGGGGATAGTAAGCTATGTTACTTTGACGGCATGGTTGGCTCAATAGCTAAGTTATTGACCTGCATAAAAACAAATATTTGTATGGTCTACAGACAGTTGATCTATTATACTTTTGCTATTTTGAACCTACGGTGTTCGGCGAACATTTCGTGAGTATTTTCTTATAATGGATACCTAAGCGGTATCATTCTGATAATGATGGTTATAACAGCGGACAATTGTGCACAGTGAAATAAGCGCTTTTGTCGCGAACTGAAGCGGCGCGGTTTGATATTTTCGCGCTGCTTTTTTTTTAACTGATACAAACTTAGTTCTTTACTGCGATCCCACCAGATGGTAAGCAGTGATGCAATCGTAGATGGTGAGGCGTATTAGTTTATTAAGAGCCTATTGACTCTAGCCTTGAAGACATCTAAATTATAATGGGATAGGAACACTGCAGCAGGCAAATTATTGTTTTAAATAAATTGCAGCTAAGCGACGAATACCCTTCAGTTTGCTGCCGCGTCGCGTTAAAGTCGCACAACCCGCATCGAATCGCTTCGCAACCGCATTCGCGTTGAACAGCCCAAAAAGCCGATAAAAATTAAAAATCGCCTAAATCCGGATGATATGACTTCATATGCGTTCTCCAGCTGACCTTCTGATTGAACTGCTTATCACAGATCTTACATTCAAACCTTTTGACCTCACTATGAATCCACATGTGCTGTCTCAACGTAGACTTCCTCGGAAACGATTTAGAACAAATATCACAAGAGAACAATCTCTCATTGGAATGAACGACCATATGCCTGTCCAAAACGTACTTTGTATCAAACTTTCGGTCACAACTTGGACAATCAAAATGCTCATCCGTATGCACAATTTTAAAATGAGCTCTGAATTTGTTCGGCTTTTTGAAAACTAGTCCACATTCTGGACAAGGGTACACCTTTTTCGGTATAGCATGTGCTTGCTCCATGTGACTCCTCTTAATCTTCCAGGTGCTAAATCTATCGCCGCATACAGGGCATAAATGCTGTCGACACTGCCTGGACACCTCAAAGTGTCTCTTCTGATCTTCAGTCGAAAACAAGACCATTTTGCACTTTCTACATCTCCGCTGTTTCGGCACAAAGGGACATGAGAACTCTAGATGCTTTTGCAAGGACGTGGACGACGCAAATGATTTGCCGCAGAGTTCGCAAGTGCATTGAAAGAAGTGTTTTTGAATGTGCCGGCTCAAGCTTCTAATGTTCGAAGACTTATCGTGGCATACGGCACAGGATAACTTATCAGTTTGTATGTTAAAGGGCTGTAGGCCTATATCGTGATCCAGGTCTATATTTTGTTTATGGACTATGTTCAAATGAATAGCTGCCTCTTCGATTTTGTCAAAGTTCTCGAGGCATATCCTGCAGTGTAAATCGGTGCAATCAGCCTTGATATAACCTTCGTGGAGGTGTGAGAATGCAAGCCTGACATTGACCACCTCGTGGTCGTCATCCATATGCTTCCTGAAGCGAGGAGGGTCGTCAAAACTTTCGCAGCAGTATACGCATACGATGGAACTTTCCGGGAGCCTAAACGGATAAGCTGTGGTATATTGTATAACGGTCTGGGCGTTCCTTTTAGCGATGTGCATCGGATTTTTTTCTAGAACAAAAGAGACATTGGTCACTTTTTTGTTTTGTTAGTGCTACTTAATTTCACTAATATACAGTCCCATTTATTGTACTTTATTTCTCTAAATCTTCTATTATTATGATATTTGTATTGAAGATAGAAAGGTAAGTAAATAATCATTAAGTACGGAAGAGGCCTCAAAGGTCGCTGTAAATACATGTCTACGGCTTTGATAATTGTAAATATACCAATCTAGCCAATCTAGCCAAATGCGGTTACATAAAAACCAGCATTTCATATAGAGTTGTCTTCTGACCTTCATAACCCATTTAGTGGATAATACGATACCTCTTGGTATTGTTGGACTGGTTACTAACTTTTTGTGCTTCTGATAATCCAGAACAACTGCTAAGATCTAAGAATGACACCCAGGATCAAAGGCTCAATGTACTTTTACGACACAGATGCATTCCGAACAACGTACTTTATCAAAATAAAACAGTACCTACTACCCTCAGCAATTGCTGAGTTGGTGACCCTTTCGGTTCGGACACATTCAATGCAACTGTATTGTATTTCTGTACTCTTTTTTTTTAATAATATTATTTTATGTTGTGGTATATTGTGTTGCTTGCACCGAATAAATGCTATTCTATTCTAAAACACACGCATTTCGCGCCGAATAAATGCTATCCTATTCTTTTCTATTCTAAAACACACGCATTTCAGGGTGTCTAGCTTTCATATGAGTCCTCCAACTCACTCGTTGATTGAAGGTCTTATCACAAATCTTACATTCGTGTTTTTTCACTTCGCTATGAATCCACATGTGCTGTCCCAAAGTAGACTTCCTAGGAAAAGCCTTAGAACACACTTGACAAATGAAATTTCGTTCTCCGGTATGAATAACAATGTGTTTCTTCAAATTCCTATCGGTGTCGAACTTTCGGGCGCAGTAAGAGCATTCGACGTAGTCACTAGTGTGGGTAGTTTTAAAATGTAACCTTAAGCTGTCGCGTTTACTGAATACTGTTTGACACTCTGGGCAGTTATAAGTCTTCTGTGGAACGTTATGCATGTCCTTTAGATGGTTTTGTTTCACATTCCAAGTTGTGAACCTATCTCCGCATATATTACAGACATGCTGACGACATCGTATCGATTTTTCTAGATGATTCATTCTTTCTTTAGCCGAAGTGAATATTTTTCGGCATTTTCTGCATCTATTTTTACTGTTCTTATCGGATTCTGGGCCGCAATTATACCTTAAGTGGCAATGTAACGACGTTAAAGAAGCATAAGATTTTCCGCAAGAATCGCAGGTGTATTGGACAAAATGTGTATGCGTGTGTTTACTCAACAACGCAAGCGTTGAAAATTTCTCAGTACACATAGCGCATGAATACCTATCATTATATATTTTGAACGGGTGCATTCCTAAATCATGCGTAGAGTTTAGAACTTTATTGTGTTTCTTTGTGAGATGTTCTGCAGCTTGTTCTAAGTTAAGTAAAGTTTCAAGGCAGATTCTACATTTGAGATCGGTGCAATCGACTTTAACAGCTGATTCAGAGACGTGAACAAAAGCCATTCGCACTTTGAAGTCTTGATGTTCTAAATGCATGTGTTCCCTAAATTTAGCGGGGTCTGGGAAGCTATCGCAGCAGTATACGCAAACCATGGAAGATTCCGGCAGTTTGAAGGGGTAAGCCGTTGTGTACTCTATGATCGTTTTGGCGTTCTGTCGCGCGATGATCATCGGATTTAGTTCTAGAACAAAAAGAAACGTCCCATCACTTTTCCTGTGTTGTTGTTCGTTGCGGTGCTTAACTAATACTGGACTCCACAATGGCTACTACTAGTAATTTAAATCAAATAAAAAGTTCCACGTTGGTCAAAGTATTTAATGGCATCTTTTATTTTTTACGTCGAAGATAAGGTATTCCAATCTAGGCGCGTCGGTTTCCATACATTTCATATGGCAACTGGACTCGTAGAGCTGCATTAGATCCACGCCACGCGACGCCATCTACGTACAAATCAGGCGTGGCCAACGTGTACATCAGTCTAATGTAGTTCTAGCTATAAACGTCAGTGTCCATTTGGCTTATTTCGTCACGACTTCAGCAAGATCATAACTGAGACTATTTCAGAATAACAACTGCTCTTCAACTTTTAATATATACCTAAAGTTTGAATCTAGATCCAAATAAAATCCGCATTGTATAATAATAATTATGTATTTTGAACCCTAAAAGAACTCACGCATATAAAACTTGATCATAAGTGCAAAATATGCATTGAAAGAAATATTACAAAATAAACATGCCTATGATAAATCCAAAAACAACACTGGCCCTAGATTTCAAACGACTAGTTACCAAAACTACCCTCATTTTTACCTAAAAAATGTACACTAAAGCTATGGATAACATAAATATACTCGTAATACTTTTAACAGTTACTCGGTTAAAACCGAAAACATGAGTTTAAGATTATCATTTTTTCCCTCTAAATCTTCTAATTCAGGATGGTACGATTTCATATGCGTTTTCCAACTAACTTTTTGATTGAATTTTTTGTTGCAAAGTTTGCACTCAAACCGTTTATGTTCCATATGTATCCACATATGCTGAATCAAATTCTTCTTCCTAGGAAAAGATTTGGAGCAGACCGTACAAGGAAAGAGCTTCTCCATCGTATGCGAAACTCTATGCTCCTCCAAATTCTTTTTGGTAACGAATTTCATGCCACAGCATGAACACACAAAATTGTCATCAGTGTGTGTTAGTCTGAAATGTGTCCTGTACTTCTTTCGTTCCTGGAAGATTTGCGCACACTCTGGACACACGTAGACTTTCTTTTCAACTCCATGGCACTCTGTTAAATGCTGCTGCTTCGCATGCCACGACATGAATCTTTCGCCGCAAACACAGCATAAATGTGACCAGCATTTCCGGGACTCCAGCAAATGTTTTCTCCTTTCCTCTATAGAAGAGAATGTCCGTTTACATTTCCGGCATATCTTTTCAGTGCCGATATGCGAGAATCTTATATGACTGCGCAAGGCTGTGTTGGTCGCGTAGGATTTTCCGCAAGCTTCGCAAGTGTATCTCCAGAAATGGCTCTGTGTATGTCGGCTTAGCTGTCGCAAGCATACAGCTTTGTAGTGGCATATAGCACAGAATAGCTTGTTGTTTTCAAGCTTAAATGGTTGCAGTCCTAATGCAACTGTTAGGTCTAGAGGCTTCTTATGTTCGGAGTACAGATGGTCTGCAATTTGGTCCAAATTCTGGTAGTGTTTAAAGCAGAGTCTACAGTTAATGTTTGTGCAATCAACTTTGATGTACCCTTCTGAGCAATGGACGAAAGCCATTTTGGGGTTAAAAGTTTCATGTTCCTCGTCCATATGGGTTCTGAACACATCGGGGTCGGGGTAGGTCTCGCAACAGTATACACAAACCATATTGTCTTCAGGCAGCTTGAAGGGGTATACGGTGGAATATTTCACTATTATCTCGGCGTTCCGTTTCGAGATGAAATTGGGGTCATTTTGCTTCTCTAGAACAAAAAGAAATGCCCAGTCATTCAACTGCTCTTCTGTTCTGTCTTTGTTGATGGTTCTGATAACAATTATGACACTGACTTAACTTTATGGTAAGATATTGTGTTAGGTTAATTTCCGAGTTTAGGATTCAGTCAAATAAAAGTTACTGATCTATTTTTGTAGTTGATCAAATTGGTTTGATTGGGTGAAATGAAACACCGAGATTGGTCGCGAAAAAAAATAGTTTTTTTTTTAGATACTTACTCTATTTGAAATTTATACAAATCTTGTTTAAGATACACAGTATGAAAAGTAAATTAAAGAAATAATTATGTGTTATTTTATTATAAGTACTTGTTTACATTTTTAATACACAATTATGGGTATGATGATACATATAGGATATGATATACGCATAGATATGTGTATATAAAGCCTTACACTTTTCAAATTAAAACTATTGTTTCGCCCTAAAAGATCCCAAGTTTTTGATCGCGAAAATTGGATAAGTACCAACTTTTAACGAATAGAATAGTTCAAATTAATAACTAAAAGTATACTATGAACATTAAGTAGCTTTGGTTGGCCTTATTTACGGATGCTAAAATAAGTACATATGTCATTCAAAAATCCACCAACTCCGGATGATAGGACCTCATATGAGTCTTCCAACTAACTCTTTGATTGAACTGTTTATTACACAAATCACAGTTAAATCTTTTATGTTCGCTGTGAATCCACATGTGCTGGTTCAAATTCTTCTTCCTCAGAAACGATTTGTTGCAAGAAGTACAATGGAAGCGCTTCTCCCCTGTATGCAAGAGCTTATGGGCTTCTAAGCGGCTTTTAGTAGCGAATTTCACGCCACAAAATTGGCAGACGAAGTTATCGTCGGTATGGGTCACGATATAGTGTGTTCTGTACAGTCTTGGATCTGTAAAGGATTCCTGGCATTCAGGACAAGTGTGGAGCTTGTTAGTTTCTACGTTATGTGCCTCGGCCAGGTGATCATTTTTTTGTTTTTTGGTGACGAATCTCTGACCACAATGATTGCAGCAGAACGGCCAGCATCGTTTGCTCGCTAGCACATGTGCGCGGCGTTCTTCTAGGTTAGGAAACGACTTCTTACATTTAGGACATATCTTTTTCTCATTATGACTGAAGAGTATATGCTTCTTCAAGTTTTCCCGACTTATGTAAGATTTGCCACAAGTTTCGCACGTGTACTTGTGATAGTGTACGCTGTTGTGTCGAGACAAGCATCTGAGTGACGGAAATTTCTGAAAACAAGTGGCGCAAACCCATCTTTCGCGGCCTAATTTGAAAGTCTGCAATCCGATTTCTGCGTTCAGATTTAAATGCTTATCGTGTTCTAGGACAAGATGTTCTGCAATGGAAGTTAGGGAATCGAATTTCTTTGCGCACAGCTTGCATCCTAGGTCGGTGCAGTCGACTTTCAGGGATTCCTCTGCGCCCATGATGTGCGCGCACGCATGTTTGACGTTGGCTTGGTAGTGGTCGGTCCTCATGTGTTGTCTATACGCCTCCGGATCTTCAAAAGCATCGCAGCAGTATACACATACCATATCGTTTCCAGGTATCTTGAATGGATAAGCCGTAGTGTACCTCAAAATGAGTTTAGCGTTTTGTCTCGCTTCGAACAACGAATCGAACACTAGAACAAAAAGAAATGGTCCGTTGTCATTTTTACTGTGACAGAAATCGAACTTTGCTGCGTTGGGCGATTCTGTACTGCGTAATGATTTCGCCAAAATACTGGTTTAAGTATTTTGTAGAGCATACCCCATTTAAATAATCACTGAAGTGATGAAAAGCAAATTTCATTAAGGACATCATAAAACGGATCTTTTAGCCAAAAATTGTCTGCAAAGAGAAGTGTGCAGGCAATGTTTGTGTAGCAAATGGATATAAGATTGATTTAAGAAGGATTTGAGCGAAACAACCCTCATTGTAGGGGTCTTCATTTTTATAAATTGTATACTGCTTTGTGGCAAATGGTCACCCTAAACAGGACACGTAGTTATAGAAGCCGATATAAATGACCCAGTCTAGGCACAATCTATGGAAATAATTCTCCTATCTGGAGGTAGTCTTACGATCACATTTGCGACAGCCTAATTACAAAGACAATTACTTACAGGCAGTTCATAAAGTGTCTGTCGAGTTTGTTTTGTATTGTGTAAGTCAAAGTCAAGTATATTTTAGAGTAGTAAATCAGGCAAAAGGTAAAAATAACACAGAAGAATATGTAATCAAAGTTTATTGTGATATTTGATAAATTATAATTTTTTTCTTAATATTATCTGCTACCCTCTACTACAAAATCGGACTCTACGATTATAATTATAGTTGAATCGTTGTGTTGATTGTTGTTGTTGTGTTGTATTGTTGATGTTGTTGTAGTTGATTATTATTTGGTTGAGAATTGGAATTTCCTTCACGAGAATTTGACCTTGAGCATTTTTCTACTCGTTTTATTTTACTCCTATATACATAATTGCACTTGAACGATAAATCTACGTAAATACGAGAGCGTTTGGGCGAAAACAATGATGTACGTCAACCAGTCCAAGGGCTAGGTAACTTATAATTTAACATTTTAACTCCGTGATTTACCAAAGTTACCGAGAATTTACAAACGTTAATATCTCAAAAAATATATATTGTTACTAAAAAAGTATTTGGACAATATTTACAATCATTATACTTTCTATAGACATTATGAATTTCGTGTTGATAAAAGTACAAAATTGAAGACCAAGAATCAAAGTATTACGTATATTATTAGAGAACATGCGAGCTGCGTCATGCGGAAGGTGAGGACGCCGTGAGGTATTTCTAGCCACTCCTCAAAGAGGAGAAATAATAACTAAAAAGTATACTATGGATATTTAGTAGCTTTGTTTGGCCTTATCTACGGACGCTCGCGAAAAAGGCTGACCGCGACCGCTTTGATGCCTTCGAGATGTGGTGCTGGAGGAAAATGCTTCAAATTCCCTGGACTGCCTTCCGTACAAACCGCTCTATCTTACGCGAACTGAACATCAAGATCAGACTGTCGACTACCTGCATGCGCAGAGTAGTTCTTTGGCCACATTGCCAGGAAAAATGCCCCCAACCTTCAACTGCTCATCGTAACTGGCATGGTTGATGGCAAACGACCAAGGGGCCGCAGCCCAATAAGATGGGCAGATCAGGTCCACTCCACACTGGACACCCAATTGCACGTCGCACTTCATGACGCTAAGAACCGTCACAGATGGCGAGTTACCATTAACAAGAAGCTAATCCAGCGGGAACTTCACGACCTTCAGTAATGAAAAATTCGACTCGAGGAGGAGGATTTACAGACGATCAAACACATATATTATGTCATTCAAAAATCAGTTCAGAAATCCACCAACTCCGGATGATAGGACCTCATATGAGTCTTCCAACTAACTCTTTGAGTAAACTGTTTTTTACACAAATCACATTTAAATTTTTTATTTTCGCTGTGAATCCACACGTGCTGGTCCAAAGTCTTCTTCCTCAGAAACGATTTGTTGCATACAGTGCAAGGGAAGCGCCTTTCTCCCGTATGTCGGAGCTTATGGGCTTCCAAGCTGGTTTTGTTGGCGAATTTTGCGCCACAAAATTGGCAGATGAAGATATCTGTGTGAGTCACCATAAAATGTGATCTGAATTGTCTTGACTCCGTGAAAGTTTCCTGGCATTCAGGACAAGTGTAGGTTGTCTTAGTATCTACGTTATGAGCTTGAGTCAGGTGTTCCTTTCTCTTAGTGTAGGTATCGAATCTCTGACTACAGTGACTGCAGCGAAAAACCCAGCATCGTTTGCTCGCTAGCACATGTGCACGGCGTTCTTTTAGGTTAGGAAACGACTTCTTACATTTAGGACATATCTTTTTATCCGTATGAACGGAGAGCATGTGCTGCTTCAAAATTATCCGATTTGTGCAAGATTTGCCACAAGTTTCGCACGTGTACTTGTGATAGTGTACGTTGTTGTGTCGAGACAAGCATCTGAGTGACTGGAATTTCCGAAAACAAGTGGCGCAAACCCATCTTTCGCGGCCTAATTTGAAAGTCTGCAATCCGATTTCTGCGTTCAGATTAAAATTCTTATCGTGCTCTAGAACAAGATGCTCTGAAATGGAAGTTAAGGAATCGAATTTCTTTGCGCACAGCTTGCATCCTAGGTCGGTGCAGTCGACTTTCAGGGATTCCTTTGCGCCCGTGATGTGCGCGTACGCATGTTTGACGTTAGCCCGGTAGTGGTTGGTCCTCATGTGTTGTCTAAACGCCTCCGGATCTTGGAAAGCATCGCTGCAGTAAACACACACCATATCGGTACCTGGTATCTTGAATGGATAGGCCGTAGTGCACCTCAAAATGAGATTAGCGTTTTGTCTCGCTTCGAACAACAAATCGAACGCTAGAACAAAAAGAAATGGTCCGTTGTCATTTTTACTGGTGCAAAAATCGAACTTTGCTGCGCTGGGTGATTTCTGTACTACGTAAAGATTTCGCCAAGGTACTGGTTAAAGTACTTTGTAGAGCATATCCCATTTAAATAAACACTGAAGTGGTGAAAAGTGAATTTCATCAAGGGTATCATAAACCGATCTTTTAGCCATAAATTATCTGCAAAGAGAACTGTGCAGGCAATGTTTGTGTAGCAAATGGATAAGAAGATTGATTTAAGAAGAATTTGAGCGAAGCAATCCTTATTGTAAGGGTCTTCATTTTTATAAATTTTATACTGCTTTGTGGCAAACGGTCACCCTAAGCAGGACACGAGTTTATAGCAGCCGATCTAAATGACCCAACAGAGAGCACAATCTATGGAAATAGTTCTCCTATCTGGAGGTAGTCTTACGATCGCATTTGCGACAGCCTAATAACAAGTACACGACTACTTACAGGCAGTTCATAAGGTGTCTTTCAAGTTTGTTTTGTATAGTGTTTTGTTTTCAAGATGACACAGGTCAAGTATATTTTAGATTAGTAAAACAGTCAAAAAGTAAAAATAATACAGAAGAATTTGTAATCAAAGTTTATTATGATATTTGATAAATTATAATTTTTTTCTTAAAATTATCAGCTACCCTCTACTACAAAATCGGACTCGACGATTATTACACTGGTCAACAAAAAAAATTAAATCGTTTGTTTCCTTTAATTTTTTTTTAATAAACGGAATTAACCCTGGAAACCGAAATAAGTGGTCATATCCTAACTTACCTTCTGCTCAACGACCTCAATTAAAACCACGAAAGGTACAGTCCAGCACATCTAAATCTTCTGATGATCCAAATTCCTGTGAACCCGAACGAAATACATCAAGTGAAGACTCTGATTCAGACTACAAATGTATCCAAGAACCTCAACCATTTAATCAGAAAGAACTAAATGACTTAGTAAGAGATCTAAACTTACCGAAAGAAGCTTCTGAGATTTTAGCATCTCGTTTAAAAGAAAAAAAAATTGCTCACTCCGGAAACCAACATTACATTTTATCGTACCCGAGAAAAAAATCTGCTACCGTATTTTTCTCAAGAGAAAAAGCTGGTATTTTTGATGGGCCACAGATTACGGTCGAATCCAAAGCTGGAAGTCATTCGTTTTGGTTATGAGTAACTTCCTAGGCAAAAAGAAATCTGACAACCACGTCGAGCTTGTTGAGTCCATGCTATCGAACTTGCAAGAGTTAGGGTGCAACATGAGCATAAAAATCCACTTCCTGCACTCACATTTAGACCGATTTCCACAAAATCTAGGTGATTTTAGTGAGAAGCAGGGTGAAAGATTCCATCAGGATCTTCGAACAATGGAAGAGCGGTATCAGGGGCGGTGGGACTCACATATGATGGCAGACTACTGCTGGAGTTTGCAACGTGATCTACCTAAAGTCGTTCATTTAAGAAAATCGTATAAAAGATCATTTGATAGTGTTTAATAGAAATTTTGTTAACATGATTTATTAATTTTCTGTACTTTTTTATCAAAATAATGAAACTCTATATTTCAAAAACTGAAGCTGTTAGCAATCTTCCAGTATTTTTTTCATATTCAGAGCCATAGAAATACCAAATAACAGAAAAAAAAATAAAGGAAACAAGACTTGTGTTGACCAGTGTTATAGTTGATTTGTTGTGTTGATTGTTGTTGTTGTGTTGTATTGTTGATGTTGTTGTAGTTGATTATTATTGGATTAAGAATTTGAATTTCCTACACGAAAAATTGACCTTGAGCATTTTTCTACTCGTTTTATTTTACTCCTATATACATAATTGCACTTGAACGATAAATCTACGTAAATAAGGAGCGTTTGGGCGAGAAAAATGATATACTTCGACCCTTCCAAGGGCTAGGCAACTTATGATTTAACATTTTAACGCCGTGATTTACCAAAGTTACCGAGAATTTAAAAACGTGAATATCTCAAAAATATTTATTGTTACTAAAAAAATATTTGTACAATATTTACAATCAGTATACTTTCTATAGACAGTTATAAATTTTGTGTTGATAATAATTGCTTTGATAAAAAAATTGAAACAAAAACAATAAACGCAAATAAACATTTTTTTTATTGTTTGTAACACACTGGACACCCAATTGCACATCGCACTTCATGACGCTAAGAACCGTCACAGAAGGCGAGATATCATTAACAAGAAGCTAATCCAGCGGGAACTTCACGAAATCACGACCCTCAGTAATGAGGAATACGACTCGAGGAGGAGGAGGATCTACGGACGATCAAACACATATGTCATTCAAAAATCACTTCAGAAATCCACCAACTCCGGATGATTAGACTTCATATGAGTCTTCCAACTAACTCTTTGAGTAAACTGTTTTTTACACAAATCACATTTAAATTTTTTATTATCGCTGTGAATCCACATGTGCTGGACCAAAGTCTTCTTCCTCAGAAACGATTTGTTGCATACAGTGCAAGGGAAGCGCCTTTCTCCCGTATGTCGGAGCTTATGGGCTTCCAAGCTGGTTTTATTTGCGAATTTCGCGCCACAAAATTGGCAGATGAAGATATGATCTGTATGAGTCACCATGAAATGTGATCTGAATTTTCTTGAATCCGTGAAAGATTCCTGGCATTCAGGACAAGTGTGGAGCTTGTTAGTTTCTACGTTATGTGCCTCGGCCAGGTGATCATTTTTATGTTTTCTGGTGACGAATCTCTGACCACAGCGATTGCAGCCGAACGGCCAGCATCGTTTGCTCGCTAGCACATGTGCGCGGCGTTCTTCTAGGTTAGGAAACGACTTCTTACACTTAAGGCATATCTTTTTATCAGTATGACTGAAGAGTATGTGCTGCTTCAAGTTTATCTGATTTGTGGAAGATTTGCCACAAGTTTCGCACGTGTACTTGTGATAGTGTGCGGAGTTGTGTCGAGACAAGCATCTGAGTGACTGGAATTTCCGAAAGCAAGTGGCGCAAACCCATCTTTCGCGGCCTAATTTGAAAGTCTGCAATCCGATTTCTGCGTTTAGATTAAAATTCTTATCGTGTTCTAGAACAAGATGTTCTGCAATGGAAGTTAGGGAATCGAATTTCTTTGCGCACAGCTTGCATCCTAGGTCGGTGCAGTCGACTTTCAGGGATTCCTTTGCGCCCATGATGTGCGCGTACGCATTTTTGACGCTAGCCCGGTAGTGGTTGGTCCTCATGTGTTGTCTAAACGCCTCCGGATCTTGGAAAGCATCACTGCAGTAAACACACACCATATCGTTTCCTGGTATCTTGAATGGATAGGCCGTAGTGTACCTCAAAATGAGATTAGCGTTTTGTCTCGCTTCGAACAACGAATCGAACACTAGAACAAAAAGAAATGGCCCGTTGTCATTTTTACTGGTGCAGAAATCTAACTTTGCTGCGCTGGGTGATTCTGTACTGCGTAATGATTTCGCCAAGATACTGGTTAAAGTACTTTCCTTACACTGAAGTGGTGAACAGAAAATTTCATCAGCAGGGGTCTCATGACACGGATATCGCAGCGATAAATTGCCTGCAAAGAGACGTATGTAGGCAATGTTTGTGTAGCAAATGGATAAGGGCTAGGCTTTGTAAAGCGAAACACAAGAGGCTTCCAACTGCCCAAGACAAGAATAGTATTGTTCAACACTCTGGTACGTAGCCGTTTGGAATACGCTAGTGTCGCCTGGAACCCGTCATACGCAGCTCATTCTCAAAGGGTTGAACAAATACAAAGAGCATCCACCAGACATCTTGTTTTTATATTTAAAGAAATTAGTCATCGCTGTCCCTATGAACAGCGCAGCGCCTAGATTTTTTCAGAATAAAGACACTGCATGACCGTCGCCGTTCGCGTGATCTAATATTCCTTTACAAAATAGCTAAAGGGTTTGTAAAATACAGTGATTTAGTAGAGCTTCAAAACTTCCCAGACACCCCATCTCTAGATTACTCCACATACCTTACCGTAAAACCAGCCTTTGCCTGAACGCACCCTTGCTCCGAATGTGCAAAACCCACAACAGTTTTTGCAAATCACCAGACACCGATTTGCACGTTGTCTCACTCAACAAATTTAGGAGAGCACTCTCGGAGATATGAGCTTGTACAAAACTTCCAATCCTACATTTTAATGTTATAAGCCTACTCTTTTTTTTTTTAAATTATTAAGTTTTCTTAATTTTAGATAAGTTTCTATTTTTATTTTTATAATTGTATGTGTTTTTTTTCCACTTTGTATGTTTGATTTTTTTGTGGTAACTTTTTTTTTTTTTGCATGGTGTAAGCTGTGCATACCTGTAATAGGCATGCATACCAGTGTTTTTTACAAAAAAATCCTGTGCCTGTGTGTGTGTGTGTGTGCTGTTGGTGTGCCAATAAATAAATAAGAAAGACTTAAAACGGATTTTAACGAAGCAACTGCAACTGGCGACCGCGGCACACCCGCATTATAGGCGCTTTATTTTTATAAATTTGATCTTGCTTTGAGGCAAATGGTTACCCTAGAGAGCTAATACGCTGGCTCGCAGGTTTGCAGGGTGTTCGGATGACGTAAAAATCAATCAATCAATTTGGCTGACCTGTTAGTCTAGTAGTTAGTGGCCCTAACTGCTATGCCAGAGGTCGTGGGTTCGATTCCCACCCAGAACAAATGTTAGTGTGATGAGCATGATGGTTAGTTCTGTGTGTGGGTGTAATTTATCTATAATATGTATGTATTTAGAAATATATAAGTATGTTTATCAGTTGTCTAGTACTCGTAACACAAGCTCTGCTTAGCTTGGGACTAGACGGCGTTGTGTGATAGTTGTAGAATATTATTAATCCTTTCCGGGCATATTGCACGTCTATGTAGACCTGCAGCTTGCGGGCTAGCTACACTCACACCCTTCGTGTCCAATTTAATAACGACTTCAGAGCGGTTTTGGATATGCCTCGCTATTGCAGCGCTTTATGTTCGCATGGGCACGTACGGACTGTTTCCATGCGATTATACAACATTGCTATATTCAAATAATGTGGAAACTGAATGTTTTAAACATGTTACAATAACATGTTATTGATATGGACAACAATGTTATATACGGATAGCACTGAAGAACGACCAAACGACAATGGTATTAAAACATTATTATATTGCATTGTTATTCTAATGTGTACAGTATTGTTTTATGTTGCAACTAGCTTTCCGCCCGCGGCTTCGCCCGCGTGGACTACAGTTTATATCGCGCGGGCAGAGACCCGTGCTCAGCAGTGGAATTATAGGTAGCCTGTGTTATTCCAGTGTCTCTTCTACCTACTTACCAAATTTGATCTAAATCCGTTCAGTAATTTTTGCGTGAAAGCGTAACAGACAGACAGACAGAGTTACTTTCGCATTTATAATATTAGTAGAGATAGTAGGGATGTTGAATAACAACGTTACACAATGTGGACGTGTTATAAAACATAAGTTATATAATATGTTACATAGTCTGTTTGGCCTCCCCAGGCCAAAGAAAAGATGGATGGATTGTGTGAGAAGTGATATGAAAGAAATGGGAGTTAGTGATAGCGTGACGAGTGACAGGACAGAATGGAAGAAAAAAACGTGTTGCGCCGAGACCCCAGATAAAACGGGACAAGGGCAGGAAGATGATGATGACATAGTCTGTACGGACCGTTACGATCGCATTTGCAACAGGCTTAGTTACAAGTACCAAGTACTTACAGGCAGCTAGTAAAGTGTCTGCAGAGTTTTGTATTGTGCTTTGTTTTCAAAGATGTCACAAGACAAGTATATTTTAGGGTAGCCATACACGCTAGGTACCATCATGAATAGGTACCGGGCTAACTATATCGTCGTCGTTGTTAGATACATGCAGCAAGCGCAGGGAACGAATCACGAGTGACGTCTATGACGCGATGGCGCGGCGAGCCAATCACTGACACTCTCCGCCCCCGCGTCTCCTTCATACCACTAAATAGGCCTGATATTTGATATCTGCGCAAGTGAAGGTCAGCGCGCCAGATTCGTGCCGGAAACTATACCTCTAACCGATTTACCTGCAGAGGTATGTTGTCAGGTAAGCTTGTATGGAAACATGCACAGTTGTGCAACATACACGCTCCGGTTTACCTGTACAACTCACCTGTACAGGCAAACTTGTCAGGTATACTCGAGCGTGTATTGCGGGCAATAGAGTAGAAAAACAGCCAAAAGGTAGAAAATAATACAGAAGAATTATGATCATTGTTTATTGTGATATTTGATTAAATTATAAGTACAAACACCATAAATCAAGTGTGTTCATTAAACCCCAAACGAACGCCGGCGTTCGCTCTGTCATTGTATTTCTATTGAGTCTATAATTACGGTATTCAAAAGGTTTAATATCTTAAAATTATCATCTACCCTCTACTACAAAAACTTTACATCGGAATCAATGATTATTACCACAAAATATATAGGTACAGAAGTCAATCTACATACTGGGCGCGCTCTCACAACGCACACATAGACACCGCTCACGGACACGATATCTCGGAGCGCCTCGGCCCGCTCGTCGAACAGTTCCAACTTAAACGCTCATTAGTGTGCGTCCACCGAGCGTAGGTATAAAAAATTAAGTACATACATGACATTGTCTTCTGTAACTATCTATTTTGTGTTATTAGTCAGAAACACGAGAATTTGAACTTCCTACGTCTATGATAATGAAGTGGAAATATATTCGGAGGCTGATGTCATGTCTACTGAACGTTGAACTAGTACCACCAAGGTTGTTTACCAAAACTTTATACTTCACTACATTCGAAATGGACATTTAAACAAGTTTTTCAATATACTTGCTCATAAAGTGACTCATATTGCACTGCACTTAGGTATACAATGGCACCTGTTACCAAAGTGTGACATTTTGATTACCATTACGCACTAGTGCTATGTGGTTAAAACCTTTTTGTTCAACCTCTCCCCCGCCATAATTTTATTACATTTATCGTATCAGGATGGGCGCGCATATGAAAACAGATTTTTACCGCCACAAAAGTTTACTAGTTTTACAGTTATTTTCTTCACAAGTGTATTGAAAAACGTCGTATGATACACGTGAGTAATTAATGATTACCGTTCTCGGCTGTCTTAAGACCCTCGCCATTGCTCGGGTCTAAATACCGCCTTCACGGTAATCACTAACATTACACACTTATATCATAATGTACTATTTTTACTGTTCTTTGAACCGTTTGACTTCTATTCCGTAGGCATAAATTAGGATGGCATTAAAAGCAAAACAGTGGTAAAAATACCAACTATTTACTGCAGCCGCCATTTGTCATGCCACCAACGCAATAAGACTCAAAATCGATTGAACGGACAGTAAAAAAAGGTTTGTATAAATGTTTAATCTTATTGTGATTGGAGTAAAGGATATATCAGTTTAGTTCGTAAGTTGCGATGTAGATGTCGCCACCACTGTAATGTTATTTAACGTCAATAACTGCAGATTTAAATGAGACTACACCGTAAATTCGCTTCAGTCACTCACACATTATGCTTCGCAATATGCCGCTTCAAGCGATACACAGACAAGAACTTCAACCCACAATGCTTGCAAACCGCACAGTCTTCAGAATGATGAAGCTTGAAGTGGTCGTAGTACGCATTCTCCGTCGTAAACTCTATATTACAATCCACACAACGATAAGTCCGTTTCGACTGGCCATGAGCCACTTCCATATGCTTTTTCCTGGTCTTATAATCGAGGAAGCGTTCTTGGCATTTCGGACAGCAATACGGCATGCAAGACTTCTGCGTTCGTCTATGCTTTTCTTTGGCTTCCATAGTAGGGAAAACTTTTTTGCATCTTTTGCAAGATACTTCGTAGATCTGGTGTTTCGATCGAACGTGTCTTAACAAGCCTGTGGTTGCCACGTAACTGCTGCCACAAACATGGCAGACGTAGCTGAGAAAATGTGTTATAGTATGTCTGTTTAAGTGGAAGAGCGATGGGAAGTTCTTTTCGCAAACGGCGCAGTTGTAAACATCTTTCTGAAGTAAATAAGGCATGACGCCGTACTTTCCATCTGGATCTATTTTCCGACCATGTTCTGTGTCTAAATGAGCTAATACAGCTTCTAGATTCGGAAATCCAGCGTTGCAGAGTCTGCAACGTAGATTCGTGAGGTCAGCTTTGATGAATTCCGTTTTTGGTAGGTGATGGAACGCGACCTTGATGCTAAAGTAGTCGTGTTCTCCGTCCATGTGTCGCCGGAACTCTTCAGGGTCTTCGTACAACTCCTGGCAGTAGACGCAGAGTATAGACTTATCGTTCACTCTGAATGGGTAAGCGGTCGTGCTACTGATTATAGTCTCGGCGTTTGAGCGCGTCGCGTCATAGCTTTCCGCTAAAAAAGAAAAAGTTCTTTGTAGACCATAGACCAAAGTTGTATACTTCTTCTATCTTCTATAAGACAATCTTGAGGCTGTTTGTAAATCTTGTAAAAGACGATAAATAGAATGAATTGTTTATTTATTCTTGTATGTTTTGTAGGTGACTGAAGCGAAAATATACAGTTATTTTTAACGTAGTTATGCACAAGATTAAATCTAAAAATCCATCAATGCTATCTATAACATGACAAGTCAATTTATCGTTGTACAAATTGTCGAACATGGTTTTCGAAACCCTTGTAAAACCAATATTTTAATGACTTGATACGTATAAGCTATACACGTGTGTACATATTGAGACTATGATAAGTTAATTAAAATATTTATAGGGGTAAAGTGCTGATAAATATGAACAGCATAGAAAGACGTTCAATTTCATGATACATAATGGATATTTGGATATGGTCACATATAAAAAGTCAGTCATATTTATGGATTCATCATCATAACTAGATATTAGAATAGGTAGAGTATATTTAGCTAAAATTCGTAGAAGTAAGTACCATAGAGTTGAAAATACCTCTTCTATAATCCCGAAACCACAAACATGCCGATTAAATATCGGGATTTAAGAATTTGAACTAAATTATTATATTGAAGAATTATAATGTTTTAGAGTTGCGTAATAAAACTGTTAGATCAAAACAAAACTCTTTATTTTAACAGTTTTAGTACGGTACTCTAAAAAATTAATATCTTCATCAACACAATAATTTAGTTCAAATGTATTTCTAAGCGCTATAAGTAATTTGCAATCTACGTCTTTCTGCCCTTATCCCGTTTTATTTGGGGTCGGCGCAACATGGTTTTTTCTTCCATTCTGTCCCGTCACTCGGCTATCATCAACTCCCTTTTCTTTCATATTACTTCTCAAACAATCCATCCATCTTTTCTTTGCCCTCCCTCTCCCCCTACTACATCCATCCACATTTAAACTTAAAACTTTTTTAGCACTATGCGTTTCATCTCTCCTTTTCACATGTCCATACCAAGACAAACGATTCCCTTTCAACTGTTCAGTCACTGGCGCCACTTTCAAACTTCCCCTAATATATATAATCATTTCTCAATTTATCCATTCTCGTCACACCACACATCCATATTAACATTCTCATCTCCGCTACGTGCAATCTTTTTTCATCCGTCTTTTTCACAGTCCAGCATTTTGATCCAGTAATTTGCAATGATAAATGATACTTATTTTTCAAACAGATTTTTAATTTTTTTATCGTCAATCTAAACTAGATAAAGTCGGTATTTCCTAGCTGACTACCGCGAGAAGAAATACCGAAAACTACTCAAAGGTCAGTCTCTTTTAAAGTTCATACAGGAAGCATGTAATGGTTACATCATATGACCATGATGCCGTGTCCGAGATGGTCTTTTGAGGAAAGAACCACACAGATTTGAGTGAACCCGTCCAGTCAGTGTAAGCATTTGTCAGTATTCGTGTAGCTCAACTCAGGACTACTAAGGAGCTCACAAATCCCGGAATTTAATATTAACATGCCATATTTATAATACCGGGATTTTAGAGAAGTTATGTCGACGCTTGGGGAAGGCCTATGTCTAACAGTAAACAAACACTTTCGAGTTTATTCCGCCAGGATCGCACATCCACGACCAAATAGTTCATCTCGTCAGTTCTTCTGTCACCTATGGGGATTGAAGAGCTAAACGAGATGGAGTACCCAGTTGCGAACACACGACCCTGGCGGATAACGCAAAAACAGCTCGCACTGAGCGCAATGACATCAACCACCCATATACTGGGTATTACGGTATACCTTTGATTCTCATATGCATGGGCCCAAAACCCCTTTAAAGATTACTCTTAATATAAAACGACGATAGACGCCTTCACTTTGATATATCATTTGGTTTATAGCACAGGAAAGATGAAAGAGGTTAGAAAGGAAATACTTTCCGATTTGTACTGCAACGAGTGTCGCCGCTTGTCTCCCACCCTTTAACTCCACTACAGGCAATAAACCAGTACGAACGCGCATTCCGCAACAGACCACGCAGACTTAGATCGCAAGTTTGCTATTGGTTGTGTCAATATTTGATCACATTTTGAGACACGCCTGCCCCGCCCACATTGCCCACAAGGCCATACTAACCTCTTTCACCTTTTTTGTGATATTTATTTATAGTTAGATAAAAGATTTTCTAAATATTATAAAGTTTATAAGTAAAGATATAGTATGGGTAACGAAACCCAGAATAATTATTTATGCCAGGGAATAAATCCCATAAAGATTTCATATAAATATATCAAGTAATAGTACACGATAAGGAAGGGTTCAATACAAACTTAAATATATTATGTGCAATGTATGATATGTCAAAAATCAATAGTTATTATCACTTATGAATTATAATGAAAAAAAAAAACACAAATAAGTATTGATTTTTGAGATATTACAAGCATTTAAAACAGCGTGGAAGATATATTGAAGTCTAAATAATATCCCATATTACTTTTTAAATACCAATAATATGGAATACGACTTTTTTTAAATACCAATAATATGAAATACGACTTTTTTAAATACAAATAATATGAAATATGACTATTTTTACTACGTTAATTATTTTTCTTCCAAACTATTTTCAATACTTAAGACAATAATCGTCTACATATGGATATGTCTCAAATGTTTTAACGGCTTATTAGAATATTTAAAAAAAAATCAGAGCTATTTCATAACAAACTCACAAAACTAAACTTATGAACATTGAAACCATGCTGACATTTTGACAGCTAATCTTCATTGATAGTCTTCAAGCGAAGAAAGCGCACGAGTAACCCACAAAATTAATATTTTCTCATTTGTTTTTTTTGGACTTTGCAAATGCCTTAACCACGAGCTCCTTAATGCGATTTATTTAACAACTTAAGTGAACTGTTGAAGGGATGGAGCTTTGTAGGGTTTAAATGATATCTATTTTGCAAATAGGTTTAAAAAAAAAACACTTTCACACATGTTAATTTTGTTTTCAGTCAGTTTTAACGAAATGAGGCCGGTGTATCCTAACTGACTACCTTGAGTAGAAACACTGAAACAAACACAGGGGTTTTTTTTACGGTGGGCAAAAATCATCTTATGACAGCCCCCGCTCTTGGGTGAAGCTGGAGATAGTGTCAGACTCTTACTGACTAAAAACCCACCCCGTTCCTTTTAGCCTCTTCATACCGGGGCTCGAGTTTCCTTTCGGGTAACCCTGGCCCCAGTAGGCACTCAGGGGTTCAGTCTTTTTTAAAGTACATTTAGTTTATAGCTCCATTTCTTTCTCGCAGGCTTGACCTTTTATCACGTCATGGTAAGGCCTCAAGTCAGTGAGCGTTGTATTGACGATTTTAATGATTATCACTCAGTAAAACTACATGTTTTACGGCCGCCAATCAAATTAAATTAACATACAAATTGATACTACCCTCAAAAAAAAAAAGAAAGAAAATTTGAATGTCGCGGGTTTCCTTTGATCAACCACCCTTAAAAAAATATTCATACAAAACTTTAAGTAATAGAAACGGTTTCAATGTTCATAAATAAAGTCTTAAATCAAAGAACATACCTGCATTCACGAAGCGGAGGGTAGAACGAAATTAAATGAGGTGGGATTCGAACCCACGTATAACAAACTTCGATGCTAACCCGCTGAGTCGCACGTTGTCAAATCACGAAGATATTGCTATTTTACAAATATTATTTTGCTATTATAAATGATACTAGCTGTGCCCTACGGTTTTACTCGGGTGTTTGGTTACTGCTCTGCTTGAGTGGGTCGTAGTGTAATGTTGTACAGCCTATACTGTTTGTCATGAACCTGGCTAGCCCACACAGAAAGACTTCTTTCAATCTCGCGCGTTTAAACTAACAAAAATACTTTTCTCTCGATTATTTATACATTTAGAATCATCATCATCATCTTCATTTCAGCCGATATGCGTCCACTATTGGACATAGGCCTTCCAATTGAAACTGGACAAACATTTTTTTTATTTTTATTATTGACAGGCTCACGTTTGACCACTATCTCACCCGATGATAAGCGATGATGTGGCCCACGATGGAACACGCTTGCCTAGAAGTAACCTATTCACTCTTGACGAACCCTAGGTCCTGTAGCTATCAGCAAACAGACTCCGGCAGGGAATTCCAGTCCTTAGCTGTACGCATAATGAATGTGTTCCCAAAACATTCTCGAATTTTGCCCTTAGCAACTCATTTAGCTACTTTTTTTATTTATATCAATAAGACTCTTAGGAATCGAACCCAAGGTTCAATTTTATTTGGCAAAATCACTTTTATGCCTATATAAGAAAACCTGCAAAAGAAAAAATACAGACGACATACATAGACAAAGGTTTTTGTTGTCTATTCCACTTCCAAAATTTAAAGTAAACAGGTCCCTGTTACAATATGAATCAATTTGAACTAAAATTCAGTAACATTGAAAAATCTGCATCAGAATCTTCAGACATACCTAAATGCTGAAAAGAAGAACACACAGCAAAAAAACACAAAAAAACCAACTACACTAAATATTTCAGTAGCTCTGTATAAATTCGTTTTACAAAACCGAATGACAGTTCAACCAATATGGCGTCTTTTTAATAGTTCAGGATTTAAATAACAGATGGCGTTGTTACCAATAATTGTTGAGTTGAAAAACCAATGGCAATAGAGGCCTTATGCCTTATGATAAACCATTACGAGACAAAGCTATACAGAACGAGTAGTACTATCCCTTTCCTTCAAAACAAAATCATTATGTTTTTAGTGAAAACTATGGGCACAAGTGTGGCCATAATGTCGCTAGATGGCGCTAAACTCAATATTTTTAGTTTACCTTGTTTTTAGTGTATGGGATCATTATTTTGTCTAGGAAATGGTATCCGCGACATTCAGACATTCCACTATTGAACTATGGCCTATTATCCACGGACGCGTAGCCTAATAGACGCATATTCGTTATTTTACGCTTGGTGTACGCCTGCGTGAAGCTTACAAACTGCTACGCACGCCACCGCTTCGTGAGACACAGTTTCCGGTTTTGAATGTAAGCCTTCATGCAGGCGTACACCAACCGTATAATGTTGAAAACGCGTTTATGAATCTACGCGTCCGTGGACAAGAAAAGTCAGTATATCACTTCAAAATCGACCTAAATCCTAATTGTAATGCCTAAACATGTAAGTAAATGCCCTACTATAGCGAAAATATGGCCAAAGCCCGCAGTTTCCACCGTAAGTGAATAATAAAAAACTTTTCTAGTTGAACTTATTGATCCATATTAGTCAATTCGTCATTCTTTTCTTTGTAAAACGAACTCTATGGCGAGACATATCCATATGTTAACTTAAACTAATCATGCATTATGATACTGTATGTTTGAATCCACAAGTTATGTACCGGAATTTTATTAATTTCTTGTTTTATTTTTGTGATAATTTGTAGTGAATAAAGATGATTTCAAAACGGTTTTTGCTCTCAAAACGGTGAAGGAAAACATCATGAGGAAACCGGCATGTCCTAGAACCAAAAATTCGAAGACTTGTGACATTCACCAACCCGCACTGGTGCCCGCGTGGTGGATTAAAGCCTCCTTATCCTAGAGAGGAGGCCTCAGTCCCAACAGTGGGAAAATTATAAGGCCGACTATGCTATGTTATGCTAAAGATGATTTCTAGAGGCCTTTTAAAAGGTTATCTCTGGAAAACAAATCTGCTGGATGCCTAGGCTACATTTTATAACAAATAAAATGATGTTTCTATACAGTAACAAAATGCTAGTAGATATATCATCAGCTAGTACCGTAAAAATCATCAAAAATATATGTGTGTGTATTATGTCATTATACCAGTACATAACCTGTCAATTGAAAGATTGGTAAGTGGAGTTGCTGATGACAAACTTATTTTGAGTTTATGTAGATCTCTTGTAAGTGATTATCGTTGTTTAAGAACCTCTGTAATGCAAGAAGACTACTTTGAGAAACAGAGGGCCCTGTCACGAACTGATAACGAGGTCCATTTGACGACTTAAATTGAACTGTTAGACGGATGGTGCTATACAAGTTGTAAGAGACCGCCCTCCACAAACGTTTAGGGATTGCTCAATAGACTAAGCTGAATAACCTTCCACAAGATTTTTTCAAAGAAAAATCGACCTTTCCATACAAACTGTCCATTCAAGTTTTTAATTTTGTATGTTGAGGCTGATTTTTTTTTCGTTTCCTAAAAAAAAATCTTGTGGAAGGTTGTTCAGTGTTGTCTATTGAGCAACCCTATAACGTTTGTCATTTTCGCTGACACTCTTATCATTTTAACATCATGATAAGGCCCCAGGAGGGGTTTATTCAGTAAGTCTACTATTCTCTCCAGCTTCGTCCAGAGCAGGGAAGTTTTTTAAAGGTTTCCAAAAAAAAAGTTAGGGTCACAGAATTCCCAAGAAGCCGTGAATAAACTGAAATCCTTAAGCTGCTTTTGGAGAGGAGGAGGGTGGATGGAATGATTAATTTTTTATTAATTGTAAATAAAAAGGATTTTTAAATTCCGTTCAATATTAGGTCAGGCTTCGCCCGCGTGATAGAAGAAAATTATCCCAAGGGAACATACTTCCGGGATAAAAAAGTATCGTGTGTACTATTCCAAGACATGGTCTATCCGTGTACAAAGTTTCATCAAAATCAGTTTTGCCATTTATGCGCGAAGATGTAAACAAACAAATAAACAAAATTAGTAATGATTAATTTCATGTATTTTTCCAATAAAAACGAAAAAAACTGAAAAATAAAAAATGCAAGGATGTGCTCAGGGTGAATGTAGCTTTCCAATGGCTAAAGAATTTTTGAAATCGGCACAGCAGTTTTTGAGTTTATTCATTGTAAACATACACACAAAAATAAAAAAATTGGGACTGGACGGCGTTGTGTGAAAGTTGTGGGATATTATATTTCCTTTATTCATTCTACAAACATATAAATTATATTTTTAAAAATTTAAATAAAAACTAAAAAAAAACATTTAAAAATATAAAAAATAGTGTCCCACCGGTTTTGGGAACAGGGTCCAAGCTACCGGCGGTCAGGGCTCCAGAGAGAGGAACCTCCTGACTATACGAGCCGTGTCCAGGAGTACCGCTTTCTGAATCAAGCCCTTGATCCAGCTAACGAGAGCCTCCTAAGGTGTTGGTCGAGGCTCTTGGCTATTAAGCCATTGGCTGAAACGACTATCGGTACAATAATCGCTGAATCCACTTCCCACATGTCGACAACCGGATATTATATTATTATTATAGTATAAGAACTCAAAACGGGATAAGAGCAGGAAAAAGAAGAAGTACCCATTAAAATTATCTTCAGCAACTCAACTCCCCAACCATAAACAATCGAAAAACCAGATGCTTACCTTTTTTCTTCTTCTCAGTTTTGGTGGCCATTTTACTGGCGCTGGCTTTAACCAGTTCCTTCTTCACGGTTTTGGTCTTTTTAGCGGGAACCGACTTGGTTTTCGTTGAAGATTTCCGTTTCTCTGTCGCCTTAGTGTTATCGAGGAGATCTAGTAGGTCTACAGACTCCTTCTTGGGTATTTTGCTCGCTAATTTCGTTAGGGGTTGGTCATCGACTGAAATTTGAAAGAGGTTATGAAATTTTTGGTATTTCATAGACATTTGAAGGGTTTAGAGGACAGTGTTATCGGACCAAATCGAAAAATCCGACTCTCTTGCATGAACATAGGTTTTAACTGATGGTAAATTGATCCATGGATTTACGGAGCGAGGAGGTATGGCAGGCGGTCGCCTCCTTCTGCGAAGCAGTAATGCTAGCAAAGGAGGAGGCCGACCGTATCGGGCAACGGCCGCCTTTGCCGCCGCCGCGCCGCCGGGATTCCGATCCCGATTTCCGGCCACCGTAAATGCGGGATCGGGAGCCATGGGTAGCTCGCTGTCCGACCGACCGGTAACTGTCCGGACCGAATCCAAGACGTCGACGGCGCGCACTGTTCCCGCGCGCCTCAAGGAGTTGTCAGCAACAGGAAGGGCCCAGCTGGGTCGAAACCTATTGGGGCCAGGGTTATCTGAAAAGAAACTCGAGCCCCAGTATAAAGAGGCTAGAAGGAACGGGGTGGGTTTTAAGTCAGCAAGAGTTCTAACACTATCTCCCGCTCCACCCAAGAGCGGGGGTTGTCATTACATGATTTTTGCCCACCGTAAAAAAAAAGTCAAGACTGAATAGGTTACTTCCAGACAAGCGTGATCCATCGTCGACGACGTCATCGCTTACCATCAGCCCCCCTAGCCAAGTTGCAACCGTTTCGCTTGCATCGAACGTTTCGAGTTGGCCACGCGCCCAATTCTTTTGTTTTGACCACATGACTGAGCGTTGAGATGACGTCATTCCCATACATTTGAGACTTTCTACTAGCGTTAACGATTGCAGATTAGCAACTTGGCTAGGGGTACAGGTGAGATGGTGCTCAAACGCTAGCCTATCAATAACAATAAAAAAAAAACTAAAATAATAATGTTTCTTGTATGAGAACATTCTATAATTCGTTTTTTTCCCGAATCGTCCCACAGCTGGACAAATGCCTCCCCTAAGTCCGTCCAAACATTCTACTCCCGCGCCGTCTAGAACCAGTCCTCGTGATACGCGTCCAGCCCAGCCAAGTTGCAACCGTTTCGCTCGCGTCGAACGCTTCGAGTAGACCTTGCCGCCAATTCTTTTGTTCTGACCACGTGACTTAGCGTTGAGACGACGTCGTTCCCGTACATTTGAAGCTTTCTACTAGCGTTAACTATTGCAGATTAGCAACTTGGCTAGGGGTACAGATCGTCCCGCCACCTCTTTCTAAGCGCCGTCAAGGCCGCGACGGCGCTTTCATATTTCTTTAATTTTATTATTATTTTTCATTGCGGCAATACAAACATACATTCTGTAAAAATTTCAATTATCTACCTTTTACGGTTTATGAGATACAAGCCAGTGACAGACGAACGGACAGCGGGAAACTTATTTTTTATTTCCAAACAGACGAACGGACAGCGGGAAGCTTATTTTTTTTATTTCCAAACCGTCGACGACTTGGGCTTGGCCCGGACGCTTGCCAGACGGCCGGACGGCGAGCTACCCTTTGCTCGGCGTCCGCAACTCTTATACAGGCTGTAAAATAAAATGAAAATGCTACTCACGATCGTCGTCATCGTCGTCAAATCCGCATCTATCGTCAAAGTCATCGTCATCATCGCTGAGCCGCTTCTCTTGTTTCACTCGCTCCAGTTTGACGTGTTCCGAGTCTGATGGTTCCACTTGTACTGTTAGGAAGAAACATATCATCAGTATATCATCATCATCATCGAAATGATTCGTCTGGTTCGGCGGTAGCCTAGTTTTTCCACATAAGATGAAAGAGGTTAGAAAGGAAACACTTTCCGATTTGTACTACAACGAGTGTCGCCGCTTGTCTCCCACCCTTTAACTCCACTACAGGCAATAAACCAGTACGAACGCGCACTACGCAACTAACAGACCACGCACACTTAAGATCGCAAGTTTGCTATTGGTAGTTGAACTATGAGCATTGCCCTACTTTGTAGCACGTCTGCCCCGCCCACTAACCGTTCCGTACAAACCGCTCTATGTTACACAAACTGAACATCAAGATCAGACTGTCGACTACCTGCATGCGCAGATTACTAGAGTTCTTTGGCCACATTGCCAGGAAAAATGGCCACAACCTTGAACTGCTCATCGTCACTGGCATGTTTGGTGGCAAACGACCAAGGGGCCGCAGCCCAATAAGATGGGCAGATCAGGTCCGCTCCACACTGGATACCCAATTGCACGTCGCTCTTCATGACGCTAAGAACCGTCACAGATGGCGAGATACCATTACTAAGAAGCTAATCCAGCAGGAACTTCACGACCCTCAGTAATGAGGAATACGACTCGAGGAGGAGGAGGCCCCGCCCACAAGGCCATTCTAACCTCTTTTTAACGATTGTATCACTGCTTACCACCAAAGGAATTGCAGTCACTGGTTTATATCATAAAAAAAAAAATACCTTCAATATCCACTATGGCAGAGCTGCCAGCGTCCAAGTGCTGCATGAAGGTCTTCTCGCACTCCAGCACTTGCCGCTTGAAGTCCGAAGCATCCCGCAACCGAGATATACATACTTCACAGATTAGACGGCTGTTGCTGTTAGGGCCGCCGGATTGGGAATATGCAATCTGGTGAAGAAGAAAAAGATGGAGATTAGTTTTTGTTTATTTTTTTTTAAGACTGACCAAACACTTTGTTTACTTTTGTAGCGACATCTATGACGCCACATAAGAACTACGAAGAAAATACGAAATCCTGCATCGCGCAATCAAAGTTCTCAGCGCGATTCGAACATATACGACAGCCCGACATCAACTATTGGGCAGTCGCCCACCAGACTATAACACCTGTCTGGTCGGAGGATCCTCCCTTTACAACGGAGGTATGTGGGACTTTACTCTCTGCTCCGCCTACCTCCAAACTTTCAAACCAAACAACTGGTTTAGGGCTAACGCTGCGTTACGCGATCGCACGCGCGGTCCCACACTAATGTGCTCCGTAGATGGCCGCCGCGCTCCGTCCCCGTTTTGCTACGTAACTAATATAAGTTCTGTTCCCGCGCGGTCCCATAACCACATGAGTAGATAAACCGAACAGAGGCAAAGCTTCCTAAGAACGTGTAATATTGTTATGTATTTTGGTAGGGCGGACGGTGGACACTCACACATTCCCCGCGCGCTTGAGGTAGTGCAACCGATTCGAGCGGTTGTTCGAAGCATTGCCTCTGTACGGTTTATTTACTCATGTTAATATACCAGACGCGCGGTCCCATAACACGCGGTGTGTTATGGGACCGCGCGGGCGTCCACTTAACGCAGTCGACACGTTAAAGTTAAACTAGCGATACTGTGCAGGTAATAAACCGGTTTCCAGTACGGGTGCCCGCGCGACAGCCTGTTTGGGCGCCCACTTTACGCGTCGTTGCCGTTTACTCCCGTCGGCCACCCCTGAGCTTGCCATCGGGCTGACGGTTGAACTTCTAGCCTCTTCATACTGGGGCTCGAGTTTCCTTTCGGATAACCCTGGCCCCAATAGGCTTCGACCCAGCTGGGTCGCTAACTACTGGGTCGCTAGCTCCTGTTGCTGAAAACTCCTTGAGGCGCGCGAGAAACAGTGCGCGCCGTCGACGTCTTGGTCTCGGTCCGGACAGAAACCGGACGGTCGGACAGCTACCCATGGCTCGCCATCCGCGAGCTCGTGTCTACATTGGCCGGAAATCGGGATCGGAATCCCGGCGGCGGCGGCGAGGGCGCAGTTGCGCCATTGCGCAGTTGTTAGTTTAACTTTTACGGTGTGCATATAATCGTGTCGCTGGAGAACTAAGGCCGTTTTTCAGACCGTTTTAGTCTATGGTTCAACGTATCGCGTAGTGTAATAAGGGTCAGACTGTCTTACTCGGTAAGAAAAATAAGACGAGTCTGAATATCGTGCGCGTTATTCAGCGTAGTGTAATAAGCCTTTTAATATTTATTACGTAGCACAAACGGAACGCAAAGCCCGGCTCCCTACGGCCGCGTCGGATGGCAGCAGTGGCCCGCAACGGAGCACTTTTGTACGAGGCCGCGCTGGCGTCCGCTTAACGCAGTTTTGGCCCTTAAATATGACTTTTTTTTAAATCTGGTATTTAGAGGCTTCAGTGCACTCTGGGTGACTATGCCAGTCTCACACCGCAAATTAAACAGGCACCAATTTCACATGAAACTGAGTGACACTGATGTTTGCCAGTACTGTAATTAAGAGAGGGAGACGCCTAAGCACCTTTTGTGTGACTGCGGGCCCCTTATCCACAAACGGAGTATCCATCTGGGCCGACACATTATTCGCCCGGAGGAAATTAAAACTCTTAAAACTAGGAGTATTCTAGGCTTCCTGGAAGCCTCCGGGCTAAAAGAGTTACTCTAACAAGGTGGCGAGTCACAATACATCTTTTAGGTTGCAGTGACTACATCCCCTACACTACGGGAGATGCATAGCCCCTTATCTTCAAAATAATAATAATGCCAGCCTCATGGGATCAATCCTATTGTAGCATAATGAAAATCCTGCAAGCTGCAATAGCAGACCGACTTGTTTTTAAAAATATACATATAGGTATTTAGATTTTTATGTCATTGTTGATTTATTTAATTATTCTATGAAAGTTATAACCATGTATTAATTCATGAATCCCCAAGCGACCACCAGTGGCCGCGCATCTATTGTCTTACTATTGTGTTTCTAATTGGCGGTATCTGAAGGGTTAATAACTTTTTACTATAAATAAAATAAATAATTTATTTATTCAAAGACAACCCTTGGTCCACACCATATGTTAGCATCCCTTATTACTATGTTAGTTCAGACATGGTTCAGACGCTCAATAATATTAAACTGTTATACACTCTTTCCATAAAATAACATTGGTAATTCTTATAATCATTCATTAAAAATGTCAAATAAATAAAATATCATTGACTACAACTTAAAAATGTCAAAGAATTAAACGGCATGGAAACAACAAATAAAAATGTCATACAATAATAATAAAATGTTAGTAAATTAAATGTCATGGAATAAAGATAAAAATGTCATTAAAATAAATGTCGTGGAATAAAGATACAAATGTCAGTAATCAGATGAACAAAGGTACAGTCATAATTTACCTGCCCCACGCCCTGTATACGGGAGCATGTAAGGCCTGCCAGTGCTGCAAGAAAGGACCATCCAACCGGTTGGCAACAACGGTAAGAAGACTGATGAGACGACTGACAACCTGTACGAATCCGACAGAGCTCCCGACCATTTAACATTATTGACCTGGTTCTCATACCAGTGCCGGAAGATTTTTACAATTTCAGGCGCAACTTGCCTATCCAACAATTTCCTCCATAACACCTTGTACGAAACCAGGTCAAACGCCCTGGACAGATCGAGGAAACAGGCATAAACAGGAGTGCCCCGATCCGTGTAATATCTGACAGCATGCTTTAAACTCAGTGTAGCGCCATCTGTGGACAGTTTGGGCCTGAACCCAAACTGGTTATCGTGCAAAGTTATTGTCCTGTTTAACTGAGTATTAAGCATGCTGTCAAATACCTTCGCGATGACTGTCGCTAATGAGATCGGCCTATAGTTGGTCTTATCTGCTACATCACCTGTTTTATTTTTAACAATTGGTACTACGACCATCCTCATCAGCTCGCCCGGCAAGTACGAATGACGAATGCAGAACGTGAACAGCATGGACAAAACACGTGGCAGGTGGGGACCTGCATGCTGTAGGTGCTCGATGCTGAGTCCATCGTGTCCTGGAGACTTACCCCTGGTCATACTACCTATGATCTTAGTGATCTCCGCAGCTGAGAACTTTACTCTTGGTTAAAATAACTACTGTAAATAACTTTACTGAAATAATTTATTTTATGACTGGCCTGTTGGTCTAGTGGTTAGTGGCCCTGACTGCTGTGCCGCAGGTCGTGGGTTTCAGTTCCCACCCAGGACAAATGTTTATGTGATGGGCATGATCATTTGTTCTGTGTCTGGGTGTAATTTATCTATAATATGTATGTATTTAGAAATATATAAGTATGTTTATCAGTTGTCTAGTACCCATATCACAAGCTTTGCTTAGCTTGGGGCTAGACGGCGTTGCAGCGTTGTCTGATAGTCGTGGAATATTATATTGTTTTATATTGACTCTGATTCACATTATGCTACCATTGCTGAGTAGAAAATATTGAGCTAAACTTGTTATGGTATCAGAACTCATGTTATTAAAATCCCTACTAATATTATTAATGCGAAAGTAACTCTGTCTGTCTGTCTGTCTGTTATGCTTTCACGCAAAAACTACTGAACGGATTTAGATCAAATTTGGTAGGTAGGTAGAAGAGACACTGGAATAACACATAGGCTACCTATAATTCCACTGCTGAGCATGGGTCTCTGCCCGCGCGATATAAACTGTAGTCCACGCGGGCGAAGCCGCGGGCGGAAAGCTAGTAGAAAATAAAATATAAGGCTGATCCAATAAAGGGTATTTTTTCTTATTCGTAAAGGACCTTGACCCAAGGTACCAAAACCTGATGAGAATAAAAAAAAGGAAAACCTTTGTCTATGGTTCGTCTCAGATTGATTGAATAGTTCCTTCTTCTATGGTCCACAATTTTATTGAAATAATTACTCATGTACCCAAAACATAAAAGCATTTTCATTCTTTACTCAATCGATTTTAAAACCCGACCAACCAAAGTGGTCTCACTCAAAGAGCATTCATAACAAAACAAAAGACACTCCGAACCGGTCGGGTTATAAAAAAACTTGTTCTCTCCCAAGTCCCAAGAAAATGGTTGCCGTGGCGTCTTCACGAAGATGGATCGATAAATAAAAGAATTGATACTTACTGAAACGGTGAGGGTGTCTGAAAGCATTTCAGCGTACACTTCACGCTTTCCCATCCAGAAATATTCCGTCGAAATGTCTTTGTAACAACCTTCCGCTAAGCAACACCGACAAACATTTGGGCCGGCTCGCCATTCCGTAGTTTTAGCTTCCATTATCACGTTTTTAACTTATTTTCACAGGAAATTTATTTGACATATTACTTATTAACATCTAACTTAAAAAATTAGGCGAAATTACATTAGAACTATTTATTTTATTGAAATTAACGCAAGGCGACGCCATCGAGCGTACGGAGTAGTGGTGCGCTAGTGTTGGGCAATGACGGACCTGCGCGCGCAATTGAATCGTATTCGTTTTTTAACATTATCGATTTTTTTGTTATATTGCGGGATTACTCTCTGGATATGTGATTTGGGAGTCATATTTGCCTCCTCTTATTAGCACATCTATTATTTTCACTAAAACGTAATAACAAACTAACAATTCCAAAAAGCCAAAGTTTACGGCGTAAACGTCGAACATTAGTGACTGAAAGTGAAATTAATATGGCTTGTGCAAAGTGCTATTATATTTAGAAGTTGAGAAGTGTTTTATTAAATCGCAAGCGGGCATTCCAGTAAGCTATTTGAGACAATAAATGCGTGATACATTACAATAATAACAATGAATGGCTGGACGGAATTCGCGTTAGCAGATCTTGTCTCCAATCAGCTACTTATAGGTGAAACATTTGACAAGATGCAAGATTTCATTGAAAATAGAGAGTTGGATGAACTGAAAGAGTTTTACACGCAACAATCTATCAATACTCTTGATCTTTTATGGAAGAATTTCGATGATAATAATCATCTTTTGATAGAAGCTCAAAATATAGAAGACAATTACTTTACCGACCACTATTTTGATAAAGTGAAAGAAGAGTATCTTTCCATGAAGCCGATATTGCGTCAGATTGTACACGAAGAGCTTCCTAAAGAATACAGCCTTGAGGAACTCAGTGCAGACCATCCACGAAAAATACGAGACCTGTACGTAGACCATCAGGATGTACGTTTTACTATTTTAGAAAAGGTAATTAAAGGTATAAACATAGACAGCGTCCGCGAGACAGACGCAATGGAATATTGGCAAAAAATTCTTAAACGCCAGTGGACAATAATAGAAAAAAGCCATAAAATAATCAGGGAGAAATTCGCTGAAATGTGGCCTGAACTGACGTATGAACTGAATTACGTGCAGTACAAAAACATGCATGACACTACATACTCTCTGTTTAATTATAAGATTGATGCTATTCTTAATCCCGTCTATCGTGTGATCCCGCATATTGGCATACCAACTTGGAGGATGTTTGATAACGATTCTGATGTCCACCCTTTTGCAGTACACTCAGTTGCGTGGCAAAATTTTGATTATCTGGGCGATGTGATACGCAACAATAAAATATCAGAAGGAGAGAGACGACAGCTCTTGATCAGTACGTTTTTGACATATCAGAGTGATGACGTGCTTCCAACCCCATACGAGTCAGATTCGGAGGAAGAAGACAATGAACAGTTTTATAATGCGAATGACGAACCGTTGCCCCTGATTGACGAGATTGATTAAAATAATACACTACGGTCACATACTAAAATGACGAAAGATACATAATGATGCAGATTTAATACAAAGTAACGAAAACTTGTTTTTTCTGTAGATCTCAAATGTGGCGAAGCTCAAACGAAGGAAACTTTTTTCACAGTCTGTGTCAGTACAGCTATGTTTTATTTTAAACCTGAACGTTCTATGTACTAAAATTGAGAAAAAATTTCTGAGAGTTGAAGTGATGTGGTAGAGAGCTACACAACACAGGGTATATAAGTATATATATATATAAGTCTGAGAGGGTAAAATTTTACCTATTTTTGTAGGATGGTGAACAACGTGATGGCATATTTGGCTATAAAATATTCTCTTCGATGTATAATTTTGTCGACTGATTTTAATCTGACTCTTTTTACACTTACCCCAATTTTTGGAATGTTCAAATAAGTATTAAATTAGAAAACAATAATGTTTATATTCTAGTAAGCTATAGTTGCTCGGCGAATATTGCTCAGCCTTGATATTATCATTATATGCACTATATTGCAGAGGTAAATCGTACGCCCACATTTCGGTCGTAGTATTTATATGAAAGCGTAGCGGTGACTGAAGTGATGAGTACCATCATTTCATTCTCTGTGATGATGATGAAATAGCTCTCTCTATCATTCCAAATTATTTTTAAATAAGATCTTTAAACTTTTATACCTCGAAATCTAATGATTTCTCCCACCCTAGGACAAAATGGGAGGGTGTGTCATACTTTTACTGACTAAAAGCATACCTATGTTCTTTATATTGGATTTAGACCCCGGGTACCCCTTTCAGAAGTCAATCCATGGTCCTAAATCCATGCAGCTCTAACAACTACATGTAATGCTGATATCAGTAATTGTAGGCACACTACCCATACAATAATATCTGGTTGTCGTATTACCCTTTTTAGACCTTATAATGTATCAAAAGGGAAGGCCCTCCTATTCTGAGGGCTTCTCAGTAGTTTATTAAACTGACTGTTAGATTTTTGTATACGAAATTAATATTTTATGGATGTATTTTAGTCTGTAGATTAGATGTAGATTTACATATATTAACGCAGTAGGCGAAACTGATTTTTACTAAAATAGTTATTATATACTATGTCAGTCCTTTAAAATCACAGCTCCTAACTTCTTAATCTAGGGAAAAAAATCTTGTTTACCCTACCCTATAGTCTTAGTTATTATAATTGCATGTAATAAAACTGGTAATCGCTGGGGATAATAAGTGTATTAAAATAGATTTGTATTTACATATACTACCTATATTTATCAGTAAAGTGATCAAGGGGGTGGCGTAAATCGATATCCCAAGACGATCGAAAAGGTTAGGAACCACTGCTTTCAAATCTATATGTTAAACTTATAATATCCTTAAATGTTAGTTTGATGTTCATGTAATATTTAATGGCAACTTGATTCGAATGGCTATTATTACAGTAACTGATTCCATTCGATATTATAACCAATGTATTCTTGTAGTTTCAATAAAACTTATTATAATCGATAGGATTTCATGATTGTTTTTATTTAACTCTCCCAATTCTCCGACTCTTGCTATTGGCGTACAAATGAATTTTCTATTAGCGTTCCCGCCAAACGCTAGCTATAAAATATATGGCAATCAACAAACCTACGCAGAAGTTACTTGGTGAGAAGAGGGCAACGACCTTACAGATACTAGATACCTCATGCTAGTTCAAGCATGAGGTATCTAGTATAGCGCACCAAAACAATTCTGTCAACTAGCTGAGGTACGGGGGAGCGGGTTACTGCGTTCTGATCGTTCGAGACTATTTGGAAATTATTCTGTGGTGACCTAGATCAGGGCTGCGGGAATCCGATGGATGCGAGACGCACAGGACTGTTCATTGTGGCGGCACTTGGGGGAGGCTTATGTCCAACAATGGGCATCTTTCGGCTGAAATGATGATGATGATGACCTACATCAGATGTATAAGTTATATGTGTTGACTGTTTTTAGATGTCTAGTGTTTTAGTTTTATATTTTGTACTTAACCTTTGTCAGGGACGCTAACAGAAAAGTCATTTGTCTAAGGCCTACTTTCCACGGATATATAGCTTCATAGAGGCTTTAAAATACGCTAGATACCTTGTGCAGCATAACGTACTACCTCCTTTCGCCCTTTCCACGAGGCGCATTACACGCGTACGTTTTCAATCATTTGTAATAATGCCGTCGGACCACGAAGACGTTCAAGCCATTATTTCGCACCCCGACCCGACGTATGATATGCGGTACGGTAAGCGTCATGAAATTTTCATGCTTGTATGCAGCGACGCGAGCACGACGTTGCCGCTTCGGTGACAAAATTGGCAGTGTTGCGTATGTAAGCTTCACGCACGCGTACCCCAAGTGCATAGTGACTACCACGTATCTATGAAGCTACGCGTCCGTAGTCGGGTCCTTTGTCAACTGGATTTCTTATCACCACACACCAAAGAAGCTCGTGGCTAGAGTAGTAACAGCTCAATGGATCTAACTCCAAGATGAAGCAGCAACTGTTGAGGTCGGTCTGTAGATGGGTGTTGTGGTGTACAGTATGCACGTGACGTAGAGTGTGTAGATTGGTTGCTAGGTGGTGGGGTAGTTGACCCTCAGTTGTGAGCTAGCTACCGAGCGAATCGGACGTGCCAAACCCGAGTTCCGGACACCGTAATAAATATATAAAATGTAGCATGTGTTTTTGAACACCACAGGTGTAGAGATTACTCGGTGCCTTGAAAAGCACCTTAAAATGATAACCTCGGCTGTTATTTGAACATCTCTGACAGTCGTTACGAATGCTCATAAGCAACGAAATCTGAGACCAGTCTTGATGAGGATAGGACTAGGTTACAAGATAACCTAGTTCCTGGGTTGTAGAGATCAAATATTCAGTCGCTGAACTGGAGGCCGACACTAACTTATTTGGGAAAAGGCTAGTAAGACATGATGGCATTTTTCCAAAAATTGAACGTTTTTTTTCAAGGATGGTTATAAAAATAACAGACAGCAACATAAAAATAATGTACCGGAGCCGGCCTTTAAACCAACTAGAGTCCGTCTACTGAAAGCGTAACCTGGAGTTACCAAATAGCACCAACGCACCAACTTCTCAAAACCCTCAAACTTTTCTCGTAACCATAGGGTGACCAAGGACCTTGTACCTATACCTACCATCCTTGGGGGTAACCCACTGACACAATGATCGCATCACACCTAAAAAAAAGAAAGGAAAATGGGAAAGAAGTTTCATCCTACCATCTTTTATGGGTATTCAGATTCACAGAGACATTTTCCCATGGCAGGTGAAGAACTTCAACGGGTGCAAAATGAAAAATCATCAAGTTAACTGCAATTTTTTGATAGCAGTAATTTACTAAAAAGGTTTTCAATTTCGCAGCGCTTGTAACTTATAGCTATAAAGTAATATATTCTCTCTACATTATTCGTCCTATACTAAAACAAAAAAAATACCTCTTTCTACTTTTTCCCTCGCTAACATTTTACACGATTAATAGCCCGATTACAAATTCGATTTTTACAGATCAAAATAAGATTCTAATTTACTTTGGTTTTTAACTTTGTCTATAGCGCCATCTATCATCGAATAGCACCACTAACTAAAAACCGGTAAAAAGCGACGCTTACAAAATCGTAAACTGCAAACAACGCTAACAGCGTCTGTCAAAGTCAAAAGTCGATAAACATTTATCTGTCAATATGTCAGACTCCAAAATATACCAAAACACTGAATCGAATGTAAATATTTAATACAAACGTTGTTATTCGACAATAATATGAGCACTTCTAGCCGCCAGGGTCCTATCGTGGACCCTGGTCTTTGTAGATGCTGTGGGGCTTTGAAGAAATGCCGCATTTTGAACGTGGAATACGAGTGGCTTGGTCAAAAAGAAGTGTATTCGGATATGTTCGTAGATTGCTTTGGGTTACTTGTAAGTTCTTATTATTTATTGTATACACAATAAAATTATATTAGACAATATCACAATTGGATTTTTAACAGCAAACCATACAAATGATAGAGAAATTAAGCACTAGAAGACAACTTTAAATCCTTACTAATATTATAAAAGCGAAAGTGAATTTGTTTGATTGTTTGTTACGTCTTCACGCCTAAATGGCAAAACCGATTTTGATGAAACTTGGTACACGGATAAACCATGTCCTAAAATAGTACATAAAATACATTTCATCCCGGAAGTATGTTCCCTTGCGATAATTTTCCGCTATCACGCGGGCGAAGCCGCTGGGAGCAGCTAGTACACAATAAATTATGAATACTCTACTGCTTTGTTCCTGCCGGGTTTTTGACGATGTGATATGTTTAATGAACCTTCATACCAATGCGCTATGATTGCCATCTACCAAGCTTTTTCTCAATCTCTTTATCATCAGCCTACTTCCAGCTGAGAGGCTGCTGCATACAAATATTTTACATGGAGCGACTACCTAACTGACCTCCATAATACTTCCGACCATCTGGTAATGGTCTGGACTGAGCCTAAGTCGGCGACGGCGTGTACTGTTCCCGCGTGCCTCAAGGAGTGGTCAGCAACGGCAGGGACCCAGCTGGGTCGAAGCCTACTGGGGCCAGGGTTAGCTCCGAAAGGTAACTTAGCCCCTGGTACAAAAGTCATTGAAGGAACAGGAGTGGGTTTTTAGTCAGTAAAAGTCTGACACTATCTCCGGCTTCGCCCAAGAGCGGAGAATATCATTAGATGATTGTCTCGCCATAAAAAAACCCCATAATACTTCAAAATGCTAAATTCCTGATCTTCTTTCGCAGCTATCTCACTTGGAGGGTGAAGAGTCGGAGCGTGTGATCTGCGCGACGTGCGTGGTGCGACTGAGGGATGCGTGCGCCTTCAGACACCAAGTGCTAGTCTGCGAGGAGAAGCTGCTGCATGCTAGTATAAAAGTGCATGGCGGTGAGGAAAATGATTTTCTGTAATAACTTGGCTTGGGGACCTAACGATAGTAACAGTGGACGGCATTGCCTTGGTCAAATACTGGGCCTGGCAAGGAATTTAACTAGGGTAGGCGCGAGATAACTGTGGAATAATGGTCATTGGTCATTGATAACGGTATTGGTCTTCTCGGTCAAATCCATCCAAAGGTTTTCTGTAAAAACTTATCGCTTTTAGCGATAAGACCGCCCATTGTGACACCCTATTAATTAGACTGGCCTCTTGGTCTAGTGGTTAGTGGCCCTGTCTGCTATGCCGGAGGTTGTGGGTTTTTTTTTTTTTTTTTGTCGACGGGGAAAATCATCTTTGACGAAACCCGCTCTTGGGTGCAGCGGGAGACAGTGTCAGACTCTTACAGAGGTTGTGGGTTCGGTTCCCACCCAGGACAAATGTTTATGTGATGAGCATGATCATTTGTTCAGTGTCTGGGTGTCTGGGTGTGTAATTTATCTATAATATGTATGTATTTTGAAATATATAAGTAAGTTTATCAGTTGTCTAGTACCCTTAACACAAGCTCTGCCTAGCTTGGGACTAGACGACGATGTGTGATAGTTGTGAAATATATTATTATTATATTTTATCTATTGACCCTCCTCAATTTGTTGACATTCTTAATTTCAAAAACGGAAATAAAACAAAGCTTTCTATAATTGACATTTATTATGATTCTGTACATGATCTAGTAATGAAAAGCAAATTTGAAAATTTGTATTTTTGTGTGTATGTTTGTAATGAATTAACTCAAAAACTACTGAGCCAATTTTAAAAATTCTTTCATCATTGGAAAGCTACATTTACCCTGAATATAGTGGCTGTATTAATTGCCCGTGCGAAGCCGGGACGAGCCGCTAGTATGTAATAAAGTTTATTGTTTAAAAAACATTACAGATGGACATCCAGACAGCATTTTAAAGAATGAAATAGAAGTGAAAGTGGAATTAGAAGAAGGGCCTCCAGCGTCTACAGTTCAGAAGCCAATAGATGATGAGCAGCACCAGGAAAGGGAGGATGTGGACATGATGGATGATGGAGTAGAGGATGTGGCTGATGGTGAGTTTGTTTCTTGATAGCTACAACCTAGGGGTGTAGTGAAATAGAGCGTGGGGCACCCGCCGTCCAGTGCAACACGTTGGTCCGTAGATTTAGGCGCGTATCACACTGCCACGCACCCCGCAGCGTCTTAACGTTTCTTGTAAGTATGTCCGTTTGTATAGAAATCACGCACAGTCCAACATACCGAAAATGTATCGACGCGCTGTTATGGTTTCCCAATGTTAGGGAAACCCTTATTTAACAGTAATATATTGATTATATAGATTTCTGTGTAAAATGCATAATCATCATTTTAGCTAGCATTACGTCCCACTATCGTGGTACGCCAGTCCGAGCGCATCCGTAAAGCCGGTAACATCTCTGTCGTTGTGTCTGCCAGTTTGCCAAGTTCAAGTCCAAACCCGAATTGTGTCCGGGCCCTGGTCGAGGCCATGGTCCGGAGCGAGGAGGAATGGCAGGCGTTCGCCACCTTCTGCGAAGCAGTAATGCTAGCAAAGGAGGAGGCCGAGCGCATCAGGCAACGGCGCCCTCGCCGCCGTCGCCGGGATTCCGATCCCGATTTCCGGCCACCCTAGACGCGGGCTCGCGGACGGCGAGCCATGGGTAGCTCGCTGTCCGATCGTCCGGTAATGGACCGAGTCCAAGACGTCGACGGCGCGCACTGTTTCCGCGCGCCTCAAGGAGTTGTCAGCAACAGGAGGGGCCCAGCTGGGTCGAAGCCTACTGGGGACAGGGTTGTCCGAAAGGGAGCTCGAGCCCCGGTATGAAGGCTAGAAGGAACGGCGCGGGGTTTTTAGTCAGTAAGAGTCTGACACTGTCTCCCGCTCCACCCAAGAGCGGGTTTCGTCAAAGATGATTTTCCCAGTCGACAAAAAAAAAAACCCGAATTGTGTCAAGGTTAAAGCCCTAAATAAAAATATTACTTCCGTGTAACCAACAAGGTGTTTTTTTTAAAACAGTTTCTCGGGTTCCCATATAACAGCGCGTTCATGCAAATCACGCACCTACATGCAGAGAAACACGCACGATGGCGCGTGGGTGCGGGGCGACACGCAAGGTATGGCACACTGAGTCTCGTAGTACCGTGCGTGATTTTGTATGAAATGAGTGCGTGCCTGCGTGAATTTACAAAACGCAACTACGTACGTGAGCGTAAAAAATAAACCGACTTCAAAAAGTACAAAATAACTTTAATTTCGGAAGTCGGTGTTTCTATAATAGACTAGCTTTTGCCCGCACGGCTTCGCCCCCGCTCTTTCCTACTCTACCCTACTATACTCTACCCTACTCTACCCTACTCTACCCTACCAAACTTCACATAAACCATCTACTAAATAGTCCGAACAAAGCCTAAAAATTTGGTTTGGATAGGTGAGCCCGTTCTTGAGTTATAAAATAACAACGAAAAGTGGCATTGATTTTTATATATATAGATACCTACCTAATCTTGTCTCTTCGTTATTTAACACCGACTTCTGAAATTAAAGTTATTTTGTACTTTTTGAAGTCGGTTTTTTTTTTTGTAAAAAGTTTTTTATTTTTCACTTTTTAGTTTTGGTAGCACCACTAAAAAGTACTTACCCTTCAGCTAAACATAAATTACTTTATAGCCAGAGTGCATCTTATAACGATTCTTATAATCCCAAATACGATTATATTACATGAATTTACCCCCTCCCCCTTTTCTTTCAGTCAGTCATCGACTACACGTATAAACAAAGCAATTTTACTTGTTACGACAATTCTGCTATGATTCTATGAGGAGTTCTGTTCCATATCTTCGAAGTTCATGATTAGATCATAACAATATTTCTATGGGACCAACATGGAAGCATAACCTTTCAAGCAAAAAAAAAAATTTTCAAAATCGGTCCACAATTGACCGAAATATCGGTGAACATAAATACAAAAAAAAAAAAAACTTACATTCAGCCGAACATAGAACCTCCTCCTTTTCGAAGTCGGTTAAAAACTCGCACGATGATGCAGATTTGCACTCCCGCAAGTACGTGCGCAGGTACGGTTTCACTACGCAGCGTGGTGCGTGGCAATATGATGGTGAAGTAGGTGGTAGGGTCAGACCGCGTGGGCGCCCGCCCGTGCAACGGTCGCACGACGTCGCGCGTGTATGGTATGCGGCGGTTCCCGTTACAGAAATTAGATTACTACCTGCGAAGTGTCGCTAGTTCAATTTTAACGTTGTGCATGTAGTCGTGTCGAGAGCAGTGGTGGCCGAGTGGCAATGGCTTCAACTTACGAGTTGTAGGTCGCGGGTCCAAACCGTGCCAGGCGCATTACTTTGTGTATTTTATTCCATCCCCACTGCTCTCAAAACGGTGAAGGAACACATCGTGAGGAAACCGGCATGTCCTCGAACCAAAAAATTCGAAGACTTTTTGTATTTTTTTTTTTTTCGTGTGGAATAATCATCCAATGACAAAACCCGCCCTTGGGTTGAGCGTGAGATAGTGTCAGACTCTTACTGAATAAAAACCCACCCCGTTCCTTCTAGCCTTCATACCGGGGCTCGAGTTTCCTTTCGGATAATCCTGGTCCCAGTAGGCTTCGACCCAGCTGGGCCCCTCCTGTTGCTGACAACTCCTTGAGGCGCGCGGAAACAGCGCGCGCCGGTGTGACATTCACCAACCCGCACTGGGCCCGTGTTGTGAATTAAGGCCCATTCCTTCTCCTAGAGAGGAGGCCTAAGTCCCAGCAGTGGGAACATTAAAAGGGCTGATGATGATGCAGTCGAGTCCATTGAAAATTTGAATGTGTTATTACGTAGTAAACGCCGCGGGGTGCGGCCGCCCGCGACGGGTGCCATCAAATTTAATATAATATTCCACACCTATCACACAACGCCGTCTAGTCCCAAGCTAAGCAGAGCTTGTGTTATGAGTACTAGACAACTGATAAACATACTTATATATTTCTAAATACATACATATCTATATATATAAAAATGAGCCCCGTTTTCCGTTGTCACGACTTGGCATGAAAACGGCTTGACCGATTTGGCTGATTTTTTTTTTTGTTGTGATTGTTATCGTGAGGACAAGGTTCTTATGGAAAAAAAATAAGAGTAGGGTAGGGTAGGGTAGAGTAGGGTAGGGTAGAGTAGGGTAGGGTAGGGTAGAGTAGGGTAGGGTAGGGTAGCGTAGGGTAGGGTAGAGTAGGGTAGAGTAGGGTAGGGTAGAGTAAGGTAGAGTAGGGTAGAGTAGGGTAGGGTAGAGTAGGGTAGAGTAGAGTAGACTAGAGTAGGGTAGAGTAGAGTAGAGTAGGGTAGAGTAGGGTAGGGTAGAGTAAGGTAGAGTAGGGTAGAGTAGGGTAGGGTAGAGTAGGGTAGAGTAGGGTAGAGTAGAGTAGACTAGAGTAGGGTAGAGTAGAGTAGAGTAGGGTAGAGTAGGGTAGAGTAGGGTAGAGTAGGGTAGAGTAGGGTAGAGTAGGGTAGAGTAGGGTAGAGTAGGGTAGAGTAGGGTAGAGTAGGGTAGAGTAGGGTAGAGTAGGGTAGAGTAGGGTAGAGTAGGGTAGAGTTGGGTATAGTAGGGAAGAGCGGGAGCAAAGCCGCGCGGGAAAAGCTAGTTATAGATAAATTACACCCAGACACAGAACTAATGATTATGCTCATCACACAAACATTTGTCCTGAGTGGGAATCGAACCCACGACCTCCGGCATAATAATAATCCTTTATTATCAGGCAACTAAGGCCCATAGATAAAATACACAAATAATCTTACAAAATAATAAACTAATAGGTACATAAAAAAGAAACTATAACTAATTATTGTTAAAACTATAAACTATTGCACACGAAGAGACGGCGTCGTGTTCCGCTGCGAGGTCGGTATCCTTCCACGAAATCGTCGATACACGACACCCTTCGCCCAAAACTCTCTTTTGAGAAAGGTCTCCAAATGATTAGTTGGCACCCGCACCACAAACGACTTGAAATTCATATAGCATAGCACACAGCATAGCAGTCAGGGCCACTAACTACTAGACCAACAGGCCAGTCAAAAAATTAATTTGTATTATCATTCTTTCTTTACCATACGCAGAAAGCCTGGAAAGCGAGCCCTCACCCAGACCAGTGAAGAAATTATCCAAGAAAAAGAAACTGAAAGGGAAATCAAAGGGTTCCAAACGTAAGAAGTCTGCTAACGGTCAAGTTAAAGAGAAGATCAGCAAACGACGCACAAGAAGTCACGACAATTTGGACTACCAGGATGACATACAGGAAATTCAAGGTATTTATATGTAGCGACATCTATGACGCCACATAAGAACTACGAAGAAAATACGAAATCCTGCAATCAAAGTTCTCCGCGCGATTTGAACATATACGACAGCCTGACATTAACTATTGGGCAGTCGCCCACCAGACAATAACACCTGTCTGGTCGGAGGATCCTCCCTTTTTAATGAAGGTTTGCGGGACTTTACTCTCTGTTCCGCCTACCTCCAAACTGGGGCTACTGCCCGATAGTTGATGGCGGGCTGTAATAATTAGCTTTTGCCCTATGCTTTGCTCGCGTTAAATTCCCCCATTTTAAGGAATTGGGGGGTTAGAAAGAGACAAAAAGTAGCCTATGTCACTCTCCACCCTTTCAACTATCTCCACTTAAAAAATCACGTCAATTCGTCGCTCCGTTTTACAAATCTCCGTTAAACAGTCACACGCACTTTCCCATTTATAATAATAGTATGGATAATTTATATTCCACAACTATCACACAACGCCGTCTAGTCCCAAGCTAAGCAGAGCTTGTGTTATGAGTACTAGACAACTAATAAACATACTTATATATTTCTAAATACATACATATTATAGATCAATTACACCCAGACACAGAACTAACCATCATGCTCATCACACTAACATTTGTCCTGGGTGGGAATCGAACCCACGACCTACAGCATAGCAGTCAGGGCCACTAACCACTAGACCAACAGGCCAGTCATATTATATATTAATGCTACGATGTAAGTAATTAATTTGGCCCACATTTCTCTTTCAGAACCAGAGTTCCGGCCTCAACACCCAGCAAAAAAACACATCGATACCGAACAAAAAACCTTTGCCAACACTATCGCAATAGTCGAGAACTCCTTCGTTTGTCCATTCGACACGTCATTCAGCGATTACTACTGCACATACTGTCGAGAAGTCTTCACGGACCCCAACAAACTCCGAGAACACACCCTCACCCACGACCCTTCAACTTTTAAAAACCTCATCGCTAATAAAAAGCTTCTTTTAGTCGATGTTTTCAGAATCGATTGTCGACTATGTCCCATCTCTATCGACAGCATCGATGCCCTAAAAAGTCACCTCACTACGCAACACGGGAAAGACATTTACGAAACGTCAAATGAGTTTTTGAAATTCCGTTTGACAATTAATAATTTGACGTGTACAGAGTGCGATTCGAGTTTTAGTTTTTTTCATGCGCTCAAAAAACATATGGCTGAACATTTTGGCACTTGTATTTGCGATGTTTGTGGGGCGCATTATTTTGAAGAAAGAATGTTGATTCTCCACCAAAAAACTCATCAGAAAATCGAGGAATCGTTCCCTTGCGATGACTGTGAGAAGATTTTCAAATCTAAGCACAGTAGGTATCTGCATGAAGCTAGGACGCATAAAAAAGAACCGGCGTACCAATGCTACAAATGCGATGAAGTTTTCTTTTCATACTCGCTACGGTATCGGCATATGATAGAGAAACATGGGGAAGAAAGAATGTTTCCCTGCGAACATTGCGACAGGGCGTATGACAGTCGCAAATCTTTGAGAGAACATAACCGGAGATACCATTTAAAAATCTTCAAACATCAGTGTGACCTATGCGATAAACGATTCTACCTTCCTTCTAGATTAAAGGAACATATGGCAACACACACAGGGGAAAGGAATTTCCGATGTGAGTTTTGCGGGAAAAGCTACCCTAGGTTAAGGGGCTTAAAGGTGCATATGCAATCGCATATCAAAGAGAAAAAGTTTAAATGTGTCATGTGTAATGCCTCGTTTACACAGAATGTTAATTTGAGGAACCATATGAAACGGCAGCATCAGAGCTTAGATTTGGAAGATGGATATCCAGAGTAGATTTGATAGCAGTGGTGCCCGAGTGGTAATAGCCCCGACTTAAGAGTTTTAGGTCCCGGGTTCAAACCCTGCAAGGCTAGGTATTACTTTGTGTAATTTATTTCTATTTTAACGGTGTGCATGTAGTCGTGTCGAAAGCAGTGGTGCCCGAGTGGCAAGGGCTTCGACTTACGAGTTGTAGGTCCCGGGTTCAAAACCTGCAAGGCGTATTACTTGGTGTAATTTATTTCTATTTTAACGGTGTGCATGTAGTTGTGTCGAAAGCAGTGGTGTCCGAGTGGCAATGGCTTCGACTTACGAGTTGTAGGTCCCGGGTTCAAAACCTGCAAGGCGTATTAATTTGTGTAATTTATTTCATTACCACTGCTCTTAAAACGGTGAAGGAAAACATCGTGAGGAAACCGGCATGTCCTAGAACCAAAAATTCGAAAGACGTGACATCCACCAACCCGCACTGGGCCCGCGTGGTGGATTACGGCCCATTCCCTCTCCTAGAGAGGAGGCCTGAGTCCCAGCAGTGGGAACATTAAAAAGGCTGATGATGGTATCCTGAGTAGGTACCATCATAGACACTGCCGCCTGACCACCGTAAAGTTCATATTTGCTTGCACTCGAAACGAAAACTTTAAAGGGTTTGCTTTGGCGCCGCGCCGCAGGATGCAAGCAAAAATGGTTTTTAAGTGGTCAGGTAGAACTGACTGCTATGAGCACTTGAAGCGAGGAGGAGTGGCGGGCGGTCGCCTCCTGCTTTCCGTTGACCCAGAATCCTGAAATTTGATACAAAGTCTTATAGCAAAAGTATAGGAATAAATCTGAAAACAGTAAATATGTGGTACGTCACAAAAAAATATTATTTCCAATCCGGAAAAATCTTCGAGACTCCATTCGGAAATTTTAGTTTGCACGGAACCCTCAGTGCGCGAGTCCGACTCGCACTTGGCCAGTTTTTTGATTATATTTGATCTTGTATGAACCGCTCTGCCCCTGATAGTTGAAAAGACGTATCTAACAAAAACGAAAACGGATAAAAAAAAAATTTAAAGAATGAAACGGGAAATCGGGCATTTTTTACCGACTTCCCAAAAAGGAGGAGGTACTACGTTCGACTGTTTGTATGTTTGTTCGTCGAATACTCCCCCAAATGTGGACGGATTTTCAAAATTCTTTTTTTGTTCGAAAGTAGATAGTTCTGAGGTGGTCCCATTATCACCAAATTAGGATCTGATGATGGGATCTTGGAGAAATCGAGGGCAACCTTCAAAATAGCTGGGCTGATGATGGAAGGTACAACTCCTTAACAGTAAGAAGTTACTCGAACAGGCAAGGACTGTTTTAGTAAATTGTTTTGATGTTTGATAGGGCATTTGCCACATTTGGTCTCATGATCATCAAGTCATGACCTGATGCTGCAGTCAGGATAGTCTGCAGAGTACCTAAGTCCTCGACAACAAACAGCAGATATATCGAGTTTAGGCTCATTGAAAACGGCTCGATGTGTGGATAAACGTACTGCTAATAAAGAACACCGAAGTACATAGAGACCTGATGCTGAAGCCAGGAGCATCAGGAAAAGTACAAACCTTGAAATTACAGCACCGTAGTCGTGTTTGGGCTCATTTTAAACAGGACTAAATTTTAAGTTCATTGCAATGTTGACATAAATCTGGCCTGATGCTACAGCCGGGATTATCAGCATCTAGTCTAATGACTGATTGAAAGATTTACCTTTCGGCTTCATCATCAGATCAGTTCGATATATCCTTTCCCTCTCCAGCATCTAGTCTAATGACTGTTTGAAAGAAGAGGGGGAGAGGATATATCGAACTGATCTGATGATGAAGCCGAAAGGTAAATTAATGTAATCTAACCGTGTTTGGGATTATTAGAACCGTTATGAGATGCGCTCTGACTATAAGGTATTTAAGTTTGACTGAGGGGTACTTTTTAGTGGTGGTACCATAACTAAAAAGTGTAAAATAAAAAAAACTTTTTACAAAAAAAATATAACCGACTTCATTGATAAAAAACACTGAAAAGTATCAAATAACTTTAATTTTGGAAGTCGGTGTTAAATAACGAAGAGACTAAACTATTATAGAAACACCGACTTCCAAAATTAAAGTTATTTGATACTTTTCAGTGTTTTTTATCAATGAAGTCGGTTATATTTTTTTTGTAAAAAGTTTTTTTTCCTTGTGTTAAAACAGCACGGAAGAATGTTAGCAAAATATTAAATATACAGGCAGATGCGCCTTTTTTTTTCCTGATCCCGGCTATGTATATAACTCAAATCTAAAAAAAATGTTAGATGCGTCTTTTTTAGTAACGGAGGCAGCGCTGAATGTCTCACAAGCGTTATAATGTAAGATATGTTAGGCAAAATACGAAATAGCAATAATAAATGGCCTAAATATAAGTCTTCTACCTCTATAGCAAGAAGCAAGTACAATGTAAGTAACAATGCAATATTTAAGATTTTAGTTAAATATTATTGTTAAATATGAAAATTTTGTTTGTTTATACAACGTGTAACGTTAAATGTGCAAAACCTGAAAATAGTTTGATCAGAATAACGAGCAGAATCACTTAAGAGGGTCCTTCTCCACTCGTTTATCGTAAACATCGAAAATGGATTAAAAGCTTGTTACTTCATTTAATGCAATCCAACGCGATGTTTGACGAAAAGGCAACGCAAAAAAAGAGAGATAACGCCTGGAAACTCTGTTAGTATTCGGTAATTCCGAGATTTACTTGAAAATTTCACAAAACTTGCTCCAGGAAATAGCGGTTTTTTTTAAACCCTTAAAAGTTTTTGGAAAAAGTTGTCGTCATTTAGAATCTTAGTAAAATTTGCAAGGTCTCTAGAGGATTACTTTTTTGACTTTTTAATTTTTAGGCAAATTATGAAGTGTCAAAGTTCATACAAAATAGGACATTTTCAGAGGTTTTTACTGGATTAGTTTTACACAGATTTAGAAATTGGTTTCTTTAGAAACCTAGATAATATCCACAAGATACTGTGTTTCCAAAATATCTAATGAAAAATGTGTAATAACGTCATAATCAGTTATGAGCGGTTGTATGAAAAACAGTGAAAATGTGAGTCATGATGCACCACCTTAAACCACTTTTAAATATAAGTATGTCACGTTTTTAAAAAAAATCTTCATTAAAAACTTCGACCTTTCTATTTATAAATAGGTCAAGCCATCACGTGCGCAAACTCGCCCAAATAGGTAAACAAACACAAATAGTTGTAATTCAATAAAATTTTCTCATACACGGGATAATAAAAGTTCTTATTTCAATTCAGATATGAATTTTAAACAAAACTAAAACTGCACATTAAACTTTTAATTATTTTTTTTTGTTTTTTTTTTTTTTCACATAATTAGATCAATCGAATTAAAAATCATTTGGACTGTCTGAGATTTTGCGCATTTAACGTTACACGTTGTATACCTATTTACGATATGTATACGTATTAAAATACCAAGTCTTATTTTTCTATAATATTTTGTTCTTGAGACACGTCGAAATATTTATTTTATGCATCTGATAACCCTGTCTTTGGGGGAAATACTCACCATAGTGATGTGCATTGTAAATGTATTTTTTACGCTTCATTTTGGTGGCAAGTTTATTATTTTAACCACAATTAATATACAAGGTGTAAGGGACAGCCCTCCGCAAACTTTAAGGGCTTGCTCGGTAGACGAAACTGAACAAACTTCCACATTTTTTTTTTTTTCAGGAAATGAAAAAAAGTCAGCTTCTCCATACAAACTGTCCATCATCATCTTCCTGCCCTTGTCCCGTTTTATTTGGGGTCGGCGCAACACGTTTTTTTCTTCCATTCTGTCCTGTCACTCGTCACGCTATCACTAACTCCCTTTTCTTTCATATCACTTCTCACACCATCCATCCATCTTTTCTTTGGCCTCCCTCTCCCCCGCCGTCCATCCACATGTAAACTCATAACCTTTTTTAGCAACATGCGTTTCGTCCTTCCTTTTCACATGACCATACCAAGACAAACGATTTCCTTTCAACTTTTCAGTCACTGGCGCCACTTTCAAACTTCCCCTAATATACTCATTTCTCACTTTATCCATTCTTGTCACACCACACATCCATCTTAACATTCTCATCTCTGCTACATGTAATCTTTTTTCATCCATTTTTTTCACAGCCCAACATTCTGAGCCATACAGTACGACAGGCCTTATTACGGACTTGTAGATTTTACCCTTTAACTTGAGGGGCATCCATCTCCATACAAACTGTCCAATCAAGTTTATAATTTTGTGTGGTGAGGCTGAAAAAAAAATTTTGTGGTTGTTCAGTTTCGTCTACCGAGCAAGCCCTTAAAGTTTTGGGAGGGCTGTCCCTTACATCTTGTAATAAAAAATATAAATAATAGGTATAAAGTTGATGTTTATTTCTAAAGAAATTTCTTTATTATTTTTTAACCCTTCAGATACCGTCAATTAGAGACACAATAGTAAGACAATAGATGCGCGGCCACCGGTGGTCGCTTGGGGATTCATGAATTAAACTGTAAATATGTATATAATACCAATTTTCTATTAATATTAAGCGTATAATGTATTTTAATAATAGTTTGTAAATATAATTTAAGTTACTACTTAAATGATCGCAATATAGGAAGTACTTATATATTTATTTGTAAATATAAGAAAATTTTCGAGTTTTAACAAGAAAGGATAATATCTGATTGGGATAATGCAATTTATTTACACTTTTTGTATCGAAATCTAATAAATATAATAACCAGAATTACCACTTCGCCCTTTCTACTCTACTGGTACGTATAATCAGTGATGTTACGGAGCTTCGACTCCGACTCCGTTAAGTCGGAACTTCCGATATTATTACACCTTCGATTCCGACTTCGTCTCCGATACTTTTAAATCGGAGGTCGAAGCATAACCTAGCGGCGGCGGGCGGTCTGCGTCGACTGTTATACAGGACATGTTTATTTGGAAACATGCCACTTTTTTCATTGTTTTATTTTATAATTAAAAAAAAATTGACTGAACAATGTTTTAATTGTCCTTAAATAAAAAATCCTTCACCACTTCTGACCCTCTTCCGCCTCTGGTGCCGATTCCGGTTCCGAATCCGATAAAGAAAATTTAAAAACTCCGACTCCACCTTCGGCTCCGATACAATTACCTCCGTTACATCTCTGCGTATAATGAATGTGTTTCCATAATGTTTTGTAGGTAAATATACACGCTAGGGTATAACTGAAAGGTTTGCCGGTACAGTTGAGTAGTACAGGTAAACCGGAGCGTGTATGATGCACACAGAATAGTTGAGAGGTTAGAAAGGAAATACTTTCCGACTTCTACTACAACGAGTGTCGCCGCTTGTCTCCCACCCTTTAACTCCACTACAGGCAATAAACCAATACGAACGCGCATTACGCAACTAACAGACCACGCACACTTAGACCGCAAGTTTGCTTTTGCTAGTTGGACTATGAGCATTGCTTTATGGCGGGCATAGTAGGCATATCCCGGTGACGTATCGCCGAGCCTTATGGCGGTTATCACACTGCCACGAACCCCGCAGCGTAGCGCGTATCTTAACGTTGCTTGTAAGTATCTCTTTGTATAGAAAACACGCAAAGTCCATCATACCGAAACTGCATCCACGCGTGTTCATGCTGATCTCGCATCTACATGTGGAGATATATCGCACCCTTAGAATTATAGTGACCTGTTCCAAAAATGTAAATATTTGGGAAACGTTAAATAAAGTTTTATACACGTAAGTTTTTTTTGTAAATGAAGGTTATTACAATGAAATTTCATACAACTTATACAAATAATAGTTGAATTTGTTTCTTAACTTAGTTACAGTCTACATGTATTATGAGAAAATAAATGAATCGATTTTGATAAAGATTGATCATGATTTTTTGAATTAAGTTCCTATAATTCTAAAGGTGCGATATGCACTCACGCATGTGGGTGCGGGGCGACGCGCAACTTCACGCAAGGTATGCTAATGAGTGCGTGCCTGAGTGAATTTACAAAACGCACCTACGCGCGTGAGTGCGTAAAAAACCCACACGATGATGCAGATCTGCACTCCCGCAAGTACGTGCGTAGGTGCGTTTTCACGCGCTACGCTCCGTAGTGCGTGGCAGTATGATAACCACCTTAGTGTGCTATGTTTTTATCTGAAAATACTTCATATTTCGTTCTAATTCTTCCATAATACAGTATAATGTTATCTAAAACGCTTCACAAAATGATCTGTTTTTATTTATTTAATTATACAAATAATGTACTAGTGGTTTAGGTACTTTTTACTTAATTAATAAATACATTTTATGAATAATAAATTGTTTTATTAGGGTTCAGCACCCAATGGATACCTACGGAACTCTGTTACCGTAAAACGGGGTGAATAGAAACAAAACTTTGGTTGGTTTTTCACTTTGATACCACATTATCGGCCTCTAACAAAGCATTGACTTTTTACCGACTTCCCAAAAAGGAGGAGGTACTACGTTCGGCTGTTTGTATGTTTTTTTTTTTTTTTTTTTGTATGTTTGTTCGTCGAATACTCCCCCAAATGTGGACGGATTTTCAAAATTCTTTTTTTGTTTGAAAGTAGATAGTTCTGAGGTGGTCCCATTATCACCAAATTAGGATCTGATGATGGGATCTTGGAGAAATCGAGGGCAACCTTCAAATTTTATAGGCTCACTTATTGATTTTCGCATATTTTATGAAGTATCTTGTGTATTTACGTATGGTCGTCACCATCTCAGGTAGCTGGGCTGATGATGGAAGGTACAACTCCTTAACAGTAAGAAGTTACTCGAACAGGCAAGGACTGTTTTAGTAAATTGTTTTGATGTTTGATAGGGCATTTGCCACATTTGGTCTCATGATCATCAAGTCATGACCTGATGCTGCAGTCAGGATAGTCTGCAGAGTACCTAAGTCCTCGACAACAAACAGCAGATATATCGAGCTTAGGCTCATTGAAAACGGCTCGATGTGTGGATAAACGTACTGCTAATAAAGAACACCGAAGTACATAGAGACCTGATGCTGAACCCAGGAGCATCAGGAAAAGTACAAACCTTGAAATTACAGCACCGTAGTCGTGTTTGGGCTCATTTTAAACAGGACTAAATTTTAAGTTCATTGCAATGTTGACATAAATCTGGCCTGATGCTACAGCCGGGATTATCAGTATCTAGTCTAATGACTGATTGAAAGATTTACCTTTCGGCTTCATCATCAGATCAGTTCGATATATCTTTTCCCTCTCCAGCATCTAGTCTAATGACTGTTTGAAAGAAGAGGGGGAGAGGATATATCGAACTGATCTGATGATGAAGCCGAAAGGTAAATTAATGTAATCTAACCGTGTTTGGGATTATTAGAACCGTTATGAGATGCGCTCTGACTATAAGGTATTTAAGTTTGACTGAGGGGTACTTTTTAGTGGTGGTACCATAACTAAAAAGTGTAAAATAAAAAAAACTTTTTACAAAAAAAATATAACCGACTTCAATGATAAAAAACACTGAAAAGTATCAAATAACTTTAATTTTGGAAGTCGGTGTTAAATAACGAAGAGACTAAACTATTATAGAAACACCGACTTCCAAAATTAAAGTTATTTGATACTTTTCAGTGTTTTTTATCATTGAAGTCGGTTATATTTTTTTTGTAAAAAGTTTTTTAGAATAACAATGCATGAAGACACTGATACAGTTAAATCCGGAAAAAAACATTTAAATTGTGGCGTGTCTACGTCTCGCGACCAGCGGAAACGCTCCGCTTATGAACTTTGGGCCACGCACACGATCATACGATCTTTTGTTCGCGCTGACGTCAGGTCATTAGCGGGCCACCTACCTGTGCCGAGCGCAAGCGCCGCACCGGGACAGTCGTACTGAGACAGCCTCGAGGTCGGTCGCGCCGCGCTTATTTAGCTTGCTCGCTTGCCTATCCATATTTTGTAATTTTGTTTTATCCAATATAAGTATTCATTTCATCTTCCGTGCTTCATTCCACTTTCTTCACCTCTTCATACTCATCTTCTATCTATCATCACATCTAATTCATCCGCTTGTTCCGCTAACTTGCTTCTTAGCTACATAGCTATACGGGTTAGATTCCCGCGTAGCATAGGAGTAGGTGTAGTACCTATATTCCTACAAAATATTGAGAAAATACCCTTTGAAGTTTTGTTTCTATTCACCCTTGAGTGTCTATTCACCCCGTTTTACCCGGTACTTAGTCTCCGTTGCCTGTCTGTCATAGACTATCTTAGGTCCAGCGCTGCGTCAATAGGCGCCCTCGTGGTTCCTTACAAAAGTGTTCCATCTGCGCTGCGCCCAATTTGCTACATAATAATATATTAAAGTTCTCCATCGTCGCGACTACATGCAGACCGTTAAATTTGAACTAGCAACACTGCGCACGTAATACAGTGAAACTTGGTTAAGTGGGACCTGGATAAGTGAGAAACCTCCATAACTGGAACTCATGCTGAGGTCCCAACACTTTGGCACTGAATTACCTCTGTTAGTGGGACGAGGTAAGCCTCTATATCTGGGATTTGTTCTTTCGATTTATCATCATAGTTACCTCTATAGCTGAGACAGCGAGTAAATTTTATATGCATAAACCGCTGTAACTGAGATAACATTGTTTGTTTACTCATTCTCAACTGAAATAACCTGTATTCTCACCTCTATTAATGAAACCCTCTGTAAATGAGACAGATATTTATTTATACCTGTATATCTGAGACACTGGGTAAGTGGAATACCTCTATAAGTGAAACGACATTGCAGGTCCCTTGATGTCTCACTTAACCAGGTTTCACTGTAATCCGGTTTCCGCTACGGGGGCCGCCGCACATGATACGCGCACAGTCACGCGACAGGTGCCCGCTTAACGTAGCGTTACCCCTTATAATTATGAACCAGATAAACAGTTAAAATGTCCACAAACTTTTCGTCCTTTTTTTGCAGTACTGTACTCTTCATTGACTTTCTAAAATCAAATTTACTCTATTAAAAAAAAAACCAGGCTTGCCAACTGTGTGAAATGTACAAAAAATTCAACGATAAAAAAAAAACGACACTTGAAAATTGAAAAATCAATTTATTAGATGTTTGTAATATTTACAAATTCTTAGTGCAACAATTAAGTAATATTAACTGGTTTCTGAATTAAGAATTTAAAGATTTATTCGCTAAAATCGACCTGTATCTGAAATCCTGTCAGACTGGCATTACTTCAAATTCTCAATTAGGAAACCGGCGATAAGTAACATATTCTTAAAAAAACTAATAAATAAATATTTATATTTATTATAATACTTTTAAATTAACAGAATTATGATTATTCTAATTTTTCTTTTCTATACTTATAATAAATCTGTAGAGAGGTCAATTCTGTACATGAAATATATTTCCAAAATAACTATCAGGGGGTGATTAGTGATCGATACTGATGCTAAAAATGCAAACAGTAAAATTTTTGTCTGTCTGTCTGTCTGTCTGTCTGTCTGTCTGTCTGTCTGTCTGTATGTTCTTTATAGAAACAAAAACTACGCGATGGATTTTAACTAAACTTGGTACAATCATTCTTCATACTCCTGGGCAGGTTATAGTATACTTTTCATTACGCTACAATCAATAGGAGCAGAGCAGTGAAGGGAAATGTTGGGGAAACGGGAGAAATAACTCAATTTTTTAAGCTTCCGTCGCGTTTGCAGCCTTCATGGATAAAGCTACACAGAAATCATGTATCACGGAAATATTCTCCTTAAAATTATATAAAAAATATCCCACGACAGCATGTGTCTATCTTTAATGGTTAACTCACAATAACACGTGTAACTCCCGATAGCTTAGCAGTTCGGAGCTTTCTGTTTATTTTTGTCAACTCTTACGTTTAAAACCCTCTCACTCATCCCTAATTTAGAAAAGTTAATATTATTATCTATTCAATAAAAAAAAATCATAGAAATCGGTATAGAAACACCAAAGTTATACATGAAATACGCTAATAAGCCATCGCGCGTGAATACTGAATCCAGTCCCCCGGCTCTTAGAATTCGATATCAGACGTTTCAGATCTTTGATTTTGACGACCCCGTTGTCGCTGGCATAAGCAACAGGATCCGCGTACGAAGTCGCTGGCAGAAGCTAGTTACAAAATATTAATATAAATTGTAATTTACTTATACAAGGTAATTTGTAAAACACTAACAACCTTGCAGGACCGTATTACTAACATCATAAACAACCACTTTTGTTCTATGACTTTTTACAAAACATAATACATTAACCAAAAATAAACCTTCAAGATTTAATTGTTATATCTAACACATTTCAACTCTGTATTGTGCTATACCTACCTAAGTCTGTATGTCGCGACGCTTGCGCATCAAGCACCCCCGCCGCTCGATCAACGCTCCCCTCCACTGTTGTACTTTCGCTTGTTTCGCATAAACTTCGTAATATTTAAAACGTTCAGTTTAAATATATTATTTTGTATGAAAATCTGATGAACTAAAATATGATAAATTTTTAAAAGTCATAGAACAAAAGTTGTTGTTTATGATGTAAGTAACATAGTCCTGAGAGGTTGCCAGTGTTTTACAAATAACTCTATAAGCGAGAGAATTATTTTTACATAGCAGCTTTCATACAACATTGTTTAACAAAAATGTATAATACAAATATACAACACACTATGCGATTTAAATAAGAATATAATAGACTAACCGCCATCTTGTGACGTCATAACTGTCAAATCGAATCGGGTAGAGTGAGCAAAACAAATAACTTTTTAATTCATGAATCCCCAAGCGACCACCGGTGGCCGCGCATCTATTGTCTTACTATTGTGTTTCTAATTGACGGTATCTGAAGGGTTAAATTAAATTTATTTATGAATCAAAAACAAAATAACTTAAATAAGAATCTTGTATTTTAATTCCGTTCATCTCTGCATCATTGTGCGACCTTGTGAAGTAAGTAATGTTGAATGGAAGAAGGCGAATGATTGCCATAAATGAGAATAATAAAGAGGGGAAAAACAGTTGTCTTTCTCAGTGCCGTAAGTAGGGCGGTGCCAGCGGTGCCCAGGCACAGGGCGCAGTCCCCGAAGGGGCGCAAAAATTATATACCTCGTCCTTTTTGTTTGTATTGTAGGTACTTTTTCTAGGGGCGCAGTTATTGCAGCTCGCACCGGGCGCATAAAAGGCTGGTTACGGTACTGATCTTTCTTAATGAGATTGTTGGCAGCAATTCAAGTTTTTCCATTTGCAAAACTGTTTTCGTTCATCAAATCATTTTTTTTTATTGTTTCTCATACATTAAACTGCATTACAGAGTTAGAGGTGACCCCAGTACAGCTATTTCCCGTATTATCTATTTTTATAATGTGGAGACCTTTTATTTACAAATGATTATTTAATTCAATTCAATTTACAATTTAACCTATAATAAATCCATAATCAATTTACAATCATTCGTTTTTCATGATTCGTAAATAAAATCAATTTAAAAAAAATCTTGTTTTGCTCACCCTACCTAAAAGACCCGAATTGACAGCTATGACGTCACAAAATGGCGGCAAGACCACTCTATTCTTATTTGAAACACTTAGAAAGGAGATCGATTTTACTTATTACTAGCTTTTGCCCAAGGCTTCGCCCGCATACATAAAATATAGCCAATATCACTCAGTAATATAGCAGTTTTCTATCAGTGAAAAAATTTTAGCAATCATTCCAGTACCACAAAATATATAGGTACAGAAGTCAATCTACATAATGTGCGTGCTCTCACACCGCACACATAGACACCGCTCTCGGACACGATATCTCCTCGCCCTCGGCCCGCTCGTCGAACAGTTCCGGCTCAAACGCTCATTAGTGTGCGTCCACCGAGCGTAGGTATAAAAAGTGAAGTACATACATTTTTTTTTTGTCGATGGGGAAAATCATCTTATGACAAAACCCGCTCTTGGGTGGAGCGGGAGATAGTGTCAGACTCTTACTGACTAAAAACCCCATCCCGTTCCTTCTGGCCTTCATACCGGGGCACGAGCTCCCATTCGATAACCCTGACCCCAGTTGGCTTCGACCCAGCTAGGCCCCTCCTGCTGCTGAACTTATATATAGAATATTAATACAGTTTAGATGTTACAGTTTATACATTCTCTACACTCTGTTCAAAATAACATTAGACATTTATGAAAACCTTTTATTACTGTCCGTTCAACCGATTTTGACCTTTATTACGTTGGTGGCATGACAAATGGCGGCTGCAGTAAACAGTTGGTATTGTAACCACTTTTTTGCTTTTAATGCCATCCCTATGCCAACGAAATAGAACTAAAAATCGGTTGAACAGACAGTATAAAGGTTTCTTTAACCTTTTGAACGCCAATTACTTGTATACAAGTTCGAGATGTTCGTGCCCTCAGCGCCACTACTTGATTAGAAGTAATAATAGTATAAAATAAATTTACGACTTTTACAAGACCTTTTATTTTGTTTTTATGGAAAATTTCCCTGTTATAAGCCATATTTTTAACTTTTCACACATAAGTAATAAGTTCTTGTTTGTTTTATATTCAATAGAAACAAAAACGCCAGAAAATATTTTTTTTACATTTGTTGCGTGGCGCTGGAGGACACATCGCGTATTATATAGATGGGCGTCGAAAAGGTTAAATGTCTAATCCAAACGCGAATAGGGTATAAGTACTAATAAAAGATCATTTTTTCTGTCATCTATGACAGTAATTCATAGCAGTCTGTGTTTATATCTTTTGAGGCATTGTTCCAAATGTAACATAGAGTCTGTCAAAGGCTGTTCGCCCTCGTCCGATAAATCGGTGACCGATTTTTTGTAGGAGAAAAAAGACGTGTGGCACTCGGAGACTGCCGCGGTAAAGCTATTGCATAGCAATTTTTATCAACTTATGCAATTATAATTATATATTTATTTTATTTATGCAATTTTTTTTCTTTGATATTAATTCAAGTTACACTTTGAGCGTGGTGACCGATAAAAAACAAATTAGGTGATCATTATTTGTGATTGAAGTTGACAAGTTGCCGTGACAACACTTTAGTGGGGGGTGTTAGGTTTTTTTCGTTACGGAATTTCTGGATTCGGTCTCCACGCTCAAGGCCCGCGATAGAAGCTATGCAATAGCTTAAAATCACGCACACGTCCTACAAAAAGTTGGTCACAAATACAGAACAATGTTACAAAATCGGCCCGATTATCTGTCCTACAAAAAATCTGACGTGGACGGCTAGCATAAAAAGTTAAACGACTTAGGTAATTATTAAGGTAAAATTAAATCTGATGTAGTCAACACTGGTTCAATAATCTAGGTTGATTAAGAGATCTTGATCATTGTTTACTAACAGAAGAACCTTATAAAAAGTATCAAATATAAATAATTAAATATTATAGAAAATTCCAAAGTCGTTAGAATTTTTAGACAGACTAAACCAGTGTTCCGGACTGGGTCCTGATCAGTGATCTGTAACGAGGAGGAGTGGCAGGCAGTCGCCACCTTCTGCGAAGCTGTAATGCTAGCACGCGTGAAGAAACTGACTTCCTCACGCCCCAGCCAACGGGATCCCAAGCCTGATTTGTAGTCACCGTCGTCGGCGTGGGCTAGCGTACGGCAAGCAATGGGTAGCTCACCGTCCGACCGTCCGGATCGAGCCTGAGTCATGGACGGCGCGTAGTGTCTCTTTGCGGCACACGTGTGCCGCAAAGAGACACTCACAACACACAGGGACACGTGTTGACACACGTCAACAAAACCACAGGGGTCCGACCAGGCCCTGCTGGGGCCCCTACAATTTGCTGACACGTCTTTGATCATGCTGTCTTTGTCTTGGCCAGCTTCAATTCCTCACTACACTCAGGTTTCCATATAACTCCCTCACAGTACTCGGGAGTTAATTATAAAAATCCCTCACTGCATTCGGGACTAAAACTTATTTACATTCTCATCTCATACTCCGGATGCTGACTCTTCATATGTCCTTTCAGACTACAGTTCTGTATAAAGGCCTGCCCACACACATGACATCTGTACCTTCGATCATTCGTATGTATCCTCATATGGTCTTTCAAAGTCTTGAGTCTGGGGTAGCATTTTTCGCAAACTTTACATTTGAAGTTACGTTCCCCTGTGTGGGTCGGCATGTGATTGTTGAGGGCGAAACGCGTGAAGAACTTCTGTCCACAGCATTGGCATTCGTACCTGGGGGAAAAAACAGGAGTTGTTAGAAAATAAACTGATTTATTTATTCATTTATGCACACACACAAACACTTAAAAATGAAATGGACAAATACAGATAAAAGAGTACAAAGTTACTGCTTATTTCAAATGATATTTTGTTCCAGCAGACCTGCGACAGGAGAGTTGGATGTGAGATGTAGACACAGTGTATAAAAAATGAGTCTGATATTAAAAACAAACCATTTATCTATTTATTTAATCTTCGTGCTGACAAAGCTATCTTGTCTTAATACCTAAGGCCAGGTCTTCAAACTTTGAAACCTTAAGACCATAATAATTTTTTTTTTTTGGACGTACCTAGGGCCAAAACAGTTGATTGTTTTTGGACGTACCTAGGGCCAAAACAGATAATTGTTTTTGGATGTACCTAGGACCAAAACAGATAATTGTTTTTGGACGTACCTAGGACCAAAACAGTTGATTGTTTTTGGACGTACCTAGGGCCAAAACAGATAATTGTTTTTGGATGTACCAATTATCTGTTTTGGTCCAAAACAGATAATTGTTTTTGGATGTACCTAGGACCAAAACAGTTGATTGTTTTTGGACGTACCTAGGGCCAAAACAGATAATTGTTTTTGGATGTACCTAGGACCAAAACAGATAATTGTTTTTGGATGTACCTAGGACCAAAACAGTTGATTGTTTTTGGACGTACCTTGGACCAAAACAGATAATTGTTTTTGGACGTACCTAGGGCCAAAACAGATAATTGTTTTTTGACGTACCTAGGGCCAAAACAGATAATTGTTTTTGGATGTACCTAGGACCAAAACAGATAATTGTTTTTGGATGTACCTAAACCAAAACAGATAATTGTTTTTGGACGTACCTAGGGCGAAAACAGTTATTTAATAATTGCTACAAGAAAAATTGAAGAATTAATTGTTATTTATACTTTTTAACCGCCTATGTCGGATATATCAGACAAACACTCGCGTTTTACATCCACCAACCCGCACTGGGCCCGCGTGGTGGATTACGGCCCATTCCCTTTTCTAGAGAGGAGGCCTAAGTCCCAATAGTGGGAACATTATAAGGCCGACAATGATAATGACTGTCGCGTTTATTCCGCCAGGTCGCACATCCACGATCAAATACTCCATCTCGTCAGCTCTTCTGTCACCTATGGGCATTGAAGAGATAAACGAGATGGAGTAATGAAAGAAGAAAGAAAACACGTTTATTCCGCCCAAACAGACGCACAGAACATCATAAATACAGAAACAACCCTGTCAGGCCATGTGTGATTACGCCTTATAACCATAGACAAAAAAAAATTACTAAGTTGTTTAGACCACTGTAATCATATATTCGTACCCTGTCGGTAATATAGTTTTAATTTCAATATAGATATACAACGTGTAACGTTAAATGAGCAAAACCTCAGACACCCCAAATGATTTTTAATTTAAAAGACCTAATTCTGTGAAAAAAATTTTTTTAAGGTTTTATGTGCAATTTTAGTTTTTTTTTAATTCATATCTGCACTGAAATAAGAACTTTTATTATCCCGTGTATGAGAAAATTTGATTGGATTCAACCTTTTGTGTTAGTTTACCTATTTGGGCGGGTTTGCGCACGTGATGGCTCGACCTATTCATAAATAGACAGGGCGACATTTTAATGAAGATTTAAAAAAAAAATGTAACCTATATTAATAAGTGGTTTAATTGAATCTGCTCGTTATTCTGATCAAACTATTTTCAAGTTTTGCGCATTTAACGTTACACGTTGTATAGATACCTCCACGAATTGCCGAGATAAAGGGCCTTGACAGACAGACAGATGGACAACAAAGTAATCCTATAAAGGTTATGGAATCCTAATAAAACGAACGATATTGGTTCTTACCTTTTTTTTCGGTGGCAAAAATCATCCAATAACAACCCCCGCTCTTGGGTGGAGCGAGAGATAAGTGTCAGACTCTTACTGACTAAAAACCCTACCCCGTTTCTTCTAGCCTTCATACAGGGGCTCGAGTTCTTTTCAGATAACCCTGGCCCAAGTAGGCTTCGACCCAGCTGGGCCCCTCCTGTTGCTGACAACTCCTTGAGGCGCGCGGGAACAATGCGTGCCGTCAATTGGTTCTTACCTGAAGTCTTTCAAATGGTCCTTCCGCCTATGTATGGTGAGCGTTCTTCTCGTGTCGAATATCCGGTCACACATGGTGCAGGGGAAGCTGAGGGGCTCCTCCCCGTGTACCTGGAGACAAAACAACAGTACTTAAATAAATTATGAGTGTTCAGGATTAGGCTAACAAAGAAAGAAGATCGATATCTCTATAGATAGGTACTCAGCTGGTATCAATTTGGTGGCGCGACCAGCTCGGACGTGTGGCGACTCCAGTGTCTAGTTTGGTAGCTTAGGGCTATATTCAACCGAGACAGCATGGCGGCGCGACCAGTCGCCGCTACCAACAAAATGTATGCAGCTCTATAGAGAGTTACCCACCTGGTGTCTGCTTGGTTGCACAACCAATGTGGGGGTGCGACCAGCTCGGACGTGTGGAGACTCTGGTGTTTAGTTTGGTAGCTTTGGGCTATATTCCACCGGGACACCATGGCGGCGCGACCAGTCGCCGCTACTAACAAAATGTATAGCTCTATAGAGAGTTACTCACCTTGTGTCTGCTTGGTTGCGCTGTGGTGGTGCGACCAGCTCGGTGGCGTAAGCGCCACTATGGTGTCCCTTTATTTTTTTTGTCGGTGGCTAAAAATCATCCAGATGACATCCCCCGCCCTTAGTGGGGAGACAGCGTCAGCCTCTTACTGACTAAAAAAACCACCCCTTCCGTCGTTGTCTTTCATACGAAGCCGACCCTCTCTTTCGAAACTAGACCCTTAGTCCTAGTAGGCTTCGACCCTGCTGGGCCCCTTCATGATGGTCTAAACCGCTCACCTCAACCAGATGCTTCAACTTCTGCGGATCCGACATGAGCTTGACGTCACACTTGGGGCAGTAGACGCGCCCCTTCTTGCGATGCACCCGGTCTATGTGCAGGTCCCTGTTGTACTGCACTAATACGTACTGGAGATTTCAGCGTCGGAGCTCTAAGCTCACGCACATAGCCTCTCGGCGACGAGAACTCGACTGACGGCGCTTCCTGATGATTCCTGATGCTGTACGAACTGGCATTCGGGTGTTTCGGCGACTAGCGGTGTACAGCGCTCGGCTACATTCGTTAATTATCCCGATCGCCACAGACGGTAATTTAAGGTTGGTACTATTTTAAAAACTTTTAGGGCTAATTTCACCGAGCGCGACCAGTTGCGCCGCCATGGTGTCCCGGTGAAATATAGCCCTAAGCTACCAAACTAGACACCATACAAACACCAGAGTCGCCACACGTCCGAGCTGGTCTCTACAAACGGACACTAGGTGAGTAACTCTCTATAGAGCTGTATACATTTTGTTGGCAGCGGCGACTGGTCGCGCCACCATGATGTCCTGGTGAAATATGGCCCTTGTAGCGACATTTATAACGCCACATAAGAACTATGAAGAAAATACGAAATATTGCATCGCGCAATCAAAGTTCTCCGCCCGATTTGAATATATACGACAGCCCGAAATCATCTATCGGGCAGTAGTCCACCAGACTATAACACCTGTCTGGACGGAGGATGCTTCCTTTTTAACGGAGGTATGTAGGACTTTAGTCTTTGTTCTGCATACCTCCAAACCCTTAAAGAAGGTGTTTTTAAAACCGCTCACCTCAACCAGATGCTTCAACTTCTGCGGATACGACATGAGCTTGACGTCACACTTGGGGCAGTAGACGCGCCCCTTCTTGCGGTGCACGCGGTCTATGTGCAGGTCCCTGTTATACTGCGCCTTGAACACCTTGCCGCAGTCCGCGCACGGGAAGTCGCCTTCCTCGTGGCGCTGCTGATGCATCATGAAGCGGCCTTTGTCCACGAAACCTGGTAATCATTTATTGTAGTTGAGTGTTTAAGTATACATTCCACCTATACCCATAAAACCGTTTTGGGAATACATTCATTCATAATTTCAGGCGACATAAGGCGCCTCGCATCCATCGATTTTCGCAACCCTCACCAGGCGTGCTATTCTCTAAGAAAACAGCTTTGAGCGCAGCGAATAGCACCGCTAGTCATAGGTCCTTCTCGTAGGTGGCATTGTGTTTTAAGAAGTGGAATTCCCTGCCGGAGTCTGTGTTTCCTTAAAGCTACAACCTGGAGATCTTTAAGTCAAGAGTGAATATGTTACTTCTAGCCAAGAGCATTCCACCATTGACGGCATCGTCGCTTTCTATCTAGGGAAATAGTGGTCAAGCGCGAGCCTATCTATTTATATATTTGCTGTTCATTAGTCTCACTAAAACTCGAGAATGGCAGGACCACTTGTATTCATTCTTTTTTGTTTTATTCGCCAGCATATAAAGTATAAAAGCATAAAAAAGGAAGATAAAGGAAAGTAGAGTCTAGTTTTCTACGCTACCTACTCACCACCAATACCAATTCCACATAATATATCGGTACAGAAGTCAGTCTACATAGTGTGCGCGCTCTCACAACGCACACATAGACACCGCTCACGGACACGATATCTCCTCGCCCTCGGCCCGCTCGTCGAACATTTCCCGCTCAAACGCTCATTAGTGTGCGTCCTATATATATAGCTACAGCCAACGGCATCGCCCGTAAAAAAGTTGAAAGTAATATTTAAAAAAAAGCAAAAAAAAGGGGTAATAATAAAGAAAAAAAGAGGCTATTCTTGGACATGATCTTATCACAAAATATATAGGTACAGAAGTCAATCTACATACTGTGCGCGCTCTCACAACGCACACATAGACACCGCTCACGGACACGATATCTCCTCGCCCTCGGCCCGCTCGTCGAACAGTTCCGGCTCAAACGCTCATTAGTGTACGTCCACCGAGCGTAGGTACAAAAATACATACATGAGATTGTCTTCTGTACCCATCTATTGTGTGCCAATTGCCTATGCTACCTACCCTACGCTAGCTAGGTAACGCGGTAGGTAGATAGATAGCATAGGGTAGGGCAGGTAAGTAAACTATCGGAGCGTAGCCGCGGGCAATAGCAAGGCAACAATTTAAAAAAAGTATCAAAATCACTTACCCAATCCGCAAGTCTCGCACACATAATTACTGAAATGCTCATTCATATGCTTATTCAAAGCATGGAAGTAAGGAAACAGCACATCACACAAAGCACACTTCAGCTCATCCCGAGTCAAACGGAACGGCAACACTGAGTCTTTATAATTGAAATAATACTTCTTTTTATGAACACTTGAAATATGTTTTTTAAATTCTTCTAAATCATCGATTTTAACACCACATAGTCGACAGTCAATCCTTGTTAAGTCAATTTTCACCATTTTCTTGTGTTCTGTGACTTTGAACTTCTTCGGGTGATGGGTCTCCGTTGTATGATGTCTTAGAAGAGCTGGATCTGAGTAGAGTTCTCCGCAGTAGTAGCACAGGAGGTGGTTGTGTCTGCATTTGAAGGGACAGACGAAGGAGTACTCGACTATGGTCAGTATATTTGTTTCAGTCATGTATGTGGAGTCGCGTTCGCGCATTATTTGCTGGACCTTTGACATCGGTAGTTCTGTGAGCAAAAGAAATTGGGTTTTAAATTCGTAAGGATCAGTGCAGACAGAGAGGGATAGTTCTCGCGAGGTCTCGGGCATTTTCTGAAGGATCGCGAATGCTCGAGCATATGCGTTACCTCGCGAGCCGGCGCGAATAAACCGTTCTAGGTTACCATTCTTCCGCAATAGCGTTTTTGGTGGAAGAAGAAAAGGAAGAACTAAGGAAAGATTAATCAAGTAAGGCGTCGAAAAGTTTGAACGTTCATCCCCTTTGAACTCAGTGACCACGCTGCGCGCACACCGCGTGTTCATTACTTTTAACACGTAACTTTTTTTTTAAACCATTTTTGAATAAAGTATAGGACGCTGGACTCCATTTATTTATTTATTTATTTAATGCTTTATGCACACAAAGTACAGAGGCGGACTTAATGCCTCAGGCATTTTCTGCCAGTCAACCTTTGGGTGATGCAGAGAAAAATAGTGGTAGGTGCAATAAATGAGAAAGAGAAAAGGAATACAAGAATTAACATAAGTACTAATAAACCATATAATATATATAATACAATTATACAATATATACTCAAATTTATAAACTACATACCTAACTAATATAGTCAAACAATTGGTCCATTCCGATTGTTCTGCAATTGTTTCAAATACCGAGAACGTCACGCCGCAATAACTTTCATATAGCCCTTTTTTTTTAACCCTTCAGATACCGTCAATTAGAGACACAATAGTAAGACAATAGATGCGCGGCCACCGGTGGTCGCTTGGGGATTCATGAATTAAATAAATTCCTATTCCCCTCATTATCTATACTAACATTATAAAAAGGTAAAATTTGTAAGTTTGTATGTTTGTGGTAATCTCTGGAAGTACTGGTCCGATTGCTAAAATTTTTTCACTGATAGAAAGCTGCTTTATTCCTGAGGCTATATTTTATGTACGCGGGCGAAGCCGCTGGCAAAAGCTAGTTCTTCATAAAGTGGTGCAACTACCATTAAAATCGATTTCGTTTCACATTTCGTGCAATAATTTTGGTAATTTTTTTTTCTATACACAGACAGAGGTGCCAACATTACGCCGAAGGAACTTCTTAAGTGAAACGTACTGTAGTGGTATTCCCTGCCAGGGTCTGTTTCCTAGTAGCTACACCCCAGGGTCTTTAAGTCAAGAGGGAATAGGTCATCGTTTATACCAGAATACCTACTCCTACGCAGACGGAGTCACAGGCTCCAGCTAGTCCTTGATAATAAAAATTACCTTCCTAAAATATCAGCTACTTACTTGGCTTCGGCATGGGTGGTGGTGGCAACTTCACTACAAGTATCCTGAGCGCCCGTTACGCAGGCTCCACCTCAGCCACCTCCATCTGCATGTTAGCTTCCTTCTTCTGGGTCACGTGGTGCTTGAGGGGCAGGTCTACTTACTTGGCTTCGGCATGGGCGGTGGCGGCACCTTCACCACAGGTATCCTGGGCACCCGTTTCGCAGGCTCCACCTCAGCCACCTCCATCGGCATGTTAGCTTCCTTCTTCTGGGTGACGTGGTGCTTAAGGGGCAGGTCATCGGGATCATCCTCTTCCATTTTGTCTGGTTTTAAGTCATCATCTGAAATAGGTAGTGTAATTATAATTTGGGTGTCTTGAAGGCTAGAGTAATAATAATATAATAATAATATTTTACAACTATCACACAACGCCGTCTAGTCCCAAGCTAAGCAGAGCTTGTGTTATGAGTACTAGACAACTGATAAACATACTTACATATTTCTAAACACATACATATATAGATAAATTCCACCCAGACACACAACAAATGATCATGCTTATCACACAAACTCTCCTGGGTGGGAATCACACCCATTACATGTCTTCAAATGTTTGGTTCTAGGACATGCCGGTTTCCTCATGATGTTTTCCTTCACCGTTTTGAGAGCCGTGGTGATGAAATAAATGACACAAAGTAACGCCCCTGGCTGGGTTCGAAGCCGCGACCTTACAACTCGTAAGTCGGGGCCATTACCGCTCGCACTGGAATCACTGGAGTCACAGGAACCATTTGTGACCCACGGATGCCCCTCAAGTTGTAGGGTAAAATCTACAAGTCCGTTATAAAGCCTGTCATACTGTATGGATCAGAATTTTAGGCTGTGAAAAAGACGGATGAAAAAAAGATTGCACGTCGCGGAGATGAGAATGTTAAGATGGATGTGTGGTGTGACGAGAATGGATAAAGTGAGACATGAGTAGTGGAAGTTTGAAAGTGGCGCCAGTGACTGAAAAGTTGAAAGGGAATCGTTTGTCTTAGTATGGACATGTGAAAAGGAGAGATGAAACGCATATTGCTAAAAAAGTTATGAGTTTAAATGTGGATGGATGTAGAGGGAGAGGGAGGCCAAAGAAAAGATGGATGGATTGTGTGAGAAGTGATATGAAAGAAAAGGGAGTTAGTGATAGCGTGACGAGTGACAGGACAGAATGGAAGAAAAAACGTGTTGCGCCGACCCCAAATAAAACGGGAGAAGGGCAGGAAGATGAAGAAGACTCTCAGTAGTAGGGTCCTATTTATTGTATCTGATTTAACATGATGGTCTATCAAGGAAAAGGGGGAGGGAGGCTTATGCCCAGCAATGAGACATAACTAGGCTGCTGAGAGATAGATAGATATTGTTACGCCGTTAAACTTCAACACGTCATATCTTCGACAAAATAAAGAGTCGCAACGAATAATTAAAACGCATTGCTGTTCGAAAGCTCTAGAATGGAGGTAGCTACCTAAGTCTGGAATAATCTACCATAAGTAGCTACCACTATTATTATTCAAATAATAATAGTAGGTAGGTATGTAGGTAGATAAAGGAAATGGTACTTTCCGACATTAACAATAGAGTCGAAATTCGCGTGAGAGTGACTCGCGATTGATAAAGCAATAAAAATGATTTAGTCCCGCGACGCGACTCTATTGTTCTGGATTTATCTTGAGACGTCGGTATCTAGAATTTTCCTTACCCCGCATATAAATACGAGCCCCCGACCGGAAGCGAGTCAGTTCTAATTTCGATTGCGAACAAGAGCGATCTACCTAAGTGTGCGAAGTGATTTTATCTAACGACCCAAGCGATAGTGTAACGATATTCTAGTGTTAATTGTGATTTGATTTATTGTTGACTGGACAAATTACATATTGTTTGTGGTGAATAAAGTTCTCTATTGGTAAATCGGCATTTAATTACCCACGTACGTAACAATATGAATCTACTCGCCTATTGCCCTCGCAGTCCCTCCCTGCCGGGCACGGGCCTCCTCCGGGCTGGTCCACACCACACGGTCCTTGATCTTCCGCAGCCAGTCTACAAAAACACGTGGTACTCGTTAGTGTCGGTAAATCACTCGTTGGGCGTACAGCTAAGGAGTGGAATTCATCGAACGAAAGGAGTGGACATCGACGAAAAAACAAATACCATGGATCCAGAACATCATTTTGGACCCCACAGAGGTAAACATTTTTGTTAGATTTTTCTTATGTTTTTTGTTAGAATAGTGAGAATATCCACCCGTTCTAATTACATTCATATTTTGTAACGTTGCAATACTGCTTCCCTTCCGCCCCGGCTTGCACACGATTTACCACGAAAAAGTTATGTCTAATTCTATCAGGATGGGCGCACGTTGTTCTTCACGAGGGAAAGCAAAAAAAATAAAATGAAAACATATGAAAACAGATTTTTGCCGCCACAAAAGTTAACTAGTTTTACAGTTATTTTCTTCACAAGTGTAAATACCGCCTCAACGGTAATCACTAACATTACACACTTATATCATAATGTACTATTCTTTAATTCATGAATCCCCAAGCGACCACCGGTGGCCGCGCATCTATTGTCTTACTATTGTGTCTCTAATTGACGGTATCTGAAGGGTTAATAGCCATATTTATGTCCCACTGCTGAGCAAAAACCTCCCTTCCTTCCTTCCGAACCTATCTGTCTACGCCTGATCGAGGTCGACGGTGTGTGGGCGGCGAAAGTAGTGTGTCGATCAGTACTAGCCAAGTTGCTAGTAGAAAGCTTCAAATGTACGGGAACGAAGTCGTCTCAACGCTCAGTCACGTGGTCAAAACAAAAGAATTGGCGGCAAGGTCAACTCGAAACGTTCGCCGCAAGCGAAACGGTTGTAACTTGGCTGGGGGGGCTGGTCAGTTTAGGCATTAAACCCATCTCTAAACGCGAATCTAAAGCGGTCCATACCCATAGTGTGGGTTTCATAAGAGTGAGCATTATTCTAGTTACATACATTTATATATATAAAAATCAATGCCACTTTTTTTTATATAACTTAAGAACCGGCTCACCTATCCAAACCAAATTTTTAGGCTTTGTTTGGACTATTTAGTGGATGATTTATGTGAAGTTTGGTAGGATAGAGTAGTGTAGAGTAGAGTAGAGTAGTGTAGAGTAGTGTAAAGTAGTGTAGAGTAGTGTAGGGTAGAGTAGGGTAGAGTAGGGCAGAGTAGGGTAGAGTAAGGTAGAGTAGGGTAAAGTAGGGTAGAGTAGGGTAGAGTGGGGAAGAGCGGGAGCGAAGCCACCAAGCTTTTGCGCGCACGCAAAAGCTTGTGTTGTATAATTTGCACCTGTGGAGCCGGAACAGATTACTACTAGTGAGAAACAAATGGTTTTTCTGTAGCATCTTACCTGGGGTATCCGCCAAAGCATCTGCAGCGTCTGCGGAGTGATCATCGTCATCACTGTGTGCGTGAGCTGTTCCAGGCTCCTCCTTCACAACTATATCAATCTTTGAGTGCCACTGGCTGTCTATTTTTGAGTCTGGAAAGAATAAAAAGAGTTATTATGAAAAATTATATTATATTATACTCAGCCAAACTGGCAGCGCGGTGCGTGGAGCGGCGCGTTGTGCCTGTCCGCGGTTGAGCCAATATAAAAATATAAGAAGCGTTCCAAATAAGACCAAAGCCAATAACCTCGATCTGTCAAATGTTGAGTGAAAGTACGGTTTGCAAAGAAAACTTTTATGCGTATCAATTAAGGGATTTTTTGCTTTGAATGACTAATTCTTAGTTAAATCTAGGTGAAGTAAAAACGTTATTGTCTAATATAAATCAGCTAAATATATTGTTTTAATTCATGAATCCCCAAGCGACCACCGGTGGCCGCGCATCTATTGTCTTACTATTGTGTCTCTAATTGACGGTATCTGAAGGGTTAAATCATAAATAGTTAAAAAAAATACTATTTTCTTTCTTATTTTGATTGTTAGGAACAATTCACTGTCTTTTTCCATTTGTCACCACTGAGACACTTAACACAGTGACGCAGAGATAAACCAAACTGAAGAACTGGATTCTGATTAAACTTTTTCGTTCACGATTAATTTTTTTTTATCTTGTTTTTTTTTTCACCCTACCCAATTTCCTCGATTTGACAGTATAACGTGACGTCATAACATCGTTCCTATTGTTATTTGGAACGCATAGTATAACGACGCACGCGGTTACCTCGAACTAGATTAAGCTTTTGCGTGAGTTGCTCGCGGCATCCCGCGTCAAGCAGCCCGCGCCGTTTTTGTGCTCACGGGGCCACTATGGGCACTCCAAAGAAGTTCTTAGGCGGTTATCACACTGCCACGCACCACGCAGCGTAGTGCGTGTTTTAACGTCGTTTGTAAGTATCTCTGTTTGTATAGAAAACATGCACAGTCCAACACACCGAAACATACACTCACGCGCGTAGGTGCGGGGCGACACGCAATGTATGCCACACTGAGTCTCGTAGTACCGTGCGTGATTTTGTATGAAATGAGTGCGTACCTGCATGGATTTATAAAACGCACTTCCGCGCGCGAGTGCGTAAAAATCCCGCACGATGATGCAGATCTACACTCCCGCAAGTACGTGTGTATGTGCGTTTTCATGCGTTACACTGTGTGGCAGTGTCATAACCGCCTTATGTTTGAGTTTTCCGCACTGCATCCGTATCGCGCTTGCGTCTACAGTCTGGTTAACCTTTAGAACGCCAATCGCTTGTATACAAGTTCGAGATGTCCGTGCCCTCAGCGCCACTACTTGATTAGAAGTAATAATAGTATAAAATAAATTTTCAACTTTTACAAGACCTTTTATTTTGTTTTTATGGAAAATTGCCCTGTTATAAGGCATATTTTTAACTTTTTCACACATAATAATTTCTTGTTTGTTTTATATTCAATAGAATCAATTTGTTGCATGGCGCTGGAGGACACATCGCGTATTATATAGATGGGCGTTGAAAAGGTTAAACACTACATATGTTTAATGGGCGAAAAATGCCTCTTATTACCGCCCTCCTGTACCAAAGTATCTTTTAGCTCACTTACCATCACTTTTAGCATCATAAATCTTCATCTTCAAGAAAGCCTCCTCACAGCGCAACACTTGTCGCTTGAAGCTCAGCGCGTCTCGTATGCGAGAGACGCAAGTCGCACAGATCAGCCGCTCTGATGGTATACCGTCAAGGTGAGATAGCTGTGGAAGTGGGGGAAATTGTAGGTTAATATTATTAAATTGCCTAAAAAGGGAATCGTTTGTCTTGGTAATGGTCATGTTAAAAGGAGAGATGAAACGCATGTTGCTAAAAGAGTTATGAATTTACATGTGGATGGATGTAGAGGGAGAGGGAGGCCAAAGAAAAGATGGATGGATTGTGTGAGAAGTGATATGAATGAAAAGGGAGTTAATGGTAGCGTGACGAGCGACAGGACAGAATGGAAGAAAAAAACGTGTTGCACTGACCCCAAGTAACAGGGGATAAGGGCAGGAAGATGATGATGAAGTATGTGTGGACTTATTCTTTTAAAAACCATAGAAGAAAATGCTTATGGCATTTTAAATGAAGGTACATGAGTTTGACGAGTGTTTGATGACAGACAGACATTATCTCATTCCATAGTAGTTTTAGAACAATGCTGGCACTACTTCCCAGGTTTTTTTTTTTTTTTTTTTGTCGACGGGGAAAATCATCTTTGACGAAACCCGCTCTTGGGTGGAGCGGGAGACAGTGTCAGACTCTTACTGACTAAAAAACCCCGCGCCGTTCCTTCTAGCCTTCATACCGGGGCACGAGCTCCCTTTCGGACAACCCTGTCCCCAGTAGGCTTCGACCCAGCTGGGCCCCTCCTGCTGCTGACAACTCCTTGAGGCGCGCGGGAACAGTGCGCGCCGTCGACGTCTTAGACTCGGTCCATTACCGGACGATCGGACAGCGAGCTACCCATAGCTCGCCGTCCGCGAGCCTGCGTCTACGGTGGCCGGAAATCGGGATCGGAATCCCGGCGACGGCGGCGAGGGCGCCGTTGCCTGATGCGGTCGGCCTCCTCCTTTGCAAGCATTACTGCTTCGCAGAAGGAGGCGACCGCTTGCCATTCCTCCTCGCTCCGGACCATGGCCTCGACCAGGGCCCGGCGCGAGAGGTCTCCGCCGCCGATCGCCCCCACGAGGGCACGGCGATGCTCCGCCCAGGCAGGGCACACCTCGACGGTGTGCTCCACCGTGTCCTCCGGGCGTTGCGCACAGTGGCGACACCCGGGCGTCTCTTCCGCTTGAATCCGATGCAGGAACCTCCCGAACTTGCCATGTCCGGTGAGGACCTGCGTCATGCGGAAGGTAAGGACGCCGTGAGGTCTTTCCAGCCACGCGCACTACTTCCCAGGTGCGTCACTGCGGGGTGCCAGCTGAAAATCAGTGCTGGGTGTTTGATGCCCAGCAATTGCTGAGTTTAACCCTTTTGGTTTGGGCACATTCAATGCAACTGTATTGTATTTCTGTACTTTTTTTTATATTATTGTTTTATGTTGTGGTATATTGTGTTGCTTGCGCCGAATAAATGCTATTCTATTCTACTTCAAAGCTAATTTACGAACCCGAAAAAAAAACAGAGTTTAATTGCATAGAATATATAGATAAAAAGGCTGTATAAGTTAAAAAACTTACCAGTAAACTGAAGCAATCCATTATCATGTCCGAATAAACCTCTTTTTGTCCCAAACTCTCGTATTCCAGGTTCAAAACACGACATTTTTTCATGTTCCCGCAACATCGACATAATCCTGAATCAAAAGTTGGGCCTTTGCCCTTTTTCGTAGCCATTTTGATTCGTTTCCTTCAGCAAAAGAATTAATAAAGTACAGTTAACACTAAAAAGGTGATAGAGTGTAATATTTATTGTTGTTTCTAATTAGAAATCAACAATTTATACATTTACAACAAAAATCGACCTCAACACTTGACAGATAGATCGTGTGTTGCCATAAATGATTTACTTATTTATAATTTTTTAAATAATCTTTTAGAATTTGATTGATTCCTTTTTGACGTCGTGTAATAAAATTACTTCGTTTTTAAAGGCATACGGATAATCATCTAATACTTTTAGAAGAAGACACTGTAGACAGTGCAATTATAAAATTGTAAATATTTTTTTCAACTTCCATACTGTAGTCGTTGTTTTTGCCACTATATTGCACGTAAAATTCTATGTACTTGTTTTACGATAGCCAAAGTGTGACCTTTTCGTAAATGAATATCAAAATAGAACTTCTTTCGCTCCTTTTATGTACATCCCCCGGCTAATGGAAGAGTTGCCACAATAATAATTTAGCTAGTAAGAATTCTGAACGAAATATTTGAAGTCTGGATTCTGGATACTAACCAGCTGTCAAAACTTCAAAAGTCCAAACAAAAAACAAACATTGGTAAAAAATAAAGATTTTTGAATGGAAAATCTAAATAAAACTAAAATCATGAAAGAAAAACACTTCTGCAGATGTTGTTTATCAGAAGAATGTTATAAAGACATGGCCAACACTTATTATATTGGGAATAAAACAGAAAATTACATTGAAATGCTGTTGAACATTTTTAATATAAATGTGAGTATAATCATTAATATTTTTTTGTTACATAAAGATTAAAATTTGAAAATTCAAAATTAACCCTACTATTTTGTTTTCAAGAAACATGTGTTTACGTTTGCCTAATTTAATGTACAGAAACAATATTGTTTTTCTTAAGCTATTGCATAGCTTCTATCGCGGGCCTTGAGCGTGGAGACCGAATCCAGAAATTCCGTAACGAAAAAAACCTAACGCCCCCCACTAAATGGTTGTCATGGCAACTTGTCAACTTCAATCACAATTTAATTGCATAAGTTGATAAAAAATGCTATGCAATAGCTTTACCGCGGCAGTCTCCGAGTGCTACGCATCTTTTTTTTTTCATGTAACCAGCTCAAAAACAACAATGCCCAAAGATATCTCATTTGTGAGGAGTGTGTATCAAAACTTCGAGATGCTGCAGCCTTTAAGAGAAACGTCCTTGCTGTTCAAGAAACTATTGAAAAGGGCCTCTGCTGGGAAAATATTGATACAAATATAGGTAAGCAGACCAAAAATAATGTTTGTTAAAGTTCTGATTTATCAGACTATTAATACTTAAGAGACTGGCCTGTTGGTCTAGTGGTTAGTGGCCCTGCCTGTTATGCTAGGTTTGATTGCCATCCAGGACAAATTGACAGTCCCTATGTATATGTCGCAGGGAAATAAGGATATCACGGTTTTCGCAAAATCCCTAGGGATATCACGAAATGCCGCCGGTAGATGACGAATATTCTTGTTTATTACGTCTTCTTACTAAAAGTATATAGTGAAATGACAAAACACCAATTTCTCGTCAGTTATTTGTCATTTCACTAAACTAAATCTAGTAAAATGTTAGAAAGACAACAAACAAGAATATTCGACATCATCCGGGATTTCGTGATATCCCTAGCGAAATCCTTGATATCCTCATTTCCCTGCGACATATTATAAAGATAAAGTTTATAATATTATTTATAATGTTTATTACAAAATTATTTACTTTGTTAAATTGATACTATCAATTATACAAAGTAAATAATGGAATAAACAAAACATGAATTTTGGACATGTCTTTATATACGTTGGGACCGTCGAAATATTTATGTTATGAGCATGATTATTTGTAGACAGAACAAAGAGAAATTACACCCAAATACAAAACAAATTATTGTGCATAACACACAAACATTTGGGAATCAAACCCACAACCGCCAGCTTTGCAGTCAGGGCTACTAACCATAAGGCCAACAGGCAACCATATTAACAAAATTGAATTTCTTTTCATGACCTTGTTGTGCCCCACTGCAGGGCAAAGGCTTCACTTCCATTTTTCCACTCTTCTCTATATCCCTTAGCCACTTTTGGCCAAGAAAAGAAATTTCTATCACAAAAAAAAAACATTTATATTATTTTTTTACAGATACAAAGATAGAAAAAGAAGATGCTGATTATTTTGATGACTTTGATGATGACATCAGTGATAAGGATTTTAACTGGGAAAATTTTAATTGGAATGACTCCCAAAAAGGTAATAATTAAACTTCTAGTGTGTTTCACTTAAGACGTTCCTTTGCCGTAATGTTGGCAATACGGAAAAACAGTGTTGCAAAATTTTTAGCAATTAAATTACTTAATATTAGGGAGATTAACTTATATTTCGTTACTTTTAACAATTGCGTTTTTTTTTTGTTTTTCTTTTTACTATTTTTGAATAAAGTATAGGGCGCTGGGCTCCATTTCGATTGTCTTGCAATTCTTTCAAATACCGAAAACGTCATGCCACAATATCGTATCTCTCTATAACAACGTCCTTTTAGACCTGCTTTTTTTTTAAATAAAGTCCCATTCCTCTCATAATTCTCCAAAAAGTGTTGCAACTACCGTTAAAATCGATTTCGTTGCGCATTTCGGGGAACAATTTTGGTAGAGTAGGCAACTCTTTCCTTTTTCCCTTCTTTTTTGTGTAGACAGACAGGGGAGCCAATATTACACCAAAGGAACGTCTTAACCCTTCAGATACCGTCAATTAGAGACACAATAGTAAGACAATAGATGCGCGGCCACCGGTGGTCGCTTGGGGATTCATGAATTAAGTGAAACGCACTGTAAATAACTTGCTATTTCTAATGTCAATGTAATTTGGTCTCATAACCCGTCTAACAGTAGCCTCGCCCAAGTCGCCAGGATTCCGAACGCGACTCCCAGCTCGCCGTCCAGCCATCCGATAAGCCTCCAGACTGTAATACCAATCATTTATTTGACAATAATGTAGGTAACTGATATGGTGTTAATTTATGGAGAGTCCGAGTACAAAAAGAGAGTAGAGTGAGGGCCCCATAACCACGGCGCGGCGTCGCTACCGTAAAACGGCACGGCGCCGCGAACGGTGCGGTGGGTGATAAGTTGGTTTGCTCAAATCTGGATGTGGATCGGGAAAGATTACTCTCCTGATTAACAGAAACAGAGGCAATTTTGGGTAAATCCATATATTTATACAATAAACCAAGACGGAGGTCATTTCAAAAGGAAATATTTAGCGCTAAAAATATGTGGGAATGAGAACTTTTTTGAATATTTTAGATAGATACCATTCGATCGCTTACCAAACGCGAGCCTATCAATAATAAAAAAAAAAAAAAAAAAGCTTGGACGTGCCTCCACTAACGAAGAAATCTGTATCAATATTTTCCATCATTTTGTTTTACACACATGGGCGCACGCCAACTGCGAAATATCGACTGAGAATAGACGCCCGGCGAACCGTTCGCGGCGCCGTGCAACGGCACGGGCGCACGGTGGCGCAGGCGCCGATCGGTACCGAAGTCATGAGATTGTTCCGGCGGGATCTCACGGTGAAATGGCGTCAGCGACTATCGCAACCCAGTGCTGGGCACGCCACAATTATGGCGGTAAGTCCCCTCTTTGAGGCGTGGCTGGAAAGACCTCACGGCGTCCTTACCTTCCGCATGACGCAGGTCCTCACCGGACATGGCAAGTTCGGGAGGTTCCTGCATCGGATTCGAGCGGAAGAGACGCCCGGGTGCCGCCACTGTGCGGAACGCCCGGAGGACACGGTGGAGCACACAGTTGAGGTGTGCCCTGCTTGGGCGGAGCAACGCCGTGCCCTCGTGGGGGCGATCGGCGGCGGAGACTTTTCGCGCCGGGCCTTGGTTCAGGCCATGGTCCGGAGCGAGGAGGAGTGGCAGGCGGTCGCCTCCTTCTGCGAAGCAGTAATGCTAGCAAAGGAGGAGGCAGACCGTATAAGGCAACGGCGCCCCCGCCGCCGCCGCCGGGATTCCGATCCCGATTTCCGGCCACCGTAGACGCGGGCTCGCGGACGGCAAGCCATGGGTAGCTCGCTGTCCGATCGTCCGGTAACTGTCCGGACCGAGCCAAGGCGTCGACGGCGCGCACTGTTCCCGCGCGCCTCAAGGAGTTGTCAGCAACAGGAGGGGCCCATCTGGGTCGAAGCCTACCGGGGTCGGGGTTATCCGAAAGGAAACTAGAGCCCTAGTATGAAGGCTAGAAGGAAAGGCGCGGGGTTTTTAGTCAGTAAGACTCTGACACTGTCTCCCGCTCCACCCAAGAGCGAGTTTCGTCAATGATGATTTTCCCCGTCGACAGAAAAAAAAAGTCATGAGATTGTCTTCTGTACTTTATCTGTATCTTTTTGTGGTATAAGTCAGACACCCGTCCTCTCACTCCGCCGCGAGAAGTCTTAGGATAATATCCCTCATATCCCACTTTATAAATGTCCTTAGACTGCCCCAAATTAGGCGTGCGCCCGCGTGGTGCATTACGGCCCATTCCCTCTCCTAGAGGTGCACGCGGCGCGCACGCAGTGCTCGAGTCGCGTTCTTACCCCTTCCGCCGCGGGCTCGCACACACGTCACACGGCGACAACACGCGACGTTTACGCAGCGCGCTCGCGTCGAGCACGCGACAAACGCGTCGCTCACGCCCGAGAAACGTGCGCGCCTAATGTGGGGGAAGCCTTAGACGGATGCGTGTTTATCTTCGCTGACTTTTTTTTGATTTATTTATTTATTTATTTATTTATTTATTTATTTGTTTATCCTCGCATCGGAACGCCTTGCAGCAATTACACCAATGGAGCACTTAATTCAGAATCGGCTACCGCAGTGGAGTGGTAGTCATCGCAGGAGCGGCGCGGCGGTGGGTCACGTACGCTCGCTTCCGCAGCATCAGGCCAGCGCTCCTCCAGGATTCCACATCACATTTTTAAAATGTTAAAGCTCTTGTTGATGAGTTTTTTAAAAGAAATTGATTTAAATTGAAATGTACGGAAAATTTTGATGTGTCATCTTGACAATTTTGATACTTTTATTATTATTTTGGTTAGATTATGATTACTTAAATAAGTATTTCGATATAACACACATATTATACCTGTTTTAGAGAATAATGATAATTATACATGTTGCTTTTTCAGGGCAAGTATTCTTCATAACATTGGAATCAAATGCCAGAACACAAAAAAATAAAACTATTTCTAAGTTAACGAAAACCAAATCTCGTGTAAGAGAAATTAAAAGAAATGAAACTACCAACAAAAAACCTAATACACTTGGTGGCAATAAGAATGATACAGTAAAAAAATCTATTACACTAGGTGTCAGCGAAAAGGATACAGGTCAAAACCCGAGTACACTTAGTGCCAAAGAAAAAGATGAAGATGATGAACAAATAGTAAGTGAGAGTGACGATAACTTCAATACTTTGGACTTAAATGAAGATGACAGTGATTATATGGACACAGAAGCATTGGATTCTGAAGATAGCTTTAAAGTAGATAAAAAGTCGAAGAATGTGATTAAAAGTATAGCTGCAAAGAGGATTTTGAAAACGAAAGCAGGTACAATTTGATTATCCTCTTTATATATTATAATAATAACTAGCTGCTCCCTCCAAGGGAACATACTTCCGGGGTAAATAGTATCCTATGTCCTATTCCAGGACATGGTCTATCCGTGTACCAAATTTCATCAAAATAGGTTTTGCCATTTAGGCGTGAAGACGTAACAAACATACAAACTCACTTTTGCTTTTATATTATTAGTAATATTCCCCAACTATCACACAACGCCGTCTAGTCCCAAGCTAAGCAGAGCTTGTGTTATGGGTACTAGACAACTGATAAACATACTTATATATTTTTAAATACATACATATTATAGATAAATTACATCCAGACATAGAACAAATGATTATGCTCTTCACATAAACATTTGCCCTGGGTGGGAATCAAACCCACAATCTCTGGCATAGCAGTCAGGGGTCAGTAACTTCTAGACCAGTGGTTCCCAAACTTATTTTGTCTACTGCCCACTTTGAGAATAAATATTTTTTAGCGCCCCCATTTTTTCACCTATTTAAAAACCACTATAACTTCAAATTAAATTAATTAATTATTGTGACCTAGATATGTATATTATGTATATTAACGGGTCTTTCTGGGTCTCTTCCCGCCCCCCTTGAGACCTGCAGCGCCCACAAGGGGGCGTTATCGCCCACTTTGGGAAAGACTGTTCTAGACCAACAGGCCAGTCCATATTTGTATTGTGTTATAGTTATTTAGTTAGCCCACTTATGTCCCACTGCTGGGCGAAGACCTCCCTCTCTCCCTTTTCCTCAAATATCTATCCTCAGCCATTGCAGGCCAGTCCCTCCGGTAGTTTTCCAGCTCATCTCTCCACCTTCGCCTTGGTCTACCGCGATGTCGCCTAGCTTTTAATGGGACACAATAAGTGGCTCTTTTAGCCCATAGCTCATTCAATATTCGGTAAACTTGTCCGGCCCAATCACTTTTTTTGAATAAATTATTTACAGTATTTATTATTATTTTTGAAGAAAAGGGGCTATGCATCTCCCATAGTGTAGGAGATGTAGTCACTGCGACCTAAAAGATCTATTGTGACTCGCCACCTTGTTAGAGTAACTCTTTTAGCCGGGAGGCTTCCAGGAAGTCTAGAATACTCCTAGCTTTGAGAGTTTTAATCTCCTCCGGGCGAATAATGTGTCGACCCAGATGGATACTCCGTTTGTGGATAAGGGGCCCACATTCACACAACAGGTGCTTAGGCGTCTCCCTCTCCTGATTACAGTTCCTGCAAACATCAGTGTCACTCAGTTTCATGTGAAAAAGGTGCCTGTTTAATTTGCAGTGGCCGGTTAAGGCGCGGGCTATCGCACAGATGTTCGTCCTGCTAAGCTCAAGAAGCTCGGCAGTTCGTTTTTGTGAGTAGCCTTCTATAAGAGATTTGGCGTGTAGCAGTCCTGGTTGTAACAACCAGTGCTTTTTTGAATCGCCAAATAGGTTGCCCTTAAGGGTCTGCATGGCCTGGTTCTTTGAGATACCACAGAAAGGTTCTGGTCCTATCTGATGACCCTGAGCCCCAGTCCTTGCAAGTTCGTCGGCTTTTTCATTGCCAGTAATTCCAGAATGACCCGGTACCCATCTCAGAATAACTTTATTCCTTTGCCCCAGGTCATTTAGTTTGTTAACGCAGTCTTTTACCAGTTTCGAATTTATTGTATTCGAGTTCAAGGCGTTAAGAGCTGCCTGGCTATCTGAGTAAATCAGAATTAATTGATTTATGTAGTTTCGTTGACGGTTGGCTTCCGCACATTCTATAATGGCGTATACCTCCGCTTGGAATATGGTGGCATATTTACCCAGATTCAAGCTTTTGCTGAATTTCGGGCTAATGCCAAATATTCCACATCCTACATTCTCACCCATTTTGGATCCGTCTGTAAACCAGATCAGGCTTCCAGCCTTGCAAGTAATGAGGTTGCTTGCCCAATCCTCTCTGCTCGGCAGTTCCACTGTGTAATTTCTTGTGAAGCTACACTGTGGAAGCATGACGTCTGTTGTCATAGCTAGCTGATCGTGTTCAAGCACTGATTCGTGTAGCGATCTCAGTGCTTGAGAGCGCCAGTTTACTTTGCCAGTGCTGTTTATTCTATACATGCCCGCTTTCGCCTCCTTCGCAATTAATAGATGAAGTGGCGGAAGGTTAAGCAGGGCATTTAGAGCAGCTCCTGGTGTTGTAGACATGGCCCCTGTTGATATAATGCATGCAAGTCTCTGCAAACCATTAAGTTTGTTAATGACTGTCACTTGGGATGTTTTCCTCCACCATACTACGCAGGCATACGTTATTATCGGCCTAACTATAGCGGTGTACAACCACAGGGCGATTTTAGGGTTTAGGCCCCATTTCGTCCCTGCTAAGCGACAGCATATTCCTAAAGCTATTTTAGCCTTTTGAATCACATTATTAATGTGAGTGTTCCAGGTCAGTCTCTGGTCGATAGTTACGCCCAGGTACTTGACCTCATTGGAGAATGGTATGCGAGTCCCCTTTACAGTGGGCGTTACAAGTTTGTCCAACTTTCGCTTCCTAGTAAAGGGGACTATTGTTGTTTTACTCGGGTTAACCGATAAATTGTTCTCTGTGCACCACGTGTTTATAACGTTCAGAGATCTTTGCAGTATAGATGATACCGTGCTGTGACAGGGGCCGATAACACAAGCCACCACATCGTCAGCATAACTGTGTACATCTAAGTCTCTTTTAAAGGCTTCAACCAGCAATTGGTCAACAACGAGTAGCCATAGAAGTGGCGATAGAACGCCTCCTTGTGGGCACCCTTTAGTTGTTTTGAAGCTTTTTGTAGTTCCGTGTAAGGTAACACTGATAGTTCTGTTGAGGAGCATGAATTCGATCCAACGAGTAGTTGTCTCGTCAATCCCTTTCGCCTTCATTCCCTTGGAAAGGGCGTCTATGGTGACGTTGTCGAAAGCTCCTTCAATATCAAGGAAAGCACATAGGGCTATCTGTTTATCTTCCAAAGACCTTTCGATCCTGTCTGTTAGTTCTAACAGAGCAGTTTCTGTGGATTTTCCTTTTTGGTAAGCATGTTGCTTCGGATGCAGAGGGTTAGCCCTTAATGGTCCATCCCTGATGCATTCGTCGATATTTACAGTAATTATAATATTTTAAAAAGTTAAAGCTTGTCGTTTGTTTGTAGGAGTCACTGAAAGTACTGGTCCGATTGCTAAAATTCTTTCACCGATAGAAAACTGCTTTATTCGGGAGTGACATAGGCTATATTTTATGTATGCGGGCAAAGCTGTGGGCAAAAGCTAGTATAGTCTAAAAGCATGTGCATCCGATACATGAATTGTGTAAAGAATGGCATGAAAGAACAAAATACATTCAACCGAACATAGAACCTCCTCCTTTTTGAAGTCGGTTAAAAAGGAAGTCAAAAAAGAACCGACAGACCACATTGATGTTGCTATGTAACAAAATATTTGCAAATGTTGCCATGTAAAAAACCGTTAATAATTTAAAAATTCTTTTTCAGCGAAACTAAACAAGGATAAAGCAAATAAAGAAAGAACATGCCCTGAGGAACAATTAGCTATAAAACATAAAAGTGAAGACACAATGAAACTCGTTCAGAACTCAAACCTCTGCCTCTTTCGTTCATTCAGAAATAAATTCGGCTGTAACTTCTGCATAATGAGATTTCCAGAAATTTGTCAGTTAAAAGAACACTCGCTTACTCATAAAAATCCAAAACTATCAGTTCTCAAAAGATTACGAGGTCTCTCATGCAAAAATGCGGACATCTCGGATTTAAAATGCAATCTATGCTCCGAAAAGTGCGCGGACCTAGAATATCTTCGGAATCATTTAAAAAAAGAACATGATATTTCGTTTCATGGAACAGAGCACTATTTAGTGCCATATAAAATTCAAGATGGCTACCAATGTGTGATATGCGAATTGAAATTTAATACCTACATGCGATTATCAATACACATGAATTCACATTACACTAACAACGTTTGTGAAACTTGCGGCTTGTCGTACATCAACCGATCTGGTTTACGTGGCCACGTTCAAACTATGCATAGAGAGAAAAAATGCTCGCGATGTCCCGCCATTTTTTTGACAAACTCTTCTAGAATTAAACATTTAAAGCAAGTTCACGGTGTTAGACCTCCAAAACGATCTATCTGTAACTTATGCAATAAAACTTTCAAATATGCTTACATTTTAAATGAGCACAAAATTTTGGAACACGGCTTTAAAAGGCCAGCTGTGTCGACATGCGAAGAGTGCGGAAAAACATTCCTAACGCCTTTGAAATTGAAAACGCACGTCCGTTCCGTTCACATAAAGGAGCGTAGATACCCTTGTACGAAATGTGATATGAGGTTTTTCACGACCTGCGATCGGAGACGTCATGAGAGGACCCATGAAGATGTCAGGTCGTTCTGCTGTAGTTATTGTGATGCCAAGTTTAAGTCCAAAGATTCTTGGCGAAGGCATTTGAAGAGGCAGCATGGACATGTGTTTGAGAGTACAGTGACGTAGTTTGTTTGCCATTACAGTCGCGCGCACGTAGGATAAATCAGCCGCATCGCGTCGAAATTGTGTAAACCGCAACAAATCGCTTCGCAATCGCATCCACGTCGAATCGCATACCTAGGACGCCATGTGAATGTGACCTCTACCGGCATGACTAGACGATGAATTCGGTTGCAGTATTTCAATAAATAAAAAAAAAAAACAGTTTTGCTTCAATATGTGTTTTATTTAATTTAAACCTGAATACCACACGAATAATTGCGTTAAAATTTTCACTCAAAAAAGTTGATTTTTAATAAATTGCATGGTCATTTGCTGGTTTACAAACAAAATAAATGATTATGATTATTATTTCAACTAAACGTCCTAAAAGTATGGATTGCAGTGAAATTTGAACTTTGTCCTGTACGACATAAAGTTGTCGTTGTGTGTTGTCCCACAAAATTCCACAACTATCTCGGATTCTCACATAGAATTTGATCTACCTGTTGGGCGCCAATATAAATTCGCGGCTGAAGGCATTGTTTATACTCGCGCGGTTTATAATACTGAATTTCGTGCACCCATAAAATAGTTCGAATCTTAATTGGGAACAAACGTCGAAATAAAAAACGACTATAAATAATAAACAAGATGCATTTTTCAATATTAACTAGTCGAATATTTAATATTTCACATTCCATCCTCAAAGATAGAAATAGGTAACTAAAAAAAAATACAAGTTTTACAAACTAGTTTTTCAAATACATATAAAAAATCAACAAAAAAATTTTAGTTTTATGTTGTTGTTATGGGTGTAGTCCAAAACCACTGAAAAATAGTCCCATCTGTAAACTATCGTTTTATTATTTATTTATTTATTTATTTAATACTTCATGCACACAAAAGTACAGAGGCGGCTATAGATACAAAATAAAAAAGTTGGTATAAATTAAAAAAATATATATTAAAAAAACCGAGGATATCATTATGCTACGAACAGATTTGTAACACACCACGCGACTCGAACGTGCTTGGCGCTAAGAGCACACGTAGTAACGTCAAAAGGTTAAAAGGGTCTATTACACTACGCTGAACAACGCGTGCGATATTCAGACTCGTCTTATTTTTATTTCTGAGTAAGACAGTCTGACCCTTATCACACTTCGCGATACGTCGAACCACAGACTAAAACGGTCTGTAATAGGCCTTTAAGGTGGTGCATCACGACTCACATTTTCACTGTTTTTCATACAACCGCTCATAACTGATTATGACGTTATTACACATTTTTCATTAGATATTTTGGAAACACAGTATCTTGTGGATATTATCTAGGTTTCTAAAGAAACCAATTTCTAAATTTATGTAAAACTAATTCAGTAAAAACCTCTGAAAATCTCCTATTTTGTATGAACTTTGACACTTCATAATTTGCCTAAAAATTAAAAAAGTCAAAAAAGTAATCCTCTAGAGACCTTGCAAATTTTATTAAAATTCTAAATGATGACAACTTTTTCCAAAAAGTTTTAAGGGTTTAAAAAAAAAACAGCTATTTCCTGGAGCAAGTTTTGTGAAATTTTCGAGTAAATCTCGGAATTACCGAATACTAACAGAGTTTCCAGGCGTTATCTCTCTTTTTTTGCGTTGCCTTTTCGTCAAACATCGCGTTGAATTGCATTAAATGAAGTAACAAGCTTTTAAACCATTTTCGATGTTTACGAAAGGCGGGTGGAAAAGGACCCTCTTAACTCATTAACAGCCCGCGACGGATTGGTCAGACGTATGTCTTCGTGTCTTATTCGCCAGGGTCGTATGTGGGCATTTTTTTTTAAACAGCTACATAACTTTGAAAATAGCTCACTGATATTTTTTTGTATATTTTAGCTAATTCTTGGTTTAGTCAAATGATAAATTTTACAAATTTTGCTATGTATGTATTTTTTTATCATAAGGCGCTTATTTCAAATAATATATGTAAATAAATAGTAACTTAGATACGTTTTGGTCATGACCGTTACCAAATAATAAACTGCTCCTGAAATAGATCTGTTAGTTCAGTTTAATTTTTTTGGTATGTATGGATTAATTAGTTGTTCTGTATAGCAATCTAACACAAAAAATCAGTTGTATGGGAAATATTGCGATAGTATTATGTAAAAAATGGTCATGATCGTTACTTGTTACGAAAATGCTATACTTAATATGTGAATATATCAGTTAAACATACCAATAGGCATAGCATTACCATACCAACCTTAACTTAAATGCCTTTATGTTAAAAAGTATAAAAAAAACTATTCAATTATTTTAACAAATATAGAAAAACTATCTAAAACTATTAAAATATTGCGAAGGACAGTCACGTATACCGGACCAACCAGTAACGGTCCTGACGTAGTAAAGTTGTGGATACACCAATTTAGTAAATAAAACACATGTTTTACAATATTAACGTTGTCTTTATAATTTTTAAATGCTCAGAGCATACTGATAAGGCACATGACATCATAAAATCAACAATTGACAATTCAGTCAATACTAAATTACTGTTTCTTATAAACTGGCTTAATTAGCTACAAAAATGCACATTTTTGAACGTAAAAAGGAACTAGGTAATTGAAAAAGAAATAAGTAATTATACCGATAGCAAATTTTTAGTTTCTATAAAAATAATAACATTCTCATTATTAAAAAAAAAAAAAACTTATTTAAATCTAATAAGGTACTTCGAAATAGCACAATAATTGTTTGTTCTTAAAATCTATAACACAACAGTCTTCTTTACGATCTATTAAACAACAGTTTAATAGATCGTAAAGAAGTGTTTTGTTTGACTAATAAAAAATAAAACTAACGAGATCTCAAAAAATCAGCTTAATATTCAAAAAAAACTTGACATAAACGCTTATACAATAAATTATAGTCAAAATAACGAGTACCACAACAATTAAGCAGCTCTAACGAAATTTAACTAAGTAGCTACTTTGGACTAGATAATTGAAAAAGGATATAAGTAATTAAACCGATAACAAAACTTTAGATACTATAAAAATAATAACATTCTCATTACTTATTTGTAAAGAAATCGCAAAAGTTTAAAAATTACTAATTTAAATCTAATAAGGTACTTCGAAATGGCACAATAATTGTTTGTTCTTAAAATCTATAACACAACAGTCTTCTTTAAGATCTATTAAACAACAGTTAAGTCTTTACAAGAATTCAGTGTTTTGGTTGACTAATAAAAAATAAAAGTAACGAGATCTCAAAAAATCAGCCTAATATGGAAAAAAAAACTTGACATAAACGCTTATACAATAAATTATAGTCAAAATAACGAGTACCACAATAATTAAGCAGCTCTAACGAAGTTTAACTAAGTACCTACTTTGGACTAGGTAATTGAAAAAGGATATAAGTAATTAAACCGATTACAAAACTTTAGTTTCTATAAAGATAATAACATTCTCATTAGGTACTTATTTGTAAAGAAATCGCAAAAGTTTAAATATTACTAATTTAAATCTAATAAGGTACTTCGATACAATAATTGTTTATTCTTAAAATCTATAACGCAACAGTCTTCTTTAAGATCTATTAAACAACAGTTAAGTCTTTACAAGAATTCAGTGTTATAGTTGACTAATAAAAAATAAAAGTAACGAGATCTCAAAAAATCAGCTTAATATGCAAAAAACAACTTATTTTGTAGTTTTTTACAAGTTATTGTGTAGCCTCACCCATCACGCAAACAATATTCACATTCATCTTTTTCATAATGATCAAATATAGCAGAATCACAATTATAACACCAAAAATTTACATTTTCAAGCAGTAACTTAATGTCATTCTTGGTCATTGGTAAGCAAAAATGGCATGGTCTACAACCTTGTACATTTTCATCACAGTTGCGACACTTTTCGGTAATAATAAAATGTGTTTCGTTCCATGGCCACTCCAATTCATAGTAATAATACTGCAGTAGATCTTCCTTTGTTAAGATTTTGTCGATATCCACAACAATTACCATTTTTGTGATCTTTCCTGCTAACAGCAATCAGCCCTTGACAAAACAGAATACTGATGCATACCAAGAATAGTCCGTTCAATCTGTAAAAGTTAAAAATATTTTAATTAATGAAAACATATGTACTCCAAACAAAACACTTATAAAGCAAGCCTAATTCATTACCATCTGAATCGCTGTCTCCCAAGCATTTATCACACAAATAATTAATAGTTATGGGCCCACCAACGCAGTCATTGCAGTATGTTTTTTTACAGGCCATACATTTTGCCATTTTGCCAAGAATTGAGCAAGTGCAACCACTGCAATTTGGGAATTTGATATGTTTTTTTGATACGCAATCGTATCAAAAAAACATATCAAATTATTACTCTTTATACTTTTTTTTGGTACACATGTATTCCCCTTTTGGCAATTGAATCCATCACGTTTAGTAGAACTTGGTCCTGGGCAATAATTACTTTGCAAAACATTTACAGTCTTTATCGATATATTTTTCTGTTCAACAGAACTTGGTCCTGGAGAATTAGACTCTGTATCAGGTAAAATATACATAAAATCAATTAAATTTAAATCAACATCCATAGCCAAATTCTGGTTCTCTGGTGTCATTTCCGAGGTGACGAGTTCTATAGGCAAATTCAGGTTCTCTGATGTAATTTCCGGGGTATCGAGTTCTATTGGCAAATTCAGGTTTTCTGATGTATTCACCGGGGTGTCTAGTTCTATTGGCAAATTCCGGTTCTCTGATGTATTCTCCGGGATGACGAGTTCTATAGGCAAATTCAGGTTTTCTGATGTAATTTCCGGGGTATCGAGTTCTATTGGCAAATTCAGGTTTTCTGATGTATTCACCGGGGTGTCGAGTTCTATTGGCAAATTCAGGTTCTCTGATGTATTCTCCGGGGTGACGAGTTCTATAGGCAAATTCAGGTTTTCTGATGTAATTCCCGGGGTGACGAGTTCTATAGCGAAATTCAGAATGCTTGCTGTAAATTCCGGTGTGGATAGTTCGTCATTAAGTAAGTTGGAAGTTGTGGGTTTCGTTGGCAAAGTGTCTTTAATTTCGGTATTCGATCTGACACAGTGAGTTTTCAAGTCAAAGCAGCTGCATAAACCTTTGAGTTCTCCGCAGAAACAACCAATATCCCTATAGGCCAAGATACCGTTTCCCTTTGTAATTATCTGATGAATTTGCAATGTTCCCGCCAATGTCGTGAAATTATTTGGTAGCATCGAAACAATGTTATTTATTTCTTCGTCCTTGACAAACCAGATCTTGACAGTTCTCATACAGGCTTTTAAAATATGATAAGCATCGGAAGCTTCTCTAATATCTTTTCCAAAGCAAACTTGTTGATCTAAAACTCTTTTCACCGATCTACCTATACCGTCAGCAACTCCTTTTCCATGGCCACTTTCGAAAAATGACCAGGTCACATATTCAAGTTCCAGCTTTTCAGTGAATAGATCGATCAAATAAAAATTATTTTTTTGTCGATATTGAGAGGTTGGGCCATCAGAATAGAAATGTATAGTCGTTACTTTAAAATCATCCTTTATCATCTTTAATACAGGCAGTAAATGCGCCCAAATAGCTGGCGGTTGGTGCATGTTGTTTTCAGATACAGTACAAAATGATTGTGACATCCCTTGAATATAGACCATTCCAGTGTGTAGCGTTATTTGGCTTTTAGAGGCACCGAAATGCATACTTTGTATTTCTTCGCTTAGTTTTGTCTCATAATTTTCCGAGAAATCGCATATAACTACCGCTTCATTTTCGTTTAGATGATTTATAATAAATTGATATTGGTTTTGTTGATGAATGTTATTAAAATAATGTTTCTTGAAAGGTTTAATGCCATTTTCAAAGTCTTGTAGTAACTGATTAATAGTTCCGTTTTTCTCTGCTTTTACCGTTTTCTTCGTGGTCTTTTCTGTGGTTTCTGATCCTTCCTTTTTAGAGTATTTATGGGTAATTGTCTCCCATTGGTACCAGGTGACGTTTTGATTTAATTGCACATTTGTGTTATAAATAATGGGAATGTTCTTGCATTTCATGCATTTACCATGCATGCATTCGAATGATTTCAGGTCACATGTTTGTAATGCTAGTATTTCCTTTATATTGCTCTTTAGGAGTACAGAATGTTGTTTTAAACACGCAAATTTCAATTCAATGTTATTATGCTTAATACATACGCATGTATTTCTGGATCCCAAGTGTGGTGTCAAAACATAAAATGGTTTGTACTTATAAAATGTGGTAAATTTATATTTCCCACCTTCGTTTTTATACTTCTTATAAAGGTTCTGTAACGTGTCCCATAAATACCTTATCTGCTGCTTTTCTTTGTTATATGTGCGACATTCTTTTTTTCCAGCCGTGCAGCGGCTCACATCGTCCCTAACGTAAAATTTTACTAATTCTTCAGATATAAGACTTACTTTCTTCGGCTTCGCTTTCTTGACTTTTCCTGTTAGACCTATTAATTTAGCTACGTACGATTTTACTTTGGCGTTAGTAATCAATCTTTTTAGTATTATTTTTTGGGAGCGTTTTTCACATGCATTATAAGTTTTCTTCATAGTATCTTCTAGAACTTGTTCTCGAGCCTTCATTTTTTCTATTATTTTCTCCTTGTTTTGTATCTGTTTCTCTGCATCTATTTTTAATCGATATTTTTTTTTTTTAGTTTTTCACATATAGTTAGAAGTTTTTTTTATCCTTTCTTCCTTTTTTTTAAGCGTATTATTAAGTTTAGTACACTTTGTATTTAACCCTTCAGATACCGTCAATTAGAGACACAATAGTAAGACAATAGATGCGCGGCCACCGGTGGTCGCTTGGGGATTCATGAATTAAATATTTCAGTTTTGAAGTGTCTGCCTTGACATTTTCTTTTTTTTTGTAATTCGTTAGTCTCATCTTTTTTTTGTATTTGCTTCCGCTACAGCAGCTTTTTGTTTGTTAGCACGTTGCTTACGTTTCTGTTTTACCCACTGATCTCTCTGACTTTTCTTTTCTGTATCATCTAATTCTGAAATCTTTTTGCGTCTTCGTTTAAGTCGTTCTAAATCCTTTTTACGATACTCTTCATATTTTTGGGGATCTTTTTTTATACGTTCCCTGTACCGTTTCATTTTTTCTGCAGCGGTAAGTGCCATTCTGATATCTTAAACATATAAAGGGTGTCTTTGACATCGACGCACAAACGAATACCACGGATCCAGTAAATGATTTTGGACCCCCCAGTGGTGGAATTTTTCGTCTTTTTTTTCTTAATTAAAAAAAATCTATTAATAAAATCGTTATTCTAACAAAGCCTGACGATACTTTTAGAAAAAATAAACAAGTTTTTTTTTATTAAAAATTAATTAATTAAAAAGTCGTCGAGGTAAATAAAGTCATTATTCTATTCAACCCCGATGACATTTTTAATTTGAAAAGTAATTCATTCATCATTCATCAGTTTAATTTAAAAAAAAAACGTAAAAAAATCATTAAAAAAAAATTAGAATAAAACCGACAAAAAATGCCACCACTGGGGGATCGATAATCATGTAGTTGATACATGGTATATTCGTTTGTGTGTCGATGTGTCAAAGACACCCTGTATAATTCCTTATGGGTAGATACTTTCTATTCTTCCCACTACATAACCTAAAATGATACTTAAGTTCACTGTGGTCCACAAGTATGAAGACACGGAAGTAACATTTTTTTTTAAATGCACAAGTCTTAAATTCCACAACCTACTTGCGCCTTTTCCTACAATATAAATATATTATGCAGTTTCATAGTAGTAAGGATTCTCTCAGTGTACCCACATACTTAGGCTGTCCTGTCCGTTACTTTTTTAGTCCGGCTCATACGTTACCAGTCATTTGGTAATGGTCTGGACGTAACGGTACGACAGCTTCTCTCAGTTATTTAATCATTTACTAAAAATATTGTTTGATAATTAAATAGCTCTTGTTTACCGAAAACCAGAATTAATTTTGCCATGTGAAACTATTTTTGCTTTAACACTAACATTACATAATTCTTTTTATAAACGTGAAATACTTACCGGTCAATGTGAAGGGAAATCTCCGAAAAACGTCCGTTACCGGTCGAACTCAAGTGCCCACTGAAGACAGATCAAAACTGACACTTCAAAATGGCTGCTGGTGTTAACATACTTAATTTGGTGTTGTTATTTAAATAAAAAATCGGCGAGTAGTAGAAAAAATCCGTACTAAAATGGATTCAATTTACGGTCACGGTGCAAGGACATGTCCACTTAACACATACTAAGGGGACAGAATATAAACTTTAAAATGTTTTTAAATACTTGTATTATAATATAATAGAGTTTAACATGGTTGAAAGCTACAAATAGTTTACAAAAACTAAAATATGTGGAGTATGTAATAAGCAGCAAATAGCGAAGAAATAATTTAACATAGGTCACATCTAAAAGAGGACAGTACTGCAGGACTTAAAATGCCACATTTCTGGATTTAATTTTGTTACTTTGATTTAGGTTTCTGTTAACAATTTAAGCGAAAAAAGAAAACTTTATGTAGTCTTTTGGAACTATTCAATAATTACTCGATACTTCTATGTCATAAAAATGTTAGTTGTTTGCAACTTATATGTAACGGAGGGTCGATATCAGTGGGTCGCGACATCGGAAATAACACTCACAAAAACCTTTGATAACACCTTAAATTACTCGTAACACACACTCAGTACAAAATAATCAAGGATGCCTGAGATATGGCTTGATTAAGAATTCAGGAACGCGGGAAGTTTAGCGTGGAGTAACCAACGTCTGCTCGGACTGACGGAACGATTCAAAGTGCCCTCCAAATCAACCGTCACCCGACACGTGGACCTACCCCCACTCCGGTTAGCCAATTTAACTGTCAACGTCAGTACCTGTCAATGTCGAATAATCGATTATACCTCCGGATCGACATTTGACTCGACTATTCGCTCAGTGTTGCTATTACTCCACGCTAACCATCCCCAAGTTAATACTTGACGTTCCCAAACGTAAGCTGTTCAATCTAACTACATAGTTCCTCCAGTGAAAGATAGGTGGCGCTGATGCAGACCGACTGATATGCGCCAACGCTTCGACATATGTATGGGACATCCCATAAGTGGCTTGGTAGGCATTTTGACGAAAATGCCCATGTTCGCGATTGAGTACTCCATCTCGTTTAGCTCTTCAATCCCCATAGGTTACAGAAGAGCAGATAAGATAGGTAGGTAAGGTAACTATAAACTTGTTCAACGCCGAGTTAGTTGACCCCTTAGGTTTTTTCTTTGTAGGCGTTCTATTTGTCAGGACAAAAGCCTATAAGGGGCCGGCCACACAGAAAAGACGCAAGGCACGGACCCGTCGCAGTCGCGGCGCCCGTTTAATCTACTTGCATATAAAATGTATACAGCCGTCGCAACGTAAAACATACGACGGGTCCATGCCTTGCGTCTGTTCTGTGTGGCCGGTGCTTTAGTCTATGCAAGGAAAATGCTGTAGGTCATTATTGTAAAATATATAGGTACAGAAGTCAATCTACATATAAAGCGCGCGCTCACAACGCACACATAGACACCGCTCACGGATACGATATCTCCTCGCCCTCGGCCCGCTCGTCTAACAGTTCCGGCTCAAACGCTCATTAGTGTGCGTCCACCACGTAGGTATAAAAAGTGAAGTACATACATGAGATTGTCTTCTGTACCTAGCTATTTTGTTCCCTGGCGGAATAAATGCGAGAGTAATAGTCGGATATATCCGACAAGGCATAGACAAGTTAATGACGTTTAACCTTAGGAGATTGTTCAGGTTTCGTTTTAGTTTTCACGGTACTTTTAGATCCGCATAAATCATAGGGTATGGGCAGCTGACCAAGCCTGTCGACTCCTGGACCGAGCCCCATCTGTCTTCGGTATGTTGTTCTGTTAGCTGGTGACAGCGATGGCATGTATTTTATTCCGCCGTTGTAGAAATGTAAATGACTGAAAAATATAAACTTTGCTTGTTTTGAGAGTATTTTTTAGGAAATCCGCTGTCTATCTATTTGTCTGTCTGTCCTTCTGTCGTCAGGCTGTATCTCACAAACCATGATAATTAGACAGTTGAAACTTTCACAGATGATATTTTCCTGCTGCTGCTATAGCATCAAATACCAAAAAAAAAAAAACAGAATTAAATGAATATTTAAGGTGTACAAACTTTTTTTTTGCCCTTTTTTGCTACAGACGGTACGGAAATCTTTGTGCTCGAGACCGACTCGCACTTGATCGTTGAACTCGATCGCATTCGATCAAATACCATCTTTGCTTACTATTACCATCGATGCTGGAATCATAATGCTATGTTTTTGGTCGAACACTGGATGGCGACGGTCGTTGTTTTTTTTACGGTGGGCAAAAATTATCTTATGACAACCCCCGCTCTTGGGTGGAGCGGGAGAGAGTGTTAGAATCTTACTGACTAAAAACCCACCCCGTTTCTTCTAGCCTCTTCATACCGGGGCTCGACCTTCCTTTCGGATAACCCTGGCCCCAGTAGGGTTCGACCCAGCTGTTGCTGACAACTCCTTGAGGCGCGCGGAAACAGTGCGCGCCTTCGACGTCTTGGGCTCGGTCTGGACAGTTACCTACCGGACGGTCGGATAGTGAGCTACCCATGGCTCGCCGAGAAGTTCATACCTGATATCAGGGAATTGGAAAGCAGAACGCTTCATTCCTTCAATATTTTTGATGTAGCTTTTCCAGCGACACTTGAGAGCATCATTCGTTTCCAGAGAGCACAGTTTAATTCGCTTATAGTCGCTTATTTTCCGCTCATACAAAGGCAACACATTTTCTGTTTTACTATGTGGTAGTGCACGGGCTTGTGCTGAAAATGGGATAAAGATTATTCTTAGGACATCTCTAACAGTCCGGTGTACTATTCTCTAAAGAAAACAGCCTTAGGTTCATTGGATTAACAATCCAATGTGCCAATACATTGGGTTGTTAATTCTATGTACTGCATTCTGTACTCGTCATTGCGGCCAGCGGTGCTATTCTCTAAAGCTTTGGTTTCCTAGGATAGCGGTGCCGTCATATAGCGGCCGTTTTCTGGAACAACGACTATTTTCCTCTTCTGATGTTAGTTCATCATCCAAGTAAATTACTAAAGCTAAATCAAGGTCGTCCATTTTCTATCTTGGATACTTTTCGTATGACGTTTGTTTTGAAAAAATGACTGACGATGTGTTAAAACGGCCGCTATATGACGGCACCGCTTTCCTAGGAAACCAAAGCTTTAGAAAACAGCCAGCACCGCAGCAATTTTTTGATAAAATTACCAACCCAATGTATAGGTGCATTGGGTTGTTAATCCAAATAGCCTACCAATACATTGGTTTGTTAATTCTATGTGCTGCGCTCTCGACTTGTCTCTGTGGCCAGCGCTGCAAATCTGAATTTTAGAGAATAGCACCGCTTGCCGCTGTGAGCGGTAGATAAGCGCTTAGGTGAGCGATAAGACCAAAAATATGAATGTTTGAAGTAAACCACGAGACACCGGAAAAAATAAATAAAAAAAAAACAGCCATGAGCGCACGCAACGCGTGGCCGCTGCGATGAATTCCAAATACGTACATAGGATTAACAATCCAATAGACCTATACATACATTTGAGAATAGCAATCCAGGCCATAACGTGCGGGGACACTACACGCCCGGATGGATACACCTAAGTTTTATTTTTTTATCTAATACTAGCTTTTGCCCACGGCTTCACCCGCGTACATAATCCCAGGATAAAAAGTATCCTATGTGTTATTCTGGGATATGATCTACTCGTGTACCAAGTTTCATCGAGATCCGTTCAGTAGTTTTTGCGTGAAAGAGTAACAAACATCCATACACACAAACTTTCGCATTTGTAATATTAGTAGGATTTAGAGGCTTCAGTGCTCTCTGGGTGACTATGCCAGCCTCATGGGATCACTCCTTGTAGCATAATGAGCATCCTGCAAGCTGCGATAGCAGACTGCAAGTCACCCATTTCTCTACTCTATCCCCTGCTCACATCTTCAAATATAGTTCCTCACTCTATCCTCATATTCTCTGCCCCTCTCTATCCTTTCTCTCTCTCATAGATACACCTAAGTTTAACCACCGCTGTGCAGCTGCACCTAGTTCTGCCGCTATGTTGAAGGCCACACCTAGTTCTAGCCGAAGATAAGTAAGATACATATAAGTTTAAGCTAGTTGTAGCCGACTAAAACTAAGTGTAGCCTCATTTCGGCTATTAGCCATAACATAATCACTACATAGTATAAAACAAAGTCGCTTTTCTGCCGCGCTAGCGATATTAGCAGTAAGTCAAATTTTTGGAATAATAGGAAAATCCTTTTATTCCGTCATTTAAAACTATTCTAATATACTTATATACAATTTTATTGAGTGAAGAATATAAATGCGCTTTATTTGGGCTAAACGTTTCAACTATCACTATATAACTTACAAAAAAGAAGCCCGGAAAAACCAAAACTGCGCGAAAACTACTCAAAACACGAAAAACATACTTAGGTACTGCTCTTATCGTTAGAGTCCCTATATCCCTATGTACGCTTAAAATATCTTTAAAACTACGCAAAGGATTTTGATGCGGTTGTTTTTAATAGATAGAGTGATTCAAGAGGAAGGTTTATATATGTACTAGCTTTCCGCCCGCGGTTTCGCTCGCGTGGACTACAGTTTATATCGCGCGGTCAGAGACCCGTGCTCAGCAGTGGAATTATAGGTAGCCTATGTGTTATTCCAGTGTCTCTTCTACCTACCTACCAAATTTGATCTAAATCCGTTCAGTAGTTTTTGCGTGAAAGCGTAACATACAGACAGACAGACAGAGTTACTTTCGCATTTATAATATTAGTAGGGAAGGGATAGTAGGGATAATAATATCCATTAAATAGTGGAGAAACACCCGAGCGAAGCCTGGGCGGGTCGCTAGTATACAATATACCTTCAGTGATCTCCTTTTTAACAGCTTTTGGAATATGCTGGCATTCAGGATACGCAACGTGGTGATGGTTGCCCTCGTTGCCTCGACCTTCCATTATTGAAGTTGTTACCTACTTTAAATTTAGTATAAAAACATAAACGTAAACATAAAATAGTAGAAAATTAACAGAAAATAAAAATAAATTAGTATAAAAACATTTCATTATTTTACGATGAAATGACGTTTACTTTGAAAGAACAAAATATAATGTGGAAACGAGAATGAATAAGGTTTTATTCTTCTGCAATTTCTTTATGTATTACTAGCTTTTGCTCGCAGCTTCACCCGCGTATATAAAATATAGCCTATGTCACTTAGGAATAAAGCAGCTTTCTATCGGTGAAAATAATTCTAGCAATCGGACCAGTATATCCAAATGATAAATGATATTTATTTTTGCAAATAGGTTTAAAAAACACTTTTACAAGTCAATTTCTTTTTTTTTGTCTTTTTAAGCTAGATGAGGCCGGTGTTTCCTAGCTGACTACCCTGAAAAGAAACACTGAAACAAACTCAGGAGTCAAAGTCTCTTTTGAAGTCCATACAGTAAATATATAATGGTCAAATTACATGAGAATCATGCCGATCAGTCTGAGATGGTCTTTTGAAGAAAGAACCATACAGATTTGAGTGGACCCGAAGATTACCTCCTCCAAAAAAAAAAAAAAAGCTTTACCTCTTTATTTTATTAGTGTAGATTACGTAAACACCTACTATTAGTTTAAACGAAACCCGAAACACGTGTCTAGTAATTTCATGTGTGAAGAATCCATGTAGGTACAAAATTTCATAAATTATGTATCATGAAAAATCACAAAGTTATAAGCTTGTTATATTGGGGCCTTATTATGACCTCTTAAAACGATCATGTTTTCGGTGTGAAAAAAAGACGGAGCTATACAGGACGAATAGCACTATCCTTGTTTTTATTATCTATGTTTATCTGTGGTAGGTTGTTGACAGCTGGAGTCAGTCCACAATAAACCATTAAATTAAACAAATGCCGGTTTTTTCTCATAACCTCGATTTACTACAGACATCACAGTTTGTTTGTTACGTCTTTACGCCTAAATGGCATAACCAATTTGATGAAAGTATGAAACTGCGTACACGGATAGACTATATCCTGGAATAGGACATAGGATACTTTTTATCCGAAGTATGTTCCCTTGGGATAATTTTCTGCTATCACGCGGGCGAAGCCGCCGGGAGCAGCTAGTTTTAAAATTAAATAACACTTATATGCTTCTTCGCATTTTTATTTCCAGATAACAAAAAGCCAATTAAATAATAGATAGATTATGGACGGAAACAAAACAAATTAGGCAAAAAAAAAAAATACAAAATAAAATCTTATTCTTATTTTAGGACTCCGTGTTATTTCTTAAAATTTAGTTTTAAACTTAAATTAACAGAAATACAACGACAATTATATAAAATAAAATTATAAATCCTGGAAATAAATGCAACTCAAGAGTTGCACTTGGCTGTTGAAACTTCATTCTACCAATGACAACAGACAACGCGAAATGAAAAATTTTCAATAAACTCACTCCGCTCTTATCACACCGCTTACAGGCACGCAATAGGATATTTTCTGCATAATTGCAGAAAAGTGCGCATACTTTCCGTAGTTTCCAGGGTCAAAATAACTACATTTTATTTAGTCCGTATTTTAGATTATAAAAAAATATTGGACACGTATTTTTTTCTTTTTTCGATTAAACAAAAAATTACAAAGATATAACCCATTAAAATTATGTATGACGTCACCCCGTGCGAAATAATGCAGCACGGTGTTACGTCACACGTAACTTTAATGGGCTATATCTTTGTCAGTTTTGGTTTAATTTATAAATAAAAAAATACGTGTCCCTTATTTTTAAATAATCTAAAATACGGACTAATTACATTTTTTACGGCAACTAGCCTATTTTATTACATTTACCGTATCAGGCTGGGCACACGTCGTCGCTGGTCACCCCACGTTTATTCATGTCAGTGAGTATTGAAAAAAGTCCTTTGAAACATGTGCAAAGCCTTCGACTCCATAACACACTCGCCTACGCTGCCCCCCGTTAGTAAAAAAGACGCATCTAACATTTTTTCCAGATTTTAGTCTTAAGCATTGCCGGAATCGGGAAAACAATAGCGCATCTGCCTGTATTTTTAATATTTTGCTAACACTCGCCAGTGCGGTTTTAACACAAGGAAAAAAGGCCCGATTTCCCGTTTCATTCATTAAAACCTTTTTTTACCCGTTTTTACTTATTGTTAGATACGTCTTTTTAACTATCAGGGGCAGCAGTAGAAATGCATGCAGTAGAAATTACGCGACCAAGATTCTGCGAATTAGGACTCATAAATTCGCTCATTTGGCTTCAGCCTAAATGGAGCAGCAGAGAATTCACAATTAAGTTTCAAATATTGGTATGAGAGGAAGAGTAGGCGCGCGGTGAGGACACTTCGCTATCTCTTTTCTATTCGTATCAAGGGCAGGACGGCTCATGGGGATTCCGCCTCGGTCGTAATGACAAACTTTCTGAATCTGCATTCATTTGAAAAAAATGTTGCAGTGGAGTGAAAAAACTAAATAATGTACTATAAGAGTATCTAACAAGTATATTGGTGCGATGTGATAAGTGTAAGTGCGATCTTTGCCGCCAAAATTTAAATTAAGAACGCGGTTTTTTTCTGGCTTCGCGAAAGCATTAGCCAATCAAATCGTTTTTTTCCCTCCAGTTTTGTCCGTTCCATTCTTGTTGGTATTCCTATGTTTGGCTCCATGGTAGACCGTCTTGCGAAGGTCCATTTCATTCGGTATGGGTAACTGACCAATTTGGTCAATACCAGGACCGCTACGCAGATGAAATCTATGATTTTCTCGTTGATTTACGGTTTCTTTAGGCTCATGCATCACTATGTTCTTGTAGAAATGCATGTCTCTGAAACAAAGCAATATACATTACTAGCTGCTCCCAGCGGCTTGCCCGCGTGATAGCAGAAAATTATCCCAAGGGAACATACTTCCGGGGTAAAAAGTATCCTATGTCCTATTCCAGGACATGGTCTATCCGTGTACCAAGTTTCATCAAACAAACTCACTTTCGCTTTTATAATATTAGTAATGATTATCCATACTATGTATGGTAGAAAAGTAACTCTGTCTGTCTGTTACGTTTTCATGATTAAACTACTGAACTAATTTTGATAAAAGTACATTTTCAAACTTTGTATGTAAGTTGGACTAAGTGCTATCCAGAATGATCAAATAATGCATTTTTAAATCTGTTCAAAATCTATTCCAGGAGCCAAGAGAAAAAAAGTGTTTGGTTATGTTTTTTTTTTTTTTAAGTAGCTTAATAATTATTTCCTGCGTAATTGATTACTGACTATAATAATTATAGAGTCAGTAATCGATTACACTGTAAAAATTTTGAAAGGTAGGTATGGAGGAAGCTTTATCTCCAAGAATAGACATAGGTTACTTTTTATCCATCTTCGACTTCGATTTTGCGTCCGCGATAACAAACAATCACGCGGAAGCATCCACTGGCAAAAGCTATAATTACAGTAAAACGCGTGGGTGATATTTTTGCGGATTTTTTTAAGTGTAATAAGTATGTTTCAGGCTTATATTGTTTTTGGTAGAGCAAGCTCAAACTCTCGTTCCATTTACGTTTTTTTTTTTTTATATGACCATCTCATACTATTTTTAATCACTAGACATTTAGTAGCGACGAAAGATGACTAGTTAAAACCGACCAGGCTCTTGCTCATCGTATGCTAAGGAAGGCCCCAACCCCTCCTAAATACGCCTATGTCTAGAACTCCAGACAGAACCCAGATTCAATATAATTACTTGACAGAAGGGAACTTGAACGGTATTTTCGGCTTCCTTTCAGTCGTGAATTCACCCCAACGGCACTTGAGCATTTCGTTATTATTTAAAGAATAACCTCTCGTATATTTGAATTTATGAATTCTTTCTTCGAAAAGAGGAAGCACTCTGGCCTCTTGCTTTATGGTCTCTAAAAAACCTGCAAAGAATAAAGCCTCGTACAGATTTGTAACGAACAAGTATTGCAACATCCGTTGTTTCGACAAAGTTGACATTCTTAGGCCGGAAGCACACATTCAGTTAGCGGTTTAGGTTTTCCGATTCGGAAACCTAAATGCTCTTATCACACGTTCTTACTTTTTCCGAACGGAAAAAATACCTGACATCCGTTTCGAAATCTACTCCGTGCTTCTCTCACGGAATCCCGATTTTGAATTCCTAATTGGAAAATCTAATCCGGAAACCGAATGTGTGCGTCCGGCCTAAATGCTCTTCTTCCATCTTCTGGCTGGTTTTTTTCCGTTCGGAAAAAGTAAGAACGTGTGTGCTTTTCTAAACATTTTGTATGAAAGAAGAGCATTTAGGTTTCCGAATCTGAATTCCTGATTGGGAAACCTAATCCGGAAACCGAATGTGTGCGTCCGGCCTTGGAAAGGTTGCCTCTGCGGTTATTGAAAAAAAAATGCCAGCAACATGGTTTTTTGTTTTCTTTCATACCAAATATTATTTTAGTATCAACTATGTCAATAACGGACCGCCATGTCCCGAACTTCTGAATGATGACATTTAAAAATTAAATATTTTTGTCAAATTCATACAGATAGCGACAGGTCAATACTTTACTAATTACAGTACTAATACAGTACTAATTTTGTCATACCTTCATCTACGATAATAGCGGCCGGAATTCGTTTTAAATGATTGCAAGCAGGGTATTCATAACGATCCATTCGTGACAATTTCTATTAATTTATGCAAGAAAATTAAACTCCATGACAACTCATTTGTACATTTTAATCTAGTAAGCTGCCATTTTCGTTTGTTTTTCTATTTGAAATTATATCTATTTTGTAACTGGATGCAAACCAACGAAACAAAACGTATTCGCTGTCACATTGACGGGAACCGAAACAGGTTCTAAGGTAAAAAAGCATAAAAGAGTTCGAAAGAGAAAGCTAAGGTCAAGACGCTGTTGTTAGACAAAGACAGAAAACCAATCACTAATGACATGAGAAACCTGGAACGCTAGCACAATGTCAAACATTTGTCAAATCGTACGATTCCGAACATCACAAAACCATGGATATTTAATTGAAATACAATGAGAAACTAATTATTTAAGTGTAAAAGTAGTTTTAAAGAATCAAAGATGGATTCGGAGATAATGGTGGAGGCGTTGCCGTTACTGGGGATGTGCAATTTGTGTTTAAACGAGGGTGCGGTAAAGAGTATGTTGCTAGAACATAAGCACAATGGAAAAACAGAGGTGTATGCTGAGATGTTGGTGAAATGCTTTACACTAGACGTAAGTAAACTTTAAATAATACTCAAGCCGGTAACCATAGAGTTCTTGACGATAATCTGCAAAAAAAGCAAAACTTTTTTTTTTTAATATGAACGTAGCTTTTGCCGCTACACCGCTCGTTTATTTGATTCCTATGAGAACTATTACAAATAAAAGATTAGTTTTTAAGTTATTCCGTATTGTCTAAAATGTAAGGGATCCTGGGTAGAGGCTTTAGTGAAAAATAGTCCATTTATCTTCATGCAAGTATCCATTATGCATAAAAGAAAAAGGAATCAGGGAATAGTCTAGTGTATATCCAAATCTCATACTTTTGGCAATGAACAAGAAAATAAATAGAACTAGTGAATAGGACTGGCCTGTTGGTCTAGTGGGCTCTGGCTATGCCGGAAGTCGTGGGTTCGATTCCCACCCAGGACAAACATTTATGTGATGAGCATGATCATTTGTTCTGTGTCTGGGTGTAATTTATCTATAATATGTATATATTTAGAAATATATAAGTAAGTATGTTTATCAGCTGTCTAGTACCCATAACACAAGCTCTGCTTAGCATGACACTAGATGGCGTTGTGTGATAGTTGTGGAATATTATTATTATTATTTATATTAGTGATTTGGAGCTTTATTATAAACAAAAACTTTTGTTTTAAGACTGGCAACCCCGAGTTTGACTTACGCACTGAGTTTTTTGTACAAACTATCTTTGAAAACAGTTCCATTTTCGAATAGAGCCTCTAAGATTTCTCCAAAACGCTATTTTTATTTGTGTGATAGTAAATTTTCAGTTTTATTCCTATACTTGTGTTATAAGATCTTGGGCTGTGAAAAAGACGGATAAAAAAGATTGCATGTAGCTGAGATGAGAATGTTAAGATGGATGTGTGGTGTGACGAGAATGGATAAAATGAGAAATGAAATATTAGGGGCAGTCTGAAATTGGCACCAGTGACTGAAAAGCTGAAAGGAAACCATTTGTCTTGGTATGGTCATGTAAAGAGGAGGGATGAAACGCATGTTGCTAAAAGAGTTATGAGTGGATGGAGATGGAGAGGGAGGCCAAAGAAAAGATGGATGGATTGTGTGAGAAGTGACAGGACAGGATGGAAGAAAAAAACGTGTTGCGCCTACCCCAAATGAAACGGGACAAGGGCAGGAACATGATGTGTTATAAGACCTTGCTTCATGCCAAATTGCAGGATTCAAGGTCAACAGGAATGAATTTTGATTTCCTTCAGAGAGTTAAAATATACGTTTTTTGCTATAAAGGCTTTTCTTTTTCTTAACTTAGACGTTTGATTTTTTCATAGCTTCAAGGAACCTTAGATCTTAGTAAATAGCTTTAATTTCAACTTGATACCTCCACTCATTCCTGAGATAAGAAGATAATGACAGGCCTGTTGGTCTAGTGGTTAGTGATCCTGACTGCTATGCCGAAGGTCGTGGGTTCGATTCAGTTTAATTTATGTATAATTTGTATGTATTAAGAAATATATCAGTTGTTTAGTACTCATAACACAAGCTCTGCTTAGCTTGGGACTAGACGGCGTTGTGTGATAGTTGTGGAATATTATAAGTGTTCAGTGTTTTTCTTTTGTACCACAAAAGGATGGAATTCTAAAAAGGAAGTATTTTTTAACTAAAGTTAACTCTATTACAGATATCCCTCCTCCAGCTGGGTGACTCGAAGCGCCTGATATGTGAGCTGTGCATCAGCAGGCTGCGGGACTGCGTGCTGTTCAGGGACCAAGTGGAGACCTCGTTTAACACTCTGGAGTCTACATTTAAATTGCATAGTAAGTTTGCATTAGCAATAAAAAACATTTACAATAAAAAATTCAACCAACTTTAATTTAAAAAAACACTGAAAAGTACAAAATAACTTTAATTTTGGAAGTCGGTGTTTCTCTAAAATAGTTATTTATCTAAAGATAGTTAGCCCATCCACCCATCGTTAGTGCCACCCATTGTACACTATTTTCTTAAAATGTTTGTCCTATATATTTGTTTATGTGGTGTACAATAAAAAATATAATAAATAAATAATAGTTTTGTCTCTTTGTTATTTAACACCAACTTCCGAAATTAAATTTATTTTGTACTTTTCAGTCCTTTTATTACTTTTTAGTTATGGTACCACCACTAAAAAGTACCCCTCAGTGAAACTTAAATACCTCATAGCTAGAGTGCATCTCATAACGATTCTAATAATCCCAAATACGGTTATATTACATTAATTTATCTACCGGCTTTATCACCAGATCAGTTCGACAGATTTGTAGGACGTGTGCGTTGCACTATTGCTATCAGTTTGTTCTATTTTTCTCCTACAAGAAATCGGTCACCGATTATCGGACGTGGGCGAGCAGCATTATGGTGACACTTGGGGGGAAGCCTTATGTTCAACAGTGGACGCCTTTCGTCTGAAATAATGATGTTAGACATCCTAACTAATATTATAAAAGCGAAAGTGAGTTTGTTTGTTTGTTTGTTACGTCTTCACGCCTAAATGGCAAAACCGATTTTGATGAATATTTGATACCGAGATAGTTGGGATCCTGGAGAGGAATATAGGCTAATTTAAAAAAAAAAGTGAGAAAAGGGGGAGAAAGAGGGAAGAAAAGGGGAGAGGAATTAATAGTACATTATGATATAAGTGTGTAATGTTAGTGATTACCGTTGAAGCGTTATTTAGACCCGAGCCATGGCGAGGGTCTTAAAAGAGCCGAGAATGGTAATCATTAATTACTCACGTGTATCATACGACGTTTTTCAATACACTTGTGAATAAAATAACTGTAAAACTAGTAAACTTTTGTGGCGGTAAAAAACTGTTTTCATATGCGCGGCCATTTTGTTTTTCTTTTGTTCGTGGGGACAACCTGCGCCCATCCTGATACGATAAATGTCATACAATTATGTCGGTGGAGAGGTTGAACAATAAGGTTTTAACCACATTATAGCACTAGTGCGTAATGGTAATCAAAATATCACAGGTAACAAGTGCCATTATATACCTAAGTGCAGTGCAATAAGAGTCACTTTATGAGCAAGTGTATTGAAAAGTATATTAATAAACGCGGGTAAAAGCTAGTAAGTTAATACAAGTAAATCATTATTTTCAGAAGGAGAAAAACGCGAATCCGACGGCATCAAAAGAGAGATCACGTTGAACGTGGACCTCGGTGACGATTATCGCAATGACGATCTTGACGATGACGACGATAATGACGATGATGACGACGATATTGGTAAGTCGAACAAATATACACGCTTTTACAATTCAATTATATATTTTATAAATATATTTTTAAAATGATAAAAATATTTTATTTCACAAAGACCTATGTGGGCACTTATAAAACGTCAGATGAAGCTAGTGCATGGTTCCAATTCTGCCCCTGATAGTTAAAAAGATGTATCTAACAAAAACGAAAACGGATAAAAAAATGTTTTAATGAATGAAACGGGAAATCGGGCATTTTTTTCTTGTGTTAAAACTGCACTGGAGAAAGTTAGCAAAATATAAAAATACAGGCAGATGCGCCATTATATCCTGATTCTGGCAATGTATACATATAACTCAACTCTGGAAAAAATGTTAGATGCGTCTTTTTTACTAACGGGGTCAGAATTGGTCGTTTCCTATGGAGTGGAACTGGCAAGACTATACATTTTTTTTCTACAATGTTTCTATAAACGATTTTACACCTTTTAATCGCCTATGTCGGATAACCTTGCTTTTCCAAAAAAAAAAACAAATGTTTTATTAATATATTTTATAAATGATAAAAATATTTTATTTCACATCGGTCTATATGGGGACTTATAGAGCGTCAGATGAAGCTAGTGCACGGAGTGGTCGTTTCCTATGGAATGGAACTGGCAAGACTATAATTTTTTTTTTATATAATATTTTCCATAATCAATTTTACCCCTTTTAACCGCCTATGTCGGATAACCTTGCTTTTCCAATTCAATTACAAAAAAAATAAAATACAAGTATTTTATTATTATAGGTATTTTTAAAATGATAAAAATATTTTATTTCACATCGGCCTATATGGGGCATCTATAAAACGTCAGATAAAGCTTGTGCGCGGTTCCAATTGGTCATTTCCTATGGAATGGAACTGGCAAGACTATAATAGTAGATTATGCACCGAGGGGCTAAAGTTGTCTTATGTCACGGGCGTCATATTGAATCTCGAGCGCAATGAAGGATTCGGGATTTAACTGACAAGCAAAGCGAAGGAGTTAATACAAGAATCCTGAATGCAGCGAGGGATTCAAGCTAGCCCAAGGCAAAGACACCTTTAGCCCAGAGGAGGATACTCTGCTTTTTACAACTACTGTGAGAAAATAATAGTCACATTATTGACCAGCGGGTCATAATGAAATCCAGTACCACATTATTGACCGGCTGTGCCCCCGGCCCATAGATATAATATATTTCTATGCCCCGGCCACTAATGACTCACTTTAGGTTAAGGTTGCTTGACATATAATTTGACATTTTCGAGCAGGTGGTGTGAAAATATATTTTTTAAGTCGGATATATCCGACAAACACTGTCGCGATTATTCCGCCAGGGTCGCACATCCACGACCAAATACTCCATCTGGTCAGTTTTCTGTCACCTATGGGGATTGAAGAGCAAAACGAGATGGAGTACCCAGTCGCTTGACAACAGAATAAGTGTATCAATGATAACAAAAAAAGATGAAGAGTACCACAGTGGGAGGAGTTATTAGTTTTAAAAAATTTTTAAGATAACAATTTATGACCGCTAATTTGTTTCCTGGAAAAAAAAATTGTGTACTTACCTGTGTTTATATTTGAACTAAACCACAAAAAACATTTAAAATATTTTTTTTATGAAAACCAAATCAAAATGCTTATTAAGGGTGAGGCCAAACGAGCGTAATTTTGCGTGTCGTGAGTCGCAGAAATTTCGGTCGCATAGTTTCTGCTGCATTCGGTTTCATACAAAAGTCCTGTTTCATTCAGCGACGGCGACGCAAAATGAGTTGTTGAGTGGAAAAAGACGCATCTAACATTTTTTCCAGAGTTTAATTATATACATTGCCGAAATCAGGAAATAATGGCGCATCTGCCTGTATTTTTTATATTTTGCTAACTTTCTCCAGTGCGGTTTTAGCACAAGGAAAAAAGGCCTGATTTCCCGTTTCATTCATTAAAACATTTTTTTATCCGTTTTCGGTTTTGTTAGATACGTCTTTTTAACTATCAGGGGCAGCGCAGTAGAAATGCATGCAGTAGAAATTACGCGACCGAAATTCTGCGACTCACGACTCGCAAAATTCGCTCGTTTGGCTTCAGCCTAAATGGAGCAGCAATTAGAATTTACAATTAAGTTTCAAATATTTGAATGAGGAAGAGTAGGCGCGCGGTGAGGACACTTCGCTATCTCTTTTCTACGCACGTACCTTAATGTTGATGACGTCACATTTCAGTTTGTGCATGCTTTTTCTGTTCCATGACAGTTTCCCCTTCCATCAGATTTGAAAAGTTTCTTGCTTACTTAATTTTAAATGGAGAGTGCACCTGTGTTCGTGCATACACTTGTGCACTCTAATGCCTTCTGCGTACCTGGGTAATCTCTGTTTTGATTGACCACTGTGATCGAAATCCAGTCGGGATATTGAGGGTGTTCAGGAACTCCAATACGTCGACGGCGCGCACTGTTCCCGCGCGACTTAAGAAGTTGTTAGCAACAGGAGGGGCCCAGCTGGGTCGAAGCCTACTGGGGCCAGGGTTGTCCGAAAGGAAACTCGAGCCCCGGTATGTAGAGGCTAAAAGGAACGGGGTGGGTTTTTAGTCAGTAAGAGTCTGACACTATCTCCCGCTCCACCCAAGAGCGGGGGTTGTCATAAGATGATTTTTGCCCACACTAAAAAAAAAAACAAAAAAGGGAGTTCAGGAAAATTTACACCACCAGCAGGCGCCACTTAGCCAACAGGGCTTTTCCTTTGAAAAAGTATACATGACGTTGATGTCTAACTAATGACAGGTGCCTGGACCTGACGCCTCAGTGCTGCCACCTGTTACGTCATTTTAGAACACCCTCATTATTATTAGTATCGAAACATACTATGCCGAAGGTACGCGACCGAAGTTCGGCATGAGTACGCTTTCAATGATAGTCCACTTACTGACGACACATTATAAATTACGTTGCGTTATAGCAATCAGCCGAACTTCGGTCCGGCGTAAGTTGAGCGGCAATTCGGCGGCAACGTGTTCTGTAGAGAACACATGATACGCGACTGAAGTTTGGTTCTATTGCCGATCTGGGCCAAGGAGCAGCGGGAGGCAGGCATGCCCGCGCCCTGCGTGTCCGCCCCTTGTGTTTATTAAGCTTTTGAACGCCAATCACTTGTATACAAGTTCGAGATGTTCGTGCCCTCAGCGCCACTACTTGATTAGAAGTAATTATAGTATAAAATAAATTTACGACTTTTACAAGACCTTTTATTTTGTTTTTATGGAAAATTGCCCTGTTATAAGCCATATTTTTTATCTTTTCACACATAATAAGTTCTTGTTTGTTTTATATTCAATAGAAACAAAAACGCCAGAAAATGTTTTTTTTACATTTGTTGCATGGCGCTGGAGGACACATCGCGTATTATATAGATGGGCGTCGAAAAGGTTGAAATAATAATGAAACCTTAACGTCAGGATCACTTTGTTTCGCATCTCTCTGTCCGGCTGTTCGCCGACTACTACCTACAGGTCATTGGACTCGATTAGCTGACGTTTTCTTAAAGAAATATAACACACGACGCCACGAGAGCGCTCGACACACTGAATAGCTATAACCTATGGTCTTAAGTCAAGACTGAATAGATTGCTTCTAGGCAAGCGTGTTCCATCGTCGGCCACATCACCGCTTAACAGCAGGTGAGATAGTGGTCAAACGCAAGCCTATCCATAATAATAAATAAAAAATATACACAAAGTTCCGCAACTGTATTTTTTTTCGTGTAAGTTCGGCACTTATAGTGTGTCATGTCAACTGAATATGTCGGAACGTAAAATCAGCCACGGAACTTCGGTCGCGTACTTTCGGCATAGTGATGCCGAAGGCATGCGAAGTTCCGAAGATCGAAGACCGAAGTTTGTTTAGACACAAACATTATTAAGTCCAAATAAACCACTTACGAACGGAAACTACCTCTTATTATAGTGTTTTCTTTTTCCTAAACAATGTATTTTATAGATAACTAGCTTTTGCCCGCGCGGCTTCGCTACCGCTCTTCCCTACTCGACCCAACTCTACCCTACCCTGTTCTACACTACTCTACCCTACTCTACCGTACTCTACCGTACTCTACCCTAATCTGCCCTACTCTACTCTACACTACCCTAATTTTATTTTTTTATCCATAAGAACCTTTTCCTCACAATAACAATCACAACAAAAAAAGAATTAGCTAAATCGGTCCAGGCGTTGTTGAGTTATGCGCTTACCAACACATTTTGCGATTCATTTTTATATTATAGATTTAACCCGGTCTTCCTGCCCTTGTCCCGTTCTACTTTGGTTCTACTTTTTTTTTCTACCATTCTGTCCTGTCACCCGTCACGCTATCACTAACTCCCTTTTCTTTCTAACCCAGCTTAAAAAAACGTTTTTCTCAGATTTGTCATTCGTGATATTGGACATTGTCTATCCGTTTACCAAATTTCATTCAAACCCGCTCAGCCTTTCGAGTGTGATGAAGTAACAAACATACGTACATCTTTTCACCTTTATATTTGCATGATTATTTTTTTAATACTTACTTCTAGGCAAGCGTGCTCCATCGGCGACCACATCATCGCTTACCATTAGGTGAGATGGGGGTCAAACGCGAACGTATCAATAATAAAAAAAAAACATGTTTTAAACGAAATATTTGGAATATTTTTTTAAATAAAACTCTTTGGCGGCTTCATACTTTTACTTTTCCTCCATTTTGCGACGGAAAAGCGCGCGAAAAATTCAAACCATAGACAACAAACACAATTTTTTATCTGTGACCTGTGAATGAGCAAGGAGTATGTTATGAAGGAGAATCCAATGTTTTTAGATTGGACGACGCCGGACGTCCAAGACAGAACTGATAAGCCGGTACCAACGAAGTCAAGAGAAAAGTATCTTGCTGCCTGGGAAACGTTCATGGGTTGGATGAAGACCAAAAAGGACCAAACTCTAACTGAAAACCTCTTTTTGGAATACTTTAACATGCTAGCAACTAAATATAAACCGAATACTCTATGGAGCATTTTCTCTATGCTTAAAAGCATGGTGAAGGACAACGATGGGACTGATATAAAGAAATATTCCAAATTATTAGAGTTTCTTAGACTTCGCTCGGAAGGTTATACTACTCGGAAATGCAAGATTCTGTCTTCAGGAGACGTTGAGAGGTTTTTAGTTGAAGCCCCGGATAATCAATATCTAGCTACAAAGGTCAGTGAATGAATGAAAATTATATTTATTTAATTATTATTATTTCATCATCATCATCGTATCGGCGCCACCGTAGGCGCGGACTTGCGGACGGCGAGCAATGGGTAGCTCGCTGTCTGACCGTCCGGTAACTGTCAGCAACAGCAGGGGCCCAGCTGGGTCGAAGCCTACTGGGACCAGGGTTAGTTTCGAGAGATAGCTCAGCCCTGGTATAAAGGCACGAAGGAACGGGATGGGTTTTTACTATTTCTCGCTCCGCTCAAGATCGGGCGGCCTCGTCATTAGATGATTTTCCCACCATACAAAAAAAAACATCATATCAGCTGAAAGACGTCCACTATTGGCCATAGGCCTTGTGTTATGAGTACTAGAAAACTGATAAATATATTTATATATTTCTAAATACATACATATTATTGATAAATTACAGCCGGACATAGAACAAATGATCATGATCATCACACAAATATTAGTCCTAGGCGGTAATCGAACCCATGATCTCCGGTATAGAAGTCAGTGTCACTAACCACTAGCTGACTAGACCAACAGGCCAGTCATAAATACAGGTACCGGAATACCGGTGTTATGTGATGTTATCTTGTAGTTGAGTTTTGTGTACTTTTTAGAAGAAATAAATCTATATCTATATCTATATATAAAAATCAATGCCACTTTTCGTTGTTATTTTATAACTCAAGAACGGGCTCACCTATCCAAACCAAATGTTTAGGCTTTGTTCGGACTATTTAGTAGATGGTCTATGTAAAGTTTGGTAGGGTAGAGTAGAGTAGGGTATAGTAGGGTAGAGTAGGGTAGAGTAGGGTAGAGTAGGGTAGAATAGGGTAGAGTAGGGTAGAGTAGGGTAGAATAGGGTAGAATAGGGTAGAGTAGGGTAGAGTAGGGAAGAGTAGGGTAGAGTAGGGTAGAGAAGGGTAGAGTAGGGAAGAGCGGGAGCGAAGCCGTGCGGGCAAAAGCTAGTATATATATAAAAATCAATGCCACTTTTCGTTGTTATTTTATAACTCAAGAACGGGCTCACCTATAAAAACCAAATGTTTAGGCTTTGTTCGGACTATTTAGTAGATGGTCTATGTGAAGTTTGGTAGGGTAGGGTAGAGTAGGGTATAGTAGGGTGAAGTAGGGAAGAGCGGGAGCGAAGCCGCGCGGGCAAAAGCTAGTAAATTATAATGAATCACTACATAGTATAAAATAAAGTCGCTTTTTCTTTCCCTATATCCCTATGTACGCTTAAATCTTTAAAACTACGCAACGGATTTTGATGCGATTTTTTTTAATAGATAGAGTGATTCAAGAGGAAGGTTTACATGTGTACAGTTTTTCTGTAATGTATTTCGTATCAGCATTGCACCCGAGCGAAGCCGGGGCGGGTTGCTAGTTAATTATATAATTGATTAATTCATGAATCCCCAAGCGACCACCGGTGGCCGCGCATCTATTGTCTTACTATTGTGTCTCTAATTGACGGTATCTGAAGGGTTAACAAGATAACATCACATAACAGCGGTAAGTTCCAAAAAGTGAGTCAACGACTCCCAAACAAAGCATGCCCGTATCTTGGGTAGTCGGCGTTACGATGTTAGTAATACAGTCCTGCATGGTTGTTATTTTTTCACAAATGAAAGAAAGAAAAAAAAATTTGCTCGAAAAGACGCAAACTTAAAACTAACATAAAACATTTTTATATTTTTACTTTACAAAATGTTTACCAGAAAATATAAAAATAGGTAACAATAAAAAAAAAATTATGAGCCACGTTCGAGCAAAACGGTCGTACGCTCAGCAAACATGCTGTGTCCAGACGCAAAATGCGACGAGTCCATAGCGCTGGTGTTCAGCGCCGGCCGCTAACAAATAACTCTGTGTACAACGTGTAAATAAATGCGCAAAACCTCAGACACCCCAAATGAATATTAATTTAATTGCCCTAAAACAGCGAGAAAAAAAACATTAAACAAGAATGAAAGATTTTATGCAGTTTTAGCTTGTTTAAAATTAATATCTGCATTGAAATAAGAACTTTTATTATCCCGTGTACGAGAAAATTTGATTGGACTACAACTATTTGTGTTTGTTTACCTATTTCACGTGATAGCTTTTCTTATTCATAAATAGACAGGGCGACATTTTTAATGAATATTTTTTTCAAAAATGTAACCTATATTAAAAAGTGGTGTAATTGATTCTGCTCGTTATTCTGATCAAACTATTTTCAGGTTTTGCGCGTTTAACGTTACACCTTATATAGTATTTGTTGTGATAGCGGCAAAAAAACACATCATCTGTAAAAATTTCAACTGTATAAATATCATGGTTTATGAGATACACCCTGGTGACGGGCTGACGGACAGACGGACAGTGTAGCGATAGCAATAGGGTCCTGTTACCTGAGTGCGTTGAAATAAAATTTTAGTCCTTGAATTATTATGATTGCAACTTAATTTTTAATTTGAGGTGTAGATAGATCATTTGTAGACACGTTTGAATGGTCAAATGTCGGTCAGTCCAAAAAAAGTGAAGCTAAATTGCACGTTCCAAAGCGTAGATCTCTATGAAGACGAACGTGCAAGAAACTCCGTGGACACTCTTTTAAATCAATTACGAGTACCTACATGTAATCTTGGTTCCGTTCATTGTGGCGGCACTTGGGGGAGGCCTATGTCCAACAGTGGACGTCTTTCGGCTGAAATGATGGTGATGATAATCTTGGTTACATATTTGTTGCTTCTATTATGCGAGCACAATGTAGATAGGTAATTAAAAATAAGTAATAAAATAAAATAAAAAGCCACTGGCAGCTAAGAGATGACCCGTCTCAACTGACGGCGCCCGTTCACGAGCATGACGCATGCGTTATTTAAGTAACATATTGTATATATAAAAATATTATTATTTACTTTATATGTAACATTTCACTTGAGCAGGTATCACCAAAGCCATGTGTTGAGTGAAATTGAACCTAATATGAAGTGATTAGAGTTTATTTTTGCATGAAATAGACTTAAAAAAAAAATTAGAAATGTTCCAAAGAGTTACCGCGGCCCTGGACCACAGGGCAACTGAAAGAACGCAGATGGTTTTTAATTAATCAAAGTCTGACACACTCTCTCGCTTCACACAGAGCGAGAAAAGTTATTTGATATCCCACCTCAAAAAAAAAAACGCAGTGTTGAAAGGCCTCCCACAAAGTGGACCGATGACCTGGTGAGGGTCGTGGGAATCCGATGGAGCCGAAACGCATAGACCGCTCGTTGTGGCGACGGCTAGGTATAGATCTATGTCCAACAGTCAGGGCCTGATCTAAGAGGGGGGAGGGGAAGCCAAGCATTTAGCACCCGATAGTTAAAAAGACGTATCTAACAAAAATGAAAACGGATAAAAAATGTTTTAATGAATGAAACGGGAAATCGGGCCTTTTTTCCTTGTGTTAAAACCGCACTGGAGAGTGTTAGCAAAATATAAAAAATACAGGCAGATGCGCCATTATGTCCTGATTCCGGTAATGTACATAACTCAACTCTGGAAAAAACGTTAGATGCGTCTTTTTTATTAACGGGGCCAGATTTGCCCAGAGGGGCAAAACATTAGGGGCGGCAAAATTGACTTATTCCTATCTTCCAACCTAGCCATTAGCCATCTACACCCAAGTTGGTAGGTTGAGAATTTTATGTGCTACCTTCCAACCTACTTAAGGTTGGATAGTGGAAATATTTAAGACTAAGACTCATGTCTTATATGGCTTTGTGTATGCCCTTTAGGCGGCGAGAATTATCTTTGCTCGGAGCGGCTACTAACTAGATCGGGCCCTTTTATTTGTCGATGGGGAAAATCATCTTATGACAAAACCCGCTCTTGGGTGGAGCGGGAGATAGTGTCAGACTATTACTGACTAAAAACCCTATCCCGTTCCTTCTATCCTTCATACCGGGGCACGAGCTCCCTTTCGGATAACCCTGGCCCTAGTATGCTTCGACCCAGCTGGGCCCCTCCTGCTGTTGACAACTCCTTGACGCGCGCGGGAACAGTGCACTCCGTCGACGTCTTGGGCTCGGTCCATTACCAGACGATCGGACAGCGAGCTACCCATAGCTCGCCGTCCGCGAGCCCGCGTATATCGGGTCCTGGCGACAGTGGACGTCTTTCGGCTGATATGATGATGATGGTTACCTCAAATCAAGCTTTTAATGAAAATATTGTTTTCATAGCAAGCTTTTATAGCGGTATACCTATAACCTACTCGTCAAGACGAATCATACGAGCCCAAACTCGATTGGTTTGTGTCATTTAACTACCAAGTTCCTATAGCCACCTTCCGGTTCCATCATGAGATCAGTTCCATGTCATAATTGCATTGTCATCTGATCTACACATGCATGCAAAATTTCAGGTAACTGAGAAGTGGATCAAATTTAATTTATAAGATTTGATGACAGACAAACATCGGGACAGGTGAAACTAAATAAAAGTTTGTAAAAAAAGCAAATTGTTTGTACAAGCCATTTTTTTTTACGGTGGGCAGAAATCATCCAATGACAACCCCCGCTCATGGGTGGAGCGGGAGATAGTGTCAGACTTACTGACTAAAAACCTACCCCGTTCCTTCTAGCCTCTTCATACCGGGGCTCGAGCTTCTTTTCAGATAACCCTGGCACCAGTAGGCTTCGACCCAGCTGGGCCCCTGCTGTTGCTGACAACTCTCTGTTCCGTTTGTCGGAGTCATGATAATATATTATTTAAATGCTTTACAAACATTTTGGTTTCATTTATTTAAACGCAATAGTCTAGTGTCTATAACTACCAAAGATATATTTCTCTATTCCAGGTAGCTTTAATATTCGCAGTAACTGGAGCTTGTCGACGTGAAGACCTAAGAAATATAACCACAGATGATATTAAAGACGACGGGCAAACTCTAAAAGTAACAGTTCATAACAGAAACAAGAACCCCCGAACATTCGTCATAGACGGACCTTGCTATACCATAGTGAAGAAATACACAGCTCTGCGTGCGAGAAATACAAAAAAGACATTATTTTTTCAACAGTACCTCAAAGGGCGATGTACAGTCCAACCTATAGGGGTTAACAAATTCGGCAAGATGCCCATGGAGATCGCCAAGTTTCTTGGACTACCTGATGCAGAGTCCTACACTGGACATACATTTACTCGGACATCATTCGCGTTATGGGCAGATTCTGATATGACTTCTAGACGACATAAAAGAAAATCTCAGGCTAAAAATAAATTGGAGCCGGTGGGTAAGAAACCAGAAATTGAGACTGTTCCATCTACTTCTTATATCACTGTGATAGTTCCACCTTTGGTTGAGACCAACGTTGAAATAGATAAGAATGTCCATACTCCAGCTACGGTTTGTATCAAGCAAGAAGTGGAGGAACCACCCGAGGTGGATTCAGCCTCATCGTCGACAGCAAAGTCTTCAGATTTAAATACAGTAGGGGGACCTCCTGTAGAGGTGAAAATGGAATTAGATGACCATGCTTCCTCCTATGTTCCGTCATTTGAAACAGTAATTAAAATAGAAAAGAATGACGTAGGGTAGTTGAAAAAAAAAACAACTTTAGGTATATGCAATATCCAAAAAGTTTTTTTTAAATAAGTTGTAAGTTAAGTTAAAAACTATGAAATAATAAGGATGCACATACTGGAAGGTGACGTCATCGCCATTACGTTAAGTGTGTACAAAAGAGATGGCGAGATGTTTTCTTCTCGCTCTCACTCTACCTCAAACAGTACGCGGCAAAAAAGTTGAACTAAAATGGCCGTCGTAGTGACGCATTTCGATTGTGAACCGAAAATCTGTTACTGCGCATTAAGGCTTATAGATCTTTGAACATCTGCTAGAATTAAATGGACACCACACTCGTACCCGCCTAGGCGGCAGTACGAGTATCTGTGCATTTAATAGAGCCCCACTGACCTTTAAATCCATTTTCTTTGCGAAATATTGATTGATTTACAAATGCTATGTTTACTCAAAGTATTTCACCACCAATTTTTATGTGTAAAAATGTTTCTCAAGATCCAAGACATTTTGAAGGAAAAGTTGCGAAATTGCTAATTTTTTTTTTTTTACCAGTATATCAAATGTTTATTAATAAACATATATTTTTTTCAAACCTATTAATCCGGCCGTTACCGAGGAGTAGGCTTCAGAAAGTCACTTTTATGGCACTTGCAACTCGACATACATTTTCACTGTTTTTCATACAACCGCTCTTACCCGATTATGACGTTCTTACATTTCGGAATCTTGTGAATATTATATAGCCTGCTATTGAAATTAATTTAAAAATTTGTGTAAAATTAATCCAGTAAAGACCTCTGAAAATCTGCTACTTTACATGAACTTTGACGCTTCATAATTTACTCAAAAATTTAAAAAGTCAATAAAGTATAATAAAGCCTTGCAAATTATCAAGATTCTAAATGACGACAATTTTTTCTAACAAATTTTTTTTAACAAGTTTTGTAAAATATTCGAATAAATCTCGGAATTACCGAATGCTAACAGAGTTTTCAGGCGTTATCTCTCTTTTTTCGCGTTGTATTTTCGTTAAACATCGCGTTAGATAAAGTAATAAGCTTTTAAACCATGCTCAATGACAATAAGCGTGTGGAAAAGCAGCCTCATAAAGGTCGGACACCATTTTGTTTCAACTTATATCCCGCGTATTGTACCAATATTTGAAATGCTAATTGCTGTTTCATTTAGTGTCCCCGCACACAGGCCACAAAAAAAGCCGCTTCAAGCTTCTTTTTGAGGCGGCTTTTTTGTGGCTTGAGTGCGTCGGTGTCGCCACAAAAAAAAGCTAGAAGCTTTTCAAGCTTTTACTTTTTAAAAAAGCTTGAAGCCGCTTCTAGCTTTTACTTTTTAAAAAAGCTTGAAGCCGCTTCTAGCTTTTTTTTGTGGCGGCCAAAATGCCATGCCATTCGCGCATTTAATCCTTCTTCATCAGAGTCCATTATGATACTGCACGCATGGCCACAAGCTGTCGCGCGCTTCAGTTTTTTTTTTTTGGAAGCGCTTCTAACTTTTTTTTTGTGGCGGCGTTTTTTTGTGGCTCGTGTGCGGGGACACTAAGCAACTTTGATGCCGTTACTGTTATTTTTATTACAAAATATTGTACAAAATTAAACAGAAATACTCAGTCACACTAATAATATGAAGACGATAGTTTGTGTGTGTGTGATGGTTTTGTTTGTATGTGTCACTTCTTCACGCCCGAACGGCTGAATGGATTTAGATATGATTTGGCACACGGGTAGATCTTACCCTAGAATAGCATATTGTAAAGCTATATACACCGCTAAATTTTGATCGTTTTAATCACGTGGAGGGTCAATCCGGTACATAAAATTAAAAAATAAAGTACCTACCTTTTTTAAAAAACTCGTATTAATTTACGCTATGCACGAAATTAATTTCTTTAAGAAAACGCCAGCTGGGCGAGTCCAATGACCTGTAGGTAGTTAGTACGCAACGCCGACTACTATATTATTAAAAGCGATCAAAATTTAACGATGTATAGTATATAGCTTTTATCCCGGCATTATGTTAACTTTGGATAATTTTCCACAAGTGTGGTTTTAGTCAGTAAGTTTGACAAACTCTCCCACTCCATACAAGAACGGGTTATTGGATTAATCCCTACTACTTTGTGACACGCCTGCCCCGCCCACAAGACCATTCTTAGACTGGGCTGTTGGTCTAGTGGATAGTGACCCTGACTGCTATGCTGGAGGTCGTGGGTTCGATTCCCACCCAGGACAAATGTTTGTGTGATGGGCAGAATCATTTGTTCTGTGTCCGGGTGTAATTTATCTATAATATGTATGCGTTTAGATATATATAAGTATGTTTATCAGTTGTCCAGTACTCATAACACAAACTCTGCTTAGCTTGGGACTAGACGACGTTCTGTGATAGTTGTGGAATATTATTATTATAAATTATTATATTCTAATCTCTTTCATCTGTTCTGTGGCTAAAATAGCAAGATTTCAAGAAACGGCTGGACCGTTTTTATGACTTTTTTTGTGTATATTTGGCATGTTAGAGAATAGGTCGTAGGCTATTTTTATATCCCTAGGTATAAGTTCACTATAAAGCGAGCGAAGCCGCTTGCAGTAGCTAGTCTAGTCTAATATATAATAATATCGTGTCCCAGTGTTTATTACCGAAATCCTTTGAGCAGTTTAACTGATTTTAATGTTTTTTTTTTAAAAAACGAAATGCCATTTCATGCTATGGTCGGTCATACCATGAAGTGATCAATTTTAAAATCTGTCCATGACATATAGAACTTTATTTTTAGTTTATGCGAAACCTGAATATAGTTTGTTCAGAATCAGTAACTGAATGGATTCCAATAGTTTTTACACCACGTTATATTTTTTCCCAAAAATATTGAAAAAGATCACACGTTGGACACCAGCGACACTAAGTACAACACACCTCACGGCTGGTCATAGCGGGCATTAGGAGCCAGCACACAGCTGGGTGCTAGTGCCAAACAACCCATCTGTCGCCTAAATGTCTTGGTGACTATGTATTTTTGCTGTCATAACAAGCTTATAACTTTGTGATTTTTATGATACAGTTATGAAATTTTGTACATAGGTTCTTTATATAAAAATACTTTATATAATAACACGGGTTTCGGGTTTCGCATATACTAAAACTTATGTTATATACAATCCCTAGGATTTGTATACATTACCTAAGTAAAGTATGTTATGGAAAATAATATATATAATGAATATTATACATTGCCTGGACGCCCCAAGTATGATAAGTGATCTTTATTTTGTAAATAGGTTTTCAAAAAAACACTTTTACACGTCGATTTGGTTTTCAGTCAGTTTTAACGAGATGAGGCCGGTGTTTCCTAGCTAACTCTGAGAAGAAACACCGAAACTCAGGGGTCAAAGTCTCTTTTAAAGTCCATACAGTAAAGAACATGTAATAGTCAAATCATATGAGAACCATGCAGATTTGTGTCTCAGATAGTCTTTTGAGCAAAGAACCACACAAATTTGAGTGGACCTGTCCAGTCAGTGCAAGCATTTGTCAGTATTCGTGTAGCTCAAACTTAGGACTACTAAGGAGCTCAACGACTTGACGAACAATACCAAAGATAGGACATTTGGGTAGGCCGCTTCAAATACTCAAAACTGCCAGACATCATGTTAAAATACAGAAAAGAAAAAAAGTAATCCACATAGTTCCCACATTCACAATAATAAAAAGAATTACGTACATTGCCTAGGTATTGTATAGAATACTTGATAATTATACAGATTGCCAGTAACATATACAAAGAATAAGCAAGGATGAGGAAAGAAATAGGCGAAGCCAGGCAGAAGCTAGTTATAATCCTTACTAATATTATATAAAAGTGAAAGTGAGTTTGTTTGTTTGTTACGTCTTCACGCCTATATGGCAAAACCGATTTTGATGAAACTTGGTACACGGATAGACCATGTCCTGGAATAGGACATAGGATACTTTTTATCCCGGAAGTATGTTCCCTTGGGATAATTTTCTGCTATCATGCGGGCGAAGCCGCTGGGAGCAGCCAGTAATGAATAAGAAAAGGACGATGAAAGAATTGGGCGAAGCCACAGGCAGAAGCTAGTTATAATAATATATGTATAATGGATTCCTAGAAAGCTTTAAGTGTGTGCGTGCGTGTGTGTTTGTATATCTGTTAGTTCATTAACGGCTGAACGGTATTTGATGGGTATTATGTTCCTCTGGAATAAGTTTTAGTGTCAATGTTCTCAAAATAGATTTTAATTATAATGTTTTAATTATTATTTTGAATAATTGTTACGCGAGTACAACCGCTGACAAAAGCTAGTTTTATATAATTTTAATTTATTACCATTAATTCAAATATTGTGTTTATTTGTGTATTTAATTTGATAATTTGTGTTTAAAAGCCTCAATTAAGTTTAATTTGTAATGTAATTTGGACTTTATATTGTATGTCATAAAGTCTGTTGTCCAAAAACTTGATTATTGTACCTCAATTCAAATATTATAGAATTATTCGAATAAATAAACGTTTCATAACAAGTTATGCGTTTTATTTTTTTGTTGAAAAACTTCGTTTGATACGTGTGCAAGCAAGATTTGCCCCCATATTTCAAAATGCACTATTTATAATTGTTTTGTTCGTATGTTGAAAAATGTCGTTTGAGATTTGTAGGGCTTTGTGCAGCCAAGATTTGCCCCCATTTTTCAAAATACACTATTTAAAATATTACAAATCCTGTCCCACTGCCACGCAAAGGCCTCGCTAAGTCCTTCCAGACTTTGTTCTCAATGCTTAAGCCAGTCCTCGTGGTACGCAGCCAGTTCACCCCACCTCGCCAGCTCTTTCTAGACCGGCCACGGCGGTACTTTCCTTCTTAGACTGGCCTGTTGGTTTAGTGTTTAGTGACCCTGACTGCTACGCCGGAGGTCGTGGGTTCGATTCCCACCCAGGGCAAATGTTTATGTGATGAGCATGATCATTTGTTCTGTGTCTGGGTGTAATTTATCTATAATATGTATATATTTAGAAATATATAAGTATGTTTATCAGTTGTCTAGTACCCATAATACAAGCTCTGCTTAGCTTGGGACTAGACGGCGTGTGATAGTTGTGGAATATTATTTTTATTATTATTGTAAGATGCCTGCGTGGCAGCACTCGCCTAGCGGTCTCTGTGCATGCAGCTAAAATTTATTCATTAAAACTGTTAGTATATTATGTATATGTAGGTATCAAAATAGAATGTTTGATTTCGTGTTTGATTTGGTTACCACTAACGCCATCTAGTAACTCTGCTACTAAGCAATGTATGTATTGACGTTCAATATAGTCAGTGTGTTGCGAATACCCAACGAGTTTTAATAGGTTATGGGCCTATCCCGAATTTATCAGTTATTTTAAGTTTAAAATAGATAAATTGTGCTTGTTGATTCGCGGAAACATGAACTCGAACTATATAGCTAGTGTGCCGAAGTTAAAAGGCAGGGAGAACTTTGACGAGTGGTGTTTTGCGGCAGAAAACTTATTGGTCTTGGATGGGATGGAAAAGTACATAAAACCACCGGCCGGTTTCGAAGTCAAGCCAGCGGAAGATGCAAAAACGAAGGCAAAATTAATATTAACAATAGATCCAGCATTGTACGTGCACATCAGAAACACGGAAAGTTCAGCAGCATTATGGACTAAATTGAAGACCATGTTTGACGACTCCGGTTTCTCGAGGAAGATAACCTTGCTTCGACATTTGATTTCCATTAGACTGGATAGTAGTGACTCAATGGCAACCTATGTCACTCAAATCGTCGAAACAGCTCAAAGGCTAAATGGCACAGGATTTACAATCACCGACGAGTGGGTGGGATCATTATTATTGGCAGGTTTGTCTGATCGTTATTCTCCGATGATCATGGCTATAGAACATTCGGGTATTTCGATAACTGCTGACGTCATTAAATCCAAATTGCTTGACATGGAAGTTACCATAGAGTCAGAAAGCACTGGCGCAGCATTCGTGGCGAGAAATAAAAATTACTCTGGCAACACTAAACCGAAGAAAAATGGCGGTGCAAATACGGCAAACAAGAAAATAATGACGGCTACAGATTCAACAACAAAAGAAATAGTTTGTTATAAATGTAAAAGCAGTGGTCATTACCGGAACCAGTGCCCATTGTTAAAGAAAACTGCAAGTAAATGCGTCTTTAACGTTGTATTCATAAACGGAAAGTTTAACAAGACTGAGTGGTACGTCGATAGCGGTGCAAGCGCACACATGACTGCGAACAAAGATTGGATGAAAAACATAAACCAATCGCCGTGTTTACCAGAAATCGTCGTTGCTAATGAATCAAAGGTGTCAGTTGATTGTTCCGGAGATGTGGATATTGTTTCGGATTTGGAATGTCATATTACGGTAAAAAATGTGCTATGCGTGCCTAGTTTGACAACAAACTTGTTATCTGTTAGCGAGCTCATCAGGAATGGCAACAATGTTGTATTTAAAGAAAATCATTGTTATATTTATAACAGAAATGATGCTTTAGTTGCGATAGCTGATTTAACTGATGGTGTTTACAAGTTGAGGTTGCAGTCGCCAAGTTACGTGTTGGCAGCTCCTGCAGTTACTGGACGATTATGGCACAGAAGGCTAGCTCATATTAACAGTCAAGATATGAACAAAATGAGAAATGGCATAGTTGATGGCTTGTCATATGAAGGAACATTTGATATAACAAAATCAGCATGTACTACCTGTTGTCAGGGAAAGCAAATGAGGTTGCCGTTCTCTCATGTTGGTGAACGAAGTACTGAGACATGTCATCGGATTCACAGTGATTTGTGTGGACCAATGGAGGTGAATTCTTTAAATGGCAGTAGATATTTCATGTTATTTGTTGATGATTATAGTAGGATGACTTTCATTTATTTTCTCAAAAAGAAAAATGAAGCATTAAATAAATTCAAGGAGTTCAAATCAATGATAGAAAACCAGCAAGGAAAGAAAATAAAAATCTTTCACACTGATAACGGACTGGAATACTGCAATAAAGAATTTGAAAATTATTTAAAGAAAAATGGTATCATTCACCAGAAGACTAACACTTACACACCCGAACAAAATGGAATCTGTGAAAGGGCTAATCGCACAGTGGTAGAAAAGGGAAAATGTCTTTTATATGATGCAAAGTTGGGAAAGAGATTTTGGGCAGAAGCGGCCAATACGGCAGTTTATTTGAAGAACCGGTCCATTGTGTCAGGAGTACCAAAGACCCCTTATGAACTGTGGCATGGGACAAAGCCCGACCTAAGTCACATTAGATTGTTTGGAAGTAAGGTGATGGTCCATGTTCCCAAAGAGAAGCGCCTTAAGTGGGATAAAAAGGCCATACAGCACATCTTAGTGGGATATGGAGAGGATGTGAAAGGATACAGATTGTATAACCCAACCAAAAACACCATTATCACCAGCAGGGATGTCATCGTGATGGAAGGCGAAACAGGTGAAATTGCAACCAGTGAAGAGGCTATATGGATATCCGTTAATGAGACAGCACAGAATAGTGAGAAAACACCAGAGATCAGCGTGCAGAAGGAGAGCAGCGATTCAGTGGGGGTACTTTGTGATCCAGAAGTTGAGGATCAAACTGACAGCTCTTCAGATTCTTCAGTCTATACTGATGGTGAAGACTCACATCAAGAAGATGTACCAAGTGAGGTGCAGGTGCAGAGGGTCCAGACAACATCAGTTCCAGAGCCAGAGCCTCATGTAATCACAAAGCGTCAAAGAAAACCGACTGAGCGATATGGCTATAGTAACCTGTGCACATCCAGTACTGTTCCAACATCTGAGGAGATCACAATCACAGAGGCTCTGAAGGGGCCTGAGAAGGAGCAGTGGACACGTGCCATGACTGATGAACTACAGTCATTCGAGGACAATGATGCGTGGGAGCTAGTTAAAAACCCAGGTGATGTGTCTGTAGTGAAGTGTCGATGGGTGTTTGTTAAAAAGTATGATGTGGACAATAATGTGCGGTACCGGGCAAGGCTTGTGGCCAAAGGCTTTACGCAAAAGTCAGGTGTAGATTATACTCGTACTTTTGCGCCTGTAATTCGTCATTCAACTCTTAGATTACTGTTTGCTCTTAGTGTTAAAATGAGAATGAGCATAACACATTTAGATGTAACTACAGCTTTTCTTAATGGTATTTTAAAAGAAAAAATATATATGTCAATACCTGAAGGTTTTGCAAACAAAAGTGGGGGAAATGTGTTAAGGTTGAAACGGGCTATTTACGGATTAAAGCAGTCATCTTTAGCATGGTATGAGAGAGTGAAGGATTGTCTTTGTAAGTTAGGTTTCAACAACAGCCAATATGAACCATGTTTGTTTGCAAAAAGTAAGGGTAAGATAGAAATTATAATAGGGTTGTATGTCGATGATTTCTTGATATTTTCAAATAATACAAATGAAACAGAAAAATTGAAACATATTTTAGCTTCAGAGTTCAAATTAAAGGATTTGGGACAAGTAAGACAGTATTTAGGAATGAGAATAAATGTAAACAAAGATAAAAATGTAATTACTATAGATCAAACACAGTATATTGAACAATTACTTAAAAAATTCCAGATGTCAGATTGTAAACCTCAAAGTACTCCTATTGAACCAAAATTAAATGTTGAAAAATCTACAGAATGTTTACCTAATGTTCCTTATCAAAAACTCATTGGTTGTTTAATGTATCTGGCGGTCTTAACCAGGCCAGACATTGCCTATGCTGTTAGCTATCTCAGCCAATTTAATACTTGTTATAATGAAAATTGTTTTAACTATGCAAAACGAATATTGAGATACTTGCAATGTACTAAAAATTATTGTTTGAAGTATGTTAGTAATGATATGGATTTGCAAGGTTTTGTAGACAGTGACTGGGCATCTGATGCTTTAGACAGGAAATCCTATACTGGTTTCTGTTTTATGATGTCAGGGTCAGCGGTTTCTTGGCAAAGCCGTAAACAGAAGTCAGTTAGTCTTTCTAGTACTGAATCTGAGTATACAGCTATGTCCGAAGCTTCTAGGGAGGCTGTTTATTTAAGAAATTTAATTTATGAGATTACTGGGAATTTATATGTAATCAATTTGCATTGTGATAATCAAAGTGCCATGAAATTGGCCTCTAGTCAACAGTGTCATAACAGGTCGAAGCACATAGATGTCCGTTATCATTATATTAGAAATGTTATAGATGATAAGATAATTAATATTAAATATGTGCCTACTGAAGAAATGCCTGCTGACATTTTGACTAAGGGTTTGTGTCATATAAAACATTATAAGTTCATGAATATGTTAGGCATTGTAAGTTCATAATGTTTAGTTTATTTTGATAAGTGGGGGTGTTAGTATATTATGTATATGTAGGTATCAAAATAGAATGTTTGATTTCGTGTTTGATTTGGTTACCACTAACGCCATCTAGTAACTCTGCTACTAAGCAATGTATGTATTGACGTTCAATATAGTCAGTGTGTTGCGAATACCCAACGAGTTTTAATTAAAACATTTATTGATTACAGAAATAAAACCTCTAATCAAAACGGAGCCAGAAGAATGCACCCGAAAAACAAGAAGCAAAACTGTGAAAAAACTATCAACAAATCCAGTGAAAAAATTCCACGACTTCAACGAAACGGAATCGATGTTAAAAACCGGATTATTCCCTTTCAAAATCCGGAAAAACAGGACTTTCTCTTGCTCTATATGTCCGGAAAAATCTACTAATCTAGACGATATTAAAGTTCATATAGTCGATCATAACAAAACTAATTTACATTTGGCGTTCAAAAAAATGATTTTCTCTAACTCGCAACGGTTTTACAAATGCGGAACGAAGTTAAGATGTAAGATCTGCACAACTGACGTTTCCACATATGAGGAATTAAGACAGCATGTAGAAAACTGCACGAGACTTAAATATTCTAATCGCAAATGGAATAACTTGCCTTTCAAATTAGAAAAAGACCAACTAGACTGCCCAGTTTGCAAGAAAACTTTTTTAAACTACGTTAGTTTAAATACACATATGAATGTCCATTATCCTAATTATATTTGCGAAAATTGCGGCAAGGCGTTTGCCTCTAAAGCTAGACTGAGAGGTCATATGAGGACCCACGAAATTGGGAACTTCCCTTGCCGATATTGCGATGCTATTTTTGATCGTGTCACTAAAAGAGAGAACCATGTCTCGAAAGAACATAAATCCGGTATTAGATACGCCTGCAAGCGATGTAACATCTCTTTAACATCTTTCTACGCTCGTCAGAAACATCTAGCCGAAGTTCATAATGAAGAATTGAAAAGATACAAGTGTAAAGCGTGTCCTCAAAGCTATATAACTCCTGGACATCTGTCCAGCCACGTCCGAAGAGACCATTTGAACGAACGAAACCATAAGTGCGATAAATGCGATTTAGCGTTTTATACAAAGAACGCTTTGAAAATGCACATGATTAAGCACGATGGGGAGAGGATACATACTTGTCCTGTCTGTCAGAAGTCTTATCAAAGAAAGAAGACGTTAAGAGAGCATTTGAGGATACATAATAATGATAAGAGATTCATTTGTCCAGTTTGTGGCAGAGCGTTTACTCAGAAGTGCACACTTAAAGGTCATTTGAAGGTTCATGAAAGAAAGCCTGACATTGACGATCGGGTTGTCCAACCTTTGCATTCTATTTAGATAGAAATTTTTTGCTGTCTTAATAGAAACTGGTCTTTGGCCCATTGCAAATACAGTGCCAGTGTGGAGACCCTTAAAAGCCTCAGGATATGAGTCACCTCCTTTACTGCCTAGCTTGTATCTTCCACTACTTATAAGAAGCCAACGATAGAGCGGTCCAGGTGGCTAAATATTGGCTGGACCAAATTGAGTCAGATTTATACGAAATAAGAACGGAAATGCCTATAAATACCCTGGTAGTGCGTGAGTAACTCTTTACTGAACCGACTCACTGTTCCGAAAGATTGGAACGTCAGTAATGTTTTATATGCATCATTTGGAACAGTTGGAACACTGATACGCTCTTTACTATAAGTGACCTGCAGTCTTTCTAAAATTCAAATTAAAACGTAAATAGTGTCATCATCATCCTCATCATCATCAGCCCTTTTAATGTTCCCACTGCTGGGACTCAGGCCTCCTCTCTAGGAGAGGGAATGGGCCGTAATCCACCACGCGGGCCCAATGCTGGTTGGTGAATGTCACATGTTTTCGAATTTTTGGTCCTAGGACATGCCGGTTTCCTCACGATGTCTTCCTTAACCGTTTTGAGAGCAGTGGTGATGAAATAAATTACACAAAGTAATGCGCCTGGCTGGGTTCGAACCTGCGACCTACAACTCGTAAGTCGAGGTTATTAAAATTCAATTAAACAAAACTGTTACCTGTATATGACTTGACGTAACAGATCTCGATTCATAACAGTCAGTGTCAGTGTTTGTATCTTTTTAACCGTTCTTCCAAGTGTTCCAAATGATACATATCACTGTTCCGGAACGGTTCGATTCCCACCCAGGATTAATGTTTGTGTGATAGTTGTGGAATATATCTGTAATATGTATGTATTTAGAAATATATAAGTATGTTTATCAGTTGTTTAGTACCCATAACACAAGCTCTGCTTAGCATGGGACTAGACGGCGTTGTGTGATAGTTGTGGAATATATATACTGTTCCGGAACATTTCAGTGATTCAGATGCAAATGTTCCAATCGCAAAGATTACACCCTTTGTCCACGCCTACTTGGAAGCTCATGCGCAGACCTCATTGGTCTCTCTTCTGAAAAGTCACTCGCGACACTTTAGACGTAGATGACTTTTAAAATAGTGAATGAACGAAATATTTAGTTTAAATTTAAGTATAAAGTGTTGCCATGAGCAAATAAACTTCAGATACAGGGTGTAAGGGACAGCCCTCCGCAAACTATAAGGGCTTGCTCAGTAGACGATACTGAACAACTTTCCACAAGATTTTTTTGCAAGAAACGAAAAATAACAGCCCCTCCATATAAACTGTCCATCAGCATCATATCAGCCGAAAGACGTCTACTGTTGGACATAGACCTCCCCCAAGCGTCGCCACAACGACCGGTCCTGTGCGTCACGCATTCATCGAATACAAACAAGTTGATTGGACAAACTGTCCAACCAAGTTTATAATTTTGTATGGTGAAGCCGATTTACGTTTTTCATTTCCTGAAAAAAAAATCTTGTAGAAGGTTGTTCAGTTTCGTCTACTGAGCTAGCCCTTAAAGTTTGTGAAGAACTGGAGACCTGTCCCTTACATGCTGTATAGAGCGACCAATGGCGGCCGATCAATTTCTTACACCCGTGTGTAGGAGCATTTTTCGAGTTGTACACCCCGAGTGTTCAACTTGACGCCCGAGTGGCGAGATGGCGCGCATTTATTTCAGGTTCGACACAAATGTAGTACGTACGGTTCATGTCCAGTGACATTTAATTATTTTAGTCTGTCTTCCCATTACTGAGCTAAGGTTTTTCATTACCTGAGCCCAGCTGAATTAGTCTAATTTTGTATGTCTCCGCTAAGCCTTACTGTTTCGAAAAAAATAAGTTGATTTCAAAATGGCTACTGCTGCTGAAAATGTTTGTATATTAGCGCAAAATAAACTTATATTCTTCCTTAACTTATATTCTTGTGGACTTCCAAAAACACATATTTGTTTAAAGAAAGCTTTATTAAGCAAACAATAGTTGAAAATAAATGTTGTGCAACTTTGTTTCAATAACATGTTTTTTTGTTGCAAAACATGTTGACAATAAGTTTTTTATTCATGTTATTTATATTTAAACTCAAGTAATATTGCAATAATTCAAATTGTTTGTTCTTATCCAATCCACGTCAAACGGGGTTAGAATAAAAATTGTATTTAATTACCTACGTTATGTTATAAACTAAAATAAGTAAGTTATTAAACATTAAACATTCTACTATTGAAAATGTATAGGTAGAAAAATTATAATATTACAATATTGTTAGCTTAATATGTATAAATAGTTATCACAATTATTGTTAACTTAAATATAATGTTAATTTAAATATTAAATGGTCACTCATAAGAGATACACTGTCGTTGACGCTAGAGGTCGCATCATGAGCATTTTGCCGCCGTCAGTATTAAGGTATGATTCCGAACCACGCTGCACGCAGCAGTGCCACCGCAGTAGTGCTGCCGCGACACTACTGGTCCCCATACAATTTCTATAAGCTTATATAAGGTTACATTCCGAGCTATGCAGCAATGTCGCGGCAGCAATGTAGGCAGTGTGGCAATGTGTGGCAGCACTGCAGCAACAACACTGCGACTTGTTGCCGAGTTCGGAATCATACCTTTAGAGACGCCCGTGACGCAACAACTGTCGAGCACGATCGTCATTCTATTATTAATACGCTAATGCGAGAGTCGTCGCGCGCCTACGCGCGTCTCCGCGCGTTTTAGTTGAAAACTGACCAAAACTCGACGCTTCGATTTTGTTAGTGTAAATTGAGTCTTACTAGGACCAGGATCTAGACCATGATGTTAAAAGTAAGATTGTTTTAATCTTGTTTCAGTGTGGGTAAGAGATGGCGCTAGACAACCTGTATAGCTCTGTCTCTTACCCACACTGAAAGAAGATTAAAACAATTTTATTTTTAAAGTTTAGGTCTAGGTCGCGTGCTGCAAAATGCTCACTTCGCGAGTACTCTAGGATTAAAATGACACGTAGAGTTTTAGAGAGAGCGAGTCTTTCTGACACGACTACATGAGTACCAGAGACAACGTGAGTCAATGGATATCTCCCTCTAAAACTCGATGTGACATTTATCACGGTTGAGTGCTGTCTCTGGACACCCGGTTGCTGAGTTTAGAATTTGGGGATGAGAACTAATTATTCTTAAACGGAAGCGTGTCTTAATTTAGCATTAAGGTTTTGCAAGTTGGATTCCGGGAACTGATCATACATAGGTGGGATAAAAAAGTGTTTGGCAAAATGTTCTTAAAATGAAATTATCAATTCAGAAACCGAGTGTAAAGTTAAGATCTAAGATTAATTAACGAATACTCAAGTTATGGCGGTGAGCGTTTTATATGAATACTAGCTTTTGCCCGTGCGGCTTCGCGCCCGCTCTTCCCTACTCCACCCTACTCTATCCTACTCTACCCTACTCTACCGTACTCAACCCTACTCCACCCTACTCTACCCTACTCTACCGTACTCAACCCTACTCTACCCTACTCTACCGTACTCAACCCTACCCTACTCTACCCTATTCTACCCTACTCTATCCTACTCTACCTTACTCTACCCTACTCTACCGTACTCAACCCTTTTTTTTTTTTTTTTTTTACGCTGGGAAAAATGCGTTACGCATACCCTCCCTTGGGGGAGGGAGGGGTATGTGGGACTCCCCGGTCAGAGCCGGTATACCCACTAAACGACCCAGCGGCGCTCCCGCATCGTCTGTGAGTGGCGAAGGACTGGGCAGCTGGCAGAGCCTTTACGTCCAGTCCTCCGCCGACGATCGCCCGCCTTGACGGCTGGCCCTACACGCCCCTCTCAGCAAGGAGGGGCCCGGGAATGCCGCGAGCGCTCGGCCATTCCCGCCCGACGGTGGTGGTAATCTGTGCAATGCGGGCGAAGGCGCCCCCGCGCCTGTCGCCCGCTAATCACCACCTGGGGGTGGGAGAAGGCGATCGAACATTCGCCTTCTCCTTCCCCTTATTCGTCTGCGGAGCGGTGCGGCGAGAGGGTCGTCCTCCCGCGCACGCTCCGCCGCCTCCTTTTGCGACATAACATCCTCGCAAAAGGAGGCGACCGCAGTCCAGGCCTCCTCACTCCCCAGCATACATTCGACCACGCTGGGGAGCAGGAGGTCCTGCCCAATAACCGCAATCAGACTGCGGCGCTGCTCACCCCAGGCCGGGCACGCCTCGAGGGTGTGCTGGGCCGTGTCCTCCGCAGCGCCGCAGTCATGGCACGCCGCGGTCTCCTCCCGCCCGATCCGGTGCAGGTGCGTTCCGAAACAGCCATGTCCGGACAACACCTGCACCAGACGGAACGAGAGGAAACCGTGCGACCGCTCGAGCCAGTCTCTCAAGACTGGGCCGAGCGCGTCCAAGGTCCGCCGGCCAAAGGCGGCGGAGGCGAGGTCTTCCGTCCAGTGGTGGACTATCGCGTCCCTCGCCTCCCGCCGCACGGCCTCCCGCTCTTGGTCGACGGGGCGCTCACCAAGCGCTTTGCGCCGCGCCGTCCATTCGTACACTCTGGCGAGCACCCACGCCTCCAACTCCCAAGGAGGGGTGCCGGCCAGAGCGCACGCCGCCGCAAAAACCCTACTCTACCCTACTCTACCGTACTCAACCCTACTCTACCCTACTCTACCGTACTCTACACTACTCTACCCTACTCTACTCTACACTACCCTATTTTTTTTTCCATAAGAACCTTTTCCTCACAATAACAATCACAACAAAAAAATTATTAGTGAAATCGGTCCAGGCGTTGTTAAGTTATGCGCTTACCAACACATTTTGTGATTTATTTTTATATTATCTTCTTCTTGGTCGTTTCACTCTTGCCAGAGTGGTCGTGGTTATCACGAAGGTAGCTCTCCGGAAGCCGCAGGGTACGCCGCACGATTTCTCGCCACTTTTGCCTGCTGGCAGTCATCCGGGCACACTCGTTCAACGGGCCGCCAACAGCCGTTTTTATTTGGTCAGTCCAACGCATCGGCGATCTGCCACGCGGCCTTCCATCTACCTTTCCTTGTATAACAAGGCGTTCGATGCAGTCACCTCCACGTCGACAAATATGGCCAAAGTATTTAAAAATACGACTGCGCTGGTGTAGACAAGCGTTCCTTCCCGAGCATTTTTCTCCAGCACCACATTTCCAAAGCGTCAACCTTTTTGGTCTCTGTCTGTCGCAGGGTCCATGTTTCAGCGGCGTATAAAAATATGGGAAACACTAATGTTTTAACGAGCCTGATCTTTGTGGCTTTTGTTATTTTTTTGTTTTTTTTTTATATTATAGATACAGAGTTATTTGTAAATCACTGGTAACCTCTCAGGACTATGTTACTAACATCATAAAAACAACTTTTGTTCTATGACTTTTAATTCATCATATTTTTGTTCATCAGATATTCATACAAAAATAAAAATAATTACATTAATTCATGAATCCCCAAGCGACACCCGGTGGCCGCGCATCTATTGTCTTACTATTGTGTCTCTAATTGACGGTATCTGAAGGGTTAATGTTCTAAATATTACAAAGTCTATGCGAAGCAAGCGATAATACAATAGCGGAGGGTTTGGTCGGCGGGGGTGCTTGATGTGCTAGCGTCGCGTCAAGCACCCCCACCGAATAGAACAAGAAAATATTAAAGGATTGATTTTGGTAAATGTATGATGTTTTAAAAAAAAGTCATAGAACAAAAGTTGTTGTTTATGATGTTAGTAATACAGTCCTGCGAGGTTGTGAGTGTTTTACAAATAACACTATAATTTATTTGTATTAAATTTTAAATTAATATGCCAAAAGTAAAATCGTATGAAACGCTGACAGTACTTAGCTTGGTTTTCTAACGTTCAACAAATCTTAGCCAAACAGTGATCAATAAAATAAAATATTTCAGAGTGCCACACTTTGTTATAAAAACCGGTTTTTAGTCAACCCAGGGCATTCTTCATCATCATTTCAGCTTTAAGATGTTTACTACGAGACATGTACATGTAGGCCTGTACATACAGCGAGGGGGTTGGGCGACGGCGGAGACCTCTCGCGCCGGGCCTTGGTCGAGGCCATGGCCGCCGTCGCCGGGATTCCGATCCCGATTTCCGGCCACCGTAGACGCGGGCTCGCGGACAGTAAGCCATGGGTAGCTCGCTGTCCGATCATCCGGTAACTGTCCAGACCGAGCCCAAGTCGTCGATGGCGCGCACTGTTCCCGCGCGCCTCAAGGAGTTGTCAGCAACAGGAGGGACCCAACTGGGTCGAAGCCTACTGGGCCAGGGTCTAGTTCCGAAAGGGAGGCTCGACCCCGGTATAAAAGGCAAGAAGAAACGGGGTGGGTTTTTATTCAGTAAGAGTCTGACACTATCTCCCGCTCCGCCCAAGGGCTGGGGATGTCATTTGGATGATTTTGACCCACCGAAAAAAAAGCCCTTAGGGTCATAAAAAAGGGAATTTCTCCTTTCTGAAATGATGGTGATTACATACTTTAGCGCTTTTTAATAATACAAGACTCATTTAAATAATCACAATTTATTTTCCCCACTTGTAGCGAAAAATATTTAGTTGACTAAAAATCGGTATTAAGGTTGTAAAAATATTGTGCAATATAAGAGAATCGTCCTAAAATTTTACAAAATATTAATTTTATTTAAATCCATTGTTTTATCTTTTAATTATACTGATATTATTAATAATATTAAAATACATAATGTTTTATTTACAATTGTTTTTTTTATTATCTGAAGAGGAGGTATGAAACGCATGTTAAAAGAGTTATGAGTTTACATGTGGATGGATGGAGAGGGGGAGGGAGGCCAAAGAAAAGATGGATGGATTGTGTGAGAAGTGATATGAAAGGAAAGGGAGTTAGTGGTAGTGTGACGAGTTATAGGACAGAATGGAAGAAAAAAATGTGTTGCGCCGACCCCAAATAAAACGGGACAAGGGCAGGACGATGATGATGATAATATGTTTTTTTTATTTCACTAGTAAGCTTTAAGCCCTACTGTCTATGGACTTATAGCTTCATAAACGCGTATTCGTCATTATACGCTTGGTATACGCCCGCGTGTAGCTTACATACAAAACTAAGAAACTGTCGACAAAGCGGCAACGTTGGGTCGTCGTGTTGTTGCTGCATCGTCGAAGAAACAGTTGACAATGACGAATACGCGTCATGAAGCTAAGCGTCCGTGGTCAGTAGGTCTTACTACTGTTGCTTTCCCGCTACAGACAAAGATGGAGAGATGAGCTTGACAGAAGACAGACACGAGTGTGAAAGGGAGAGAAAGGCTTTTGCCCAGTCAACGTGGGACATAACAAATTGATTAGATAATGCTTTAGACAGTGGACGTGTATCGGCTGAAATGATGATGATGAATGCTTTAGACGCAGAAAGCCTAATTCTCAGAATGGTAGCAGACGCGTAAAAGAACTAGTCCTCAAAATAGCCATCTCCCCGCTTGAGCAGAGCACCGCTATGTCCACATGGAGGCGATCAGCGGCGGTGACTTCTTGTGTCAAGCCCTGGTTCAGGCCGCAAGCAGTTACCTGCCGCGAATCAGTGCGAATGAGGTGGCGGAATGCAGGCGAAGGAGGTAGCGGAAGCTGCTGGAAGCTTCGAAGAGCAACTGAAGGAACGCAAGTGGGTTTTAGTCAGTGAAGGTCTGACACTATTGTTCCACCCAAAGCGGTGGAATGTGGTTGCATCCTTCTGCAAAGCAGGCACGGAGGGACCATACATCATCACGTCCCAGTAGCCTCGACTGTAGACTCCCCGGGGGGCGTCGGGAATGACAGAGAGATCTCCAGCCACCGTAAGCGCTGGCTCACGGACGACAAGTACACAACCTAAAGAGTAGCTCGCTGTCTGAAAAGTACTTTCTACGTTCTTTAGTTTAGGGTTCTATACCTCAAAAGGAAAAAACGGAACCCTTATAGGATGTCGACGGCGTGCACTGTTCCCGCGCGCTGTCAGCTGTCAGCAACTGCAGGGCTGGGTCGAAGCTTACTGGGGCCAGGGTTAGCTCCGAAAGGTAGCTCAGCTCCGGTATGAAAGGCACGAAGGAACGGGGTAGGATTTTTAGTCAGTAAGAGTCTGACACTATCTCCCGCTCCACCCAAGAGCGGGGGTTGTCATAAGATGATTTTTGCCCACCGTAAAAAAAAGACACCGACCGTCGCCATCCAGTGTTCGACCAAAAACATAGCATTATGATTCCAGCATCGATAGTAATAGTAAGCAAAGATGGTATTTGATCGAATGCGATCGAGTTCAACGATCAAGTGCGAGTCGGTCTCGAGCACAAAGATTTCCGTACCGTCTGTAGCAAAACAGGCAAAAAAAAAAAACGTTTGTACACATTAAATATTTATTTTATGCTTTTTTTTTGGTTTCTGATGTTATAGCGGCAACAGAAAAACATCATCTGTGAAAATTTCAACTGTCTAATTCAGGGATGTTACGGAGCTTCGACTCCGGTTCCGTTAAGTCGGAACTTCCGATTATTATTACACCTTCGGTTCCGACTTCGGCTCAGACACTTTTAAATCGGAGGTTTTAATCGGAGGTCGAAGCATAACATAGCGGCGACGGCGGCCTGTGTCGACTGCTATGAACAGGTTCATAGATTTAATATAATGTGTGTTCTTGTTTATTTGGAAATAATATGCCAATTTTTTTCATTGTTTGTGTTTTATTTTATAATTAAAAAAAATATATAAAAGAATTAAAAAAAAATTTTTTTTTTGTATGTTTGTTCGTCGAATACTCCGCCAAATGTGGACGGATTTTCAAAATTCTTTTTTTGTTCGAAAGTAGATAGTTCTGAGGTGGTCCCATTATCACCAAATTAGGATCTGATGATGGGATCTTGGAGAAATCGAGGGCAACCTTCAAATTTTATAGGCTCACTTATTGATTTTCGCATATTTTATGAAGTATCTTGTGTGTTTGCGTATGGTCGTCACCATCTCAGGTAGCTGGGCTGATGATGGAAGGTACAACTCCTTAACAGTAAGAAGTTACTCGAACAGGCAAGGACTGTTTTAGTAAATTATTTTGATGTTTGATAGGGCATTTGCCACATTTGGTCTCATGATCATGTCATGACCTGATGCTGCAGTCAGGATAGTCTGCAGAGTACCTAAGTCCTCGACAACAAACAGCAGATATATCGAGTTTAGGCTCATTGAAAACGGCTCGATGTGTGGATAAACCTACTGCTAATAAAGAACACCGAAGTACATAGAGACCTGATGCTGAAGCCAGGAGTATCAGGAAAAGTACAAACCTTGAAATTACAGCACCGTAGTCGTGTTTGGGCTCATTTTAAACAGGACTAAATTTTAAGTTCATTGCAATGTTGACATAAATCTGGCCTGATGCTACAGCCAGGATTATCAGCATCTAGTCTAATGACTGATTGAAAGATTTACCTTTCGGCTTCATCATCAGATCAGTTCGATATATCCTTTCCCTCTCCAGCATCTAGTCTAATGACTGTTTGAAAAAAAAAAAAACATACAAACAGCCGAACGTAGTACCTCCTCCTTTTTGTGAAGTCGGTAAAGAATGTTTTATTTGTCCGTAAATAAAAATTCTTTCTCATGCCACCACTTCTGACCCTGCCTCCGACTCCGATTCCGATTCCGATAAATCAAATTAAAAAACCCCGACTCCGACTTCGGTTCCGATAAAACTACCTCCGTTACATCCCTGGTCTAATTATCACGGTTCACGCCCAAGAGCGGGGGATGTCATTAGATGATTTTTCCACCGGAAAAAAATCTAGGGGTTTTTAGACGGACAGATCCTATAAGTAGGACCACTTTGTTGTACGTCCGTCCGTCTGTCAAGACTCTTTATCTGGAGAACGCGTGTAGGTATCGAGTTGAAATTAAAACCATATATTTACGTCTGCAGTTTCTTGAAGCTGTGAAAAAATCAAACTTCTAAGTGAATGGAATAAAAAGATGTGGCCGTTTATGTCACCAAAAACGTATATTTCGACACTCAAGGGAACCAATCATCATATCAGCCGAAAGACGTCCACTGCTGGACATAGGCCTCCCCCAAGCGTCGCCACATCGACCGGTCCTGTGCGTCACGCATCCATCGGATTCCCCCGACCCTGACCAGGTCGTCGGTCCACCTTGTTGGAGGCCTACCAACGCTGCGTCTTCCGGTACGAGGTCGCCATTCCAGAACCTTGAGAACCAATATTCTAGGGTACCTAAGTACTTTCTGTTGACCCAGAATCCTGAAATTTTGCATAAAGCAAGGTCTTATAACACAAGTATAGGAATAGATATGAAAACTGATGAAGATGTATATACCTATGTATGTTAGCCAATAAACCAATAAAAAAAACACTGAAAACTGAATATATATTACTACACAAACAAAAAAAAACTTTGAGACTCCAATCTGGAAATTAATTCTATATTAGTAAGTTTGTACAGAACCCTCAAGTCGCGAGTCCGAGTCGCGCTTGCCCTGTTTTTGTTTAGTAGTAAGTCGTTGATAATATGTGTAGGTATCCAAGACCACTGCCTTACTCATCCATGACCTTTAGATAAGGTGTGAGAGGTCAACTAACTATACCTACTATAAAATTCAGTTAATAGTTGTAAATAAGTATCAGTCGTCGAGTTATCCGTACCTACAAGACAAGTTCACGATGTATTTCATTAAATTGTTCCTGGTTACCATTTTGGTGTTTTTCGTCGTTGAAACAGTTCTTGGTAAGATTTTGTTATTTTGTCAATGTTTTAGTCAAAGTGATAAAAGAAAGTCATGAAAGAAAACTGAATCTTTAGCGTGTACCTACGATGCATGCTTTGTTGGTTGTGCTTAAATGACTACCTTTTTTTACTATGGATAGGCTCTCGTTTGACCACTATCTCACCTGATGGTAAACGATGATGTGGTCGACGATGGAGCACGCTTGCCTAGAAGTAACCTATTCAGTTTTGACTTAAATACCCCTAGGTTGTAACTATCAGGAAACATAGATTCTGGCAGACATTTCCACTCCTTAGTTGCACGCTCAACAAATATGCTAAACTAATAAAGCTATAGCTGTGAAATTCCCTGCAGAGGCGTAGCGTGGACTAATCGAAACGGGGGCGCATCAGCGAGGCCTTTTACTTTCCTAAATTCGAAAACGAGACACCGACTGTCGCAACCTATTGTTCGACTACATCGTCGCTTACCATCAGGTGAAACATGGTCAAACGCGAGCCTATCAATTAGAAAGAAACCCTTGTTCTTAAAGATCCCTGAGGCCCTTTTGGGTTCGAGGCCCATTTCGCCCAGGCAGTGCCGGCGTTAGGGGGGGGGGGGGCACGATGGGGCGGCGGCCTGGGGCGACCAAATCAGGGGGGCGCCAAAGTCTGGAGTTGTAAGTCTCCTGCCTCTCCTGGTTCAAACCCTCCACACTGTGCTCTACGCTCTGTGAATATGCATATTTCTTATTGAAATTTTTTTTACATGGATTTTTTGTGGGTTTGTTATTTTGACTCTATAGATATCGTTAGTCTCCTTGACTACACTGCGCTTACGCTTACGATTGGTGCGATACTGGGCGCCATAATGTTTTCGCCCGAGGTGTCAGTGGCCCTTACGCCGGCACTGCGCCCAGGCCACGCAACTGCGTCTCTTAGTTTTGCCAATGGAGCAGTTACCGACTCGACTGAACATGTATGCCTAGTTTAATATAGGTGCGTAATTTTTTCTACCTGACTCAAATTACAGGCTGCCGTGAATGCGGAGGTTATCCGAACGCTCACATCGACTGTGCCGGATACTGCTACAACAAGTGTTCAAACTACCAACTAAGTACTCCTGAAAACCGCGCATCGTGCCCTCCCTGCGAACTTGGATGGGCCTGCAATGAGGGATATGTTTATGATGATCACATCAAGGAGTGCGTCAAACCCGAGAACTGTAGTAAGTATATAGACTTTTCATTACACTTATTCGAAAACCCGCTCCTATTATTTCCGCTTTTAGACACGCAATTGACAGTTTTCCGCACTAGTGTGGAAAAGTACGCGGGTTCATCCTTGTTACAATTTATTGTAAAAATCATAGGCTGGGCGCCGTGCAGCCCCATGGGTCGCCGGGCAACCCCCGTTTATCTTCGTAAGGTATTGAAAAACGTTGTTTGATACACGTGGAAATTTTTCACTGCAGCACTCGCTTCCACTTTGAATTCCGTTTCGGTCGTAAAATAGCAATGACTGAGATTTACTTTTTACAGCATCTAAGTAACAAAAAACGTAAGTGTTCGCAGTACATCATAAAAGTAAACGTTGTGAAAAATGTTGTTGTTTCTACTCCCAGTAGTTTGGATTGTGCGTTGATATGTCAGTCAGTCAGTTTCTCGTTTTATATATGTACAGGGTTATTTGTAGAACACTAACAACCTTGCAGGACTGTATTACTAACATCATAAACAACAACTTTTGTTCTATGACTTTTTACAAAACATAATATATTTACCAAAAACAAACCTTCAAAGTTTCGTTGTTCTATCTAACACATTTCAACTTTATTTATTTTGCCGTATCTACTTACCCTTCCTGCGCACTGTTCTCGTAGTAATAGTAAGCAGGTTTTCGAATCACTGTCATCACACCTAGCAAGCATTCGCACCATTTCCGTGTACTCGACATTAGAATATTTTTACACCATCATGCAACTGTCTACTGCCGCATTTCGTCTGCACTGCCGAATTTTGCTACAAGAACATGTATGACGCGACGCAAGCGCATCAAAACGACTGACCGACTAGTGAGGGCTGCCCGTATATAGGTCAAGTTCATGTTCAACTACCCTCCGCTATTGTAAAATCTAATGAACTTTTGGAGGTACACACGCAAATGAAATACTCGAGGATATCGGAAATGTTTCTATTTGTGGTTGATAATAATTATATACATGTAAGGTCACAATTAAAGACGGAGCTCATGCTGTCTCGAGTAGCAGCTCAAGTGTCTGATTTTGCAATATGGCGGCAGACCCTAGTCTACCGCCGGAAACATTTGGTGTTGCCACCCAAATATACTAACGGTGTTGCGACGTAATACGCCACAAACTAATATATGACAAATTTTTAAAAGTACAACCACAAACAAAAGTTGTTGCTTATGATGTTCTTAACACAGTCCTGAGAGGTTGCCAGTGTTTTACAAATAACCCTGGATAATAGAGATGGTTACTGAAGAAATTCTTTCTTTTTGCAGGTCCCGAGGACTTGAAAGGCACCGATTAAAACTTCATTTATTTATGGTTGTTACCACAGAACAGCTGTGTTATGTTAGTGTGTTAATATCGTCTGGAATTCATCACGCATGCGGATTTGTTCCGCATGCGTAACCTCCGCAAATGCCCTTTTCATACAAGTATTTATTCTAATATGCTTGCGGGACGTGTCTTTTTTTGCTTTTTTTAAATTTTCTGCATTCAGAGCAAATCCGCATGCGTGATGAAATCCGCATATTAAAAACACCCTAATGAAAATGCTAATAAAAATTGTGTGTGCTGTTTTATTAAAAAAAGAGTCGTACAAATAACAAGTTTATTTTATTAGTAATGTTTATAATTCAATATAATGTGAAAATTTCCAACTCTCCACTATTATACAAAAACAGAACAGGGGTCCAACTCAGTCCGGGGGCCCGGGGCCCTAGCTCCACGCACCCTCATAGGGGGGGACGAACTAACGCCATGAGTTCTCTTCATATGGCGTCTCAAAGAGTCTTTACTTGCAAAAGGATTGGTACACAAACCACACGAGAAATTCTTTTCACCAGTATGAGTAACTTTATGCCTTAAAACATCAGATTTCGTATAAAAAAAATTATGACAAATATCACACTCATGACTTTTTTCTTTCAAATGTACACTCTTCAAATGGTTATTGCACAAACTCTTTGTTATAAATACTTTAGCACAAATATTACACTTGAATTCAGGCTTTTTTAAACCGTGTTTCTCAACTAAATGTTGGACGCGAAAATTCTCCTGAAAAAATCGTTCTTTACAGTAGGGGCAAGGGAAACGTAATTTCCTTTCTAATTTCAAATTGTGTACCGTTATTTCATGATTTCTTTTGTCGATCTTCGTATTAAAAGTGAGATCACACTGCCGACATTTCAAAGGTTTATGCGATCTCGTTTTGTGTAAATTCAAAAAGACTAAATTGGAAAATCCAGCCCCACAAATATGGCAGACTTGCTTCTGAAAATGCTTGTTCATATGTATGTTTAGGAGGCGAAAAACTGAGAAAGATTCTGTGCATAACTGACAAGATAAGTCCCCACCAATTTTAAATGGCACTAACAAATCTTCTTTTAATTCAAAATTGAAGTTATGCGAGTCTATCAAATGTTCTCTAAGCGTATCCAAATTTTGCAGTGTTTGATCGCAAATTTTACATTTTAACACAGATATCTCGACTTTAACAAGTCTATTTTGCTGGTCAATAATTTTCTTTTCTATACTTTTTAACGTGTGTTTTGTGTTAGTATGTTCTCGGAGTAGAGAGACATCAGAGAATGGTTCTTTGCAGCAGAAACATCGGTAGCGACTCTTGTTCCATTGAAAGACGAATATAGTGGAGTTTGCGAGCAGTTTCAATGAGTTTTCTCGTAATATCGGACCGTTGCCGCGACGCTCTGCTATTTTGGACCAGTCCTTTCCAGGTTTTATACCTGTAATAAAGATTTGTATTAGCCTATGACTTTTTTGAGGATGAGAAATCGATAAATAAAATAGAGAGATAATAGAGGTCAAACAGGATCTTTGCCCAGAGTTGGGGTAATACGGACTGATTGTAAGTAACCATTTATTTACCAATATCTGTCTTTAATTTACATTTCTTCAGTCGGGTCTGTTTTTCGTGCGTATAGTGTTTGTGTTGCACAGAATCCAAGATGGCTTCGTTTTGCAACTCCATTTTGATATTCGATAAGATTTCTGTAAAAATATTGTAATAGTAAATTTCACATGATTAAAAGCGCTCGCCCACGTCAGACTTTTTGTAGGACAGATAATCGGGCCCATTTTGTATATTTGTGACATTGTTCTGTATTTCTGACCGACTTTTTGTAGGACGTGTGCGTTGCACTACTGCTATCAGTGTGTTCTATTTTTCTCCGACAAAAAATCGGTCACCGATTATCGGAAACAACTCACCATCATCATCATCAAAGCTCTCATCACCAAACTCCATCACATTCGGTGATTCACACTTTATCATCTCCAGTTTAACTTCATCATCTGATAGTTTACTTTCTGAAATTTAAACAATGAAAAACGTTTTAACTCTATTATCGTGATAATTAGAGACACAATAGAAGATTTTTTTTATGGTGGGGAAAAATCATCCAATGACTACCTCGCTCTTGGGCGGAGCGGGAGATAGTAACAGACTCTTACTGACTAAAAACCCACCCCGTTCCTTCTAGCCTTCATACCGGGTTCGAGCTCCCTTTCGGATAACCCTGGCCCCAGTAGGCTCCGACCCAGCTGGGCCCCTGTTATCTCTGACAACTCCTTGAGGCGCACGAGAACAGTGCCCGCCGTCGACGTCTTGGACTCGGTCTGGGCAGTTACCGGACAGGTCGGACAGCGAGCTACCCATGACTCGCCGTCCGCAAGCCCGCGTCTACGGTGGCCGAAAATCGGGATCGGAATCCCGGCGGCGTTGGCGAGAGCGCCGTTGCTTGATGCGGTCGGCCTCCTCCTTTGCTAGCATTACTGCTTCGCAGAAGGAGACGACCGCCTGCCACTCCTCCTCGCTCCGGACCATGGCCGGACCATGCCCGGCGCGAGAGGTCTCCGCCGCCCCCACGAGGCCACGAAGCTCCGCCCAAGGAGCATTTTCCCTTAAGATAATTTTCTAATTAAATGTTGGTTAAGTCACTGGCAGACTCTTATTAGGCTCACGTTTGACCATCTCACCTGATGGTAAGCAATGAGACCAACAATGGAGAACACTTTCCCAGAAACAACCTATTCACTCATGACTTAAAGACCCCTAGGTTATAGCCATCAGGAAACATAGACTCCGGCAAGGAATTCCACTCCTTAGTTGCTAGTTGTGACAAAACGCATGTTGCTAAAAAAGTTATGAGTTTACATGTGAATGGATGGAGGGGGAGAGGGAGGCCAAAGAAAAGATGAATGGATTGTGTGAGAAGTGATATGAAAGAAAAGGGAGTTAGTGATAGCGTGACGAGTGACAGGACAGAATGGAAGAAAAAAAAGTGTTGTGACTTTAAACTGTTTTTGTTTCTTGAAAACAAAACTGTGTATACCTGTGTAAGCACCTTCTCTGCCAAGTTTCAGGGTCTCAATAATCTCCAGATAATGCTGCTCGTTTTCCAACACCATCTGTTTAAACACGGTAGCTTCTCGCAGCTTAGAGATGCAGTCCTCGCATATTAGATGAGAGACTGGCTCCATTCCTTTAGATATCTAGAATTTTATATTTATTTATACTTCATGAAGGTACAGTAAACATTTTGGTAACTAACTTTTAATAGGTACTTGACTCAATAAAAAAGAAACAATTTACAGCCATAAAAGTTAAAAAAAAAAATACATTTAGTATTTTGTTTTTTTGATTTGACCTTTGAATAATTCCTTAACCCTTCAGATACCGTCAATTAGAGACACAATAGTAAGACAATAGATGCGCGGCCACCGGGTGTCGCTTGGGGATTCATGAATTAAATAGGGCTTTATATTTGTTTTATAAATGTCAAGAAACATTGTCTTATTATATTAACATTAATAACGTCCAGTTTTAAGTTTTGAGAAAAAAAATGATAATCAAAACTGAATGCCTAAAGTTAATTGGAGCTTTAGAAAGAAACACTGAAATCTTGAAAAATTCTACAGTAATTAGACATGAAACCTATTTAGAATCTTACTTGAATATCAAACGTAGTCCTCAGCATTTCTCCATAGACTTCTTTTTGTATTGAATAATAATATTCCGTAAATAAACTTTTAAAACAACCGCTCTTTAGACAGCATCGGCAAATGTTGGATTGTGTTGCATCTAGCGCATTGTTTGACCTTGTATCCATTTTATATTCAATAGTTTTATTCTATATACCTCTCAATTATGTTTCTGAGTAACATTTAATTGATAAATCTGATTCTTTCTTGATTTTATTTTGGCTTCGATCGATGTAAGAATGAAAACCAGGTCAATTGTCAATTTGACAGAGTTGACAGCTGAATTTGACATCAGGTTGCGTTTAATTATTGCTTTCTATGAGCGTTTAAAGATTTTACAGTTCCTTGGTCGTGTATTGTACATCCAATAATATTATTCTGGAACCAATCAAAATTCTGAGCTCTAATATAAACAGCCGATGGGTTCCCTCAGATACAGTGACGGCAAGAGTGAACGTGGGTCCTGCTGATATTTATATTGGGTAATCCGCAAGTAAGCAGCAACTCAGCAAGCACTCTTTGAAGTCATTCACGTAAAAGACCGGTATTCAGTCGGATTCGGTTAGACTGGAAGCCGATGTCAACTTAGCGGGAAAAAGGCTAGAAAGCTGTTAATGATAACAGTCATGGTGAAGGCACTAGATTTCTTTTTGTTAGCCTTTTCTGTCCCGCCCCTTGGAAAAGGCATCCCTCCACTCCTTTCATCTTGCCAGTTCTGGTGGAGTCTGTCTAGTTCGTCGCGCCATCTCCTAGGATATATTATATATTATAAAAGCTAAATTATATTCTAACAATATTAAAAATAATTCTTATCGTTAGCTTAGCGCTAAAGGCCACATCCTTTAGCGCTAATGGGGATAAAAGAAGAGAAAATGAAATGCCACTGTCATTGACAAGACAAGTGTTTCTATGATATTTATAATTTTCAGCAAAACTAGAATTTCTATATTGCGAAGAAATTGGTTATTTACCCAGTATTTTTATAGTGTTGTGTTAAAAAAGAGACCATGACTGGACTACCTGCTTATCCTGATTGTAAAATACCAAGGGAACCTCCTTCGGTTGATTTAGACAAAGGTAAAACAAGTAAATTTAATTTTATGTATAAGCTGCCTTTCTTTGTGGTGTACAAAAAAGTTTATTCTATTCTATTCTATAGACAAAGGTAAAACAAGTTTAGACATACCTACCCAGGGACCGATCTAAGAGGGGGCAAGGCGGGCATTTGCCCAGATTGGCAAAAAATGTGAGGCTGCAAAATTTTTCCATTTCTTATTTCTATCTTCCAACCTAGCCATCCACATCCAAGTTGACAGGTTGAGAATAAAATTCTCACCCTTGCCACCTACCAGTTCTAGTAGATAGGTACCTATTTTATTGATAAAACATTGTTTTCGCTGGTCACGCAAGCTACACTAGGCTGCCCTGCAGAAATATTGTTGTGCTATAGATCAGTGTTCCGCACAGTGGTTTAGGTCACTTTCAATTTATGCGTTTTTGACGACTTGCTGCGGTGCGAGTATAGAATACGAGAAGATTTATCAAAACTCCCTTTTTCTATAGGGATGAAACGGGAGGATGAAACCAAAGTGTGTATGGGAAAACCTAATTTTAAGCGTTGAAGTTAGTCGTTAATATAATAAGCCCTTGATTTTATTTATCCAGCCTTTATGAGGAGAGTCCATAAAAAACACATGTTACAGTTTATTTTTAAAAACAGGTTTCTATTTGCAGGATTTACTAAATAAACATTTTTTTTCTCGAAATTAAGGATAGGTTTAAAAATATCTTGCAGTGAAACTGTTGGTACATCTATATATGTTACTTATCAATTTTTTTTTTTTTTTGTGCAATTCAGTGCTGACTGCTGTGTATTTTTAGAAATTATGGAAACTGATGTTTTGGTAACTCTCCTCTTAATGCAAGTCTTTTCTCACAGATATCGCTGAAAAGGTCGGTAAAGACTACAATGTCCTGCCGTTGTTCGAAAAGTTTCTATTCGAACATAAATACAAACAATATTATTCGCTGCAAACGAACAAGTTCTTGAAATGTCGCTGGCAGTCATACGTTAAACATTATGAAGAGAGAGAATTCGCTCCTTTTACATTCGTCGATATAAGGTAAGTTTTAAAGCAAAAAGACTCCGTGTTTTACAGGTTGCATTTTGGATAGAGTGCGTGGTAATTACATGACTTGATTCCGCCATCTCATTTCTACCATCGGACGTCCCGACGTCCGGCTAGTATCCACCCTTACGTTGTTGAAACCTCTACGGTCCGGATTAAACGTTTCGTCTCGTCGTTTATACCACGTAAATCGACTGGAACAATTTGCCTGCTGCGATCTTCCCTTCCAATTATAATTTAGATGGCTACAAGGCTAGAATGAATAGGCTCTTAACCCTTCAGATACCGTCAATTAGAGACACAATAGTAAGACAATAGATGCGCGGCCACCGGGTGTCGCTTGGGGATTCATGAATTAATAAACTAGTGCGCCTCACCATCAACGATTGCATTATGGCGGTAAATTCCCTCTTTGAGGTGTGGCTGGAAAGACCTCACGGCGCCCTTACCTTCCGCATGACGCAAGTCCTCACCGGACATGGTAAGTTCGGGAGGTTCCTGCATCGGATTCAAGCGGAAGAGACGCCCGGGTGTCGCCACTGTGCGGAACGCCCGGAGGACACGGCCTGCTTGGGCGGAGCACCGCCGTGCGCTCGTAGGGGATATCGGCGGCGGAGACCTCTCGTGCCAGGCCTTGGTTCAGGCCATGGTCCGGAGCGAGGAGGAGTGGCAGGCGGTCGCCTCCTTCTGCGAAGCAGTAATGCTAGCAAAGGAGGAGGCCGACGGCGCCCTCGCTGCCGCCGCCGGGATTCCAATCCCAATTTCCAGCCACCGTAGATGCGGGCTCGCGGATGGCGAGCCATGGGTAGCTCGCTGTCCGGGCCGAGCCAAGACGTCGACGGCGCGCACTGTTCCCGCGCGCCTCAAGGAGTTGTTAGCAACAGGAGGGGCCCAGCTGGGTCGAAGCCTACCGGGGCCGGGGTTATCCGAAAGGAAACTTGAGCCCCGGTAAGAAGGCTAAAAGGAACGGCGTTTTTAGTCAGTAAGAGTCTGAAATATCTATTTGCAAAGAAAAAACTAGGCCACATGAATGGTCCGGTAACTGTCCGGACAGAGCCCAAGACGTCGACGGCGCGCACTGTTCCCGCGCGCCTCAAGGAGTTGTCAGCAACAACAGGGGCCCACCTAGGTCGAAGCTTGCTGAGGTTAGGATTATCCGAGAGGGTATGAAAGCTACGGCTAAAAGGAACTGGGTGGGTTTTTAATCCGTAAGAGTCTGATACTAACTCTCGCTCCACCCAAGAGCAGGTTTTGTCATAAGATGATTTTCCCCTTCGACAAAAAAAAACCATCAACGATTGCATCACTCCTTACCATCAGGTGGGATCGCAGTCAAGCACTGGTTTATAGTTTAGACAATTTTTTCGATAGGTAGGTACCTATTTTATTAAAGATTCTTTACATTGAGGTAGTTAGCTACCTAAACAGATAGAGAAAAAGGTCCAAATGGGCAAAACCTATAAGTACTCTTTATAGGTTTTGCCCAACTGGACCTTTTGACATTTCTTACTTCGTTTCTTCATCATATTTCAGAGATTTCCACTTCTACAACGGCATGAATAGACTTCTACCATCAGAAAGTATCCACAGAACGACGAACTTTGCCTTTAAACTAGGAGTTGGACCTGGCGTCGATTTCAGAGGCCAGATGCCCATACCACAGGACATGATGATGAAAAGGGGCTTGTCAAAGCCCAAGGCTAAGGGAAGAAATTATTCTAAGACTACAAATGAAGATCAGAAGGAAATAAAAGACAAGAAACGTTAATATTTAATCTGTGGTGTTTATTTAAAAAAAATTACCCGCGGTTTGGCGCACCCCTTTTCTAATTTTTTTTTTTATATTAGTATATGTCCATCTCCAGGGTCCCAAGTTCCCAACTATCTAACCTGATTCCGCCTAGCCCGTTCCATCATCGGACGGTAGTCCGATGGTGGTCCGTCTGGTAAGACGTACGGTACAGCAATGCGCCACCGGTAGGTACATGGTGGACATCCCGCCTACACGCACTAAACGTTTCGGAAACACATTCATTGTGCGTGCAGCTAAGAAGTGGAATTCCTTGCCGGAGTCTGTGTTTCCTGATAGCTACAACCCGGGAATCTTTAAGTCGAGAGTGAATAGGTTTCTTCTAGGCAAGCGCAAACAATAAAAAAAAATAAAAAAAAATACCTCTGTACCAAAATTCATCAAAATCGGTTTTGCCATTTAGGCGTGAAGACGTAACAAACAAACAAACTAACTCACTTTCGCTTTTATAATATTAGTAAGGATGATTTCTTCATGAGAAGTTCAGGTCCTCTTTTATTTTTTCGTGAAAGGGTGATTCTTTGAAACCAAGAGAATGTCTTATTTATCTGACCTAGTTTTTATATTTATCTATATCGTGGACCGCCCAGAGAACACGGTGAAGCATACGGTAGAGGTGTGCTTGGGCAGAGCATCGCCGTGTCCTGGGCGATCTCTCGCATTGGTACAGGCAGGCCATGGTCCGGAGCGAGGAGTGGCAGGCGGTCGCCTCCTTCTGCGAAGCACCAATGCTAGCAAAGGAGGAAAGCCAACCGCATCAAGCAACGGCGCTCACACCCCAGCTGCCTCCGGGATTCCGATTTCCGGCCACCGTAGGCGCGGGCTTGCGGACGGCTAGCAATGGGTGTAGCTAGCTGTCCGACCGTCTGGTAACTGTCCGGACCGAGCCCAAGTCGTCGACGGCGTGGACTGTTCCCACGCGCCTCAAGGAGTTGTCAGCAACAGGAGGGGCCCAGCAGTGTCCAAGCCTACCTACTGGGGACACAGATCTATTTCAGAAAGGGAGGCTCGGCCCTTGTATTAAAAGGCAACGGGGTGGGTTTTTTAGTCGGTACAAGTCTGACATTATCTCCCGCTCCGCTCAAGGCCCGCCCTTGGCATCTGAATGATTTTTATCCACCGAAAAAAAAAACTATCTATATTGTGTCATAAGCCACAGGGTGTAAATGAGTGCCTTCGATACATTTAGTGATCGGGGAAAACATATGCAAATAAAAATATCTATTTGCAAAGAAAAAACTAGGCCACATGACTGGTCCGGTAACTGTCCGGACAGAGCCCAAGTCGTCGACGGCGCGCACTTTTCCCGCGCGCCTCAAGGAGTTGTCAGCAACAGCAGGGGCCCAGCTAGGTCGAAGCCTGCTGGGGCCAGGGTTATCCGAAAGGGCGCTCGAGCCTCGGTATGAAAGCTAAGGCTAGAAGGAACGGGGTGGGTTTTTAGTCAGTAAGAGTCTGATACTATCCCTTGCTCCCCTCAAGAGCGGGAGTTGTCATTGGATGATTTTTGCCCACCAAAAAAAAGGTTATATGCATGAGACGTTCTCTAGATTTAAAAAATTCACCCAAAATGATTCATAATGGATATTGTGATGTAAAATTTTTATTGTGTTGTATCTCAAGTGTCTGCGCAACTAGATAATATGTGGAATCATTGAAACAGGCGCGATAAAATGAAGCTCATAATTTTGTTGTAGTGTTTACTAACTCGGCGACATCTGCTGAGAATGTTGACTTCATAGACTTACTGACAAATAGTTCAATAACATTAGATTATGGATCTCAATATTCTAATGGTAAACAAATTATTTGACCTGGTATCCAAGCAAGAAAAATAAAAAACAAAAATTACATATTGCTGCCCATTGGTTGGTATTTTGCGCGGGAATAATAGTAAGTCAAGTCATGGTGTAATAGTTAAAGACTTTATTTAACCTAGTACTACTAGTCTACTCTAATAAGATATATAAAATCATTGGTAATAGGTAGTACCTACCTTTTTTTGACCTATGTAAGTTGGTAGTCGTAGGATTTTGAGTTTTGTGGTTTTTAATTTTAAACATTACTTCCAAATAAATGTTTTGATTAAACCTGTGTTTATTTCTTTTAAAACTATAATCCATAAAACACGATAAATGATTCAGAATACCGAATACAGAACATCTTTCTGGATTATGATCAAAATAAAACCATTTTAAATGTACGGATCAACTTTATTTTACGAAATAATTAAACAAAAAATATTAAACAGCCACATTTTTTTTTTGTATGTTACACACTTTTTGTCGCCAAAAAGTAAAGGAATAGATTACAATAAAAATAAGAAAAACGCGCCATCTTAATGCAGGGGTACCACACGTTTAAAAATGGTCGCGTTGGTAATAATTGACTGAATACAATCTACAGTGGAGTACATGATTTTAAACAATACAAATTATTCTTAGACTAATATTTGTACAATAATAACTACGGAGTAGCTAATAAATGATTTTTGTGAACTTTATTATAAATTACGCAAACAAATAGTAAGCTATATTTTACTTCGATGTTAAGACAGGACATATGAATGTTTATATTGAAAATGTTTTACGTCTTAAAGGTATTTTCAAAATATGTTTGCTAATGCCAAAAACTTTGAAATACAGAGCAACAGATTTAAAAAGTTACTAGATAAGATGTTTTTTTTTTTACTCTACATAATGGCGAACGACTTATATGTCGATGCCAAGAAGTTTCTTGTCGAAGATGAACTCTCCAAGAGAGGCGTGGCGGTCCATGAGCTTCTTGAGTTGGGAGGCCTTTCCGGCGATGTCGCGTTGTCCCTTGTACTGTTCTTCCAAGAACTCACCGGTGAGGTAGTCAACCAGCTGTGGATAAGATTGGATGGTTAGAAAAGTTATTGAAGGTGCGTGTTTTTAATTAAACAATTGACTAAATTGAGAACTAAGGCCTAGCCAAGTTACAACCGTTTCGCTTCGAGTTGACCTTGCCGCCAATTCTTTTGTTCTGACCACGTGACTGAGCGTTGAGATGACGTCATTTCCGAACATTTGAAACTTTCAACTAGTACCCCTAGCTAAGTTTTTCACTTCTTTTCGATATAACAGGAGGCTTAACCAAGAGGGATCTGCAATGGTTAACTATTTAAAGTTAACTATTGCAGATTAGCAACTTGGCTAGGGGTACTGTTTTGTCGATCGCTTCAAGTCGACAATGCCTCGGATTCCTTTGCTCTGACCACGTGATTCAGCGTTGAGGTGATATCATTCCCATGTATTTGAAGTTTTCTACTAGCGTTAACGATTGTAGATCCCTCTTGGTTAAGCCTTCTGTTATATCGTAAAGAAGTGATGACTGTATCTTATAGTAGTCGAAACAGTGAGAGAATAATGGTCATTAACTTGCTTTAAAATTAGTATTGTGAAGCCTTTGCTTTTTAGCCTTTAGATTAATTTATTAAGCAGTGGTTTTTTTTTACAGGGTAATACAAATCAAGTAGAAATGGGTAATAATTGGACCGAGCATGTATTAGCTGGCCTGAAGTAACAATCCAATTTTTTGCTAAGTACCAGAAATGTTCTTAAATCATTTGAAATTTTACATTTCGCTCATTTGGTGCAACAATGGCGTAATTACAATTTAAAAATTTTACAGGAGATGCAGTCAAAGATTAATATTAATGGTTATGGCATTTTAGCGAAACTTATTACGATTCTAATCGTTGGTCAGTGGGTCGTCTTATTGAATAAAATCAACGTAAATGATGTTTCTCCCGATGTAAACAGTCTTTCGGACATTTTAACATTATAAAACTTGTTTTGAAAATGGTGTAATTACGCCGTTGTTGCACCTAATGAGCGATTTGTAAAAGCATTTCTACTTCTACTGTGGCATTTAAAACTAAGTATTCACTTACATGGTAGTCGTTGAACTCGGTGTCATCTTCGCATGACTTGATGACGTTCCTGATGCTCTTGGTGACCTCGGTCTCCATGTGAAGAGCTTGCTCTAGGGCTTCCACTCCATCCTTCCAGGTCTTGCTTGCAGGAGCCTGAGGAGATAAGGTGTAGGTTAGTTAGGTGGTAGTTGCATTTGGCTGACGAATTCCTGCAGTAATGAGTAGCCTTGAACGGTTCTAGTGGTGTGTGTGTTTGCCCCTATGTAACATTTTAATAATAACGATTTTGGAAAGATTTATCTCCATTTACAGTAAAATAAAGGATTGGTATAAAATACCCGTCCATATGGATGGGTATTTTGTCAAAACTTATGTACATTGATATATTGAATTAAATATTTATACAACGTGTAACTTTAAATGAACAAAACCTGAAATAAGATTGATCAGAATAACGAGCAGAATCAATTAAGCCACTTTTTTAATATAAGTTAAATTTTTCAAAAAAATCTTCATTAAAAACGTCGAGCGGCCTATTTATGAATAGGTCAAACCATCACGTGATCAAACTCGCCCAAATAGGTAAAAAAAAAAAATTGTTGTCCAATCTAATTTTCTCATACACGGAATAATAAACGTTCTTATTTTAATTCAGATTTGAATTTTAAAGAAACTTGAACTGCACATAAAACCTTTAATAATTTTTTTAATGTTTTTTTTTTCTCACATAATTAGGTCAATTGAATTAAAAATCATTTGGGGTGTCTGAGGTTTTGCGCATTTAACGTTACACGTTGTATCCCAATTAAATACTACGACAATTTCTCGCCTACTCACCCTGACTTGTAACAAGGTAGTGACTTCGGTGGTAAGTTCTCCTCTCATGAGCAGGTATTCAATCAGCTTCATCGCGTGCTCGCGCTCTTCTGACGCTGCGTCAAAGAACATCTTGGCGAATCCTGGACGGTTGACCTGAAGACAAAAATATGGCTTAGGAAGTGAAAAACTGAAAGAACGAGACAAACAGAACTTAGAGAAATACACGTCTTGCTAGGCATGATGTTGCCTCATGGAGTCATGGGAGAACCACATTCCACAGCACGGTGCTGACCTTCACTGGTTACCTCATCATCATCATCATTTCAGCCGATAGACTTCCACTGTTGGACATAGGCCTCCACCAAATGTCGCCACAATGATCGATCCTGTGCGTCCCGCATCCATCGGATTCCTGGTTACCTCAAGTACTGCTCAAATGCTATAGCGGTACATACAGACTTTTCTATTTAGGTCAAAATCAATAGCTATATGCTTGGGCCAGGGTTATCTGAAAGGGAGCACGAGCCCCGGTATGAAGGGTAGAAGGAAAGGGGTGGGTTTTTAGTCAATAAGAGTCTGACACTATCTCCCGCTCTGCCCAAGAGCGGGGGTTGTCATTGTATGATTTTCCCCACCATACAAAAAAAAGGGTTAACGTCAATTTTTGAATATCAATTACAATTACAAAATTGCTCGCCCATTATCACTTCCTAGTGTTTTAGCTAAATATCTGATGCACAAAAATGCCAGTGCTAATGGGAGAACTTCTTCTTTGGAAGAAATAGCGTATCAAACTCCTCAGCAACACATCAGTCTACAAAATTAGAAGACAAACTTGAGAACAAGTTTTATTTGAACGCACCCTAAGCGGCTTGTGAATATTTATTAAGTTGGTAGCATTGTAACAATGTGGAGTGCAAGGTCCAAGCGGCAAGCTATTGTGCGTTGACCTCAAATTATGTTCCGTGTCCTCTAAGCTAATGTTGAAATAGACTAGTTTTTGCATATGCGGTCATTTGATTACGCGAGCGTTACTGATGTATTGATTTACTATGGGTTCCAAATCAGAATAAGATCGATTGCATGTTTTGACGTCACGTTTTTCGAAGAAATTGTCGCAAAATTGAAGAACTGGGGGTCTACCCGCTTTCTCCGAAAAACGAAGTTTCGATTGAAATTCTGCGTGTTTCCTACCACGGTTTCTTTCATCATCTTCCAGCCATTTTTTTATGTAATGGGGAAAATCATCCAATGACAACCCCGCTCTTGGGCGGAGCGGGAGATAGTGTCAGACTCTTACTGACTAAAAACCCACCCCGTTCCTTCTAGCCTTCATATCGAGGCTCCAGGGGCTCGAGCTCCCTATCGGATAACCCTTGCCCCAGTAGGCTACGACTCGGCTGGGCCCCTGCTGTTGCTGACAACTCCTTGAGGCGCGCGGGAACAGTGCGCGCCGTTCCTGTCCTTGTCCCGTTTTATTTGTGGTCGGCGTAACTCGTTTTCTTCTTCCATTCAGTCCTGTCATTCGTCATGCTATCACTAACTCCCTTTTCTTTCATATCACTTCTCACACAATCCATCCATCTTTTCTTTGGCCTCCCTCTCCCCCTCCATCCATCCACATGTAAACTCAAACTTTTTTAGCAACATGCGTTTCGTCCCTCCTTTTCACATGACCAAAAAAAAAAAACAAACTAATAAGTTATTCATAAATACTAAGGATATCTCACCACATCCTTTGAGAAGTGCGCGCCCATGGCCAGATACTGCAGGGAAGCAGCCACCTCCATCTGGATCTGTTGCCTCATGGACATGCGGCAGTTGCGATGCATCGTCACCCATTCTTTGGGGAGGGTTACTGGGTTCACATTGCCTGAGAGACAAAGAAAATGTGGTTTAGAAAAACAACGTACAGGTCCAGAGTGCCTATCATCATCATCATCAGCCTTTTTAATGTTCTCACTGCTGAGACTCAGGCCTCCTCGCGGGCCCAGTGCGGGTTGGTGAATGTCACATGTCTTCGAATTTTTGGTTCTAGGACATGCCGGTTTCCTCACGATGTTTTCTTTCACAGTTTTGAGAGCAGTGGTGATGAAATACATTACACGAAGTAATGCGCCTGGCTGGGCTTGAACCCGCGACCTACAACTCGTAAGTCGGGGCCATTACCACTCGACCACCACTGCTCCGTGTGAGTGCAAAATAACATTACAGTGCGTTTCACTTAAGAGGTTCCTTTGCCGTAATGTTGGCAATACGAAAAAACAATATTTTTAGCAATTAAATTACTTAATATTAGGGAGATTAACTGATACTTCGTTACTTTTAACAAATGCCTTCTTTAGTTTTTTTTTTAACTATTTTTGTATAGATTGTCCTGCAATTCTTTCAAATATCGAAAACGCCACGCCACAATATCGTATTTCTCTATTAATTCATGAATCCCCAAGCGACACCCGGTGGCCGCGCATCTATTGTCTTACTATTGTGTCTCTAATTGACGGTATCTGAAGGGTTAACGACTTCCTTTTCGACCTGCTTTTTCTATACTTCTATACTAATATTATAAAGAGGTAAAATTTGTAAGTTTGTAAGTTTGTATGTAGGGGGTAATCTCTGGAACTAATAATCCAATTCTAAAATTTTTTTTACTGGCAGAAAGCTACATTATTCCTGAGTGCTATAGGCTATAAATTGTTTCTATAGCATGTATATTAACCGAGCTATCACAACTTTTGTCTAGCAAGTCGGAAAAAAATACCTCATAAAATAGAATTATTTGCGTGCGCTGCCTAAACAGTTGCTTAAAATTAAAAACAATGTATGGCTACCTGGTTCGTCTTAATTATTTCTACAAAAAAGTCCGCGGTACCATATCTCTATCTTTTATATTTCATCTTTTATACTTCTTTTATTGCATTAAAAATATTTTTTTTCGGCACACTTACGTTTGGTTGATTATTTGAGCAACAAAATATTAATTCTTATGACAATAAATTATTTCAGTATCACAAGAACATTATACAGATAAGATGTGCCATTTACAGCATAGCAATTGGTCATACAGTTTCGAAGATAATATAAAATTACTAAAACGCAAAATGCCCCTAGCGTAACTTTCATTGTGCAGACGTTTTACCTATTTTTTTTTTTATGGTGGGCAAAAATCATCTTATGACAACCCCCGCCCTTGGGTGGAGCGAGAGATAGTGTCAGACTCTTACTGACTAAAAACCCACCCCGTTCCTTCTAGCCTTCAAACCAGGGCACGAGTTCCCTTTCGGATAACCCTGGACCCGGTAGGCTTCGACCCAGCTCTGCTGTTGCTGACAACTTCTTGAGGCGTGCGGGAACAGTGCGCGCCGTCGACGTCTTGGGCTCGGTCCATTACCGGACGATCGGACAGCAAGCTACCCATGGCTCGCCGTCCGCGAGCCCGCGTCTACGGTGGCCGGAAATCGGGATCGGAATCCCGGCGGCGGCGGCGGGGGCGCCGTTGCCTGATGCGGTCTGCCTCCGCCTTTGCTAGCATTACTGCTTCGCAGAAGGAGGCGACCGCCTGCCATTCCTCCTCGCTAAGGACCATGGCCTCAACCAGAGCCCGCCGCGAGAGCTGTCCGCCGCCGATCGCCCCCACGAGGGCACGGCGATGCTCTGCCCAGGCAGGGCACACCTCGACTGTGTGCTCCATCGTGTCCTCCGGGCGTTCCGCACAGTGGCGACACTCGGGCGTCTCTTCCGCTTTAATTCGGTGCAGGAACCTCCCGAACTTGCCATGTTCGGTGAGGACCTGTGTCATGCGGAAGGTAAGGACGCCGTGAGGCCTTTCCAGCCACGCCTCAAAGAGGGGACTTACCGCCATAATTGTGGCGTGCCCAACGTTTCACCTATTTGCCCATAGATGGCGTTCTGCAATTACGTAATTTTTCTGAATCGCGGTGTTAAGACTTTCTGTGGATTGATGACCCTCTCGAATTATTATGCCCACGTTGTCGTTAGTTGGAGTTCTTCTGTCAGTTGCTTATTGGTTTCGGTTGTTTCGTTCGTATGGTTGTTGTTGTTGATAGATACCTCATAATCGAAAATATCGTAATTTCGTTGTACGTTTTTGTATGTTCGTAGTTTCGTACTTCGTTCTATCGTAATAATCGATACGAGTTATTCGATATTACGATTGTTTTGTTTTGTAAAGGCGGACGGTGTTCGAGTCGCTCTCCTTTTGTTCATAATTGTTTTCAAGTCTGTGCGTAGTTTGTTGAGAGCATGTCTAAAAGGAAATCTCAACTGTCCCGGCAGACATCACAGGCAAGAGCCGCTCGAGTACGCCGTACGGAAGAATCTGCCCCTGAAAATGAGCAGCGCCTCTCGAGAAATAGAGAATATATTACGCAAGCACGCGCTAGAGAATCTAGCTCCGAGCGCTCACAGCGCCTCGCTAGCCAAAATGTGAGGACATCGCGGGCCCGTGCTCGAGGAACTAGCGCTGAACGTGCGCACCGTCTATCTGAGTTAAGGCAGCATGTCTCTGAGACAAGGGATAGGGAGACTAGCGCTAAACGCTCGCGGCGGCTTGGTAGGCAAAATGTCATAACATCGCAGGCCCGTGCTCGGGAATCTAGCGCTGAACGTGCGCAGCGTCCATCTCATTTAAGGCAACATGTCTCTGAGACAAGGGATAGGGAGACTAGCGCTGAGCGCTCGCAGCGGCTCGCTAGGCAAAATGCCATAACATCACAGGCCCGTGCTCAGGAATCTAGCGCTGAACGTGCGCATCGTCTAATCGAGTGTAATCTTATTTTAAAACAAGAAATTTTCCGCGGACGAAGTCGCGGGCAGAAGCTAGTTTTAAATAAAATCCCATTTCCCTCATAATTAATAATAATAATAATAATAATATAATAATAATATTCCACAACTATCACACAACGCCATCTAGTCCCATGCTAAGCAGAGCTTGTGTTACGGGTACTAGACAACTGATAAACATACTTATATATTTCTAAATACATACATTTTATAGATAAATTACACCCAGACACAGAACAAATGATCATGCTCATCACATAAACATTTGTCCTGGGTGGGAATCGAACCCACGACCTCCGGCATAGCAGTCAGGGCCACTAACCACTAGACCAACAGGCCAGCAAGTTGTTTTAGGTATACAATCTGTCCATTCTAAAAAGGTATACAATTCTACAAAAAGTTTTGCAATTAACGGTAGTTCCAAAACTTTTTCGGTCGGTTTGGTTTCGCATTTCGGGGAACAATTTTGGTAGAGTAGGCAACTTATTCATTTTTTCCCTTCTTTTTGTGTAGACAGACAGGGGAGCCAACATTACGCCGAAAGAACTTCTTAAGTGAAGCGCAGAAAGCGCGGGAAACTTCCAACTTGGCGGGCGCGTATTTTTTGGTTTAAAACTCAAAACAAATTTTTATAATATTTATTGGGAAAAACTTTAAATTTATATATAAGATTAGTAGTAGTAGTAGTAGTTTAGAGTTAATATTTAGTTTTGTGCATTCTTCGGTAGTGGTAAGTTTCTTCAATTATTTAGTTTTTAACGTTAAGGATGAAAGATCCGCCCGACCCGGGGGACTTTGTTCCCCCGGCCAGCGTTTTTGTCACAGTTCAATCCAATAATGAATCAGGTATGGACACTGATGGATCGTCTTCATCTCGGAATTTAAAAAGAAGTCGCATGCATGTCTGTAAGCACTGTAATAAGCGTCGTCGTATCCGAAAACACCACGATGGTTCCGAGTCTTCGGGTTGTGGCTGTATGGAGTTACAGTCTGCTCAAGCTGTGGAATCTGCACCTATCCATTCTGAAAATGTCTCTAATGTATTGCCTAATGATATTCCTGCTCCTTCCATGGTTATTCCCGCTCAGATTGGTAGAAAAACCTACGATAAAACGGACAGCGCGCCTTTTGTAATACATGTACAAAAAATAATAACTTCACCAGATGATGGTACGACATTGCACCCAATCACATTTGGGAAGTTTTTAAAACACAACAACTTCCAAAATATTATTAATGGTAGCGTCAAAAAAATCGGACGCAATAAGATTTCATTATCCTTTTCTAGTTTCCTGGACGCGAATTCTTTTATTACACATAATAGTCTAGAAAAACACAACTTTAAAGCTTTTATACCTACTTTTAACGTTACTAGGATGGGACTAGTACGTGGTGTTCCTGCAGAATGGTCTCCGGAGGAAGTTTTAGATAATATAACAGTACCGATTGGTTGCGGTCCAATTTTAAAAGTCAGACGTCTTAATTTTAAAACCATTGTTGATGGTTCAACTATTTGGAAACCATCTCAATCCATAGTTGTTACATTTGATGGGCAGGTCTTACCAAAAAGAATTTTTATGTGTTATAATGCTTTACCTGTAGAGTTATATATTTTCCCTACCATACAGTGCTTCAATTGTTGTAGGTTTGGTCACACTAGAATTCAGTGCAGGTCTAAACCCCGTTGCTATAAATGTGGCCAAGGCCATACTGGGGACAGTTGCGATAGAGAACAAGAAAATACATCTTGCTGCCTTTGCTCTGGGGCCCATTTTGCTATTAATAAGTCTTGCCCAGAATTCTGTAGGCAAAAATTAATTAAAACATACATGGCACAAAGTTCTGTTTCATATGCTGAAGCTGCAAAAGTTTATCCTCCAGTAACAAAATCATATGCTGATGCACTTTTATCTTCTCCCTCCAAAAACTCTGCTAATATTCCTCCAGTCCCTTCGCCTAATAATACACCTGTTCGAAGTAGCTATAAAAAGACTGTCTTTCTCAAACCTCATTCCCCTCCTAAATCTGTACAAGGTTATAATAAAGAGGCTCATAATACCATCATTAAAGATTGGAATATTCCCCAGCCATCTAATGGTTGTGTTATTTCTAACAATCATAATAATGACTTTAAAGACACAAATTTTTCTGTAAATGATTCACTACATAATCTTCTCTCTCAGTTTAATTTCTCACCGTCCAACGCAGCCCCATCTTGCAATACATCTCAATCAATACATAATGGACCACACCAAAATAATCCAGTGGAACTGTCGCAGTCTCATTAACAAAAAAAGTGAAGTTATACATCTTCTAAACAAATATGATCCATTTGTCTTTGCCTTGGCAGAGACTTGGCTCAAACCAAGTAACATTTTTAAAATAAATGGTTATTTAACCATTCGAGAGGATAGATCTGATGGGTATGGTGGAGTAGCTATACTTATCAAGAATTCTATCCCATTTTCTAATATTAGGTTGCCTCATCACAGTGAGGAAATTTCAATTGTAGCCATTAAACTTCAACATATTTGCCTTGTTTCCATTTATGTTCCTCACCCTTCTGCTCCAGTTCTGCAAGAAATAAAAAACCTTTTTTCCTTTCTTCCAAAGCCACTTTTAATATTAGGTGATCTTAATTGCCATCACCAATCATGGGGTTGTTCAACTTCTACATATTATGGGGATGAATTACTAGATATAATAGATTTTCATAATTTATGCATCTTAAACACAGGAACTGCTACACGTCGCTGTGGTCCCAATCAGAACCAAAGTGCTATTGACCTATCTATCTGTTCACCAAGCTTAGCCTCTTCATTGACTTGGGATATTCTAACCTCTACATATGGTAGTGACCATTTCCCAATAGTTATATCTTATCCTCTTTCCAATGCAAAGGCACCAATAAGGAGATCAAACTTAAAACATAAACTACCTGATAGAAATAATAATGACTGGGACAAATTTAGAAACATTGTTGACAGTAAACTTTGCTCCTTGCCTGTTATTTCTGATGGTAATGAAAATAGTTGTGCTGAAGCTTTAGCACACATATTAATTGCAGCGGCGGATGAAGTTTTCCCTGTAAAAAATAACAACAGGAGCACAATTCCTTCGCCTCCATGGTGGGACTCTGAGTGCACAGAATTGATTAAAAAACGCAGAGAGGCTGAATTCAGTTATAACCGTGATATGTCGGATATTAATTTTGTAACCCTTACTAACTTAAATAAGGAAATTTCTAAAGTATTTAAGAAGAAAAAATTTGATTCCTGGCGTAACTTTTGCTCAACAATTTCACCGAATACTCACCCTACGATTGTCTGGCGCAATATTCGTAGATTTAGGTCCATTTATCATAATTCTTCTCCTATTCCTGAGTCATTAGCAAGCGAATTTTTAGACAATTTGGCTCCTCCTTGGGTTCCTGAGGCTATTAACCTTAACCTATCTCCCCTAACCAATAACCAAGTCACTTCAAGTTCAAACACACATACGACGCTAGATCTCCCATTCTCTCTCACTGAATTAAAGGGTGTTATTCATAGAACAAAGGATTCTGCCCCGGGCATTGATGGCATCCCGTATTCCTTTTTTGCTAATTTAAATGACAATGTCCTAAATTATTATTTAGATCTTATTAATTCTATTATGAAAACAGGAAACATCCCTGTTGAATGGAAACATCAAATGGTGTTGCCATTCCTTAAACCAAATAAAACTCCATCTGATGCTTCCTCGTACCGGCCCATAGTTTTGTCTTCAATTCTGATGAAACTAGCTGAACACCTAATAAAGAATCGACTAGAATGGTATGTTGAAAGTAAGGGTCTTTTGGCGGAATCACAATATGGATTTAGAAAAGGTAAAAGCACCACTGACTGCTTAAGTATTTTTTCATCCGATATTCGGTTATCGTTTTCTAATAACCAATCCACCATCGCAGTCTTCCTAGATATTAATGCAGCTTATGATAATGTCGTATTATCAGTTTTACAAAATAAATTAAAAGCCTTAGGGGTTCCCTTGAATTTAACTAATTTCATTATTAACATCCTGACTGAACGCTCTGTTAACATGTTAATAGGAGATCGTGATGTCTCCCATCTTGTATGGAGAGGTCTACCACAGGGTTCTGTACTTAGTCCCCTTCTGTACAATATTTACACTTTTGATTTGGACTCTTCTATAACTAATCATGTCAAGGTTCTTCAATACGCTGACGATTTATTATTATATTCTTCAAGTCAATCTATTGAACAAGCTAGCGATGTTATTAATTCTGCTTTGTGTACTTTAGAGTCATGGCTATATTTAAACGGTTTGGACTTGTCTGCGTCTAAAAGTGCGGCTGTTTTATTCACCAGGAAGAGGAATATTCCCTTAGTTAACCTATTCTACAAGGGAACACTTATTCCAGTTGAAGATAAATTCAAATATCTAGGTGTAATATTTGACTCAAAATTAAGCTGTGTTCCTCATTGTGACTATATTGTTAATAAATGTGAAAATCACTTAAACATGCTCAGATGCCTCTCAGGTGTGTGGTGGAGTGCACATCCCTTTTCATTAAAACTGGTTTACAACGCAATCATCAGAAGCACTCTGGACTATGGATTGTTCGTTTTAGAACCTGGTAGTGTTATGGCTTTTAAAAAATTGGATCTGATCCAGTCAAAAGCATTGCGCATTATTTCGGGTGCCATGAAGTCTAGTCCTATTAATGCACTGCAAATTGAATGCGGGGAAGCTCCTTTAAACCTTAGAAGACAATTCCTGTCTGACAAATATTTATTCCGGATTCTTCAGTTCTCAAATCACCCTCTCATTCCAAAACTGGAATCTTTAATGTTACAAATTGAATCTTCAGCTTACTGGTCCCATAAACGTACTCCTTGTTTGGTTGAAAGCTATAAAAAATTCCTCTCGATTTCTTCGCCAATTCACCGTTCAAATAAATTACCCCTTTTTAATAATAGTTATGAGAGTTTACTGTTCATCCCCAATATTGAATTTAATTGTGTAAGTAAATCAGATCCCGATTGCCATTTATGTTTTAATATATTTCTGATTGAACATTCAGACTTCCACCATATTTTTACGGATGCTGCCAAGCATTCCCCGACGAGTTGTGTTGGTATTGGTACCTACCATACTCAATACAACATCGTTCAAAAAATAAAACTGCCCCCGGAGACTTCCGTTTTTACGGGCGAATGTTTTGGAATTCTAAAAGCTTTAGAATATGCACGTATTTTTAAGCTCAAAAAATGTTTAATTTTTACCGATTCACAGAGTGCTCTTCTAGCCATAAATAAATCCCCTTTCGAACACAAAGTACAGTCCCCTATAATTTATGCAATAAGAGAATTGGCGTTCAGAACCATTTCCGAGGGTAACACACTGCAATTTGCCTGGATTCCGGGCCATTCTGGAATCCATGGCAATGTTGTAGCTGATGCACTCGCTGGTGATGCGGTGCAATGTGGGGACTTAGTTCCTTATAAGAACTTTGGCTATGACCTTGAGACGTTGCCAAGGAATTTTCTTCGGGATACTTGGAAGGTAGCTTGGGATATCAGCAGCAAATCCAAGGGCCGATACTTTTCTCTTATTCAACCTGAGATTCCGGAAAAACCGTGGTTTGGCAAGGCAAAGTTTGGTAAGGTGGAGACCTCTATTTTAATAAGGTTGAGACTGGGCCATGTTTGCTCTCCAGTCCATCTTGCCAAACTACACATCATAGACGACCCCATTTGCTCGTGTGGCACAGACCTTGGTGACTTAAACCACATATTTTTCTCCTGCCCTTTACTTGACCATTCCTCCTTTCTCTGTAACCTCTTGTCCCTTCGTATCCCTTTTCCTACCTCAATACTTTCTTTACTTTGTACAAATAGCTTTCCAGTATATAAATGTATAGTCTCATTCATCATCCTAAATAACATTAAACTGTAATTTTTGTCACTGTAATTTGCTCATTATCTACATGTTATTATCACCGTTAAAACTGATCCTATATATCTTTTTCTAAATTCCGCTCAATTTAATATTTTTATTTTTATATTTTGGTTTCCCTAACTTTGATTTATAATAAGTACATATAATAACGAAATACAACCTGACGTGACATTGGCTGAATGCACAAACCGTGCGAAGCCAAAGAAGAAGAAAAAAAAAAAAAAAAAAGTGAAGCGCACTGTAGATATTATGCAACAAATTTACATAGACTATATCGTGGTAATCTTTTTTGCCTCATCTTGCTCAAGGCGGATATTCTTAGTAAAAATATTTTCTTTTAAATCAAGAGAAATATTCTTTTCTTTTGTTTTATAACTTCTGCGAAACGTCTAAACGGCTGTTAAAGGTTTATTTATAATTCCTCTTTGATAAATATCAAATACCTAATGTTTCCTTAAAGTAATTTTTAAAACTTTATCTACATCTAACTCCTGTTGTATTGTTTTGTTATTAATCCTATAGAAGTTTGCGTCGGATGAGTTCGATGAGTGTTTTCGTGTCCTATTCGTCAGGATCAAGGTCGTGTGTTAGCGTCTGGGTACTCCATCTCGTTTAGCTCTTCAATCCCTATAGGTGACGAAAGAACAGATGAGATGGAGTAGGTATTAGGTCGTGGATGTGAGTCCCTAGCGGAATAAACGCAATAGTGTTTGTCGGATATATTCGACGTGGCCGCGTGGGTGGTATGGTATATTTTTTCGTCTTTTGATTTAAAAAAGCAATTGTACAACTGTACACACTCGTATAATAAATCTGTAGAAGTTTTTATTTGTGTGGACATCACGTAAAATGTACGAAATCGATGTAATAGTACATTATGATATAAGTGTGTAATGTTAGTGATTACCGTCGAAGCGGTATTCAGACCCGAGCCGTGGTGAGGGGTCTTAAGAGAGCCGAGAACAGTAATCATTGATTACTCACGTACAGTATCATACGATGTTTTAAGGTCGGCGGTACGAAGCTCGCCGGGTCAGCTATTTTTAATTAAAGTTACTTCGAAGTGTGTAAAGTCTGTCTACAGTCTTTAAAAACATTGCCCTACTTTGAGGTTCTGTTACAGTCAGGAAATTAAACAATAAAAAACGTGTTTCATGTTTTTTTATTTAATAAAGAGAACACAGGAAGTTTATTTCAATGTACATATTTTTTTTTTAAAGTAAACTGCGACTTTGTGTGATGACGAAAAGGCACAACAATGAGATTCTTTTGTCATCAATTTATTCTGTGAACTAAGGTCGATACGTCTATGGTTTTAAAATGAAGTAAAAAGGAATTTAAAACAAGATATCGCACTATTTTTGCAAGATGTTTTTAGCAAATTGATGACTGAAAAAGTGAAGATACTATCCCACGATTTTATTATTACAAGCTTTTATTTAGTTTCACTTCTCTCGATGTTTGTCTGTAATCAAATCTTGCCTGGCTACCGATTGAGCTGAAATTTTGCTTGCATGTGTAAATCAGATGACAATGCAAAATTATTATGCCATAGAGCTGATCTGACGATAGAACCGGGATGTGGCCAAAGGACCTCGGTAGTTAAACGACACAACCCTAACGAGTTTGAACCATTTGGAACCGTCTTGACGAGTATTAATTACATAGGTACCGCTCTATAAAAGCTTGCTATGAAATAGTACATTGTTACACTAGGGGTGAAAGTTACTTATTTCGACCCGAGAAGGAGTTGGTCCTAATTCGAGGGACTAAATAAGTAACTTTAACCCCGAGGTAAGCACTGTGCTTTTCATTACGAATACAAGAAGATAGGCCTAGTTATTTTTTTAAATAATTTGACAGTTGTTAGTTGAAAGTAAAACTCCCTAGGGATGAAAAGTGTGATACTTTTCAGCCCGCTCATCAGGCAACTTCAGACCTACTTTCAGAGTATGAGTAATGAAAAAATTATTTTGATTGAAAACTTGTTTAATAAGATGGACTAAAATAACAGCGTTGTCATTTTAATCCATCTAATTTACAATCATATGCTTCACATTCATGAAGCTAATAGAGAGACCGTCTCAGATACTGATCTGCATGGTTCTCATATGATGTGATTCCATTGATGATATCCAATACATGTTTGCTGTATGGACTTTAAAAGAGATTTTGATCCCTGATTTTGTTTCGGTGTTTCTTCTCAGGGTAGTCAGCTAGGAAACACCGGCCTCATCCAGTTTAAACTGACGAGTAAGTGTTTTTAAAAACCTACTTGCAATATTAATATCATTTATAAAAAACATACAAAATTATCAAATTTGGGTTTTTCAACTTTTCGTATTTTTTTATTATTGATAGGCTCGCGTTTGACCAACATCTCACCTGATGGTAAGCGATGATGTGGCCGACAATGGAGCACGCTTGCCTAGAAGTAACCTATTCACTCTTGACTTAAAGACCTCCAAGTTGTAGCTATCAGGAAACACAGACTCCGGTAGGGAATTCCACTCCTTGGCTGTACGCACAATGTGTTCCCAAAACGCTTTGTGCGTATGGGTGGGATGTCAACCATGTACCGGTGACGCAACGCCGTACATCTTGTGGTCCGATGATGGAATGGACTTGGCGGAATTAGATTGTGCAATTCCAGTGCACACTCCCCGAAATGTAAACGATAGAAAACCGATAGACTAGCAACTCGGCGGCGATGCTCAAGGCTTTGGAGCTTCGACTTTTTTCGTTTATGCCAACCCTATAGAGCCAACAAAACTATTAAAACCAATCAAGATCTTTTCAAGTTTTACGAAAATGATTATCAGCAACCGATTTACATATAGTTCTTACCTATGTAGAATTAGTTGCACAATCAAAACATTTTATTTTGAAGCCATATTTACTTGAATCGATGACCTGCTTCATCTTGTAGAGTCATTCAAAAAAACATAACGTATCGAAACTATAAATAAAAAGTACCTTTATAAAAACTTGTGTCGATGGTCAAAAAGCAAGACAGTTCAATAACCTACCAAAAAAGTGAATGCTGTAATAGACTGGTATAGTTTTTTTTTCACACAAAATCTTTGGGTTTAAGCCCCGTCACGCTTTTCTTTGTCTTTCATGACCACTGCTCTCAAAACTGTGAAGGAAAACATTGAGAGAAAACCGGCATGTCCTAGAACCATTCTCACTCTTGGAGAGGCGGCCTGAGTCTCAGCAGTGGGGACATTATAAGGCTGATTATGTTATGTGGTTATTTTGATCACAATCAATAACTTTCTGGCATTTTGTTAGGCAGACAAATAAATAGCCATGTAGGGTACCACTTGATTTCGCTAACATCCATTGTAGACAGTCGTAAACGGGAACCCTTGTGAAAAGATTAGACTGCTAGATTGTGCGAAAAAGCCATTGGCCCTGAAATGCATAAGGCAAATAAAAGAACACTGATGGGTTTCATTAAGTAAAAATCTGACACGTCCTCTCGCTCCACCTTAGATCGGGAAGAAGTTATTTGACAATTTCCCACCACAAAACAAAGGGAACCTACTTTTAACGGCCAACGTAGGATATATCCGACAACACTCTCGCGTTTATTCCGCTAGGGTCGCACATCCACGACCCTTCTCGTCAGCTCTTCTCTCATCTATAGGGATTGAAGAGCTAAACAAGATGGAGTACCCAGTCGCGAACACACGATCCTGACGATTAGCACACGAAAGCACTCGTCAGTCCAATCAGACACAAGCTGTTTAAGGGTTAAATCGTCATCTTCCTGCCCTTGTCCCGTTTTATTTGGGGTCGGCGCAACCCGTTTTTTTCTTCCATTCTGTCCTGTCACTCGTCACGCTATCACTAACTCCATTTCTTTCATATCACTTCTCACACAATCCATCCATCTTTTCTTTGGCCTCCCTCTCCCCCTCCATCCATCCACATGTAAACACTCTGTGTAACTAAGGGTTAAATATAGTATGAATTTTTTTTAAATCTTTGTTAGCGGTAGAATTTCTTTCTGGCACCATTTCGAACGTCAATGATTTGCAGTTTTGTGTTTATTTAAAAATAGAATACTTATTATTGACAAAACAAGCTGGCTTTACGTTTTACCAAAGATTTTATATATCCTACTAGAGTATATAAAATCTTTGCGTTTCACTAGTCAATGAATGTAATATATCTTTCGATATAGTCAACAGATTGCGATGAAAGAAAGCCTAAGTCAAAATCAATTTACACACAATTTTAATGTATAAAAGTTAGCGACATCAATTTCGTACATTTTACGTGATGCGCGCACATCTAAATACTTTTTTCAGATTTATTATATGTACTAGCTTTCCGCCCGCGGCTTCGCCCGCGTGGACTACAGTTTATATCGCGCGGGCAGAGACTCGTGCTCAGCAGTGGAATTATAGGTAGCCTATGTGTTATTCCAGTGTCTCTTCTACCTACCTACCAAATTTGATCTAAATCCGTTCAGTAGTTTTTGCGTGAAAGCGTAACAGACAGACAGACAAAGTTACTTTAGCATTTATAATATTATAGTAGGGATAGATAGATTACAAGAAAAAAAAGATAACAAATATGAAGCTGCCAGAATTAATCTAATTAGCAAAAGAGTAAGCATTAGTTAATATATAATGTGCTCAGTGACTTTAACTTTGTTTTTACAATCATGAGACGTGACAGAGTAGATTTTATACTGTTTGTCTTTATAAAACACGGTGAGTGAGTTTAAATTCATATTAAATACAAATACAAGGCTACTGTCCAAATTAAATGCGTAAAACTGAAGTTCCATATGGGGGTAGTGAACTCATTACACTGTTCACACTATAAATCCTGCTGAAACCATAGACAATAGGCAAGATATTTTTATTATAATAAGAAAAAGGCGCGAATTTATTTCGATTTTTGATCCTCATTAGATTATTTTTCATGGCACTGATTACCTTTATATATCTTTTTTTTTTTTTCTTTGGTTGGCAAAAATCATCCAATGACAACCCCTGCCTCTTAGGTGGAGCGGGAGATTGTGTCAGACTCTTACTGACTAAAAAAGTAAAAGCCCACCCCGTTCCTTCCCAGCTGGGTCGAAGCCTACTGGGGCCTGGGTTATTTAAAAAGGAGGTCGAGCCCCGGTATGAAAGCTAGAAGGAACTAATTGTATACCTAAAACAACTTAAATACACAATGAATCGAGTTTTAAAATGAAAGTTTTTTATACGGCTAGCGACGGATAGCTATCAGTCCGAAAGGCATGATAACTCCTACAGTTATATACCAATAAGCCTTTTTACTATCTCCGATCTCTATGGTACTAAATATTATGGACCAATATACTTAATATTGGTCCATAATTATTTATTTACATTTACTTTACGATTTACGTGACATTGTAACAATAAACTAATTTAGTGTGTACCTATAATTCCAGAAGTTAGTCATTTGTTTGGCAGTCAAATAGGGTAATGAAGTATGATTATTTGTTCTCTGATAAGCACGTGTATTGTAAATGGCTTTAGGTTTTGTGTTCCAATATTTACGGCCAACAATATAAATTGTAATATTCCCCTATTGATACCAATTAATTTCTGCATTTTAATTATAGTTTTCCTCATTCAATTACTTAGTATTTTTTATGCAATGGTATTTCCCTTAGCCGTCTCATATATTATGTTATGTGACGAATGATTCATTGAAGTCTTTGAGAAATGTTATTATTTTTAACTGACTTCTAAAAAAGGAGGAGGTTCTCAATTCGGATACTTGTATTTTTTTTTAATGTTTGTTCGCGCATAACTTCGTCGCTTGCCAACAGATTTGAAAAAATATTTTTTTTTGCTGGAAAAGGCATACTTTCTAAATGGTCCCATAGCACAAAGTTGGGATCTGCTGATGGAATCCTGACGAAATCGAAGGAACGCCTCAAATTCAATCAAATTTTTAGTGATGTCGATTTTTTTTTAAATTTATAAATAAAAAGGTTTTTAATATGTAACACACGGCATAGAACATCACAATGTGCCAAAAGACTGGAGCCATAGACAGAGGGAAAAAAAACTGCCTGGCTAAAATGGAATTGGGCGGGTCACATCAGCCTCAGCATGAACACTGACCGTTGGACAAGAGTCTCCACAAAGTGGGTGCCTGAGAATGGACGTCCTGTGAGGAGGTGGCGTGATGACCTAGACGCCTACCGCAGGGCCAGGTTCGAGGTGGCTCAAGAAAAGAATACTTGGAAAAAAGTTGCGGGATGCCATTGCCCAGCAGTGGGACAGTATAGGCTAAATAAGATATGTATACTTAGGTATATATTTCTTATGCTTTTGTCCAATCTGTCTCAATAAACTACATAGTTTCTGGAACGCTTATATCAAACAAGTCTAACGCTGTCAAATATCAATCCTGTGATTGGTTCACTAAAATAGTGACAGATAATCACAGATAATAAATTAATTTGACATTAGTATGACATGTGTCAACAGATTAAGTTCAATTGGCTTCTTGAAACGTGGCTTGATAGAGTTCTAGATACATAAGTGTCTAGGTATTTAAAGACTTCATACATAGTTGCTATAAACAGTTGTTTAGATAAATCTAATCTCGTAAAGATAACCAGTATGTGTTCCAAGACACGTCCATTTTATCTGACACTCAGGTTAAGTGTCTCTTGTTACTATATAGATTGAATGGATTAGTGTGTTATGATGAAATTATTTATACCTTTTTAAGGTTTTCTTGAGGGCAATATATTTTTGAAGATATCTATTGTAGATAACTCAATTATGAGACTGATTTTTGGAATATAACAAAAACCAATCCATCCTACTTCAACACTATAGTCTGTCTCTTTCTAACCGATGGATAAGGTGCGTTGGGGTTTTTTTTTTTTTTTTTTTTTTCTGTCGACGGGGAAAATCATCATTGACGAAACCCGCTCTTGGGTGGAGCGGGAGACAGTGTCAGAGTCTTACTGACTAAAAACCCCGCGCCGTTCCTTCTAGCCTTCATACCGGGGCTCTAGTTTCCTTTCGGATAACCCCGACCCCGGTAGGCTTCGACCCAGATGGGCCCCTCCTGTTGCTGACAACTCCTTGAGGCGCGCGGGAACAGTGCGCGCCGTCGACGCCTTGGCTCGGTCCGGACAGTTACCGGACGATCGGACAGCGAGCTACCCATGGCTCACCGTCCGCGAGCCCGCGTCTACGGTGGCTGGAAATCGGGATCAGAATCCCGGCGGCGGCGGCGGGGGCGCCGTTGCCTGATGCGGTCTGCCTCCTCCTTTGCAAGCATTACTGCTTCGCAGAAGGAGGCGACCGCCTGCCACTCCTCCTCGCTCCGGACCATGGCCTGAACCAAGGCCCGGCGCGAGAGGTCTCCGCCGCCGATCGCCCCCACGAGGGCACGGCGTTGCTCCGCCCAAGCAGGGCACACCTCAACTGTGTGCTCCACCGTGTCCTCCGGGCGTTCCGCACAGTGGCGGCACCCGGGCGTCTCTTCCGCTCGAATCCGATGCAGGAACCTCCCGAACTTGCCATGTCCGGTGAGGACCTGCGTCATGCGGAAGGTAAGGACGCCGTGAGGTCTTTCCAGCCACGCCTCAAAGAGGGGACTTACCGCCATAATTGTGGCGTGCAAGGTGCGTTGGGGTAAGATCGGCATTGGGGCAAGAACGTATAAATATAAATTACACCACTTATTTAGCTTTATTTTGAATGCCAGCCACATTGCTGGGCAAGGTGGAACATAATGACGCGGCACACAATATGACTAGCATATAAATAAAGCTAAATGAGTGGTATAATTTATATTTATACGTTCTTACCCCAATGCCGATCTTACCCCAACGTACTTTATTGTATTTAATTGGGCTGACCACTTTGTCAGCATTTGACTAAAATCCCTATATTCCATTGGTTTAGGTGTTAACTAAAGGTAAACAATCTTGATGTCTTTTTATTTAAAACTAGCTTTTGCCCGCGCGGTTTCGCTCCCGCTTATCCCTACTCCACCCTACTATACCTAACTCTACTCTACTCTACCCTACACTACCCTACTCTACACTACTCTACCCTATACTATCCTAATTTTTTTTTCCATAAGAACCTTTTCCTCACAATAAAAATCACAACAAAAAAAGAATTAGCGAAATCAAAGTCAAAGTCAAAATATTTTATTTCATATAGGCCTACAAGGGCACTTATAAAACGTCAGAAGCTAGTGCACGGTTCGAAATTGGTCGTTTCCTATGGAGAAGAACCGGCAAGAAACTCCATGGGTACTCTTTTAAAAAATGTGTTTATTACAATATTGATTGATTTATGTAAGAACAGTGTAGACCAGTCAACACTGTACACAAAAGCACAAAATTAATCATAATAAAATAAAAATATAGTAAGTTGTAATAGAAAGTTATCTAAGTGTTTGTGGATTATACAGTGTTCTCACATTCACATTCCAAAAAGAGGCTATATAAATAATTATAACAGAAAAATTTAAATAATTACAACTGTTAACAAAATAAATGACTAACAAATTGAATGCAGTTGAAGTCTAAATAATAAAAATAAAAAATATTGCAAAAGCAATTCGTTAAAGGAAAAATAAATATATGTATATTAAAACAGAAGTGGAGCAGTTAATAGACACAATATTGATGATTTACCAGGGGGCCACATGTGCAGAGGCAGTCATTGCCAAACAAGCGTGTCTTACATAGTCTTTAACCTTGTAAAATGCTTTTTTGGTTAGGAAACGCTTAATATGAGTTTTGAATTTTCCCTCACTAAGTTCAGTTACCGCCTTTGGCAGCTTGTTGTAAAAGCGTATGCTGTTTACTAGGAATGACTTGCTGGTCTTGGCTAATCTCCATTTGGGTAATACAATTTCGTGTTTACTACGCGTATTTTTGTTGTGAAAATCGCTTCTAATTTTAAAGAGTCCTAAGTTTTTACGAACATACAAAATGCATTCTAAGACATAAAGAGAAGGCAGAGTGAGAATGTCGATTTCTTTGAATTTATTTCTGAGGGACTCGCGAGGACCCATCCTATAAATAGCCCGGATAGCTCTCTTTTGCAATATGAAAATTGAGTCTACATCAGCTGCAGATCCCCACAGTAAAATGCCATAAGACATAATACTGTGGAAATAAGCATAGTAAACTAACCTAGCTGTGGCTACATTTGTCAATTGCCTTATTTTTCTAACTGCATATGCAGCTGAGCTTAATCTTCCCGAGAGAGTTCTAATATGAGCGCCCCACTGTAGTTTAGAATCGATAGTTAAACCAAAGAACACAGTGTCCGCAATAACATCAAGTTTTTTGCCATCAAGAATTAGACTGACGTCAACTTGAGGGACATTCGGTAATGAAAACTTTATGCATTTAGTTTTATTCGCATTTAATAGGAGGTTATTAGCTGCGAATCGGTCCAGGCGTTGTTAAATTATGCGCTTACCAACACATTTTGCGATTCATTTTTATATTATAGATAAAACCATATAAAATACATACAAAGATTATTTGAATTTAGTTAATTACCCAACATCGGTTTAGGTAAAATCATTTTTAGATAAAAAAAAATCGATAAAAGACTATGCCAGAGGTCGTGGGTTCGATTCCCACCCAGGACTAATGTTTGGGTGATGAGCACGATCATTTGTTCTGTGTCTGAGACAGTGCAACTATAATATTTATATGTATTTAGAAATATATAAGTATGTTTATCAGTTGTCTAGTACTAATAACACAAGCTCTGCTTAGCTTGGGACTAGACGGCGTTGTGTGATAGTTGCAGAATAAGATTTACAAGCTATTTTGCAGTCGCTAACGATCGCTTAATAAATTCATAAAATAACAATTATTTTATTACTGAAACTCAATAAACAATTTTATTATATTTTATAACAGAACAATGAATTTTGATTGGTACGTAGGTATATTGGATGGAGGGGGAGAGGGAGGCCAAAGAAAAGATGGATGGATTGTGTGAGTACTGATATGAAAGAAAAGGGAGTTAGTGATAGCGTGACGAGTGACAGGACAGAATGGAAGAAAAAAACGTGTTGCGCCGACCCCAAATAAAACGGGACAAGGGCAGGAAGATGATGGTGATGACGTAGGTATATTGTTCGTTGGACTTTGATAAACAACTAAATAAATTAAATAAGCTAACACATCAATTAAAATTTCTATTGAGAAATAAATCTTAAATAGTAAAATAATTTATGCTAATTACAAACTTTTCCATCAATAACCACAAATATCAATACAATGGAAGAATTAATCAACATACCATTGCTAAGAAAAAACAACTCAATTAGTCTATGGTCAAAGATGGCGCCCGAAATATTACAATGTTTGTGTGACGTCAAAAATACGACAGAACATTTACATGTATGATATATCGTTTATTTCAAAAGAGACAATAGAAAATATGTTATTATTGACATTATCTCAAGATTGACTTGTCCGATAGTAACACCGACCGATACCGATAGATTGTTTCGACATGTCAGATATCATGAGTTAAGATGGAAAAACATTGAGATGAATATGTACCTATAATGAAATTCATTTCTTTGTCTAGAATTAAGGGCAAAGTACTGATTATCAGGTGATGAAACTTGACAGACGTTTGCGTAGAATGACTAGACTATGTGGGGAAATGTGACAGATAAACGAAAAAAAAAAGAAAATTAGAAGTACTTAAGTGGGATTAGATATTTTCAATGGCAACCCAGGCACCAAGCTACGTGCGTAAGTGGTTGATAGCAATAAGCTGTCGCCATTAAAAAAAGACTTTAGTATGATTGGCGAAATGTGGAGAGATCTGTTGCTCATCAGACGTCTCCGCCTTTCTGAAGCTTGCAGCCAGTGTGAAATGGTTTCAAATCTGCTTGGATTAGTTACACATTTATATTTGCCCACATATTTGAGACCTTCTGGACGATTTTGCGTTAGGATTTTTCGGTAGAAGTCTAAGCGCCTGGTTGCTTTCGCCTCATTTTATGGAAAAAACCGACAAATTCAAATAACTTAGCCATGAATTATGAGTCAAAGCTCTGTATTTTTGATGTTCCCATATATTTATAAATACATTTTATCTAGAGCGACGATTTAATGACGCCATTATTCGCTTTCCGGACAAACAATATACAAGCTAGTATGGTTTGATTTCTGACTCTCCAGGGATGTGACTTATTTGGCGTTATACAGAGTGTTTGCCGTGGTGGCCATTTTAGAAGTCACTGGTTCTATGCGCTGATGGTGACCACCGGGGTGGACGTAGTTAGATAAAATTCCATACTACCTGGTCTTTTCTCGAAAGCCAAGGCGTCTTTGGAAGGTTTCCCCCCCGACGACAATAAAAGGGTAAGATTAGAGTAGACTTGTGCAATGAAGGAAGATTAAAAATTCTCAAAACACAATAGTGTTTGTGTTACTAGCCTTGACAGTTGACACTTCGACCCACAAGTCGTTCCACACAAACAGTCGTAAAAATTAACGATATCATCAAAATTACAACAATTAGCCTCATAACTTAATTATTTTTCACTTAATGACACATCTCAGAATTGATAAGGCTAAGAAACTGTTTTATTAATGGAATAAGATCTACTCTAAAACAACTAAAAAATCAGCAAAAAAATAAGAACTTCACACAATACAGACTGACCTGTTGGTCTAATACAAAGACAATAAACATATACTACTAATAGACCGGACATAGCGAACAAAATTGTAATCCGATTCACTGAAGCATAGGATGACAGTTTTTCTAAGACATTTCTTCTGATGGCCGCTCTATTGTATCTATTTAATTTCTTTGGTCTAATAGATAGTGGTTGTACTCATGGGTTCGAGTCCCACCTAGGACAAATGTTTGTTCGATAAGCGCGATTATTTGTTCTGTCTGGGGTGTTATTTATCTATAATATGAGTGTATTTAGAAATTTATACGTTTATCAATTGTCTAGTACTCGTAACACCAGCTCTGTTTGGCTTGGGGCTAGACAACGTTGAGTGATGGTTGTGGAATATCATTATTTGCATGTATCTGGGTTGTAGAGTCAGATACACAGAAATTCTGGTGATCAATTGCCACCAGAGGGACTGGAAGCCAAATCTAACATCACACTCATATTATACAGGGAAAAGTTTCATTAAACGTGTGTTTATTTATCTTACTCATTCACGCTAAAACTATTATTATTTTGAAGATAAGGGGCTATGCATCTCCCGTAGTGTAGGGGATGTAGTCACTGCGACCTAAAAGATCTATTGTGACTCGCCACCTTGTTAGAGTAACTCTTTTAGCCCGGAGGCTTCCAGGAAGTCTAGAATACTCCTAGCTTTACAGAGTTTTAATCTCCTCCGGGCGAATAATATGTCGGCCCAGATGGATACTCCGTTTGTGGATAAGGGGCCCGCATTCACCTGATTACAGCACCGGTAAACATCAGTGTCACTCAGTTTCATGTGAAATTGGTGACTTTTACGTACGCTAAAACTACAGAACGGATTTGTATAAAACTTGGCATACATGTAGACTATGTAGTGGAATAGCACATAAGATATTTTTAAACTCGAGAATATATGTCCTTGGGATAAGTTCTCTACTTTCAAGCGGGTCAAGCCGCTGGCAGAGGCTAGTAGCTGATAAAAAGCCTGCATGAAGGCTGAAAAGGTAAGATCTTCATCAGGAGACATACAATGACGTGACATATTATAACACGTCATTGTCCTGTGAGCCAGAAAGAGGAAAGATACGCCCTATATAGCTCCATCCCTTTAACAGTTTAGTAAAATGGATCGCATTAAGATCTCTTGGTACCTATTGCATCTATTGTCTATTGTCTATATATGCATCTATTGTCTTACTATTGTGTCTCTAATTGACGGTATCTGAAGGGTTAAGATCTCGTGGTACCATTACAAGTTCTCTCTATCTTTGTTAGTCATCATAACGTGTTTACCAAAAAATATTACGAAATTCTACATCGAACTGAACAATAATAAACATCTATTAATACATAATGTTTTACACATGACTGGCAAATTTCCACAGTACACAACTACAATGTCAATACGTATCGATTTTCATTGAAATGTACTAGTGAGTATAGCCGGAAATAATTGAAGGTGTAAATGATGAAATATTACAAATATTACACAAGAATTTCAAGAGACATTACAGTGAATTACGTGAAATTTTATATGTATGCAAATTATATTTTTATTCACGATACCATAAAGTCAAGGTTACTTTGGCTCAAGCATGTTTACTCATAAAACTCGGTAAACAAGTCCCTTGTTTTTATTGGTTCATAAGATAGTCCAAAGTATAAATAAATATACCTCACCGGCAAAATAACCCGTTTCAATGTACCTAGTTATATCTTAAAAAACGGTAATATAGATACTGTCATTTGGAAAACCAATAGGGGCATTATATTATTATTTAAGGGGCGAGATACCTATTCAGTGCAAAGAAGCCAAAAGTAAATAATCCCTACTAATATTATAAATGCGAAAGTAACTCTGTCTGTCTGTCTGTTACGCTTTCACGCAAAAACTACTGAACGGATTTAGATCAAATTTGGTAGGTAGGTAGAAGAAACACTGGAATAACACATAGGCTACCTATAATTCCACTGCTGAGCACGGGTCTCTGCCCGCGCGATATAAACTGTAGTTCCACGCGGGCGAAGCCGCGGGCGGAAAGCTAGTATCTTCATATTTTAACAATGTGTCTTAAACATGAATATTTTCCTTGTCTCTGGCAACCCTGATAAGGACATTCTGCCCCCGTTAGTAAAAAAAGACGCATCTAAATTTTTTTCCAGAGTTGAGTTATATACATTGCCGGAATCAGGACATAATGGGGCACCTGCCTGTATTTTTTATATTTTGCTAATTTTCTCCAGTGCGGTTTTAACACAAGGAAAAAAGGCCCGATTTCCCGTTTCATTCTTTAAAACATTTTTTTATCCGTTTTCATTTTTGTTAGATACGTCTTTTTAACTATCAGGGGGTAGCATTAAGGACATCTGATTAATTCGTCCATACCTACATCTGCAATTTTAATATCACTTTGTTTCCGAGCTTGAACGTTAAACTTCATAACATTGCAATACAAGTTATAATAGGTAGGTAGCTCACAAATAGATATCGATGACAGATAACGCGAACCACGCAGTGCGTTCTGATTTTATGCTCCATAAACTATAGGTACTATAGACTAGTAAGTTCATAGATAGTCTATGGTACGGTACTAAAGGGCTTAATACACTACGCGTTATTCAGCACACGATATTCAGAGTAGTTTTATGTTTCTTTACGAGTAAGACAGTCTGACCACGGTAATAGTATCATACAGTATTGTAACTCGGCCGTCTTTTTGAAATAAATGCCTACAGCCGCGCGGTACGTAAACTTGCGATAGGGCTGCCCGCCTCTAGCATTCTAATTACGTTTGTCTAGTTTGTTTCCGTTTTTTTTTGTGATTGTAAATATACTTACTTTTAAATATAAACAAAACACTTTGTGGATTAAATAGGAAGTGTTCAATAAAAATGCGTGTTGTTTTTTGATTGGTCGATTTAAATAAAATGCGTTTTTTTAGTATTATTCATACACATAGTACAATAAACCACTATTATTAATAATAAAATACCACGTCTTTACTTTGAATTATACAAACTAATAATAATCGCGCGATAGTTGTAAAAAAAACCGTCGTGTCCGTTTGTCAGTGCGGCACAGTTGTGACGGTCGCGACTGTCTCATGCCGAAACCATGCTACGAGTACAACCGAGGCGCGTAGGTATAGCTCGCGTTTCATCCGTTTGTATGAAGTTGGAATACTGTATGATATTATTACCGTGTTCTGACCCTTATTACACTACGCGATACGTCAAACCATAGACTAAAACGTCGAATTTATATTTATTTTCTTTGTTATTTTTGTTGGCTTCCAAGTTTTAGCTTGCGGCTATGTTACGTCTAGCCTCCTGCTAAAAAGCTAGTTGAATGGTTTTAAACCAGACATAGGGTAATAACGTACTTTTTTGGCTTAAAGCATGCATCATATTTTTAATGTTCCCACTGCTGGGTCTCAAGCCTCCTCTCTAGGAGAGGGAATAGGCCGTAATCCACCACGCGGGCCCATTGCGGGTTGGTGAATGTCACGTCTTCGAATTTTTAGTACTTGGTCATGCCGGTTTCCTCACGATGTTTTCCTTCACCGTTTTGAGAGTAGTAGTGATGAAATAAATTATACAAAGTAATGCGCTTGGTTGGGTTTGAACCCGCGACCTACAATTCGTAAGTCGGGGCTGTTACTACTCAGCCCTGCTCTAAAGGCATTGCTCCAAAAATATAAAGGATACCTCTTTGAGAGCCTAAATAAATGTACCTACTTTTTTAATTGGAAAACTTAAAATACATCTTTTATGGAAAATTTTGGAACCATGCTAAGCAATGATTTAGTTTAGCTTTAGCTAAATAAATGTTATGAATTAAAGCTCTTTGCAAACCTAATCGAGATATTTTGCATTAGGACAGATAAAGTGATGCCCTTTTCTAATGAAGGTAACATCCATTGCTCATAGTCCTTCTTTTAGGTGTGAAATCATCCTATGAGTTTTCTCACTCCAGGCTCTTCACCCCAAAGTAAGGCATGTCAGACTTTTACTGGCTAAAACCTACTTCTTTGTTCCTTCTTTGCCTTGCGTCCCAGGACTCCAGGGTTCCTTTCAGACAACCGATGCTCACTGTTCTGTCTTTTTATCCATACAGATGAATCATAATGATTGCTTAGTAAGTCATCGTATCCCGATCATCTGTCTGCTTTTCGCAAATAATTGTGTAGGGGTCAGATTTTTAACCAGAGTCAGTTGAGTATTATATATTTATACCACAACCCGATTACTGGGCAGCACAATACCTCTTGGCAAGACTGGAACAATTTGCCTGCTGCGGTCTTACCACCCAATTATAATTTAGGTGTGTTCAAGACTAGAGTGAAAGCATTTCACCATCAATGATCGCATTACTGACTATTATCAAGTGGGATCCCAATGAAGTACTAGTTTATAAAATTAAAAAAAAAAAAAACTAACAATATAAAATCAAACAAAGCAAAAAATTTAACAGAAAGAATAATATTATGGAAGTGCTAATATGTAAGCAAATAAAAGTCATTAATAATAATGTGTGCAAGCATGTGGTGTTTTGTAGTTTCTGCTTACCTAGATGGCAAAAAGACTTCAGTCATGCATTATAAGTATGAACAAAACAAAAAATAAATAGAGCAATCATGTTATCAGTAGAGCAAGAAAATTGTTTAATTAATTGGCAAGAGATATGCCATTTAACTCCGCAGATACATCATTTGTTTACTAACGTCCTATATGGACATCAGTCTTGTGATACTATCTGTTTTAATCAGTGTTTCTCAGTTTGTGACTAGGCTGATATAGTTTACTTCAAGGAGTGTGAAATAAAGGTGACATAAACACAGGTAACTATTGCTTCATAATTTTTATTTTACTGTACTCTTAGCGCATTAAACCTTCAGATACCGTCAATTAGAAACACAATAGTAAGACAATAGATGCGCGGCCACCGGTGGTCGCTTGGGGATTCATGAATTAAAAAAAAAAGTTGTCTATGGTGCTACATCATTTTCTCAATCTCAAAGTATTGATGACTATATGAAAGAGGGAATCTGTATTCATTAATCTTTTAAATTATTACTTTTTAATTACTAATATTAGTTAGAAGTTAAATTCTTTTGTTAATAACTACTTTTATGGACTGTTTTGTCTGAATTTAAGGATTTTTTTTTATAAATCCTCAGTCATCAACATTAGAAAAAGGTTATACTGATGTGATGGAATAATTTAGCAGACTGAAGCTGTGTTTGCCATTTAGTTTGTTCAGGCTAAACCTACAACTGTTGTACAATGTTTATTGCATTGTTAGTTTACTTTTAAATCCAAGAGAATAATAGGCTCTTAATAAACTAGTGTGATTCACCAACAACAATTGTATCACTGCTCACCATCAGGTGAGGTTGTAGTGTAATACGGGTTTATATATTTAGAAAAAAAAAGTTGATAAACTTAGTAGGTACAACAATGGTACCTAAAAAAGCTTAATTTGTTGTACAATAATCTTTCTAATCATCATAATGAACAATAAATCCAAAGCATTAAATTTTTCAAACGTAAATTAATTATTTTTTTTACTTTTTGACCTACCCTTCACATTATAAATCTAGAGTAAAAATTGTGCTAAAAACTACTAAATGTTTTGCTAAAACTGGGGTTCCTCAGACAAAATTGACCTTAGGTTAATCTTATTTATCATTGTATTCATTTTTTATTGCACATGACCTTTAGTTATTTAACATTGAAGCTCCAGCTTTTGTTTTACTAAACTAGGTGGCGTTAGTGGTACATAAAACAAAAACCATCTGATGATTAAACTTGGCAAGTGATAATTTTAACAAAGGAAATGGCGTTTTATTGAGTTTATTTATAAAAACCTTGTTTGTAGCATAACAAAGGGTATGTTCGGCATATTATGAAAAATATATAGATGCCCTCATTTTTTGATAATTTTGTAGAAGACCGCACAAAGAAAAAATACGCAAAAGGTTTGTCTTGTAACCTATATACAAATTTGGAAAAAAAAGCCGTCGAAAACATAAAATACCACAAACAAAAGAATATAGTCTACTCACATTGTGTAGCAGAAGCAGGGAGGCATACAGCCAGGAGTCCGACGACAGCAAGGAGGATGGCCTTCATCTTTATTTTTTTTATTTAATTAAAATCACAGATACTTTGACAAATTATGTTATGACAAGCAGTTCCGTAACGTACGAGTACTCGCGAAAGTCTAGCCTTTACACACACTGGCGCAGAAGGCGACTTATCAGAACGCAACAAAATTGGAAAACAAGAACTATTCACGATGCTTCAGATTATATGAAAATAAAGTGTGTACTGCGCAGCGATAACAAAACCATCTCGTTGACAAGAGCTTCGAGAATGACATGTCCGAGCGAGACGCAAGATACCGCCGGCCGTTGCACAACAAAAAAATCCCTAGAGGTTTCGTGTTCCGAGTAGGTTCATGGAATATTTTTCGACCTATTTCTGCTTATTAAGCATAATGACCTGCTTTATATAGATATATTATTTGTAAAATAATTATATATCCTTATTTATGTCATTACTAGAGAGGAAAATCCTATAAATAGGGTAAAAATTAGAAAAAGAAAGAAGTCTCTAGAAACGCAAAACCTCAACATTCTCAGTATGACAACCATGACAGGGCCTACTACGTCATTTTTGGGTTGAGATTGTGAGGGGATAGCGTAGAGCGGGGCGAGGAAATAATAATACCAGCTTAACATAGTTGCTAATTTTCATGGAAAATAAAAAGTTAAACTATTTGTTTCAATCAATTCAATTTCAAATTACTTTATTCTATAATTGGTTACAGACTGTGATTCATATTAACATCAATCTTTTTTGCAGTTATTTTGAACTTTTGTCCGACAATACACGAAAAAGAGGTAATTATATTTTTCTACATAGCCACCCCTGACTGAAATGTAGCCAACTTCACGTGACAGATGAGAATTTTCCTATTTTATTATCATTTTGTCGTTCGCTATCAGTCGTATTGCGTTTGTATAAAATTTAATTACGTGTACTCTCCGTCCAACGGAGCTTTATCAGTTTAATAGTCGTTGTTGGAAGTCGCCTTCTGCGCCAGTGTGTGTAAAGGTACTTTCGACGAAGCAATCTTCGTTGCTGCAGAATTATAATAATTTTATTCGTCTCACGATAATTTTGGTGAGTCCCTTTTTACATCAATTACGACTTATTATTGTTTATGGTTTAGCTTCTTTTGTTTTAATTTAAAACCAGATTTTGAACTTTCGAATTTAGAACAGATTTTGTTTTGATTTTGTGATTAAGTACCTTGTGTCATTTTATTTTTCCTTTGTCTTTGGAAGATAATTTTGATGAGACTGTAAGTTGCAATATTATTGTTATTTATTTTTAAACTTTAAAAATAACAGCCTCGACGTTTAAAAGAAATAAATCGGTACGCGGATTGTCCTGAAATTATATTTTTAAAACATGTGCAATTTACGTCTTCTTTGTCACTCTGTTTAGCAAAATAACATTGCAACTTTGCAAGCAAACATGCAAATGAGAAACTCAATGACAAATAACTCTTCTATCTTTTTATTTTAAAATAATCAAAACAAAAACTTTACGAAAAAAACTTCATTGCCATTTTTGTTTTGAACTTATATTTATCTGTAGGTAGTTAGATTTTTATTTAGATTATTTTTTATCAATGATTTTGAACATTAATAACTTCTTAACATTATCATTATAATCTTTAATAATGTAAATATTGCTGATTATAATATAATAGCATTAAATGTAATCTAAATCTGGTAATTTGTCATAATTCTTTGGGATTTAAAACTAAAATGTCACTGATCATGCTATTCTATGTTTGTTTATGGTCAACTTGTTTGCCCTATTCAATTGATTATTTGTTGTACCTATTTAATTGATTATCTGGGTCAAATAAAAACATTTAATATTAGTTTGCTGGTAGCTGATTATTATCTATTTATTTCGACTTGCACTACAAATCTCGAAATGCATTTTTAATATTATACATATATAAATGATGTTTATTTTGCAAATAGTTTCTAAACAACACTTTAACACATCAATTATCAAGGCCATTGTTTACTATACTAGCTGACTACCTTGAAAAGAAACACAAAAACAAACTCCAGAGGTCAAAGTCTCTTTTAAAGTCCATACAGTAAACATGTAATGATCGAATTATATGAAAACCATACAGATTAGTGTCTCAGATGGTCTTTTGAAGAAAGAACCACACAGATTTGAGTGGACCTGTTCAGTAGAAGTATCTCCTAAACAACAAATACTCAATTTAGGACTAGTAAGGATGTAAAGAGCTCACAACTCAACCAATGTTTTTAACAAATTTTTATTTATGAACATATTGAAATAGAAAAATGTTTTTAAATACAAGTAGTGATCACTACAAGTGACCTTTTAGGGTTTGTTTTAATACCTCTAGTTAATTAACTGAACTAAATTTTATGTTAACCTATAACATAAAATTTACTACAAATTTATTTTTACGACATAAAGAAAGCACTTAGTTATACCTGAACATTGGAATAATAAATATAGCATTTTATTGTTTTCATTATCCACTACAATAAAACAACACACAAATTTTCTCTACTGGGAGATGTGGTTGCTAAGCAGCAAAGCCTTTTAACCCTTCAGATACCGTCAATTAGAGACACAATAGTAAGACAATAGATGTGCGGCCACCGGTGGTCGCTTGGGGATTCATGAATTAATCAAATTTAAAAAAAAAAACAACCAAAGATTTTTTAATACCTACTAGAATAAAAATTTAAAATACTAAAAATCAAAAATCTCTTTTTTTATAGTGTTGCAATGTTTGCGGTTATTACCACTGACAATATTTTCGCTCAACCCTCAAATTGATGCCGCTAGCCCGTATAGAGTTATAGATCATTAAGCATAGCATAGCATATCTATAACTAACAAATTCACAGTGTTATTTCTATAACTTCTATAGATGATTGTGGATAAAATTATTTTCCATTTTCCTTATCTCTATTATGATATTTTCGGCATTATTATTGACAGGACTTCATGTCAGATTAGATTTTTATGTATTTGGTAAAAATTTATGAAAGAATAAAGACTTCTTACTGAGCGAAAAAAGAACTATGCTATTCTATTGTAAGAATCACTAATGTTATAAAAGCGACAGATTGTATGCATGCATTTGTGTATCACTCTGAAACAGCTGAAACTATGTACCTAGTTTATATATCAGAATAACATATAGGCTTACTAACTTAAAATGATTTATAATGGGGGTAATGATAATTCATATTTGCTAGTTTTACTTAGTAGAGAGACCTAATCAGTGCCCTTTTTTCAGTTTTGTAAAGAAAACTGGATTAAAACCAAGTTGAAAATAACAAAAAATTAAAAAAAAAACTAACAAAGAAAAAATAAAGCAATACCAAAAAAAACTAAAAGTTCTACTAGGCACTAAACTGCACACTACTATCCATCTAGTACTACACTATACTACTATTATTTAAATTACCTTTTTAAACCTTTCTCTCCAGAATCAAAACCATGAAGGCCATCTTCGTAGCCGTCTCCTGCCTCCTGGCTCTCTCCGGCAGCCTCGCCGCTGACACCTGCTACCAAGATGTGACCCTGGACTGCGGACAGGCATCCAACACACTTGGTAAGTGACTACTAAATAGGAATAAAAAAAAAAAAACAGGATTGAACGGAACAAAATTTAACCTGCATTCCAAATTGCGAAAAAAGTGATAATATCGTGATTCACGATTTTATCCCTGGGTATAGTTCCATTTAACCCTGAATTTTCTAGGACATAATAATAATATTATTCAAATAAAGATAGGATGTGTGAATTTAGTCACAGATTACATAAAAACATGGAGAATTCACTTGGCGATTTTATATCAACTGTAAAAAGTGTTTTATTTCTCTATGCGTTGAATAAATAGACACACTCACGCATCTCTCTTTGTTTATGTGATTTTTGGCTCAAATAAATCCATTTTGTAGAAAGATGTTCATATTTATACCGGCTAGTGTATTTATACCACAAGACATCTTTCTAATTTAATTATAAATCTTATTACAAAGTCTTAAGGTTTAAATTGCTTTTCCTTTTCTCTATCTTCACTTTCAAATCTTGCTTACTATAAAACCATACTGTTTTCTTTTCATTTATTTATGTATTTGCTTCTTTCACATCGCTTTATACTTCTTTCAGATCTTGGACCAAATTGTAAGTCAAAAAGAGTTGTAGTTTGGGGCGTATTATTACATTTTATGTAATCATTCATTTTCCTAATTTGGCAACATATTCATTTATTGTATTCATTAGTTTCAAAGCTCAAAACAGCTCTGGATTGTGTGAATAAGAGTTAGACATATGACGTCATTTATTTGTTTTCGAAGGGCACATTTTCGCTACAATTCGCTTTATGTGCGTAATGGAGGTCAAATCATTACAACTAGCTTAAAAATAAATATCCCGCTCTGAGTGTAGCAGAGGGAGTGTTAGGTTTTACCAAAAAATCTGACACGCCCTTTCGTTCCACCTAGAGTGGGGGAAGTCATTTCCCACCCCAAAACAAGACCAGAGTGGTTTTTTCTGCAATGATAACAGACTTTGTTTTTCAATCTCATTTCATTCCATTCTTCTCATCTTAATTCTATACTACTTCTTACTTGTTCTGTGGGCTTAAAAACCCTGGCCGGTATCCCATTTTACCATCAAAACCGACATACTAAACATTGTGTCGTAACCACGTTCATAAGAACAAATAAATTAATTATGGTTGCACTTTAACTTTGCAGAATCGGGTAAGTATTGTCTGAAATTTGTAATACAAAGTAGTTCTGCTTTCTATTACTATGCGATAGAAATTAGTATAATATTGAATTTTGACACAGAAAACATAAAATTGAACCCTTTAACCGCTCGCGTCGGTTTTCCTTGACACGTGTTTTCGTGTCCTATTCGCCAGGGTCGTCTGTTTGCGACTGGGTATTCTATCTCGTTTAGCTCTTTAATCCCCAAGTGACAGAAGAGCTGACGAGATGGAGTATTTAGTTGTAAATGTTCAATCCTGGCGGAGTAAACGCAAGAGTGTTTGTCGGATATATCCGACGGTTAAAAGAACTCAAAATATAATAATTTTATGACGAACACTAAACTAAAGAGTTCGAATGTTCGATCCTGGCGGAATAAACGCGAGAGTGTTTGTCGTATATATCCGACGTAAGCGGTTAACTGGCGGAGACAGTTATTTGTTTAGTTTTGGTTGCTTTTCTATCAATTTTGAAATTGTTGTCACAAATTAGTATTCTATTTTTGTTTATTCATTGATAAACTGATTATTTTCTTTCTAACATATTCTTTCTAAAACTAATCTTCAATAAAAATAGACAAAACTAGAACTTTCTAAAACGGAGGGGTAAACAATTTAAATACATTATAATTTGCAGTTGGGACATCTCAATCGAAATGTAAGTCAGTCGACACTCGCAGCATTTATCGATTTATTTTTTACTTTAATTTTCAATCATAACCTCGCGATGCTTGATTGGTAACTAAAGCAAAACATGCGCGCGTCGATTGTCCAATATCAGGCATTAGATTCACGTTGCAAGTTGCAATGAAGCACTCCATTTTGTTCACTACTCTGTGACCAAGCATTTTGTATAATATTCTTGCCTTCGAATTTTCTATGGTGAAAGTCAACCGATTTTTTAACAAAGAATTTGTTGACTCTACTTTAAAACCTGTAAAGTTTTGGCTGAAAAGTAAAGTTTGATACGTTCTTAACACTAAAAACTCGGAATCCTATACATAAATTGATCTAAGATTACAACGTTGATATAAAAATAAAGCCTTTGAGAATTCGATTCGAAACCTTTTTTCTTCAGTTTTTAGTGAATGAGCTTCAGTTTTTAGTAATATCAAATAGTTTTTGAATTACAAGATCTTTAGAAAGAATCATTGCATCATGGCTTCATTCAATTCAAAATCCATGCATAATATTTTTACATTTCATAAACTGAGAAATACCTCAAATCAAATCTGCCGTTAGTGCTCATGATAACTGTACAGTAGTCAACATGAGATTTAATGCACAAATGAAAGAAAGAAAAACATTTTATTTGCCGGAATGGCCAAAAAGTCAAATCAACTAGGAAACTACTATTTGTCAGAGATCTTAAGAGAATGTGTATATTCATAACATTTCGTTTGTCTTGAGCTATGATTTGTATTCAAGTAATGTTCTTTCATAATCACTAAACATGTTTTTCGAGACGTGGAACCATTCTTTCATAAAAAAATCGAAAAACCTTGATAGCATCGACTTATACTTCAGAGTGGTGCACGGTTTCGAAAAATCTATTCACTATCATTGCATATGCATATAAAACTATTAAAAATAGTCAGTAAATGGAATGCTTATGGGACGTTTTTCTTTTTTATTTACAGCCGATCAGTTAGATAAAATATGGCCAACGCGTATTTCGTCGGCTCTGTCACGCAAATTAAAAATAAAATTAGCCAATTTAAAGCTTTTGATTGATAGAATGTATTATATAAATATGTATTACACATTATTTTTCAAGCGATCGTTTATAAAAAACAAGAACGTCCCTTATGTTGAATCTTTCGTAGCGATTTGACGCGAACGCGATTACTAAGCGAAGCGGTTCGATGGTAACAAAGAATTGATAATAGTTTTGTTTTGAATAAATAAGGGTATTCTAAAATGACGTTCACCAGGTGGCAGCACTGAGGCGTCAGGTCCAAGTACCTGTCAAAACGCTTATGTTATTGACAACATCAACGTTAAGTGGCGCCAACTGGTGGTGTAAATTATCCTGAACACCCTCACTACAGTTAGAAAGGCGACTTCCCGCGGACTCGGGATAAAACCGCCACATCGCGTAGCATCCGCATAAACCGCACCAGATCGCTTCGGAATCGCATTCGTGTTGAGTTACCCACAAAAGACTCCTCGTCATACAACCTGATACGTTTTCCTTGACAGTAATGACAACTGTCATCATCAATATCACCCTGTCATCTGCATTAGCACTCCATTAGTTATCTACTCCATAATTTAGTATATAAATCTGGCAACAGCGCTTTCGAGGTGTAACGCCGTCTACGGGGAGTATGGACGTCACGGCAACGTCGCGACAGAACTGCAGGCCTATGCTAACCTCCACCTAGAAAGATCCTTCGAGTATTTGCTCTCGGCTGCGTATTTCAACAACTATCAGACCAACAGGCTTGGCTTCAGCAAGCTGTTCAAGAAGCTTTCGGACGAGGCTTGGGAGAAGACTATTGATATCATCAAGCATGTTACTACAAGAGGTGAGTTCTTTATTGTTTTCTTTAAAAAACCTTTAAAAAAAAAAATAACCGACTTTATTTATTTATTTTAAAATTGACACACCAACGACTCATTCACTGAATAACAATACAGATAAAATAAACCCATGCGAATTATGAAAAATTATGGTGAATTTGTCATTTACAGGCGTGCTCAGCACTTATACGATAAAATCGTTAAAAAAAGTATTTCAAAATTGCATTGGAATAAATTAAAATAAATTAAATTAAAAATTACATCGAAATAAATTAAATTAAAAATTACATCGAAATTTCAGCTAGATAAATTATAAAAAAAAAAGAATAAATTTAGATCAAATACATTATAAATAGAAAAAGAAATCACAAAAAAAAAATGAATTGAATTTGAAGAGTTCCCTCGATTTTGCCAAGATTCCATCATCAGATCCCAACTTGGTGACTATGGGACCATTTGGGAAGTTCTAAAAAAGGAGGAGGTTCTCAATTCGGATGTTTGTATGTTTTTTTTTTTATGTTTGTTCGCGCATAACTTCGTCGCTTACCAACCGATTTGAAAAATTATTTTTTTGTTGGAAAGGGTATACTTCCCAAATGATCCCATAGTCACCAAGTTAGGATCTGATGATGGAATCTTGGCGAAATCGAGGGAACTCCTCAAATTCAATGAAATTTTTTAGTGGAGTCGGTTAGTTTTTTTATTAATTATAAATAAAAATGATGTCCCACACTAGGAGTTGCTCCTGTATCGTGACAGTAACATTTTGACAAAATGTGTCCCGTACGCCACGGTCACGTATACATGACAGACTTGAAACTAATATTATTACTCCCACAGGTGACGTAATGAACTTCGAACAGCGCAGCACGATGAAGGTTGAGCGCAAGAACTACACGGTGGAGCTTCATGAGCTGGAGGCGCTCGCTAAAGCCCTGGACACGCAGAAGGAGCTCGCTGAGCGCGCGTTCTACATCCACAGAGAGGCTACCAGGAACAGCCAGCATTTGCATGACGCCGAGGTAAGTTCAACTCATTTCTTAACTAGCTTTTACTAGCGGTTTTGCTCTCGTACTTAAAATATAGCCTATGTCACTTAGGAATAAAGCAGCTTTCTATCGGTGAAAAGATTTAAGCAATCGGACCGGTACTTCCAGACATTACCTCTTACAAACCAAAAAATAAACTAAACTAATTAAACTTATATATTAGTGAGTTCCTACTGAACAACCTTCCACATTTTTTTTTTCTGGAAAGGAAAATTAATATCGGCATTTCCATACAAACTGTTCAATCAAGTTTATTTGTACGGAGAGACCAATTTTTAGTTTCGTTTCCAGAAAAAAAAAATCTTGGGCAATGTTGAAAAAAAAACCCGCAAAAAAACCCAGTAATTGCTTCTAACAGAAAAAAAAAATAAACCGAGAAACCCATTTTACTTAATAAAAAATAAATTGGCTTTTAATCCATAAAATCTTTGTACCCCAGATCGCCCAGTACCTCGAAGAAGAATTCATTGAAGGCCATTCAAAGAAGATCAGGGAACTGGCCGGTCACACTGCAGACTTTAAGAAGTTCATTTCCCTCAACAATGGACAGGACTTGGCTCTGGCCATCTACCTCTTCGACGAATATCTGCAGAAGACTGGTTAAGTCTTACCAGAGACAATTAAAAATAGTTTTATTATAGTTACGGCAACAGTTTCACTCTTAAAAGCTTTTTAAGTGTTCAAAATATGTAGAAAAGTGTTAAAAAAAACACCCACTATTGGGCAAAAAACCCTTTTAAGGATAGAAAATACAAAAATAGCCCACGCACAGTACATTTAAAAAAAAAAATTTTGATCAGGTCACAATTTAGGCGCCATAACTTTTGACATTGCTTGAGACGCCATCTTAGAAAAAAACGCGCCAAGAGTGAAACATAACCTATAACTCCACTAAAAAATTAAATCAGTTTTTTTATTAACATTATTATTTTTTAACTTTGTGTACAAAATTAGGCTGTTATATTGTGATTATATTTCCAATTAAGTTTATCCCATTTGTATTGTAAGCGATATAATATTGTAACTATGTTTTAGCAAAGCATAAATACCTATGTATTCACTTATTTTCAAATAAAAGTTTTCATTTGAAATTCATTTTATTGTTGTTCCTTTATTAATTTCGACACACACAAAAAATCACATTATTTTTTTAAATAATTTATAAATTAATTTAATTAGTTTAGAGTTTTCGTTACATTATTGAATTCTATTAAAAAAAAACCAACGTTTTTTTATAAAAGTCGTGATGATAAAATGCCACAAAGCGGTAATAAATATCATAACTCGATGAAAAGCGAATCTCGTGACATCTATTCGACAATTGCTATAGGATGTTGCGGCTGACAGCTCTGTCAGATTCAGGCAATGTCCTATCCTTTTCTCTCATCTTAAATCTTCATTTTCGTCCTGCTGTCATCCCACCCATGCCATGTAAAAAAAAGACCTTACAATTTGAGCATGACCAAATAGTGACGTAGACAACTACTACGTAGGAAAGGGTGTTACCACACCAGTTGATCGATGGTAGAATGGATTAGTCGACGTCGATCGACAGTTTCTATCAGACCAATCGATCGAATGGTAGAATGCGTCCTCTTGGGAATACATTTCATAAGAAATTGTTGGAATATAGCCGGGGTTAATCAATCAACGTCTACCGATGCCTTCGACCGGCAATCGATCGATTGGTTTGTCGATCAATTAAAGCTACCACACCAATCAATCAACGATCGACGATCGATCGATTGGTGGTAACACCCTAACTCTATTACGACACTGAATCATATAAAATGCGTCTATTCTCAGTCGTGTCAACGTGATAGCGACGTATGATCACTAATGATCAGCATTTAGTACTAAAAGTTGGGATCAGACACAAAGGCCACGGGAACCACTTGTGACCCGCGGATGCCCCTCAAGTTGAAGGGTAAAATCTACAAGTCCGTGATAAGGCCTGTCATACTGTATGGATCAGAATTTTGGGCTGTGAAAAAGACGGATGAAAAAAAGATTGCACGTAGCGGAGATGAGAATGTTAAGATGGATGTATATTAACCCTTCAGATACCGTCAATTAGAGACACAATAGTAAGACAATAGATGCGCGGCCACCGGGTGTCGCTTGGGGATTCATGAATTAAGGGAAGTTTGAAAGTGGCACCAGTGACTGAAAAGTTGAAAGGGAATCGTTTGTCTTGGTACGGTCATGTGAAAAGGAGAGATGAAACGTAAAAAGTTATGCAGGTGGATGGATGGTGAGAAGTGATATGAAAGAAAAGGGAGTTAGTGATAGCGTGACGAGTGACAGGACAGAATGGAAGAAAAAAACGTGTTGCGCCGACCCCAAATAAAACGGGACAAGGGTAAAAAGATGATGATCAGACACAAATAAAAAAAAAGTATGCAAGTAAACTGTAAAATATTTATTTCACACCATGATCTTAGAACATTTTACAACATACAATAATAAAAATAATAAAAAAGGCACTTGGTACAATAACATGACTTAACAATAATAATATTCCAAATAATTAGATGGGACTGGCCAGGACTTGTCTGCGGCATGTCTAACGAGCTGTGGGCATGTAAAACGAGATTGGTGCCCGAACATCAGTGACGCGGGGCCGCGGCAGACCGCGAAGGAAATGGCGGGACGACCTGATTGGCTTCCTTAAGAATTGGAGTGAGGGAGCAAGGAACTGTGATATATTCAGAATCAGGGACCGATCTAAGGGCCAAGCATTTGCCCGGAGCGGCAAAAAATGAGGGGCGACAAAATTGACTTATTCCTATCAGCTAACCAAGCCATCCACTCCCAAGTCGTCAGGTTGAGAATTTTATGTGCCACCTTCCAGTCTACTTCAGGTCGTATAGTGGAAATATTTAAGATTAAAGACTCATGACAGGGAGTATATAACATAGGAGCGGTGGTGGCCGAGTGATAATGATCCTGACTTACGAGTTGTAGGTCGCGGGTTCGAACCCAGCCAGGCGCATTACTTAGTGTAACTTATTTCATCACCACTGTTCTCAAAACGGTGAAGGAAAACATCGTGAGGAAACCGGTATGTCCTAGAACCAAAAATTCGAAGACATGTAACATTCACCAAACTGCACTGGGGCCGCGTGGTGAATTACGGCCCATTCCCTCTCCTAGAGAGGAGATAATTATATGATATAGATAGTAATGAAAAGCAGTTCATTGTTTGTTTTTCGGGTAGGTATCTACGCAGAGATGATGGAAAAGGTCAATGTACTTTATTCTAGGGTTGTCTGGCCCATCTATACAGTAGGTTACAACCACGCTTCCCATCCAGGTTGGGTGACCGCCAGAATTCTAGGATCCGTACTATGTTGGAGAAGACACGACACCTGTAAACAGAATCATCATTTGTTACAATAAAATCATAAACCCAAAGTATTGAGCATCATTCTAGTTCAAGATATGAATTACCTGTATGCCAAAATTCACCCAAATCTGTTTAGTTATTTGAGCGTAAAAGAGTAACACATACAGACAAATAGATACGATTGAGACAAATAGGCTTTGACCCCGCTGGGCGTCTACGGTTGCTGACAACTCCTAGAGGCGCGCGTGGAAAACCACGCGCCGTCGACGACCTGAGCTCGGTCCGGACGGTGAGCTACCCATGGCTCGCCGTCCGTGAGCCCGCGCCTACGGTGGCCGGAAATCGGGATCGGAATCCCGGCGGCCTCCTCCTTTGCTAGCATTACTGCTTCGCACGCGGAGGCTCGCGCCTGCCACTCCTCGCTCCGGACCATGGCCTGAACCAAGGCCCGGCGCGAGAGGTTTTCACCGCCTCACGCCCCCACTCGGGGACGGCGATGCTCCGCCCAGGCAGGGCACACCTCGACGGTGTGCTCCACCGTATCCTCCGGGCGTTGCGCACAGTGGCGACACCCGGGCGTCTCTTCCGCTTGAATCCGGTGCAAGAACCTCCCGAACGTGCCATGTCCGGTGAGGACCTACGTCATGGGGAAGTTATGGCGACACTTGGGGAAGCCTATGTCTAACAGTGGACGTCTTTCGGCTGAAATGATGATGATGATGAAAGAAAAGAAAGAAAGAAAAATAATTTATTTGGTACAGCAAAAAATAAAATTGTTGTGTGCCTCATGGCTGTACCAAAATAGGTCCAGTTCAGCATGATTGCCAGACAACTAGTGCCTGACGCTGGTTTTCAACTGAACCTGTGATGGTGATCTAAAATTATAAATACCTGTTCTTCAACGCTGTATTCATCTTTCGGTACAAAGTTCTCGAACACTTGATCCAATAACTTCATATATTCTGTTTTATATTTTTTATCTGATTCCTCAATTCGTTCCCTTGTGATTTCGTAAGATACAGCTTTTCCTAATAAAATATTCTTGACGTGTTTCAACTGAAAATGATAAAAAATTGGGTACTTGCCTGTGTTTGTTTTGGTATAATATTGTTACGCCGTTAAACTTCAACACGTCTTATCTCTGACAATATAATGAGTGACGCGAATAATTAAAACGCATTGCTGTTCGAAAGCTAGACTAGACTAGCTGACTAGCTGGCTAGGCTAGACTGGTAGAGAATGCCTAAGGCATTAAGTCCGCCTTTGTACTTTTATGTTGCATGAAGTTTTAATAAATAAATAAATAAATAAAGCTCTAGAACCAAAGTAACCTACTACTACACTAGCATGGCAAGATCTGGAACAATCCCTCATAAGTACTCGTTGTACCTACTATTTAGTAGGTATGTAATCTGTAGGTATCTGTAGGTGGATAAGGGATATGGTACTTTCCGGCGTTAACAATAGAGTCGAAATTCGCGTGAAAGTGTCTCGCGAAGGACAAAGTAATAAAATTGATTTATGGCCCCGCGACGCGACTCTATTGTTCTGGATCTATCCTGAGACGTCAGTATCTAGAATTTTCTTTGCTCCGCGAATAAATACGAGCCCCCGAACGGAAGTGAGTCAGTTTTGATTTCGACTGCAAACGAGAGCGATCTACCTAAGTGTGCGAAGTGATTTTATCTAACGACCAAGGCGATAGTATAACGGAACTCTAGTGCTAACTGTGATTTGGATTATTGTTGACTGGACAAATTACTTATTGTTTGTGGTAAATAAAGTTCTCTGTTAATTAAATGGCATTTAATTACCTACGTACGTAACAATATTTAGTACTAAACAATAAATAAAGCTAAAAATACATGTTTTACTGAAATCCGCATTATACAAGGTGTAAGGGACAGCCCTCTGCAAACTTTAACCTTTTGAACGCCAATCACTTGTATACAAGTTCGAGATGTCCGTGCCCTCAGCGCCACTACTTGATTAGAAGTAATAATAGTATAAAATAAATTTACTACTTTTACAAGACCTTTTATTTTGTTTTTAAGGAAAATTGCCCTGTTATAAGCCATATTTTTAACTTTTTCACACATAATAAGTTCTTGTTTGTTTTATATTCAATAGAAACATTTGTTAGTTAGTTTAACATAGAAACAATTTGTTGCGTGGCGCTGGAGGACACATCGCGTATTATATAGATGGGCGTCGAAAAGGTTAAGGGCTTGCTCAGTAGACGAAACTGAGCAACCTTCCACAATTTTTTCGAAAAGAAAATTGGCCTCGCCATACAAATTGTCCAATCAAGTTTATCATCTTGTATGGTGAGGCTAATTCCTTTTTTCGTTTCCTGAAAAATTAAATGTGGAAGGTTGTTCAGTTTCGTCTACTCAGCAAGCCCTTAAAGTTTGCGGAGGGCTGTCCTTTACACCTTGTATACAGGGTAAACCACGGAATAAAGAAAAAAAGAGGAAGTGCCATTAGATATTGCGCGCGTGTCAACATCAAGCGAGATTCCGCAGATTACATGTGCAGGTGAATATGGCATCTACTTCAAAGGCACTAGCGTTCTGAATAGAATAAATTGGTTACAGCGCCATCTAGCGTTGAGTAGCTGAACTCGTTGTTAATTGGTTTTTAGACGAAAAACTTCTTTATTATTTGTGTCATGTCAAATAATAACAACTTTCTTACGTTGTAATAAGACCTAATTTATGAAAGCAATAAGAATATGATTTGTAAAAGTTAAGTTTGTAATTCGTAGCTTCGTAGCCAATCATATTACTGTTTTTTATGTGTGTAATGTACAATTTGATACGCAAATGTGTGAGTTTGACGACACTGGTTCCCGTGCTTAGCCACGTTAGGGGCACTTCTACCTATATTTTCTGTTCTGTGTGTTAAACAATATAAACCCCCCAGGACTATGTTACATCATCTGTGAAAATTCCAACTGTCTGGTTATCACGGTTCATGAGATGCAGCCTGGTGACAGACAGACGGACAGCGGAGTCTTACTATTGTCCCGTTTTTACCCTTTGTGAACGACACCCTAACAAAATATAAAAAATCTTAGGGTTCTCTTACCTCCTTAAATTCTGGCCCCGACTGGTAGAACGATGTTTTTATAAACGCTTCGAACAGCTTCTGTGATTCTCTCAAACACAACAACATCTTTTGAAGACGACTCTCCAGTACTAAAAAATAACGAAAACATCAATGAGACAAATTAAAACCGACTTCTAAATATGATAAAAATCTTTTTTACATTAAAACTAGGCAAGTGCAAGTTAGACGACTAACTTGATTAGAAGTAATAATAGTATAAAATAAATTTACGATAGTTCCATTCCCGAATCAAAAATCCAAAAAAAAAACTTTATTTTCTGACGTAACTACATCGTCATCATCATTTTAAGCTTTAACCAAAAGATGTCCACAAGTGTCGCCACAATGACCGGTCCCGTGCGTCCCGCATCCATCGGATTTCCGCAACCCTCAACAGGTCATTGGTCCACATTGAGGGAGGCCTTCCAACGCTGTTTCTTTCGCCCCCTTCGATCATCTGTTCTGCGTGCAATGTGCCCTGCGTTGACTTAGAAATTTGATTAGGTAGCTACCCTTAGAATGGGGTTTAAGTTTTTATGAAAACATTCGCGCGAAAAAAGTCGCGGGAAAAATGTCAGTGAAAATATTTACCTTTAACATCGCAAACCGCCAGTATATTAGCCGTTAACCTAGCGGGCGGCAGTTCCTGGCAGCCATATTGGAATACAGACGCCCAGTCGACGCCACATACGCCACCGTCACGAACGCTATACATTATGTTCTGTAAGTGGCGGTCTCCCACGCCTGAAATAGGAAATTGGTTAAGCTGAGTGGGGCTGATGCAGGTGTGTAGGCGGCTAATGACGAATACGCGTCTATGAAGCTACGCGTCTATGGACAGTAGGACATAAGTATGCGAGCTTCACGCAGGCGTACACCCAGCGTATAATGACGAATACGCGTCTATGAAGCTACGCGTCCGTGCACAGTAAGACATAGTTTAGTATGTAAGCTTCACGCAGGCGTACACCAAGCGTATAATGACGAATACGCGTCTATGAAGCTACGCGTCCGTGCACAGTAAGACATAGTTTAGTATGTAAGCTTCACGCAGGCGTACACCAAGCGTATAATGACGAATACGCGTCTATGAAGCTACGCGACCGTGGACAGTAGGCCACAGTTTAGTATGTAAGCTTCACGCAGGCGTACACCAAGCGTATACTGACGAATACGCGTCTATGAAGCTACGCGACCGTGGACAGTAGGCCACAGTTTAGTATGTAAGCTTCACGCAGGCGTACACCAAGCGTATAATGACGAATACGCGTCTATGAAGCTACGCGACCGTGGACAGTAGGCCACAGTTTAGTATGTAAGCTTCACGCAGGCGTACACCAAGCGTATAATGACGAATACGCGTCTATGAAGCTACGCGTCCGTGGACAGTAGGCCACAGCTTAGTATGTAAGCTTCATGCAGGCGTACACCAAGCGTATACTGACGAATACGCGTCTATGAAGCTACGCGTCCGTGGACAGTAGGCCACAGCTTAGTATGTAAGCTTCATGCAGGCGTACACCAAGCGTATACTGACGAATACGCGTCTATGAAGCTACGCGTGCGTGGACAGTAGGCCACAGTTTAGTATGTAAGCTTCACGCAGGCGTACACCAAGCGTATAACGAAGACTACGCGTCTATGAAGCTACGCGTAGTTGTGTGTAAATTGATGTATTACTTGGGCTTTGTTTCATCGCACTCGGGTGACTATAACGAAAGATAAGCTATACAAGGTGTAAGGGACAGCCCTCCACAAACTTTAAGGGCTTGCTCAGTAGACGAAACTGAATTACTTTTCACCAGATTTTTTTTCGGGAAACGAAAAAAATAATCAGTCTCACCATACAAAACCAAAAACTTCATTGGACAGTTTGTATAGAGGCCGATTTTTTTTTCGTTGCCTGAAAAAAAAATCTTGTGGAAGGTTGTTCAGTTTCGTCTACTGAGCAAGCCCTTAAAGTTTGCGGAGGGCTGTCCCTTACACCTTGTATAGTGGATTTCTTATTCCATATATCTATCATTATCAGTCATTTCAAAGAGTCCGGAGTAGGGATGTAACGAAAGCGTTAGGGTGCTACCACACCAATCGAACAATCGTCGATCGATCCAATCGATCGATAGTCGATAGATGCCATCGATCGATGGTAGAATGGATTATTCGACGTTGATCGATGGTAGAAGGCGTCACCGTTTCAATAGTACGAGCAAATTCGTACTGGCCAATAACAACGCGTCCTTCCATAAGTTTTTTTTTCAGGAATCTAAACTTGATTAGACAATTTGTATGGCGCGGCTGATTTTCTTTTCGTTTCCTGAAATACATTTTTTGTGTTCAGTTTCGTCTACCGAGCAAGCGCTTAAAGTTTGCGGAGGGCTGTACCTTACACCTAGTATACATTGACTGTTAGGCGGTATGAAGTTCGTCGGGTCAGCTATGTCGTTGAAAATAAAATTTTCACAAAAAACACAATTTTTCTTTAACATCAAGTATTATATATATAATAGTACTTACCGAATAACCAATTCAATATGGTCATAGCACTCAGTGTATCTTCAAATGTTCGTTTTTTATTAATAAACTCTTTTACACAAGAACTGTTGTTTTCTATGGCGGATCTGAAAAGAACATAAACAATCTTATTTGGCTGGTCTGTTGGCCTAGTGGTTAGTGGCCCTAACTGCTATGATGGAGGTCGTGGATTCGAATTTATCTATAACTAGCTTTTGCTTGCGCGGCTTCGCTCCTGCTCTTCCCTACTCCACCATACTATACCATACCTTATCCTACTCTATACTATACTACTCTACCCTACCCTAACCTACTCTAGCCTACTCTACACTACTCTACCCTACACTACTCTACCCTACCCTATCCTACTTTACACTACTCTACCCTATCATCCCTTAAATAGTCCGACCAAAGCCTAAACATTTGGTTTGGATAGGTGAGCCCGTTCTTGAGTTATAAAATTACAAAGAAAAGTGGCGTTGATTTTTATACCTTGTTATAGAAATGTATTTAGAAATACACACCACAAATTTTTAATTAGTAAAATTTTCTCTAATAATCGTTATTTTTAAATTTATGAGTACATTATGAATGGCGAGTACATCACTCACCCTCGGTTTGCCGACGACATAGTAGTCATGGCTGAGACCACGGAAGAGCTCAGCACAATGCTCAATGACCTCAGTAGAGCTACCGAAAGAGTGGGTCAAATAAACATGGACTTTCTCACCTAAAAAAAATAGATACATACAAGAGCTTACCTCAGTATATAGGGAGTGACTTTATCACACATAGCGTTATATTGCTCCATGGCTAGGGATGGCGCTAGGATAAGCTTTTCATAGCCCGCCTTGGGTGCTGCGACTGAAATGAAGACATCAGTCACTATACAAAAAACAATAAGCTCAAACTCAACGCTAAACCCATTAAAGGACTAAATATATAATATTATATCTTATATATATAAAAATGAAACCCATTTTCCGTTGTCACGACATAGTATGAAAACGGCTTGACCGATTTGGCTGATTTTTTTTTTGTTGTGATTGTTATTGTGAGGAAAAGGTTCTTATGAAAAAAAAATAGGGTAGTGTAGGGTAGAGTACGGTAGAGTAGGGTGGAGGGTGGTGTAGGGAAGAGTGGGAGCGAAGCCGCGCGGGCAAAAGCTAGTATATTATATAGTATAATTAAAATTATATATATTAATTTTATAATAATATATAATGTAATATATATATATATTGGTGTTGCGACTGAAACAAAGATTCGGTTTAGAAAACACCATAAGCTTGTAGCGACATCTATGACGCCACATAAGAACAACGAAGAAAATACGAAATCCTGCATCGCGCAATCAAAGTTCTCCGCGCGATTTGAATATACGTGTAGCATTAAATGCGCAAAACCTTAGACACCCCAAATGATTTATAATTCAAATAACCTTATTCTGTGAGAAAAAATTCATTTAAAAAAAAATTAAGGTTTTATGTGCAGTTTTAGTTTGTTTAAAATTCATATCTGCATCGAAATAAGAACTTTTATCATCCTGCATATGAGAAAATTTGATTGGACTACAACCATTTGGGTTTGTTTACCTATTTGGGCGGGTTTGCGCACGTGATGGCTTGACCTATTAATAAATAGACAGGGCAATATTTTTAACGAATTTTTTTTTGAAAAATATTATCTTTGTTAAAAAGTGGTTTAAATGATTCGGCTCGTTATTCTGATCAAACTAATTTCAGGTTTTGCGCATTTAACGTTACACGTATACGACAGCCCGAAATCAACTAACGGGCAGTCGCCCACCAGACTATAACACCTGTCTGGTCGGAGGATCCCCCCTTTTCAAACGACAAAGTTATGCACGAACAAACATAAAAAAAATAGAAACATCCGAATTGAGGAACTTTCTTTTTTAGAAGTCGGTTAAGAAATACTGATTAATCTTTACAGGGTTATTTGTAAAACACTAACAACCGTGCAGGACTGTATTACTAACATCATAAACAACAACTTTTGTTCTATGACTTTTTACAAAACATAATACATTTACCAAAAACCAACCTTCAAAATTTCGTTGTTCTATCTAACACATTCCAACTCTGTAGTTTGCGAAAAAAAAAGATACTTACCATTTATATCATGTTTTTCTTCCATCAAATCTCTAAGTCTTACGTGATCTTCCAAATACTCAATAATGGCTGAATCATCGCTCAAAGGTGTTACCTGAAAATATTTTACGCAATAAAACCCAAAACTAAATCATTTATAAAATCAAAATGTAGCTTAAGTCTGCCCTCCTAGCCAAGTTACAACCGTTTCGCTTGCGTCGAACGCTTCGACGCAAGCTTTCATCGAATTCTTTTGTTCTAACCACGTGACTGAGCGTTGAGATGACGTCATTCCCGTACATTTGAAACTTTCTACTAACGTTAACTATTGCAGATTAGCAACTTGGCTAAGGGTACTGGCTAGAAAGAGATGGCGAGACAATCTGGACGCGTATCACGGAGACTGGTTCGAGACGGCGCGGGAAAAGAATATCTGGAAGGACTTGGGGGAGGCTTTTGCCCAGCAGTGGGACAGTAATGGCACAAAATACATAGGCACAGAAGACAATCTCATGTATGTACTTCACTTTTTATACCTACGCTCGGTGGACGCACACTAATGAGCGTTTGAGCTGGAACTGTTCGACAAGTAGGCGGAGGGCGAGGAGATATCGTGTCCATGAGCGGCGTCTATGTGTGCGTTGTGAGAGCGCGCACAGTATGTAGATTGACTTCTGTACCTATGTATTTTGTGATATTGGCTAGGAAAAAAAATTAGCCTGGCAGGGTTTCTACTCATAAGCCGTGGCTGTTGTCAGTCGGCCACCACGCTGCTGTACTCACGTTATAGCTAGTACCCGGCAGCAAGAGGGCCGCCGCCCTCTGCACGCTCGCGTCGTGGTACATCGGCTCGCCACTCTTGATCATGAAGCGACGTGTCACGCCGTTCGACAGCAACGCCTTTATCACGCAGGGACGACGGATTGAGTCGGTGAATACTGATATCTGAAATACGTATAAATAAATGGGGTGTAGGTTTCTTCACTCGTACTGGAAGACACAACGGAAGGCCTCCTACAAGGTGGACCGATGACCTGGTGAAGGTTGCGGGAATCCGACGGATGCGAGACGCACAGGATCGGTCATTGTGGCGACACTTGAGGGAGGCCTATGTCCAACAGTGGACGTCTGTCGGCTGAAATGATGAGGTGTCTTCAGGGCTAGAGTGAATAGGCTCTTAATAAACTACTGCGTCTTACCATCACAGATTGCATCACTGCTTACCATCAGATGGGATCGCAGTCAAGTTTATATCAATAAAAAAAAAAGTATAAACATTGTATTAATTTTCCAATTGCCAACCACATACCTAAAGGCGTAGCGTTGCAAGAACCGCACTGCATGAGTTCGTGTGAAAATATATAATACTCTAATATTATAAATAGACTAGCTTTGCCTGCGCAGGTTTGCTACCGCTCTTACTCTGCCTTACTCTACCCTGCCCTATCCTACTCTACCTTACTCTACACTACTCTACCCTACCCTATCCTACTCTACCTTACTCTACACTACTCTACTCTACCCTATCCTACTCTACCTTACTCTACACTACTCTACCCTACTCTACGTTACTCTACACTACTCTACCCTACTCTATCCTACCCTATCCCACTCTACCTTACTCTACACTACTCTACCCTACTCTACCTTACTCTACACTACTCTACCCTACTATACCTTACTCTACACTACTCTACCCTACCCTATCCTACTCTACCCTACTCTACCCTACCCTATCCTACTCTACCTTACTCTACACTACTTTACTCTACACTACTCTATCCTACTCTACCCTACTCTACCCTACCAAACTTCACATAAACCATCTACTAAATAGTCCGAACAAAGCCTTAAACTTTTGGTTAGGATAGGTGCGCCCGTTCTTGAGTTATAAAATAACAACGAAAAGTGGCATTGATTTTTATATATATAGATAGTGTTTTTGTTTGTAAAAGGTAATCTCTGAAAGTACTGGTCCGATTGCTAAAATTTTTACACCGATGGAAAGCTGCTTTATTCCTGAGTGATATAGGCATATATTTTATGCGCGCAGGTAAAGCCGCAGGCAAAAGCTAGTTATTACAAAACTTACTTGCTCGGCAAACTTCACGACGTACACATTGGGGGGTAGTCGCAACAGCTTCTGCAAGAGAACTCTCTTGCGTTCCAAGATGGCGGCGGTACACAGGTCCGGGCACAGCTGGGACAGCCTCAACGTTTTTCGTTGTGGTTTAGAGCCCAGATCCTCCATTATTTGTTTTAGTTCTTTCGCTTTTGGATCTGAGGAAAAAGTTTTATCTATATACAAGGTGTTAAAACACTAACAACCTTGCAGAACTGTATTACTAACATCATAAACAACAACTTTTGTTCTATGAATTTTTACAAAAACATAATTCATATACCAAAAACAAACCTTCAAGATTTTGATGTCCTATCTAACATATTTCAACTCTGTATCTAAACCTATCTACGTCTGTACGACGCGACGAAAGCGCATCAAGCACCCCTGCCGCCCGATCAACGCCCCCCTCCGTTATTGTACTATCGCTTGCTTTGCATAGACTCTGTAATATTGAGAACGTTAGTATTTGTATGAAAATCTGATGGACTAAAATATGTTTTTTTTTTTTAAGTCATAGAACCAAAGTTGTTGTTTATGATGTTAGTAACATAGGCTGAGAGGATGCCAGTCTTTCGATATGGTCAACCAAATGCGATGAAACAAAACCTAGGAATATATCAAGAACAAACTATTTAAATGAATAAAAGTCATCTACATCAATTTCGTAAATTTTACGTGATGCGCGCACAACTAAAAACTTCTACAGATTTATTCTAAGAATAGATAAATAAACCAAATGTAGCGACATCTATGACGCCACATAAGAACTACGAAGAAAATACGAAATCCTGCATCGCGCAATCAAAGTTCTCCGCGAGATTTGAATGTACAGGGTTATTTGTAAAACACCGACAACCTCTCAGGACTATGTTACTAACATCATAAACAACAACTTTTGTTCTATGACTTTTAAAAATGTATCATATTTTAGTTCATCAGATTAACCCTTCAGATACCGTCAATTAGAGACACAATAGTAAGACAATAGATGCGCGGCCACCGGTGGTCGCTTGGGGATTCATGAATTAACATACAAAAATAAAAATTATTTAATTAATGTTCTAAATATTACAAAATGCGAAACAAGTTATAGTACAATAGCGGAGTGGAGGGGGTTGGTCGGCGGGGGTACTTGATGCGCTAGCGTCGCGTCAAGCAGCCCCGCCGAATAGAACAAGGAAATATGGAAGGATTGCTTTTGGTAAATTTATTGTTTTTTAAAAAGTCGTAAAACAATAGTTTTTGTTTATGATGTTAGTAATACAGTCTTGCAAGGTTGTCGTAATCTAAATCAACTATCGGGCAGTTGCCCACTAGACCATAACACCTGTCTGGTCGGAGGATGCTCCCTTTTCAGCGGAGTTGTGTGGGACTTTAGTCTCTGTTCCGCATACCTCCAAACATACGTACCAATTTCAGCCATATCTTCCAAGGCATAGAGTTTATTCTTCATTGTATTTAGCGATTGATAGTCGGTGCCTCCGTGTTTGGTTTCAAATAACCGATTTTTCATCCTGTTGAATATTGTGTTCCACTCCGAGTCATCTAGAACTGAGTATTAAAATAGTTACGATCATGTAATAATCTACACTTATTTAATACTAGCTGCTCCCAGCGGCTTCGCCCGCGTGATAGCAGAAAATTATCCCAAGGGAACATACTTCCGGAATAAAAAGTATCCTATATCCTATTCCAGGACATGGTCTATCCGTGTACCAAGTTTCATCAAAATCGGTTTTGCCATTTAGGCGTGAAGACGTAACAAACAAACGAGCCCGCGTCTACGGTGGCCGGAAATCGGGATCGGAATCCCGGCGGCGGCGGCGAGGGTGCCGTAGCCTGATGCGGTCGGCCTCCTCCTTTGCTAGCATTAATGTTTCGCAGAAGGAGGCTGACCATGGCCAAGGCCCAACGCGAGAGGTCTCCGCCGCCGATGACTCAAAAAATCTGATTTTCTGACTGTCATCATCATCGGCCTTTTTAATGTTCCCACTGCTGGGACTCAAGCCTCCTCTCTAGGAGATCCCTCTCCTAGAGAGGAGACCCATTTCCATGGGTCGTAATCCACCACGCAGGCCCAGTGCGGGTTGGTGAATGTCACAAAGTCTTCGAATTTTTTGGACACAATTGAAAATATACTTACTATTCTTCCTCAACTGATCGCAATACTGTAACAAAGCATAGTTGGCGTCGCAGATCAACTGGAAATACTCCTTGCAGACGTCCAAGTCTGTCTCTTGGAGCTTCTCCAAATATTCCTTCTTTAGTACATGTGCTGGCAAACCCTTGAGTATGGCGATACTGAAGAAGTCGAGGCGAGGGAGTACTCGGTTTATCTAGAATAAAATGTAGGAACACTAAGTAGATATCATAATAATATAATAATATTCCACAACTATCACACAACGCCGTCTAGTCCCAAGCTAAGCAGAGCTTGTGTTATGAGTACTAGACAACTGATAAACATACATTTACAACGTGTAACGTTAAATGCGCAAAACCTCAGACACCCCAAATGATTTTTAATTTATAAGACCTAATTCTGAGAAATTTATTAGAAAACCAATTAGATTAAAGATTTTATGTGCAATTTTACTTTCTTTAAAATTTAGATCTGCATTGAAATAAGAAGTTTTATTATCCCGTGTATGAGAAAATTTCATTGGACTACAACCATTTGTGTTTGTTTACCTATTTCGGCGGGTTTGCGCACGTGATAGCTTGACCTATTCATAAATAGACAGGGCGACATTTTAAATGAAGATTTTTTTTGAAAAAATGTAACCTATATTATAAAGTGTTTAATTAATTCTGCTCGTTATTCTGATCAAACTATTTTCATCTTTTGCGCATTTAACGTTACACGTTGTATATTTCTAAATACATACATATTACAGATAAATTACACCCAGACACACAACAAATGATCATGCTCATCACATGGACATTGTCCAGGGCGGTAATAACCCACGATCTGCGGCATAGCAGTCAGGGCCACTAACCACTAGACCAACAGGCCAGTCAAACATATGGAGACGAGCGAGAGTATGAAAGAGACGTGAGATTTTGTGTGTAAGTCAGACGGTGTTGTCTGGCGATATGAAGTTACGAATGAATTCAACCCAAAAGGCATGACATTAACCTTTTGAACGCCAATCACTTGTATACAAGTTCGAGATGTTCGTGCCCTCAGCGCCACTACTTGATTAGAAGTAATAATAGTATAAAATAAATTTACGACTTTTACAAGACCTTTTATTTTGTTTTTATGGAAAATTGCCATGATATAAGCCATATTTTTAACTTTTTCACACATAATAAGTTCTTGTTTGTTTTATATTCAATAGAAACATTTGTTAGTTAGTTTGACATAGAAACAATTTGTTGCGTGGCGCTGGAGGACACATCGCGTATTATATAGATGGGCGTCGATTACATTGCCACAGGCCGTTGCCAATATCCGTACTGAACGCTGTCTTTTCTTTATCTTTCTCGCTGATTTTCACTTGCCAATAGCCACTTTTCAAGCCAATGGAAATGTTTTAGCAAGTTATATCATCATCATCATCATCAGCCTTTTTAATGATCCCACTGCTGGGACTCAGGCCTCCTCTCTAGGAGAAGGAATGGGCCGTAATCCACCACGCGGGCCCAGTGCGGGTTGGTTAATGTCACATGTCTTCGAATTTTAGGTTCTAGGACACGCCGGTTTCCTCACGATGTTTTCCTTCACCGTTTTGAGAGCAGTGGTAATGCAATAAATTACATTAAATAGATAGAAATACCTGCTGAAGCAAACTCCTGGCCGTTTCATCGCTGATGGCATTTTCGTAATAGGCAAGTCTATTCAGCAGTACAGAAATCAACAAATTACAGTCTGCAGCCAAATTGTAATCCAACATCTTATCGATTATCTCCGTCATTTCATGAATTATATCGTTTTGTGTCGTTTCATCTGTAACAAAAAATTCATCTTTATTTACAACATTAGTTTTTTAGCTAGTAGCTATATAAGGCGCCAGATTAACTTAAAATAAAGTACATTGACCTTTTCCTAATATCTATGTTTTTACTTTTATGGGCCATGCGGTGCTATGCTAACATATAAAAAATTTTAACACTTACCTAGATTGTGAAAGTTTCGTTTTTAGTATATGTTTCAGTGTATACGATTGTTGGTTGGCCAATAAAATAAAATAAATAAATAAATATCTCCAATATATCGAAGGTACCCGAAAAACCATCAATGAACTGTGTTTAGACGTTCGTTATGCTGGACACTTAATAATAATAATAGTATTAAGTGTCGCCAGGGGGAGGCTTATGTCCAACCGTGGACGTCTTTCGGCTGAAACTAAACGTATACTTTAACCAGTAAACTAATACATACCATTTCCAATCCATAGTTCATCATAATGTAACATGGCGCTCTCGTATACAGATTTCAAAACTTGTGCATTCTTGGTTGACATTATCTGTCCATTTTGACGTGTGATATGCATGCTTACTGTCCGCATAACGTCGTCCAATTTCTTTTTTGATGTCCCTGAAAAATTAAATAAGATTATTAATATTAAATCATTTTTTGGGGCGTTTTCATCACAAACAGTACAGGAGTTATTCCTAGTGTGAGGCAGTTTTTTTTTTTTAAAGAATAGACGATATACAGGGTGTAAGGGACAGCCCTCCGAAAAACTTTTAGGGCTTTCTCAGTAGACGAAACTGAACAACCTTCTGTGATGTATGTGTGTCTATGTGTGAGTGCGTGTGCGCCGATGCGGAGGTCGTGTCAAGGACGAACAGTCCCGAATAAACCACGGTACTAGCTACACGTTTGTTTTTCTTAAACACCTCACCTTCCACAAGATTTTCTTCAGGAAACGAAAAAAGAAATCAGTCTCACCACACAAAATTATAATCTTGTTTGGTTGGTTTGTATAGAGGCCAACTTTTATTTTTATACTGAAAAAAAAAAACATGTGGAAGTGACGCCCGGGTGTCGCCACTGTGCGGAACGCGAACACGGTGGAGCACATAGTTGAGGTGTGCCCCGCTTGGGCAGAGCATCGCCGTGCCCTCGTAGGGGCGATCGGCGGCGGCGATTTCTCGCGCCGGGCCTAGAAAACCCTGTTCCTTCGTGCCTTTCATACCGGGCCAAGCTTCCCTTTCGGATAACCCTGGCCCCAGTACTTCGGGTCCGTGGTTTCAGGGCACAGGTGACATTTTTGACAATGACACAGTCCATTAGATCACATGCAAGTATTATTATACTTGGCAGAAGCTATCACTACATAGTATAAAACAAAGTCGCTTTTTCTGTCCCTATACCCCTATGTGCGCTTAAATCTTTAAAACGCAACGGATTTTGATGCGGTTTTTTTTAATAGATAGAGGGATTCAAGAGGAAGGTTTATATGTGTACAGTTTTCCTGTAGTGTATTTAGTATCAGCAATGCACCCGAGCGAAGCCGGGGCGGGTCGCTAGTAAGATATAAAACACTTAAAAACGACACAACTTACTTCCCAAATCATGATGTAGTTGCAGTATCAATTTTTGCATGGAAATATTAGTTTCAAATGACGACTGGCCCGCAAATCGAGTTGTTTGTTTTTCTGAAATAGAACCAATTTGAGTCAAAAGAACAGGAGAACCATGGTCATCAACATAGCCTGAAGAATCGCCAAACTTAAGTGGCAGTGGGCAGGGCACATTGCTCGCAGAACAGATGGTCGATGGAGACGACATGTTCTGGAGTGGCGACTGGCGCCTGCGTACCGAAAGATGCAGCGTTAGTTTAGAGCTAGATGGCGTTGTGTGATCATCATCATCATCATCAGCCTTTTAATGTTCCCACTGCTGGGACTCAGGCCTCCTTTCTAGGAGAGGGAATGGGCCATAATCCACCACGCAGGCCCAGTGCGGGTTGGTGAATGTCACATGTCGTCGAATTTTTGGTTCTAAGACATGCCGGTTTCCTCACGATGTTTTCCTTCACCGTTTTGAGAGCAGTGGTGATGAAATAAATTACACAAAGTAATGCGCCTGGCTGGGTTCGAACCCGTGACCTACAACTCGTAAGTCGGGGCCATTACCACTCGGCCACCACTGCTCAGTTGTGTGATAGTTGTGAAATATTATTATTTCCTTTATTTTTAATAAACACATATTAATTATTACTATTATTATACTACCATTATTAAGCAGGATACTATGTGTTAAAATAACGGAAATCAACAACGTAAGGGTGGATACTCGCCGTATGTCGGTTTGTCCGATGGTAGAAATGAGATGGCAGAATCAAGTCATGCAATTTCCGCGCACACTCTCCAAAATGGATCCTGTAAAATACCTAAAGGCTACCCTACGCCTGTGCTCGAAGCTTTGTAGATTAGAATTAACTACATCTGAAGATGACAACAGCGCAATATTCGCATTATTTTTTGGGAGGCAAATGTAACTAAAAACTATGTTTACCTATGGAGGCGCAGATATATTGTAAAAGCGAAAGTGAGATTGTTCGTTTGTTTGTTACGCCTTCACGCTTAAATGGCAAAACCGATTTTGATGAATTTTGGTACAGATATAGTTGATAACCTGGAGACATAGGCAATTTTTTTTTTTTATATGAGAAAAGGGGGAGAAAGAGGGAAGGAAAGGGGAGAGGAATTAATAAATGCGGGCGAAGCCGCGGGTAAAAGCTAGTTTATAATAAACTACCGTCGACCGTTACAAAACGCTCCTATAATGTATTTAAAGTAGGTACAACTAGCCCGACTGATAGCCGAAAAATATTGACCATGCTCCTCTAGCAGCCAACCATTAATGAATGCATTATAGAAGTACCTACTCATGCAAATAGTACATTGTTTCACTAGGGCTGAAAGTTACTTATTTCGTCCCGAGAAGGAGTTGGCGGACGAGCGCAGCGAGGTCGCTAATTGGGGGACTAAATAAGTAACTTTCACCCCGAGGTAAGCACTGTGCTTTTCATTACGAATACAAGAAGATAGACCTAGTTTTTTTTTATAATTTGACAGCTGTCAGTTGAAAGTAAAACTCCCTAGGGATGAAAAGTGTGATACTTTTCAGCCCGCTCCTCAGGCAACTTCAGACCTACTTTCAGAGTATGAGTAATGAAAAAAAAATGTATGAACGACGAAAAAAAAAAACTAATAATAAACACTGTTTGTACCATATATCTCATGTGACTGTAGTCTTTTATGGGAATAAATTTCTTTAAATACAACTAAAAACAACAGTCCTGGCTAATTATAACATTACCTGCAGCGTCCAACGCCTTTTGTAGCGACGTCAAGTTGTTTTCCTTAAGACCTATAGTCCTGTATGCCTCCACTCTCTCTTGGACCCAGGGGAGAATCTCAACGTCTAATAAACGTCTGGAAATTAAGTACAATTTTAAGCAAGGCATTTTTTTAGACTGTGTTCAGTATTTTGACATGCACGCCTTCCCATATCGCTTTTATATATAACTGGCTTTTGCCCACAGCTTCGCCCGCGTAGGTACATAAAATATAGCCTATGTCCAAAAGTCTACGGTCATCACATAACCGTCTACTTCATTGTCCCACTCACCGTACAGACTTTATTCACAATTCTTTTTATGTCCAAGCTATTTCTCTTTGGAATGCACTACCCCAGGATATCAGGATGGCAACCAATCGATTGTCTTTCAAAGTGAAGGTTCGCGAGTATATTCGTAGGAAGTTGGCAGTGGTTTCGTCACAGCGCTAATATGTTTCATATTATTTGTTTGCACCAATTGTTCCTCTGGATTTGTGTGTTCTTCTTTTCCATTCTTATATTTTTCTGTTCGTTGTTGTATAAGTGTAATTATATATATTATGTATTGTGTATCTGTATGTTATGTATTTATATGAATAACTAGCTTTTGCCCGCGCGGCTTCGCTCCCGTTCTTCCCTACTCCACCCTACTATACCCAACTCTACCCTACTCCACCCTACTATACCCTACTCTACCCTACCCTACCCTACTCTACCCTACTCTACCCTACACTACCCTATTTTTTTTTTCCATAAGAACCTTCTCCTCACAATAACAATCACAACAAAAAAAAAATCAGCCAAATCGGTCAAGCCGTTTTCATGCCAAGTCGTGACAACGGAAAACGGGGGTCATTTTTATATATATAGATAGATAGATTATATTAACCCTTCAGATACCGTCAACACACGACACAATATTAAGACAATAGATGCGCGGCCACCGGTGGTCGCTTGGGGATTCATGAATTAATATGTAACGGATAATATTGCACCTACCACGATTTATTTGTCTCTGCATCACCCAAAGGTTGACTGGTTGAGAACGCCTTAACCCTTCAGATACCGTCAATTAGAGACACAATAGTAAGACAATAGATGCGCGGCCACCGGTGGTCGCTTGGGGATTCATGAATTAAGGCATTAAGTCCGCCTTTGTACTCTTTTGTGCATGAAGAATAAAATAAATAAATATGTCACTCAGGAATAAAGCAGTTTTCTATTGGTGAAAGAATTTTAGATTCGCTAGACTCTGCTTTATTCCTGAGTGACATAGGTTATATTTTATGTACGCGAGCGAAGCTGGGGGCAAAAGCTAGTCGCAAATAAACATCGTGTACAGAAGCCCTTACTCTTTGTTCCTGTCAATACATTGCAGAGCTAAGGACGGGAGCTTCTTCTTATTGGCTTGCTGACACCACACCAGTTCGTCTTTAGTGAACGAGGTTCTCTCTTGGCTGTCTGACTCCATTGAATTTTGGAGCTTGTTGTAGTATGCTGATCTGGAAAGTTATGGTGACATTAGTTATGGATATATGGGACCATGGGTTAGCTTCCGAAAGGGAAACCTGTACCCCTAGCCAAGTTGCTAATCTGCAATCGTTAACGCTAGTAGAATACTTCAAATGTACGGTAATGACGTCATCTCAACGCTCAGTCATGTGGTCAGAACAAAAGAATCGAGGGCGTGGCCAACTCGAGGCGTTCCGAGTTTCGCAAACGAAACGGTTGTAGCTTGACTAGGGGGATTGGAACGCAAGGCAAAGAAGGAACATAGGAGTGGGTTTTAATCAGCAAAAGTCTGACACGCTCTCCCGTTCCACCCTAGAGCGGAAGGATAATTTCTTACGTAAAAGGAACAATAGCTTGTCCTCTTGTTAAATAATGTAGATATCGTATTTATGATATTGATATTTTGATGTTTTTAAGTTTTTCAATTCTTCAGTTTAATAGTACAATATCGAGCCATTACCGCCGACTTATCGTAAGCGACATCCCTTTGAAAATGCAAACTTATAAACTAAATCATAGCTTACATTCGATATTTTAAAGTTAAAGTTATATATATATATATATATATTCCACAACTATCCCACAACGCCGTCAAGTCCCAAGCTAAGCAGAGCTTGTGTTATGGGTATAGACAACTGATAAACATACTTATATATTTCTAAATACATACATAATATAGATAAATTACACCCAGACACAGAACAAATGAATAAGAATATTTATTTACTTATTCCATAAATTACAGGCAGTAGAGTTGCGATGTTGAAGGGCCCTTACAGCGCGACTTTCCATGAGCTTTTTTAGACAATAAGATCTTAAAATGCATTTTTAAAAGGTGGTCGCTTACAATAAGTCGGCGATAACGACTCGATATATAACATACTATTATTCAAGGGCTTTCAAGTGGCTATTGGATATATTTTCCTTTTTTTAATTTGTGTGACAAAGTAGACTAAATACGTATCAGCTCACCGTCCGGCCGTCTGGTATTTATTTATTTATTTATTTATTATATACTTTATTGTACACCGTTACACATACAAATGGAAAAACTTAAAACTAAAACACATACATACAATGGGCGGCCTTATCGCATTCCGCGATCACTTCCAGGCAACCTGGAATGGACAGTAATTGCCTGGACAAGAAATGGGGCTGTCATAGGTGTGACAAACCAATTAAACATAATAAAATATATTATAATTGATACACAGATATATATATATATATGCCGTATAATAGATACATATATATATACATAAGCCGTATAATAGATACATAAATACATACTTAATTATTAAAAACGATGACTGAAATATAATGTACATAAATGACGACTATCGACATTCACAGCGACAGATAATGTTCCCTAACAAGTCTTTTAAAAACAGGCAACGATTGAGCGCGTTTAATTGTGTCTGGCAATCCATTCCACAGACGAGCAGCCTGGACAGTAAAAGATTTGTCATAGAAAGCCGTGGTATGGATTGGCAATTTAAGTCGCAAGTTCTCTGATGATCTTAGCGACTTTGTATGTGAGTTGCAGAGAAACTCAAAACGTTTTTTAAGGTAAAGAGGCGTGAAGGGGGAAAAGAGAATATTATACAGAAGGGAAAGAATATGAGCATTCCGGCGAAGGCGGATTGGCAACCACTTGAGCTTTACACGGAATTCGGAAACGTGATCATATTTGCGCAAACCAAATATGAATCTTATACAAAAATTTTGAAGCCGCTCAAGTTTATCCAGTTGCTCTTGAGTGAGGTCAAGATAGCTGGCATCAGCATAGTCAAGGATGGGAAGAAGAAGTGACTGTGCAAGCGCAATCCTGGTGGCAGTCGGCAAGAAATTGCGGAGTCTTCTCAAAGATGCAGCAGAAGCGAACAACTTACGGCTGACTTCTTGTAGCTGGGCAGTCCAGGAAAAGTTCTTGTCAATGTATATCCCCAAGTTCTTAACTTTATCACTAAAAGGAATTACGGAGTTGTCAAAAGAGACTTGGGGAAGAGTCGTGAAGTCGATCCTAGAAACCATCCTTGAACTGCCCACCACTATAACCTGCGTCTTTAGGGGGTTTACCGTAAGACCATACTTTTTACTCCAATCGCATATGCGGGCCAGATCACGGTTGATGGTGATAATAGCCTCAGATAGATTTCCAAGTGATGCTCGCGAGTATATTTGTAGATCGTCTGCATATAGATGGTAGGAAGAAGTTAGTTCGTTGGAAATAGTGTTTATAAAAACTGCGAAAAGTAAAGGGGATAACACGCCACCCTGCGGCACCCCGGCAGAAGTACTACACCAGGAAGACAAGGTCTCTCCGATGCAAATACGTTGCCGGCGTCCGTGCAGGTAACTATGAAACCAGTCAATCACCGATGGAGATATATTAAGAGAGCGTAGAATACCAAGCAAAACATCGAAATCAACAGTATTAAAGGCATTACTGAAATCAAGCAATGCCAAGATCGTTAGATTACTGCTTTCCATGGCTGATCTAATATCATCCGTGATATTGAGAAGCGCTGTAGTCGTGCTATGACCAGGACGGAAGCCGGATTGAAAGGGATTAAGGAGATTATGTTTGTATAGGAAAGTACTTAATTGATTGTGGATTAACCGTTCAAGGACTTTGGAAAGGAAAGGTAGAACGGATATCGGACGGTATTCAGAAAAGGATGAGGGATTGGACTTTTTAGGTAAAGGAATAACCTGAGCATCTTTCCATGTACATGGAAAGACACCACTAGTCACAGAACAGTTAAGGATGTGGCAAATTACGGGAAGGATTACGTCAAGCACGGGTAGCAACATTTTACGACTGATACAGTCGCTTCCCACAGCATTGGAAGTAATCGATAGAATGCTCTTCTTAACATCACATGCGGAGAATTCACTAAAAACAAATGGAGGATGACTGGGAGTCGGAAGGAGGTATGGGACAAGTCAAGGTTGGGCGACTTTAAACACATAATAAAATTCTGCAATATAACACAATTATCCATACCTGATCATAAGCCGCGCCGCCCACTCGGCGAGGCAGTCCGTTGAACTGATATGTCCAAATAATTTCGCCTCATTCTGGTGCCATTGGATGGCTTCTATAATCTGCAATCAAGTAAGAAAGGTCATCTAAATTCACATAAAACTTCACCTAAATATGTACTAATCGTTGACATACAAAATCCGCGCTGACGTTTGCATCATCATCTTCCTGCCCTTGTCCCGTGTTATTTGGGGTCGGCGCAACACGTTTTTTTCTTCCATTCTATCCTGTCACCCGTCATGCTATAACTAACATCCTTTTCTTTCATATCACTCTTCACACAATCCATCTTCTTTTCTTTGGCCTCCCTCTCCCTCTCCACCCATCCACATGTATACTCATAACTCTTTTAGCAACATGCGTTTCATCCCTCCTGTTTACATGACCATACCAAGACAAACGATTCCCCTTCAACTTTTCAGTCACTGGTGCAACTTTCAGACTTCTTCTGATATACACATTTCTTACTTTATCTTTTCTCGTCACACCACACATCCATCTCAGCATTCTCAACTCCGCTACATGCAATCTTTCTTCATCCGTCTTTTTCACAGGTTTTATTACGGATTTGTAAATTTTGCGCTGACGTTTGCATATACAACCTGATTTTTTAGTATATGAAAAACCTGAATATAGTTTGTTCAGAATGGATTCAAATAGTTTTTACATCACGTTATATTTTTTCTCAAAAATATTTAAAAAGGTCACAAGTTGGACACCACCGACACTAAACCCAGAACCACCACCAACCAGAACCAGTATTAAGTATTATTATATTCATGGGTTATAATATCTCAGAAACCTGGGGTCCTGGACCTTTGGAAGGCGTATGAGCCGAAACCAACTCGCAGAGGCCCTTTTACACGCTTTTAATGGAAAGTGGTACCAACCGGCGATTATCCCTATATGTGCTATGCTAGTGCATCCAAGGACAACCCCCGGTTGAAGGGAAACTATTGCAACATGTGAAAAATTAATATAAGGCTATGGTTTTTGGGGTCTTAAGTGGACTAGCTACCAGGAACTATTTTAAGACTATGGCCCCTGCCTGAACAATGTTTTTAATTTCCATCGATAAAAAGGCAGGGGGTGACTTGCACACTTAACAAATGGGCCTCCAAAACGGCCGCTATCACGAAGTGACATAGCAACAAAAGGGCAACATATCCTGATGTGCTCGAGGAGTGGAGAGGTATACCACTGCTATCAGGACAATCTCGAAAGTACGGTCAAGATCCCTACCAGCACCTTACTGGATTATGCACCCTTCTCCCGAGCGCGTTTGCTCTTGCGAATCTCCATTCAAGCCAGCCAATAAAGGCAAGAGAGAGGTGGGAGCTCTGTTCTTCGTCATTGTTCACTACGGCCAGCCAATAAAGGCGAGCCGGAGATGAATAAGAATTCTCCCGGGAGATCGGGTCCGTGGGGTCGCTAATGCCCAACAGTTCGCCACAAAACTGCCCCGCGGATTCTATCTCTCTTGGTCTGGCCCCTCACCCTAGGCATGTTACGGCAAAGCAAGCGCTACCGACACAGACTTGGGGTTTATTGGAGCGCACAAGCCCCACAACGACGTCAACGTAGAGATACGGCGATGGGGTTATTATTATTATTAAACTGAAAATTCAGTATGGAGAGGCTGATTTTCTTTTCGCTTCCTTCCTTTGGGGAGGCAGATTAAAATATACTCACAGCGGACGTAACAAAGTCTCTTTTCGGCCACTTCTCAGTTTGCTTCAACCAGCTGATCCTGTTCTGGGTAACTTCTTCCGGATAGTACGACGCCACCATTTTGTTGAACCAATTCCCATAATCTGTTGGACACGACAATTTAAGGGTAAATGTTTGCAGGTAACCTAATAAGCACGCGGGTTTGCGGACGGCGACCAATGGGTAGCTCGCCGGCCGACCGTTCGGTAACCGTCCGGATCGAGCCCAAGACGTCCACGGTGCGTATCGTTCTACGCGCGTCGCAAGGAGTTGTCAGCAAACCGTAGGGCAGGGTCGAATCCTACTGGGACCAGGAGTTTGTCTCTGAAAGGAAGATTCGGTCACGGTTCGAAAGGCAACGAAAGAACAGGAGTTAGTTTTTAGTCAGTAATAAAAGTTTGTCACTATCTCCTGCTCCTTCCAAGAGCGGGGTATGTCATTGGATGATTTTCTCACCGAAAAAAAATAATCCAATAAGCAAGATTATCCTTTTTGGAGTTCTGAGACAAATGATATGAATTAGTTGCTCAATTTCTCAATGCGAATGCGAATATTCGTCAAAATTGAACGTTCGTTGTATCACTATACATCTCTTTATTTCAAACAATAAAATAATTATTTCTAGATATAAACTTAAATAAATTAAACCTAACTTAAAAAATAAAAATAAAACAGTAGAGAACTAAAAAAAATATGGCAATTTAAAGTAAGGCGTCGAAAAATTCCTCCGCATCGCTGTCGACTGGTAATGTACCCAAAAGACTGGCGGCATTGCCACGCTGAATGGCTATGCTTATCCTTTGACCGAAGTAAAAGCCAGCTTTTGGGTCACGCGATACATATATAAATTAATAATAACTAATTCAAAACCACAGAACAGAAAATATAGGTAGAAGTGCCCCTAACGTGGCTAAGCACGGAAACCAGTGTCGCCAAACTCACACATTTGCGTATCAAATTGTACATTACACACATAAAAAACAGTAATATGATTGGCTACGAAGCTACGAATTACAAACTTAACTTTTACAAATCATATTCGTATTGCTTTCATAAATTAGGTCTTATTACAACGTAAGAAAGTTGTTATTATTTGACATGACACGAACACTAAAGAAGTTTTAACCAATTTACGAGTTCGGCTACTCATCGCTAGATGGCGCTGTAACCAATTTATTCTATTCAGAACGCTAGTGCCTTTGAAATAGATGCCATATTCACCTGCACATGTAATAGGCGAATCTCACTTGATGTTGACACGCGCGCGATATCTAAGAGGCACTTCCTCTACTTTTTTTTATTCCGTGTTCAAAACAATCAATTAATTTCTAATTCATATTAGTTGTATTACCATTCTATATCTATTCAATCAAAACCTATTTGTTTGTAAAAAAAAAATTGCTAAATATTCGCATGTTTCTTGTGAATTCGGATGTCAAAAAATTTGCGAATATACGTTACATCACTAGTAATTAACCTAATTATACGTACCAAGTTTCTTATTAGCTCGTTCAAAATAATCACTCAAGAAAATAGTAAAATCTTCGTTCTCGATCCACAGAGGAGGCAGACCCTCCTCTATTTGCCTCTTATCTTGAAGCCTCAAGTCATCCCAATTTGACAGCGAACCGAAAACATCGATTAACCCTAAAAAATACATTTTTCAATTAACTTTTTTTTAAACTGTCCACGAAGGAGATGGCGGGACGAATTCGATATCTTCCTTACAAAATCGTAAGAGTTATCTCTACTAATATTATAAATGCGAAAGTAACTCTGTCTGTCTGTCTGTTACGCTTTCAGGCAAAAACTACTGAACGGATTTAGATCAAATTTGGTAGGTAGGTAGAAGAGACACTGGAATAACACATAGGCTACCTATAATTCCACTGCTGAGCACGGGTCTCTGCCCGCGCGATATAAACTGTAGTCCAAAGCTAGCAATGATAATATTCTACAACTATCACACAACGCCGTCTAGTCCCAAGCTAAGCAGAGCTTGTGTTATGAGTACTAGACAACTGATAAACATACTTATACTTATCGTTATTTGTAAAACACTAACAACCTCGCAGGACTGTATTACTAACATCATAAACAACAACTTTTGTTCTATGACTTTTTACAAAATATAACACATTTACCAAAAAACAACCTTCAAGATTTCGTCATTCTATCTAACACATTTCAACTCTGTATTTTGCTGTACCCACCTACGCTTCACACGCACAATCCACGCTCCCCTCCTCTATTGTTCTATCGCTTGTTTCGCATAGACTTCGTAATATTTAGAACGTTCAATTTAAACATTTTTATTTTTGTATGAAAATCTGATGAACTAAAAGTCATAGAACAAAAGATATTGTTTATGATGTTAGTAACATAGTCCTGAGAGGTTGCCAGTGTTTTAAAAATAACTTTGTATATTGTGTTGTCAAAAAATTACCTTGTATTGTAAATTCATCATTCCTCATCGCAGAATCAGAATCTTCTTTAAACATACTGTAACAATAATAAAAATATATTTGTTGGTAGGGGCAATTAGTCTATACGTTTATTTTTTAGGGTTTCGTACTTTAAAAGGGAAAAACGGAACCCTTATGGGATTACTTTGTTGCCCGTCCTTCTTACGTCTGTCTGTCAAGACAGGACTCGGGTACGCATGGAGGTATCAAGTTGAAATTAAAACTATTGTAATCTATGTGTTACCTTCAGAGAAAAGGTTGACTAAGAAAGTTATTTAGTGTACTGTAAGATGTTGCTTGCTCCGAAAACTGGACTTGAAAGAGACTCGAGGCAGCGCGGCGTGTCTTTTTATAATCTCTCAAACTGTCAAACAGCGCCGCGCTGTCAAGTCACAGTTCGGTCCAGATGTCAGTGCAAAAGTACATTTAATGTTGCTAATACAGAAAATAATCAGTGTATGTAACATTATCATAAGAATCGCTAACACTATATACTCTTGAAGAATCAACTGACACAAGATTTTTTTTTGTTTTTATTTTCCATACATAATAATTCGATAAGTGCTACAAAACCTTGCTTCATGCCAAATATCAGGATTCTGGATAACGCTGCTCGCCCACGTCAGACTTTTTGTAGGACAGATAATCGGGCCGATTTTGTATATTTGTGACATTGTTCTGTATTTCTGACCGACTTTTTGTAGGACGTGTGCGTTGCACTACTGCTATCAGTGTGTTCTATTTTTCTCCTACAAAAAATCCGTCACCGATTATTGGACGTTAAGGCAGCCAAAACAGGAAGTACCCTATGAATTTTGAATTCCTTGAGAGTGTTGAAATATACGTATTTTGCGTCATGAACAGCCGTATCTTTGTTTTTCGTTAACTTAGAAATTATGATTTTATCACAGCTTCAAGGGACCGCAAACATGAATATATGGTTTAAATTTCAACTCGATACCTGCACGCATTCCCGAGATAAAGGGTCTTGATAGACAGACAGACGGACGGAAAACAAAGTGATCCTAGGGCTCCGTTTTTTCCTTTTGAGGTACTGGACGCCAAAAAAGGAGAAATCTGCCATTTACTGCTAGCAAATATTAATCAAACTTACCTAAATATAAATTGGTTTCTATCCCCACTCCTTAGTTGAAGATCTTCAAACAATATATTTGTGTATAGATATCCTTCACTGTTTGAAACAGCTTGCTTCAACCCCTTTACTGATACGCTGAAACTGAAATATTTTTATAATTTAAATTCCTGAGAGCTAGAACTTAGGGGTTTTTAAGTCAAGAGTGAATAGGTTACTTTTAGACTAGCGTGCTCCATCGTCGACCACATCATCGCTTACCATCAGGTGAGATGCTGGTCAAACCCGAGCCTATCAATAATAATAATAAAAAAGAAAAATGAAATAAAGCTAAGAAGTGGAATTCTTTATCGGAGTCTGCGTTACCAAGTGAGGTCCTACCACCGTCGTCGACGGCGCTCACTGTTCTCGCGCGCCTCAAGTTGTCAGTAACGGCAGGGGCCCAGCTGGGTCGAAGCCTACTGGGACCAGGGTTAGCTCCGAAAGGTAGCTCGGCCCCGGTATGAAAGGCACGAAGGAACGGAGTGGATTTGTTTAGTCAGTAAGAGTCTGTTTCCCGCTCCGCCCAACGGTGGGGGTATTTGGTTGATTTTTACCCACCAAAATAAAAGGCCCTACCACCAACTCGACTATGATCCATTTTAACGACCTAAATAGTCCAATGGTCTCCTGTCCAAAAGTAGACGTCTTTCGGCTGTAATAATAATAATATAATAATATTCCACAACTATCACACAACGCCGTCAAGTCCCAAGCTAAGCAGAACTTGTGTTATGGGTACTAGACAACTGATAAATATACTTATATATTTCTAAATATATACATATTATAGATAAATTCACCAGACAGAACAAATGATCGTGCTCATCACATAAACTTTTGTCCTGGTCGGACCCACGACCTCCGGCATAGCAGTCAGGGCCACTAACCACTAGACAATACAGGAATGATGATGAAATATATCTTCACTCACCCTGTTATACTGCTTATATCCTTCACGAAGACCCTACAAGCGTCCAACACTAAGGGAGTCAGACAAAACGGTTCCCTCTTTATAATGTCGAACAGCTGCTTAGCTATGACCGAGTCTAAATCGAACCTGCGACCCGTGCCTGGCATGCATTTCATCATTTGAACGCAGAGTTCTTGGCATACTTGAGAATTTGTCTGGAAAAAGAAAAAGGAAAAATTTGTTTAAATATATTTTTTCTATGTCCTAGGGACTTGCATTTTTGGGGAAATCTGATGAACAAAATATGATACAATTTTAAGTCATAGAACAAAAGTTGTTGTGTATGATGTTAGTAATACAGTCCTGCAAGGTTGTTAGTGTTTTACATGTACGGTGAACCCGCACATTCGTATAATTAAGTAGGTTATGCAACTTCAGCGTTTACACACGCGCGACCATTTAGTATAGTAGTTGCTAAGTAAAAATAAATCAGTGGTTTTTCTACACTCAACACGGGCGGTTTTATTATCATCCCCGGTTTCTATAATTTTACCATAAGTGTGCAGACTATCGTCGTACATTACAAATAACCCTGTATAAACCTATTACGTTTGAATATTTATTAGTTTATATCTTTAATCCTGAATAATAAATAAAATACAATTTTAAAATTACAAATATTGTGAATAAAATAATAAAACATAAATAAATATACCTACAGACATAAATACAAACATACTTTATACCTATAATATAAATATATATGTATGTAAATATCACTACATAGTATAAAACAAAGTCACTTTTTCTGTCCCTATATCGCTATGTGCGCTTAAATCTTTAAAACTACGCAACGGATTTTGATGCTTTTTTTTTTAATAGATAGAGTGATTCATGAGGAAGGTTTATATGTATAATATTGCACCCGAGCGAAGCTGGGGCGGGTCGCTAGTATATACTATGTCATATTACCTTAGAAAGCTGTAGAAATACATCCAAAATGTCTGTTATAGATTTCTGTACATCAATTTCACGGCGTGCAGGAGCTAAAATCACAATATTATAAGTAATCAAGTTTGTTAGTACGAGTGAAACCAAAAAGCCTCTCAACACTTTACTTGTAACTATGTACCTTCATAAAACTTTCAAATTTTTGCATGCTATATCATAAAAATTAAGTTCCAAGATATTCTTACATAGTTACAAGTGAAGCTAATAAAAGCGTGTTAAAATAGCTAAACATGTTTATACCATTTCAATTCTATGTAACACCATTTTATTCCATGTTTTTACGCAAATAAAGAACTTATTATTATTATAAAGAATGATCCAATTTGGTATAATAAGCTGTGTAAGCCTTGTGTTCAAATTATCTAATTATAAACAGTTAAGATAGGAACTGCTAGGCGAGCCGGACGCCAGCGCCAGGAGAGCGTGGACAGTCCGGCGCCGACCCTAGCACGACCGCCGAGCATAGGTATAAAAAGTGAAGTACATATTTATAAAGATAAAAGAATAGACTGCTCACCTTTACTAATTCTCTGTCTATAAGTCACTCCAGACCTCAATACCGTTCTTGCCATGGTTTTAGTTCTCACATAAATACTATCATAAGCTCTTAGAACGCTGGAAAATTAAAATTTAATTATAAAACTTTATATTGGTGTCCGCAGAACTTGCTACATAGGCAATCATCATCTTCCTGCCCTTGTCCCGTTTTATTTGTGGTCAGCGCAACACTTTTTTTTCTTCCTTTCTGTTCTGTCACTCGTCACGCTATCACTAACTTGTTACATAGGTGATGTAACGAATATTCGTATTTGCGCGAATATTCGCATTCGCGCGAATATTCGCACATTTTTACATTCGTATTCGAATTCACAAGAAACATGCGAGTATTTGGCAATTTTTTTTTGATAAACAAAAATATATTTGTCGGAGAAGTCAATAGTACGGAAGCTTGAGAACGAATGAACGCTAAGTGACAAGTGACACATGTCACTTGACAGAATCCGGTCTGACGTTTGCACGAACCGAGTACATATAAGTGCCAAGCGCAGAGGCCCAGGGCAGTCTGTCGGCAGTCGTGCGATGTACAACGTCCTATTCTCGGGGACTGTCTCACGGCTCGTTATGTGAAGTGTAAACCTAAAGCTTGCATAATAATAAATCAGTTGTGTGTTCTGGAAAAGTCTGTTTATTGCTCGATACCCAGCCAGCGCCCACAAAACAGAGTCTTTGGAAAGAGCTTCAATGATAATCGGCATCCTCCGCCGACCTATTTAAGTATTGATTGAACGGATATAGAACGATAATACAACTGATGTCAAGAATGTTTTAAATTTTGACAAATATTATTTATAATAATATTCGCCTTGCCAAGGATTTAAACAATTCCCAAATATTCACATGTTTCTTGTGAATTCTGCACCGTAAAGGCTAGGCTGATAAATACCTACTACTAACCTTGGAGGCAGTACCGTAAAGGCTAGGCTCATAAATTCCTACTACTAACCTTCGAGGCAGTACCGTAAAGGCTAGGCTGATAAATTCCTACTACTAACCTCGAGGCAGTACCGTAAAGGCTAGGCTGATAAATTCCTACTACTAACTTCGAGGCAGTACCGTAAAGGCTAGGCTGATAAATTCCTACTACTAACCTTGGAGGCAGACCCTCGTCTCTTAACTGAATAACTTTGAACGCGTCTTGGCTTCTCAAATCACTGAACAGTAACTCCAATAGCTTTGAACCACAGTTAGATAACTCATAGTTATTGTTTGTAGTTAAACTGCATTGGTAGACTATTATGTAGAACAGTTCGGCGAACCTGGAAAAAAGATTATGGTAAGCCAGGCATACATTTGCGATGAATTTAATTTTAAATCAGTTCCAAACAAAGAGTTCCAACCAAAGAGTTCCAACCAATCAAAAAGTTCCAATCAAAGAGTTCCAACCAATCAAAAAGTTCCAATCAAACAGTTCCAAACAAAGAGTTCCAACCAATCAAAAAGTTCCAAATTCAAAAGTTCCAAATATGTAAAGTGCCAAAAAGTTTCAAAGTACAGTTCCAAAAGTTTCTATCTAATACAGTTATACAAGATGTGAAGTGGTTTCATTGATTCCTCCACCTTTGCTTCGGTCGCGAGTGCTGCAGATCCAGTGCGGGATGGTGAACGAGTTGTTCATTTGGTTCATACATCCCCAATCGGAAATAGGTATGTGTCCCCATTGAAAACAGCGTCTTAGAGAGTCAGATATTTATTTGAAATTGTTACCTATTCACCACCCGAAGACCCGCCAAACTGAAGTGGCAGGGTCATATTACTCGCAAATTATAAGTTATCATCAGTAGGGACTCAGGCCTCTTCTCTAGGAGGGGGAATGGGCCGTAATCCACCACGCGGGCCCAGTGCGGGTTGGTGAATGTGACATGTCTTCGATTTTTTGATTCTAGGACATGCCGGTTTCCTCACGATGTTTTCCTTCACCGTTTTGAGAGCAGTAGTAATAAAATAAATTACACAAAGTAAGCGCCTGGCAGGGTTTGAACCCGCGACTCTTAAGTCGGAGCCATTACCACTCGGCCACCACTGCTCCAAAATTACACTTACCTCACATTAAAATCCTTAGAAAGACACTCCTCAACTCCTTCACACATCATTTTGGAGATCCCTTCATCAAAGTCAAACATCCCCTCGAATATCTTCTTTATAACTAACTTCCCATAATCATTTTGGTTATCAATGGTGTCTAAAATAGGACTACTGTCCAACGCCTTTCTTTTAAAAGGATTGAAGTTTACGCGTTTAAATAAACCTGTAATTAAAAAATGTATAATTGACTAGATGTTCCAATCGGCTTCGCCCGCTTGATAGCAGTAAATTGTAACAAGGGAACATACTTCCAGGATAAAAAGTATCCTATGTCCTATTCCAGGACATGGTCTATCCGTGTACCCAGATTAATCAAAATCGGTTTTGTCATTTAGGCGTGAAGACGTAACAAACAAACAAACTCACTTTCGTTTTTATAATATTTGTAAGGATAAATCTTATTAAAGTAGGCCACATGATGAGGTAAGTGGGCTAAGGACGTAACCGACTGGAGTCCAATCCATACTAATATTATAAATGGGAAAGTGTGTGTGTCTGTTTGTCCGTCTTTCACGGCAAAACGGAGTGACTAATTGAAATGATTTTTTAAGTGGAGATAGTTGAAGCGATGGAGAGTGACATAGGCTACTTTTTGTCTCTTTCTAACCCCCTTTTTCTAAGGGAAACCGTGTTACTCAAAATTTAACGCGAGCGAAGCCGAGAAAACGGCTTTATTCCTGAGTGACATAGGCTATATTTTTAGTACCCGGGTAGGGTTGCCAGGTCCTGGAACTGAAAAGCCGGACAATCTATCCTATTTAGTCGGACGTTTGGTCAAAAAGGCCGACATTTTTAAATTCTAATGATAAAACCATAAGATTAAGTGATATTATTGCTATACTATTACATATCCACTCTGCTTGTGCTAGCGATACAAGGTCAGGCAAAACTCTAATGACAATTTTAAACAAAATGGTCTTTAAAAAGCCTAACAAAAGCCAAAAATGCTCAAATTTGGCCGGACACGCCACTTTAAAGCCTGACTATGTCCGGCTTTATCTGGACGCCTGGCAACGCTATACGAGGGTGAAGTACCTTGAAAAGCCATCAAAAACACGCTAAACGCCTCCTTCCTGACTTGCACGGCCGAGCTCCTACAATTCTGTTCGACCCCTCTCAAGACGTCACTCTTCGTGTCCCCATCCATCAACTTCAGGCAACTCCGGGCTATTTTCATAGCTTCCACTCTCTGTTCACTGTCGAACAGCTCGTTTAGCGATATTATTTGAAACATGTCGGTGAAGTAATCGTCGAATTCTGTCGAGTTTTCTAAATAGGTGGCTATTATTGAGAGGCATTTTGATTTTTCAACTTTTGGGGCTAGATCTGTTATTATTCTGAAACATATAAAACTTACATCAATATTACTTATACAGGGTTATTTGTAAAACACTAACAACCTTGCAGGACTGTATTACTAATGTCATAAACAACAACTTTTGTTCTATAACTTTTCCCAAAAAATAACACATTTACCAAAAACAAACCCTCAAGATTTGGTTATTCTATCTCAATTCAATTCAATTCTTTATTGCTATATCACATGTGTTACAAGATCTTACACACACAACAACACACAACACATTTAAGCTCTGTATTTTGCTATACCTATCTACGTCTGTATGATGAGACGCAAGCGCATCAAGTACAGCCACCCGATCCCCACTCCCTTACGCTATTGTACTATCGCTTGCTTCGCATAGACTTCGTAATATTTAGAACGTTCACTTTAAACATTTTTATTTTTGTATGAAAATCTGTTGAACCAAAAATGACAAATTTTAGAACTAAAGTTGTTCTTCATGGTGTTAGCACCATAGTCCTGAGTAGTTGCTGATGTTTTGCAAATAACCCTGTATAAGATTATTGTAATTATTACTAGTACTGTAATAATAATATTCCACAACTATTACACAACGCCGTCTAGTCGCAGGCTAAGCAGAGCTTGTGTTATGCGTACTAGACAACTGATAAACATACTTATATATTTCTAAATACATACATAATTATTATAGATAAACTACACCCAGACACAGAACAAATGATTGTGCTTACCACACAAATATTTGTCCTAGGTGGGAATCGCGTAAAGAAAAGATTAAGATTATCAGAATTATAAAATATCACAACCCGAGCAAAACAATAAAATCAAATTTAAATATATTATACATAAAATAAAATAATAATTTAATAAGACAAGGTCAATAAAATAAAATTAAATGATAGTACTAGTGCTTGACTACGAGCCCACATGTGAATTTGAACTTTATCGACTACGATTTAGAGTTTAATTTCAAACAAAGAAAAAAAACTACTTACTTCAAATGATTAAAATCGCAGCACTCCTTACAGCTTCTTTGAGTATAAAACAACAGTTTCACATAGCTATTAACATTCGCGCTCCTGACCGCGCTCAAAACGTGGAAGAACTTTGTCAAAAAACCTTTCTTCGTGTCAGAAGCTGACAAAGAGAACGCCAAGCCACATACTTCTGCCAGTTTCGAGTTGCCAGTCCAGTGCTTCGCGTCTTGGCTGGCGAAGATGGCTGCCAAAAGCTCTGGTACCGCGACGCCATTTTTTAGCAAGCGTTCGAATATGGGTAGCAGTGGGTTTAAGTCTTTTGGTAGATCTGGAATTTGAAAATAAAAAGAAACAATTTTGTAACGCCTGTATTTTCAGAGTGTTCAAGAACTAAGAAGCATCATCATGTCATGTTGGGCGCAAATAAACACTTTTTCTTTCTTCCTTTCTTTCTTTCTTTCTATGTCATCAAGTCCATGTTTACATAATATGTAGTACAGGACCAGACATTTCTTTTTTATTCCACAACTATCACACAACGTCGTCTAGTCCCAAGCTAAGCAGAGCTTGTGTTATAAGTACTAGACAACTGATAAACATACTTATCTACAACGTGTAACGTTAAATGCGCAAAACCTCAGACACCCCAAATTATTTTTAATTCAATTGACTTAGTTACAGTACGCGTCAAATAACTTTGCCGCTCTGAAGTTGGCTACATTCACTGCGCATTAGTCAATTTTACCGAAAAAGACAGCACTGCGCATGCGCGAACCTCAGTGTTACTTTTCTATCTCAGTCGCTCGTATACGTCCGATACCAGCTTGTGTTCCGCTCGCACCTATACCACTCGATAGTACCTGCGCCGTTGTAAGGAAAGCCTAACTTCAGAGCGGCAAAGTTATTTGACGCGTACTGTATGTAAGAAAAAAAAATTAAAGGTTTTATGAGCAGTTTTAGTTTGTTTAAAATTCATATCTGCATTAAAATAAGAACTTTTATTATCCCGTGTATGAGAAAATTTGATTGCATTACAACTATTTGTGTTTGTTTACCTATTTCAGCGGGTTTGCGCACATGATGGCTTGACCTATTCATAAATAGCCAGGTCGCAGTTTTTAATGAAGATCTTTTTGAAAAATGTAACCTATATTAAAAAGTGGTTTAATTGTTTCTGTTCGTTATTCTGATCAAACTAATTTGAGGTTTTGCGCATTTAACGTTACACGTTGTATCTTTCTAAATACATACATAATCTAGAACAATTACACCCAGACACAGAACAAATGGTTGTGTTCATCGCACAAAAATTTGTCCTGGGTGCGAATCGAACCCAAGACCTCTGGCATAGCAGTCAGGGCCACTAACCACTAGACCAACAGGCCAGTCATTATTGCGACACTTGGGGGCCTATGTAGACGTCTTTCGGCTGAAATGATGATGATAGTATAGATATCGCGGAAAGCGATAAGGCCGCCAATTGTATGTTTTAAATATAAGGCTCAAATGTACCTAATTTATTATCTTGGTGTACAATAAAGTATATATAAATAAATAAATAATAAATAAATAGTATTGTAATAAAAAAAAACCATATTACCTGTACAATAATCGTGAAAAACGCTCCATTTCACAGTGACCATATACCCATACAGTTGTAAGAACGCGTTCAATGTATTCAACAAACGCTTATGTACACCGTATTGTTGTTTATATACCACACAAGTATTTATTAAATATTCTACAACGGTATTTATGTTCGGATCGTGAGGCAAGTCTGTTAGGTTCCATTTAGTTATTGTTGATATCTGGAAAAAGAGAAAAAGAAATCTCAGAATTGGGTACTTGCTTATTTTAATTTTTATACAACTTTTACTTTTACTAGCTTTTACCCGCGGCTTCGCCCGCGGTTATTAATATACTTTACTCTTTTTCCCCCTTTTCTTACTTCTTTTTTAAATTAGCCTATGTCCGTCTCCAGGGTCCCAACTATCTCTGTACCAAAATTCATTAAAATCGGTTTTGCTATTTAGGCGTGAAGTTGTAACAAACAAATAAACAAACTCACTCGCTTGTATTATATTAGTAAGGATTTTAAACAAAACGTTATACTTTGGAGGTAGGCGGGACAGAGAGTAAAGTCCCGCAAACCACTGTTGAAAAGGGAGGATCCTCCGACCAGACAGGTGTAATAGTCTGGTGGGCGACTGCCCGATATTGATGTCGGGCTGTCGTATATGTTCAAATCGCGCGGAGAACTTTGATTGCGCGATGCAGGATTTCGTATTTTCTTCGTAGTTCTTATGTGGCGTCACAGATGTCGCTACAATATAAAACTACCTGCCGCCTGCTGCCGTTTTCGTGTCCGAGTACTTTTGGTAAATGAAAAAGCCATAGCACAAAAGTTGTTGTTTATGATATCAGTAATGCAGTCCTGCAAGGTTGTTAGTGTTTTACTGTATGAATCAGAATGTTGGGCTGTGAAAAAGACGGATGAAAAAAGATTGCATATAGCGGAGATGAGAATGTTGAGATGGATGTGTGGTATGACGAGAATGGATAAAGTAAGAAATGAGTATATTAGGGGAAGTTTGAAAGTGGCGCCAGTGACTGAAAAGTTGAAAGGTAATCGTTTGTCTTGGTATGGTCATGTAAAGAGGAGGGATGAAACGCATGTTGCTAAAAGAGTTACGAATTTACATGTGGATGGATGGAGAGGGAGAGGGAGGCCAAAGAAAAGATGGATGGATTGTGTGAGAAGTGATATGAATGAAAAGGGAGTTAGTGATAACGTGACGAGCGTTAGGACAGAATGGAAGAAAAAAACGTGTTGCGCCGACCCCAAATAAAACGGGATAAGGGCAGGAAGATGATGATGAAGGTTGCTAGTGTTTTACAAATAACCCTGTATATAAAAAACGTTAAATAACGAAGAGACAAAACTATCTATATAGAAACACAGACTTCCGCAATTAAAATTATTTTGTACTTTTCAGTGTTTTTTTACATTGAAGCCGGTTTAATTTTTTTTTTGTAAAAAGTTTTTTATTTTCCTCTTTTTAGTTTTGGTACCACCACTAAAAAGTACCCCTCAGCCGAACCTTATAGCCAGAGTGCATCTCAAAACGATTCTAATAACCCAAAACACGGTAAAATTACATTAATTTACCTTCCCGCTTCATCACCAGATCGGTTCGATACATCCCCCCTCTTTTCTTTCAGTCAGTCATCGCCTACACGTATAAACCGAGCAATTTTACTTGTTACGACAATTCTGCTGTGATCCTATGAGGAGTACTGTTCCATATCTTCTAAGTTCATGATCAGATCATAACAATATTTCTATGGGACCAACTTGGAAGCATAACCGTTCAATCAAAAAAAAAAAAAAAATTCAAAATCGGTCCACAATTATATCGGTGAATATACATAAATAAAAAAACATACATTCAGCCGAACACAGAACCTCCTCCTTTTCGAAGTCGGTTAAAAAGGAGATCTTGACTGACTGACATATCAACGCACAGTTAGAACTACTGGGACTAGGACCGAGAAATATTACACAAGGTTTTCTTTTACGACGTATGCAAGCACTAAGAGATAATTTCCCAAAATTCATCCCATATGGGAATGGAACGGGTATCCTTTTTGGGTTTCTCCACTTTTATGGAGAAACCTACTTTTACACGGGCGAAGCGGCAGGCAGAAGCTAGTGTAATATACAATGTATTTTATAATCTGCATGAGTTTTTTAATAAAAAATAATATTTGTGTGTACCTCCTTGTGTAATAAAAATTAAATTTGTGAATGGCTAATTTCCTTAAACACTATTACATATCCGACTTGGGTAGACTGTTGAAAATAAAAATGTAATGTTTATAAATAAGATCTTAATGTACACAGTTACGCAATAAATATATCTTTATCTTTATAAATGCTCACGCGAGTGAATATGATAAGGTACTTACAATATCAATATGCAGGTTGTTCAGTACTCGTCTCCCATCTGACGTTGAAGGTGTATCAGCTATTAGTTGTAGTAACGCAGGACAGAGGGCGCTGCCGTGAGCTTTGAGTTCCTCCACCGCATTGCATATAGCCTGAAATAATACAACATGACAAAATTCTTCCTCTATAAGAGGAAACACATGGTATATGGTTATTTTAGATAGGGAATCATCCAATATCATCATCATCATCATATCAGCCGAAAGACGTTTACTGCTGGACATAGGCCTCCCCCAAGCGTCACCACAACGACCGGTCCTGTGCGTCACGCATCCATCGGATTCCCGCGACCAATATCCAATATCATCCAATATCCAATGACTAAATGAATCTCCCGCTCTAGGGTGGATCGAGAGGGCGTGTCATACTAGCTTTGTGTTCCAGGATTCCAGGGCTGGCTCCAATAGGTTTCGGTCTAGCTGGGCCCCTAAGGTTTTGCTGATATATTTTTGAGTCGCGCGCGGAACATTACGTTGTCGTCGATGGTTCGAGCTCGGTCCAGAGCGCGAGCTACTTATTGCTCATCGTCCACAAACCCACGCCTACGGTGGCTGGAAATCGAGGGTCAGTATTCCAGCGGTAGGAGCCGAGCGTAAAGAAGTCCGTTCCCTCACGCGTGCGACCACCTTCTTGGCTTTCACATCTCTTTCGTGTCCTCAATGATATATAGATACAATTCCTATTTGTATCCCTCTTTGCTTGTCGTAGGAATAGTGAGCAAAATCAACAAGCTAAGACAAGCGATGACACATAACAGCTAGGTACAGAAGACAATCTCATGTATGTACTTCACTTTTTATACCTACACTCGGTGGACGCACACTAATGAGCGTTTGAGCCGGAACTGTTCGACGAGCGGGCCGAGGGCGAGGAGATATCGTGTCCGTGAGCGGTGTCTAAGTGTGCGTTGTGAAAGCGCGCACACTATGTAGATAGAGTTCTGTACCTATATATTTTGTGGCGATGTAGTGTACTATTGAATCAGTTTAAACCAGAGTCTGAACAATAAAATCTATGACGTGACGACTGTACGACTTTCTCTCTCTGCGCCAGTGTTTCTACAGTCAGTATGCTCGATTGTGCTCGCGTGCTCGAGCAGGGACGTGAGCGGTATCGAGCACACTGTCTCCAATCTCAAGGGTTGTGTCTTCTTACCTGCGCTACCAGCTATTTAGCATAGATTTGATAGTCATATCCGTGGTCAAGCCAACTACGACAGTGTCTCTCCAGTCAGTATGCTCGATCGTGCTCGAGTGCTCGAGCAGGGACGTGAGCGTAGACAAGCAGCCGTGAGCGTTGAGCACTCTGTCTCTACAATCTAGGGTCGCGTCTTCTTACCTGCGCTACCAGCCATTTAGCATAGATTTGATAGTCATATCCGTGGTCAAGCCAACTACGACAGTGTCTCTCCAGTCAGTATGCTCGATCGTGCTCGAGTGCTCGAGCAGGGACGTGAGCGTAGACAAGCAGCCGTGAGCGTTGAGCACACTGTCTCTACAATCTAGGGTCGTGTCTTCTTACCTGCGCTACCAGCCATTTAGCATTGATAGTCATATCCGTGGTCAAGCCGACTGCGACAGTGTCTCTCCAGTCAGTGTGCTCGATCGTGCTCGCGTGCTCGAGCAGAGACGTGAGCGTAGACAAGCAGCCGTGAGCGTTGAGCACGCTGTCCTCGAACTCTAGGGTTGAGTCGTCTTCTTCTTCCTATAATAATGTTTGTTTTTCGTAAAAGGAACTTAACCAGTAAAACACTAGCAACCTCTTAGGTGCCAGTTATGAACATCATAAACAATTTTTCTTCTATGACTTTTAAAAAAGTATAATAATTTGGTTCATCAGATTTTCATACGAAAATAAAAATACTTAAATTGAACGTTTTAAATATTACGAAGTCTATACGAAGCAAGCGATAGTACAATAGCGGAGGGTAGCTGAACATGAACTTGATCTATTTACCGCGAACCCACGACCTGTGGCATAGCAGTAAGGGCCATTAACCACTAGACCAACAGGCTTGTCAAATATGACATTCACCAACTCACACTGGGCCCGCGTGGTGGATTACGGCCCATTCCCTCTCCTAGAGAGGAAGCCTCAGTCCCAGCAGTAGGGATATTAATAAGGCTGATGATGATGATTACTGCCCCACTGCTGGGCAAGGGCCTCCCCTAAGTCCTTCCTCCAAACTTACGCGTGCAAATCATCCCGCCACCTCTTTCTAGGCCTGAGTCCCAGCAGTGGGAACATTATTGATTATAAAATGATACTTACTTCTTCATCTTCATCTTCTGGTATCATGTCATATTGCAGCGGGTTTTCAGATAGGGTTGTTAGGAACAGCCGGCTTCGGACCGTCCCGGTGAAGGAAGATGATGTCGCCAGGGCATCTACTGAGCGCTTCGCTGGCTTGGAGCCCTGTGAAATACGGTATTGTACAGTGCGTTTCACTTAAGAAGTTCCTTTGGCGTAATGTTGGCTCCCCTGTCTGTCTACACAAAAAAGAAGGGAAAAAAGGAAAAGTTGCCTACTCTACCAAAATAGTTCCCCGAAATGCGAAACGAAATAGATTTTAACGGTAGTTAGCAACACTTTTTGCATAATTATAAGGGGAATGGGATTTTATTTAAAAAAAAGCAGGTCTAAAAGGAAGTCGTTAATAGAGAGGTATGATATTGTGGCGTAGCGTTTTCGGTATTTGAAAGAATTGCAGGACAATCGGAATGGAGCCCAGCGTCCTAAACTTTATACAAAAATAGTTAAAAAAAAAAAAAAAAAAAAAGGCAATTGTTAAAAGTAACGAAGTATCAGTTAATCTCCCTAATATTAAATAATTTAATTCTTAAAAATATTGCAACACTGTTTTTCCGTATTGCCAACATTACGGCAAAGGAACCTCTTAAGTGAAACGCACTGTAGTTTTCATATTAACTCTTTAGTGAGTTAGACACTTAAAAATACATTCAGGCGAACATAGAACCTTCTCCTTTTCGAAGTCGGTGTAAAAAGAGGTAAAGGAAATTAGGATGGCTCTCATGATGATAGCCATAAGTTAATAAATCCTACAGTTATTAGTTTTTTCTATAGGAGGAAAATAGAATAGAAAAATAATAAATTAATCTATAATATAAAATTAATCGCAAAATGTGTTGGTAAGCGCATAACTCAACAACGCCTGGACCGATTTTGCTAATTCTTTTTTTTTGTTGTGATTGTTATTGTGAGGAAAAGGTTCTTATAGAAAAAAAGACTCTTATAAAAAATTAAGGTAGTGTAGGGTAGGGTAGAGTACGGTAGAGTAGGGTAGGGTAGGGTAGAGTAGGGAAGAGTTGGGTATAGTAGGGTGGAGTAGGGAAGAGCGGGAGCGAATCCGCGCGGGCAAAACCTAGTTAAATAATAAAATTAAAGAATAAATCTACTCAACTTATCGCTAACAGCGATATCTATCAGACAGCCTTAGGATGGATTGAAACGATTTAATCAAATACTAGACCAGCATATGTATGAAATAATTACATACCTATTTAACACACAACACAACTAAAAAAAAAAAATTGGAAAATCATCCAACAACATCAGTGTCAGACTTTTACGGACTAAAAACCCTTTCCTTTTCTTCTTTGCCATTGTTCCAGGGCCCCTGGGCGCCGTCAACGACTTGGGCTCCGTCCGGACAATTACCGGACAATCGGACCGCGAGCTACCCATTGCTTGACGTCCGCAAGCCATGCGCAGCTTCCTTAGAGCCACTTGAGGGCAGCCCCAGTCGACTTAAAGACTGTTGTACTTATCAAGAAAAACCGACTCCAGTTGTTGGGAATTGAACCCAACAACCATCGGCGCCGCCAGCGGGGAGCGGAGACGCGGGCGGCGACACTGGCTGTCCGGCGCACCGCGGACACTCGCTTCACGGACACCGCCGACGGACGACACCTCTCAAACGCATTTCATTCATTACTGTTTGTCCGGGATCGTTTGTAATTTGGGATATTGATTATCGGCAATATACCAGCGTTATAACAAATACAGTCCACTCATTTCCAGCCTCAACACCAGCATAAAAAAATACATACCCGATACCTAGCATGGGCCTGCAACTCAAATGGGTACACGGCATCCTTGTCCACTATATTAGCCCACGCGTGGACATTGAAGATCCGCGCCGAGAGATTCTTGCTCAGTTTGCGACGACAGATGGCGGTAGTGAGACAGTTGTAGGACGAGCACTGCAACCAGCTGTTCAAACAGGGTATTATTATTATTATTACAGATACTGTAGCGACATCTATGGCGTAACATAGGAACTACTACTATGAATAAAATAAACTTTAAACGTACTTAGGTTCCTATGTTATTGTACACATAAACAACTAGTAACGATATAAGATACAAACATTTATACAAAAAAAATAATTTGTCGGGCAGTTGCCCAAACCAGACATAACACTCATTTGTTCGGAGGATCCTGAATGGTCCGTCGTGTTGCGTCTACAAAGCTCCACGTCCGTTGACAGTAAGGACATAGTTATGTATGTAAGCTTCACGCAGGCGTACACCAAGCGTATAATGACGAATACGCGTCTATGAAGCTACGCGTCCGTGGACAGTAGGCCACAGTTTAGTATGTAAGCTTCACGCAGGCGTACACCAAGCGTATAATGACGAATACGCGTCTATGAAGATACGTTGTCCGATACATTAGGCCATAGTTTTGTATGTAAGGTTCACGCAGGCGTACATTAAGCGTATAGTGACGAATAAGCGTCTATGAAGCTACGCGTCCGTGGAAAGTAGGCCACAGCTTAGTATGTAAGCTTCACGCCAGGCGTACACCAAGCGTATAATGACGAATAAGCGGCTATGAAGCTACGCGTCCGTGGTCAGCCTTAATGAATGGCGTTAAAACACTTACAGACAAGTGTTCTTCAGCTCCTCACTGGCATCGCTAGGGCACTTGACGTTGGCACTTATAGTCAGGCAGTACTTGCATGTCTGTTCCAAAAAGTACCAAGGTTTTTGAGAGCCGGCGCGCTCGTTTATAACGCCATTTTCTAGGCTCTCTGTTGAGATCTGAAAATAAAACATGCATTAAAAAAAAAATGCCCCACACTAGGAATAGGCTAATTGCCGTAAAAATTGTAATCAGTCCGTCTTTTAGATTATTCAAAAATAAGGAACACGTATTTTTTTATTTGTAAATTTAACTAACAATGTCAAAGATATAGCCCATTAAAGTAACGTGAATTTTTTCGCACGAGGTGACGTCACACGTAACTTTAATGGGCTATATCTTTGTTATTTTTGTTTAATCGAATAAAGAAAAAATACGTGTCCAATATTTTTTTATAATCTAAAATACGGACTAAATAAAATGTAGCTATTTTGACCCTGGAAACTATCTTATTACTCCTGAATTGTTGGTGCGTTCACAAACATGTAAACTCATATATACAAGACACCCAGACCACAAAATAGATAGGTACAGAAGTGAATCTCATGTATGTACTTCCACTGTAGGCGCTTGCGGACGGCGAATGGGTAGCTCGCTGTCCGATCGTCCGGTAACTGTCGACCGAGCCCAAGTCGTCGACGGCGCGCGAAAACAGTGCGCGCCGCAGCAAGCTGTCAGCAACAGCAGGGGCCAAGCTGGGTCGAAGCCTACTGGGGCCAGGGTTAGCTTCGGGAGAAAGCTCAGCCCCGGTATGAAGGCACCTCTTTTTTTTCTTTTATTGCTTATTATAGTTTCTATTATACAACGCATTAGTTATAGGCTTTAATGTTTTACAAGTACGTTGTAGATAAATAAATTAAAAGGCTATAATTATGCTTATTATTATTATTTATTTTTAATTGATATAAACTATAGTTCTAGACAGCGATCCCACCTGATGGTAAGTAGTTAAAGTTCCCGAGTTAATTCGTAAAAAGTTGGCAGTAGTATCATCACACCGTTAATGTTTTCCTATTGTCGATTTGGACCCATTGTCTGACTATTTTAGTGTATGTATGTAGTGTATTAATTTAATTATATATTGTATAATTGTATTATATTTATTCTTTAGTTTATTGGTATATCTATTCAATGGTCCATTAGTATAATTATTCTTATAATTGCCTTTTTCGCACTCTTTTATTGCACCTACCACTACCTTTCTCTGCATCACCCAAAGGTCAACTGGAAGAAAATGCCTAAGGCATTAAGTTCGACTTTGTACATTTGTGCATAAAGTATTAAATAAATAAATAAATAATGCAATCGTTGATGGTGGGGCGCACTAGTTTAAGAGCCTACTAACTCTTGCCTTAAAGACACCTAAATTATAATCGGACGGGAAGACCGCAGCAGGCAAATTGTTCCAGTCCCTCGATGTACATGGTATAAACGACGAGGCGAAACGCTTGGTCTGAACCGTAGAGGTTTCAACAACATAAGGGTGGATACTCTCGGTATTATTATGAAATACTTACTTTCTCAAACGCCACTGTCAGTATATTGAAGGCGATGGCGTAAGAAACGACTCGCTTTCGGTACGTCTCGTTATTGGCCGGCTCCTTGAAGCCAACCCGAAGGTTGCCGAACAAGTCTGTCACTATTGTGGACATGTATCTCTCACAGAACTTCCGAGAAGAATGTCTGGAACAGAAAATACAATAGTATACAGAGTTATTTGTAAAACACTGGCAACCTCTCAAGACTACTGGACTGGTCATCATCATCTTCCTGCCCTTATCCCATATTATTTGGGGTCGACGCAACACGTTTTTTTCTTCCATTCTGTCCTGTCACCCGTCAAACTATCACTAACTCCCTTTTGTTTCATATCACTCCTCAAACAATATGTCCATTTTTTCTACGGCCTTCCCCTCCCTCTCCATCCATCTACATTCATCTACTCTCAAGAGTATGTAACGAACATCATACACAACCACTTTTGTTCTATAACTATTAAAAAATTATCATAGTTTAGTTCCAGATTTTCATAGAAAAATAAAAATATTTAAATTGAACATTCTAAATATTACGAAGTCTATGCGAAGCAAGCGATAGTACAATAGCGGAGGGAAGCGGCAATCGAGCGGCGGTATAGAAAAATACAGTTAGAATGTTTTAGATAGAACAACGAAATCTTGAAAGTTTGTTTTTTGGTAATGAATTATGTTGCGTAAAAAGTCAACCACTCTCACAGCTAGATCTTATATTGTACTATCGTTTCCTTTGTATGTAAGACTTCGTAATATTTAAAAAAACTTTTTTTTACCGATTTCTAAAAAAGGAGGAGGTTCTCAATTCGGATGTTTGTATGTTTTTTTTTATGCTTGTTCGCGCATAACTTCGTCGCTTGCCAACCGATTTGAAAAAAAAAAAAAATTTTTGGAAAGGTTATACTTCCCAAATGGTCCCATAGTCACCAAATTGGGATCTGATGATGGAATCTTGGCGAAATTGAGGGAACTCCTCAAATTCAATTCAATTTTTAGTGAAGTCTGTTATTATTATTTTTTATAAAAAGATTTTTTAATGAAAATGTCCTATTATCATAGTCTAATTTCCAAATAGTCTTGATCAATCAGAACGCAGTACCCCGCTCCCCGCGCCTCAGCTAGCTGACAGAATTGATTTGATGCGCTAGTTAGACGCGTATCCATCTGGGCCGACACATTATCGCCCGGAGGAGATTAAAACTCTTAAAGCTAAGAGTATTCTAGACTTCCTCGAAGCCTCCGGGCTAAAAGAGTTACTCTAACAAGGTGACGAGTCACAATAGATCTTTTAGGTCGCAGTGACTACATCCCCTACACTACGGGAGATGCATAGCCCCTTATCTTCAAAATAATGATAGTTAGACGCGTGAAGCGTAAAGTGTAGGCTGTAAGGTCGTTAACCTTTTGAACGCCAATCACTTGTATACAAGTTCGAGATGTCCGTGCCCTCAGCGCCACTACTTGATTAGAAGTAATAATAGTATAAAATTTTACGACTTTTACAAGACCTTTTATTTTGTTTTAACGGAAAATTGCCTTGTTATATAAGCCATATTTTTAACTTTTTCACACATAATAAGTTCTTGTTTGTTTTATATTCAATAGAAACAAAAACGCCAGAATTTTTTTTTTACATTTGTTGCGTGGCGCTGGAGGACACATCGCGTATCATATCATATAGGCGTCGAAAATGTTAAATAAAACATATACCAACCTCAATAAAGGCAATAATATACGATTGCATACACCCAAATTGACGCCAGTCTTTGCTCTTTTGTATGCTTTGTCTAACACATTGGTATCTTCTTTAGCAGCTAGAGCGGTCATGCAAGCGTCGATAGCATGATCCCACCAGCCTTTTGTGTCATCTCCTGAGAAAAAAAGAAAATTATCAGAAATCGAAGGACTGGAACAATTTGCCTGCTACGGTTTTCCAATCCGATTATATTCAATATTTTTATTGTTTGTATCAAAAAGTAACTTCATCCAAAATTGCAAATAGAAATGAATTTTCTAGTTTGTTCAATTTTATCAAAACTTTATATTAATATACAAAGTGAAAGAGACTGCCCTTCGAAAAGATTATTTTTCAGGAAGCGAAAAAAAAAAATCAGCCTCACCATACAAAATTATAAACTTAAAATTCGTGGAAGGTTGTTCAGTTTCGTCTACTGAGCAAGCCCTTAAAGTTTGTGGAGGGCTGTTCCTTACACCTTGTATATGTAGGTATACTTATTATATTAAATATATTTGTATGTGTATTTTAACTATATTTATACTTTTTTAACTCTTGTTTCCAAAATAAGATTATCTGATCTCCGGCGCGTCTGTCTCCATTCAGTTTATATGGAGACTAGGCATGCAAAGCTGCACTTACTACACTACGTACAAACGGCGTGTAACAGGTGTGCATCGGTCTAATGTAGTTCTAGCTCTAAACATTTACTTACCTGCAGATAAAGTGATAACTATGTCCAATAGCGTCATGTCTCCATTAGTCGCGAGGGTATCCAGCAGGGCTCTGAATGGTGGGATGTATTTTCCTTGCATCTCAGAGAGGCGAACAGGCAGGCAGGCGGCGAAGGCACGATAATATGTGCTGGGGAAAATTATATAGCTTTACTGTTTTGTAATGTAATTTAACAAAAAAAGGATTGATACGCTTGCGTTGCGTCATACAAACGTAGGTAGGTTCAGCAAAATACAGAATTGAAATGTATTAGATAGAACAACGAAGTCTTGAAGGTTTGTTTTTGGTAAATGATAGCTATAACTTAGGTGTCTTTAAGTCCCCTCTTTGAGGCGTGGCTGGAAAGACGGCGTCCTTACCTTCCGCATGACGCAGGTCCTCACCGGACATGGCACGTTCGGGAGGTACCTGTTTCAGATAAAGTCGGAAGAGACGCCCGGGTGTCGCCACTGTGCGAAACGCCCGGAGGACACGGTGGAGCACACCGTCGAGGTGTGCTCTGCCTAGGCGGAGCATCGCCGTGCCCGAGTGGCGGCGTGAGGCGGCGGAGACTTCTCGCGCCGGACCCTAGTCGAGGCCATGGTCCTCCATGGCGAGGAGGGCGAGCCATGGGTAGCTCGCTGTCCGATCGTCCGTTAATGGACCGAGCTCAAGACGTCAACGGCGCGCACTGTTGCCGCGCGCCTTAAGGAGTTGTCAGCAGCAGGAGGGGCCCAGCTGGGTCGAAGCCTACTGGGGACAGGGTTGTCCGAAAGGGAGCTCGTGCTCCGGTATGAAGGCTAGAAGGAACGGGATGGGGTTTTTAGTCAGTAAGAGTCTGACACTATCTCCCGCTCCACTCAAGAGTGGGTTTTGTCATAAGATGATTTTCCACATCGAAAAAAAAAAGGTTTCTTTAAGTGAAGAGTGAATAGATTGCTTCTAGACAAGCGTGTTCTATCGTCGGCCACATCATCGCTTACCATCAGGTGAGATAGTGGTCCAGTGTTAAGTGTTTAAAAAAAAAAAAGAATTATGTTTTGTGGAGAGTCACAGAACTAAAGTTGTTGTTTATGATGTTAGTAATACAGTCCTGCAAGGTTGTTAGTGTTTTACAAATAACCCTGTATAATTTTATTGGGAAAAGAAATAAATAAACAAGAAACATATCTTCACCAACCTATATTCCTGTCCCGCTGGTAAAGCTCCAATCAACTTGATCCTGTCATCTTGACTGGTTCCCTCACTCGTCAGCAGTGTAGTAGCCCAGACCACAGCTGGACAATCCAGGCCGACTCTCTTGGGTAAACGCAGAAGATTTAGCAGAACTGATAATTTGTCATCGAAGGTACTGAGTTGGAGAAACGATGGCCATAACTGAAAATAGTAATCTATATCAGAGGTCGGAATTCATAATCACCAGCCTTTTTAAACTTCTATATATATAAAAATGAAACCCGTTTTCCGTTGTCACGACATAGCATGAAAACGGCTTGACCGATTTGGCTGATTTTTTTTTTGTTGTGATTGTTATTGTGAGGATAAGGTTCTTATGGAAAAAAAAAATTAGGGTAGTGTAGGGTAGAGTAGGGTAGAGTAGGGTAGAGTAGGGTAGAGCACGGTAGAGTAGGGTAGAGTAGGGTAGGGTAGGGTAGGGTAGGGTAGAGTAGAGTAGAGTAGAGTAGGGTAGAGTAGGGTAGAGTAGGGTAGGGTAGAGTAGGGTAGAGTAGGGTAGAGTTGGGTATAGTAGGGAAGAATAGGAGCGAAGCCGCGCGGGCAAAAGCTAGTGTTATAAAATAATACCATCAGGTGGGATCGCAGTCATTAGTGCTTGACTTTTCATATTATTAAAAATTAAATAAAAAAGGGTAAAACAAAATTACTTACATGTTCAACCAAATCCAAGACATTCTGAAAATAATCCTCTATATATCTTTTCCCGTAACACTCAACAATATCTACTAACAAGCTAGACTTATCACCCTTCAAAACAAAAGGCTTACAAATCAGCCTTTTAAAATACACATTAACATAGCTCTTCACAAACTCCAAATTATTCTCTAAAACATCTTCAAATTCATTATCAGTTAAATATTTTTCAGATACCACAAGCAGATCAGTCAAGAAAATTCGACCCCATTTCAATTCTATCTGACTGAACTTTTCAAGCGACAGTTTCGTCCAATCTTTTGTCAAATTTATCGGACTGTCGACAAGTTCCGACATGATTTTCAAAGCGTATATAATGTCTGAAAAATTGTCGGAAAACTCTGAAAATAGAATCTTTTCTTCTATATATTTTGTTATATTGACGAGGTCTAATTTCTTGTGCCATTTCTCGTAGCTTGACTGTATTGTAGGTAGGTAGTTTTGTATTGATTTGTAGATGGATAGACAAGAAGTTAGGTTCTTTCTAAGTGGTAAAACAGAGCATGGCGGTATGTTTTCTATGATATTTCCGAGGCATTGAAGAGTTTTCTGAAATAAAAATGGTTTGTTATCCTGTGTTTATTTTTTTTTAAATATTCTCAGCATCATCATCATCTTATCAGCTGAAAGACATCCACTGTTGGACACAGGCCTCTCCCAAGCGACGCCACAACGATCAGTCCTGTGCGTCACTCGTCCTTCGGATTTCTGTGACCCTGATTAGGTCATAGGTCTTGTGGAAGGCCTTCCAACGCTGCGTCTTCTTGCACGTTCTTCTCCATAGAGATCTACGGTTTGGAACGTGCAATTTAGCTTCACTTTTCTTGGACTGATCGACATTTGACTATTCAAAAGTGCGTGCAAATGGTCTATTTGAAATAAATGCTTTGATTTTGATGTAGTCCACTAGTATAGTATACAATGTGTAACGTTAAATGCGCAAAACCTCAGACACCCAAATGATTTTTAATTTAATTGACCTAATTAAGTGAGAAAAAAAAATATTAAAAAGTAATTAAAGGTTTTATGAGCAGTTTTAGTTTGTTTAAAATTCATATCTGCGTTGAAATAAGAACTTTTACTATCCCGTGTATGAGAAAATTTGATTGGATTACAACTATTTGTGTTTGTTTACCTATTTCGGCGGGTTTGCACACGTGGTAGCTTGACTTATTCATAAATAGACAGGGCGACATTTTTAATGAAGATTTTGTTTGAAAAATGTAACCTATATTAAAAAGTGGTTTAATTGATTCTGTTCGTTATTCTGATCAAACTAATTTCAGTAGTAGTTTTGCGCATTTAATGTTACACCTTGTATAGGGCTGTTTTCCGCAATTTCACGAAAATCAATATTTTTTCTTTGTTTTCTTTCTTTCTTTCACGACTAAAGCGCGTATTTTGCGTCGTAAACAACTGTTACTATTTATACACAAATAAAAAAAAACTTACCTCAGCATCAATTTCAATCAATTCTTCAGCATACTCCTTCAAGAACACTAACGCAGCATCGATTTTATTATGCCCCTCATCAAACTGGATCTCCAACAATTGTTCCAGCACCAAACAACTTCTAAACATCACAACTTTTCTACGTATTTCACTTTTCAAATCAAAAAAAGTATTGAAATACGCCAGAAGTGCGACTAGGTTCAAAAACTGTGGCGATAGAATTGTCAATTTTTTACACATTTCTAGTGTAATATCAATCAATATCATTGTATCATATTTTCGTATGTCAATTACTTTTTTAATGAACCCCATTATTTTATTCAAATTTGTATCGTTCGTATCAATATTTGTAGAATATTTCTCTATGATTTTTTGTACAGTATCTTTAATTTGGTCATCGGTGTATAGATCTAGTTTGTCTATGAATAAATTGGATGACGTTTCGAAGACATCTGTGGCGTCTTCTTGAATGTTAGAAGTGCATGTTATGATGTTTGGCAGATGTTCGATGATAAGGGAATTGTTGTCAGTTATAGCTGATAAGAATGCTCGGAGTATTTCTAAGCCTGGAACGATTGTAGAAGCTGAAAAAATTGTAGATTATGTGATTAGAGGATAAAGCACTCTTAAGTCGCGAGCGGTATGTTCAATTTCGAATGAAACGAAAGCTGCCAAGTTTTAGGCCCGAGCGCAGTGAGGGATTAAAATTGTCCGTAGTAATAGTCTTTGGTAGTTGTTTGTTTTTTATTATTATTGATAGGCTCGCGTTCGACTACTATTTCACCTGATGGTAAGCGATGATGTGGCCGACAATGGAGCACGCTTGCCTAGAAGTAACCTATTCACTCTTGACTTAAAGACCCATAGGTTGTAGCGATCAGGAAACACAGTCTCCGGCAGGAAAATCCTAGCTTTAGTTAAATATATTTTACTCACATTCAAAACTGTCCATCAAGAAGACTGCATGTTCTCCCACAATCTTCAGGAGTTCTCCAGTCTCTTCAGACCCTGGCTGATGGTTCAATAAGATTAGAAGGCTATCAGAAAGCCTCCTTCTTACTGTAGAAGTCAGTTCTTCTGTTATTTCCTGAGACAAAAAGTAAGATAAGCAGGTCAGATTTGTAGGGGAATATTGTCATAGAAGTACCGATAATTCGCTACCTGATGGGTGCCTTTACAGGGCACTTTGGAACCAACGACACGCTCATGAAAATGGGTCTAGCCGCGACTCCCATGTGCAGGTTGTGTGAGGAACATACAGAACGCATGGAGCACCTGCTGTGCACATGCGATGCTTTGGCCATCAAGCGAATGAGTCTTCTAGGGGTAGGATATCCAAGACCAGAGGATTACAGGCTCTTATCCCCGCATCTCGTTGTGAAACTTATGTAGGAGATTTTCAGCGAGGTTGGGGAGGAGTAAGCTATCTAGGGGACCACAAAAGATCCACATGGGTCGAAGTGTCAGAGTTGTTTCTCGGCCCCTCAACAAGATAAGATAAGATAAGATCGATAATTCAAATTCAAAATCTATTTCATTTTATGCTCAAGTTAGACTTTGCTTATCCAGGTAATGGGATTATAAAGACCCGTTTTGTTATGGTCTGAAATCATCCAATGACTTCTCCCGTTCTTCGGTGAAGCAGGAGGGCGTGTCAGACTTTTACTGACTAAAACCCATTCCTCTTTCTTCTTTGCCTTTGTTCCAGGGCCCAGAGGTTACTCATAACACAAGCTTTTCTTAGCTTGGGACTAGACGACTTTTTTTTTTTTTTGTCGACGGGGAAAATCATCATTGACAAAACCCGCTCTTGGGTGGAGCGGGAGATAATGTCAGACTCTGACTGACTAAAAACCCCGCGCCGTTCCTTCTAGCCTTCATACCGGGGCTCTAGTTTCCTTTCGGATAACCCCGACCCCGGTAGGCTTCGACCCAGCTGGGCCCCTCCTGTTGATGACAACTCCTTGAGGTGCGCGGGAACAGTGCGCGCCGTCGACGCCTTGGCTCGGTCTGGACAGTTACCGGACGATCGGACAGCGAGCTACCCATGGCTCGCTATCCACGAGCCCGCGTCTACGGTGGCTGGAAATCGGGGCTGGAACCCCGGCGGCGGCGGCGAGGGCGCCGTTGCCTGAAGCGGTCGGCCTCCTCCTTTGCTAGCATTACTGCTTCGCAGAAGGAGGCGACCGCCTGCCACTCCTCCTCGCTCCGGACCATGGCCTGAACCAAGGCCTAGCGGGGACTAGACGACGTTTTGTGATAGTTGTGGAATATTACTATTATTGATTTCGTATATATAAAAATGTTCTTACCTTCATAATAACTTGTACACACGCCGCAGTATTACACATCAACAGAGCGGGATAGACGGCTATTTCCGTCTCGCTCCTGCCTATATTCGTCCTAAAGAGGGCGTGGATGACGCGAACTGTTGCTTCTTGTAACCCAGGGTCGGTTCGATCGAATACTAAACAGACAAACAATATTATAGATACGCGATAGCTTTTTTTTAGTTTTAGCGTATAGGTTCCACTTGTTTTTATAGATAAGTATAACATTTGGCACTTAGTGACATATCTATGGCGCCACATTTGCGACTGCCCGAAGTCACCTATCGGGCAGTTGCCAAGTTCAGACAAAAAAACCCGTCTGGTCAGACGATGCTACCTTTTCAACGAAGATATGTGCGCCGAAAGACATGCACTGTTGGACATAGGCCTCGCCGTGTCGCCATAATGACCGATCCTGGACATCTCACATCCATCAGATTCCCGCGACCCTCAGCAGGTCATCGGTCTACCTTGTGGTTGGGCGCCAACGCCGCGTGACACGTCAAAAACTTTCGTCCAAATCGACCATCTGTTTTGCGTGCAATATAACCTGCCCACTTAAGTTTGGCTGCACACAATTGCCACTTTAATTTGGCGATTCTTCGGAATATACAACGTGTAACGTTAAATGCGCAAAACCTCAGACACCTCAAATGATTTCTAATTCGATTGACCTAATTATGTGAGAGAAAAAAATCATAATTTTTTTTTAAAGGTTTTATGAGCAGATTTAGTTTGTTTAAAATTCATATCTGAATTGAAATAAGAACTTTTATTATCCCGTGTATGAGAAAATTTGATTGGATTACAACTATTTGTGTTTGTTTACCTATTTCAGCGGGTTTGCGCACGTGACGGCTTGACCTATTCATAAATAGACAGGTCTAAGTTTTTAATGAATATTTTTTTTTTTTATGTAATTTATATTAAAAAGTGGTTTAATTGATTCTGCTCGTTATTCTGAACAAACTTATTTCAGGTTATGCGCATTTAACGTTACACCTTGTATATAACCTTGGTTTCTTGCGGATATCTTCATTCCTGATGTGCTCACGCAAAGAAACTCCAAGCATAGCTCTTTCCACGAGCTCTTCAGGGTCGAAAAGAGAAGAGTTAATACTTACAACTAGCAGAAAGGATGACTAGTAAAGAATACAGTGCCTCGGTATCTCCTCGCAGCAGACACAGTTGTAATACTCTTTGGAGATCAATCTATGAACAAAAAATATATAAAGGGCAGCATAAAACATCATTGGCACCAGATTTAGCTAGGCGACCTATCTTATCTTATCTTGTTAAGGGGCCGAGATACAGCTCGGACACTTCGACCCATGTGGATCTTTTGTGGTCCCCTAGATAGCTTACTCCTCCCCACCCTCGCTGAAAATCTCCTTCATAAGTTTCACAACGAGATGCGGGGATAAGAGCCTGTAATCCTCTGGTCTTGGATATCCTACCCCTAGAAGACTCATTCGCTTGTTAGCCAAAGCATCGCATGTGCACAGCAGGTGCTCCATGCGTTCTGTATGTTCCAGTAGGCGACTACACGCAATGTCTTAATGAACGAATTTATACGCGTATATATCGACGGGTGCAAAGTAAAAAAAGTCATCTGCAATATTGCAATTTTCTGATAACTGCAGTAACTTAACAAAAAATTAATATTCTAAGACATGAGAAACCTTTCAAGTGTCAAAAACGAAGAAATTATAGTTTTCTTTTTAATAATATTTTTGAAAAAAAAAATATTTACTAAATAACTGCTTATTGTTACTAATTCAATAAAGATGATAGAAAATCACAAAATTGCAGATAACTTTTTTTACTTTGTACCCGTCGATATAAAAATCAATGCCACTTTTCGTTGTAATTTTATAACTCAAGAACAGGCTCACCTATACAAACCAAATGTTTAAGGCTTTGTTTGGACTATTTAGTAAATGGTTTATGTGAAGTTTGGTAGGGTAGAGTAGGGTATAGTAGGGTAGAGTAGGGTAGAGTAGGGTATAGTAAGGTATAGTAGGGTAGGGTAGGGTAGAGTAGTGTAGAGTAGAGTAGTAGAGAGTAGGGTAGAGTAGGGTAAAGCAGGGTACAATAGGGTCGAGTAGGGTGGAGTAGGGTAGAGTAGGGTAGAGTAGAGTAGGGTAGAGTAGGGTAGAGTAGAGTAGGGTAGAGTAGGGTAGAGTAGGGTAGAGTAGGGTAGAGTAGGGTAGAGTAGGGTAGAGTAGTATAGAGTAGGGTAGAGTAGGATAGAGTAGGGTAAAGCAGGGTACAATAGGGTGGAGTAGGGTAGAGTAGGGTAGAGTAGGGTAGAGTAGAGTAGGGTAGAGTAGGGTAGAGTAGGGTAGAGTAGGGTAGAGTAGAGTAGTATAGAGTAGGATAGAGTAGGGTAAAGCAGGGTACAATAGGGTGGAGTAGGGTAGAGTAGGGTAAAGTAGGGTAAAATAGGGTGGAGTAGGGAAGAGCTGGAGCGAAGCCGCGCAAGCAAAACCTAGTCTAGCACATAATAATTTTTCAAATCAAATAACAGATGAGGGAAGATATTTCTTATATGTATGTTAGATCATCACATGTGGTTGAATTTTTGGTTCTACGACATGCCGTTTCCTCACGAAGTTATCCTTCACCGTTTTGAGAACAGGGGTGATGAAATAAATTACACAAAGTAATGCGCCAATTTGTCTTGGTATGGTCATGTAAAGAGGAGAGATGAAACGCATGTTGCTAAAAGAGTTATGAATTTACATGTGGATGGATGGAGAGGGAGACGGAGGCCAAAGAAAAGATGGATGGATTGTGTGAGAAGTGATATGAAAGAAAAGGGAGTTAGTGATAGCATGACGAGTGACAGGACAGAATGGAAGACAAAAACGTGTTGCGCCGACCACAAATAAAACGGGACAAGGACAGGAAGATGATGATGATGAATGCGCCAGATTGTGTTTGAATCCACGACCCTACAACTGGTAAGTCGGGACCGTTATTACTGGACCATCATTAATTCATGAATCCCCAAGCGACCACCGGTGGCCGCGCATCTATTGTCTTACTATTGTGTCTCTAATTGACGGTATCTGAAGGGTTAAAATAATGTTTGCCTATATTAGTGTAGGTATGTAACCTACACTAATATAGGCAAACATTATTTTAACCTTTTCGACGCCCATCTATATAATACGCAATGTGTCCTCCAGCGCCACGCAACAAATGTAAAAAATATTTTCTGTCGTTTTTGTTTCTATTGAATATAAAACAAACAAGAACTTATTATGTGTGAAAAAGTTAAAAATATGGCTAACAAGGCAATTTTCCGTGAAAAAAAATAAAAGGTCTTGTAAAAGTCGTAAAATTTTATACTATCGTTACTTCTAATCAAGTAGTGGCGCTGAGGGCACGAAAATCTCGAACTTGTATACAAGTGATTGGCGTTCAAAAGCTTAAATCTTATATACATTAAATTACCTTAAAAGTAGTCCCTTCCACAATATTAGGCACATTCAAAGTAACTTTATTTTTCAACTTCAAAATGTACACGTCTTCAGAAAAACTTTCTTCCTGGGTCATATGTCCGTATTTACCTAAAACAAATTTAAAAAAATGTTTTAAACTTGAATTCAGAATCCTTACTTATATTATAAAAGCGAAAGTGAGTTTATTTGTTACGTCTTCACGCCTAAATGGCAAAACCGATTTTGATGAAACTTGGTACACGGATAGAGCATGTCCTGGAATAGGACATAAGATACTTTTTATCCCGAAAGTATGTTCCGTTGGGATAATTTTCTCATCACGCGGGCGAAGCCGCAGGGAGAAGCTAGTTTTTTTATAATCAACCTAATCTCCTACAAGAAAAAGTCGATATAACATTACAATTAAAAAAAATCGATTATTATTATCAAATAAAGTAAAGTTATTTAGCACAAAATCAAATCCATACCCAAGAACATGGTAGCATCTTTTTGAAAAATCCTCGCATCTTTCGATTCAGTTACATTTTTTGATTTCAACTTGAAAATTAAATTTATTACCTGAAATAAAACATAAATGATGAATTTACTTTTTAAATCATCGCAATATCAGAAAGGCTGGAGTTTGTAATGCTGGGGAAGCTTATTCGGCTGCATGTAAGCTGACGATATCCCTACTATTCCTACTAATATTATAATCCCTACTAATATTATAAATGCGAAAGTAACTCTGTCTGTATGTCTGTTACGCTTTCACGCAAAAACTACTGAACGGATTTAGATCAAATTTGGTAGGTAGGTAGAAGAGACACTGGAATAACACATAGGCTACCTATAATTCCACTGCTGAGCACGGGTCTCTGCCCGCGCGATATAAACTGTAGTCCACGCGGGCGAAGCCGCGGGCGGAAAGCTAGTATTTTCATATTTCGATTTGATAAAACAAAAAAGTTTAAATTTATGACATTATGATTATTTTATCGACTACTAGGTTTCGCCCACGCGACTTCGTCCCACTCTTCCCTACTCCATCCTACTCTACTCTACCCTACCCTATTCTACCCTACTCTACCCTACACTACCCTATTTTTTTTTCCATAAGAACCTTCTCCTCACAATAACAAACACAACAAAAAAAGAATTAGCGAAATCGGTTAAGCTGTTCTCGAGATTTGCGCTTAGCAACATATTGTGCGATTCATTTTTATATTATAGACTAGGTTTCGCCCACCCGGCTTCGCCCCACTCTTCCCTACTATACCCTATCCTACTCTACACTACTCTCTAGCAATACATAAAAATAACTCACCAAAGACAGTAGTCGTTTATCCAAACGACTATTTTCGCTTTCAATCATAAATTCTAATTTAGAAAGAGCTTTCGACAATACTTTGTAGTCGCTATCACTGGAAAACAGTATCTGAAATTATAACAGAAGGATTAATCAATATATCGACAAAGCGTATAGTCCCTTAAACATCTGGGACTATACGCCATATCACGTCGGGGTCACCAGTTTGGAGGTAGGCGGAACAGAGAGTAAAGTCCCGCAAACCTCCTTTGAAAAGGGAGGATCCTCCGACCAGACAGGTGTTATAGTCTGGTGGGCTACTGCCCGATAGTTGATGTCGGGCTGTCGTATATGTTCAGATCGCGCGGAGAACTCTGATTGCGCGATGCAGGATTTCGTATTTTCTTCGTAGTTCTTATTGTGGCGTCATAGATGTCGCTACACGCTTTTTCCGTTTTTAAGTTTTTAAATCACATATTCGTACTACCGCCTGCGCTCCCATAGAGCCCTTTAACTATTTTCTTTGCAAAATGTTTATTGATTTACATATGCTATGTACATTCTGGAGAACACTTAACTATAATTTTTTTTTTTGTAAAAACATTTCTGAAGATCAAAGCCGTTTCAAAGGAATAGACGAGTCCAATGACCTGTAGGTAGGAGTCGACGTTGCGTACTAACTACCTACAGGTCATTGGACTCGCTCAGCTGACGTTTTCTTAAAGGAATTAATACGAGTTTTAAGAAAAGGTACTTTATACGAACGTAGATATTAAAAAAATATATATATACATTTGGAAAATAAAAATAAATAATAATTTCAATTTATAAAAAACAAAGATAATGATACAAGTGTAATGTTGGAGATCACCGCATAGACGGTATTTATACCCGAGCAGAAGGCGAGGGTCTTAAGGGAGCCGGAGACAATAATCATCAATATTCACGACGTTTTTTACAATCGCGAACAAAAAAAAAAACAATTTAATTAACTATTACTACAACAGTAAAACTGGTAGTAGTAACTGTTTTTTGAGAACAAAGAGTTTTAATTGTAACTTACTTGGAAGGCAGACAGCGTGTCATTATATAAAACATCTGATGATGTAGTATTCAAAGTTGATAGCAGCTTACTAAGAACTGTATCTTCTTCAAACTTCTCGACGTGTACCACCTGAAGAAAAGTAAAAAATCCTGTCAAGTTCATATGTAAAATCCTAACACATGAGCGCCAAAATTCACAAAACTTTAATAAATAATCTTTTTCTGAAAAAAGTATCAACAAGTTTTTAAAGAAAATATTTGACATAGACAAGGGTCAAGGGTCGCCACAACGACCCGTTCTGTGCGCCACGCATCCATCGGAGTCCCGCGACCCTGACCAGGTCATCAGTCCACCTTGTCCCTAGTTGTTTACTAAGGAGCATACTGACCTCATTTTCATCAGTTTCAGTGATCATCTTCACCGTATCAACACCTACTAGTTTCGCTAGATGTACGACTGTCGGTTTGAACGATTGGCACCAGGATTCAGTGTTGAACTCAGTTTTATGTAGACTTAGCAGGGTCGCCATCAGGGATAGGATTGGTTTCACTTCTTCGTACACCTGTGGACATATGGAACAGTAGAGGAAGTTTGAAAGTTGCGCTAGTGAATGAAATGTCGAATGGGAATCGTTTATCTTGGTATGGTCATGTGAAGAGGAGGGAAAAAACGCATGTTGCTTTTTTTATTATGTATAGGCTCACGTTTGACCACTATCTCACCTGATAGTAAGCGATGATGTGGCCGACGATGGAACACGCTTGCCTAAAAGCAATCTATTCAATCTTGACTTAAAGACCCCTAGGTTATAGCTATCAGGAAACACAGCTAAAAGAGTTATGAGTATACATGTGGATGGGTGAAAAGGGAGAGGGAGGGTTGTGTGAGGAGTTATCATCATCAGCCTTTTTAATGTTCCCACTGCTGGGACTCCGACCTCCTCTCTTAAAGAGGGGATGCCGAAATCCTCCACGCGAGCCCAGTTGGTGAATATCACATGTCTTCGAATTTTTGGTTCTAGGACATGCCGGTTTCCTCACGATGTTTTCCTTCACAGTTTATAAAATTATTGGTAAAAATTATTTCTATTTATCAAACTTACCTTCTCAGAATCTCCAGTAAAAGACGCTAAAATCTCCAAGATATGATGGAGAGCTTCCTCAAAGATGAGCACAGCTTTGCCCAAGTCTAGTCCAGTAGTGTTGTCTAATAAGGCTCGCCATATGTCTATGTATTTATCTATATTTTCTTGTAGGCACAGTTTTAGAAGCAGGACTAGAGCTGCCTAAAATAAGATGAAAACAAAAATTGAGAAAATTATAGACATATAGAATGTTTGTTTAGTTTTTTGGTTTTACATTAAAAAAACTCATCTCGCACTTTTTTTCTTTTTTTTAGGTGAGTAAATCATCCAATGACATCCGCCATCAGCATCAGCTCTCGCTCCGCCCAAGAGTCCGCTCTTGTGAGATAGTGACTTTTACTGACTAAAAACCCACTCCCATTCCTACGTTGCCTTTCACATGGCCCCCCATGTCATGCCCAGTCTTCCTTACAGAAACAGACCCTTCGACGTTGCTGGGCTCCATCCATGCTCACCGTACGCAAGCCCGCGCCTACGGTGGTCGGAAATCGGGGTTAGGATCCCGGCGGCTGAGGCATGAGGGCCGTTCTCTCGCGCATGCATGTACGGCCTCCTTTGCTAGCATTAGTGCTTCGTAGAAGGCGACCGCCTGCCACTCCTCCTCGCTACGGATCATGGCCTGGCGCGAGAGATCGTTGCCACCGATCTCCACCACGAGATACTAGTCTACACTAATACTATAAGGAGATAAAGTTTGCTTTTTTTGTTAGTAGGAGGTAATCTCTAAAAGTACTGGTCCGATTACAAATTTTTTTTCAATAGAAAGCTGCTTTATTCCTGATTGACATAGGCCATATTTTATGCACGCGGGTGAAGCCGGAGCAAAAGCTGTTACGTAATACTATCAACTTACCTTCCGGACATCATCGGAAGCCTTCAGAATGCCGTTAACGACAATATCCTTTCTCTTATAAGGCGGTAAATTATCGTAGAACATTATAGCAGTCAGCAACATCGTCTCGCTGTTGGAAACACTGGATTCTATGCACCAGGACACCTGCAATAGTACATTTTGATACAAATGCAGAAAGTTTGTCAGTGCGACCGAGGTGGAATTTGCCCGAGCAGCAGGCGAGGGTGTTACGGAACGATTTTCCACGTGTATCAATCGACGAATCAACTCCTTGAGGCGCGCGTGGAACAATACCCACCGCATCTGCCGTGACTTGTGTTGCACTTAGTCTCGGTGGTATCCGATTTATGCCATTTTTTTAATGTTTTTGGGAAATTTATAACATGGTGTACATTATCATATAAGTGTGTAATGTTAGTGATTGCCGTCGAGGCGGTATTTAGACCAGAGCCATGGCGAGGATCTTAAGAGAGCCGACAACGGTAATCATTGCTCACGTGTATCATACGACGTTTTTCAATACACTTGTGAAGAAAATAACTGTAAAACTAGTAAACTTCTGTGGCGGTAAAAATCTGCTTTTATATGCACGCCTATTTATTTATTTTTTCATTTCCTCGTAAGGGACGACGCGCGCCTGATACGATAAATGTAATAAAATTATGGCGAAGAGGTTGAACAAAAAGGTTTTAACTACATTATAGCACTAGTGCATAATGGTAATCAAAATGTCACAGTTTGGTAACAAGTACCATTATATACCTAAGTGCAGAGCAATAAGAGTCACTTTATGAGCAAGTGTATTGAAATAGTAGTTTATGTGACTAGGGGATAAAGCAGTGTCTTTAAGTAGCGGGCGGCATGTTGAATTCCGAACGAAACGAAGGTTGCTAATTTTAATCCCGAACGAAAGTAAGGGATTTATATAATTAACTCTCGGGCATCGCGAGGGAGTTAATAAAGAAACCTGAGTGAAGTGAGGAATTCAAGCCGCACAAGACAAAGACAGCTTTATTCCCATGTTGCATACTCCACTTTTTACATCATCTGTGAGATAATTAAACGACAATTTGGTCGATCAAATCATATATTAGAGATATATGTATAAGTATTATATTTACAAGTTCATCAAACAAACTAAATTCACTACTCCAAGATTCTATAGGTAGTTTCAATTTTCTAAAACGCTCCCAGTTCGCAGTCAGTAAGCAGGTTTTATTCTTTTTTTTTTTTAACCCTTTAACCGCCCGCGTTGGATTAGTCCGATGAGTGTTTTCGCGTCCTATTTGCTAAGGCAGTGTGTTTGCGACTGGGTATTCTATCTCGGTTAGCTGTTTAATCCCCATAGATGACAGAAAAGCTAAAGGGATGGAGTATTTGGTCGTGAATATGCGACCATAGTGGAATAAACGCTAGAATGTTTGTCGGATATATCCGACGTAGGCGGTTAATAGGTTTTTAGAGGTAAGCGGAACAGGGAGTAAAGCCCCGCATACCTCCATTGAAAAGGGAGGATCCTCCGACCGGACCGGGTGTTATGGTCTGGTGGGCGACTGCCCGATAGTTGATGTCGGGCTGTCGTATATGTTCAAATCGCGCGGAGAACTTTGATTGCGCGATGCAGGATTTCGTATTTTCTTAGTAGTTCTTATGTGGCGTCATAGATGTCGCTACAGGTTAATGGCCAGTTGAATTTCGAGTCAACTCGTTCGATGCACGTACAGTTTAATTCATAATGAATTATAATTCAATTTGAATCATTCAATTTTTGATGTTCCAATTTCAAATCTGATTATTCTCTAGGGAGCGGCCATACTGCATTATCTCCCTAGGGAATAATGACTTGCTGAAATCGATTCAGTTACCTATTGATTTTGAACCAACTATATTCAGGTTTCGCGTGTACTAAAAATAAAGTTTTATAAACTTACAATACTAGCTTCGTCATAAGACAGTTTCTTAGCCCTCAGCTGGAACTCCAGCTGGATACCGCTGCACACAGTGGGCACTTCCATCGACAGGTTCATCCTACCTTGAATAATGATCCTCAGAGCCGTGTGCTTGATGAGAATGGAGGGAGAATCGAGGTGGGGCAGTACTTCGGATTTTATCACATCCTGAAAATAATTGATGTTGTTGAGTTCAGGTATTCTATTTTATACAGGGTTGTTTGTAAAACAGTGGCGACCTCTCAGGACTATGGTACTAACATCAAAAACAACAACTTTTGTTCTATGACTTTTAAAAGTTTATCATATTTAGTTCATAAGATTTTTATAATATTGTATGTTCTAAATATTACGAAGTCTATGCGAAGCTAACGACAGTACAATAGCGGAGGGTAGCTGAACATGAACTTGACGTTACGGGCGACCCTCACTAGCCAGTCGGTCGCATTGATGCACTTGCGTTGCGTCATACGTGTTCTTGAAGCGAAAATCGGCAGTGCGAACTTAATTATCATTACATAATGGTGTGTACGGGACAGATTAGTTGCTGAACTGTACACTATAATTATTTGTGTGCTAGGTAGCGAGTGTGACCAACATGTAACACTTCATCATCATCATCATCATCATCATCATCATCATCATCATCATCATCATATCAGCCGAAAGACGTCCACTGCTGGACATAGGCCTCCCCCAAGCGTCGCCATAACGACCGGTCCTGTGCGTCACGCATCCATCGGATTCCCGCGACCCTGACCAGGTCGTCGGTCCACCTTGTTGGAGGCCTTCCAACGCTGCGTCTTCCGGTACGTGGTCGCCACTCCAGAACCTTTCGTCCCCATCGACCATCTGTTCTGCGTGCAATGTGCCCTGCCCATTGCCACTTAAGTTTGGCGACTCTTCGAGCTACGTCGGCAACCTTGGTTCTCCTGCGGATATCTTCATTTCTGATGCGATCACGCAGGGAAACTCCGAGCATAGCCCTTTCCATCGCCCTTTGGGTGACTTTGAGTCTTTTTATAAGGCCCATTGTAAGCGAAAACGTTTCGGAGCCATAAGTCATCACTGGCAACACTTCACATAGTAAAAATCAAAGTTTATTTATAAGTAGTACCGTAAAGATTGATGATTCTCACATGCACGTATGTTCCGCGTGTTGATAAGTTGCACACTAAGTTTAACCCTTCAGATACCGTCAATTAGAGACACAATAGTAAGACAATAGATGCGCGGCCACCGGTGGTCGCTTGGGGATTCATGAATTAAGTAGTAATATTTGTGGTGACGAGCGAACGTATTGATTCGCGTTGTCATGCAAAAATAAGGTCAATGTACGTGGACCGTAGAGGTGTATCAATATTCTAATTCATGAATCCCCAAGCGACCACCGGTGGCCGCGCATCTATTGTCTTACTATTGTGTCTCTAATTGACGGTATCTGAAGGGTTAATCCGTGTGAATGACAATGTATCGGTGTAATGACAATGTTTCGGAAGCCTGCTTACTATTATTATAACAACAGTGTCAACGTTCAATTTAAATATTTTTGTTTTTGTATAAACATCTGAAAAATTGGTGCCCTGAAATCGCACGTCGGGGTCGCGGCAGACCAAGAAGGAGATGGCGGGATGACTTGGATGTCTTCCTTGGGAATTGGAAAGAAGTAGCTCAAAACCGGGAGCATTGGAAGGAGTGGAGGGAGGCCTTTGCCCAGTAGTGGGACAATATGGGCTAGATATAATAATAATAATAAACATCTGATGACCTAAAATATGTCAAATTTTAATTTTAAAACAAAAGTTGTTGTTTATGATATTAGTAACATAGTCTGGAGAGGTTACCAGTGTTTTACAAATATCCCTGTATATCCAATATGTAGGTACGGATAACAAAACGTCTTACTGTACTACATTCTGGATCGCGTTAAGCGCTCGTGGTAGGGCCTCTAGTCTTTACCGAACGACCCATTCTGCCCCTGATAGTTAAAAAGTAAAAACGGATAAAAAGGGGTTTTAATTAATGAAACGGGAAATCGGGCCTTTTTTCCTTGTGTTAAAACCGCACTGGAGAGTGTTAGCAAAATATTAAAAATATAGGCAGATGCGCATTTTTTCCTGATTCTGGCAATGTTTAAAACTAAAATCTGGAAAAAATGTTACATGCGTATTTTTTACTAATGAGGGCAGCATTGCTCGTTCAGAATACAAACTCACCTCTTTATTCTCCACTTCAGGTAAAATAACTTCATAGATATTGCTCAAGGCGTCCATGGCGGGCTTGGTATCAATCTGCCACATGTACAGGCGGACTGCCTTGTCTTTTGCCAAGCGCTCTTTGAAGAGGCGGGCGTGATGCTTGAAGATCGATAGAAGAACTGGACACAGAGAAAAGAACATTAGTAATGAATAAGAAATTTGTGAAAGAACTATACTCACGCGTAGTTTTAAAGATTTAAGCGTACATAGGGATATAGGGACAGAAAAAGCGACTTTGTTTTATACTATGTAGTGATAATATAGCTATCCAAATTAGCTAGTAAGGTTATGGAGATTTTTAGATTAACCCGGTATAAAATAAAATACCTGAACACAGCAACATCAATTATTTTCAGGACGTAATAAAATCCGAAGTACTGCCCCGCCTGGAATCTCCCTCCATTCTCATCAAGCACACGGCTCTGAGGATCATCATTCAAGGTAGGATGAACCAGTCGATGGAAGCGTCCACTGTATAAAGCGGAATCGAGTATAGTTCTTTCTAAACTAGATTGTTATTGTGAGGAAAAGGTTCTTATGGAAAAAAAATAGGGTAGTGTAGGGTAGTGTAGGGTAGAGTAGAGTAGGGTAGAGTAGGTTAGAGTAGGTTAGAGTAGGGTAGAGTAGGGTAGAGTAGAATTGGGTATAGAAGAAGAGCGGGAGCGAAGCCGCGCGGGCAAAAGCTAGTTACATATACAAATAATCAATATAATACAAATACACTATATCACTACATAGTATAAAACAAAGTCACTTTTTCTGTCCCTATATCCCTATGTGAGCTTAAATCTTTAAAACTACGCAACGGATTTTGATGCGGTTTTTTTTAATAGATAGAGGGATTCAAGACAAAGGTTTATATGTATAATATTGCACCCCTATAAAATATATACTTATATTTACTCAAAGCAAGAGAAGATTCCTCAAGGAACTAGATTTTCTTATACACTTCTGGACACATCTATTGGCCCACCTTAGAGTTTAGGTTTCGATGGCCCCTACCGAAATATGATTGGTAGATTGAACAGAAACTGTTGATGCAGTTTTAAACCTGATACATTTTACCATCTCTCATACGATTAGGCATAGAGTTTATCAACCGCTCTATGAAATTTTTGAGGGATCATCTCCCATTCCTCTTCTATGGCAGTTTTCAACTCCTGCATCGTCTGGGCAACTGGCTGACGAGCTCGTCCCACATGTGCTCAATGGGGTTCATGTCTGGGCTTCTGGCTGGCCAGTCCATAACTGTGATGTTCACATCCCGAAGATATTCCCTGACGATGCCGGCCGCATGGGCTCTTGCATTATCATACATAAAAAGTAAATTTGGGCCCACATAGTCCGCGTATGGTATCACGTGAGGTTCTAAGCACTCACGAATGTACCTTTCAGCATTTAATGTTGGCAGCCGTGGTCCTGTAACAACCTCAAGTTGAGTTTTGCCGCTCGCGGATCTACCGCCCCAGACAGTCCATGAGCCACCGCCATAAGCAACCCTCTCTTCAAAGCAGCATTGTGCGAAACGCTCTCCCTTACGTCAGTAGACTTTCTTCCTTCCATCATTGCCATGTAACACAATTTGAGACTCATCAGAAAAGAGTACACGGCTCCAATCTTGCTGTGTCCAATTTAAATGACTGCGTGCGAAATGAAGGCGCGCTGTTCGGTGGGCTCGCGTTAGTTTGGGCCCATTAGCTGGCTTGTGTGGTACCATATCGCGTTCTTTTAACCTTCTCCGAACAGTTCGAGCGCTTACAGATACTCCGTGGAAGTCGCGAAGTTGGTTTTGTATCTCAATGGAGGTAAGGTGACGATTTCTCAAGCTGGTCGTCACGATGAATCGATCCTGCCTTTCAGTTGTGACCCGAGATCGTGGCCTTCCTTGGCGACGAACAAAGCCGCCAGTCTCTAGGTACCTCCGATAAACATTTCGGACCGCAGATCGACTTAAATTAAGTTGAGTACTCACGTTTCTTTGGCTGTGTCCGGCCTGAATAATTGCCACAGCTTGGGCGGCGACTTCAGGTGAAGTATCAATAGATTATTGATAGAACCTCACCTTAATGTTAAGAATAAGTAATGTTTGTTGCAAAACCAAAGATATCAATCACTTTTTCAAGAATTAAATCCAAGTAAACCAATAAAACCAAGTTTTCTTAGTATTCGATTGTTTGATATCAACAAACAGGCTCCAAATTGTCTTTTGTTTCTTTAAATTCTGTGTTCGAAATTCAAAAAAGGACTATTGAATGAAATTGTGAATGTGCCAGGTTCAAAACTGCATAAAAACTTTTTGCTCAACCTAATATAAAATTTTAGCTAGGACCAAACGAAATTGAAAATACAAGGTGGGCCAATAGATGTGTTTTTTAACACCTCCTAAATCGTTTTATGAGGGTAGTTTTGAAAAACGAATAGCGAAACCGTTTATATTTACATGGGTTACTGTAAAAGCTAAATTTCTTCAGGAGGCCCAAGGAAGAAAATTTTGCATACAAACCAATTTCCCCAGTTCACAAGGTCTTACCTTCCAAACACTTGGAAATCTTGATACATTCTCTAGACATGGTGTCATAGAACCCATTGATTTGTTCTATTTCGATATCATCGCCGAAGTGCTCGAACAAGCCATTGATGCCTTGCAACACTGAGTTCACCACTTGATCCTGTAACAAAGGTGATAATCACACTAATACAAGGTGTAACGTTAAATGCGCAAAAGCTCAGACACCCCAAATGATTTTTAATTCGATTGACCTAATTATGTGAAAAAAAAAATAAAAAAAAAATTAAATACTTTATGAGCAGTCTTAGTTTGTTTAAAATTAATATCTGCATTGAAATAAGAACTTTTATTATCCCGTGTGTGAGAAAATTTGATTGGATTACAACTATTTGTGTTTGTTTACCTATTTGGGCGGGTTTGCGCACGTGATGGCTCGACCTATTCATAAATAGACAGGTCGAAGTATTTAACGATGTTTTTTTTGAAAAATGTAACCTATATTAAAAAGTGGTTTAATTGATTCTGCTCGTTTTTCTGATCAAACTAATTTCAGGTTTTGCGCATTTAACGTTACACGTTGTATAGGGTGACTGGTAAATTAGTGACCGATACTTATACACGTTATTGTACTCATGATTACAAACAACTTTCCCAAAGACACTTTTTTTCTATACTCATTAGTTTTATCACAATAACAAAACAGCTGTTCGCACAAATCCGCGCGCGCGCGCCTGCGACCTCTCAGCTGTTAGCCGCGTAACACCGTTGTCTCATGTACCTTACCTACAATTAGCGTTGCCAGGCGTCCGGACAAAGCCGGACATAGTCAGGCTTTTTAGTTGCGTGTCCGACCAAAGACCATTTTATTTAGAATTGTCATTACAGTTTTGCCTTACCTTGTATCGCTAGCACAAGTAGAGCGGACATGCAATAGTCTAGCAATAATATCACTTAATTTTATTGTTTTTTCTTTAGAATTCAACAAGATTTTATGAATTTTATTAGACTTAAAAAAATATCGGCCTTTTTGACTAAATGTCCGGCTAAATAGGATATTTGGAGGTATGCTGAACAGAAAGTAAAGTCCCGCAAACCTCCATTGAAAAGGGAGGATCCTCCGGCCAGACAGGATGTTATAGTCTGGTGGGGTACTGTACGATAGTTAATGTCGGGCTGTCGTACATGTTCAAATCGCGCGGAGCACTTTGATTGCGCGATGCAGGATTTCGTATTTTCTTCGTAGTTCTTATGTGGCGTCATAGATGTCGCTACATCACTCCCCTCCGGAGATCGGAGATCGATGGTTCTTGATGCTTTTTGATGTGTGCCAGGCCAGCGGTAGGTTGGTTCCAGTGAGTCGGAACCGATGCCGCATAGTTTTCGGTGAGTCGGAACTGTCTGCGGTGATGCCCCAGTGAGTCGGGGTGTTGCTATCCCAGTGAGTCGGGATAATGCCCCAGTGAGTCGGGTTGATGATGTCCCAGTGAGTCGAGATGATGCCCCAGTGAATCGGGGTGGTGCTGTCCCAGTGAGTCGGGATGATGCCCCAGTGAGTCGGGGTGGTGCTGTCCCAGTGAGTCGGGACGATGCTGCAGGCTCCAGTGAGTCGGAGTAGTGCTGCTGGCTCCAGTGAGTCGGAGCGGTGCTTGTGCGACGTAGGGCTTGATTGCTGGCGTCGACCAGGAGAGGTTCTTCATGGCTCTTCATATGACTGGCCGAAGGTGCGGTGTGCCAAGGTCGCTGATGCGGCTGAGGTGGTGACCAGGTATGACCAGGTAGGCATACTGATGGTCAGGATACCCTTAGCCGTGGGTGCTGGCTGTATGGCTCGTTGCTCGAAAGCTTGAGGAAGTGATGATGACGTCACGAAGTAGTAGCTGCACGAAGGCTGCGTTGACGTTCTTTGTCGAGGGTCACCAGTTTAGAGGGATGCGAAACATAGAGTTAAGTCCCACATACCTCCTTTGAAAAGGGAGGATCCTCCGGCCAGACCGGGGTGTTATAGTCTGGTGGGCGACTTGCCCGATAGTTGTTGTCGGGCTGTCGTATATGTTCAAATCGCGCGGAGAACTTTGATTGCGCGATGCAGGATTTCGTATTTTCTTCGTAGTTCTTATGTGGCGTCATAGATGTCGCTACAGATAGATTGTCCGGCTTTTCAGTTTCAGGACCTGGCAACCCTACCTACAATAGTGATAGTGCACCCGCGCCGCTAGCAAACCCATCGGAGTATGTATTCAGTGTAGGTACCTACATGTTCTGGTTAAATAATATATGTTAAATAACGAGTATAAAAAAAAAGTTTCTTTGAGAAAGTTGTCTGTAATCATGAGTACAATCACGTGTATAATTATCGGTCACTAATTACCAGTCACCCTATATAATACCCTATGTAATAATAATAGCATAATCAGCCTTTTAATGTTCCCACTGCTGGGACTCAGGCCTCCTCTCTAGGAGAGGGAATGGGCCGTAATCCACCACGCGGGCCCAGTGCGGGTTGGTGAATGTCACATGTCTTCGAATTTTTGGTTCTAGGACATGCCGGTTTCCTCACGATGTTTTCCTTCACCGTTATGAGAGCAGTAGTGATGAAATAAATTACACAAAGTGATGCGCCTGGCTGGGTAACCCGCGACCTACAACTCGTAAGTCGGGGCCGTTACCACTCGGCCACCATTGCTCTACTAATACAACGTGTAAAACCTGAAATTAGTTTGATCAGAATTACGAGCAGAATCAATTGAACCGCTTTTTAATATAGGTCACATTTAAAAAAAAAATCTTCATTAAAAATGTTGCCCTATCTATTTATTCATAGGTCAAGCCATCACGTGCGCAACCCCGCCCAAGTAGGTAAACAAACACAAATGGTTATTTATGTACCAATTATAATTTTCTCATAAGTGGGATAATTGTACTCATTTTCCTTTTACTTTTATACACAGTGTCTACATCTCCTTTTTCTCCAATTTTCCTTTCGCAGGTATGCTGGAAGAGGTTTCGTGGAGATTCTTCTGTTTCCTTCTTCTGTTCTTTTTATTATTGTGTGTATACAAATGGTTAAATAAATAAATAGATAATAATAGTTTTTATTTCAATCCAGATACGAATTTTAAACAAACTGCACATGTTTAAATAACTTTTAATTTTTTTTAATTACTAAAAAGCGGAATCCTTATAGGATCATTTTGTTGTCCGTCCGTCTGTCTGTCTGTCAAGACCCTTAATCTCTAGAACGCGAGGAGGTATCGAGTTGAAACTATAACCATATACTCAGGTCTGCAAAAAAAAGCAGCTGTGAAAAAAAACAAAACCAGTAAAAATTTGTTCCACACGCCAAAATAAAAAAAAAAAACTTATATGCAATTCGGAAAAATCTTCGCGACTCCATTCGGGAATTGTGGTTTCAAGTGTTTCAACCTTCAGTGCGCAAATCCGACTTGCACTTGCCCAGATTTTTTCTCTCAGGATCAGGTCAGGAGCTATTCATTACTCGTCGTCCACCAGCCTCCTGATGCCCGGGGCGGGGCGAAACAACTAACAGAATAAATAATTCTTACCGTCTTATTGTTAGGTTGAAGCATATTGAGATAAATTCGCCATATTCTGGTGAAATGCTCCTGTACCAACTCTGGGTGATACCTGCAGATAGTACCTGAAATTAAGTAAGAAAAACTTCGTAAATAAACTTTTTTTTGCTTGATTGATTGATGAATGTTTTGTTTTTTTGAAGGTGGGAAATCATCCAATGACATCTCCCGCCCTTTTTTCTTCTTTGCCTTAGTTCCAGGGTCATGGGTTTCTTTTTCACATCACCCATAGACCCAGATTCACTAAGATACCCCAAATTTTAGAACTCAATGAAACAAAATTTAAATCTTGTATTAAACGCACACTATGCAGGCAGGCATATTATAAGTTGGAGGATTATATACAAGATAAAAATGCTTGGCTCAATGCTGGTCCAGCTCCACTACCACACTAGGGTGTATTGATTAGTTTGGAAACTATAATTATTTTTATTTTTTTTTGTAATTTGAAAATATAGTTTAAACTTGTGATCATTTATTACTTTTGTTTTTGAAAACCATAGCATTGTTTAATGTAGAAGCACTTTTTTTTTCCTATTTGTGAATGTGAGGTACCATGAAGCATTCTTATTGGGTTACGACTTTTATTCTCTTTGTTTTTGACATTACGAGCATGGCAGTTAGGAGTTTGTCATGCTCACTTAAATGTCTCGCTGCTGGTGGCGCGTGTATTGGGTCATTCGGTTCCCTTGAAAATGGTTGAGCTGAGTGGGGCTGATGCACGCGTCATGCTCGTGAACGGGTGTCGTCAGTTGAGACTGGTCATCTCTTAACTGCCAGTAGCTTAATTCAGTTTTTATCTTTTAATATATTTTTAATTTTATTATCTACATTGTGCTCACATAATAGAAGCAACATGAAATAATGTAAACAAACATTATATGTAACACATAATATGATTTAAAAGAGTGTCCATGGAGTTTCTTGCACGTTCTTCTCCATAGAGATCTACGCTTTGGAACGTGCAATTTAGCTTCACTTTTCTTGGACTGACCGACATTTGACTATTCAAAAGTGCCTACATTTGGTCTATTTGAAATAAATGATTTTGAATTTTGAATTTGAATTTGAATTTGATATATAGTTCAGATACTTATATGGTCAAGAAAATAAGAAAGGTCAAAAATAAACTTTGCTCGCCATATTTTAACTATATCACCTAAAATTATAGAGTTCTAGTAACTAGCAACCTACAAGCATGTCCGCGGTAATGTTTTTTTTTTTTTTTGTCGATGGGGAAAATCATCTTATGACAAAACCCACTCTGGGGTGGAGCGGGAGATAGTGTCAGACTCTTACTAACTAAAAACTCAGGTTCCTTCTAACCTTCATACCGGGGCTCAAGCTTCCTTTCGGATAACCCCGGCCCCGGTAGGCTTCGACCCAGCTGGGCACCTCCTGGTCCGCGGTAACGGGTGGACCATTTCAAATAAAAAGGTCGTAATTTGAACTTTATCATCTATAAAATAAGACTCCTTACCAACAAGCAAAGCCCTCGGCGCCTTGCAAGTCTTCGCTTCTTCCAAAGCATTGATCTGTCTGGTCACGACCTGCTCATTGAGATCAGCGGAGGGTTGCTTCGCCACGCTGATCAGACAGAGCAGGGTGTCCTTACGAGTTTGAGGGTCGAAGGGTAGCATGCATAGCTGGAAGGTATACAAATGATCATCAACAATTTTTTGTAAAAACCTCTGAAAATCTGCTATTTTGCATGAACTTTGACACTTCATAATTTACTCAAAAATTTAAAAAGTCAAAAAAGTAAAACTAAAGAAGCCTTGCCAATTTTATTAAGATTCTAAATGACGACCATTTTTTTCAAAAACTGGAACAAGTTTTGTAAAATTTATGGAGTAAATCCCGGAATTACCGAATACTAACAGTTTTCAGGCGTTATCTCTTTTTTGCGTTGCCTTTTCGTAAAACATCGCGTTGGATTGCGCTAGATGAAGCAACAAGCTTTTAAACCATGCTCCATGTTGATGATAAGCGAATTGAATTATAGTACCCTCTTAAACCTAAGTAAATTTTAAAAACTTACTTCAATAATCTCATTGTAATAGTTCTCCATGACATCCCAGCACTTCTCGACGAGCTTAGCCAAGATCTTGAAAGAGTCCGATATGGATTTCAACCAGTTCTCTTCGGAACGTTTTGTAGATATCGTCTCAAACAAACCAACGGGCTTAAAGAGTAATGTCTGAACAAGCCATTCTGGAATAAAATTAATAGATATGATAGAATAAGCATTTTTTTTTTTTGTTTTTTCCTTTCTTTATCCATTTACGATCAGCTATCCAGCTATAATTAAATTTGTCTGACGTCATAAAATGGTTTTTGAGATATAACATATCCAATGATGTGTCATCTCGTTTGTAAATTATCTTCAAATTGAAGCTAGTCTGCTCTTTCTCAATCGGAATACGCAATGATCTGTGCTCATTAGTGCTCTCGCCAATTGGTTTTTGTGGCGTTTAACCCTTCAGATACCGTCAATTAGAGACACAATAGTAAGACAATAGATGCGCGGCCACCGGTGGTCGCTTGGGGATTCATGAATTAAGTCTTTGTTTGTACGCTTCACAGGACAATGCATAGAATAAGCTTGAAAAATATATTTGTAATGGGACTACTTTAACAATATTATTGGTAGAGGTATAAATTTAGGGTTATTTGTAAAACACTAACAACCTCGCAGGACTGTATTATTAATATCCTAAACAACAATTACTTTTGTTCTATGACTTTTTACAAAACATAACACATTTACCAAAAACAAACCTTCAAGATTTCGTCGTTCTATCTAACACATTTCAACTCTGTATTTTGCTGTATCTACTTACGGCTCCCGCGCACTGTTGTCGTAATAATAATAAGCAGGCTTCCGAAACATTGTAATTGTACCTAGCAAGCATTCGCACCATTTCCGTGTATTCGACATTGAATATTGATACACCATCATGTAAAGATAACTACGTCCGCACTGCTGAATTTCACTTCAAGAACACGTATGACACGACGCAAGCGCATCGACCGACTAGTGAGCGTCGCCCGTAAATAGGTCAAATTCATGTTCAGCTACCCTCAGGTATTGTACTATCGCTTGCTTCGCATAGATTTCGTAATGTTTGTTTGTTTTTCGTTGTGTTTTGTTTTGTTTTGTATGAAAATCTGATGAACTAAAATAATTAAGAAAAAAAATTAAAAGTCATAGAACAAAAGTTGTTTATGATGTTCTCAACATAGTCCTAAGAGGTTGTTAGTGTTTTACAAATAACCCTGTATACCACCAAAAAATAATAGGTCTGCAATCATCAGTTAAACATACCTGTTTCAAAGGGTGCTAAGTCTTCAGAAATAATTATGTCCGCAGAACGGATGGCCTTAGCATAGTCTTTGGGTTCAGGCCGCTCTGGATATGAGGAGACGACATCACTCCAGGTCTCCATTGTCTACTTAAGTTGTTTTTTTATCCTGTAATAAATTATTGTTTGCAGTGAGCCATTTTATATTTGACAACCATCACACAACATCGTCTAGTCCCAAGCTAAGCAGAGCTTGTGTTATGAGTACTAGACAACTGATAAACATACATACATATTTCTAAATACATACTTATCCTTACTTTAATATTATAAAAGCGAAAGTGAGTTTGTTCGTTTGTTTGTTACATCTTCACGCCTAAATGGCAAAACCGATTTTTATGAAACTTGGAACACGGATAGACCATGTCCTGGAATAGGACACAGGATATTTTTTATCCCGGAAGTATGTTCCCTTGGGATACTTTTCTGCTACTACGCGGGCAAAGCCGCTGGGAGCAGCTAGTTATAGATAAATTACACCCAGACACAGAACAAATGATTGTGCTCATCACACAAATATTTGTCCTGCGTGGGAATCGAACCCACAACCTCTGGCATAGCAGTCAGGGTGGTTCTTGTTATGGTAACATTTCATGGTGTACGAAATTCTATTATAATTCCAACTAGATTCCAATTTGTTGTAAGTTCCACCCTCTGATCGTTTGACCAATCAGAGCATGGGAGCAGAAAAAAAATGTTAAAAAAGAAGGCATTTTATTTGGAGAACACTGGCCTCTAACTCCAACTGTTATCAGAAAAATAATGTTTATAATTGCATTATGACATCCACGGATTTGCGTGCACATACAAACTATTTTACCGCAATAAATAAGGTTTTTTTTTTTATTTTGGCTACCCAATTTTTTATTTTCCTGTAAGATAATTCGTTATCTTTTCAAATTGTAAAAACCCATAACATGACCTCAAATTTGCGCTAATAAGAATTATTATACGCGTATTTAAAAACCTATGAACTCTGAAGTATAATTTAATTTGAAACATAAACAAAATAACTCAAGTAAAAGCTCAGAAAGTCAACCTATTACTGTTTGTTTACCTAGCTGTTTCATGAATATTAGAGAAGCATGGCAAACGGCATAATGATGAAATTATCAATAAGTTACCTGGATCTTCTTTTTCTTATAAGTGCATATTAGAAAAAATCTGGAATAAATACCATAAATACAATGAAATTACGAAAACGACTGCCGGTAAACCAAAACTCAAAACATTTACAAGTTTGAACAAGTTTAAAGTTAAGCTGTCAGCTGTCAGTGTCAACTTGTCCAGCTGGTCTAGAGATGGGCGATTCGAGCTGTTATTTTAATCGAAGTACTTGAGTCAAGCAACAAACGAGTACCTTGAGTTGCATTTTGTTTCAACTTGAGGTGACACAGTCATTAACTCGGTAGAGATTTATAATCCGCAAGATGATGACGCGCGATGGAGACACGAGTCACGCGACGCTCTACCGAGAGTCAACTCAAGTTTTATCTAGATGACTCACAGCGGCGCGGGCGGCGTGTTTAAAATTTACATTATTTTTATTGTTGTTGGGTTTGCGCTTGACCGCTATCTCACCTGATGGAAAGTGACGATTTTACATGAATGAAGTAGCAGGGAAAGTGTAAGTTTAATAGAAAATGAATGAAAACAGTAACTTCACTTGGTAGCCTTACTAATGAAAAAGGTTAAATTAAAAGTTCCATCCAAGTCTATTAATCTAACTCAAGTACTTAATTGTTTAATCGACGCTCGTTATTGAGCTGACTCGGCGGAACGAATTGAGTTGGCCAACCGAGTTGATTCGATGCAACGAGCTAAGTTAGTGAACCGAGTTAAGGACGCGTTTACGACTCCGAAAAAAATAAGGAGTTTTTCGGTGCATTTTGCGGCAAAATGGTACAAAACTAAAAGTAACTAATAATTACCACAGATAGATTACTCCTTAATCTTCAAATGGTAGCAATTTTTTATTCGAAAATTTTGGTTTATAATATTGTAAAAAATAATTTCCGTTACCTCTTCACACAAATTCGACGACATCGTATTGACTTTAGGGACATTTTTCTTTTATTTAATAACATAAATTTATGTATTTAAAAATATTTTATGTTAGTAGACATGTTCAACTCAAAAAGGTAGCAAAAAAAACTATCAAAATGTTACAATACGCTCAGAAAAAAATTAAAATTGAGTCTTATTTTTTCGCATATTTAGCGGTAACACGTGATTCTTATTGGATTGAAATAAGGGTTATTTTACTGGTCACTGTCTTGCTTTATTGCACAAAAATTTGTAATGAAATATTAGTCTGCGCTCGGCCGCCGTCGTGAGTGGACACTGTGACGCTTGCAAGCAGCTCCTCGTATTGGAAAAGATCGCTGTACGAATACAAAATATTTGACCTAACATACTTGATCCTTCACGCATTCTGCACGGACTACGGACAACCAAGTTAAGATTTTATTCACAGTTTCTTATATGTACTTATAAATTTCATATTTAGTTTCGGACTTGATGGAGTGACCTGAAATGTACTTCGAAGACTGCTACTGGAACTAATGTACCAGAAGAGCTGGGTGTGCCGAGTTTGGGCTCGTTTTGTTAGTTATGTTGAGACCTTACCTCAGGACTTGATGGAGAGACCTGCAGGTGTACTTCGAAGACTGTTACTGGAACTAATAGACGAGTAGAGCTAGGTATGCCGACTTTGGGCTCGTTTTGTTAGTTATGTTGAGACCTTACCACCGGACTTGATGGAGAGACCTGCAGGTGTACTTCGAAGACTGCTACTGGAACTATTATACGAGTAGAGCTAGGTGTGCCGAGTTTGGGCTCGTATTGTTAGTTATGTTGAGACCTTACCTCCGGACTTGATGGGGAGACCTTCAGGTGTACTTCGAAGACTGCTACTGGAACTAATAGACGAGTAGAGCTGAGTGTGTCGAGTTTGGGCTCGTTTTGTTAGTAATGTTGAGACCTTACCACCGGACTTGATGGAGAGACCTGCAGGTGTACTTCGAAGACTGCTACTAGAACTAATAGACGAGTAGAGCTAGGTGTGTCGAGTTTGGGCTTGTTTTGTTAGTAATGTTGAGACCTTACCTCCGGACTTGATGGAGAGACCTGCAGGTGTACTTCGAAGACTGCTACTGGAACTAATAGACGAGTAGAGCTGAGTGTGTCGAGTTTAGGCTCGTTTTGTTAGTAATTTTGAGACCTTACCACCGGACTTGATGGAGAGACCTGCAGGTGTACTTCGAAGACTGCTACTGGAACTAATAGACGAGTAGACCTAGGTGTGTCGAGTTTGGGCTCGTTTTGTTAGTTATGTTGAGACCTTACCTCCGGACTTGATGGAGAGACCTGCAGGTGTACTCCGAAGACCGTTACTGAAACTAATAGACCAGTAGAGCTAGGTGTGCCGAGTTTGGGCTCGTTTTGTTAGTTATGTTGAGACCTTACCTCCGGACTTGATGGAGATACCTGCAGGTGTACTTCGAAGACTGCTACTGGAACTAATAGACGAGTAGACCTAGGTGTGTCGAGTTTGGGCTCGTTTTGTTAGTTATGTTGAGACCTTACCTCCGGACTTGATGGAGAGACCTGCTGGTGTACTTCGAAGACTGCTACTGGAACTAATAGACGAGTAGAGTTAGGTGTGTGAGTGTCTCGAGTTTATTGGGCTCGTTTTGTTAGTTATGTTGAGACCTTACCTCCGGACTTGATGGAGAGACCTGCAGGTGTACCTCGAAGACTGCTACTGGAACTAGTATACCAGTAGAGCTAGGTGTGCCGAGTTTGGGCTCGTTTTGTTAGTTATGTTGAGACCTTACCTCCGGACTTGATGGAGAGACCTGCAGGTCCAGGACCTGGAGGCTGCTATTGAAACTAATAGACGAGTAGAGCTAGCTGATAAGAGTGTGTATAGTTTATACCTTTTATAACACAATTTTTGTTTTAGATGCCAAGGCCTAAGACGAGATTCAAAAGGAATATGGAACTACGAGAATATTCATCATAATAATATAATTGTCATTGTCATAATAATATAATGAAAAATAAAAATTGATATTTTTTTTATGTCTTTCGTAAGTTTTATTCATTTCTTTTATCATTTACTAGCTCCTGACCCGGCTTCGTACGGCATCCTAATTACGTAACACACTTAAAATGGCAATCCATTCCAATTTGACAGATAAACAATATCTATTGAGTTGTTCTTGTTGTCATGCCAACGACTTTTTTTATGAAGCAATTAATAATGTTTGGAACCTAATCCTAACCTTGAAAGTAATTGTAAGTACTTATCAGTATTATATGTATGTGCCAAATAAACGTATTTTCTTTCTAGTTTTCGAGAACCATTTGATACTAAAACAAAATTATATAGGTATCTAAAACTTTTTACTTGCTATGTGAATAACAGTGACAGGAAATTAAACATCATCAATTTCAAAATTTTATGAACTCTATGAACTTTGCTTGGGTAGGCCAAGCAAAGTTCATAAAATTTATATTGTACTGCCCCTGGGGCATGCATAGCTTATCCATTAAAAATGACAGAATTTTGCAAATCCATCTAAACATACGTACATAAAAAAAAAAAACTTAATCTAAATTAAGTCGGTTAATTAAATCAATTCATAAACAAAAAAGGTTGCCCAAATTTACTTGCAAGATTAAAGGTACCCCAATAACAACTTTGAGATAAATGACGGTGTGCCGTGGTATACTGAACACATCTGCGTATCCCTTTAGAGGGTACAGACATGATCTTATACTGTGTGATTACGCAAACAATGCATACATAATATGCGAAAGCAGCAATTGATGAATGTGGAGCAATGTCCTATCTTTCAAACCATAAATAATTAAGGATTTAAAAAGGATAAATAATGTTTTTATCTGTGGTAATTTTCTGGTCTGTGCTGCGATGAATATGGAATGGAGATGTGTCCGTAAATTAAATAACGACTATAAAAGAAAAGACTTTTATTACAAGATAAAACAGAAGAAATCCCCAACAGTGGTAGCAGAGCGTGGTTGTATAACAAAGAAAGTGTTAAATGGTGATGGACATAATTATCGCGTCGAAAATTTTATGTGATCAACATGGCGGAGTGCAAAACGTACAATATAAAACAATTTGATGGGACGGGGTTTGCGACTTGGATATTCAGAATAAAATGTTTATTGACGGAATATGAATGCGTGGAAGCGATTACGAGTGTCGAGTTTGCAAGTCGGCCCGAAAACAAAAAGTTGGAAGCAAAGGCACAAAATATAATCATAGGTGCAATGGCGGACACACATTTGGAATACATTCGAAACGAAAACACAGCGTATAATATGGTTAAACGTCTGGAAGCTAATTTTATGAAAAAAGGTACGCAGGGGAAACTATTTTTAAGAAGAAAGCTTGGAGAAACTATGTTTAATGAAAAAACGTCCTTGGCAAAACATTTTAGCTACATGGAGGGCATGTTCTTTGAACTGGCCGATGCGGGAGCCGTCTTGTCCGAAGAAGAAAAAAATAATTACATTTTACTGTCAATGCCGAAGTCATACGAAGTAGTCGTTACAACATTAGAAACAATGACTGAAATAAAACTGGATTTTGTAAAAGAAAGACTTTTAGGAGAAGAAGAAAAGAGGCAAAAAGATAATAAAATAAATAAAGGACAAGACTATAGTAATGCTTTCTTATGTTATAATTGTAATCAGCCTGGACATAAACAAAACCAGTGTAGAAGCAGATTTAATGAAGGACAAGGTACAGAATATGAAAAAAGACAAGGATTTTCACGAGGACAAGGGCAAGGATTTTCAAGAGGACGAGGATTTGGTTTTTCACAAGGAAGAGGTCAAGGATTTTCAAGAGGACAAGGAATAGGATTTTCACAAGTAAGAGGACAAGGATGGAATTATAGAAGAGGACAAGGAACAAGTAACAGACGAGGACATGGATGGAGAGGAACAGGACAAGGTAGAGGAAATAATAATCATGCATTTGCAGCAGAAAAAGAAAATGGTATGACATTCATGGCAGGCAGAAGTAATGGAGAGCTTCGGGCAAATAATAAAGAGAATAATAAATTAATTTGGTATGTAGACTCAGGATCATCAGACCATTTAATAAATAGAAAAGACTTATTTACAGAGTATGTAGACTTAACAGTTCCAAAGACCATTGCTGCGGCAAAGGCCGGTGTTGTGTTAAATGCGGTAGGCATTGGTAATATAAAAGCTAAATGTTTTGTAGGTAAAAAGTCAATAAACTGTACTATTAAAAATGTATATTATGTACCGGAACTGAGAAAAAATTTGCTGTCTGTATCTAAATTAGGAAACCATAATATGCACGTTGAATTTTCACAAAGTAAGGTTAGAGTTTATTATTTTAATGATTTAATTATGATAGGAAATAGTGAAGGGTCATTGTACACTATTGAAATGGAACCAAATTTTAATTCATGTAATTTTGTGTCAAATAAAAATGATGAAGAGGTAGTGCAGCTGTGGCATAGACGATTTGGACATTTAGGATTAAAGAATTTAAATTTGCTTTTTAATAAAAATTTAGTAGATGGGTTAAGTGAGAAACTGGAGTCAATAAATGAGAACTCGCTGTGTGAACCATGTGTATTAAGTAAAATGACAAGACAACCATTTAATCGGTTGGGGTATAAAGCTAAAGCACCGTTGGAATTAGTACACACAGATGTGTGTGGACCTATATCGCCTGTGTCTAGGGAAGGCTATAGATATTTCTTAACATTTATTGACGACTATACACATTTTACTATGATATATCTATTAAAAGAAAAGTCTGAAGTATGTGATAAATTTAAAAGTTATTATTATTATGTTACAAATTATTTCAATGCTAACTTACTTAAACTTAGATCAGATAATGGTGGTGAATATACTTCAAAAGAATTACAACAATTTTGTGATGAGAGTGGTATAATGATTCAATACACAGTTGCTTACAATCCTGAGATGAATGGTGTGGCAGAAAGAATGAATAGGACGATAATGGATAAGGCTAGGACAATTTTATTAGATTCAGGATTGGACAAAAAGTTTTGGGGTGATGCTGTGTTGTTTTCAGCATATGTAACAAATAGAAGCCCAACAGTGGGAAGAGATAAGACACCCAGTGAATTGTGGACAGGAAAGAGACCGGACGTTTCATCAATGCGTACATTTGGGAGCATTGCATACAATCATATCCCACATCAATTAAGGCAAAAATTAGACAATCACAGTAAGAAAATGATAATGGTAGGATATAGTACTTCAGGTTATAGGTTGTATGATGAAGAGAGTAATAGGACAGTAGTAGCTAGAAATGTTATATTCGATGAGAGAAAAAAAAAGGATAATGGCTATAATAATGTACACATACCAGACAATGACATACCAAGAAAAGTAAATAATGACAATGAAAGGAAAAGTGAAACTACTGATGAAGAATTTTATAGTGAAGATGAAGAGGAAAGTATTAAGGAAAGGGTAAATGAAAAGAAGATCTCTGAAAGGGAAGAAAATACGAATAATGAAGTGAGCATAAAGTCAGGGAGAGAAAATCGACAGAGAAGGAAACCAAAGTGGCACGAAGATTATGAAATGAATTTAGACGATGACAATCGAGAAACATTATATGCACTATTGACAAATGGTGAAAATATACCTTTAAGCTACAAAGATATTGAAGGAAGAGAAGATGAAAGGTTATGGAATAAAGCTGTTAAAGAAGAGTTGAAAGTGATAAATGAGAGTAAGACTTGGAAAATAGTACCTATAAAGGAAAAGAACAAATTGATTGATTGTAAATGGATATTTACAAAAAAGGAACTTGCAGATCAAGAAATATATAAAGCAAGACTTGTAGTTCGTGGATTTAAACAACATGATAAAATAGAAGACACATATTCACCTGTTTTGAAACTCCAAACTTTAAGAATTTTACTGTCAATAGTTGTACACAAGGACTTACATATTAGCCAGATGGATGTAAAAGGAGCATTTTTATACGGAGACATTAAGGAAGATGTTTATTTGAGACCACCCGAGGGGTTAGTGGTACCTGAAGGTCATGCATTAAAGTTATTAAAGTCATTATATGGTTTGAAAAAGTCGCCTAAATATTGGTATGAAAAATTTAATGAAACAATTATAGAGTGTGGTTTTAAAAGGTCACAAAATGATTACTGTTTGTATATGAAAGGGGATTTGTATTTATTATTGTATGTGGACGATTTGCTTATTATAGGGAGACATTTAAAGGAAATTAATATGGTTAAACAGTTTTTATGTACTAAATTCAGGATGAAAGATTTGGGAAGTAATAATTTAAAATATTTGGGGATTTCTATAAACAAGTTACCAGGGGAACTTCATATTAATCAATCTAAATACCTTATGGGAATTTTAAAGAAATATAATATGCAAGATTGTAAGGGTTGTGACACACCAATGGATCAAAATTTTATTTTAGATATTGATAGTAATGAAGTAGATTTTAGTTGGGAATATAAATGTAGATCTTTAGTTGGTTCATTAATGTATGCTATGGTAGGGTCGAGACCGGATATTGCCACTGCTGTGGGTTACCTTAGTAGATTTCAGTCTCAACCATGTGAAAAATTATTTAAAGCCTTGAAAAGATTGTTAAGATACATTAAACAAACTGTGGATTATAATTTGGTTTATAGTAAGAGTAATTATGATATAAATAATGTTTTAGTTGGTTATGCAGATTCAGATTTTGCTAGAGACACAACAGGTAGAAGGTCAACCTCAGGTTACTTATTTAAATTATTTAATAATACTATTATATGGAAATCTAGAAAGCAACCTACTGTTGCTCTTAGTACCACTGAGGCTGAGTTGGTATCTCTATGTGAAGCTTCTATGGAAGCATGTTGGCTTATCAATTTATTAGTTGATTTAAATATTAGTGTTAAAAACGTTACTATTTATGAAGATAATACTAGCACTATAAAAATTGTTAAAAATCCAGATCAGAAACGTGTAAAGCATCTCGATGTGAAGTATAACTTTATTAAGCAGAAAGTGGAAGAAGGTATAATATGTGTAAAATATGTTTCAACTAAGGAACAAATTGCAGATATTTTAACTAAACCATTACCTAAAATTCAGTTTGTTAAATTAGTTAAATGTATGGGATTATGTTTAGTAGGAAAGTAGTAGGGTTTCATAACATATTGTGTGGTTATGGCGCAGAATTAATGTTGAATGATATTCAGTGTTACCTATTTTAAGTTTATTTACCTAGTTAAAAGAGTGTCAATACTAATTTAGTTTAAGATGTGAGTAGTTTATAAGTTTTAGTAAGTATTGAGCAACTTAAAGTTATGTGTTATGTTTTTTAAAATTATAATATAAGACGTTTACAGGTTTTTTGATTAAGTATAAAAATTGTATTGTTGAGAAGTTAAAGTTTAGTTGAGTAAGTAGGTGATTGGTTTTGAAGTGATTTAGAGTTGTGTATTTGTTTAAAGTGAGAGTTGAAAGATAGAACATTGAGGGAGAGTGATGAATGTGGAGCAATGTCCTATCTTTCAAACCATAAATAATTAAGGATTTAAAAAGGATAAATAATGTTTTTATCTGTGGTAATTTTCTGGTCTGTGCTGCGATGAATATGGAATGGAGATGTGTCCGTAAATTAAATAACGACTATAAAAGAAAAGACTTTTATTACAAGATAAAACAGAAGAAATCCCCAACAGCAATTGCGGTTGATTTGCTGGCATTTATTGAAGAGTTCCGTTGTCTGTCTCTGAAACTCTCCAATCCCACAACTCTCCGACATCATCAGAAGGCCAATTCTCGTAATTAAAAACATTCAAAATCTATTCGCAGTCTCATCTCGGCAACAAACAAATGTCAAACAATTTTCAAAATGTAGGGAAATTAGAGGTATTTTTGACAGATTGAGACAGATTAGACTGTGAACGTTCTTAAAATTACGAGAATTGCCCGTTTGATCTTTACAAGGGACTATTTCGGAATAAACCTCTTTCGAACAAAAAAGAATTTTGCAAATCCGTCTATATTATGCCCTAACATACCTCTTACATAAAAAAATATATAAATATAAACATCCGAATTGAGAATATCCTCCTTTTTTTAAGTCGGTTAAAAATACTAAATACAGCAGATAAAATAAGCTTATGTTTTTAATTATTTGTTTTCAAAAAGCTTGTCGCGCAAATCGTAAATACATAGGTACTTTAGCAAGTACTTACTTACCAGTCAATCACTGTCCAATGAAATTAAGTAAATCAGTACTTCCTATCCGATCAACTAAACCGATCAACTGGTTGATCAGAATGGAACTCGATCGGATCACCTTCTGCACTTCCTATCCGATCAACTAAACCGATCAACTGGTTGATCAGAATGGAAATCGATCGGATCACCTTTGCACTTCCTATCCGATCAACTAAACCGATCAACTGGTTGATCAGAATGGAAATCGATCGGATCACTTTTCTGTACTTCCAGTCCGATCAACTGATTTTTTTTTTAGAGTGGCAAAACACTTGTGAAATTTCTTAAGGGTGGAAAACCACTCGAGGTAAAAATTTTGTTACCATTTCACGTTACGAACTTTTTGAAAAATAATTAAAGTAAACTTAAAAAAAAAAACATGGCAAAAATTAAATGAAAGTAAGCTCAAGTATCAAGTCGTGTCAAGTTACTCATAATTTCGCCGCTTCGCGCATTTCGCTGTGTGTGTGAGCCGTGCACGTGTAGTAGTAAGACTCTATACCTAAAATTGATGCGCGTCAAATCGTAAACGCGTCCTTAAGTCGGCGAACCAAGCTGGTTGATTAGTTTATTTCAACTTGAGTAACTCGAGGTGGCGAATATTCGAGTCGGCCCATCGCTAAAGGATCATAGTTGCAACACAGAGTAAAAAGAATAAGTAGAAGTGCACTTCAGTTTTCGGTTGCACTTGCAGTCTGGTCTGCCTGCTGAGCGACTACCCATCACATTACATCTTATTGTACTACGGACTGCATTCAACCTTGAACCAACACTAAACCACGGTAATAATATCATACAGTATTCCAACTCGATACAAACGGACGAAACGCGAGCTATACCTACGAGCCTCCGTCGTAGCATGGGCTCGGCATGGTGACAGTCGCGGCCGTCGCAACTGTGCCACAGTGACGAGCGGATACGACGGTTTTTTTTTAACAATAATCGCGCGATTATTGTTAGTTTGTATAATTCAAAGTAAAGACGTGGTATTTTATTATTAATAATAGTGGTTTATTGTACTATGTGTATGAATAATACTAGAAAAAGCATTTTATTTAAATCTACCAATCAAGAAACAACACGCATTTTTATTATACACTTCCTATTCAATCCACAAGTATTTTGTTTATATAAAAAAGTAAGTATATTTACAATCACAAAACTAAATGGAAACACAAAATAGGCAAATGTAATTAGAATGCTGGAGGCGGGCAGCCCTGTCGCATGTTTACGTACCGCGTGGCTGTAGGCATTTATTTCAAAGATACGGCCGAGTTACAATACTGTATGATACTATTACCGTGACTAAACTGACTAACTGAATGTAATAAATTCCCTACTACCTCATGACCTCGGGAATTAAGTTATTTATTGACAATAACAAGATTGGTTTGGAAGGCTGCGTGAAACTAAACACAAAAGATGACATTATAACCCGACCAAATATAAACAGAATCTTTTCCCAAGCAAATTCAAGCAGAATGCATACTTTCTAATTTATCAATCTTACTCTCTGACATTACGAATCGGTCGATAATTTCGATGAATTTCAAAGTATTGTTTTCCGTAAATTAAATTTAAAATAAATATAAATTGGTTTCACCACGTTCAAACTGGCACCACGAAGATTTTTTTGGTTGGGGATCCATTACTATTCTCCGTTATTACATCGTGCGACAACAAATAGGTTAGGATTCCAAAATATTCATATTTATTTGTGTTATTACTGTTTTTCTTTGTGTTTTATTATGAAAGTATTTAATCTCTTGTGGTTTTTATTCAATATTGCTTTTGTAATTACTATTTTGGGGAGAGATTTCCTGAAATAATTCGCAAGTTTAGTCAAATTCGTTCTACAGTTTTGATTGGTATATATCGGATATCAGGTGTAAATAAGCTACGTTGCCTGCTGCGTCTCCGATCTGTATTTTTTTATGTTTGTATGATGTATATTGAAGTAATAATTAAATATGATGCAAAATTGCACAATATATATCTTACAAACGGCAAAAATTTGATGGCTTTCTGTTTGTGGCCAGAAATTGTTAACAGCTGTTACATTTTCAGGATTTTTCACAAAATTCTTTTAATTATAGACTATTTCAAGATCTTATAAGCATTTTCCGTCATACGAATGGAAGGTTCTTATTCATAAATTATCATATTATTTACATAGGTACTTATAGAAACACTTGACTCTGATTCTGATTAGAATTAAGTAAGATTTTATCAACATCAATGAAATTTTTTGTGATTTTTTTTTTTTAATTCATGAATCCCCAAGCGACCACCGGTGGCCGCGAATCTATTGTCTTACTATTGTGTCTCTAATTGACGGTATCTGAAGGGTTAATGAAAATCCAATTAGTTCATTTTTTTATACCAAAAATGTTGAATAACGATTTTGTACAGTTCAAATAAAAAAATAAATAAATAAGAATATATGGTCAGTGGGTCGGAAAAATTCCACCACTGGGAGACAAAAAGAAAAAATTACAGAGCCTAAAATCAAGTACTGAATCCATGGTATTAGTTTGTGCATTGATGCACTATTGTAATTGTGTGACACTATTACAATAATCTATCTATATATATAAAAATGAAACCCGTTTTCCGTTGTCACGACATAGCATGAAAACGGCTTGACCGATTTGGCTGTTTTTTTTTTGTTGTGTTTGTTATTGTGAAGACAAGGTTCTTATGGAAAAAAATAAAATTAGGTGTAGGGTAGAGTAGAGTAGGATAGAGTAGGGTAGAGTAGGGTAGATTAGGGTAGAGTAGGGTAGAGTAGAGTAGGGTAGAGTAGGGTAGGGTAGAGTTGGGTATAGTAGGGTAGAGTAGGGTATAGTAGTGTGGAGTAGAGACGAGCGGGAGCGAAGCCGCGGGGGCAAAAGCTAGTATCATAATATATCTAACCTCTCAATCATGACAATTAGAGACACAATAGAAATCAAGACATCCCACCCATACGTACAAAGCGTTTTGGGAATACATTCATTATGCATACAGCTAAGGACTGGAATTCCCTGCTGGAGTCTGTGTTTCCTGATAGCTATAACCTAGGGGTCTTTAACCCTAGAAAGATAACCTACGTCAAAACGACGTATCCGATTTTGTAAAAATGTTGTAACTCGTTTGTTTTTTGTATCACTAAATTGCCCTTTCCTGCCAACTCAGTCGGCTATCGAAGCTAGCAGGACACACCCTTAAAAATCGGGTAAGTTTAATACTTTCGTCAATATTTATCTGCCGTACGTCGAAGCGACGGTTATCTTTAGTGCCAGTTTTTAGACTATTGGAAAAATGTGTTACTTTATTTTTTGAGAATAAGTATACGTCTTTTTTATTTGTTTTTTACTTATGTTATTAATAACATAATGATGTCACTAAATCATATAGATGGTTCAGAAATCAGTCTGTTGTTGCATGAAATGAGCGATGAAGAGATTCAGGGGTCAGACATTGAAACTGAAGGAAATTTATTAGAAGATAAAGTACAAATTGATACCGAAGACTGAAGTGAGTGCTCCCCCAGTGGTATACCCATTCGATATTGAAAATATGTCTGAAAATGATCCT